>JAEIFP010000612.1:0-2400000 GCA_018903935.1 Drosophila insularis
TGGAAAAAATAAAGTATGAAAATTGGAAGAATCGGACCACTATATCATATAGCTCTGGAGGAAACATTTTTGCAAAAATTGGAGTATCGCCATGAAATTTACCAATATGATAGTATTTCATATAAAATTTCAGATCCCAAAATTTGAATCTGATCGGATATATAGAACACAAGTTACAGCCGATATAAATCGGCTCGGCTAGCTGCCTACTACGTCATCATCAAATCAACAGAGCACACGCATGCACACACACAGACGCAATGCTACATAAACTATGTATATGTGTATGCGTGCGAGTCGTGGCATGCGTGTAAAAGGGGATGGGGAAGAAGAAGAAGAAATTGAAATGATATTTAAAAGGTTCTGTGCATTAATGAATTGAGATACAGAAAAAGAGTTTGGAACATGTAAAAATATTATGGCCATGGACTGCAAGGGTATATAAACTTCGGCACAGCCGATGTTAGCTTCTTTGAAATTTTTTTAAATTAATCGAAGCAAAACAAACCAAGAAAGTAAAAAATTAAAAGATTAGCTTTAAGACAACAATGATTTAATATTATTAGCATTACTAAGTCTGCTCATTTATTAACAATAAAGATGGCTATGATAATGATGCTGCAGGCAAGCTAGAGTTACGATTCCACAGTAATTCCCCAAGGATTCTAGCAAGAAGGGTTAGCGGTGTATTCCGTGTAATTCAAGTCACCAACCTGGTGGACATTCAACAGGCAACCCACACCACACGACAGAAAGCTGGCCGGCTTACTTTTTTATTTGAGATTTCTCTCTACATCGGCACGGAAACCCCGAGTCATAGAATCGCTTGCGTCATCATAAATATGGGTTGCCGGAATCCCCAGACGCAGAATGCGGCCCTGAGGACCCACAATAGCCAACAACCAACAAGTCCGTGTAAACGAGAAGCTATTCGATGCTACCTATCAGCCTTACACAAGCCTATGATTTTAGCAAATCGGGCTCACGAGGTGACGAGAGTATGCCAACTGGCGGAAACAAGAGGAGTGAACTCGGACCTCCTCGATAGGAAGTTGAGGACGTCTTGGCCGAGGTAACACGCCTGCCATACCAGAATGTAATCGAGGCCAATGAATTCTCTTGCTAATATGACTTCACTTCTCTATGTCCTAGCTGAAAAATATAAACTACTTTATCTACTCCCAACGGTTTGTGACTCGAAAACTCATTCTGGATGCCAACTTAATAGCAGTAGACTCTAGCGAAGCATTTATCTCTCCATCGGCAACACAACCCTCTGACAGTAAGCGAATGTACATAAACTGAGTGAAGAAAGCTGCATTCGACGCAACAACGAAAATGGCGATGCAGAATGCCACTACTTAAGAGACACAAAAACCTCTAACACTAATATACGAAAACACGGTGTTTCTCATTGAATTTAACGGGGCACTGGTCACCTCTTCAGGACAACACAGACTACATGGCTCTTTTATAGTGAAGTTGGATAATGAATCCGTGGTTACATGTCAAGCCTCACTGACATGTCGGCGATCCTTGCCAACGTCACAGCCATTGGGTGTCGAGGAGTCCTCAGATATCACCGGAAATAGAGAGCTATTTTCATCATACTCTATAGTCTGCGGGACGCACATCTTTGGAGAGGAAGGAGTTAACACCACGCATTGGACCGTTGTACGCTAAATAAATCCTTTGCCATATCCTGGAAAACAACTCGACTTCATCCTTAGGTTGATTGAATGTTAATTACCCCAGAATATTCATAAATAATCGTGGTGACTCTAAGCCTTATGGGCGAAAAGTTACCTTGTTTGTATACATTACATTGTTACATTTTGGCGATTTCAGTGTACCATTTCACCTAATAGGTACATGGTATAAAAACTATTAGCAGAGAGATTAATTTGCATAAAATCAGATAGATTGACACTAAATAAATTTGCCGAGCTTTAAAAATTTTCCGAAGAAATCATTTTTCTTTTTTATTCATCATCATATACCTCTTCATTGTTTTGTTGAAGTTTTGCTTTAATGCAGTTGGATATTTGTTCTTTATTATTTAGCTTCAGTTCTTCGTTGTGCATTTGTTTTGATGTTTTTGTAGTAATATTCAAATACTTTTTGTTTTCGTTTATTTTTTCATGCGTTTCCTGTTCCCCGCGTACTTTGGTGTCTGCAGTATTTCTTTGGGTTTTATATTTATCTATTTGGACTGGGTTCTGATCATCTACTTTTCTAAAACATTTCTCTAATTCAATTTTTTTGTTTTGTGTTATGGACAAGAGCCGGAATGAAATCCTATTTGCCTTTAGTGCATCTACGATTACGATGGTACCGCTATTTTTAACCTCGAGCATTCGCAATTTGGATAATTGCTTAATACCTGCTTGCAGGATTTGGTTGAAATCTTTGGAGCCATCTTTCATTTCTTTTAAAACAAATGGATATATACCACGGTAAATCAGTGTTTGTCGAGCTTGGGCAGCCGACCCAGTCAACATTATTATGGGACAACTTGCACGAAATTGGCTAACTAATTGCGGAATTAGGTCACATGGACTAGCTATTAGTATGGCTTTCGCGTCTCCCAAACGGGCAGTTTCAGCTATAGCCAAAGACACAGTTGATATTTGATCTGACGACTTGGCTTTGATAAAATTTTTAACTTCGTTTTGAATAGATTCGTACCAAAGAGCAGTTTCGACCTTAGTGCAAATTCGAGCCATGCATTTTACACATTCGACAGGATACATTCCTTTAGCAGTTTCACCGGATAACATAACACAGTCTGCGCCATCAAAAATGGCATTAGCCACATCAGACGCCTCCGCTCGAGTAGGTCTTGGCTTGCTAATCATCGATTCCAGCATTTGTGTAGCACATATAACGGGTTTTCCGAGTTTGTTGCACTTGGCTATAATAGCCTTTTGCGCTATTACAACCTCCTCAGTAAGTATCTCAATGCCAAGATCTCCGCGAGCTACCATTATTCCGTCGGAAGCACTTATTATCTCATCTATGTTAAGCATGCCCTGTTGGTTCTCAATTTTTGCTATTATTTTAATGTGACTGCCGTTGGGTCCCAAAATCTGACGGATCTCGTTCAATGCTTTGGCATTACGAATAAAGGAAGCAAAGATAAAATCCAACTTTTTCTCAACTGCGAATTTAAGATCAGATATGTCTTTTTCGGAAACAGTGGGTAGGTCGATTGGCAGGCCAGGTAAATTTACACCCTTTCTTGAACCCAACAACCCGCCATTCTCCACATTGCAAGTAATCGTATCGGCATTTATTTGCTTTACTTTCAATAATATAAGTCCATCATCTAAAAAAACATTATTACCAGGCTTGAGGAGTTCTGAAATACTTTTATAATCCACATAAATGAGATCCTTTGTGCAGTTGTTCTCTACATCCTTGTTGGTCGATAAATGGACAGTATCCCCCTTTTCTAATTTGATTTCAATATTATCCAACGCAATTTTCCCAGTTCGTATTTCCGGACCTTTTGTGTCCAGCGCAATTGCCACGCTTTTATATATACCCACCTTCTTCGTAATAAATGTTGTGGCCTGCCTTATAGCTTGAATTGTGCTGCAATGTTCCTGATGTGTACCATGCGAAAAGTTTAGTCGTATTATTCGCGCGCCGGCTTTAATAAGATTTATTATGCATTCTGTGTTATTTGAAGCCGGGCCAATTGTGCACACTATTCCGCTTAAAGGAAACTTTGATGAAGATGCATTAAACTGTAGCCGAGACCTGTAGTCCAATTGCGAATCAAAAGGTCTCCGATCCATTTTGACTTTGGCATGTCCCTATAGTTTTTATACTTCTTGAAATATTGCTTAAATGAATTGTATATTCTTACCTTTGAAGATTTTTTTTCATGTGCATATCTGCAAACATTCCAAGGAGTACAAGGAGATTGCCTCGACAATGCAGTAAAGCAACCTGCATCGCGAAAATAAAACCTAGTAAACAGCAAAATTTTGAAAAAGAATTCAAAAGCAATTAAACCAAAATATTATGTTGAAAGTATAATAATCAGATAGACAATGTTGCACATTGAATTTTTTCTCTGTGATTACTGTATTACACACTAGAAATGTGATTCCGAAGCTATTAAACCAAATGAAGTAAGTAAGTCGTCTCGCCGACTTGGATATACCATACACCAGTAAAACAAATATTTTAAATTTATAATAACCAATGCATTTTCGTATTTTTAAAAAAATCTGTTTGCATGCTTTTTAGAAGCATATCTTAGTATTTCGCTCACTCAAGCATTCGAGCACCCTAGCGCCCCCACCAGCCAACGGCCACTTCCGGCCATATGGAAAAACGTTTATATGCATAACTTGACTATTTTTATTCCGATTTTGATCAAATTTGGTATTTTGCTTGATATTAGTATCAAATTTAAGTGTGCTAAATTTGATTGCACAAGGTAGAAAATTACGGGAGATAATCGAGTTTTTTCAAATTACGGGGGCGGAGGGGGGCGTGGCAAAATCTTTACACATCAAAACTGTGCGCAATTACTAAGCAAATATTTATACCAACTATGGTGTCTCTAGCTAAAATAGGTTTTGAGAAAATCGGTTTTATTTGATTTGCGGGGGCGGTAGGGGGCGTGGCAAAATTTTTATAAATACACAATGTGCGCATTTACTAAGCAAATATACATACCAAATTTTGTGTCTGTAGTTGCTATAGTGTTTAAGAAAATCGATTTTATGTAATTTGCGGGGGCGGTAGGGGGCGTGGCAAAATTTTTATAAACACAAAATGTGCGCATTTACTAAGCAAATATACATACCAAATTTTGTGTCTGTAGTTGCTATAGTGTTTAAGAAAATCGATTTTATGTAATTTGCGGTGGCGGTAGGGGGCGTGACAAAATTTTTATAAACACAAAATGTGCGCATTTACTAAGCAAATATACATACCAAATTTTGTGTCTCTAGTTGCTATGGTGTTTAAGAAAATCGGTTTTATATCATTTGCGGGGGCGGTAGGGGGCGTGGCAAACATTTGAAACAAACTCGATAAGCGTACATATGACACGAGTCTTCATACCAAATTTGGTGGCTCTAGCTCTTATAGTCTCCGAGATCTAGGTGTTCATACAGACGGACGGACGGACGGACGGACAGACGGACGGACGGACGGACGGACATGGCTAGATCGTCTCGGCTGTTGATGCTGATCAAGAATATATATACTTTATGGGGTCGGAAAAGCTTCCTTTTGCCTGTTACATACATTTTGGCGACTTTAATATACCATTTCACCCTATGGGTGTATGGTATAAAAATTATGTTAAAATTTTAATAATAATTTGAATACATATCTCGTCAAATATTAAAAGGCAGAATAAAATACATTAATATAAAGCCAAATAAAAATATTTTTCACTTAAAATCGCATTGTTACATCTGCGTTTCTGACCAAAGAGCAATACAAAAACTCAGTGAAAAGAGACAAACGAACAAGTGCATAAACCAGAACAAAAAAAAACAAAAAAAAAATATCAAAGAAGCTAACATCGGCTGTGCCGAAGTTTATATACCCTTGCAGTCCATGGCCATAATATTTTTACATGTTCCAAACTCTTTTTCTGTATCTCAATCCATTAATGCACAGAACCTTTCAAATATCATTTCAATTTCTTCTTCTTCTTCTCTATCCCCTTTTACACGCATGCCGCGATTCGCACGTATACACATATAGTTAATGCAGCGTTGCGTCTGCAACTGTGCATGCGTGTGCTCTGATGATTAGAGCAATGATGTAGTAGGCAGCAAGCCGAACCGATTTTTATCGGCTGTAACTTGTGTTCTATATATCCGATCAGATTCAAATTTTGGGATCTGAGATTTTATATGAAATACTATCATATTGGTAAATTTCATGGCGATACTCCAATTTTTACAAAAATGTTTCCTCCAGAGCTATATGATATAGTGGTCCGATTTTCCCAATTTTCATACTTTATTTTTCCCAGGTAATAAAAAGCCCCCAAAAAAATTTTATCCTGATAGCTCTTAAGATGGCTGAGTAAAACGCATACGCACAGACGGTCGGACAGACTGACATGGCTATATCAACTCAGCTTCTCATGCTGATCAAGAATATATATACTTTATAGGGTCGGAAACGTCTCCTTCTGTGCGTTACAAACATCTGACCAATTTTATAATACCCTCTGCAAGGGTATAAAAAGACACAAATCAAAGTGCCGGGCCTGAGCCCGTAAAACAACAACAATGATGAAACCGCCTGACATAAGCATAACAACAACACCACTCTACAACAAATATCAAAACCGAAACAACCCAAAATATATTGTAATTAACAGAAAAGACAACAAATCTTTTGAAAATGTATCACCATAATTAAAAAAACAATAGACTATACATGTGGAGGAGAAGTTGACACTTGCAAAAAAAACTCGGGCCGGCACCTGTTGTTTGCTTTACAAACAATGAAATTATTAAAAATCAAAAATATAGCCGATATTGAAGTAGAAGCCACCGAACACAAGACACTAAATTTTTACAAGGGAGTAATCTACAGCAACGAATTACGAAACATAGAAGAAACACACAAATACTAAACGAACTAAAATCTCAAAGCGTAACCGAATTGCGAAAAATATAAAAGAAACAAGAGCAAGGCTTGGCAGAAACGGGACATATAATTATTACATGCGCCACACACAACCTTCCAGAATCTATTAAAATTGGATATGAGAACACACGTGTCCGCCCATACATTCCTCTCCCTTTGTCACCCAATCCTGATCTGCAATAGTTCAGAAGAAACTTGCAAAAACTGCTCACAAATGATACAAACTGCTGAAAACGAAACCTGCACCAACAAAAAGTGTTGCCTAAATTGCAATAATAACTCCGAATTTGTCCCTAAGCACAGCCCACTGGACCGCAAATGCCCAACATTCATAAAACAACAAGAACTGTTGCAATCAATTTACTAATCTCGTCACAACCCGCCAGTTAGCAACAGCTACGCATCAACATTAACCAAAGCTACAACAAATCATGACACTCACCCATCAACATCAAAAACAAACACAGCTACAACAACATCGATCCCGACCTATACCACATAACCATCGTCTGCCCAGCGAACGAACACCTCATCTCTACCATCATCTATTACCTATTATCAGAACACCCAAGTTCATCGCACCAACACCACCACAAAGAAGACATGGAAATGGACGTAGACTTCATCGCTAAGTCCGAAAATTCAGTAAGCAGGAAAACGGACGACTTAATATTAAGAATATTTCCTAAAGGAAAAAACAGCACCCTTTCAACAATTCTTAAACCCACAAAACACAACCTACCAAATACAAAAAACTCAAAAAAAGCAAAACATAAAGACAACGACGACAGCGACAGTTTTTATCATTTAGAATTACAATGGCCCACGCATGCTGTAATTACCACAATAATAGACTCACAATATATGTGTGAGGGACATATCTCTTAAATAAATCCAAATGACCATTAAGATCATTCAATGGAAATAAACGGATACACAAATAATTACAGCGAACTACAAATTTTAATTAAAAAACACACGCCCCATATTTTATCTCTACAAGAAGCACATAAAATATACTCCAACTGCATCCCCATACCAATCAACTACACCTTAATAACAAAAAACAGCTCAACCTCCATGGGGTGTAGCTCTCTTGATACACAACTCTCTACAAATTCGAGAAATAACATTGAACAATGATTTCGACGCAGTATGCGTAGAATTCATGTCAAACCTCAAATTTAGACTAATTTCAGCCTACATTCCACCAAACAAGAGAATTTCTTTGAATAATCTCCAAAATGTACTAGAAACCTCAAACATACCGGTGCTAATCACTGGCGACTTTAATGGTTGGCATACCAGTTTGTATGGGCTCAAACACCAACAATCTTAGAGGAAAAATACTTGAAAAATTGATAACACAATCAAATTACATCCTACTAAATGACGGTTCACCAACACACCTCAGCACACACAATACACTAACAAACATCGACATAACCTTTAGTAGCCCAATTTTACAACTCGACAGCACATGGTACACAGAAAATGAACTCTTTGGTAGCGACCACTTCCCTATCATAATCAATCTCTTCAACATAATCCAAATTAGACATAATCAATCAATCAACATCAACGCTCTCGAGGAAGACGGACGTGTTTTTTTAAGCTCCCGCGTTTAAACTGATTTAATAATTTTTTTTTTATTTTGTTTTATCGGCATCGCGATCGAAAATTATAATTATAATATTAAATCTATCTTGCACCTATCACTCGTTTGCGTTTTTGTGTGTTTGTGTTAATAATTTTTAACAACCTTAATTCTGTTAAAACCTTTGTTGGTTTTTTTTTTTCTTTTCTTTCTCTCTTTCCCACCTTTTTTTTTTCCTTCTTGTAAATCACAAGCAACGCTCATTTGTTGTTGTCTTGCAATTTCTGTGAGTTCTTGTTGCAGTGTTTTTGTTTTTGTGATTTCTAGCTCCCGCGCTCGCGCTCTTTAACTTTTTTTTTTTCTCTCGTTTTCGTTTCACTCGTCGCCGTTATTTGCGCTCATACTGCAGTCTGTTGTGTGTCTGTAATTTAGACCAGGGCCCGGCACAAAGAGAGCCAACGAAAACTGTCAATGTATGTGTGCGCTTGCTTGTGTGCATAAGTTGCTTTACACTACGCAAATTGCATGTGACGAAAGCAAGAAAAATTAAAAGTGCGATGGAAAACCAATAATTTCGAATTAATACATTTTTTGAAACTCAACTATTTGCTTTACTTCTACATATATTATTTGGATAACTTTTTATCCGAAGGAGATCTTCTAAATAGTTATCTGTGAGACTGTTTCGAATAGAATATTGCAAAAGTTGCCAGTTACATAGATAAAAAGAATGAAGGCATTAATTTTTTCATGTGTAGCGATCGAGCAAAGCGACATAGACGTGCTCGCGTCGAAATGCTTAGGGCAACTAAATCCACCCTCATGCTCTGTGTGAGGACTTCGGCAGCCGTTCGGTTACACGCATACGAGGTGCCGAACGTGTTCGTCCCCCGGGGGATATGAGTGCCGGGCTCTGATTTAGACTCTATAGTACTCTCTTTATCTTTTAACCCTTGTGCACCCTCAATTCTCGCTTGCTTATTATTTCTGGACCTCAGAGTGAGTTATATATTTTAATACCAATACATATCTCATTTTTATGTGTTTGGTTACCAATTCATCTAATTAACTCATAATGCCTGTCTGTTCGGTTAAAAATTGTTTGCAGCCCGCCCCACCCCTGAATAGTTTTATTTACTGTTGGTTGTGTAAAACTACAGTACATGTTAAGTGCACCGGCTTTACATGCAGGGTAAAGGATCTTTTAGATCAAAAAAAGGGTCTCAAATGGGGATGTGAGTCATGCCGTATCGTGGAAGATGAAATGGAACTTTACATGCGGCAAACAAAGGATAACCTGATGAGTCTGTCCGCCAGTTTTCTTAAACTCTCGCAAGAGTTTAAAGCTGTCGAGTCTCAGTTTAGTAGTTTAACGCTACTGACTGAGTCTCGAAAGCGTAAGAAGGCAGGAGAACAGACTTCTGATTTGTCCTTGTGTTTGCCGGTCTCCACATCTATATCGGTTCCGACCCCTTCTCAACCATTGCAAACTCCAATTCCGCAGACGATGTCTGTAGTGTCCGTTTTGTCTGTGCAAGAATCTACACCCATGGATTTTGCCGATAGGGATTCTAGTGATAGTAGTGCCGGAGTGCCACTTGTTGCAACTGATGCTACAATTAATGCGGTAGCTGATGCAATACCTGCAATGCCGAAACCATTGGTGGGAGTACCACCTAAAAAAACACATTTTTGTTTCGAGACTTCTCCCTGATGCTACATCGGATGATGTCATAGCCCACATTCGGGCTAAACTGAATGTCTCCAATATATCAATAGAAAAGTTCAAATTTTCATATTCTAGAGAAATTTCATCTTTTAAAATCAGTGTTCCAATTGAGTTCTTTGACTGTATCTGCAGTTCTAGCTTCTGGCCGAAAAGTTTAATTGTAAAGGAGTTTACATCCAGAAAAAGGAGGACACGGGGCCAAACAAGGATTCCTTCACCATCTATTCCTCTTTCTTCCTCATCTATTCCCACACCTTCCTTATCTATTCCTTCTTCTACTCTATCAAAAAACTAACAACTTCCTTCTCTGTCGGCTATCAGAATGTCAGAGGCCTTAATACCAAACTTACTAAACTCTTTGTAGATAGTCTGTCTTTTGATTTTGACCTAATTGTCTTTACTGAGACTTGGTTAAAACCTGACGTTTTTGACGCCACAGTTCTACCCTCTAATTTCAATATTTTTAGACGTGATCGTACTGATCGCAGGGGTGGTGGAGTTCTTATTGCTGTAGATTCCGCCCTATCATCGGTTCTGATAACAATACCTATCTCAAGTACTATTGAATTTATATGCGTTAAGGTATCTTTCACTCGTTTTTCCATTTTTGTTACTTGTTCTTACATTCCGCCCCAATCGGAATGGCCAACCTATTTACTACACTTAGATTCTATTAAATTTATACTTGAACTACTTTCTGACAGAGACTTATTAATTGTCCTTGGGGACTTTAACCTGCCCACTATGACTTGGTCAACAGTTAATGGTAGCAAAACGTTACTGCCCTCTGGGTGTCATGATTTTATTGATGGTCTGCTTGAGCTTTCGTTGGCCCAGCTGAATTCGATTTCTAATACGTCTGGCAGATTTCTGGATCTGATTTTTACTTCTGATCCTAGCTTTTGTGAAGTATCTAGAACTAGTCCAATGGTGTTACCAGAGGATAGTTATCATCCTACTTTAGAGTTATCTATTGAGTTTCCCAGCCGCGAGCCCATCTCCGAGTGTGATCCTACGGTACGCACCCGATGTTTTCGGAAGACTGACTTTGTCGCACTAAACAATGCCTTTCTTAATACCGATTGGACTAATTTATACACTTGTACGGATATGAATTCCGCCATTTCTTTATTTTATACCACTGTTGACTCGATCTTTAATGACTGGGTACCCCTAGTGTCTCCTGTGGTGACGCAAAAATCACCATGGTTTACGCGGGGGCTGTCAAAACTGAAGAATCTTAAGTCTAGGTATTACAAAAAATATAAAGTCACGGGTCTACCATCGGATCTGTCTCGTTACTTGGTTGCTAAATCGAATTTTATTGTTTCTAATTCTAAATGCTATAATAATTACTTACAACGTTGTAAGTTGCAATTTTCCGAAAATCCTAAAGAGTTCTATAGTTTCGTTAACTCAAAGCGAAATTCTATCTCCCTTCCATCGTTTGCAGTTTTTAATAATGATTCGGCCTCTTCTGATCAATCTATTTCTAATTTATTTGCTAACTTTTTCTCGACTTCGTACATATCTACTAAGTACAACTCTAGTCAGATATATCCATATCCTATAACGAAATCCAACTGTATTCTTAATCCTATTATAACGCAAAGTTCGGTAGCTAAGGAACTATTGATGATTAAGCCGGTATACTCACCGGGCCCAGACGGTATTCCCGCTTGTGTCCTGAGGTTCTGTGCGGAGTCATTGTGCTCGCCTTTACTCAAGCTTTTTGAGTTGTCCGTTACACTGTCCGAGTTTCCAACTATATGGAAGGATTCGTTTATTTTACCTCTTCACAAATGTGGCAATAAATCCGACGTCACTAATTACAGAGGAATTTCTAAATTGTCAGCGATACCTAAACTGTTTGAGAAAATTATGACGTCTCAAATACAGCATTTATGTAAATCTATTTTTTCGCCATACCAGCATGGGTTTGTCAAGAATAGGTCTACCACAACTAACCTTTTACAGTTTACATCTTTTGTAATCCAAGGTTTTAAGAAACAGAAGCAAACTGATGTTATATATACGGATTTCAGTAAGGCTTTCGATTCGGTAAACCATACCTTACTATTACATAAGCTGAATTTAGTTGGCTTTCCGGATGCTCTGCTTGCTTGGATTTCACAATATCTAAGCAATAGGAGGCAGAGGGTTCTTTTTAGGTCCTCTCTTTCTAAGATCATTTGTGTTGAATCGGGAGTCCCACAGGGCAGTCACCTTGGCCCATTATTATTTACCATTTTTATTAATGATCTCCCCACCGTTCTTTTAAATTCCAGAGTTCTTATGTATGCCGATGATGTAAAAATCGCTAATCGCATCGTAGACTCTCTCTCATGTCATACCTTGCAAGCTGACCTGAATGCTTTTCAGGGGTGGTGTAGGACTAACTTGTTATCTCTAAACTGTTCTAAGTGCAAAGTTATGTCTTTTTATAGAGGTTCTCCCCAATTAACGAGTTACTTTTTAAATAATTTCCCGTTAGAAAAAATTAATAATACTTCCTTGGTTGTAAAAGATTTGGGGATCTTAATCGACCACAAACTTAGTTTTAATCAGCATATATCGACTACTGTTAGTAGGGCTAAGAGTGTTCTTGGCTTTATAAAGCGCTGGTCGAAGGAGTTCAAGGATCCATATACTACCTAAATACTTTTTACTTCTTTAGTCCGCCCCATATTAGAATATGGATCTTGTGTTTGGTCTCCTCAATATGAGTTTTATCAAAACAAATTAGAATCTGTACAAAAACAGTTTTTACTCTTTGCCTTTCGTGATTTGCGCTGGGATCCAACTGTACAACTTCCATCTTATTCTAGACGACTTCAGTTAATTAACCTTCCTTCTTTAACTAATCGTAGAATAATGCTTGGTGTAACTTTTCTTTACAAACTTTTGAATGATGAGATTGACTCTTCCGAGTTGTTGAGCCAAATTAACATTTCTGTTCCATTGTCTCTAGTTGCTATAGTGTTTGAGAAAATCGGTTTTATATAATTTGCGGGGGCGGTAGGGGGCGTGGCAGAAATTTGAAATAAACTTGTTCACTCTACATACTACACGAGTCTACATACCAAATTTGGTGGCTCTAGCTCTTTAAGTCTCCGAGATCTAGGTGTTCATACAAATGGACGGACGGACGGACAGACGGACATGGCTAGATCGTCTCGGCTATTGATGCTGATCAAGAAAAAGTCGGAAAAGCTTCCTTCTGCCTGTTACATACATTTTGGCGACTTTAATATACCATTTCACCCTATGGGTGTATGGTATAAAAATAATTATATCTAGTGCACATAAAACAATCCCTCAGACACACCCTATGACCAAACCACACAACGTCCCTTGGTGGAACAATAATCTACAAAAACTTAAAGACGATAAAGTTAAGAAATGGCACACGCTAAAAAGAAACATCTGTATCCAAAACATCATACAATTTAAACGATCAAAAGAAGAAAAAAAGCAAAGTCTACAAAAATTCACAACACAAATAGCACCGGACATACCTCCAAAAACAATTTGGAGTAACATCAGACGCTTCTGCGGCCTAAATCCCCAAAAACACATTCATTGCATCCTAAACCTAGTAACAAACCAAAATACCACCAACAAAGCAGAAATAGCAGAACTCTTCTGCAAAAACTTCTCAGACACGTCATCCAACCACAATTTTTCTAAGACCTTTATAAACACAAATCAAGCATCACTGAACAACCTATTCAATCACACATATGTCCCCAGAAAAAGAGCTACAGAAATAGAAAAAAATATCAAAGAAGCTAACATCGGCTGTGCCGAAGTTTATATACCCTTGCAGTCCATGACCATAATATTTTTACATGTTCCAAACTCTTTTTCTGTATCTCAATTCATTAATGCACAGAACCTTTCAAATATCATTTCAATTTCTTCTTCTTCTTCCCCATCCCCTTTTACACGCATGCCGCGACTCGAACGCATACACATATACATAGTTTATGTAGCGTTGCGTCTGTATGTGTGCATGCGTGTGCTCTGTTGATTTGATGATGACGTAGTAGGCAGCTAGCCGAACCGATTTATATCGGCTGTAACTTGTGTTCTATATATCCGATCAGATTCAAATTTTGGGATCTGAGATTTTATATATAATACTATCATATAGGTAAATTTCATGGCGATACTCCAATTTTTGCAATTTTTGCAAAAATGTTTCCTCCAGAGCTATATGATATAGTGGTCAGATTCTCCCAATTTTCATACTTTATTTTTCCCAGGTAATAAAAAGCCCCAAAAAAAAATTTCATCCCGATAGCTCTTAAGATGGCTGAGTAAAACGCATACGCACAGACGGACGGACAGACGGACATGGCTATATCAACTCAGCTTCTCATGCTGATCAAGAATATATATACTTTATAGGGTCGGAAACGTCTCCTTCTGTGCGTTACAAACATCTGACCAATTTTATAATACCCTCTGCAAGGGTATAAAAATGACACAGCTTCCATCTTTATAAAAGAACTTGCAGAATAATATTTTTGAATCGTTGCAAGCTTTAAATATCAAAGAAGCTAACTTCGGCTTTGCCGAAGTTTATATACCCTTGCAGTTCTTTATTATATTTAATCCGATAAGAAAAGTGAAATTTCATACATCAACAGTATTAGTTGTCGTATTATAAATATGCTCAAATATTTTTCAAACTACTGAATTCAAAACACATTTAATGATTATTAAACAATATAAATCTTTATTTGAAATTATAAATTATTTAGACGTTTCCTCGGCCCGAAGAAATATTCCTGGTTATTCGGTGTGCTTGCCTTCGTTCTAAAAAAAAGAATTAAGGGTTAAAGAAAGTTTATAATACTAGATTAGGTTTAGACTTTCCTTAGGGCGATATAAATGTTCTCCATTCAAAAGATTGGCACACTTCTCTTGTTCTGTAAGAAAAGGTTTAAGGAATTGAGGAAAGAAGAAACTAGAAGTTGAAAAGAATAAATTTATACTTTCCTTAGCCCAGACAAAATTAACTTTTAACATCGGATGCTGCGCTTGGTTCTGAAAATACAATTTGAAAAAGTTAAAGAGAGGGGAAAACAATAGTTTAAAGATTATAAGTGTACTTTCCTTAACCCAGACCAATATTCCCTTTTAATGAGATTGTGATGCCTCGATCTATTCTGAAAATAATATCATAGGAGTTAAAAAGAGGGATAATAGTTTAAGAGATTATATGTATACTTTCCTTAGACCAGACAAATATTCCTTTTTAAAACGATCGGTATGCTTTGCTTCGTATGCTTTTTGAAAATACTATTTGAGAGAGTTAGAGAAAAGAAAATTATTGTTTAAGAGATTTATAAAACAAACAGTGAAATATTTCGCTTTAATAAGTTCAGGATGCTTCGCTACGTTCTGAAAATGGCCTTCTGCTCCATCCCGTCTCCGAACAATGTGCTGAGCAGTGTTGGACTCCTGCTCCTTGGCGAGCAACGAAGTGGGCTTCTGCGTCCCGTTCGCGCTCTTGCTGCCTGAATGCGTAATCCCGTCTCCGAACGATGTGCTGAGCAGTGTTGGCCTCCTGCTCCATCGAACGATAATCAGAATCTTGGCGAGCAACGAAGTGGGCTTCTGCGTCCCGTTCGCGCTTTTGCTGCCTGAACGCGTCATCCTGTCTCCGAACAATATGTTGGGCAGAGTTGGCCTGCTGCTCCTGCAGCCTGTAGGCTCTATCGGCTCGACGTCCAGCACGTGCCAATGCGTGTTGCCTACGATCTCGCACCCATGTTTCCAAATCAAAATCAATACGAAATTATGATTTCGTTGTATTAAAGCAAAGTCTAAATTCCAGCTATGAACCGACTCACAACTAAAGTAACCAAAGTGCGTACAGTCAGCAACTTTGTTAAAGATTCCCGTAGAGAAAAAAATAAACGAAAAGAAGAGACAGGGAGAAACCGGAATTTTACGGAAATGTCTATTCCACACCAACAAATATGCCATCATGGTGTTTCGTAAACTTGGGCTTTGATATGGGGTTCGCGGATACTTGAAAATGCCCAGTCAATTTCGGTCAGTTGTTTTGTTGTTGGGATTTTATCGAGAAGAGTTGATAACCCCAGACCATTCAGAGTAGACTCTAATTGATCTTGGCCTGTTGAGCGACATATGTTGAAATCGCCCAAAACAACTATTTTGCTGTAGTGAACTTGCAATTCTTCCACAAATGTCGTAATTGTAGTTCTAAACTGCGTTACAGGAAACGATGGATTTCTGTACGTGACGATAAAAATAGTTTCCATGCGTTTAAATGTTACAAGTTGACATATCTGACTCGGATTTTCCGTTTCCAGGCTTCTTTGCTCTAAAACAACTATGTTCTCTACACTTTCCGTCTTCGCGTAAACAATAATTCCATTATGGGATCTTCTGTTGTCCACTCGGGCGGATCCATTTATCCTTGCAATTATATCATAACCATTTATGCAACATTCATCTTCATCTCTCGTCCAGCTTTCCACAAAGCATAGGACATCTGCAGAGTTTAAAAATATATCTTTCAATATATCGGCACTTCGCAGATGCAAACCTTGTATATTGTGATAATATACTAGAAAATTGTCTAGTGGTTTGTCGAGAATCCAATTGTGGCAAGGCGTGAGAAGTTTCTCAGTTCTGAGACTGTTTAGCTCCATGCAGACTGGGTCAGATTCTTGCATTTGCCTCGGTGGAGAAAATTTTCCAATAATGTATAATCCCGATGCATTGGTTGCTCTACTGCAAGCTACATAAATGGCAGATCGGCTCATGCCATCTTGCAAGGTCACCGCTACTTTGTTATAAGTGGCACCTTGGCTTTTATGTATTGTTATCGCTTCAGCAGGCACAACTGGAAACTGGCTGCGTTCTATTGATACCTGTTCATTCTTTCGATATTGGAAAGTTCTTAGAACAGCTTCAATAGGGGTCCAATCAGAATGGGCTGGATTTCTTTTTTTGGACCTGGCTTCAGCTCCAACTGACTCCTCCAAAAACTTAACCCAAAGTGTCGATACTTTTCCACTTGGTAAGCAGTCAACTCCCATAAGTTGTCCACTTGCGCCATTCACTAATCCGTCACTAGTATTGATATTCACTGTTATCATGTACTTCGCGGTAGTTTTAAGGATGAGGGTATATGGAAGGCCTTGGGTGTCCGAGGTTTTGAATCCTTTAACGTTTTCCAAGATCCTTATTTTATTTGCAGGAGTCACCGATGCAGCTTTTATTGTATCCTTTGCTGTAGAAATAAATTCTTCAGTATTGATTTGTGCCAGTTTCATTATGTTATAACTGTTTGCCTTTGCATTTGAATAAAATAGTCGAATCGCTTCATCAGGGATTGTGTTCAACACTCCAGTATTGACTTCCCTTCCTTTTATTAAAGCAATATCGCTATCGGTCATTTTACCTTCTGACATATTATTCAACGCTACTGCAAAAGCACAATCTTCGCGTTGGCGCATGATTTCTGTGAGTTCATAAAACTTAAACAGATCCCAAAGTGCAGTCCCTGCAATAACGCCGTAGTTGTCTCTAGGGTTAGAATGGAATATCCATCTATCACCAACTGGAGAAAGTTGTTTTAAATCTCCAAAGGCAATTATTGAAATTCCGCCAAAATATTCCGTTGTTCTAAATATTTGTTTTAGCCGACTATCCAAATTAGACAACATTTTGGCACCCACCATTGATATCTCATCAATTATTATTAGCTTTAGGTCCATAAGCTTCGAATAAATGGTGTTGAGAACATCGTTATTTAAGGGCCGGAGTCCAACTGAAGACTGGTTCACCGGTAATGAAAAAAGCGAATGCAATGTGAGACCTCCGATTCCAAAGGCGGCTTTTCCTGTTGGGGCACAAAGCAATATTTTAGTCACTTCTGGGTTGCTACCCGCCACGGTGGTAAACCTCAACATAAGCGACTGATAAACTGTAGAAATAAGTCTACTTTTTCCCACTCCTGCACCGCCGCCCACATATTCGTAAAAGGGGTTATTAGCGTTGACTCTATGCATTACGTGGGCATAATATTGACGCTGCTTCCTGTTTAGTGAGCGCACCAGCTCAAACAAATCGTTTTCAGGTATCAGCGGTGGCAGTTTTATAACTCTGGGTCCATTTTCATCAGAGCTATGATTGGTTTCGCTTTCTTGAAAAACATTTTGGTCTCTTGCTACTTCTGGAATTGCAAATCCTCTGAATTCTTCATCCAAAAGTTGCGAAACGGAAGATTCCTGGTTATCTTCATTATTTTCCCTTTGAACATCCTGTAAAATTTGCTCAAATAAATCTTCCTGCATTGTATCATATTTTTTCCTGTTGGCCTCAATTATGAATTTGTTATTATTATATGTAACTTCGTTGTCCTTATTTACAATTTCAATATCTTCGTTGCGCCAGGGAAAAAAGAGAGTCACGAGTTCTCTGAAATAATCTGGTCTGGATTCATTTTTGCTGAACCTTCTCCATCTCAGAATATATGGATGCTTTCGTTTCCTCATGCATCCTGATCCATTTTGTAGTTGATATTCAGGCACCTCATCAATGTTACTATCTTCTTCTATAGTCCCATTATTTTCTTCTGCAGGATTTCCTTCTTCGATGTTATCATCATCCTCCATGACAGTCTCATCCGACACACGGTGTCTACGAGACAACTTACGTTCATAAAGGGCAGCGAAGTCGGCTAGACATTCGTCTTCCATAGATTCTGGCCTAAGTACGTAATACTCATGAAGTCCTGCAACATAAATATCCGTCGAATCAGGAGGCAGTCTTTCCAACTCCTTCTTCGACTTTATCATCCGAACTCTTTGTTCGGGATGAGAGGTATTGATGAATATATTTCCGTGGCTCGTTTCTGACATGTGAAGCCCTAGAATATTATAAACGGCTTCTTGAGCTGAAATCTCTGATCCGTTTATGAACTTGCTACCAAGATGCTGCAGTTTTTCCTTAATCGATCGATCTCGATGACCACCTGCAGTAATTTCATCCATGGCTTCGCGTAGCAGTTTTGATACTCCTCTATTCGATTTATTTATATAATTTATGATATAACTACAGCAACCATATGCATCCAATATGAATTGGATATCCATATTTGCTCTGTGTAGTTTTAAAATATCTTCATTATATGCGTTCAGCATAATATCAGTGAACTTTCTTCGAAGGAATATTTGAGGCTTCTTTAAGCTTGTTCGTATGGCTTGAATATAATCCGCATATTGAAGATCCAAACGACTAAGAAAATTTTCAAAATTATTTAATTCTATTTGTTCATTATTTGGGAGGTTTCTTTTTTCTTCCAAGAGCTCTTGAATGCGATTCCAGTATTGTTTATACTGTTCTTGGACAGTTTCCTCCTCACCATAGGGATTTAGAATTCTAGTTTCTGGCATTGGCGGATATGGAATGTTAAACCGACATTTGCTTTCTCTATGAATTTCTCTTTTGCATGTGGCACTATGTTTATGGTATTGATACCTAAGAACATCTTGAAGCTCCTCATTATCTCCGTTAGTAGAAATGAACATATCAATGAATCTAATAACATCTTCTGTGTTTAACGATCCATTAGTGTTCTCCATTTTTGGAGCTCCGTTTAACCAATACATCCCATGAGAGTGTGGTGAGCCACGTTGTTGAAATTCTATTCTCCAATAATAATGAGACAGTTCAAAATCGCCAAAAATATCTTTGCTTTTGAAAAGTTTCATTAACTGATGAAGCCGGTGATCAAAATATCTGGAGCATGTCGCAGGGTCTGAGCGGATCAACCGTGCTTTCTCTGATGCTGACAGATTCGATGCATCCTCTTCACTGATAATTCTTTTGTCTATGAGAAGTGATAGAATTACCAGAAGTTCATTCCATTTGGTCTCGGCCGCTGAGAGAGTAATGAAGAAAGTTGGCAGTCCGAACTGGCGAATCATAGCTAAAACTTTTTTCTTCTCTGCTTCCCAATGTGCTGGAGAGGAACGCAAGCCTTTAAGAAGATGATATCCATCGTCATGCTGGACCAGGCTATTGACGAAGGATTCATCCATCATGTTAGCCGCGGTAACATGAGCCGTGCCTGATTTTTTCCTAAGGCAAATAGAAATGGCATTTTTTATGCGAGTCATTTCGTATCGTTTGTACATGTACAAAATTTTTGGTACCTTTGCGCAGCGTCGGTCGTAGTATCGAAGTTGAGACTTTGCTTTGCGACCATATGTTGTTTTTGCCTTGAAAATTTGTCCGCATGAAATGGATGGAAATGATAGCTCTTCAGCATCTTCCTGTATCGTCATGTCTACAGGTCGACGGCCTTCACCGGGAGCCATTGCTATTCGTGCAATAATTGCATTTTCAACGGGCTCATTTTCCAGTAAAGTTTCTTGACTACTGGGATTTAAATTGTCTTCTTCCTCATTGCCTTCTAGTTCAGGGTCGATTTCCATTTGTTAGGCAAGGAGTTGCTCCACAATTGGGCGATCTCGGTCATCAGCAATAAATGGTACTTCCTCATTGTTTGCAAGTTCGCCAAGCCAATTATGTACGACAGAAATACCATGCTTTTGGTATAGCTCCGTGCTTTCCAAAAAAGTTAACGCATCCATAACTTTTGCTGGTCGAATAGTCTCAGTCATGAAACTATGTCTGTACTCTAGCTTCCGTTTTAGAAGTATTTGCACCACATGGGTGTTATCAAAGGTGCGTGGCAGAGCTGTTACTGTATCATTTACGGAAATAGGTACATTAACAACTGCTCCTCTTACTGCGCACTGTCTTTCAAAGCCTAGGGAAATAATTCGCATAAATGGGATTACGGGTGAAATAAGTCTTTCTTCTAGGCATGATATATCCTGCATGCATTCGGGAGTTTCAGCGAATGCAAAACCTTCTGAAAGGCATAATTTTGGAATTTTTCCAGTATTTATTGCTCTGTGGCAAGTAGAGCAAAATAAATAAGTGCCATTTTCAGAATGAAATTTTATTGACAAATAGAAGGCTTTCGAGATGTCTAATCGGGGAAACTTAAGAGAAATTTGATTTTTGCTCAAAATCTTTACATTTTGTTTAAAAAATGTGCCACCACAGCTTATGCATATTTCCGTTGGGCCCATTTTGATATTTCGGAGGTACGCCTGACGTACGGCACTCCTGCGCTGCTGTGTCTGCAAGTCTCTGTGTTCCTGCAACTGCTCAGAAGACAGTGCAGCTCTGGCGTCCCTATTTCGTTTCGATTGTCGCTGAGACTCCGCTTCTCGATTCTGAGGGTCTCGCCGAAAATTAATAACTCGTGCCTCATTTATATCCTGTATCTGTTGCTCCAGAATTCGGGCTTGCCTTCGAGTCACTCTTCTTTGGGATGAATTTAAATTCTGTTCCCGCCTTCTTGTGCTTGGATTCCGTCTTGCAATTCGACGGTTATTTGCATCACGGTTCCGCTCGCCTTCTCTGTAATCCTGATTCTCTCTGCGAACAGCATGTTCAGCAGTGTTGGTCTCCTGCTCTATCGAACGATAATCAGGATCTTGGCGAGCAACGAAGTGGGCTTGTGCGTCCCGTTCGCGCTCCTGCTGCCTGAACGCGTCATCCTGTCTCCGAACGATGTGCTGAGCAGTGTTAGCCTCCTGCTCCATCGAACGATAATCAGGATCTTGGCGAGCAACGAAGTGGGCTTGTGCGTCCCGTTCGCGCTCCTGCTGCCTGAACGCGTCATCCTGTCTCCGAACGATGCGCCGAGCAGTGTTAGCCTCCTGCTCCATCGAACGATAGTCAGGATCTTGGCGAGCAACGAAGTGAGCTTGTGCGTCCCGTTCGCGCTCCTGCTGCCTGAACGCGTCATCCTGTCTCCGAACGATGCGCCGAGCAGTGTTAGCCTCCTGCTCCATCGAACGATAGTCAGGATCTTGGCGAGCAACGAAGTGGGCTTGTGCGTCCCGTTCGCGCTCCTGCTGCCTGAACGCGTCATCCTGTCTCCGAACGATGTGCTGAGCAGTGTTAGCCTCCTGCTCCATCGAACGATAATCAGGATCTTGGCGAGCAACGAAGTGGGCTTGTGCGTCCCGTTCGCGCTCCTGCTGCCTGAACGCGTCATCCTGTCTCCGAACGATGTGCTGAGCAGTGTTGGACTCCTGCTCCATCGAACGATAATCAGGATCTTGACGAGCAACGAAGTGGGCTTCTGTGTCCCGTTCGCGCTCTCGCTGCCTGAACGCGTCATCCTGTCTCCGAGCGATGTGCTGAGCAGTGTTGGACTCCTGCTCCATCGAACGATAATCAGGATCTTGGCGAGCAACGAAGTGGGCTTCTGCGTCCCGTTCGCGCTCTCGCTGCCTGAACGCGTCATCCTGTCTCCGAAGAATATGTTGGGCAGAGTTGGCCTGCTGCTCCTGTAGCCTGTAGGCTCTATCGGCTCGTCGTCTAGCACGTGCTAGTGCTTCCTGTCTACGATCCCTTTCCCGTCTTTCCAAATCATTTTGCCGATTATTTGCCATGCGTTGCGTATTTCTCTCGCGAACCTCGCTGCCATTTTCTTGGCGGTAAGTAAGAGCCCGATTTGCAGCTTCTCGTCGTCGTTGCTCAGCAGATTTTCTCGACAAGCGAGGCATGTTAGAACCTTAAAATTATGCTATATTATAAATAAGTTGTCTAAAAAAGTAATATGGTATATTCTGAAAGTAAGATAATATAATTTAGATGTGAAAAAAAGCTGAAAGTAAGATAATATAATTTAGATATGTAAAATAAAGCTGAAAGTTAGATAATATGATGAATAGTTAGAAAGAGAGAAGTCTTAAAAAAGACTAGTACAAACGCAAAAAATTAACTGGCGATGTTTTCCAAAACTTGTTCGTCAAAAAGTAGCACTGACTTCACTCGCGAACGCGAAATTTATAGGAAGCGCACACACTTTTCAAAAGCACAAATCACTATGAAATTTAAATGTTTTTTTTTCTTATTAAAAATCAATTGGAAAACGCGCAATTATTCTTTCTTATTCGTTTTTTAATGTGACCAAGCGTAAAAATACACTTGTTATACACTTGTTTGAAATACCGCAAAAATACTAAATATTACCAAACCAGATAGTATTTTTTCGCAATTAACACTTTATTCAACACTTAATACAATACTAATATATGGTAAATTACCGAAGTTGAAATTTTTAAAATTTGACACCATAATTGCCAACGGAATATCTTGTTTATCGCCATCTTACACTAAATCGATACCTTTTGTGTTGTTATCGAAATAATCGATAGGTAGAACAATCTACTTATGTATTAAAAACTAAAATTCAATAGCATATGCTTAAAAAATTAAAACATTCGTAATGTAATACCTGATACTGTTATCTAAAAAATTTAAGGATATTGATTACACTAAAAGTAGAAATGTATTATTTTAAAATGCTACGCTGTAATATTTTATTACATACATAATTATGTATACACATATGTATGTATGTATGTAGATACCTACAAAAATATGTTCATACGTACATCCATCCCTACATATGTATGTACATATGTAAATAATATTCATTAAATATGTATGCACATACAGACATACATAAATATGTATATATATATATATGTATATATATATATATATATGCACATATGTATATACATATATATATATGCACATGTATATACATATATATATATGCACATATATATATATATAAATATATATATATATGTATATATACATATATGTATATAGATATATATGTACATATGCAGCTGTACATATGTACATACATACATACATACCAACTTACAAATGTATTTATTCATAAAATTCTTACAAGTTTGATCGTCACACACACACATACAGTGTAGCCATGCCTGTGTTTGTACTATGGCATCTGTTGATTTAATGATGACGTAGTAGGCAGCAACCAGCGTTTGAGCCGATTTATATAGACTGTAACTTGTGTTCTATTTATCCGATCAGGGTCAAATTTTGGGATCTGAGATTTTATATCAAATTCTATTATATTGGTAAATTTCATGGAGATACTCCAATTTTTGCAAAAATTTTTGTTCCAGAGTTATATGATATAGTAGTCCGATCCCAAAGATTTTCATACTTTATCTCACCCGGGTAAAAAAAAGCTCCCAAAAAAAATTTCATCCCGATAGCTCTTAAGATGGCTGAGTAAAACGCGTACGCACCGACGGACAGACGGACAGACGGACAGACGGACATGGCTATATCGACTTAGCTTCTCATGCTGATCAAGAATATATATACTTTATGGGGTCGGAAACGTCTCCTTCTGTGCGTTACAAACATCTGACCAATTTTATAATACCCTCTGCAAGGGTATAAAAAATATAGCCGTCAATATGGAATCGTCAGATGCTGTCATAATGTTTCATATGACAAGGAAATTGGATAGATTCAACCACGCACTATATGAGCAATCTCTTTCCAACACAAGGGATCTGCAGGAAGTAAAGGATTTCCTATCATTCTTGGAACAGCGCTTCCTAACATTAGAAACGATTGGAAAACCAAGAAACGAAAATCGCAGCATTAAAGTTAAGTCCAAGGAAGACATGCGCAACAGCATCTGGGACAAACAGTACCTTGTGTGCTTTCTGTGAGAAATCAAAGCACAAACTCTTCCAATGTGAAAAGTTTAAAATAAAATCCGCAGCTGAGCGGCTAAATTGGATGGAGAGACACAAATTGTGTGTCAATTGCTTTAAGCCAGACCATATGGCAAAAAATTGCTCATCGAGGGGATACTTCAAATGCGATAAAAAACATAACACAATGTTGCATTTAGAAACAGGCAACCAAATGGCTACATCTGCTTCTGCAGCGTCTGCATATAGAATTGTCAGAAAATAAAAAGGGATCAATGAAAGGAAAGGAGAATTTCGAGCACTCTTGGATAGCGGCTCACAAGTAAATCTCGTCTCAGAGAGACTGGTAAAGAAGTTTTCGTTAAAAATTAACGAGACTCATGTGCACATAAACGGAGTGGGCGGTCAACCACAGATAAGCAAGGCGTGAGTAAGGTTGGTTGTAAGGTCAAGATACAACAAGTTCACAATGCTAGTTGAGGCATTTGTATTGCCACACATAATAGGTGACCAGCCCACAGAACAAATAACGCAGAAAGTCACATTACCAGACAACATTCAATTAACGGACCCAACATTTGATAAACCAGGAAAAATTGATATGCTGTTGGGAGCTGATAATCACTATGCTGTACTGCTACCAGAAAGAAGACGGGGCAATCGAAAATTCAGAGTTTGGATGGATTGTTGCGGGAAGAATTAATATGTCAACGTCAGCTTCAATCACATGTATGGCAGGCATATACTACGAAAGTATTGGCACAGGAAGAATGGCAACGTCTGTCTGGACTATCGTAGCATTTTACGATCTCGAACCATATTGGGCCGACCTGAAGACATTTTCAGACGGAGTAGTAAAGTTTGGAGAAATATGCTTGTTAATGGAGGTTCCAGAGGCATGCACAGCAATGCAGAGACACTTCGAGCATGTCAACTCAGAGCTACGAACAGGAAATGATCTCCTTCACATAGAACGCCATCGACGATCGCCTTTGGATATAATTGGGAATATAGCGAACGGCTTATTTGGTGTGCTGGACTCAAAGTATGCAACAGAGATGTCAGGCACCATACGAAAGGTTAAATCAAATGAAGATTACCTATTGACCTTGCTACAAAACCAGACATCTGTAATTGATTCAACAATAAATATCATTAAGCGAGACGAGGCCACAATTGAAAATCAGATGAAACTAATATCAAAACCGAAAAACACATTTTGCAAGCAACAAGGCCATTCAACTCAATTCCACATTCGTTTTTGATTTTTGCAAAATATCGCCACACTTCGCTTCGCCCGATTTTATCAGTTAAGGTGTACAATCTACTTTGTAGCATTTTTTTTATTTCGTCGCTTTTAAGCAACGGGCTCTCCCATATTATATATATTTTAATCAAATAAATATTACATCTGCAAATATCAACACAGAAAACATTTATAGACGTTCACAACATTTTGTTAGTAAAACTAAAACACAAGCTTTAAACAAAACAAAACAGAAAAACAACACGCTGGCATTTGCAGGCAAATACATACAGTCTGTCAAGAAACAATTTACACACTGCACTGTGGGTAAAAAGGCCGAATTTTTGGCATTAATTGCCCCTGAAGAGATAGAAGCCTGAAATTTTTTTTGTATATTATGTATATTAGTATGGGTTTTTAGTAATTTCGGATTTTGAAATTGGCCACGCCCACACCCCCGCCCTTTTCTAAAAATTTATTTTAATATTAAAATTAATATTGTTGCTTACATATTCGTTGTGTATATGCTATGTTAATTATATTATAACCTATATATATTATATATATATTTTATTAAACATTTAATATATTTATGTACTTAGATGTCTACATTAATGCTAGTTTTGATTCATTTAGATTGCTAGAAAAAACAAAATAGATTAGCATAGGTCAATCAAATATTTTTTCAAGTTGCTTTTCTTACCTGGGCAAATGCTTCAACTTATTCATCATCTTCTTCTGATTCTTCTTCCTCCAACTCAATACAATTAACTTCAGTGTCTTCATCACTGTGTTCATCATCCTGGGAATCATATTCCCCTTCTTAGCTTTCTGTTGAACCAGCATTCTTTCCAAGTGTTTTAGAAGATTCGTAAGAATGTTCCTCTAAAAGTTCAAGAACTTCTGCGAGTATTTTCTTCTTCCTATTTGCTTTAGCTCGTGCTTTTAAATTAAAGCTTGAAATAATATATACCGGCTGCACTTTCTAGCATGTGATTTTCGATCGTTTTTATAAATTTTATTTCGAGCTTCAGAAGCGTTTTCTCCCAAAATTCCAACCGGAAGTATACAGGTGTCCATTATTTGATCACCATGCACCAAAATTTTATGTATAGTTGGAGGCATTGGATACCAAAAATATTTGCCTAAATACATGTTAAATGTCTTCTCACATAGATCCTCAAACTTTCACTTTATACTCGCAAGAGATAGCAATTAATATTACATAAAAGTTTTTAAGAATTTCCTTATCAAAACTTAAAATGCTTGAGAAAGTATTAACATTTTCAAAAGCTCTTCGTGCTGTATTGCCATCATTTGTATTCCCACTTCCATTTTGTTTGGGACTGTCCACATTAAGACCCATTTCATTCCAAAGCCTTTTTTGGATGTACTGTTTTCGTTGACTTATTTCTTCCTTTTCAGATCCCTTAACACGCCATTTTTTTATTTCTAGTCTGTATGATATTTTCAATACAAACTCCAGAAATCTAATCCATGCATGTAGAGGGCTAATTCCATATTGCAGACTTTTGGAATTAACAGCAAATATTCCTGATTTGAAGTCAAAGGTCTTTAGCACTTGACTTGGCTTTGCTCCACATAATGGGCATACTTGGCATGAATTAACACGTTTAAAACTTTTCCGTCAATTAACGTTATGTGGGGTTTATAATCAACGAGGATCCTTCAATTGTGGCCTCGTCTCGCTTAATGATATTTATTGTTGAATCAATTACAGATGTCTGGTTTTGTAGCAAGGTCAATAGGTAATCTTCATTTGATTTAACCTTTCGTATGGTGCCTGACATCTCTGTTGCATACTTTGAGTCCAGCACACCAAATAAGCCGTTCGCTATATTCCCAATTATATCCAAAGGCGATCGTCGATGGCGTTCTATGTGAAGGAGATCATTTCCTGTTCGTAGCTCTGAGTTGACATGCTCGAAGTGTCTCTGCATTGCTGTGCATGCCTCTGGAACCTCCATTAACAAGCATATTTCTCCAAACTTTACTACTCCGTCTGAAAATGTCTTCAGGTCGGCCCAATATGGTTCGAGATCGTAAAATGCTACGATAGTCCAGACAGACGTTGCCATTCTTCCTGTGCCAATACTTTCGTAGTATATGCCTGCCATACATGTGATTGAAGCTGACGTTGACATATTAATTCTTCCCGCAACAATCCATCCAAACTCTGAATTTTCGATTGCCCCGTCTTCTTTCTGGTAGCAGTACAGCATAGTGATTATCAGCTCCCAACAGCATATCAATTTTTCCTGGTTTATCAAATGTTGGGTCCGTTAATTGAATGTTGTCTGGTAATGTGACTTTCTGCGTTATTTGTTCTGTGGGCTGGTCACCTATTATGTGTGGCAATACAAATGCCTCAACTAGCATTGTGAACTTGTTGTATCTTGACCTTACAACCAAGCTTACTCACGCCTTGCTTATCTGTGGTTGACCGCCCACTCCGTTTATGTGCACATGAGTCTCGTTAATTTTTAACGAAAACTTCTTTACCAGTCTCTCTGAGACGAGATTTACTTGTGAGCCGCTATCCAAGAGTGCTCGAAATTCTCCTTTCCTTTCATTGATCCCTTTTTATTTTCTGACAATTCTATATGCAGACGCTGCAGAAGCAGATGTAGCCATTTGGTTGCCTGTTTCTAAATGCAACATTGTGTTATGTTTTTTATCGCATTTGAAGCATCCCCTCCATGAACAATTTTTTGCCATATGGTCTGGCTTAAAGCAATTGACACACAATTTGTGTCTCTGCACCCAATTTAGCCGCTCTGCTGCGGATTTTATTTTAAACTTTTCACATTGGAAGAGTTTGTGCTTTGATTTCTCACAGAAAGCACACAAGGTACTGTTTGTCCCAGATGCTGTTGCGCATGTCTTCCTTGGACTTAACTTTAATGCTGCGATTTTCGTTTCTTGGTTTTCCAATCGTTTCTAATGTTAGGAAGCGCTGTTCCAAGAATGATAGGAAATCCTTTACTTCCTGCAGATCCCTTGTGTTGGAAAGAGATTGCTCATATAGTGCGTGGTTGAATCTATCCAATTTCCTTGTCATATGAAACATTATGACAGCATCTGACGATTCCATATTGACGGCTATATTTTTTATACCCTTGCAGAGGGTATTATAAAATTGGTCAGATGTTTGTAACGCACAGAAGGAGACGTTTCCGACCCCATAAAGTATATATATTCTTGATCAGCATGAGAAGCTAAGTCGATATAGCCATGTCCGTCTGTCCGTCTGACCGTCTGTCCGTCTGTCCGTCGGTGCGTACGCGTTTTACTCAGCCATCTTAAGAGCTATCAGGATGAAATTTTTTTTGGGAGCTTTTTTTTACCCGGGTGAGATAAAGTATGAAAATCTTTGGGATCGGACCACTATATCATATAGCTCTAGAAGAAACATTTTTGCAAAAATTGGAGTATCCCCATGAAATTTACCAATATGATAGTAATAGATATAAAATCTCAGATCCCAAAATTTGAATCTGATCCGATAAATAGAACACAAGTTACAGTCAATATAAATCGGTTCAAACGCTGCCGGCAGCGCTGCTTGCTGCCTACTACTGCCATCATCAAATCAACAGAGCACACGCATACACACACAGACGCAACGCTACATGAACTGTATGTGTATGCGTGCCGTGCTTTGCTTAGAAAATGATGGAAGAAGAAAAACTTGTGGTAAAAAGAGAAATAATATTTTGTTTGTGTATTGATGAATTGAGTTGCAGGGAAAGAAATTTCAAAAAGGAAAAATATTATTGCCAAGTATACTGCAAGGGTATATAAACTTCGGCATAGCCGAAGTTAGCTTCTTTGATATTTTTTGATTACAAACGCTAGCCTGAGCCTGGAACCCCAGAGAACTTCGGCAAAAGCCGAACAGCTTAGAACAGAGCCCGGCACTCATATCCCCCGGGGGACGAACACGTTCGGCACCTCGTATGCGTGTAACCGAACGGCTGCCGAAGTCCTCACACAGAGCATGAGGGTGGATTTAGTTGCCCTCAGCATTTCGACGCGAGCACGTCTATGTCGCTTTGCTCGATCGCTACACATAAAAAAATGAATGCCTTTATTATTCTTTTCATGTAACTGGCAACTTTTCCAAAAATATTATGAAGTAATATTTTTAATTGAGTATTCTATTCGAAACAGTCTAACAGATAACTATTTAGAAGATCCCTTCGGATAAAAAGTTATCCAAATAATATAGAAGTAAAGCAAATAGTTGACTTTCAAAAAATGTATTATGTAATTCGAAATTATTGGTTTTCTATCGCACTTTTATTTTTCTTGTTTTCGTCACATGCAATTTGCGCAGTGTAAAGCAACTTACGCACACAAGCAAGTGCACACATCCATTGACAGTTTTCGTTGGCTCTCTTTGTGCCGGGCCCTGGCTTAGAACCCAAGAGAGCGGCCGCAGCGAGAGCGAAAACCGTTCGCTCGCAGCAGTGTCGCTACGCATCGAAAATAATTCAGTCTGCCACAGATCGCAGAACGATGAACGCATGTCTGTGTCGCTGTGTTCTCGTTTTGCATATGTATGTGTACACTCGTCGGTACATGCTCAGGCTTCGTAGTGTGTGTGTGAAGGAAGTTGTACAACATCGCATTTCAATCGCCCGCTCGCAGACGTTTTGAGTTTTCGACGAGCTAGCGACAATGCGAGAATGAGATGCGTGCTTAACTACAGAACTCGACGGCACTTTTCAAAGTGTCGACGTGGCTCTGTTGTTAGTGTGCTCACTTGGCGATCGGGTGGCCGGGGTTCGACTCCCATCTTAATCGAAGTTTTTCATAATGCTTTATATATTTTTTTGATACATTTTTATTTACTTTTTATACCCTTGCAGAGGGTATTATAAAATTGGTCAGATGTTGGTATCACACAATATCCCGATAGCTTTTAAGATGGCTGAGTAAAACGCATACGCACTGACGGACGGATAGACGGACATGGCTATATCAACTCAGCTTCTCATGCTGATCAAGAATATATATACTTTATATGGTCGGAGAGAAATGCCGAAAGTTCAATATAAACAGAAACCGCGTGACACCTGGTTGCGAGATCCATCGTTTAAGGATTGGTTAACAATAGATCCGAATGATGAGTTGAAGTGCTATTGCAGATATACAAAAATTTCCAGGCCACCAATTCAAATGCAAGCAAACTTTTAACAGATCTTGTATTTGGAATAAATTCTTTAAAATCAAAAATAATATCCCCTGAAGACATAGTTGACGTTCTGAATACTGATTTTAAAGGACATGTCAAGAGGGATCTGCCTTTGGGTTATGCATTCGAAATGTTGCTCAAAAAAATAAAGGAAAATATTTCCGATGAAATAGAAATGGAAATTTGATTTAGGTGCACGGAATTTATAATTTCACTTATAGATGAGCTTAAAAAGAGGTAAGTAATTTTCTATAAATGTAATTAATTAGGCTAACAATTTTTTTCTTTTTTCAGATTACCAGAAAACTACCAAATATTAAAGCAAATCGACATTTTTTCTGTTGACAAAATTTTGAACGCCAAAAAGGGCTCTGTTATTGAAATCCTAAACCATTTCAAATTGCCTGTCATTCAAATTGAAGAGCTCGTTCTGCAGTACAACACCATACATCTTTTGAAATGGGAAAATACGGATTGTACCTTGAAATTTTGGGCTGAAGCAAACAATTATGTAGATTCGGGAGGTAATCACCAATTTAAATCATTAGCTACTTTTGTCTTGAGCTTACTATCGCTACCGTGGTCAAACGCAAAAGTCGAACGAGTGTTTAGTCAGATGAACATTGTAAAATCAAAGCTGAGGAACTCAATGAACATAGACACACTTAATTCGATTTTACACATACGGTAATTAATAATTTTAACACAATACATATTAAAAATTTTGACTTCTTATTAAACGTAAATGTATATTTACAGTTATGGATTGCGTAGATCAAATAAATGTTGCCACAACTTTGAAGTGCCTCCAAAGTATTTGAATTTAATTGGAACAAACAACTCCTATACTCTTAAGGAGAATATGGACTTTATTGATAATTGTCTATCAATTTTCAAATAAAAAAATATGTTACTAAAACAAAAAAATGGCCATTTTTATGGATGTTTTTGAATTTGATCTAGCCGTTTCTAGCAGGTTTACAAAGTTAATTTAGCATTTTTTAGCCCAGAAGAGTTGGCAGCACTGCACGCCAGTGACGTGGCGCCGTAATAATTGATCAATTCCGCATAGAAAACCCCGACACGAAGATGCCACTAAAAGTCGGTGCACAAAATATTTCCAAAGAATCGCTTTACTTCAAATTTTTTTCTTTTGTCGCTGCACATAATATTTCCAAAAAATCGGTTTATTTCAATTTTTTTTGTCGCCGCACAAAATATTTCTGAAGAATCGCCAAAGCTGCTGTATTACCTTGCGACAAAATCAGTTTAGTCTTGAATCTCGTTGCGTGTGGACCTCTTTGCTCATCACCAAATAAAATAATTACAAGTTACCACTAAGTTTTAACTAACTAAAATAAAACAATACGAAGGACTAAAGTAGTGAAAGTGAAACAGTGAATTAAAGTGAAAAGGTGAATGAAGCTGATTGTAATTCCCAAGAGTACAGAACTTGATGCTGGACAGGATCACTGGAGGATCGAGCAAGGATCTTGGCCTGATTCAATTTTCGAATCAAACACAAAATAAGAGAGTTCCACTAAGTTTTAAATAACTAAAATAAAACAATACGAAATACTAACATATCAAATATCAAAAAAAAAATATCAAAGAAGCTAACATCGGCTGTGCCGAAGTTTATATAATTAAATATCTGGTCTTTCCAAAAGGAAAAAAAAAGATATTGTTTGTTCGAGTTAAAAGCGGGGACTTTATTCGTTGAACGAAAACTTAAAAACTAAAGTACAAAAATGTCTTATAGTAATATTTATAGGCTAAATTTGTGAGCCCTTAAATGGCGTGATCGATATTGATGCGATTTGATTGGCCCGAATTTTAATGCTGAATTAGCGTTCTCACGCTTTTGATTTTTGGGGGACAATTATTATTGCAAGTGTTCAATTGTTTATGAATAAAACGGATTTTATTGGCCTGTGTTTTAATTATGAGTTAGCGTTCACACGCTTTGATTTTAAGGGGGACAATTGTTATTGCAAGTGTCCAAGTGTTTATATAAAAAAACGGATGTTTACTTTAAAGTTATAAATTTTAGGGGGCGAAAAATTTATTAGTTATTGGGTATTGAAGTTGGATATATGACTTCCCCATCCTAAAAAAATTAGCCTGTCCTCAGGCGGATACATTGGGATATAGCGAGGGGTTTTTCTCCGCTGTAAAGATTGGAGTATCAATTTTGTTTATAATTTGGGATTCAATTTTTTCAACAATTGGGGTTTCGATTTTTTCTGTGGGAGCACGATTGTTATTTGATCGAAAATGCTTAATTAATAATTCTTGTGGCATTGCCTTAAACTTATAGATTAAGTATGTAATGAAACTTATTATAGTAAGTATAAAAGTGGTTAATGTAATAGTTTGGAATACAGTATAATATTTGGTGTGTTCGTTAATTATCTCTTTTGTTTGGATAAAGGAAATAGGTTCTAGCCTGGTGATATTGTTTGTTACATAAATGCTTTGGCTATAATCAAGCAATGAATTTATTATTGATATTTCGTTTAATTGTAAGGCACAATCGTAAATTTTTATTATGTTATTGCCTTCTATTATTAAGTCGTTGTTTACGCAATTTTGATTAAGTTTAGTTTTTGGTAAATTCCATGTTACAATTATGTTTGGTTCAATGTAATTAGTTTGAAAATTTTTATATGTTTTAGTGTATTTACAAGTGGTTGGGATTTGATTCAAAATGCCTATTATACATTCATTAGTTTCTATTTGTTTTGTATTTTTATTAAACAAAGTGTTGTTGTCAAAATAGTATTTATCGTATGAATTTTCTGTCAAAATATTTTTATTTTCATCTGGATAAGGAAGTATCTCAAAGATAGGGGTTTTTATTATTTCTTGAGGAATGTTTGAAATGATAAATATCTCGTTTGAATTTGGTTTAAGCCAGGTGGATGTTTTTGTATTCAATAGTTTTTCCGAATTAACATGACCTAAGCGATTATGTTTTAAAAGTTTTGGGTTGAAAATTCCTAGCCTAGTGAGCTGCATGCCCATTTCTATATCTTCGATGTATTCTGTGAAATGCTCAAAATTAAAGATTAAAACTTCTAATTTTACTGATTTTTCCTTTTCTTCCTTGAGGTTGTTTAGTACTTCTAAACCTTTATTAATAGTGTCTATTACGTAATTTAGTTCGTTTGCTTGTACGCTATTGCTTTCAAGATTATTTATTTTTTCTTCTAATTCATCTTTATCGTTTTGATCAAGAGTACCAAAAAGATATTTGTATATTGAACCAATTCCGTTAATTAGTCCTCGTTTGTTACGTTTTACAATTTGTATTCCATTAATTTCTCTACTTAGTTTTTCTGTTAGGTATTGAATATGGATTATGTCTTTAAATTCTTGTGCTTGTTGCATTAAATTGTTATATGTAATGTCTATTAGCGTTAAATTAACTTTGAAATAATGATATTCAAAGTTTGTAGGTAAATCCATGGTTCCTGTCTTAAATATTAAGTAACCGTTCGGTGCTTTTACTGGGTTTATGTCAATGGATTGGCTGCATGTTGATTTTAATGTTAAAAATAGCAATATGCACAAAAAAGCCATCTTGAGTTGTTGACCTGTAATTAATCAATTGTCGTATTTGCTTTTATTAACTTTCTTTTTCTTCTTGAATTTTGATTTGTAGTGTGTAACTTTTTGTCCTCTATTTCTTTCTTCATAATGTTTTTCATCTAACTGATTTATTTCTCCTGTCTTTTTGAATGGATTTGTCGTTTTTGACTTTACTAATGGTGCTTGTTTAAATCTAGTATCAATTTCGAAGTCGTGTCTATCTCTATTTAAATTGTTTATTTGAAGTATTTTATTCGTTTGGGTATTATAGTCGGGTGATCCTGCATAGATAAAGATGTCCGCTGGCGTTCGGTTAGTTGTTTTATGTCTCGTTTTATGGTTGTATATGTAGAGAATTTTTTCAAATTTGATTAATTTATCTTCGATGTCGTTTTCACTATTTATAATTCTGAGTTTTTCATTTACTGTTTTATGGAATCTTTCTACGTCTGAAATGCCGTTTTTACTTGTTGTGATGTCTAACTTAACATTTTCTTCTTGTAGCCAATTCTTTAATGCTATACACAGAAATGCTGAATCTTTGTCTGATTTTATTTCTATTGGTTTGCCCATTTCAGTGAATACTTTCATGATTGCTCTCTTGGCTTCTAACCAATCTCTAGACTTTACTTCTACAAGTGTTGCAAATTTGGAGTAAATGTCAATGCATGAAAGGAATTGTAAATTGTCGATCATGTAAAAGTCCATGACGTATTTTTCTCTAATATTAAAAGTTTCTGGTGTTATTTCGAAAGTTAGTTTTGTATTTCTATTTTCGGTCTTTGCGATATTGCATACTGAGCATTCATTAATAATGTTTTGAATTAGGTTTTGAAAATCGGGGAAATAATATTTTTCTTTAAACAAATTAATCGTTTTTTCGATTCCTGGATGTAATAATTCTTTATGTTGTTTTAGGATTATTTCTTTGAATTGTGCAAACGTTTGAAGGTCCTCTAACTTAATGCTAGATTTCGAGGTTTTTGTATTTGTGTTTGATCGTATTATTTCAATAAAGGCTTGTTGGAATATGGGAAAATCTTGTTCATTATGAAAATACAGTACAGTTTTCTTACCGCAAAGATATCTTTTGATTATATCCCTGGCGTGAGCATTAGTCATTTCTTTGTATGTTATTTTTATGTTTGATTTATAAAAATAAGTTGTTGTTTCTGCTTTGTCTTCTGAACCTCTAATGAATTCTATTTGCCTGTTGAAATAATTAATGGGTTTTTCTACTATTGGAATGTAATTTCCATTGTCCTCATGAGCACTATGTATTGTGGCTGCGGTGCTTTCTGTTGATCCTAAAAAGTTTTCATCTGTTTTAATTCTGGAAAGGGCGTCTGCAACGTGATTCTCTTTTCCTGGTAAGTATTTTATTTTGTAATCGAATTCGTTCAATTTTATCTTCCATCTCTGTAATTTCATATTAGGTTCTTTGATATTGTGCAACCAGACAAGGGGTTTATGATCACTTAGGATTTCAAAATGTCTACCGAAGAGGTATGGCCTAAAATATTTGGTTGCCCATACGATAGATAGTAATTCCTTTTCTATGGCTGAATAATTAAGTTCATGTTCGTTAAGTGTTCTACTAGCATAAGAAATAGGTCTATGGTCCTGTGAGATGAACGCACCTAAAGCTATATTGCTAGCATCTGTGGTTAAGAAAAAAGGTTTTTTGAAATCGGGATATGCAAGTATGGGATCGTTCATAAGGAGATATTTTAATTTCTCAAAGGATGAAATATAGTCTGGGTTGTTTATGTTAATCTTAGCTCCTTTTTTCAATCCGAGAGTTAAAGGTTTTGCAATATGTGCAAAGTTTGGTATAAATTTCCGGAAGAATCCACATAATCCCAAGAATGATTTTATTTCTTTTGGGGTTTTAGGGATAGGAAAATTTTGAATTGCTTTGACTTTATCTGGGTTTGGTTTGATGCCTTCTGTAGTTATGACGTGACCTAAAAATTCTGTTTCCTTTTTCAAGAACTCGCATTTATTTAATTGTAGTTTTAGATTAGCTTTTCGCAATTTAGTAAAAACCTTTTTTAGTGATGCCAAATGTTCTTCTAATGAGGTGGAATACACAATTATATCGTCTAAATAAACTAAACAATCTTTATAGATTAAATCTTCTAGTAAATTGTTCATACATCTTTGGAACGTTGCTGGTGCATTTTTTAGCCCAAATGGCATTCGTGTGTACTCGTAATGACCATGTTTGGTGGAGAATGCGGTTTTTTCTATTGATTTGGGATCCATTTGGATTTGATGGAATCCTTTGGCGAGGTCAATGGTTGTGAAATATTGACATTTTCCAAGTTTGTCTAATATTTCATCCATTACCGGTATTGGGAACTTGTCATCGACAGTAATCTCATTTAGACTACGATAGTCGATTACTAAGCGGAACTTTTGTTCCTTGGACGCGTCCTCTTTTTTAGGTACGATCCAGATTGGAGAACAATAGGGCGATTTCGATTTTCGAATGATTCCCTGTTCTATCATTTCATTAATCTGTTTATTGACTTCTTCGTCAAAGATTTGTGGGTATTTGTATGGGTGTTTGTATATTGGGTCCTCATGTTTTGTATGAATAGAGTGTTTTATTGTACTCGTGAAAGTCAAATTTTCACCTTCGCGGTACTGTATGTCACTGAATTCGTACAAGACTTTTTTGAGTTTTTGTGTTTCTTCGTTGTTTAAATGGTCGAGTCTATACTCATTGCTTTCTACTATTTCATTTTCAATTGCAAAATTTGTGTCTGGGTCCCTCTCTGTAGGTGGGTCCAAACATTCTATGTTATGTTCTTCTATTTCTTCAATATCTCTGAAATAAAATGTATAATTTCCTAGTTTTGCGTATTCTTCTTCATAATTTATCTGGGCTTTGCAGGCTTTTAGGAAAGTTCTGCCTATCAACATGTCGTATTTATTTGAAAATTTATGGATATAAAATTTTTGTTCTGTCGGACAAAGTTTGCTGGGTGCAAGGAAAATGATTTCTTTTAATTCTACTGCTCCTTCAATCATGTGAATTTTGGAATCTCCTGAATAGGTTTTGAAATTAAAAAAGTTTTCGGACATTATATTTATAGAAGATCCTGAGTCTACTACACATCTCAAAGGTTTATTGTTCATTGTTATTCTGATGAAGGACTTGTCTCTATCTCTTCTTCCGATTGATCCGAGGCATTCTGATGAAAATTTTCTGATGTGTCCATTTTGCTAATTCCACTATTACTTTCTCTTTGCCTTTTTGTAGGCTGGTTTGCTACATTATTTTTTGGATACCTATTTTGCTGCTGATAATTCATTGGATTTTGAGCCCGGTCAATATTTAATTTTTGTTGAAACTCTTGGAAAAGTTGTTGGTTTTGTGTATCGGATTGTTTTGTTTGAGACGGAGTACTATTGGGTACAAAGGGTTTTCCACCTTTTTGGTTTTGATTTTGGCTTTGATTTGATTTTCTGTTTTCTGTTATACTATTCTCGTATAACCCTTCTCTTTGAGCTACTTGTTTCAGCTTGCTAACTGTTGTTATATCATATCTAGCTAACGTCATAAATAATCTATCGGGTAATTTTTTATTTATTACATCTTTTATAGTGTTATTTAAAGCATTTGTATAAAGAACGGTGTTATTTGCATCGTTTTCAAGACTTAGTTTGTTTGTGATAATATAGGATTTGTCTTCTAATTCTGTTACAAACTTACGAAGGTTTCCTGTATAGTTGGTGTTGTAGAGGCGTCGAAGAAGTTCCTCACAAGGGGTCTGCGTCTTCAATTCATTGATGAGGAATGATCTTAGTTCCGGCCAGGTGTTGACTTGTCCAATTTGCGAGAGCCGTTGTGCCTCTCCAGTGAGCTGCATCTCGATTGCGCTGAACAGTATGTTATGTTGCCTTATATCATGGGTTGGATATAAGTGCATGATGAAATCTATCCTCCTTATGAATGACGTCAGATTCTCTGGTGCTCCATCATAGTTTGCCACCTGTCTTAATGAAGACAGTGCTTGATTGAGGTGGGCTTCGGTGAGTTCTAAGGCCATTTTTGTTTTGTTGATTTTCTGGGTTTTTGGTGTTTTTTTGTTTTTTTTTTTTTCGCACACAAATAGGCGTTTTTGTTCCACAATTGGAGTTTATTTTTGTAACACACAGTAGAGGAAATTTTTTCGCGCACAGTTGGCGTAAATATTTTCCACTGTTGTAGGCTTTTGAGCACTCCCCGTAAGTTCTTGATGTCGGATCGGATTTTTATAGTGATTATTCACTAATTCTATGTAACACACCGATAATAATTCTATGTGTCACACGGATAGAATAACAAGTTCACTTTTACCGATCCTACCGACTGCGCCAATTAAATATCTGGTCTTTCCAAAAGGAAAAAAAAGATATTGTTTGTTCGAGTTAAAAGCGGGGACTTTATTCGTTGAACGAAAACTTAAAAACTAAAGTACAAAAATGTCTTATAGTAATATTTATAGGCTAAATTTGTGAGCCCTTAAATGGCGTGATCGATATTGATGCGATTTGATTGGCCCGAATTTTAATGCTGAATTAGCGTTCTCACGCTTTTGATTTTTGGGGGACAATTATTATTGCAAGTGTTCAATTGTTTATGAATAAAACGGATTTTATTGGCCTGTGTTTTAATTATGAGTTAGCGTTCACACGCTTTGATTTTAAGGGGGACAATTGTTATTGCAAGTGTCCAAGTGTTTATATAAAAAAACGGATGTTTACTTTAAAGTTATAAATTTTAGGGGGCGAAAAATTTATTAGTTATTGGGTATTGAAGTTGGATATATGACTATATACCCTTGCAGTCCATGGCCATAATATTTTTACATGTTCCAAATTTTTTTTCTGTATCTCAATTCATTAATGCACAAAACCTTTTAAATATCATTTCAATTTCTTCTTCTTCTTCCCCATCCCCTTTTACACGCATGCCACGACTCGCACGCATACACATATAGTTTATGTAGCGTTGCGTCTGTATGTGTGCATACGTGTGCTCTATTGATTTGATGATGACGTAGTAGGCAGCACGCCGAACCGATTTATATCGGCTGTAACTTGTGTTCTATTTATCCGATCAGATTCAAAAAAAAAATAAAAAAAATAAAACAAATTTTTTCAATAAATGAAACAGATTTTAATTTGCAACACTAAAGAACTTGGTGCTGGGCAAGATCACTGCATGGAGCAAGGATCTTGACCTGCTTCAAATACTACAAATACAATACAAAAGGAAATCAAAATACAATTTGAAATACCGCACTATAAACAAGTAAGTAAAATCAAAATGTGTGTGCATCCATTTATTGTACAACACAGTATATGGGTACGTATTATATGTACACACGTATATGTATGTACATACACTTGCCAGAAAAACTATCCGTACATGCAAGTATTATATAGAAAATTAAAGTTTACATCGGATAATAACAGCGATAAAGTTATAATTTGATAGGTCTGTTTCATTATTATATTTATTCGATATTTTTATACCATACACCCATAGGGTGAAATGGTATATTACAGTCGCCAAAATGTATGTAACAGGCAGAAGGAAGCTTTTCCGACCCCATAAAGTATATATATTCTTGATCAGCATCAACAGCCGAGACGATCTAGCCATGTCCGTCTGTCCGTCCGCCCGTCCGTCCGTCCGTCCGCCTGTATGAACACCTAGATCTCGGAGACTATAAGAGCTAGAGCCACCAAATTTGGTATGTAGATTCGTGTAGTATGTTGAGTGATCAAGTTTATTTCAAATTTCTGCCACGCCCCCTACCGCCCCCGCAAATTATATGAAACCGATTTTCCTAAACACTATAGCAACTAGAGACACAAAATTTGGTATGTATATTCGCTTAGTAAATGCGCACATTTTGTGTTTATAAAAATTTTGCCACGCCCCCTACCGCCCCCGCAAATTAAATAAAACCGATTTTCTCAAAAACTATAGCAACTAGAGACACAAAATTTAGTATGTATATTTGCTTAGTAAATGCGCACACTTTGTATTTATAAAAATTTTGCCACGCCCCCTACCGCCCCCGCAAATCACATAAAACCGATTTTCTTAAACACTATAGCAACTAGAGACACAAAATTTGGTATGTATATTTGCTTAGTAAATGCGCACACTTTGTATTTATAAAAATTTTGCCACGCCCCCTACCGCCCCCGCAAATTAAATAAAACCGATTTTCTCAAAAACTATTTTAGCTAGAGACACCATAGTTGGTATAAATATTTGCTTAGTAATTGCGCACATTTTTAATGTGTAAAGATTTTGCCACGCCCCTTTCTGCCCCCGTAATTTAAAATGAAGTAAGTAAGTATTTTGCATGCTTTCACTCAATCATACGAGCACCCTAGCGCCTCCACCAGCCAACGGCCAACTCCGGCCATATGGAAAAACGTTTATATGCATGACTTGGCTATTTTTAGTCCGATTTGGGTCAAATTTGGTATCGGCTGTGTCGAAGTTTATATACCCTTGCAGTCCATGGCCATAATATTTTTACATGTTCCAAACTCTTTTTCTGTATCTCAATTCATTAATGCACAGAACCTTTCAAATATCATTTCCATTTCTTCTTCTTCTTCCCCATCCCCTTTTACACGCATGCCACGACTCGCACGCATACACATACATATACATAGTTTATGTAGCGTTGCGTCTGTATGTGTGCATGCGTGTGCTCTGTTGATTTGATGATGACGTAGTAGGCAGCAAGTTGATCCGATTTATATCGGCTGTAACTTGTGTTCTATATATCCGATCAGATTCAAATTTTGGGAGATTTCTGAGATTTTATATATAATACTATCATATTGGTAAATTTCATGGCGATACTCCAATTTTTGCAAATATGTTTCCTCCAGAGCTATATGATATAGTGGTCCGATTCTCACAATTTTCATACTTTATTTTTCCCAGGTAATAAAAAGCCCCCTTAAGATGGCTGAGTAAAACGCATACGCACAGACAGACGGACAGACGGACATGGCTATATCAACTCAGCTTCTCATGCTGATCAAGAATATATATACTTTATATGATCGGAAACGTCTCCTTCTGTGCGTTACAAACATCTGACCAATTTTATAATACCCTCTACAAGGGTATAAAAAGTTCGAGTATTGAGTATGGCACCCAAAACTAAGGAAATTACTCCAGACGAACGCAAAATTATTCTAAAATTTCGAAATGAAGGGAAGTCTTTTCGAGAAATTGGAAAAATAATAGATAGGTCACACTCCTCTGTCCAGTACGTGGTTAATACCTTCGAAAAAACTGGCTCCATCATTTCAAAGCCACGTTCTGGGCGACCGAGCAAGCTGTCAGCTCGTGAAAAACGGTCGATATTGCAGGAGGTAAAGAAAAATCCTCGAGTAACTGCATCGAAATTAAGGGAAAATGTTAAAGATTCGTTTGGTAAAACCATTCATGAAGACACAGTTCGCAAAATATTGAAAAATGAGGGTTATCATGGCCGTGTAGCACGTGAAGAGCCCTCCATATCAGATGTCAACCGAAAAAAGCGAATGGATTTTGCCAATGAACATGTAAATAAGCCTCCAGAGTTTTGGGAAAAAGTTTTATTTTCGGACGAAAGCAAATATTGCATATTCGGCATAAAGGGAAGAAAGCTCGTATGGCGTAAAAGTGGTACTGCTTTCATCAAAGAAAATTTGGCGCCCACTGTCAAACATGGCGGAGGTGGGGTGTTGGTCTGGGGGTGTATGGCGGCCGAAGGAGTTGGTAAACTGGTATTTATAGAATCCATTATGGACCAATATGGATATTTGAATGTTTTGAAATCAAATTTTCGTAGAACATATTTCAAGTTTATTTAACATTGCTAGCATGAAGAAGGCAGACGCTGGTACCCTCCGCACAATTTTGGATACGGTTTCAGCTCTCCGCGGATCATTGTTGTCTCTTGGGTCTGAAGCTGATGTATTAAACGCAGTACTTATTCATATTGTTATGTCGAAAATTGATCTTGAATCCAAACAAGCCTATGATCGGGTTCAAGAATACGGTAAATTGCCAGACTGGGCCGACTGTTATCAAATACTCAGTCGACATTGCCAGTATTTGGAAGGGTATCTGCGAAACCGACAAGAGGAAAGAACCGTCAGGACAAAATTCATAGTTCTTCAAAAGTATTTGTTACAGCCCAAAGCAGATGCATTCAATGTCAGTCCATTGAGCATAGGTTATCATTCTGTCCAATTTTTATTTCGCTACCTTTTATTGAGCGATTCAAGATTGTCAAGACAGCGTCACTTTGTTTGAATTGCCTCAATAAGGGTCATCCAGCCTCAAAGTGTCCTTCATTGAATAGATGTCACCATTGTAGAGGTTTACATCACACAAACATGCATAAGGAATCAAACGTCGAGGGAAATTATCAACCAAGCGGACCTTCTATTCATCATCAATCACAACAAATCATTCATAATTCGCATGACGAAAGTAAAACATTTGCAACATCGATGTTGACTCGCCAAGCTCGGCGGGGATTTCTTCCAACAGCAATCGTTCTTATTCAAGACAAACTTGGTGGGTTTCAGTTCGCAAGAGCATTACTTGATTCGTGCTCTGAGCTTACATTTATAACTGAAGAATTAGCCAAAAGGCTTCCGTTTCGTTACGATCACTATGAGATTACTGGAATCGGTGAAATACGTACTCATATGAAACATTCCGTATCTACCAAAATTCGTTCAAGAATATCTCCAGACGAATGGAATATGGAGTTTATCGTGACTAAATCTATATCTCTACCTCAGCGTGAAAAGAGACTAGATGTGTCAAATTGGGCCATTCCCAAAGAAATTAAGTTAGCCGACCCATTATTTTATAAGCCCGGAAAGGTAGATTTATTGCTCAGCGTAAAAGAATTTTTTGATCTACTTAAGACGGGTAAAATTATAATGGATGAAATACATGGAATTGAAAATAAAGAGATTTCGTTAACCTCAGAAGAACAAGCATGTGAAACTCACTTTTAGGTGCACTCACAATTCCTGGATTCAGGGCGCATACAGGTTCGGTTGCCTTTCAAGGAATCGCCTGAACAACTTGGAGACTCATTCTCCTGTGCAAAAAGACGTTTTCTCCAACTCGAAAGACGGCTTGCATCTCAACACCAATTAAAGGAAATGTACATCGAATTTTTATATGAATATCTTAAGTTGAATCACATGGAGGCAGCTTCGTTAGACCATTTGCAACCGGAAAATCATTACATTATTCCTCACCATTGTGTCCTTAAACCGCAAAGCTCATCAACTAAACTTCGCGTAGTATTTGACGCTTCGTCTAAATCATCATCAAATATATCATTAAATGATATACTCATGGTTGGTCGTACTATTCAACAAGATCTGATCCTAACATTACTCTCGTTTCGTTTGTACCGTCATGCCTTACCGCTGACATAACAAAAATGTATAGACAATTTCTCGTCGCACCTGAGGATAGAAGTTTTCAACAAATCTTGTGGAGGAAGTCACCGCAAGAACCTCTTCAACTATTTCAATAATATACTGTTACCTATGGGATGTCGTGTGCTCCATTTCTCGAAATCAGGTCCTTAAAATTCTTATCAGAGGCGTATAAAGAATTATTTCCAATTGGATCTGCTGTATTAGCGGAGGATATGTACGTCGACGATCTACTTTATGGAGCTGATTCAAACGAAGAACTCAATGCTAAGACGAATGAAGTTACCAAGTTGCTCTCCAAGGCAGGTTTAGAATTGACAAAGTGGAATTTCAGTGGCGCACCAACAGATTATGAATATGATCTCAATATTGACAATAGTGATGTCACCAAGGCTCTAGGCATGTCGTGGCTGCCAAATGAAGATCTTATATTATTTCGATTTGATATTCCATTAACTGCAATACCAACAAAGCGAAAAATAGTATCGATCATAGCCAGGCTCTATGATCTACTAGGATTATTAGCGCCAGTCGTAGTACGCTACAAAATCCTGATCCAAGACTTGTGGATCGATCGCTTGGACTGGGACGACCCGTTGCCAGAGATCTTACAGACTAGATGGCAACAACTTGAAGCTGATTTATCTAATCTTGACATCGTTCGCGTAAATCGATTTGTTAGCACATCACCAAAAGATAAGTGTGAAATCCATGGATTTTCGGATGCCTCAAATCGAGCGTATGGATGTTGCATATACGCAAAGGTATTTGACAACGGAAAATATGTAACTTTATTGATCATTGAGAGATCGAGAGTTGCGCCCACCCAATCACAAAGTATACCTCGTTTAAAGCTTTGTGCTTCCGTTGTACTCTGCCAAACATGGACTAAAATCAAACACAAATTCAATTCTCTTGTCAGCAAAACATATTTTTGGACAGATTCAACTGTCGTTCTTCATTGGATTAAAATCCACCCATCAACTCTAAAATGCTTTATTGCCAATCGCGTATCAACAGTACAAACTCAATCGCAGGATATCATTTAAGGTCACGTGCCTGGAAAGGATAATCCAGCCGACATTGTTTCACGTGGATGCGCAGCTCGCGATTTGATGCAGACAATTTGGTTTCATGGACCAAAGTTCTTAGCATTTGATACATTACATTGGTCGAAATCTGAAAGAAAGACAGAGTTCGAGCCCAAAGAGTTCGAAATGCGAAAGACCCTTGTATTGAAATGTAGCACTAGTTATAAAGAAAAGAGCATAGTTGAGCAGATCATTAGTAGACTATCATCGTTTCGTATGATTGTGAGAGTCTTCTCATACGTTTTACGAGTTTTCATATGTATGTATGTTCATATGTACGCACTTCCCTATATATGCATACGTTTACAAGGCTAAATCTGATATTTACATATGTATGTATGCATCAGAGTTACCTCTAAAAAAGTATGTGTACACAAGGGCGTCGCCTAGTACTGGCATGGGGTGTTACCCTAAAAATTTGTGACCCCCTAAAATTTGAAACCTACGCTCTTGTTCATACATATAAACATACATACATATGTACATATTTATATGTTTGTGCACACTTGGCCTTGAAAACGCATGCGTACACACATCTATGTATGTATGTATACATTTTCGGCAGGCAAGTGTGTATGTACGTAGGCAGATACATACATATATGTACATATATACATATGCATGCATGAATATGTTCATTTGTCAATGCTGGCCGACAAAACTAAAAAATTTGCAGACTTCTCTCAGAGCTTTGGATTGGCGTATATGTTAAATTGTCGGAAAAGTTGAAAACTAAAAGTTTTTTCATGGGTTCTAATCGTAGGAATGTCTGCCTGCGGGCGGCATGCATTTTATTTTTTTCTTTTAAATTATATCATTTTTAATACATATTTAAACATATATATATATATGAATTACTTTGTTTATTTTATTTTTAGATTTACATGCATATGTTACATGCATATGTACATGCATATACATATCTAACTATTTCACACCAAATTCATGTTCTATTTGTAGGGTAAATATTTGCCCATAAATCCCCTTTGATGAGCACATGTAAATACCCCCTTAGCTACGCCCTATTCCAAACTACGATTAGAGAGGGTAGCCAATTCGATGAAATACATCGACCAATGTGCCCATTCATATCGATATGCACCAACTGCCATCTTCAAAATTTTTAAATTTTCTTTTTCGAATTTCTCAAAAACGGCTCAGTAGATTTTGATTAAACTTCGCCCATATATAGATTATTTTATGCCCAATCGAATGAGATACCGTGCATTGCTTGATGCTGGCTAGGAGAGATAACGACGAAAATCGGGCCCTTAGAACTTGGCAGTTCTAAGTTTACTGGTTCATTGGTTCCGGCAACTGGTTCATTGGTTCCGGCAACTGGTTCCGTTTCCGGAGCTTGCGCCACCCTTATCAGTAAAAGTGCCCACAAAAAAGCACCTACACTTTTGGGGCTTTTTCTCAAAAACTGCTCAGTAGATGTTGATAAAACTTTTATTGGACACTCTTGAAATATCCCCCAATCGAACAAGCTACCGTGCATTGCTTGATGGTGGCTCTGAACTGAGATATTCGAGCTCAAATACGAATGTAATTTTTTTTACGATTTTTGTATGGAGCAAAATCATAGGTTGCTCCACTGATAAGCGATTTTCTCAAAAACTGCTCAGTAGATTTTGATAAAACTTTCTGGAGACACTCTTGAATATCTAGCGCTCATTTTGGCGTACCGTGCATTCCTTGATGGTGACCCAAAGTGGAGCTATGCTCCAAAACGTGGAGACCTGATTTTTCCAGTCCAAATTTTCAATACTAGGAACGATTAAAACCCCCCAAAAACAAGTTAAATCAATAGATTTTGATTTGCTTAACAAAATAAAAGTTTATTTCATTCAAAAAAGTTAATAAACAACGAAAAAATTAAAAATTAAAAATTGCAAAAAAGTTAACAGAGGGTTAACAGAGGACCGTCGCTAACTCAAACTTAACAGCGTCGCTAACTTTACGGACATTTATAAAAGACCAGTTTGATTTACAAAAATGCTAATTTTCCCGCCAGCAGCTAGATCATAATTTTTCCTGCATTCGGCAGTTGAAAAATGCCAGATATGGCCGGAAAAAGCTAAATTGGCAGCACTGCTGGCGTGCTGCTCTAGCTATGCCACAAAACTACTAAATTGTAGCCAGAAGATTTGTTTTCCAATGTATTGTAATTATTAGGAATTACTGAATTTGAAAAAAAAACTGAAGCAAATGTTTACCAAGATTGCATCATCTTGTTGTGAGAGAAAAATCGTTTAGCATGTTCAATGGAAACTCAAATTAGTATCAATACCAAGACAATAATGTACATATATACATACATATGTACATATAATATACATATGATATTTGACTGTCTTGATCGCTCTGTCCAATACAGTAGGTTCGACCGTTACATGCCCTCTAATGCACTTAATGATCTTTAGCACGATTAGACAATAATTTGTGCAGTAATATTAGAATTGCCAAAACTATATACTACACATATGTACATACATATATCTTTATAAATATTCTTATTAACATACATATGTATGTACATATACATGCATTCCTACATATGAGTATATATACATACATATGTATGTACAACCATCGTACGTACAGAAATAAAATATGTATATGTATATATATATATGTATGTACAACCATCGTACGTATGTACATACATATATATACATACATACACATACATATGTACATATGCATACATATGTCTATACATAAATATATACATATATATGTACATACATATGTACATACATACATATGTACATACCCACATATATTGTTATATTTTGTTTGTTTTGTTAATTAATAATTGTAAATATACTTATGCTTTGTATTTATAAAAGTAGGTTCCTTCGGGGCACTTCATCTTGTCCCTGAAGTCGTTAAGCTGCGCCAGTTATCAACCTAATTTTGTAGGACTGATTTACTTTGCCATTAAATAATTAAAACACGACTTTGTTTCAAGAGTATTGACAACAGAATGAATTCTTTATTCGTTAAGTCTTTTTTATTCCCAAAACCAAATTATCAAACACAAGTGACTTTGTCTTTTTTTCCCCGAACGGGTCGTCAGGGTTTTTACATGTACATATGTATGTGTGCTTGTGACTGGCGGGTAACACCCGCTCTTACTTCTTTTACCATATGACCAATTCCTCTTCTATAGTAATCCTGTTAACCTTATTAAAAATTAGTTTTTGGGTATCGCGTACGATAAATGATTTCGGTAAATAAAGATAATTAAAAACACCATTACTCGTAGTTGAAAGTTTTAAATATATTTAAAAATTAATGTATACATATTTCGTCTAACTAAAGTTTATTCAATTCTTGGCAATAAATATTGATATAATTTTGAATATATGTTTTAAGCATTTATTGTTCTAAATTAAGGAATAATATTTTATATTTGGGGAAATAGTTATAAATTAGCCGTAACCACAATGAACAGTAAGTACATAAATATTTAAGGTGAAGTAGATTAACAAATTCCACTCTCTTCTAAAATATTTTGCATGCATTTGTATTAATTCTAATATTTTCAAATTTCACAAGTGGTACAAACATTGTGTTAAATGGATTAAGATTTTAAATAATAAAAAATATGTATTTATTTTGTGCAATATATGAAGTTGATAAAGACTTATAACTTTATTTAATAGCTGCTGTAAAGGATTGTAAAGACAGTGGACTGAATTAGATTTTTATTTGTCGTGCTTTTGAAATTGTGTCATATTAAAAAGCTTAAACGGGTACAACTTTAAATGTATCCTTGCAGAGGCAATTGTAACATTTAAAAAATATTGTGTATTAAAAGAAATCGATGAAAAAACTGACAAACATATAGCGCTTCAACTGATCGGTCTTTAGTGTAGAGGTCCGAGCGTAAGAAACTTTGAGTAGAATTTTTGACTAATTGCATTTGTCAAGTCTGTAAGCACTCTAACGCAAAAACTACTTGACCAACCCTTTTTTTATTTTTTCACAATTATTCTACAGGTAAATGAGCTGGTCGTATCTAACTATTTTTCGTCTTTATTTATTTTTTTTTTTTTATATTTCTCAATATTTGGCCGAAAAACAAAATCGCGATGAATATAGATATATTTTTGAAAAATCGCCTTATCAGTACCAGCGGATATCTTTAAGCTTTTAAAAGCGTTTTTATTTTTATCACTCGGGTGGTCCTGTAACCAAGCATCCTGCTTACCGTAAAATCTTATTTTTTCATAGAATCCCCTGACAATGAAGCATGGAATTTGGCTAGGCATAGCTGTTGTTGTTTGTCGCGAGTTTTATGATGGATCATAAACGACGTTTTTCTAAAGTTGTAACGAAAAATATTAAGAAAGCTAACTCCGACAATGCCGAAGTTTCTATACCCTTTCAGTCCTTGGCCAGAATATTTTTACATGTTTCGAACTCTTTTCCTCAATCCATAAATACAAAGCACATGCACCTACATACATACATATGTAATTAACCTTCAAGGTATCACTCCATTCAGTTCTATTTCGCTATACCCAGAATTTCCTTTTTTCGCCTTTCCAACAACGCATTTGCAAACCATTTGTATGTGTATGTGCATATATGTACCTGTATATAATGATGTACTAATTTATTTAATTTATTATATCAAAAAAATGTATTCCTTTTTAAAGAAATATGGGTATGTTTTTATTAGTACCGATAGACAATTCTTTGTCGGTCCTACATGTCGCTTCAAATTCCTTTACGAAAGGTCTTCAACGTACTACAGTGGTGGAAATGTAATGAGTCTTATTTTATGATCCTACTTAAGGTTAGCTGCAAATTATATGAATGATTATATGTGTATGTGTGTGAATATTTTTTTTTTTATATCCTTGCAGAGGGTATAAAAAAGTTGGTCAGATGTTTGTAACGCACAGAAGAAGACGTTTCCGACCCCATAAAGTATATATATTCTTGATCAGCATGAGAAGCTGAGTCGATATAGCCATGTCCGTCTGTTCGTCCGTGCGTATGCGTTTTACTCAGCCGTCTTAAAAGATATCGGGCTGAAATTTTTTTCTGTGCTTTTTTCTACCGTAGGCAGATCAAGTTTGAAAACGTTTGGGATCGCACCACTCTATCATATAGTTAAATACGAAACGTAGGTGAAGCAGGTGGAGTATCGCTATGAAATTTACTAAGGTGATAGTAATTATAGAAAAACATCAGATCCCAAAATCAATCTGATCGGATAAATAGAACACAAGTTACAGTCAATATAAATCGTCTCTGTTCAGCCGCTGCCGGCAGCGCTGCCTGCTGCCTACTACGTCATTGCTCGAATCATCAGCTATATGTGTATGCGTGCGAATCACGGCATTCGTGTAAAAGGGGATGGGGAAGAACAAGAAATGGAAATGATATTTGAAAGGTTTTATGCATTAATGAATTGAGTTACAAAAAAAGAGTTTGGAACATGTAAAAATATTATAGCTAAGGTCTGCAAGGTTATAAAAACTTCGGCACAGCCGATGTTAGCTTCTTTGATATTTTATTTTAACATTGATTAAACTAATTAGAAAATAGGAAAAAGAACAAGAAAAACAAAATTTGGTACGTAATGCGCACATTTTTTGGTAAATATTTTGTCACGCCCCTTTCCGCCCCCGTAATTTGAAAAAACTGATGAAAATCGGAATAAAAATAGCCAAGTTATGCATATAAACGTTTTTCCATATGGCCGGAGTTGGCTGGTGGGGGCGCTAGGGTGCTCGTATGCTTTGCCACGCCCCTTTCCGACCCCGTAATTTCAGAAAACTCGATTATCTCCCGTAATTTTCTACCTTGTGCAATCAAATTTAGCACACTTAAATTTGATACTAATATCTAGCAAAACACCAAATTTGATCAAAATCGGAATAAAAATAGCCAAGTTATGCATATAAACGTTTTTCCATATGGCCGAAATTGGCCGTTGGCTGGTGGCGGCGCTAGGGTGCTCATATGCTTGAGTGAGCGAAATACGATATGCTTGTAAAAAGCATGTGAACAGTTTTTTTAAATATGAAAATGCATTGGTTATTATAAATTTAAAATATTTGTTTTACTGGTGTATGGTATACCCAAGTCGGTGAGACGACTTACTTACTTCATTTTAAATATACGATGAACAAATGCATTTGTTATTATAAATTTGTAATATTTGTTGTACTGGTGTATGGTATACCTAAGTCGGCGAGCCTTAGTTACTTCATTTCCTATTGCTTTTGTTATAGCTTTTTTTAACGTCAAAAATTATAGCAGAGCATAACATTTATTTTTCGTAGTTTGCCTTTGACTCTGCTCCTGCTCTCGTCAAAAGCGGGAGCGGTAGCAGGAGCATAGCTAAATTTTCATTGCTCGTGCTACTACAGAGCAGTTTTGGCAAAACCTGATTGAAAGTTAGTAATTATCCTGTTTGCGCCACCTGCCGGAGGTATGGATCGACCGCCGCCGCAACTCTACTTTAGCTTATAGAATTCGCAAAGGAAACAAAAGGTCATATTCTTGCAGAAAAAAACCATTTGGACACTTAAATACAAAACTTGACTTCTTGTGTAGTAACAACTTTAAAATTTAAAGTTTAAATGAAAGGAATATCAATGAACCCTTTATTGTTCATACGACCTTCACATGATCCGCATTATTGATGGGAAAGTTTTAAACGTTTTAACGAGCACAAATTCTTGCCAATTCTGTTCAATATGTGTTGCAGGCCCAAAACCAATTTATGGAAACTTATGATACAAATTTTATTAACCGATTTTGTAAAAAACTATACTAGCTTTAGACTAGCATAGTACGCGCCGGATTTCGATTTTTTTCAAAATTTTGCCACGCCTACTTTCATAATTTAGAATAAACCGATTACCTGTCGAAATTTTTTGCTTATCGAAATCCAATTCAGCATACTAGTTAGTCTTATTATTTTCTACTAGCCTACCGAATTTAATTAAAATTGGAGAAACATAGAAAATACACGTATGAACGTGTTTTACTAGGCGGTCCATTAGCGAGGAGTTGGGGCGCTAGAGTGCTCGTGAGTTTTTAAGAGTGAGCGAGATAACATATGGTGGGAATGTAAAACATGTGGTCTTGGAAGTTTAAAATATATTTTCGCCTAATGCATGGTATACCGAAATCAGCGAGACGACTTACTTACTTCATTGAATTGCTGCTCAAAATATAAAATAGATTGGGGCTCAAAAAATCGCAAGTGAGAAACGAAAATACCAAATTAGAAATGATTGAAAAAAAACATATACAAAGCAGATTGCGGCAATAATGGGGTTAGCATGTAGATAAGCCAAATGAAAGCGGAATCTCGAACGATGGCGACACTGCGAGAAAGCTTTTCTAAATACGAAGTTATATTCATCAATCTTAAAACTCGACTTGGAGTTACTTGCTATTGTAATAGCTATTAACTGCGAATTATACATGTTGCATTACACATGGTATCCTATGTCCCCAACTCTCCAAAAGTTTTAAGTTTAGGGATCAAAAATAATAACTTCATCAGTGATGCGTGTAGGCTGCCTTGGGGAAAACGCGACTGAAGCAAAAATATCAAAGAAGCTAACATCGGCTGTGCCGAAGTTTATATACCCTTACAGTCCATGGCCATAATATTTTTACATGTTCCAAACTCTTTTTTTGTATCTCAATTCATTAATGCACAGAACCTTTCAAATATCATCAATTCGCACGCATACACATATACATACTTAGTTTATGTAGCGTTGCGTCTGTATGTGTGCATGCGTGTGCTCTGTTGATTTGATGATGACGTAGTAGGCAGCAAGTTGAACCGATTTATATCGGCTGTAACTTGTGTTCTAATTATCCGATTAGATTCAAATTTTGGGATCTGAGATTTTATATGAAATACCATCATATTGGTAAATTTCATGGCGATACTCCAATTTTTGCAAAAATGTTTCCTCCAGAGCTATATGATATAGTGGTCCGATTCTCCCAATTTTCCTACTTTATTTTTCCCAATATCAAAGAAGCTAACATCGGCTGTGCCGAAGTTTATATATCCTTGCAGTCCATGGCCATAATATTTTTACATGTTCCAAACTCTTTTTCTGTAACTCAATTCATTAATGCACAGAATCTTTCAAATATCATTTCAATTTCTTCTTCTTCTTCCCTATCCCCTTTTACACGCATGCCGCGATTCGCACGTATACGCATATAGTTTATGTAGCGTAGCGTTATGATAGATGCAAAGATATAGATCTATGGAGTGCTTAGGTTCCCTAATCTCATGTATATCCATTAAGAAAAGCGCAGCTCGACTTAAAAAACAAACCCTTCCGCGAGATATCATTGAAATTTTAGAAACACCACATTATAATTTTCCAATAAATATTCAGCCTTTAGGTAATGATTATAGTATTGATAATGACTCCGACTCAGAAATAGACGATATAAATCCATAAGCCCATTGAATTAGCTGTGCAAAATATCGTAGGCGTAGGCGTCAAATGAACTTCAAATTTTGTTTAAATATTTAGAATGCTGCTCGATATGCCACTTATTTGGCGATTCCGCCCAGTGTACTTGTATGTATAAAACATGGTATTTAAGCCTTTTATAGATTAGATTTTTGAGTTTTACCGATTGGTCATAAAGCAGATTTTTGAATTATTGGTGAAAAAAATCATTGTTATTATGATTTTGGTTCCAAACTCAACTTTGGTAAAAGTTGGATTTACGAATAATAGTCTGCTACATAACGTAAAGTAATCCATGAAACATATAAATCATATTATATTAATCCATAAAATTTATAAATCATATTATATTAATCCATAAAATATATTAATCATAAATGTATTAAAAATGTAAATAAGTAAGAACAGCACGCATATATTGCTATCTTGCTCACTGTTGCAAGCATACGAGCATGGACAACTTTATGACACATCCATAACTTCGTTTCGGCGTGCCAAACTTTGACATCAACCAAATTTGAGCGTTTACTTAATGTATTCTCGATACAAGCCAAACTTAGCTACATACATACATATATGTATTTAGCTTCGAGATTTCAAGTTTGTTTAAATTGTGGGGCCGAAGATCACACACAAAAATATCAAAGAAGCTAACTTCGGCTGTGCCAATGTCCATAATATTTTTACATGTTTCAAAATCTTTTTCAATTCAACTCAATTCGTTAATGCACAGACAGAAGCATGCAGCGATTGGCACGCATACACATCTATGTATGTAGTTTATGTAGCGTTGCGTCTGAGTGTGTATACGTGTGCTTTGGTGATTATTGCGGCAGCGTTTGAGCAGAGCCAATTTATGTTGACTGTAACTTGTGTTCTATTTATCCGATCTGATTAAAATTTCAGGAAATTTTATAGGGATACTCCAATATATACAAATAGTTTTCTTTTATGACGATATGATATAGTAGTCCGATCCTTACAATTTTCATACTTTATCTTACGCGATTTATAAGTACATAGATCAAATATCAAGTTTCATCCCAATAGATCTTAAGATGGCTGAGTAAAACGCATACGCACCGACGGACGGACACACGGACGTGGCTATATCAACTCAGCTTCTCATGCTATTTATATATTTATGACCAATTTTAACCCTCGTAAGGGTATAAAAATGAGAGCGCAAGGGTTTATTTCAGTTTCACATAGTATTTCGACGGAAGCACATCTATGTACATACAAATGTTGCTTTATTGAAAGAACTAACTGGTCTATGCCGCTTTGCAAAATACAAAATGACATGGTTATAAATAGCCTATATGCTATTTTGACTCATAATAAAAATGAAGTAAGTAAGTCGTCTCGCTAACTCTTACAAACATACGAGTACTCTAGCGCTGCCACTAGCATTCGCGTGTTTCTAGTTCGATTGTAATTATATTTGGTGGGTTGGTAGAAATAAATAGGACTAACTAGTGTGCCGAATTTGATATCGTTAGTCCAAAAATTGCGGAAGGCAATCGCTTTTTTTGAAGAAATTTTCGAGAAAATCTGTTTTATTTATTTTGCGGGGACGGAAGTGGGCAAAATGTTTAAGAAAACTATATCTGCGGTAGGAAGGGGTCGTGGCGAAAATTTAAAACAATCTCAATAACTGTAAATACCTCACGAGACTAAATACCAAATTTGGTGGCCCTAGATCTTTTAGTCTCCGAGATCTAGGAAGAACATGGCTAGATCGTCTCGGCTGTTGATGCTGATCAAAAATATATATACTTTATGGGGCCTGAAAAGCATCCTTCTGCCTGTTACATACACTTTGGCAACTTTAATATACCATTTGACCCTATGCGTGCATGGTGGAATAATAGAAATACCCCTTACCTCATTCACATTTTTGTAAAACCAGAGAGCAGGGGCTAACTTCAGCCGGGCCGAATTTTGTATACCCTTGCAACTTTACACATACAAAATTTCTTTAACTTTAATTGTAGTAAAAAATACAACATGAGTCACTGTTTTTCACCCATCACCTTGATCCTGATCAAGAATATATATACTTTATGGGGGTCGGCAAAGCTTCCTTCTGCCTGTTACATACATTTTGGCGACTTTAATATACCATTTCACCCTATGGGTGGATGGTATAAAAGTTAAATATATCTTAGTCAATTGAAGTGGATCTATTATTATACCATGCACCCATAGGGTAAAAGTATGTATATTCTTGATCAGCAACATCAGACAAGACAATCGAGCCATGTCCGTCTGTCCGTCCGTCTGTCCGTATGAACACCTAGATCTCGGAGACTAAAAAAGCTAGAGCCTCCAAATTTGGTATGTAGACTCAATTAACCAATTCGATGATAACATCTGCAAAGGTTTAAAAATAATTATTGTTTTGGTATGATAAACTATATGGAAATACAAAATAATTATTTGAGAGTTTCAAAATATAAGGGATAAGGCACTAAAGGCAGTTGGCCTATGCAGATTAGGAATCGTGAGCAGTATTGGGAAGTCAGTAGTCTGTGTTCAGCAGTTAAAAGTGACAGCAGCCGGAAGAAGTTGAGAAACAGCAGTACAGAAAAGATCCAGATGAAGGATGTTCAGCTGTGGCCATTTGTAAACTTTATTCACCCGTCCACGATTTATAATACTATCCATAAACTATCATTATATTATCGTACTTGCTTACATCTATGCATTAAGACTCAGAAAAAGAATGAAACATGGAGACAAGGAGACTGCAAAGGTATATAATATTCAGCATGTCCGAAGTTAGTTTGGTTTTCTTTGACATTTGAAATGAAAATCGCACCCCTGGAATTTAAACAAACAAGACGGCTGAAACCCAGTTTTGAAAAACTAAAACTATAATAGCTAGAGATATTACTACTTCAACTTTTTTCCCACACCCACTTCCGCCACCATGATTTAGAAAAAACCGATTGCCATCCGCAATTTTGTGAATATATGTATATATTTAGGATACATTGCAAATACAAATAAGTATACCTATATATGTATAAAAAAAAACCAAAAAAGAAACAGAAAAAAATAACAATTATGGTCCCTGTTTTAAACATATTTCGAACAGGCAAACAATTGATCCCAAAATTCGCAGATGGGGAAAAGCTACGGTGGTGTTTTCATCAACCAACGCAATTTGTCATATAAGAATATTGCAAAAAAATTTTTATTGATGAGTTACACACCGCCATGATTTTTAGCAGCTTTAATTTGAGAGGTATCCCTACATAATTTGGGTACGCTGATTCTAAATATGAATTTGGTCTTTGACCATCACGTCCAGATTTTTTTAAGTCAAGTAATCTGGGGTCAATAAATTTTTTTTTACATTTTTAAGATTTTTTACAACCACTTGTTAAAATATAAAGAAAGTGAGTCGTCTCGCCGACTTAGGTATACCATACACCAGTAAAACAAATATTTCAAATTTATAATAACAAATGCATTTTCGTATTTTTAAAAAAATCTGTTCACATGCTTTTAACAAGCATATCTTAGTATTTCGCTCACTCAAGCTATGAGCACCTTAGCGCCCCCACCAACCAACGGCCAACTCCGGCCATATGGAAAAACGTTTCTATGCATAACTTGGCTATTTTTAGTCCAATTTAGATCAAATTTGGTGTTTTGTGCTAAATTTGATTGCACAAGGTAGAAAATTACGGGAGATAATCGAGTTTTTTCAAATTACGGTGGCGGAAAGGGGCGTGGCAAAATCTTTACACATAAAAAATGTGCGCAATTTACTAAGCAAATATACATACCAAATTTTGTATCTCTAAATTGTGGGGCGGAAAGGGGCGTGGCAGAAATTTGAAATAAACTTGACCACTTTACATACTACACGAGTCTACATACCAAATATGGTGGCTCTAGCTTTTATAGTCTCCGAGATCTAGGTGTTCATACGGACAGACGAACGGACATGGTTAATATATAATATTTCCGACTTTATGGGGTCGGAAAAGCTTCCTTCTGCCTGTTACATACATTTTGGCGACTTTAATATACCATTTCACATATACACACATAGACACATATTAAACCTAAATCACTTTTTTATGATCTTATAGATGTCGTCCTGTGTTATTTGTTGTTCCCTCAATTGAGTAATTTGCGTCAATAATCTAAATTATAAACTCTGAGTTGTAAATTCTGAATAAGTCCCGGTATTTTGCGTTGGCTGTTACATGACTGCAATGTATGTTGATTACATTTGGAACCTTTCCCTGAAAGAATTCCCGGTAAAAGCAAGCCTTTCTTATCGAAAAAAAATTGTTTTTAAAACTGTACAACTCTGACCGGAGTTCATCTTCACTTCTTCGTAATGATCAGAAATATTATATTAATATATGTATGCTCATATTATGGGATTTAAATCCATACAAAAATGTGTTAGAAAATGCACAAAAGCGTATGTTCTTTGGTGAGCCGAACTCTTAAAAATCTTCATATTCATTGCCCTTTTTATATATTTTTTATACCCTTGCAAAAAGGGTATACTAATTTTGGTCAATGTGAAGCATCTTCGACCATATAGAGTATATATATTCTTGATCAGCACGACGAGACGAGTTCATATAGCCCACAATTTATATATCTTGGATTCAGCCGGATCTGACCACTATATCGTATAGCTCCCATACACGAACAGTGACTTTCTCAATAATTTTATTTTATTTTCTGAGATATTTAAATTTAATATTGGTGAGTTTATTACACTTATAAACGACTGTGCCAAATTTTATCAAGATCGGATGACTATATCATATTGCTCCCATTGGAACGATCGGTGAGAAACAGCGACTTCTGTTGTATTTTTTACTACAATTAAAGTTAAAGAAATTTGGTATGTGCAAGGGTATACAAACTTCGACACGGCCGAAGTTAGCCCCGGCTCTCTGGTTTATATATTCTTGATTAGCATGAGAAGCTGAGTCGATTTAGCCATGTCTATCTGTCCGTCCATCCGTACGTTTTACTGAGCCATCTTAAGAGGTATTGGGATGAACTTTTTTTCTTCGCTTTTTATTACCTGCGTAAGATCAAGTGTAAAAATCAACAATAGCGTTGCGTCTGGGTGTGTAGGCATGTACCCAGACGCAACGCTACATAAAGTGTATGTGTGTGTGTGCAGTGGTTTGCTTAGGGAATGAGGGCAAAAGATGGAAAAATTGCGGTTTTGTGTATTGATGAATAGAGATTCAGAAAAAGAAACTTTTACCATGTAAAAATCTTATTGCCAATGATTAATCGTCAATTAGAATTGTGTAAAAACAACGCTATGGTCTTCTTGCGCGACATTTCATTTTTTTATAAGGCTTCCAAATTTAGAAAGATACAGACATATTTCTTGATGCTTTATCAAATTATATTATAATAACAGAACTTTAAAAAACTTTTAAGGTTTGAATTTTTGAATGTAACAGTATTGTGCGTTAACTGCGCTTTAATATAAGTAAAAAAAAAATCGACTGCAATATTTTGTTAAATAGAGTATTCTATAATATGGATGCGAACGTAAATAATCATTTTTACAAGGAAATTTTTGGATTTATAAGTAAGCAATCTAATTTCAGAGCGCACAGTGAATATTGAAAAATTATTTAATAAGCAAACCTCCCGTGGACTTGGCTCAGTAAGATATGAAGCTACAATACAATTCAAAAATTTCAAAATAATTTAAGACCTTAGCAGTTGTGCAGTTGGTTAAATTGTTGCTTTAGAAAAGTTTGTATTCCCAAACGAATAACTTATATAACGATTTTAATAAAAGGGAGCTTATTTAAAACCAACTGCCTCCTCCTAATTTAGAGCTAAGTCCACCTATGCCCTTTCCCAACAAATTACCAACGCGCCCAGCTACTACGTTGGTCACAGCAGCAGCTTGCGCTGCCGCAATTTTTGGCTTTGGCAAACTTCTTGAAGCATTAGAACTGGCTTCTTCACCGCCGTCTTCCTCGTCTCCATCTCGTAGATCGTCATAGAGCCTAGAAGATTGGAACAAGAATATATCAATAACTATATTTCTAGCTATAGATTCATCACTTACTCATCTCCCTCATTCACTTCTGGCATGGTTAAAGCGCATGTGGCTTCTTCAGTAGCCATGCGTTGCGCGATTGCCTGATATGCTTTAGAATTTAGCTTATCTTCCAGTATCCCTTGCAATTCAAAATCAGAATATATTTTCTGCAAATTGAATTTTAAAGAAAAATATTAAAGAAGGTTAAATAAGCTGTGCCAAAGTAATTTTATAAACATTAGCAACTTTTATATGCATAAAACGCTTTAATTATTGCCACAAATTGGTACATTTTTACTACAATTGTTTATTAATTTTAGAAAAAAACAGCTATAAGTAGTCTGTATGGATATAATGAATCATCACGACGAAATCATCACATAGATGCTTTTTATGCAACGGTCTGTTAATGACTATGCCTAGTATTTTGAAGATCGTATGAATACAATATTTAGCTCTTATAAGAACGATCGGTCAAAAAATTATTTTAGTCAGGAAATGATTGCGAGAAAAACTTAAATTAACACCAAGAGCAAGCCATTTAATACTTTTGATCCAATTTTTAAAATTTAATTTTGAACGAAAATTATTGTTTTTTTCCTATCCCAAAGGTAGCCTTAGCTAAATACTACAATACGAGCATTAGAAAAACAAATCAAACAAACATACAAAACATACATACAGATGTACATATAAAAATTTATTCGATTTTTTTGACATTTTGGCCCAAAGCCTCGGAACGGACGGATATAGGGATAAATGTCTTTCCAACATTTATAGCTCAGTTCTAAGAAACTTTGTTAAAGAAAGTTTTTAAAAAAATTAATATTTTGCAATTGAGAAGCAAAGGAAAAAATGCTTTTCAAAAAAAATGGAAATTTTGATGAAAAAACTTCGTACAATAAATTTATATGAAACCAACGTAATACCTTAAAAAACAAATGATGCAGTTCAAAATAACAAAATATCCTAATTTCTGGCATGTTTTTTCCGACTATCGCAGTGTAATCAAAGCATCCGAAAATATTAAATTTGTAAATTGGTTTTGCTTTAATTACCTTAATTATATGAGATATAGATGTAACTTGCGCATAATGTAGAGCATGATCCATGCGTTCTGACAGCCAGTTCGACAGCATATTGACCTGATGGGAATACCATTGCTCAAAAAAATTTAGCGTCCATAGATCGTCACCAATCTTTCCTCTTATTTGATCCATATTATTTCGAAAAAAATTGACATATCCTTGGCCGAGATCCTTTCCCGAACTAGAGACATTCGTAAAGCTGAGAATCGAACCAATCAGGCTGCCCTCATCATAGCGGGCCAATTTCGACAAAGTCGACTCTAGCACTGACATAAGTTTACCGCTCAGCCCTTGTGTCATGGCTACATTCGCTTTGTCGATCTGATCGTCTATTTTTGCGTGAAATTTGTACTGTAAACAGAGAAAAAGATAATATTAAAATATAATATAAATATAAAATAAATATTATTTATATTATTTATATAATTATTAAATATTATAATATAAACCATTCCTTTAGAGCTAATAAATTTAAGCGATATCTTTTCTTTATTCTCATTTAAAAATTAACAAAATATCGCCTATGCCGACGTTAAAATACCCTTCCAGTCCATGGCCTTAAAATTTTATTGTTCAAAATTTTTTTTATCTCCAAAAAGCTTTTGGGATGAAATTTGGTATTTGAGCTACTTATAACCCAGGTAAAATAAATTATTAAAATCATAATGATCGGACCACTATATCATTAAGTGCTATACGAAAAATTGGTTAGGGAGTGGGAGTATCTTTACCAAGTACTTAAGAAATAGAAAATAGCCGACAGCGCTGCCAGCAGCATAGTACGTTATTGCTCGAAATCAGGAGAGGAGCGTTGCATCTGCATGTGCAATAGCTGCATGCATATACAAATGGAATGGGGGAAGAAGAAGTAAACGAAATTGTTGGTATAGCAAAATAAAAAAGGACAGATTGATACTTGGATGGTTTTGTATGTGCATTTATGAATTAAGTTACAGGAAAAGAGTTTGGAACATCTAAAAATATTAGAACCAAGGACTGCAAGGGTGTTTAAACTTCGGCACAGCCGAAGTTATCTTCTTTGATATTTTCCTGTATCAAATCGACGGTTGCGCTTTCCATTTTGCGAAGTGTAAAGCACACACAAACATTGACAATCTTCAATGGCCTAACCCTGGAATCTAGGGCCCGGCACAATCAGCGCACTAAAAAAATGTAGTTATACATGTGCACTTTAATTTTTTGTGTGAGGACTTCGGCAGCAGTTTGACTTACACGCCTAAGAGACAAAGGTTTGAAGGTTTTTCAATTACATTTGCTTTTACATATGTATGTATGCATGTATGTTCATACCCGGGAAAACTTGGAAGTACGAGTGTTCACTCGAAAGAAGTACAAAATTCATTTGTTTCATTTGTCGTTCTTGTTTGTTTCGTTTGCTTTGCTTTGAATGCTCTTTCCTTTGTTCGGCTTGATACGTTCAAGAACTGCAAAACAAAAGACTTCGGGAGTTTGCATTCCGTATTTCGTGTGTTTCGTGGTCTTTAGGCGTCCCCTATTTTTATACCATACACCCATAGGGTGAAATGGTATTTTAAAGTCGCCAAAATGTATGTAACAGGCAGAAGGAAGCTTTTCCGACCACATGAAGTATATATATTCTTGATCAGCATCAACAGCCGAGACGATCTAGCCATGTCCGTCCGTCCGTCCGTCCGACCGTCCGACCGTCCGACCGTCCGTCCGTCCGTCTGTATGAACACCTAGATCTCGGAGACTATAAGAGCTAGAGCCACCAAATTTGGTATGTAGATTCGTGTAGTATGTAGAGTGATCAAGTTTATTTCAAACATCTGCCACGCCCCCTACCGCCCCCGCAAATGTAATAAAACCGATTTTCTCTAAAACTATTCTAGCTAGAGACACCATAGTTGGTATGTATATTTGCTTAGTAATTGCGCACATTTTTGATGTGTAAAGATTTTGCTACGCCCCTTTCCGCCCCCGTAATTTGGAAAAAACGCGATTATCTCCCGTAATTTTCTACCTTGTGCAATCAAATTTAGCACACTTAAATTTGATACTAATATCAAGCAAAATACCAAATTTGATCAAAATCGGAATAAAAATAGTCAGGTTATGCATATAAACGTTTTTCCATATGGCCGGAAGTGACCGTTGGCTGGTGGGGGCGCTAGGGTGCTCATATGCTTGAGTGAGCGAAATACTAAGATATGCTTGTAAAAAGCATGCAAACAGATTTTTTTAAAAATACGAAAATGCATTCGTTATTATAAATTTAAAATATTTGTTTTACTGGTGTATGGTATATCCAAGTCGGCGAGACGACTTACTTACTTCATTTTTATTTATTTGTTAGTTTAATATAAGCGTGTCCAATTTTATCAAGAACAATCGGTTCTTATCCAAGTTTCCATAATTGCCGTTTTGTCACTCTTTTGCTTTGCCATCTGCTTTTTCAATTCACTTTACAAGTTTTCGATTGGATTCAGATCAGGAGACTGACTGAGACAGGTGTCCACTTTATTAACCTCAAACCAAGTTTTTACTTTTTTAAAAGTGTGTGTTCGGGTCGTTATCTTGTTGAAAAGTACAGCGCAGGGTCATGTTTTCCTCAGCATACTATAACCCTAATGTTTCCACTGCCTTCCCCTCCTTTTAATGTATTTAGCAATTCTGCGTTCCTCACTCGTACAATGAATATTTCGACTCATCTACACATTTTTAAGTGGAAACTTTTTATCAGGCCGAAAAAGTCGAGTGTACCTATGTATTATTTTCAACAAGCTCTTTATAATGAATTGGACTAATATAAATTTGCCGGATAGCGTTTTTAAAATTACCACCCAGTTTTTTTTTAATACCAAAAATTAATTAGTCATGACAAAATCTACAAAATCTTATTGGTGTTTCTATTATTTTCATCATGAGTGTATATAGCTGTCATATCAACATGCGATAAAATAGCAGGCTACATGCCCCGAATGTTCCTGACTAAGATTGTAGGCCGTTCCATTTTTGGATAAAAAGGTTTTCTACTTTGAGGGCTGTAGGTAAGGGAAGAGTAACACAAAGAGCTTGCAAGGGTATACGCACTTTGGGACGGCCGAAGATAGTCCCAGTTCGGCGATGTTATGGCTGTTTCCATTTAAAAGCTTTGTTGTTGTCCATTTTATTGTATGTGGCCTACTAGTCGACTAGCCCTAGTGTGCTCAGCTTGTATTTTTAAATGCATTCTATGCTACGAACCTATTATAAAGACTTATTTCTTAATTTTAACACAGACAGGTTAGAAATAAATATGCAAATATTGCCTAATTCGATTTACAACAAACTACTCGACTTACCAGATCAATACCATCAATAGAAGTTAGTTTAAAGCTTTGATTTTTAGCATCTAATATCACATTAACCATGGCGCACATCTCTGATGGAATAATATAATCGGTTGATATAAAAGCAACATTCTTCTTTAACCACGACTGAAAAGAAGAATCCGTTCGTTGTATGCACTGCTCAATCATATCAACCGCCATCATCTTTAGTCTCTGCTCCAGATGTTGTCGAAACTCTGCATCAGGCCAATGAAGATCTCTTATAAATGATTGGAGTGCATCAAGTTTCCAAAAGAGATCTTCTGATGTTGCACAGCCATTTCTGAGTATAAAAACGTAAATGTGAACATATAGTTGGTAAATGATTGATAGAATGGCAAATAATTTGCTCATTTTACTTTTTTTGTACATCTGTCTATTTACAGTTACACAAAAAATTACACATACTACTTTGTACTGTACTTTGTTTTCAATAAATTATATGTATGCAACTATTAATTGCTATTAAAATCTTGAATTCCATTAACTAGAGCTATAAACATTAATTGAACAAGTGAATAACTAATTAACTATAACTATAACGCATACAAAATGGGAAATATTATGTTTGCAGTTGCAATTACGCGTTTTCGTGATATGCGAATGCATGGCTAATAGCAATAGCATTTTAAATACAAGTATGCGGAAAAAGAATTATTAAGAAATGCATAATAATTGGTAAAAAAATAGACGAATCCAAATGCAAAGGCGGTATGTAGTAAGCTAAGAACATGTATGGGAATAATTGGGTAGGTGCTTCATTTAAAAACCTCATATCGTCTGCTGTAACAGCCACTGCGGATCGCCTGGGTAGCTTCGGAACATAAAAACTTATATGGTCTTTCTTGCCGCTGAGTAGTGCTGATGGGTTGAGTGCCGCTGTGTTGAGCGCCTGGGCTGCATTATTAAGTGCCGCAGGGTTCAAAGCAGCGTTTATCCTAAAGTTTCACAAAAAGGAAATTACAAGATGTGAGGATCGTTGAAAATGCAAGAATGAAATATGAATCGAGTGAATTGGCACTGCTAAAATTATTCAGCTAACCGATAGGAAAATTTAAATAAATTTCTAAACAAATATTCCCTTATACCCTACAAAACAAACAGTTCTTCGTTCAAATGTGTTTAGTAACCCTTTCTGGTACCTTTAATGCTTTAAATCGCATCTTTAATTAAGAGCCAATAGGAAAATAAATATTTGTCTGAGTTAATTGTAATAAATACCGTAATAAGCCAAAGGTAATGAAGAAGGTTTCGAAAGTGTTGTATTTATATACAGTGCAACCAAAAAAAAATCGACTTAACTTAAAAATTTAATTGGAATAGTCTTCACTTAATGCCCACCAATGTATGTATGGGTATGGGGTATGCTAAAGCGTTTCTGTGTTTCTGTGTTTTCTTAGATTAGTTGCATTACTTACCCTTTGCTTTCCCATCGTTCCTTTTCGAAGCCTTTATGAATCGATTGGGCTATAGAAGATTCCATAAGATCCACATAACGCACAACCAATGGCGCAAATGTATCTCTGAGGTGCTGATGGAAGCGCCCGTTTCGCAAATTATCTTTAACATATGATACAAGGTTAGGAATTAATAATGTTAAATAAAACAAGTTCTTAAATTTTCATTGCTATCAGAAAAACCAGATCAGAAAAAAGAAAAGGTCGGGGCTAACAATAGCATAAAAAAGAAAAGCTAACTAACTAATTAACTTTTATGACAATAGCATAATAACGAAATTATTGAGAAAAGTCACTGTTCGTAACTTTGCCGCTAGTATGGAAACTATTTAATATAGTGGGCGCCTGCAGTATATAAAAACTTAAATGCAAATTTAAGGAGGAGTTCGGGTCGATCCAAACGGACGAAAGGATGTGCGGACAGACAGACGGACATTACTATATAAACTTGTCTCTTCGTGCTGATTCCTTGTATGCGTTGCACTCTTCTGACCAAATATAATATACCCTCTTTGCAGAGGTAAAACCAGAGGACCGGGGCTAAATTCGGTCGTGGCAGAGCTTGTACACAGAGTCCAGCTTCTGTTACTTTTCTCTTACCCAAAAGTTTCAAGGCGGAAAATGTTTAATCAGAAAAATCAAATATTCGTGAAAGAACGGCCTATTGATATTTTATCGTTTGTTAATATGACATCTATGTATAAAATATAGCCATAATAAATGGTCTCTTAAATACAAACTATGAATTCTTCATCCAGCACTCGACTTACCATCCACTCTTAAGTAATCATTAAGAATTTGAAATAAAGGAAATGAATCCCATGTATCTGGCGCTTGCTCTGATAGTACTCGATCCATGTCAACAGCGAAAAGGGACCAAAATATTTCAGCATGTTCAACGAGCAGGTCGCTGAACCAAGCAAAGGCCTAGAGTAAATATAATGATAAAAGTTAAAAAAAAGGTTAAAAATTTCAGTTTGAATTATTTTTGAACTTCTCTCTCAATTGTGGAAATGTTTGTCATACAAATTTCACGGACAATTGCTTTACAACAGTTTCAAATGGGACATATGATAAATCTAAAAAAACCAAGCGAACTGCTTTATGAATTATTAATTTTCTTTTCAATTTTTTAACATTAGCGACACACAATTAAGATTAAATAATTTATTTTCGTCTGTAGTTCATTTAAAAATGTAATAATACAGGGGGCAAATGTAAACAATATAAAAGCTTTCTTATTTGTAAAGTGCTTGCTTATTTACATGGCATGCATTGATGTGAGACAAAATGCTCTCTAGAAATCATAATACATTTACTGGTGTTAATTACAAACCACTGACTACAAATTATATACCAATCCAACATCTGTTATTTAGCGAACGGCATTATACAAAATTATACAAAACCATGACATCTCTTTGCAAAGCATCTAAATATTTTCTTTTAACGTGCTTTTAATGTATTTTCATAAAGGTCGTTTTTAAAATCGGAGCGTACGATACCCCAATACTTTAATCAAAATTTCTGAACAAATTTTGCGAAATTTTTATTGTGTACATTCGTAATGACAGCTTTTACAAAACAAAAAGATAAATAAATTACTTATGACACACAACAACTTCATTACATACATTAAAAGTCAGAAGAAAAAAAGCATTTACAAGTATCTGCCGCCTAAATACAATTAACATTTTTTTGTGGAATATAAAAATCTGCGATGCAATGTGCAAGGTGATAACGGAAAAAAAATTAATTAATTAATTAATACATGTGGCATATATTAAGAGTATATAATTGTCTAAAAGAACTAAGAACTACAACTAATATGTAAAACTGAACCGATCAAAAAATTTCATGCATTGAAATTCAGATTTTCACTCTTAAACGCAATTATAAGTGGTTTTAAAATTCAGCAACTCAACAAAAATCTCTAAGGTCCAAATTTTTGGGGAAGGACGACTGATATTATTTTTTTTATATTTGTCTTATGTACGTCTTAAATAATAATAAAAAATAAACGTTATTTGCAGACCCTTCAAAATGTTGATTAATATTCTGTTCTGCTTTTATTTTGAAAGAGTTGGAAATTATTTCTTACTAAAACTTTTCATATTAAATCATATTTTTACATACACATATGTATGTATGTATATGGCCCGTTTTTTGTCAAACGGAACAGGGCTGTATACAAAATTGCCTTGGACCGATTTTAATAATCTTGGCTTACACCTTCCCAAATTTTTTTGAATAGAATTAAATAGAATTCAATGGATTTTTAAAGTATTTCTAGTGGAGGTCTTATTATATCGGTTTAAAATCGGTCAAATTTTAACATGACAATTAAAAGAAATTCTGAGCGTATCCAAATTCATACAATTTATATTTAAACATGCTTGTGTTTTGATGGAATTAGCTATAAAAATTTGTCCACGGCCATTTTATATACAGCCCTGTTCCGGTTGAGAATTGACAAAGAACGTGGTGTATATAATAGTAATAGTGAGTGATTAATGTGTCAACTCCTATGCGATGCTGAACTGGAAAGCATTTATGGTTGCAAGTGCGAGTGTAATTGGTTTCAGTTTGATTTCTAATACAAATGTACACATTAAAAACAGCGTTTGGATTTTTGAAACCATTAGATTGGAAATATAAATACACTAATTGCCTTAGAAATTGTGTAGATAGTTTGGAGTAATATAGTCTGAAGTGAATTTATGAATTTTATTAGGGCGATTGAAAATAAAAGCTTTGTTGGAGCTAGCAGTGTCAGCAAAAAAATCGTGTTGGCTCACATTGCTTTATAGCCACTCAAAACATATTGGGAAAATTAACAAGATAATAGTTCCAATTTTATTCTTTAGCCTTGTGAATTTATATACCAATCTATTTTACCAGACGCCGATCAATGTGCAATGTATCTAGTATTTTAAAGTATAAGTGATTGTTTTTAGCTGATTCATATCTGTTTTAACTGGAGTACATGCCGTTGGTACTGGCGATGTGAAGACAGCGTGTGTGGGCATACAGTATTTGAACGACGATGATCCATCGGTAGAACCTCCTCTTACTCCAGGATCCAATGTTGCCCTGTGGGTGATCGCCTGATCTCCCAAGCTTGTAGATGCATTGAATGTGTCGGCGGTGTTGTGTTCTTCTGCATCGTCACCAACATCCTTAATAGTTTTCTTATCCACTTTGCGCAGCTGGATGGATCAGGCATATAAATACATACATACGTACTCATATATATATAGTATTACAATTGTATTCTTTTAGGAGCTATCCAAACTATCTTTTTCAACTATCCTTGTATCACCCGAAGGTAATTTTTTATCAAATGTCATGTTTTTCAACAATAACAACAGTAGAAATCAATATGTCAATGAGTTGTGTGCTTTATATTAAAGTACATATGTATGTAAGTACATATAAGCAGAACGTTTTGTTTTTAGGAACTGTAGTACTATTTCCAATATGATAATTTATTTTCAATGTGATATTGTGCAAATTCTGTTTAATTGGTTTATTTTGCTTTAAGCAAGAATTTAATTTTGTAAAGTCATTAATTATTGAATGTTAATTCCCATAAGGCGTCTATTAGGAACAAACAAAAAACACTCCAATTTTAAAACTAGTCTAGAAAGTTAGTGATAAAAATAATAAAACCTTTTGCAGGTTTGAAAAAATACTTCCTTCCTTTAAAAGTTACGTATAATTATTTTCTATTTGTCTGGATTAATACTAATTATGATATATTTTATTAAAATAGGTGGTTGTTTTTCTGCATCCATTTCAGCACCCCACGATGTTTTGTATACAAAGTAAACAATAGTGGCAAATTGTATATATTTTCGTATGTATGTATATCGAACGGTTAAATAAAATACATATGTACATCAATTCCTTAATGTTCGCTGAATTGTGAAATCATATTACACCAAAAATCACCTAAGTAAAACGTAAAAACTAGTAGTGTACATACCATGTAAGTATAGGATACATATACATCAATATAAATAAATTTTGGCATGTGTTTTGATAGAAAAACTTACAACACATACAAACACGCATAATAAATACAAATAACAATCATATGTGATACGCAGACGATTAAAACGGATTATACAAAAATTTAAAAGTTGCCATTATTATAGAAAATGTATATTTTAAATATTGACCTATAATAGTGTAGCGGTTTCATTTTGGGAATATAACCAGTACATACATACATATATACACAAAAGTAACAGCAAAGTTAGGTTCAGCTCTTTAAATTGAATTTTACTTCTTCGTTTATAATACATATAACAAAACTCAACTAACTTGGATTTCTTATTTTTCAGTTTAATTAAAAGCAGAGAGCCAGGGCTAACTTCGGCAGTGCCGAAATTTGTATACCCTTGCAACTTAAAACATTCAAAATTTCTTTAACTTTAATTGTAGTAAAAAGTACAACAAAAGAGTTTCACCGATCGTTCCTATGGAAGCTATATGTTAATAAATTTTGGCACAGTCATTAGGAGATATATAAAACTGTGAATTATTAATTTTTATGACAATTGCGTGAAAAGTAACGAAGTTATTGATAAGTCCTATGGGATCTACATGATATCACTAACCATAGAATACATAGATGCGTCAAACTCAAGATTTTTTGATTACAAACGCTAGCCTGAGTCTGGAACCCCAGAGAACTTCGGCAAAAGCCGAACAGCCTAGAACCCCAGAGAGCGGCCGCAGCGAGAGCGAAAAACGTTTGCTCGCAGCAGTGTCGCTACGCATCGAAATTAATTCAGTCTGCCACAGATCGCAGAACGATGAACGCATGTCTGTGTCGCTGTGTTCTCGTTTTGCATATGTATGTGTACACTCGTCGGTACATACTCAGGCTTCGTAGTGTGTGTGAGACGTGAAGTTGTACAACATCGCATTTCAATCGCTCGCTCGCAAACTTTTTGAGTTTTCGACGACCTAGAGACAATGCGAGAATGAGATGCGTGCTTAACTACAGAACTCGACGGCACTTCTCAAAGTCTCGACGTGGCTCTGTTGTTAGTGTGCTCGCTTAGCGATCGGGCGGCCGGGGTTCGACTCCCATCTTGTTGGTCGAAGTTTTTCATAATTGCTTTATATTTTTTTTTTGATACATTTTTATTTACTTTTTATACCCTTGCAGAGGTAAAGTTATTTACTTTTTATACCCTTGCAGAGGTAAAGTAAATAAAAGTAAATAAAAATGTATCAAAAAAAAAATATAAAGCAATTATGAAAAACTTCGACCAACAAGATGGGAGTCGAACCCCGGCCGCCCGATCGCCACGCGAGCACACTAACAACAGAGCCACGTCGACACTTTGAAAAGTGCCGTCGAGTTCTGTAGTTAAGCACGCATCTCATTCTCGCATTGTCGCTAGCTCGTCGAAAACTCAAAAAGTCTGCGAGCGGGCGATTGAAATGCGATGTTGTACAACTTCCTTCACACACACACTACGAAGCCTGAGCATGTACCGACGAGTGTACACATACATATGCAAAACGAGAACACAGCGACACAGACATGCGTTCATCGTTCTGCGATCTGTGGCAGACTGAATTAATTTCGATGCGTAGCGACACTGCTGCGAGCAAACGTTTTTCGCTCTCGCTGCGGCCGCTCTCTGGGGTTCTAGGCTGTTCGGCTTTTGCCGAAGTTCTCTGGGGTTCCAGACTCAGGCTAGCGTTTGTAATCAAAAAATCTTGAGTTTGACGCATCTATGTATTCTATGGTTAGTGATGATATAGTCGCCCGATCTTGATTAAATTTGGCACAGTCATTAGCAGATATATAAAACTGAGTAGTATTTAATTTGAAAGCAATCGCGTGAAAAGTAACGAAGTTATTGATAAAAGACACTGTTTTCGACCGATCGTTCCTATGATATAGTCATCTGATCTTTATGAAATTTGGCACAGTCGTTTATATTATTATATTTATTCGATATTTTTATACCATACACCCATAGGGTGAAATGGTATTTTAAAGTCGCCAAAATGTATGTAACAGGCAGAAGGAAGCTTTTCCGACCCCATAAAGTATATATATTCTTGATCAGCATCAACAGCCGAGACGATCTAGCCATGTCCGTCTGTCCGTCCGCCCGCCCGTCCGTCCGTCCGTCTGTATGAACACCTAGATCTCGGAGACTATAAGAGCTAGAGCCACCAAATTTGGTATGTAGACTCGTGTAGTATGTATGTAGAGTGAACACGTTTATTTCAAATTTCTGCCCCGCCCCCTACCGCCCCCGCAAATTATATAAAACCGATTTTCTCAAACACTATAGCAACTAGAGACACAAAATTTGGTATGTATATTTGCTTAATAAATGCGCACATTTTGTATTTGTAAAAATTTTGACACTCCCCTACCGCCCCCGCAAATTAAATAAAACCGATTTTCTCAAAAACTATTCTAGCTAGAGACACCGTAGTTGGTATGTATATTTGCTTAGTAATTGCGCACATTTTTGATGTGTAAAGATTTTGCCACGCCCCTTTCCGCCCCCGTAATTTGAAAAACTCGATTATCTCCCGTAATTTTCAACCTTGTGAAATCAAATTTAGCACACTTAAATTTGATACTAATGTCCAGCAAAACACCGAATTTGATCAAAATCGGAATAAAAATAGTCAAGTTATGCATATAAACGTTTTTCCATATGGCCGGAGTTGGCCGTTGGCTGGTGGGGGCGCTAGGGTGCTCATATGGTTGAGTGAGCGAAATACTAAGATATGCTTGTAAAAAGCATGTGAACAGTTTTTTTAAATACGAAAATACATTGGTTATTATAAATTTACAATATTTGTTTTACTGGTGTATGGTATACCCAAGTCGGCGAGACGACTTACTTACTTCATTGTAAATAAAACGAGTTCATATTAAAAATTCAACAAATGAAATCTCTCGAATCTCCATTCAACCGGGTTGCCTTCCTGTTGAGAAGGCAGCACCACACGAAGGACGTCAGTGTTGAAGGTAATAAAAAGCCGATCATTATACTTGACAGCAAAAAAAAAAAGAACAGACGGTGTTCACAATGGTGACCAAATTATGAGTATATTATCCGATATGAAAGCGTGTATCATATGTACAAACATAAAATTTATATGCACAAATGAAATATGTCAACTTTCATGTTGTTAATGTGATTTTATTGGACGGATCTGGAAAAGCATACTTATATTGCTGCCAAAGTTAAGCATAGATATATAGTGGCCAATTTCATTAGAATTCCAGAAATTTTTATGAAAAATTTCAAAAAATTGCACTGTTGGCTACTGCCTTTGAAAAATAGCATATCTGTACATAAATCAAACGTTAGATACGTGTGAGCATGATACAATAACATATGTTATTGTATCATGCGTGTGAGTGTATCCACTAGATGGGTAAATCGCATTTTACAGGAGACGACACGGCTAAATACATATAAGAGTCGTAGCTGGTGGTAAAAGTGACAAGGGAGACAAGTCGAAAAAGATGTCGGCGAAAATAAGTTGAAAAGTCAAGTCCAATTAAGTTGAACATTAAACGTTGCATAAAATTAGTTATAATTTGTAAACTCGCCCTATAGATCAGTGGTCGGCACGGCCCATTCCCCGGACTAGGGCCTAGCTCTGCCGCAGCGCTGCCGCTTCACGTATACTGTAAACGCTCGTGTTTGTTCGGCAATGTCACTTCGGCAAAAATTTTGATTGATGCTTGTCAGAAAAAAAATGATTGACAAAACAATAACTGGAATACACCGAAAAAAACATGTTTAGTGCCGATTGGGAAAATTTATTTTTTATTATTGAAAATATGTAGGGCGATGCGCAATGCGTTATTTGTCATCAAATTTTTCCTATAATTCCCTGGATTATTTAATAATAATTTATAATTTTTTTTTAATTTTTTGACAAAAATAAAAAATATTTCTATTTGCTATACTGTTTTTTCAGTGTAAAGCAAGAAAACGTTTCGTACTTCGTGATTGTTGTCACACACACAAATGCAAAGTCTCATTTTTGATTGTATGCGTGCCTACCCCTGCTGTAAACGCTCGTGTTTGTTCGGCAATGTCACTTCGGCAAAAATTTTGATTGATGCTTGTCAGAAAAAAAAATGATTGCCAAAAAAAAATAAATCAGTTGCTGTTCAGCATTTGATGAAGCAACACCTTTTTAAAGCGGCTAACTGGAATACACCCAAAAAAAATGTTTAGTGCCGATTGGGAAAATTTATTTATTATTATTGAAAATATGGAGGGCGATGCGCAATGCGTTATTTGTCATCAAATTTTTATTCATCATTATTATTCATTATTTATTATTTTTTTATCATTATTATGCATTATTTAATAATATTTTCTTACCTATATTATGTAAGGATAATTTTTTTTTCATTTTTTGACAAAAATAAAAAATATTTCTATTTGCTATACTTATTTTTCAGTGTAAAGCAAGAAAACGTTTCGTACTTCGTGTTTGTTGTCACACACACAAATGCAAAGTCTCATTTTTGGTTGTTGCGTGCCTACCCCTGCTATAGATACTATTTGTTTTTGTAAACTGATTTATTAAGGGGTGTCACAAAAATCGATAACAACCTAAAACCAACCTAAATATCGTTTGACAGTTTTAAAATCGCACTGCTTTTGATTTAAGAAAATTATAAAAAAAATGTTCTTGCCGCTCAATTAATTTCGAAGACCCCACAAAATAGCATAGGCAGTTGGATGATAACGACTCTAAAGTGGAATTAAATTTTTTGTCAATTTTAATTAAATTTCAAATCTAAATCAATTGCACGGGATCGATTTTTAAAATTTTTGTTTACCGATTGCTGAAAAAAAAAACGAACTATAATCGTAGGCTGAATCAATGCGGAGCATACAGGAAATATCGATAACATAAGGAAATATCGATAACATCTTAGAAAATATCGAAGTTATTCATAAAAATCACTATTTCGACTGATCGTTCCTATGGGAGCTATATGATACAATGGTCCGATTCGGCTTAATCCGAGATACACAAACCCTGCAGCATATAGAAGCATTTACGGACTAAGAGGAGTTCGCGTCGATCCAGGTGGACGGACGGTCATGACTATATGAAGTCTTCTCGTCGTACTGATCAAGAATATTTTTGAGCCAAGATGCTTCTTTCTATGCTTCCTTCTTGTATCTAAAATTACTGTATTTTTTTTGCAAGTGTATAAAAAACAGGGCTGGGGGGATCCACCCTCGTAGTGTAAACCACTGTGTATTTATTATCTTTTGTTAGATTTTTTCATATCATAAGGAATTGCGAATCTAGATTGAATTTGGGTTTACCAATTTACCTGTAGGCTGTAGGTAAAAAAAGTAAAGTGGTTTAGCTGAAAGCTGGTGAGTCCGTCAAATATAGAAGATATATAAATTTTTCTTTTATTTAATTGTGTGGTACATTGTGAAACATTGGACATGTGAGTTAAAAAGCAACTAAATTGGGAAGATCCTTAAACCGAAGCGCTGAATGCAACTTATCATATTGAAGCGCTTTGTGTAGGCTGCATTATGCGGATCGCTGCTTGACACTATCAGAACGGCAGTTACGGTGGGCATATACATACATGGTTTAAAAAATGTCATGGGGAAGTCAAATTTAAGGTTGTCAGTTTTTTAGCGACCATCAGATCAGGTCGTTTTCTGACTTCTTACAAAGACACGAGCAACCTAGCACCGCCACTAGCATACGGCCTAGTAAAAGAAATTTATACGTATGTTTGGAATATTTCTTAGCCCGATTTTAATCAAATTTGCTAGAAATCTTGAAGAAATTAGTAAGATTAATTATTAAACTTGAACTTGATTTCGAAAGTCAAAAATTGCGGGACGCAATAGTTTTCTTTTAAACTACTTAATACTTAATGAAGTATGTATATAATTCGTCTCGCCGACTTCGGTATACCATCGACTATGCTGAGCAAGCACAGGAGAACTTTAGCGCTCCACTGGCCATCAGACAACTCCGATATTAAAGCATACTTAGTGAAAAAATATCAAAGACGCTAATATCGGCTGAGCCGAAGTTTATATACCCTTGCAGTCCTCGGCCATAATATTTTTACATCCAAACTCTTTTTCTGTAACTCAATTCATTAATGTACAGAACCTTTCAAATATCATTTCAATTTCTTCTTCTTTTTCCCTATCCCCTTTTACACGCATGTCGCGATTCGCACGCATTGACATATAGTTTATGTAGCGTTGCGTCTGTATGTGTGCATGCGTGTACTCTGTTGATTCGAGCAATGACGTAGTAGGCAGCAGGCAGCGCTGCCGGCAGCGGTTGAGCAGAGACGAATTATATTGACTGTAACTTGTGTTCTATTTATGCGATCAGATTGAAATTTTGGGATCTGATATTTTATCTCAATTACTATCACATTAATAAATTCACCATTCATCTACTTTTCGTATACAACTATATGCAAGAGTAGTCCAATTCTTAAGATTTTAAACTTGATCTGCCTACGGTAATAAAAAGCACAGAAAAGAATTTCAGCCCGATAGCTTTTAAGATGCAATATATCCTTCCTTGAAAAAAGTTGATATCTAATAACGCATCGCACATCGATATCCAAATTTCAAGTAATGAAAAAACAAAATGTTCCCATTTGTCAATAAACATTTTTTGCGGAGTGTTTTTGACATGTTGACGATTTTTATACCCAGAGGGTATTATAAAATTGGTCAGATGTTAGTAACGCACAGAAGGAGACGTTACCGACCCTATAAAGTATATATATTCTTTATCAGCATGAGAAGCTGAGTCGATATAGCCATGTGCGTCTGTCCGTCTGTGCGTATGCGTTTTATCGCTATCCGACTGAATTTTTTTTCTATTCTTTTTATTATCGTAGGCCAATCAAGTTTGAAAATCTTTGGGATCGGAGCACTCTATCATATAGTTAAATACGAAAAGTAGGTGAAGCAGTTGGAGTATCGAATATGAATTAAACTTTTAATACTAGAGCCAAAGACTGCAAGGGTAAATAAACGTTGGTATATTTTAACTTAGAGAAGACCTGACATCTGCTCTATTCCGTAATACCCTCTAAAATGGTATAAAAATTAAAATGTCAGTGCACCTGAAACAATCATCACCGCTTTCGGATTTAATGGTGAGGAACTGCATGGTCCTAATTAGATAAATATAGTACAACTATTATGAACTTTCTTGTGCGGACTTTCACTAAATCAATTTATTAAATTTGTACCAACTTTTTTTAGAGCGAGTCCCGAAACACGTACTTTTTTTCTTCTATTCTCTATTTTTTTTATTTAGAAACATGCAATGTAGAACAAATGACTAATAGATAACTTACTTCTCCATAATATTCCTCATTTTGTTGTAGTAAGTCAACGCACAATTCGGACAAATGGATAAGGTCCTCAAGTTTCTTTGGCGGCGGCACAATAATTTCTCCACGTAAGTCTTCTGTGAAAAAAAAGATATTGTATTAAATTAAATTGCCAAGAGACTTTTTTATATACTACCTTCAATTTTAGCTTTATTTGAAAGTCGTGTATAGTTAACTAGCGCAGCTGTTTCCAGACTCTTCTTAATCATCTGACGGACCTCTTCTGGTGGTACAGGTGTAACAATATCCTTCATAAGAACTCGCTCCAGCAAGGACAATGTGGCTTTTAATGCTCCTTCTGGGCGCCCAAATGGAAAACAATGTCTAAAGTTCGTGATTTGAAATTCAAGTAGCTGACGCAGGCGCTCCTTAATCTCTGCAAACTTTTCTTTTTCCTCATGCGTGATGCTTCCTACACCATCAGGTCTAAATAAAACAAATGTTACATCTGAAGCCAGCGTGTTTAAGAATCAGAACTATACCTATTTCCATGGACGTGGCTCGCACAAAATGCGAACGAATAATGTATTAAAGTGGGGTCAATCATGTGCTGCTTTTCAGCACGATCCAATAGATCAGATAGATAGCACAAATGCCTATAGCATCCACGTACGCCATAGCGAGCGCAATACTCGTCTAAGACAAATACTTGCCCTGGACTAAACCAGCCCTATGTATGTTAAAAACAATGCAATAATTAGATTGCATTAAAGCTTTTTAATTAAACTTACCAATGATGCATACGGGTCGTTCAAGCGATACTCAAGAGTAAGATTTTGCAAAGTTTTAAAAAGATTGGCATGGTCAAAAGTACACGGGTCGGCGCTTATATAGTCCTCCATGCCATGTTTTCGTGCCTTATCCGCATCTTAGAAAAAAAAATTGAGAAATGTAGTTTATATATTGGTATTTATATTCTCGATCACCATAAAACCAAGTCAATAAACTGATGTCTTCTGACGGATGAAAATTGGTTACAAAACTTTCTACTGTTCTTACCACCACACGCAAAGTTACATAAAATATACCCAACGCAGATACAAGAATTTTCCCATAGCAGATACAAATATTGATCGGGAAACAATTACCCAGACGTTTACCTTGACGAAGAAAGCTATTTTAATTTTACTTACAAGATACTGTGAAACATAATATTTTTTAATGTCACAAAAATGGGATAAATAGAACACAAGTTACAGACAATATAAATGGCTCTGCTGAAGCGCTGCCTACAGACTACTCGAAATCACCAGAGCACATACACATACAGACGCAACTCTACAAAAACTGTATCTGTATGCAAACGACTGACTGGTATACATGTATATATATCTGACGGACATGGCTAATTCGATTCGGCTGTTGATACTGATTAAGAATATTTATACTTTATGGGCTCGGAAAAGCTTCCTTCTACCTGTTACATACATTTACATACTTTTATCTACCATTTCGCCCTATGGGTGCATGGTATAATGAGACGCTTTGGAAAGTAATCCAGGAGTCTTAAAAAAATACCGGTCAATCGCTGTAAAGACCTGTTTGACTTAGTGTTAAGACGTTGTGCAGCAGATATTGCCAATAAAGGCAATATAAAAATATTTGAAAAGATGTGCTATTTTTAGTTTCGGGTTCTTTTTAAATATTTAAAAAAGTTCCGGAGATCAATTGAAATAAATTGAAATAAATTTACTCCGATGATGAGTGCAGGACAAATTTAGAAGAAAAAGAATATCGACAGGAGCACAACTTAAGCCCGTGATAAGCAATTCGCCCGATACCAGCACGCTACTGGGTCATGTCCGTATCTGTAACTTATTCTCGTCATCCAAATTTTCAACGGCCAAATTTCAGTTGGAAGTACTCAGAGTTTAAAATTTTTTCACGTTGTTCAAAACATTTGTTTATAATGACATGTCAATTCCCAAAATAGAAAAATGCAGTTATTTAATTTCGTGTTTTGCCGGTGAAGCTCTAAGAACCGTTAAAGCGTACCAAGTCGATTATGCAACGATCCTGTCGTGGAACAAATGTGAGACGGCGTGAAATTGGCGTCACCAACACACGTCCGCTAAAGAATCAGCAAAGCATTCATTACTAGTTGTAAAGTCTGATCACATATCAGTTTCAATCGTAACACATTTTTATGTGTGAAGGCAAATCAGAAAATTGACGATAAGTCCCTGTCGTATTGTAATTCCGAAGTACACAGAATAAGCAGTTGTCCGTCGTATTCTGCGTTGTAAATGCTTGCTTGCGATTTCGCCAGAGGTTTGATCCATAGTTGTTCTATGACCGATTTTGTAACCGAAAAAATGGCCCGACGATTGCAATTACCTGGAGAAGAGTGTCCAATCTACTTATTTGGTATCGCTGGATCCAATGCGGTGCCAATACTGTGTTTGACAAAACTAGGTTAGATGATTGAATCTTCACATCCAAAAGCTTCTGAAGTTCAAACGCGCGACTTCTTTGTTGGTGGCATGTTGCCTGGTGCTGGTTGCGTTGAGGACCTTCTAACAATTAAGCCTGAGGTGTCTGAGGCATTGTTAAAGTCACGTTTTGAGTTGAGCAAATGGTTCTCAATTACTCCTGAAATCGTCGGTTCACTTAGCCCAGCAACGCCGATAACAATCTCGAAATCGGATTCAACCAAAGCACTTAGTGTTTTTGATTACCTGGGAAAGATGTCTTCGAATTCCAAATGGATAATTCATTTACTTAGCCTCCGAACGTCAAAACAAAACATTTTCTCGGTCACATCTATTTTATTTGATTCGCTGGGCCTGTTAAGACCTATTAAGTATTATTAGGTTAACACAGAGCCTCAATCACCGATAGAGATTAATGTATTCGCTGATGCTTCAATGAGAGCCTATGTTTGTTGCATCTACGTTCGAGTTAAGACTGCGTAAGGTTTTTGCATTTCATTGCTAACGGCAAAATCTAAATTAGCGCGTAAAGTGATCGCAGATCCTTGTTACCGAATCAGTAGTATCAGTAGTAAGGTACTAATTTAGCGTACATTTCTTTGGAAATAATTCTCTAGTGAATACAGTCACACGCTTCATCGCTGGCTACGTTCGTTTCAAGAAAGGTCAGAGAACGTAGTTTGACGTCATGTTCCAACAAAACAAAACATAGCAGAATATCTCATTCAGCATGTTCAACTCTCGGACGAAGAGTGTGGCTTGGAGGTGCGCAAGTCGGTTGTCCTGATAACTCTTATGGTTGATGAGAACCCTCTAGGAGAGACCATCGACTCCTTTTCGTCACACACGAAATTAAAAGGGAGTTTGTAAGGTATTTCGTTTTATCCGATGTAAAAACAAATCGACCGTATTTGGTGAAGCATTTCACAAAATTATTGAAATACTCTCAAATAATGAATTTCGAGAAGATATGGAAACTTTAAGATTTGACTTTCTTTATACACGAGTACTCTGATTCCTTGTGCTCGTTATCGTTCTTGAGAGTCGCGGGCGACTTGTAAAGGCACCTATTGCATATGATGCTAAATTTCCGCTTATTTTATTAAAATGCTCGCAACTTGTTTGAACCTATGCTTGTCATCTCCATTTGTCGATTTGTCACTTTGGCCTAAGAGCTTTAGTAACCACTTGAGTGAGCAGTTGTAGATATACATAACTCCAGAAGTCTGCCGCCAGACAGTGAGGTCTTGTGTCTTATGATTTAAGTACAAGCCACGTGTGATGACGCAAATAATGGGGAATTTGCCGACGGACAGAGCTAGAGAGCTCGGTCCATTTAGCATTTCCAGGCCACTCGAGGCAATAAGACAGCACCCGACAGCGGGCGAGGCCATAACACCCAGGCACCTGGTAGTCGAAGGACTTTTGAGGGCACTGTCGCACCAAAGGACTTCTGACCAGGAGAGTCTTAGCGGCTGCTTGAAGCGATGGTAAGCTGTCTCTTCGCTCAAGCGGTCATTTTGGCAGCAATGGTCCCAAGAGTTTGTGCTAAGGCTCCAAGCGGGACACGGTCAGAGGCCCAACATCGCCGTGAAAGACCTCGTTCTTGTCGCAGAGGACAGCTTATAGCCGCAGAAGTGTATAAAGCATTTTATGGGGTCCGGTGATGGCTCAGATGAGCGCTGTGTGGATGGTTTGTGCTGTCGCACATGGTTTAGTTTGAGAAATGAAAATGTAGTAGAGATAAACCTATGTAAGCGAGCGTAATCATTTTATTTTCTTCTTCGGTGTCACGTCATTTAGCGCCCAATCCAATCGCAACATTAAGTTGACTTTTAAATTCATAAACCTATTATAATTTTCCAAAAAACGAGCATAAAAAATATTGGTAACCACAAAATTTGTGGTGCTAAGAAGGCTTTTAACACAGGTAACTGAAGCCACATGAATAGGTTCGTGGTGCCGATCCCGCTCGTTGCCTTTATACAGACTATTTCTAAGCTGCGATGCAGATGAAGTCTTATAGACGAGGAATGAAGACAACATATGGTCTTGAAGCGCTTCGGACGCTGCTGCAAAGGTATGATCCCAATAGACCTAGCAGCTAAGGAAGTGCAAAACATGTTTAGAAGTCGGCAGAGCGCGAAGTAGACACCATTATTTAAAGGCAACTGCAGCCGCCAAGCGGGCTAGTTTAGCAATGTGGAAATCACGTTTTACAGCCTCGCAGAAGGGCAGATAGATCTTCTGCGATAGCCCGGATCTAGACATACGGGTGAACAGGCAAAGTCACATTTCAACTGACCTAGTTCCTTAGCAGCCATGGAAGCTTGAGATCATACTTACACCGCTTTGGACACGTAATGCACACTGAACAGACATCACACACCAGAAAACATGTGATATTTAAGTGTAAGAGGTTAGATATCGAAAGGCAAAGGCTAACTGAAATTCTTGGACGGCATAGGCAACCCACTAAATATCACAAGGCAGTTCCGCAGGGTTCGTATCGCAAGAAATCTTCCTTTTTTTTTTCTTTTCTTGTCCTGTTCTCATTTTTGTACATACTATTTTTATTTTTATCCTATATCTTGAATTTTGGAAATGTTGAATAATACCCCGGCGCACTGTTCTATATTTTTACCCTTGCAGAGGGCATTATAAAATTAGTCAGATGTTTGTAACGCACAGAAGGAGACGTTTCCGACCATAAGGTATATATATTCTTGATCAGCATGAGAAGCTGTGTCGAACTAGCCATGTCCCTCTGTGCGTATGCGTTTTACTCAGCCATCTTAAAAGCTATCGCGGTGATCATCGTTTGATTAATTTTGATTGATAGGATCGAACCACTCGATCATATAGTTGTATACGAAAAGTAGGTGAAGCAGTTGGAGTATCTCTATGAAATTACTAATGTGACAGTAATTGAAATAAAACATCAGATCCCAAAATTTCAATCTGACCGGATAAATAGAACACAAGTTACAATCAATATAAATCGTTGCTCGAATCATCAGAGCACACGCATGAAGAAATGATATTTGAAGAACAGGAAATGGAAATAATATTTGAAAGGTTCTGTGCATTAATGAATTGAGTTACAGAAAAGGAGTTTGGAACATGTAAAAATATTATGTCTATGGGTATATAAACTTCGGCACAGCCGATGTTAGCTTCTTTGATATTTGATATTTAACATTTTTGCTACTCATTTTCAGCACACTGGTGAGCCCTATCAACTTACCAAATTTTATTAAAATTGGACTACAAACATGGAAAATATACGTATACACGTACGTTTTTCACCCGGTGCATGGTATACCGAAGTCGGCGACTTACTTACTTCATTCATTTTAAACTATGATCTTCAATATTAAAGAATACTGGGCACGCATTCTTTTTAGCTTAAGTATGTTCTCTAAAGTGCTTTTGAAATTTTCATCGCTTCATTGGTTTAAAAGCGTTCATTTTTGCAATGTAAAATGAGCATTGGCCCCACTCTGACCCGTGCCTATACTGCGTACTTTAAAGTACATCAATTGAGATAGTGTAACTTCTTTCAACTTGTAAACTTACCTCCTTGAATTTTTGACATGGCAGAGTTTTTGTCCTGTGTGATGGGTGGCGTGGGCTTATGCAATTGCCCAGTTGCCCTGTACATGGCCATTACCCACAGACTACATTCGTTCTCATCATCACAGGCAAAGGAAATGCTATCTCCCTCGCGCACAGCGTTGAAGAAAAACCGCCCGCCGTTTAGGTCAATGCCGAACATAAGATTAGCTAAACAATATAAATAAAATTAAATTTTCTGCCGAAAATATAGATTCGAGAGTTTTACCGCTTGCGGCCTCAATATAGTCCACTGTATAGCCATCTAGTTGCATCATCTCAGACGGCTCGGATTTTTTCTCCTTGTAGCTGCACATTGCAAACGTATATTGGGAAACTTGAACGAGGACAAAATATCGCCGTTTCCACTTTTTCCACACCGATTTTCCAATAGCATAAAGATGACTAGAACAGCCGTGGTAGTTCCGTATAATTTAATTTGATTGCGTATCTTTACTTACCCACAATGCTTCATATTCAACGGTTTGTCAAGTCGGCATCCTATCTTGATTCTTAAATCTTGATCGGGTAGATTTTTAGGTATTATCATGCGGTGCCACTCCGGCGACTAACGAAATAAAAGCGGACAGATAAACAAACTACTTTTTTAGTTATTTCGTTGGAACTTACTTTGGAGGATAGTGGTGTAGGTTTTATTGTGACTTTTCCTAACTCTTTATCCTCAAGCGCAAGCATTCCCGGATTTTCCGTGTATAACTTGATCTTTACCACTGGTAACGGATGGGTGGTGGTAAAGTCTCCTTGGGTATCCCACCTACATTACATTAGGTATTAAATCACAGCGAAGAAGGGACATTGATTACAATTTCTTACATTGGCTTCGAAGCTTCCGCCTGATCTGTCTGTAGTTTCTCACCATTCTCAACTTCCATTGTACAATAGACAATTCGATTTGGCGCTAAAGACTTAAGCCCTTTAACTTCCATAACAATAACTTCCAGCTGAAAAGTAAGGACAACGTCCAACTTTGTCAATTGTGTTGTGCCGTCTTCGGAATCTCCTTCTAACTTGGAAAGAGATCCGTGGGAACGCAATATCATTTTTCTAGAAGTGGATTATTAAATTAAAAGGATTTTTAAAACACATTATATTACTATGTATTTATTATGATAGACTTACAGAAAAGACGGCGTGCTGTGATAACATAAAGGAACAAAATAGCATTAAAAGGAGAGATTAGTAGGTCAAGCTGTACAAGTCTTAAATTTAACGAAATTACATATATGTACCTGTGGTTATATCGCTTTAACTTCTGCAACCCATATTTACTATCCATATTGCCCTTAGAAACTGGCAGCGATTCAAGATTTGCCATTAAAAGATTAATAGATGACTTCAGTTCCTCAATGTATAATGATTCCATCTCCTTTAGAACAAATTTCGGCATAAGTTTACGATTTTTCTCCATTTCCCCAACACGCTGCATTCTCCCATCCAATTCACGTCGAATAGCCGCTGCCTGCTCATCGGCTGAATCAAGCTGCAGAAAATCAAATTATAAAATAATAACTGGTAACATACCGCACTATAGGAAACTTACCATTAGTGCGTTAAATAGAATTTGATGTTCGAATTTTTTAACTGACAATATTTGCTGAAACATATCATACAATTGTTCCTTGGAAAGAATTAATTCGCTATTGAGTGACTGTTGCATCCGTGACGGTCGTTTTGAGTCCTCCTCACCACTTCCCTTTAGTATAATGTCAAATTTAGCCATCCAAGACGTTAATACTGTTTCCTTACTAAGGCCATCAATCTCTGGTAAAGACCTTTGCACATTGATTTAATAATAGTATATAACATAATACAGTAAACAGTGCATAACTAAAGATTCCAAGCTTACCTGACACGTTTCTCAATATTATTTCGAAATACCTCGCGAAAATCGTGTTGAGAGCATGCACCAGATTGAACCATTTTTAAGACACGTTCGGACTTCAAAAATACATCGTGATAACTTTGTACAGCATTTTGAAAAGCTTCGTCGGCCATTATTTGCGTTTCTCCCTTTAAAAATGCCTGCAATAAAAAAAGTTATGGTATGTGGCACCCCACATATGACATTATTTTTAATGACAAACCATGCACCCCTAGAGTAAAATCGTATAATAAATACCAAAATGTATGTAACAGGAGGAAGGAAGGTTCGCCGACCCCATAAAGTATATTATTTTTAATCAGCATCAACAGCCGAGTCTTTGAGTGTTTTATGGTGTGTATACTCTTTTAGTAAGCGCACAAATATTAATTGTTAAAAAATTTTTCCACGCCCTCTACCGCCCCTCACATTTTAATAAAACTGATTTTCTCATAGATTATAACAGCTAGAGTCATCAACTTTGGTTTGTTTACTGCTTTAGTAAGCGCACAGGTTTTGTTGGTGTATAAAGTTTGCCAGGCCCCTTTCCGCCCCCGAAATTTAAAAAATGTGCAATTAAATTTGACACACTTAAATTATTTATTACTATTATCCACCAGCGTACCGAATTTAATCAAAATCGGACTTAAAAAAGCCTGGATGTAGCGGCGCTAGAGTGCTCATTTGCTTGTAAGCGAGGTTGAGACATATGCTTGCTAAGCAGCAGATAATCAGGATTTTAAAAACAATAATACATTTTTATACCATACACCCATAGGGTGAAATGGTATATTAAATGTATGTAACAGGCAGAAGGAAGCTTTTCCGACCCCATAAGTATTTGTCATCGTCTATCTTACGGAATTCCATCGTCTCTCATAGACGGATAACCATCGTCTCTCCTAGACGTATAACCATCGTCTCTCCCAGACGGATAACCATTCTGACATTCACGCGTCCTCATGTAATTAACATTTGATAAAATATTCAGATCAAAATTTCTTTCATACAAACTTTTAACATTTATTCTTATCGTAATCATAATCAATTCAATTTAATATTTCACATATGCAAATTACCAAACTTAAATAATCTTTTGTGAACATATTCCCAGCAACAACTTTACATTTCTTCTGACCAAAACTTCAAACATTCATACTGTCTATTTCAACAGATTTCATACCATCTCTTTCAACGGTTTCTATACTGTCTATTTCAACAGCTTCCATACCGTTTTTTTCAATGGTTTCCATACTCTTATGCGTTACACGCCATGATCAAAACATTTGTTTTGCACTTGTGCTTGCATTATGAAAAATATTTTCAAGTTTTATAATTAGCCTTTCAGGCATCCATACTGTCTCTTTCAACAGTTTCAGTTTCAACTTATTCCAATGCTGTCTCTTTCAACAGTTTTAATTACTGTATCTTTCAACAGTTTTCATTCTCAATTACCATTACTGTTTCTTTCAACAGTTTCAATTACTATCTCTTTCAACAAGTTATGCAATTGTTGACAAATTTACGGACATATTTATTCATTTTGTCAAACCAAAAGAATTGATATACTTTTGCCATCATAGGTGCATGATTGATTCATGCACCTGTTTCACCACTGACCATCTAAAAGTTCGAGGCACAACTGGTAAACATCGTGTTTTACCCATCGTGTTTGTTGTTCATTTTACATATTCTCTCTCGACCCCCGCCATAACAAGTCCTTCTGTTATGGTGCGGCCTTGACCCCTGCCATAGCAAGTCCTTCTGCTATGGTGCGGTCTTCATTTTCCCTCTCGGGACTCTAACACATCACTTGTGCCATCTTTTTCATTAATAACATCTAAAGGATCAAACACCTTATCCACCATACCATCTTTATCTTCACTTAAGTCTTCAGAGACCACACCATTAGCTACTGCTCTTAAAAATTCATGCGAATGTTTATACGTTCGCTTGCTTGTCAATGACTTTAATAAATATCTATCTCCGTCTAGGTCTTCAACTACCTCAAACGGACCTTTAAACTTTGGATCAAGCTTAGTTTGATGTCGCTCTTCATTCTTTAGCAATACGTGGTCGCCCACGTTATGCTTTACAATTTTTGCCTTATTTTGGTCGAACCTACGTTTATCATATCGTGCATTGTTTTCCATATTGTGTTTAGCATGTTTTCTTCAATTTTCTCTGTCTATCACAATATCTCCTCCTTCATTAATTGGCAACAAACCAATATGTCTAGCTTCATTACCAATTAGCAATTCAAATGGGCTAAACTTACTGACTCGATTTGCCGTGCAATGCAATGCCAGTTGAACATTAGCCAACGCATCCTGCCACGATTATTATTATTATTATACCCTTGCAGAGGGTATTATAAAATTGGTCAGATGTTTGTAACGCACAGAAGGAGACGTTTCCGACCCTATAAAGTATATATAGTCATATATCCAACTTCAATACCCAATAACTAATACATTTTTCGCCCCCTAAAATTTATAACTTTAAAGTAAACATCCGTTTTTTTATATAAACACTTGGACACTTGCAATAACAATTGTCCCCCTTAAAATCAAAGCGTGTGAACGCTAACTCATAATTAAAACACAGGCCAATAAAATCCGTTTTATTCATAAACAATTGAACACTTGCAATAATAATTGTCCCCCAAAAATCAAAAGCGTGAGAACGCTAATTCAGCATTAAAATTCGGGCCAATCAAATCGCATCAATATCGATCACGCCATTTAAGGGCTCACAAATTTAGCCTATAAATATTACTATAAGACATTTTTGTACTTCAGTTTTAAGTTTTCGTTCAACGAATAAAGTCCCCGCTTTTAACTCGAACAAACAATATCTTTTTTTTCCAGACGCAGACCCCTTGTGAGGAACTTCTTTGACGCCTCTACAACACCAACTATACAGGAAACCTTCGTAAGTTTGTAACAGAATTAGAAGACAAATCCTATATTATCACAAACAAACTAAGTCTTGAAAACGATGCAAATAACACCGTTCTTTATACAAATGCTTTAAATAACACTATAAAAGATGTAATAAATAAAAAATTACCCGATAGATTATTTATGACGTTAGCTAGATATGATATAACAACAGTTAGCAAGCTGAAACAAGTAGCTCAAAGAGAAGGGTTATACGAGAATAGTATAACAGAAAACAGAAAATCAAATCAAAGCCAAAATCAAAACCAAAAAGGTGGAAAACCCTTTGTACCCAATAGTACTCCGTCTCAAACAAAACAATCCGATACACAAAACCAACAACTTTTCCAAGAGTTTCAACAAAAATTAAATATTGACCGGGCTCAAAATCCAATGAATTATCAGCAGCAAAATAATGTAGCAAACCAGCCTACAAAAAGGCAAAGAGAAAGTAATAGTGGAATTAGCAAAATGGACACATCAGAAAATTTTCATCAGAATGCCTCGGATCAATCGGAAGAAGAGATAGAGACAAGTCCTTCATCAGAATAACAATGAACAATAAACCTTTGAGATGTGTAGTAGACTCAGGATCTTCTATAAATATAATGTCCGAAAACTTTTTTAATTTCAAAACCTATTCAGGAGATTCTAAAATTCACATGATTGAAGGAGCAGTAGAATTAAAAGAAATCATTTTCCTTGCACCCAGCAAACTTTGTCCGACAGAACAAAAATTTTATATCCATAAATTTTCAAATAAATACGACATGTTGATAGGCAGAACTTTCCTAAAAGCCTGCAAAGCCCAGATAAATTATGAAGAAGAATACGCAAAACTAGGAAATTATACATTTTATTTCAGAGATATTGAAGAAATAGAAGAACATAACATAGAATGTTTGGACCCACCTACAGAGAGGGACCCAGACACAAATTTTGCAATTGAAAATGAAATAGTAGAAAGCAATGAGTATAGACTCGACCATTTAAACAACGAAGAAACACAAAAACTCAAAAAAGTCTTGTACGAATTCAGTGACATACAGTACCGCGAAGGTGAAAATTTGACTTTCACGAGTACAATAAAACACTCTATTCATACAAAACATGAGGACCCAATATACAAACACCCATACAAATACCCACAAATCTTTGACGAAGAAGTCAATAAACAGATTAATGAAGTGATAGAACAGGGAATCATTCGAAAATCGAAATCGCCCTATTGTTCTCCAATCTGGATCGTACCTAAAAAAGAGGACGCGTCCAAGGAACAAAAGTTCCGCTTAGTAATCGACTATCGTAGTCTAAATGAGATTACTGTCGATGACAAGTTCCCAATACCGGTAATGGATGAAATATTAGACAAACTTGGAAAATGTCAATATTTCACAACCATTGACCTCGCCAAAGGATTCCATCAAATCCAAATGGATCCCAAATCAATAGAAAAAAACGCATTCTCCACCAAACATGGTCATTACGAGTACACACGAATGCCATTTGGGCTAAAAAATGCACCAGCAACGTTCCAAAGATGTATGAACAATTTACTAGAAGATTTAATCTATAAAGATTGTTTAGTTTATTTAGACGATATAATTGTGTATTCCACCTCATTAGAAGAACATTTGGCATCACTAAAAAAGGTTTTTACTAAATTGCGAAAAGCTAATCTAAAACTACAATTAAATAAATGCGAGTTCTTGAAAAAGGAAACAGAATTTTTAGGTCACGTCATAACTACAGAAGGCATCAAACCAAACCCAGATAAAGTCAAAGCAATTCAAAATTTTCCTATCCCTAAAACCCCAAAAGAAATAAAATCATTCTTGGGATTATGTGGATTCTTCCGGAAATTTATACCAAACTTTGCACATATTGCAAAACCTTTAACTCTCGGATTGAAAAAAAGGAGCTAAGATTAACATAAACAACCCAGACTATATTTCATCCTTTGAGAAATTAAAATATCTCCTTATGAACGATCCCATACTTGCATATCCCGATTTCAAAAAACCTTTTTTCTTAACCACAGACGCTAGCAATATAGCTTTAGGTGCGTTCATCTCACAGGACCATAGACCTATTTCTTATGCTAGTAGAACACTTAACGAACATGAACTTAATTATTCAGCCATAGAAAAGGAATTACTATCTATCGTATGGGCAACCAAATATTTTAGGCCATACCTCTTCGGTAGACATTTTGAAATCCTAAGTGATCATAAACCCCTTGTCTGGTTGCACAATATCAAAGAACCTAATATGAAATTACAGAGATGGAAGATAAAATTGAACGAATTCGATTACAAAATAAAATACTTACCAGGAAAAGAGAATCACGTTGCAGACGCCCTTTCCAGAATTAAAACAGATGAAAACTTTTTAGGATCAACAGAAAGCACCGCAGCCACAATACATAGTGCTCATGAGGACAATGGAAATTACATTCCAATAGTAGAAAAACCCATTAATTATTTCAACAGGCAAATAGAATTCATTAGAGGTTCAGAAGACAAAGCAGAAACAACAACTTATTTTTATAAATCAAACATAAAAATAACATACAAAGAAATGACTAATGCTCACGCCAGGGATATAATCAAAAGATATCTTTGCGGTAAGAAAACTGTACTGTATTTTCATAATGAACAATATTCCATATTCCAACAAGCCTTTATTGAAATAATACGATCAAACACAAATACAAAAACCTCGAAATCTAGCATTAAGTTAGAGGACCTTCAAACGTTTGCACAATTCAAAGAAATAATCCTAAAACAACATAAAGAATTATTACATCCAGGAATCGAAAAAACGATTAATTTGTTTAAAGAAAAATATTATTTCCCCGATTTTCAAAACCTAATTCAAAACATTATTAATGAATGCTCAGTATGCAATATCGCAAAGACCGAAAATAGAAATACAAAACTAACTTTCGAAATAACACCAGAAACTTTTAATATTAGAGAAAAATACGTCATGGACTTTTACATGATCGACAATTTACAATTCCTTTCATGCATTGACATTTACTCCAAATTTGCAACACTTGTAGAAGTAAAGTCTAGAGATTGGTTAGAAGCCAAGAGAGCAATCATGAAAGTATTCACTGAAATGGGCAAACCAATAGAAATAAAATCAGACAAAGATTCAGCATTTCTGTGTATAGCATTAAAGAATTGGCTACAAGAAGAAAATGTTAAGTTAGACATCACAACAAGTAAAAACGGCATTTCAGACGTAGAAAGATTCCATAAAACAGTAAATGAAAAACTCAGAATTATAAATAGTGAAAACGACATCGAAGATAAATTAATCAAATTTGAAAAAATTCTCTACATATACAACCCTAAAACGAGACATAAAACAACTAACCGAACGCCAGCGGACATCTTTATCTATGCAGGATCACCCGACTATAATACCCAAACGAATAAAATACTTCAAATAAACAATTTAAATAGAGATAGACACGACTTCGAAATTGATACTAGATTTAAACAAGCACCATTAGTAAAGTCAAAAACGACAAATCCATTCAAAAAGACAGGAGAAATAAATCAGTTAGATGAAAAACATTATGAAGAAAGAAATAGAGGACAAAAAGTTACACACTACAAATCAAAATTCAAGAAGAAAAAGAAAGTTAATAAAAGCAAATACGACAATTGATTAATTACAGGTCAACAACTCAAGATGGCTTTTTTGTGCATATTGCTATTTTTAACATTAAAATCAACATGCAGCCAATCCATTGACATAAACCCAGTAAAAGCACCGAACGGTTACTTAATATTTAAGACAGGAACCATGGATTTACCTACAAACTTTGAATATCATTATTTCAAAGTTAATTTAACGCTAATAGACATTACATATAACAATTTAATGCAACAAGCACAAGAATTTAAAGACATAATCCATATTCAATACCTAACAGAAAAACTAAGTAGAGAAATTAATGGAATACAAATTGTAAAACGTAACAAACGAGGACTAATTAACGGAATTGGTTCAATATACAAATATCTTTTTGATACTCTTGATCAAAACGATAAAGATGAATTAGAAGAAAAAATAAATAATCTTGAAAGCAATAGCGTACAAGCAAACGAACTAAATTACGTAATAGACACTATTAATAAAGGTTTAGAAGTACTAAACAACCTCAAGGAAGAAAAGGAAAAATCAGTAAAATTAGAAGTTTTAATCTTTAATTTTGAGCATTTCACAGAATACATCGAAGATATAGAAATGGGCATGCAGCTCACTAGGCTAGGAATTTTCAACCCAAAACTTTTAAAACATAATCGCTTAGGTCATGTTAATTCGGAAAAACTATTGAATACAAAAACATCCACCTGGCTTAAACCAAATTCAAACGAGATATTTATCATTTCAAACATTCCTCAAGAAATAATAAAAACCCCTATCTTTGAGATACTTCCTTATCCAGATGAAAATAAAAATATTTTGACAGAAAATTCATACGATAAATACTATTTTGACAACAACACTTTGTTTAATAAAAATACAAAACAAATAGAAACTAATGAATGTATAATAGGCATTTTGAATCAAATCCCAACCACTTGTAAATACACTAAAACATATAAAAATTTTCAAACTAATTACATTGAACCAAACATAATTGTAACATGGAATTTACCAAAAACTAAACTTAATCAAAATTGCGTAAACAACGACTTAATAATAGAAGGCAATAACATAATAAAAATTTACGATTGTGCCTTACAATTAAACGAAATATCAATAATAAATTCATTGCTTGATTATAGCCAAAGCATTTATGTAACAAACAATATCACCAGGCTAGAACCTATTTCCTTTATCCAAACAAAAGAGATAATTAACGAACACACCAAATATTATACTGTATTTCAAACTATTACATTAACCACTTTTATACTTACTATAATAAGTTTCATTACATACTTAATCTATAAGTTTAAGGCAATGCCACAAGAATTATTAATTAAGCATTTTCGATCAAATAACAATCGTGCTCCCACAGAAAAAATCGAAACCCCAATTGTTGAAAAAATTGAATCCCAAATTATAAACAAAATTGATAGTCCAATCTTTACAGCGGAGAAAAACCCCTCGCTATATCCCAATGTATCCGCCTGAGGACAGGCTAATTTTTTTAGGATGGGGAAGTCATATATCCAACTTCAATACCCAATAACTAATAAATTTTTCGCCCCCTAAAATTTATAACTTTAAAGTAAACATCCGTTTTTTATACCCTTGCAGAGGGTATTATAAAATTGGTCAGATGTTTGTAACGCACAGAAGGAGACGTTTCCGACCCCATAAAGTATATATATTCTTGATCAGCATGAGAAGCTAAGTCGATATAGCCATGTCCGTCTGTCCGTCTGTCCGTCGGTGCGTACGCGTTTTACTCAGCCATCTTAAGAGCTATCGGGATGAAAATTTTTTTGGGAGCTTTTTTTTACCCGGGTGAGATAAAGTATGAAAATCTTTGGGATCGGACCACTATATCATATAGCTCCAGAAGAAACATTTTTGCAAAAATTGGAGCATCCCCATGAAATTTACCAATATGATAGTAATAGATATAAAATCTCAGATCCCAAAATTTGAATCTGATCCGATAAATAGAACACAAGTTACAGTCAATATAAATCGGTTCAAACGCTGCCGGCAGCGCTGCTTGCTGCCTACTACTGCCATCATCAAATCAACAGAGCACACGCATACACACACAGACGCAACGCTACATGAACTGTATGTGTATGCGTGCCGTGCTTTGCTTAGAAAATGATGGAAGAAGAAAAACTTGTGGTAAAAAGAGAAATAATATTTTGTTTGTGTATTGATGAATTGAGTTGCAGGGAAAGAAATTTCAAAAAGGAAAAATATTATTGCCAAGTATACTGCAAGGGTATATAAACTTCGGCATAGCCGAAGTTAGCTTCTTTGATATTTTTTATATAAACACTTGGACACTTGCAATAACAATTGTCCCCCTTAAAATCAAAGCGTGTGAACGCTAACTCTTAATTAAAACACAGGCCAATAAAATCCGTTTTATTCATAAACAATTGAACACTTGCAATAATAATTGTCCCCCAAAAATCAAAAGCGTGAGAACGCTAATTCAGCATTAAAATTCGGGCCAATCAAATCACATCAATATCGATCACGCCATTTAAATTTAGCCTATAAATATTACTATAAGACATTTTTGTACTTCAGTTTTAAGTTTTCGTTCAACGAATAAAGTCCCCGCTTTTAACTCGAACAAACAATATCTTTTTTTTCCTTTTGGAAAGACCAGATATTTAATTATATATACTTGATCAGCATGAGAAGCTGAGTTGGTATAGCCATGTCCGTCTGACCGTCTGTCCGTCCGTCTGTCCGTCCGTCTGTGCGTATGCGTTTTACTCAGCCATCTTAAGAGCTATCGGGATGAAATTTTTTTTTGGGGGCTTTTTATTACCTGGGAAAAATAAAGTATGAAAATTGGCAGAATCGGACCACTATATCATATAGCTCTGGAGGAAACATTTTTGCAAAAATTGCAAAAATTGGAGTATCGCCATGAAATTTACCAATATGATAGTATTATATATAATAGATCCCAAAATTTGAATCTGATCGGATATATAGAACACAAGTTACAGCCGATATAAATCGGTTCAACTTGCTGCCTACTACGTCATCATCAAATCAACAGAGCACACGCATGCACACATACAGACGCAACGCTACATAAACTATGTATGTGTATGCGTGCGAGTCGCGGCATGTGTGTAAAAGGGGATGGGGAAGAAGAAGAAATTGAAATGATATTTGAAAGGTTCTGTGCATTAATGAATTGAGATACAGAAAAAGAGTTTGGAACATGTAAAAATATTATGGCCAAGGGTATATAAACTTCCGATGTTGGCTTCTTTGATATTTATTATTATTATTATTATTATTATTATTATTATTATTATTATTATTATTATTATTATTATTATTCTTATTCTTATTATTATTATTATTATATTATTATTATTATTATTATTCTTATTATTATTATTATTATTATTATTATTATTATTATTATTATTATTATTATTATTATTATTATTATTATTATTATTATTATTGTTATTATTATTGTTATTATTATTATTATTATTATTATTATTATTATTATTATTATTATTATTATTAAACAACTCATCTACCGAGAACTGCTAGTTGTTTTTATTTTTGTTTCATTTCCTTGTATTTAGTTATTGTATAAGTCAACTACGCTGCATATGGGTTATACAATAAGAACTGCGGAAACTGGGACTAAGCTTCTCATGCTGATTAAGAATATACTTCTGTGCGTTACAAAAATCTTACCAATTTTATAACACCTTCTGCGAGGGTCCCCTTTGCGCTTTCAGCGGAGCGCTGCCGCTTCAAACGACATTTGATCGTAGCACCCATCGACCGTAGCGATGCGAACGGGAGAATGACGGACTACGCAGTGAAGATAGGTAGAATTAACGCTGCTGGACGCATTTCTCGTCAGGATGGAGACCGCGAGAATGCCACCGCCCACATTCGATGGTGCTGGGTGGTCATAACCTAAATGGTCGGTATGTCGTATGACATAGGAGCGTAGGAGTGTACCTACGTTTTAAAAAGCGACAACCCAAATATGAGAACACGAATAGCCTAGAGTCCGGCGAGGTAGAGCTAGACCTAGATCTTGTGAGGAGTCACAACCAAGGCCATCTAAACTGGCGTTAATCTTTTGTTTTCCCCTTTTATTACTTAGATATGTATAAGCTACGTGAATAAAGGGAATTAAAAATTATTTAATATGAAGTTAACTCTAATTCTCTTTTGAGAGACGTCGCACAGTTGGGCCTCTGCTCAGATAGCGTTGCAAAAATCAGTTTTTTCATGATCGCGTTTGGCAAAAATGATATGTATATGCAATCGATAGGCAATACTTCAGAGAATATGAATACAAGAAAAAGAAGCGTTTAAAAAATGTACTAAATATTGACATTTTTTGAACTTTGGTTGAATACAACTAACAACTATCACCTAGTATCACTACCGGACTACATACACTAGGTAGGTGAAATATTTACCTATCAGATGTATATGGTCCCAATATGCGGGGACCTGCGACACCGATGCGTAAGCCATAAAACTAAGGCAACCTCGCCTAAAAATGCGCTGCAGGAATAAGGAAGAAGAAGAGCGCATGCGTATTAGCCTGTAGCTTCTTTGTATTTAAATGATAACATTGCGTAATGCTGTTTTGCAAATACTACCTGTTTATATACAATATGCCTTTCTACAATGTTAAATTGCTAATTACCTGCTTTGGAAAAACTGACAAGACAGGTAAATGTTATTTAAGTTAATCAAATCAAATAAGCCAACTGAAACCTGCTGTTTTCCAAACCGAGAGTGGAAAACCATTTACGGTTAAGTTTGATTTTTTCCTGACAACGATTGATGGCCAAGTGTTAAAAGAAATTACACACTTCCTCAACGTTAAGGTCCAATTTGCAAAAAAATTCAAAAAGAATTTCAGTACTTAGACGATTCAACGAGTGAGGAGAACTGCTACGAATATGGAATGTCTCCGTTGCATTGCAGAATAAAGTATATGGATTTTATTCTGAAGCTAGCTTACACATTTCCTCGGCCAGGACAAACAAAAACGGATAAAACATCTCGTGAGGATATTCAGAGCAGGAAGGAGATTATACAAGCTGAATTCTCTCGGAAGCTGGGACTGAAAGTTGACTGCCCAAAGTACGGATACGGAAACACGAATGATGGAAATACTTCAAGGAGATTTTTTGAAAATGATGAAAGGACATCTTTAATAACAGGTGTTAGTCAAGAGATCATTAAAAGGTTGGCTGTTATCTTGAATATAAATTGCAAGGAAATGGTAAATGGTGAAAAATTTTCCGATTATATTCAAATTATATTCAAAGACTGCTCAACTTTTGACTGAATTGCATCCGCAAAAAAAACTTACCCCAACGGTACATAGGATTTTGGCTCACGGAAAGGATTTAATAGAATATCAGTGTTTATCAATTGGAGAGCTATCCGAAGAAGCACAGGAATGTAAAAACAAGGACTACAAATGGGTCAGATATACTAATACATTAAAAACTTCTCGCCATCAATAGCAAATTTTCAAAATTAACATAAAAAAATTTTTTTTTTATTTTTATATATTTCTTTTTGTAATTATGTTAAAAAATTAAATTAAAACATTAAAAAATGTTACATAGTCGTTTAAAACAATGAAAAATTCCATTTGTGATTAAAAAAAAAACGGGTTTCGCTCCGTTTTTTAAGGAAAAACATGCTTGGAAATATTTTTTGACTTTGACCTTGAATATTAGAGCACCACGAACACCCAGCACTGGTTTAGAAGCTATGATTTTTGCAATGTAAAATGCCAAAAGGCCCCACTGTGCGTTCATGATCTACGTCACTCTCTTTCTGGCCACCACTCTAGCAAAGCGTCTACCGGCGGCAGAGCGACGCGTCTCTGAGAATGTAGTCTCTCAGCATAGTAGCATGCCGACATCAAAGAGAAAAAAGAACTTGACAGGGAATGAGAGGGACGGTGCGAAACGCATCGCATGCTTTCGCCATTAGATATGCGAGTAGGCAAAATAAAAGTGGATTTTTGGCAATTGTCATAGAATTTGAAGAATTCATTAAGTGAGTGACCATAGAAGATTGACAAAAGTAAATTTGACGCCGGAGATAAAGGGAAAAAATCAAAGGGACAACTCTGTGGTCAGGGACAACTCTGTGGTCGGAGCATACAAGGATCAGTAGGCAGGAGAGCTCATTTTTAGGTCTTATTTATTTCGCGTGCGGTAGGGCCAAATTTTGCAAGTATAAAATATTGTGAATAAAATCAAACTCAGGAATAAAAAAATAAATCTGTGAACTAGAAACGCCATGCCTTACTCTTTGCCGGTAATCAACGCGCATTATTCTCCCAATCGATCGCCTCGCTTCCAAAAGATCGGTGGATTTCGGCAGGATGAGTTATTCTCCTGCAGTCGATCTCAATGCTCGGACACTGCGGGTGAAGAGGCAGCGGATCTTTGCTAAGTGGGACTTTGCTTGGCAGTCGAGATCAGTCATTGATTTGGTGGCGTGTGTGTGTGAACTATGAGAATTTTTTTTGCTCTCTCTCTCTCATAGTTCCGATTAAACATTATTTTTTCGTTGTCCTTTTCACATGGACTCGTAAGTACAGTCACCCATACCCTATATGCATATAGGGATATCGCCACCGTTAATCACACGCATGTCAGAGAATCGATGTATAGGTCAGACTAGTGCAATTATCTCAATTAGTCTCTGAATACAGTACAACCGTAACCTGTTAACAAAGGGAGACAATACGAACGGAAAGATATCGGCAGAGTCTAGGGCAGGGTTTCGGCAGAGTCATCAGCAAAATTATCAACAGAGTTATCGACAGGATTAATAAAATTGTCGGCAGAATAATTTTGTCAGAATTAATAATGGAATAAGTAGCAGAGTTATCGAACGAGCCATCAAAGGAGCCATCCACAGAACCACATTAGTAATAGGGAGTCTAAGTTGAGAGTCTAACAACATGAACCGATGCTTGGGTTTTTAATTTTTTGAAGTTCCTAATTAGAAAATCACGGAGAGCAAAACTACCAGCAGTGGGTAGCGCGATTCGAAGTGTCTTTCTCAGAAAGTCCAGAGTTTGGATTCTACTATACCAAACTTGGAACTGAATGGGTCCTAAGGATGGGTAGCCTACGAATCGACCGCGCTCAGTCCATGGCCATAATATTTTTACATGTTCCAAACTCTTTTTCTGTAACTCAATTCATTAATGCACAGAACCTTTCAAATATCATTTCAATTTCTTCTTCTTCTTCCCCATCTCCTTTTACACGCATGCAGCGATTGGCGCGGATACACATATAGTTTATGTAGCGTTGCGTCTGTGTGTGTGTCTGATGATTCGAGCAATGACGTAGTAGGCAGCAGGCAGCGCTGCCGGCAGCAGTTGAGCAGAGACGATTTATATTGACTATAACTTGTGTTATATTTATCCGATCAGATTGAAATTTGATGGGATCTGATGTGTTTTTACTATTACTATCACAATAGTAAATTTCATAGCGATACTCCAACTGCTATATAAGACAAGGCGTACGGACTATAGACTTTAGTTCGGGAGGCTGTGCTTGGTATACAAAGGATAATTCCACGAAGAACAGTTGGTAATCCAGGGATATCTGTAAAGCAAGGATCAAGTGACGACTAGTGGCACTTAGTCTTAATTCATGGACATTGAAGCTAAGGAAAATGGAAAATTGGATTCCAAAAACAAGGCATCACGGCATAAACGTCTCTTCCACTAGTCACGCCTTCCACTTAATTCAATAATCAGGATCCGACTCCATGACCAGGCAAGATCATTTCAATACATTCAAACCATTACGATATGTTTTTAAACTATTAAAACCAAGAATATTTGTGAATATATGTGAGGGAATAACTTGTTTTGCGTATCGCTTTTATTTATTCTTTTGAAAAGTATTTATACATATTTTCTGACCCACCATCATTCAGAGTTTCTAAAAATAAATCTTTGTGAAGTAGCATATTCCAACAGACTCTCGGTTCACCGGAGCAGTATTTACCTTGTATCACCTAATCTACTTGGATGACCCAAGAGCCCCTTAGCTAAGTAAGAACATTCACTACACTGCGCTTAGGAACTCTCATCAGTTACCAACAATGGTCATTCATTGAATAAACCATCGATTTACTCCTTGGGGACATTCACACTAACATTAACCTCGCCGACAATATTCGAACAGTTACTAGTTCACTTTAAAGATATTAGATAAGAACCATTACTTGTTCACTTTAAAGATATCGGCCGCAGTGCCCACTCTGTACGTATGACCTTATTAACGACGCCGTCTATGCTGTGTGTTTGCCACCCCTTGTTAAACCCAACAGGTCCAACGGTAGTTTTGAAAAATAACGCGCAAGCCAAGGCTATTACAAGCATAAATAGTCGCGCTCGGCGTTACCACCTCCAGCGCTAGAGGAGCCGTCCTAAAGAACCCATTCCGCCGTCCCGGCGAAGAAAAGGAGCCGATAGCTAAGACTGAGACCCGATTGGCAACGGAACCATCACCAATAGTCTTCGAGACACTGGATCCAACGATCCAAGCTATCCTCGGTGCGGAAATCGCTAAATTTGATGGGCTAAGTGGCGTCACCCAGATAGCATAACAAGTCATTGTCTTTAAGAACCAGCAGCAAATTACTAACTAAACTCTAGACCCTCTACTGATGAATTGATGGATCGCATCGACCCATAAAAAAGCCCTCACAGTGCCCCCATCGTGTTAGTAAGCAAGAAAACCGGTAAAGTTGTTTAACAATTAAATGCTCAATGTGTACGCTACGCCTATCCCTTGCCCCATATACATTTTGGAGAGGTTAAGGAACGCTAAATATATCTCTACTCTAGATTTGAAGAGTGGGTTTTGACAAATCCGTTTTGAGGCCAAAAGTAGAGAGTGCACAGCTACACTCTGTCTACACTCGGCCTCCTTCCAGAGGGTTTTGGATAGTGTGATTGGAAATGCAAACACATGCCTTTGCTTATCTGCACGACATCATTATTATTAAAAAGACCCACGAAGAACAAATTTCCCAGGACAGGAAAGCAGCCAATTTCTAGGTCACGTCATCGACGAGGATGGGATCCATACTAATCCAGAAAAGGTAACATCAATTCGTAGCCCACATGCAACAAACGTTCGTTAGTGATGTAAAAAAACATCGATGCATCGAACATCGATGATTTTTGGGCAATGTTTTTCGATGTTTTGTGACATACCGATGTTTATCGATGCATCGATGTTTGACAGAACATCGGGTGTTAAATTTCACAACATTGCAGAACATATGTTTCAGTGCCAAACGGAAAAATTCGCGAATTTGTTTTATTTTTTTACCCTGTGTTTGCAATGCCAAAGTAAGTAAATTGTGGAAAATATATATAAATATAGTTATTTGCAATTACAAATGTATTTATTCTAGAATAACAACAAGGACAAGCTTTTGCTGGAGGCACTTTACAATAATTAATATTGTTTGGAAGCATAAAAAAGGACTGCTAAGGAAGCATTTATTGTTATATTATTATTTTATTCATTTTGATTCTCAATGTAATGAAAAAGACTGCTAAGAAAGCATAGTTATATTATTATATTTGATTCTTAAAGTAATGAAAAAGACTGCTAAGAAAGCATTTGTTATATTATTATTTAATCACAAGACTACGAAAAATTCGTAAATTGATATAGTTTTAAGTTCTGTTAATTATATTGTGAAGTAAACCACTCAATAAAGAAATAAAAAAAAAACTTAGAAAGCATTTATTTAAAAGGCTTTTAGGAATTGAATTAACGAAAAATAACGGAATTGGTAGAAACATCGATACATCGATGTTTATAGCCGATGTTTCACACAACATCGATTTATCATTTTGCAAACATCGATGAACATCGACATCGAAATTTCGACCCAAATTTACATCACTAATGTTGGTTAATTACGTCGATGCTTTGGAATCGCTTCCTGGTATCGACGGATTGCACCAAATTTTTCAGACACAGTGAAATATTGCTGTTACCTAGAAGGTTATCGCTTTGAAGTAGTCACTGACCATTTGGCTTTGAAATGGATAAAATCTATAGAAAACGCTACGGGATGGGTAGCGAGATGGGCGCTGGAGCTCCAGCAATACGAGTTCGAGGTACATTATTCTGGGAATGGTGTGGCAGTCAGTTAAATCAGCTCATTCAAGAAAAAGAAGACAATCTGGCAAGCCGGCCACAAAAAATTTAAGGACGAAAAGGCGGAGCAGTAAGACGAATCTAAGACGACAAAAAGAGTTAACAAAAACGACTGTTGGAGGAGACGTCATCGTTAACTTAGATTTGTCTATATTTTAAGATTTCTTATATTATTTGTTTAAGATCATTGGAATTTCTACCACTGTATTTACATTAACATGTTCTAAAAGCTTCTGTTACATGGCTCATGAAGAGCTTCTAGTTCATGAAACCGAAATATAAAAGAGACTTCTTTCTGGAATTCGAAGAGGAGAAGACCTATTTTTTCACTCCACTCCACATGCTATTTGAGCATTGGAGTTTTGTACCATCTGCAACTGGGCAGATCAAACAATGGCGCCCATGACAGGATTTTGCACTTCGCAAGTCCCAACATAAAAACTTAAAAAAAAAAAAAAATATATATGTATATAAATTCGTTCCTTTAATTGCATTCATCGTTACATTATCATCTTGGACAGTCATCATTGGACTTCTTCATCATTACATAATCATCCGTGGCCTTAGCGAGACATATCATCGTGGGACATTTACATTGGAGCCCTATCATAACCTAAGTCAACTTGAGTGTGTAAATTTACATTATCAATTTCCACTCAAAATTTGACTCAATTGCCACTCATTAGCGATCGTAAAGCTTTCAAATGCTTTACACTCACATGTAAAACACTCGTAAGCTTTAACACATGCTAAGTATTAAGCACAGCGGAGTAAGTACTCAAATTGTCATATAGAGAAACGATCTACATATTAAAGCTCACTTATTAAGCTCTTGAGTGAAACTTAATGCATTTGAGTGTTTTCTTAAAAATAGAACTCGTTTAGCTCAGGTTTAATTCATTTCTAACTTGCTACATTTCTTTCGTTAAGGGCCCAAAATGTCTCCACCATTTGAAACGCAGCTCCTACCTCTTAGACAGCAACGGAATCAACTGCAATCTAATATTGAAAGTTTGAGAGCTAGAATCGATCTTGAAAATGAAGTAAGTAAGTCGTCTCGCCGACTTGGATATACCATACACCAGTAAAACAAATATTTTAAATTTATAATAACCAATGCATTTTCCTATTTTAAAAAAAAACTGTTCACATGCTTTTTACAAGCATATCTTAGTATTTCGCTCACTCAAGCATTCGAGCACCCTAGCGCCCCCACCAGCCAACGGCCAACTCCGGACATATGGAAAAACGTTTATATGCATAACTTGGCTATTTTTATTCCGATTTTGATAAAATTTGGTATTTTGCTTGATATTAGTATCAAATTTAAGTGTGCTAAATTTGATTGCACAAGGTAGAAAATTACGGGAGATAATCGAGTTTTTTCAAATTACGGGGGCGGAGGGGGGCGTGGCAAAATCTTTACACATCAAAACTGTGCGCAATTACTAAGCAAATATTTATACCAACTATGGTGTCTCTAGCTAAAATAGGTTTTGAGAAAATCGGTTTTATTTGATTTGCGGGGGCGGTAGGGGGCGTGGCAAAATTTTTATAAATACAAAATGTGCGCGTTTACTAAGCAAATATACATACCAAATTTTGTGTCTCTAGTTGCTATGGTGTTTAAGAAAATCGGTTTTATATCATTTGCGGGGGCGGTAGGGGGCGTGGCAAACATTTGAAACAAACTCGATAAGCGTACATATGACACGAGTCTACATACCAAATTTGGTGGCTCTAGCTCTTATAGTCTCCGAGATCTAGGTGTTCATACAGACGGACGGACGGACGGACGGACAGACGGACATGGCTAGATCGTCTCGGCTGTTGATGCTGATCAAGAATATATATACTTTATGGGGTCGGAAAAGCTTCCTTCTGCCTGTTACATACATTGTAGCGACTTTAATATACCATTTCACCCTATGGGTGTATGGTATAATGACCCTTTTATATTAGATTTTCAGTCTCAAATTGTTGAGTCGTATTTTAAACAGGCATTACAAGTTTGGACCAACATTGAGAAGCTAGATCCAGCAAACTCGAATCGGGAAGAGATAGAAAACCTTTTTATCGAAACAAAAGCAATCATATTACGGCGCACCGGCGCAAGTAAAAAGGAAAAACCAGAAGAACTTAGTTTCTTAAATTCATCGGCTTATCATGGTGGACATCATAATCGGCTTTCATCCCTTAAATTACCTAAATTCGACGGCAAATATGGAGAATTCAACAAATTTATTACTTCTTTTACAAATATAGTACATGAAGACAACTTATTGTCCAATGTGGACAAATTTAACTATCTGATAAGTTGTCTATCTGGCCAAGCTATAAGCGTAGTTTCGCCATTTCAAGTATCACAGGAAAATTATCCCAAGGCGCTAGATCGCCTCAACGAGCGATATGACAAAAAGGTTCTGATTTTCGTAGAACATATTTCAAGTTTATTTAACATTGCTAGCACGAAGAAGGCAGACGCTGGTACCCTCCGCACAATTTTGGATACGGTTTCAGCTCTCCGCGGATCATTGTTGTCTCTTGGGTCTGAAGCTGATGTATTAAACGCAGTACTTATTCATATTGTTATGTCGAAAATTGATCTTGAATCCAAACAAGCCTATGATCGGGTTCAAGAATACGGTAAATTGCCAGACTGGGCCGACTGTTATCAAATACTCAGTCGACATTGCCAGTATTTGGAAGGGTATCTGCGAAACCGACAAGAGGAAAGAACCGTCAGGACAAAATTCATAGTTCTTCAAAAGTATTTGTTACAGCCCAAAGCAGATGCATTCAATGTCAGTCCATTGAGCATAGGTTATCATTCTGTCCAATTTTTATTTCGCTACCTTTTATTGAGCGATTCAAGATTGTCAAGACAGCGTCACTTTGTTTGAATTGCCTCAATAAGGGTCATCCAGCCTCAAAGTGTCCTTCATTGAATAGATGTCGCCATTGTAGAGGTTTACATCACACAAACATGCATAAGGAATCAAACGTCGAGGGAAATTATCAACCAAGCGGACCTTCTATTCATCATCAATCACAACAAATCATTCATAATTCGCATGACGAAAGTAAAACATTTGCAACATCGATGTTGACTCGCCAAGCTCGGCGGGGATTTCTTCCAACAGCAATCGTTCTTATTCAAGACAAACTTGGTGGGTTTCAGTTCGCAAGAGCATTACTTGATTCGTGCTCTGAGCTTACATTTATAACTGAAGAATTAGCCAAAAGGCTTCCGTTTCGTTACGATCACTATGAGATTACTGGAATCGGTGAAATACGTACTCATATGAAACATTCCGTATCTACCAAAATTCGTTCAAGAATATCTCCAGACGAATGGAATATGGAGTTTATCGTGACTAAATCTATATCTCTACCTCAGCGTGAAAAGAGACTAGATGTGTCAAATTGGGCCATTCCCAAAGAAATTAAGTTAGCCGACCCATTATTTTATAAGCCCGGAAAGGTAGATTTATTGCTTAGCGTAAAAGAATTTTTTGATCTACTTAAGACGGGTAAAATTATAATGGATGAAATACATGGAATTGAAAATAAAGAGATTTCGTTAACCTCAGAAGAACAAGCATGTGAAACTCACTTTTAGGTGCACTCACAATTCCTGGATTCAGGGCGCATACAGGTTCGGTTGCCTTTCAAGGAATCGCCTGAACAACTTGGAGACTCATTCTCCTGTGCAAAAAGACGTTTTCTCCAACTCGAAAGACGGCTTGCATCTCAACACCAATTAAAGGAAATGTACATCGAATTTTTATATGAATATCTTAAGTTGAATCACATGGAGGCAGCGTCGTTAGACCATTTGCAACCGGAAAATCATTACATTATTCCTCACCATTGTGTCCTTAAACCGCAAAGCTCATCAACTAAACTTCGCGTAGTATTTGACGCTTCGTCTAAATCATCATCAAATATATCATTAAATGATATACTCATGGTTGGTCCTACTATTCAACAAGATCTGATCCTAACATTACTCTCGTTTCGTTTGTACCGTCATGCCGTTACCGCTGACATAACAAAAATGTACAGACAATTTCTCGTCGCACCTGAGGATAGAAGTTTTCAACAAATCTTGTGGAGGAAGTCACCGCAAGAACCTCTTCAACTATTTCAATTGAATACTGTTACCTATGGGATGTCGTGTTCTTATCAGAGGCGTATAAAGAATTATTTCCAATTGGATCTGCTGTATTAGCGGAGGATATGTACGTCGACGATCTACTTTATGGAGCTGATTCAAACGAAGAACTCAATGCTAAGACGAATGAAGTTACCAAGTTGCTCTCCAAGGCAGGTTTAGAATTGACAAAGTGGAATTTCAGTGGCGCACCAACAGATTATGAATATAATCTCAATATTGACAATAGTGATGTCACCAAGGCTCTAGGCATGTCGTGGCTGCCAAATGAAGATCTTATATTATTTCGATTTGATATTCCATTAACTGCAATACCAACAAAGCGAAAAATAGTATCGATCATAGCCAGGCTGTATGATCTACTAGGATTATTAGCGCCAGTCGTAGTACGCTACAAAATCCTGATCCAAGACTTGTGGATCGATCGCTTGGACTGGGACGACCCGTTGCCAGAGATCTTACAGACTAGATGGCAACAACTTGAAGCTGATTTATCTAATCTTGACATCGTTCGCGTAAATCGATTTGTTAACACATCACCAAAAGATAAGTGTGAAATCCATGGATTTTCGGATGCCTCAAATCGAGCGTATGGATGTTGCATATACGCAAGGGTATTTGACAACGGAAAATATGTAACTTTATTGATCATTGAGAGATCGAGAGTTGCGCCCACCCAATCACAAAGTATACCTCGATTAAAGCTTTGTGCTTCCGTTCTACTCTGCCAAACATGGACTAAAATCAAACACAAATTCAATTCTCTTGTCAGCAAAACATATTTTTGGACAGATTCAACTGTCGTTCTTCATTGGATTAAAATCCACCCATCAACTCTAAAATGCTTTATTGCCAATCGCGTATCAACCGTACAAACTCAATCGCAGGATATCATTTAAGGTCACGTGCCTGGAAAGGATAATCCAGCCGACATTGTTTCACGTGGATGCGCAGCTCGCGATTTGATGCAGACAATTTGGTTTCATGGACCAAAGTTCTTAGCATTTGATACATTACATTGGTCGAAATCTGAAAGAAAGACAGAGTTCGAGCCCAAAGAGTTCGAAATGCGAAAGACCCTTGTATTGAAATGTAGCACTAGTTATAAAGAAAAGAGCATAGTTGAGCAGATCATTAGTAGACTATCATCGTTTCGTATGATTGTGAGAGTCTTCTCATACGTTTTACGAGTTTTCAACCGAGTTCCTATTAATCGCAATAATACGATAAGTGCTACAAAAAGCATTTCAATAGAAGAATTTAAATTGGCTTTTAATCATATAATCTTTTCCATTCAGAGTGATGTGTTTGCGAAAGAACTAAAGGACTTACAAGCAGGACGAAGTCTGAAGCCGGAGCTTCAAAAATTAAATCCATTCATATCCTCGAAATATTGGACTTATCCGTGTTGAAGGCCGTCTTGCCATGGCTGACATACCATTGGACGCTAGAATGCCGTTATTGCTTCCAAAGACTTATTATTTCACTTATAAATATATTGAAGATCTTCATTTGCGAAACCTTCACGCGGGAGCTAAGGTTCTGATAGCGATTCTGTGCCTAACAGTGTGGATCGTAAATGCTCGCAAATTGGTCCGCAAGGTTGTTAAAAGTTGCACCCATTGTTATCATTACAAGCCAGTACTAATGCGACAAATCATGGGTAACCTCCCAGCTGACCGTCTCTTGGCCGAACGACCGTTTCTGATATACGCAGTGGATCTATGTGGACCATTCCTCACTTCGTACCGCATTCGAAGCAAGGTTCCCTACAAAACATATTTGGCCATATTTGTTTGCTTTTCTTTAAAAGCTATTCATACAGAACTAATTTCAGACCTCTCTGCTAATAATTTTATTCTCTGTTTGAAGTGATTCTTCGGACGACGTGGCATACCCAAAAGGATTTATTGTGACAATGCCACCAACTTTGTCGGAGCATGTTCGCAACTTGAAAGCTTCAAACGGCAATTCTGTTCAGAACTCAATGTACAAAATATGGAGGAATTTAGCCGAAATGCCGGCTTTGAATTCAACTTTATTCCATTTTGGAGGCTTTTGGGAAGCCGCAGCAAAGTCAATAAAGACTCAGCTCATCAAAAATTTGACCTCTTCTCATTTGACGTACGAAGAGCTTCAATCGATTGCAATTGAAGTGGAGGCGATATTGAACTCCCGTCCAATATTCATTCACAGCGATGATCCCAATGACGGGGAGGCCCTGACGCCAGCACATTTATTGATCGGATGTTCATTGCGAGCAATCCCTGAACCGCTAGTGAATGACTCAAAACTTTCCTATCTATCTCGTTGGCAAAGGGTGACCTATCTCAAGCAACGCTTCTGGGAACTCTGGAAGCGCGACTATGTCCATCAATTGCAAGAACGCTCTAAGTGGTTGCATCCCGAAAGCAACATAGCAAGGGATCAATTAGTTCTCATCCATGAAGACAATCTTCCACCGCAATACTGGATTACTGGTCGTGTGGTCGAAGCTATAACTGGGGCAGATGGAAGGGTCAGAGTAGCCGATGTTCGCACCAATAAAGGAATTATTCGCCGCCCAATCTGCAAACTTGCCCCATTGCCTTTGAGAGATGACGTTTATGTAAATTGAAGGAGTCATACTTCATCCTTCAATGGGGGAGTATGTTGGAGGAGACGTCATCGTTAACTTGGATTTGTATATATTAAGATTTCTTATATTATTTGTTTAAGATCATTGGAATTCCTACCACTGTATTTACATTAACATGTTCTAAAAGCTTCTGTTACATGGCTCATGAAGAGCTTCTAGTTCATGAAACCGAAATATAAAAGAGACTTCTTTCTGGAATTCGAAGAGGAGAAGACCTATTTTTTCACTCCACTCCACATGCTATTTGAGCATTGGAGTTTTGTACCATCTGCAACTGGGCAGATCAAACAACGACGAAAGACATTAAACATTTATTTATTGAAATCTACTATTATATAAAAATTAATACTTACCCTAATATTAAATAAAATAACTATAATACTATAACCGGGACTGTGTTGTCATCAATAAATACCCCAGTCCCACATTACAACTGAACTGAATGTGATCGCTGATGCCGTGACACGGCAGCCCTTGGATATGTTACACTTGGTACAGCAAACGGATCCTGAATGTAAATGTTTGATAAAAATTCGAAGGCAGGTAATGCTCCTGATTTTCCAGAGTATATACTAGAGGGCGATTTATCGCAAGCGTGATCCACACACCGCTGATTACGATTCCACACCTTGGAAGTTTTGCGTTCCCCGAGAACAAAGAACGCCACGATAAGGTAACGGCCGGTCACCTGGAAATCAGGAAAACCACCTTGCGATTGACATAGAGGTATTACTGAGCAGGCCGCGACGTGGCTCACTATGTTTGACGTTGCCTCACCTGTGTGAAGTTTAAACTGGCCCAAACGAAACCGGCTGGCATGATGCTCACTAGGCCCGAGGTAGCTCCGGTGGAGAAGCACCGTCCAGAAGAGTCGATGATTTCAGCCGCATCCGCATTCTTTAACGGTACCCCATTAGCCGTGTGCTCTCCGACGATGACACTCAACGGCTACAGCGACAGTATAGAGACGCCACCTTTTCCTCAACCAGAACATCTCTTTCTTCGGGCGGTCTCCAATTGGGAACCACCCGAGAGGGTCGTCGACATCACTCATAGTCGAATCGATGAGAAAATCTCCGACCGCATCGTCGAGCAGGGTGGGCACCATCGCAATCATCGATTCCTCATGTGGGCGGGCAATCATCTGCTTCACATACAGGTCAAGCCACACGGATGAGTTGTGGTTCATTTTGTCCGCACAGAGTAAGGGCACCGCGTGAGAAGTCACAACCAAGGCCATGAGAACTGGCGTTAATTTTTGTTTTTTATTATTTTCTTTTGTTATTTAGATACAAGCAACGCCCATGAAGGGAGCCTTAAAAATAATTTAGTATGAAGTTAACTGTAGTTCTCTTTTGACAGGCAGCGTTCATGATCTACGTCTCTCTCTTTCTGGCCAATTGTCAAAGAATTTGAGGAATTCATTAAGTGAGTAACCATAGAAGAGGGACATTAAATTTGGCGCCGGAGATAAAAGAAAAAATTCAAAAGGATAACTCTATGGTCAGGTAAATTATTCTCCTGCAGTCGAAATCTGTCACCGATCTCAAGGCTCGGACACTGCGGGTCAAGATCAGTCGTTGTAGTTTCTCTTCGCCATTCCCATCCCAATCCCCAATCCAATTTGTTTCTGTGTTCCCCTCAGGTCAAAAGGAAATGGATCTTGGCCAAGCGTAATTTTGCTTGGCAGTCAAGATCAGTCGTTGCAACTTCTCTTGGCCTCTCCCTATATTCCCATACCCATCTATTTTCTCCTCCCATGTGTCCTTTATCTGTTTGCGATTCTCTCAAGGTCTTCAGAAATCAATATACATTTTCTGTAGACAGAACTGTGAAGACTGAGAACTGGACTCCAGCTAGAAATTCCTTACAGTCTCGCTGGGAACGGTGGACGCGGAGGAAGAGACTATTGGAGTCGCAGTCGTGGAAAAGAGAGTTATCTAGCTCTACGCTCATAAGAGCAAAGAGGCGTCGGCGAAACTTCTCATAACCCTCGTGGAGGAGGCCGCCGACGTCGCTCTAGTTCAGGAACCGTGGATAGCGTTGGGCTATACGGTTTCCGCGCTGAGATTGTCTATCTTTTACAACACTACAGTGTGGACCTAACACGATAATGTTATTGTTAACTACGTAAAAAGACGTAGACATAAGAGAATAGAGGGTCCTAAGCAGACCATTCTTCTTCGATTATAGATATATTTGCTTCGAGGTCGGCTTCAACCAAAACATGTTACCAAACATTCTCAGAAATTCTAGAAACACGAACTGAGACCGCTCTCAAACAGTGCTACTGGGGTAGTTCGCGCTGAAACCGAAGATGAGGTGGAGACAGCTCTTACAACTTTAACTCAGTGCCTGACAGATGCGTATCATAAGGCATCATTTAACAGAGAGATAAGCTCAGCAAAACGGAAGTCCTTTCGAGAATTTTGTTCGAACCTCTAAAATGTTTTAGAAACGGACAGACTTCGCAGCCTGATGGCTACCCAACTGGCGATCAACAGTCAGCTTAAAACGGAGAGGGGCAAGTGAACACCAAGCTGCAAGGAGGCCCCCGGGCTGCACAAACTCTGGAGCACAGATGAACTCTCAAATGTCAACGGTGGAAAGCTCCTCCAGTTCATACTCAAATCAAGTAAAACCAGTCACGTGCAGCCAAAAGCCTATGGCCATAAGCCTAATTTCATTCATGGTCAAAACGCTTAAAAAATTGTTGGATCTGTACATAAGGACGATAGTCATCATCTAATTGGCAACCAACACGGTTGTAATTAGAAATAATATTTGGAAATACATTGTTGATAAGTTCGTCTTAATAATGACAATAAATGATAAGCAGGACTGACGTTTCATGTCAACTCACACGGGAACGCTATTGAACGGGATAAAAAGTATCCTATGTCCATCTCCTGGCTCTAAGCTTCCTCCCTACCAATTTTCAGCCAAATCTGTTCTGCCGTTCTTGAGTTATAAGTGGTGTAACTAACACGACTTTCTTTTATATATATAGATAAAGGAGATATTTCTAAAAATATTTATATCCTTCTATATGTCAATGATGTAGTAATTGCTACAAATGAATCTTGTACAATGTCTAAATTTGAATCTTACCTTGTAAGGAATTTTAAATGACTGACCTACTGAAAATTCGTTTCTTTATTGGTATAAAAATTGACAGAAAGAACGATCAGTTATGTCTCAGTCAGTCAGCATATATATGCTAATATTAGCAATGTTTTAAGAAAATTTAACATAGAAGATTGGCTTGCAGTTAGTACACCTATCCCAAGCAAACTAAACTATGAGGCATTACAATCAGAAGAATCATATGATGTACCTTGTAGAAACTTTATTGGTGGTTTAATGTACGTTATGTTATGTAAATGTCCCGACTTGAGTACATCGATAAGCATTTTAAGTCCATATACAAATAACAACAATAAGGAACTCTGGCAATGTCTTAAATGGGTCTGAAGGTATCTGAAAGGCACTATTAATTTGAAATTGACATTTCATAAAAATATAAATATTAATTGTATTCTGAAGGGATATGTTGATTCTGATTAAACTGGAAACAAAACTGACAGAAAAAACACCACTGGATTCGTATTTAAAATGTTTGAAAATTGTTTAATTTCATGGAGTACTATGGAGTACTATGAAACAAAATTCCATTGCTGTTTCGTCAACTAAAGCGGATGGAATACATGGCTCTATTTGAAGGTGTCAGAGAAACATTATGGCTCAAGTCATTAATAAATGAAGTTAAACTAGAAGTAAATGATCCAATAGATATATTTGAAGGCAACCAAGGTTTTATTAGTATTGTTAATAATCCTACTTGCCACAAGAGAACAAAGCACATAGATATTAAATATCATTTAAGTAGGGAACAAGTTCAGAAGAAACTAAGTTGTATTAAGTATATTCCAACAGATTCTCAATTGGCGGATATAATGTCGAAACCGTTACCAGCAGCACGTTTTGTCACCTTGAGAAACCAACTGGGGCTGACAGAATAAATTAATGAGACAATTTATTCATAGCAAACCAAATAAAACTAAAAGGAGGATAAATTTATTTCTTCCTATACTCTAAACTTAATCTAAAAAGCTTATTACAGATTATATTAATTTCTTTTTTATGTTAATTGAAAATGTAATTGATCTGAATTCATTTTTACTGGGTTTCCTTAATCCCATGAGTGAATACTGAATCAAATTGTTATCCCCAGAAATAGAAAAATAAAAAAAGGGAATCGCACAAGCTAATCATTGAATATTTTAATATTTTTAAAATTTGTTAACGTAACTTTTGAGGTAGCGTGTTGAAAATGTATGTACATACATATGTATGTACAAGCAAAAGTCACATGTATATGTATAAATCTTTTTTTTTTGGACAATCTTTGTCCTTTTGCGGACAATAAGTAAATTGTGGGGCGTAACAGTGACTTAGGGAATTGAATTTCACAACAAATATAACAGAATATGAATCTTATGCAAAATCATCGTTAGGACTAGGGTATTTAAGGTGTTTAAGGGTTATGTGTGTGGAAGGGAGGGGATTCGTTGGTGGTGGGAGTCAGTGAGCTGATCACTCCTCGGTCTGGTAGGTCCAATGGATGGAGTCTTTTTAGGCGGCGGGTGGTAGAGCTGTTGTCTAGAAGGTTTTTGGCCAGCTGGTTGGGGTGCCTGTCAAGACGCTCTAGATGAGCCTTGCTGAGCCTAGCTATTTCATCCTGAACCCAGGGCATGTTGAGTTCCTCGTGGATCTCCTTGTTGGTGGTGTATATATGCGCATACGATATTATTCTGAGCACCTTGTTCTGGAAAGTCTGTATGAGCTCACAGTTTCTGCGACAGGCTGTCCCCCAGATTGGAATCCCATATGTCCACATGGGCTTCATGATAGACTTATAAATAAGCATCTTCATGCGCATCCGCAGTGTAGACCTTCTGCCTATGAGCCACATGTAGCTTTTGAGCCTTAAAGCGATAGCCTCTTGTTTTTTAAGTGAGACTTCCAGGTCAGTCTCCTGTCCAGAGTAACACCCAGGTATTTGGCATAGTCGCAAGAAGGGATTGTGCATCCATCCAGCTGTACAGGGGGACAGTATCCTCTTTTTAAAGCGAATGTAACCTGCGCTGACTTCTCTGTGTTAACCGCCATGTTCCATCTTTGTAGCCATGCACCAGTGGAATCAATTTGTTCTTGCATTAGATTGCCAGCAGTCTGTGATGATTGATCCACGGCTAAAAAGTCAGTGTCACTGCATACGTGGCTGTGAGCACTCTTGGATCTGCGGTTGTCGGCCGTGTAAAGAGTGTACAAGACAGGACCCAGAACGCTTCCCTGGGGGACTCCGGCTTTGATGTTTTCGATTCCCGATGTTGCATCTCCGCATCTGACATAGAACATTCTGTCCTTGAGGTAAGAGCGTAACCATAGGTAATGTGGTGCTGGTAGAGCGAACTTCAGTTTGTGCAACAGCCCAATGTGCCAAACTCTGTCGAATGCCTGTTTGACGTCAAGAAAAACTGCGTTGCAGTATTTCTTCTCCTCAAATGCTTCCAGTATTTTGTCCGTGATCCTATGACACTGCTCGGGTGTACCCTGGCACTCTCTGAAGCCAAACTGTGTGTCCTATTAGGAACCATTTGTTAATGATGTTCAGGAAGAGCTGAACAGCATTTGTCGGAAGGGCTTTAATCGCTGGAACGTCTATTCCATCGTAGCCAGGGGATTTGGAGGCTTTGAGCTTGTCGATCTCTGCCAGCAGTTCTTCAGTTTTAACCATTTCGATAGGAAGGGCCATTTGGCAGGGTACATCCAAAAAGTTCATCGTATGCTCCGCATCGAGTTGGGAACATCTGTTGAAGGGGGTGAAGGCTTCTGACAAGTGGGTGGTCAAGGCTGCTGCCCTGTCACTGTCTGTGCGGCAACACGTACCGTCTTCCTTCCTAAGAGGCTCCTTCCTCATGATGGGTCTTTTGATGTTGTTTGACAGCCGCCAAAGGTTGTACTGCTGATCGCCAGGCTCGACTTTGTCCAGAAAGCTTTCCAAAGAGTTCCGTGGGAGTCTGTGTAGAAGCTCTTTGAGTTGCTTGGCCGCTCTGTTGTAATCTGCCTTATCCCTGGGGTTGCGAGAATTTTGTCACTCACGACGAAGTCGCCTCTTTTCCGCAACCAGCGAAGATACCTCCGGGTTCCAGAGATGTGCGTTCCTACGTTGAACATTATTGGTATTTCTGGTTGGTGTCGGAGTGGCTAGTGAGGCCGCATTGTGGATGGCAATGTTGAGTTTTTCAACAGCATCGTCCAAATCATCTTCGGAGTTGAGTGAAACAGTAGGGTCCAGGTTGCTCTGGAGCCACGACTGGACGTTTGTATTACGCTTAAACACCCTGGAGCAAAGATCTAGATCGTTGCTGGCAACAATCCTGTGTCTATGCAATCTCTTTGAGACAGAGAAGTCCAGAAGGTCTGGGATTTTGTTGGCGTCCATGGGCCAGTACGTGGGCTCTCCAGTGGAGTGGCAGTCAAACCTGCTGTGCGCTATGCAGTTAAACAAGGCTTTGCCCTTGGGGTTGATAATGCGGGAACCCCACCAAGTATGTTTGGCGTTAAAGTCTCCTCCAATAATGAAGCGAGTACCTAAGCTATCGAATATGTTTTGGAACAGGGATTGAGCAACGTTGGGTCTTGGAGGGCAGTAGACTAGACTAGACTATTGCAGTTCCGTTGGGATGATTGGCAGGTATGACGTCATAGCCATTAATCGAGAAGTAAGATTTGTTTGTAAAGTGGGTTTCTGAGACGAGTAGAATGTCAACATGTTTAGTTATGAGGACGTGCTCGACCTCTTGCCTGCTCTTACACAGGCCGTTCGCATTCCATATTAGTATATGGAGGCTTAGTTGCATAGCTTGGCCAAGAGAGACATGAGCATTTGCGAAAGCGCCGCAAACTGGTCTAGCATTTTGTACATCATGGCCTCGAGACGATCGACTCTGGATTCTTTTCTTACTTCCCCATTTTCCGGTTGTTCTTGCTGCTGCTCTTGCTGCGGGGGCAGCTTTTGTGATCCTCTAAGAGCGTTGGCGAATGTTAAGCCAGGTGTGACGGTTGTAGAAATGGGGCCTGATGGACGAGCAGTCACCTTTGTCTTGGGAAGGAAGTGTTCCTTGGCTTTTAGGTACACCTTGCATCCTTTGTAAGAGGCAGTGTGCTCTCCTTGGCAGTTTGCGCAGCGGGGAGGGGCCTCCTTGGGCTTTGTGCACTCGGCAGTGGCGTGGTCATGACTTCCACACTTCACGCAGGCAAAGCGAAGTCCGCAATTCGCTTTGGTGTGACCAAATGCTTGGCAGCGATGGCATTGGACTACCTCTTTCGACTTGTGAGGGGGCTCGATAGCGACGATGCATCTGCATAGTCGCTTGATGGTAAACGCTTCCTTATTGTTGCTGGCAGGTTCAATATTTACAAAGAAAATCGCCATTGGCTTCTTTGTTTGATGACTAAGTCCATTTTTAATATCGTTGCCTCTGACAGTGTGTCCTAAGGCAGCTAGCGCATCCTTAATATCGGCTGGATCAGTTGAGTGGTGCAATCCCTTGATGACAATGCGGTATGCGCGCTCGTCCTTAGGCTGAAATGTTTGAAAGAGCTTCGACTTTTCAATTAGTAAATTTTTGAGCTTAGTGAAGCTCTCTTTGTCAGGAGTATTTATCCTCACACATCCGTCTTTGCCCGACTTATAAGTAAAGTTCTGCTTTCCAATGACCGCAGATACGTCCGATAGCATGTCCTTTATGTTAACAACACCCGGAACAAAGATTGGGGGGGCCTTATTATCCGCACAGGTGCTGTGGGGGCCTGATCTTGATTTGCATCTCCTCCTTCCATTTCATCATCCTCCTCTTCCTCATCATTTGAGAGAATGTGAAATCTGTTGCTGCTACTTAAGGCCTCCTTGTTGCCAATATTCGGAGCATTGGTGATACCCGATTGCTGCCTTGTGTGCAATGGGGTTTTTCTTTCCATTTCCCCAGGCTCGGTGCTTGAGGAGCTATTGTCGCTTTCGCTCGTATAGATGTCTCTCTTAGCCTGTTTTGGCGTTGAGGCACCTTTTACATGTTCGGTCTGCACTGACTTTGGCTTTGGGTTATACTGCCAGGATGGTGATGTTGGTAATGGTGCGTTGGTTGTGGATGGAGAGTCCATTATGCCTATTAAGGCCACCTCCGCCCACAAGTCTGTGGTACTTTTGTTTAATTTTTAGTGACACGTCCGCACGCTTCGAGAATGTACTAACACACTAACACTTGCGTAACTTCTCACACAGTCAGCCTGTTAGAAAATTTTTTTTTGCTGTTCAAGAGAAAATTCTCGAATTTTCTATTACTCCACGTTGTAGCGTCAGCGTTTGTTCGGCTTTTGGACGCAATTTTACAATCAATTAATTAATAATCAATTTCTTTAGTTATCAATTAATTATTAATAATTAATTTATTTACACAACTCACTCACACTTGTTATTTTTGCTAACACGTCCGAACGCTTCGGCAAATCCGATGAGAATGAGGATGTATAAATCTGAATTCAGTATTGAAAGTAAGTTCTGACTACGAGTGCGTGGTTCTTTAAAATAAATTGATTGTGAAAACTAATAACAAAGTGTTTTTTTTTTATGTTGGTGTTGAGTATATATATATATAACAATTAAAAAGTATAATTTTCCCATAATATGAATTTTTTTCTACTAATGAAATATAAACAATGTATACATGTATATTATACATACATAGGGATATATTTTTTATTTTTTTTTTGGAATGTTAAAAGTTTCCATATTCCGTTCTTATGTGCATGGGCCATTTAAAGTGGAAGGATTTGTTTTTGCAATAGCAAAGTAATAAGTGGAATTTTTGAAATTTTTTTTTAAAATTCATTTATTTACGTACAAGGAGATTTGTAATACTACTTTTTGAATATGATATCTCGTAAATGACTGCCTCTGACCGCCATATGTGCCCTTTTTCCGGCATTTCGCATTACTTTGCCCAATGTTTCGGCCGATATGGCAGCAACTTCTTGTCGGATATTGTCTTTCAGCGCAGCCAGGGTCCTTGGTTTACCAGTGTATACCTTGGATTTTAATATCCCCATAAAAAAAGTGAGGAGGCGTCAAATCAGGTGATCTCGGTGGCCAGTCATAATCGCCGTTTTTCGATATTAATCTTCAGGTAAACATTTCGCGCAATAAATTAGTCGTGGCATGCCCTGTATGGCATAGAGCGTCGTCCTGTTGGAACAAAAGTTATCCAATTCATTTTCACGAACAAATTATGCGTGAGTGGTACGAGCGATGCCTAACTCTTGCGAACGATGGCGACCTGATGTCGATAGAGTCTCTGCAGCACTGGCTCGAACGGCATCAATATTATCGTCGGAACGTCTTGGTCGTTGTCTGGACAGATGACTGGCATTACCAACACTACCAGACGTTATAAATTTGGCATATAATCGACGTACAGTGTTGTCTCCAGGCGATGTTTTAACTTTTTTTTATTTTTTTTCTACGCACGTTTAGTTAACACAATTGAGAATTAGGTGTGTATTGTTCCATGGTTAAAATTGTACCGAAATGACGCTTCCAACGCGGTATGACATTTGTTAATCTGACATCTCTGTCAAAAGTTATGGTGTTGCCAGATGCTTCCACTTTAAATGGCCCACCCTGTATGTATATTGCATACATTTTTGCACTTGTTCTTTGAATTTTCAATTAAAAATATTAGTTCATAATATTTTGCAAAAGTTGCCAGTTACATAAAAAGTTGCTTTCGATTTGCAAGGGTAATCTTTATTATACCCTTGCAAAATAGGTATATTAATTTTGGTGAGAAGTGTGCAACGCATAGAACGAAGCATCTCCGACCATATAAAGTATCAGCACGATGAGACGAGTTCATATAGCCATGTCCGTCCCTCCGTCCGTCCGTCCGTCTGGATCAACGCAAACTCCTGCTAGACCGTGAGAGCTACAGAGTTGAAATTTTGCACGTAGGCTTGTATATACTGCAGGCGTTGTATATCTCGGATTCTGACGGATCGGACCACTATATAGCTCCCATACAACCGGCAAAGTCACGAACAGTGACTTTTCTCGATAACTTCGTTATTTTAAGCTACTGTCGTGAAATTTAATATTGGTGAGTTTATTACACTTGTAAACGACTGTGCCAAATTTGATCAAGATCGGATGACTATATCATATAGCTCCCATAGGAACTATCGGTCGAAAACAGTGACTTTATCAATAACTTCGTTTCTTTTTACGCTATTGACATACAAATTTATGATTCTTAGTTTAACTCGGCTATTAACAACTGTACCAAGTTTCATCAAGATCGGGTGACTATTTTATACTGCTCCCATAGGATCATTCGGTCGAAAGCAGTGACTTTTATCAATAACTTCGTTACTTTTCAAGCAATTGGCATAAAAATGAATATTTATGAGTTAAATATACATATTAAGAACTGTGCCAAATTTTATTAAGATCAGATGACTATATCATCTTATTAAAGATTTTCAAACTTGAAAAAGAATTTCGCCCGATAGCTTTTAAGACGGCTAAGTAAAACGCGTACGCACAGACGGACATGGCTATATCGACTCAGCTTCTCATGCTGATCAAGAATATATATACTTTATGGGGACGGAAACGTCTCCTTCTGTGCGTTACAAACATCTGACCAATTTTATTATGCCCTCTGCAAGGGTATAAAAAGGGTCAAAAATGATACTGTGAGGAAGTAGGGTTAAATATTTTTAGACGTGATCGTCTTGGTCGGTGCTGTTGTGGTTATCTAATAGCAGGCGGAATCGCCATATCATCAGGTCTGATAAAGACTGCTGTTTAAAAAAATATTGAATTTATGTGCGTTCAAGTATCTTTAATTAGTTTTTCCATCTTCATAAACTGATCTTAGTTCAATCAGAATCAGAATGACCGATCTATTTACTACATTTGCACATACTTTACTGCACTATTAAATTTATACATAGTACCAAAATCACTTGGTCAACATTTTATGGTACCAAAAGTACTAGTATCTAGAACTATTCCTATTCATCTATCTTTATAGTTCTCTATTTTCCAGCCGCGATCCAATTTTTGAGTGTGATCCTACGATACGTACGCGATATTTTCGGAAGACAACCCATAGAAGGAAGCAGCACGACGCGATGAGTTTATGTGGCCATGTCCGTCAGTCCATCTGGATCGAAGCATGTGAGCTTCTATATAATGCACAAGCTTGTATATCTCGTCTTGTCAGTTTAATGTATCTGTTAATGACTGTGCAAAATTTGATCAATATATTCGTTAGTTTTCTATATACCTATTAATGACTACGTCAAATGTCATCCGCTGACTATATTACATAGCTGTCATAGAAACATATACGATAATATGAGGTACTTCATGCGCAGCATTGCTCCAGCCAAAGGACTTAGACTTAGACTTTTTAAATAAAACCTTTCTCCACTTTGACGACTGTAGGTAAGATGAAAAAACTTGTAAGGGAATACGAGCTTCGGCACGGCCGAGGTTAGCACCGGCCCATGGTTTTATACTAGTATTAACCCCCCTGCAATCATAGGGTGAAATGGTATATTAAAACAGCCGAGTCGATCTAGCCATGTCCGTCTGTCCTTCCGTCCTTATGAACACCTAGATCTCCGAGACTATAAGAGTCACCAAATTTGCTACGTAGACACCCCCTGTCGGCACTGCAATTCCAATAAAACTGATTTCCTCAAAAACTATAATAGCTAGACACATAAAATTTGGAATATATTATCATTTAAAAAGAGCGCAGATTGTGGTTATGTAAAAAAATTTCTACGCCCTTGTCCGACCACAAAATGTGAAAAAAGTCTGATTATCTCCCGCAATTTTTTAACTACTGCAATTAAATTTGCACTTTAAAATCTGTCATTATTATCCTGCAAAGTATTAAATTTGTATCCATATAAACATTTTTTACTTAGCCATAATAGCAAAATGGTCTCTTGGCCGGTGGCGGCGCTAGAGTTCAGGTGTGGTTTTAAGAGTTAGCGGATATGCTTGCTAGGCACCATGTAAACTGAATTTGTAACACACTCATTCATTTGATGTTATAAATTTAAAATATTTTTATACGATGCACCCATAGGGTGAAATGGTGTAATAAAGTAGCCAAAATGTATGTAACAGGCAGAAGGAAGCTTTTCCAACCCCATAAAGTATATATACTCTTGATAAGCATCAACAGCCGAGTCGATTTAGCCATGTCCGTCCGTCCGTCCGTATGAACACCTAGATCTCGGAGACTAAGAGCTAGAGTCACCAAATTTGGTATGTAGTCTCGTGTAGTATGTACAGTTATCGAGTTTGTTTCAAATTTTTGCCACGCCCCACACCGCCCCCGCAAATTAAATAAAACCGATTTTCTCAAAAACTATTCTAGCTAGAGACACCATAGTTGGTATGTATATTTGCTTAGTAAATGCGCACATTTTTTATGTACAAAGATTTTGCCACGCCCCTTTCAGTCCCCGTAATTTAAAAAAACTCTATTATCTCCCGTAGTTTTCTACCTTGTGCAAATTTAGCACACTTAAATTTGATACTAATATCCAGCAAAACACCAAATTTGATCAAAATCGGACTAAAAATAGCCAAGTTATGCATATAAACGTTTTTCATATGACCGGAGTTGGCCGTTGGCTGGTGGGGTGCTCGTATGCTTAAGTGAGCGAAATACTAAGTTATGCTAGTAAAATCATTTGAACAGATTTTTTAAAAATACGAAAATGCATTTGTTATTATAAATTTTAAATATTTGTTTTACTGGTGTATGGTATCCTAAGTCGGCGAGACGAATTACTTACTTCATTTTTTTACTTGATGCCTGTTATATCGAAGTACGCAAGACAACTTACTTACTTCATTATAATTGAAATTTAAGTCAAACCTTGCATTTTAGCCGGCTCAAGGTCAATCTTCTAAATGAAAATTATTTCAAAGGCAACACAAAAAGGTGAGCGCGTTGTCTGTATAGCCATTTTATTTATTAAAATTTTGGATCGGCCTACTAAATTTTTTAGTGCTATACGAAAAATTGGCAAAGACGTTGTATTATCTATACGAAATTTACTAGTGACTCTGCTGAAATGGTACCAAAAACGCTGTTAGCAACCTTCTACGTCATTGCTTGAAACCACCAAAGCAAGAGAGCACATATACACACATATAGACGCAACGCACATTTTGCAAGGATATGCCACCTAGTATAAATTTTTCGTTTTTATACCCTTGTAGAGGGCAAGGCATTGAAACGAGCCAAATATACCAGAAAATACCAGACTCAGCAGAACAGGACCCGTGGGGTAAGGCTTATAACGCGACTATGCAAAGAGAAAACCATCACCATCAGTTTCAGAGTAGCTAAATACCATAATAGAAACATTGTTTCCAATTTGAAGCGATGCATGTTCAAGTAAACGACCGGTGCAAATACTTTTTGCTGTTAATGAACCCTATCTCGAGGAGATCAATACCGAGGCTTCATCTCTCAATCCTAGCAAAGCGCCGGTCTGCATACCAAATGGTGCCCTAAAGATGGCAATGAGCCTGCTTAAAAGTATATTGTCTGATTGTCACCCTCGACAAAAAATACGTTCCATACAGCCGACTGGGAAACTATTCTTTATGCGCTGCTGCAACTCGGAGTCCCTGCCGCTTCAACGCTATCATTTGTAGCTACTTCGGTGTAAGGCAGTTGTTGTATTCCTCAAATGCTGAAAGCGTGATGCATTGCATCTCCAGTGGTATTTTCCAAGGATCCGTTTTGGAACGCATGCTCTGGAATATTATGTAAAACGGTGTCATGAGGCTGCCACTCGATGACCGCTGCCAACGAATCGGGTATGGACAATGTCGGTATGTACTATAAGAAGAGGTACAGGAAGCAGACGCTGCAAACCTTAGACTAGCTGCCCAACAACCAAAGCTGTCCTTATTGGCAGCAGAAAACTAGTTAAGACTGCACAGATCATCGTCGACCATTTGGTCTAAATGAGCATCCGCTACGTAGTCGCGCGATCATTGTCAACGATTGTACTCAACACGCGTTGCAAAAAACAGGAGACGAGTAAGCTGCTGATGCCGTATACGGCTCCATCGTCCTTTACGGTGCGCAGGTCTGGAAAGTAGTAGATAGCTAAAGCAGGGGCATTCGGTGAACCCACAGATTGTGTCGAACCGTTTCTGATGACGCAGTATTTGTCATAGCTAGGGTGTTGCCAATTAACATCCAAGCGGAGGAAGACACAGCCGTTGCTGCTGCTGCTAGAGGTCAGCCTAAAGGCTGAAGCGTTATGGTAGAAATGGGGCGTGTCACAGAAGGGTAGATGGTCTTACTTGCTGATCAGAGATTTAGAAGCGTAGATTAAAAAAAGATTGAATCAGTGAATTTCTATCTGCAACGCACAACTCGTTTTTTCATGTGTCGGCGTTATGAAGAAAGAAGTCAGCTTAAGAGAATGGCTGGGTCACCCTATGTAAGTTTGCTGTCGTTGCTTTTTCGTACTCCTAGGCGAAGTCGTCGATTTATAATACGTTATCATTTCGAAAAGTCTATCACTGAATTTAAATGTAGCCATCGAAAGACGACCAGCTACCTCTTATCCATAAGACATAGAGCATGTTGCCAGATTGCCCCTTTTGTCTTGAAACTTAAGAAACGCAATGTTAAATGTCGCGGACATTTCATTTAAAGAAGAGAAACGGATGGTTTTTGCCACTCTTTATGACGGTCTGTTAGTTTTTATGGTCTCAAAATAAATTACTTGTAGATGAGAAAAGAGTAAAAGGAAAACTTCCAAGGGTATACAAATATCGCATGCCAAACGTTGGCACAGCCGAAGTTATTCCGTGCCTATAGGTTAAAATTTATCAATCTTCAAAAATTGAATATAGCACGTTAACTTTAAAAAAATCATATATACCTGAAATCGTTGTGTAATTACGTCCAACTGTTGTTTTGTTATCTTTGGCTGCCGCTTTGTCATATCAGTTGGCTGCTTAGCATTAAATGGATATGAAATACACCTGGAGATAAACACATAAAGTTGAATGCGTCGTTTCCGCTCTTCCTCCTCTCTTTCATGTTTTTCCTGTCCGATGATATCACAAAAATAAGAATGGGTCTCATCTGTATTTTAGCGTACTTACATGTGGATCTCCTCCCTCGTGCTTTTCGCTGGAAATGGAGGGCGATGGGGATAGTGGACGAGGCAGTGAATTCGCCCTCGAAGATCCAATACTTTGGTTCAATGTTTCTTGCGACACGCCACTAGATGACAATAGCAACGTTTGATTATTACAATGGATTACCTTTTGAAACTGGGCATCCAATGATGCTCCTGTTCGTGCACCGCTACTGCTGCTGCACAGATGCGACGGAGCTTTCATCATTTGCAAGTCGACACTGCCAACAGCAGCAGCTAGCTTGTTCTGCTCGGCCTGACATGGGTGCGATCTTGGTTTTGATGAATCAAATTGGTATTGATACTTTTCATGTTGATTGTTTGACTGTTTCGGCTGTTCATGTTCATAGTAGTGGTGGTGTGGATGATGGTGATAAGAATTGGAATTTTCTTGCTTATGCAGATTTGTTGATGGGCTTGACTGATGCATTACAATTCTACCCTTGCCGTTCATGGGGTGTTTATAGCTTGGATTACATTTATATGACCCCATCGAATACGAGCCGGGACTGGAACCAGCTAGCCCACTATGTAATGAAGATGCCGTAATTGACGGTTGATGTGAACGGTCAGTTTTTGAAAGTACATGCCAATTTAAATCCAAGCCCAAACATGAACCATTCACACAACAGCCATTTGTATTTGATTTTAGTTCATATGTGCAGATTGGTTAATGCGTAGCATGAATGTAATTTTTGTGGTATTTTGTTTTTCATTGCAATTTTCAGATTTACGATGTGCCAATTTTCGGATGCATTCATACGTGTGCAGGAATTATGATTTCGATAAACCAAAAAAACATGAGAAAACGAATTAATTTTTTTAAACATAAAATAAAAATTATTTAAAATATGGTACAATTAAAAATTTAAGCCCTTGCTTTCTTCCACCTTTACTTATATTGAAGTTGTCTATTTCGGCAACTAAAGATGGTAAAAAATAATAAGTATGGGTAATTCTAGTGGCCATTCTTTGCCACTTTGATCGCACAGTACTTGAGACACGTATTAAGGCCAAGTCGAGTAACAAGTTTTAGTCTTGGTTAACTGTTCATATTGCATTATTCATGCAAAATCCTTTAATTAACATTTTTATACCATGAACCCATAGGGAGAAATGATATATTAGAGTCGCCAAAATGTGTGTATACAGTATATATATTCTTAATCAGGATCAACAACAGAGTCAATCTCTCCTCGTCCGTCTGTCCGTCTGTATGAACACCTAGGTATCAGATACTAGAGCCACAAAGTGTGGCATATAGAATCGTGTAGTATGTACATTGAGTTTATTAATGAAAAAACCCGATTTTCTTAAGAACTATACTAGCTAAAGACATCAAGTTATGCATATAACCGTCATTTACTAGGGGGCCATAAAATCGGAGTTAGCCGTTGGCTGGTGGAGACGGTAGAGTGCTCCTGTGCAGCGTAAATGCATAAATCATTTGATTTTCTAAAGTTAAAATATCTGATTTACTTGGTGCATGATACATGAACAGTTACCGACTTACTCTCTTCCTATAGTGTGTATATTTTCTTTTCAGATTATAAGTAAACATTTGTGTACATTAATTTATTATCAATAAGTAAATTTAGTGCCAACGCCGAATATTAAAACGTATTCTCGAAGCTATAAACTTTGTTGTTAAAAACGTATGTGTCATTTTTCAAACACAGGCCACTAAAAATTTTTTTTTTTTTTTTTGAAAATTTTCTCGACAGCATGCGCTTGTTTTGTTAAAAAATATGTTAATAATTGGGTTTCGAAGTTTTTGTCTATAGTCTAATGCATTTCGTGTTAAGCAGTCAGTTTAAAAACGTTCTTATTTTTTGTGCTAGTAGTACTTTGATATTTTTATGTACTTTGGTATCTAATGCTACATGCTCTCGATATACAAGAAGGAGACGCTAAAATGTATTTACTCCAAATTATTTGTGAACAAAGTGATCGGTAAGTAGATCAGAGTAAACCAATTATAAAATCTAAATTGGCAGGATATATTTCTGCGATAGATAGGATATATTTCTGCGATAGATAGATTAAAATGTAGAGCACAATGTAGAGCACCTATCGCGAAAACGGGCTGATTTTGCATCCAAATGCAAACAACGAACGTGTTCTTCCGCGGACCATATGCATAAAATGTACTATGTATTTGTGTGTTATGAAAAACAATTGTTTCCAAAATTATCACCAAAACAAGATGCTTGGTCGTAACTAACGTTTTTTTGAGCGCAATACTTAAGAGGTTATTTGTAGTGTGGTTTGGTTCACATTTTTATACCCTTGCAGAGGGTATTATAAAATTGGTCAGATGTTTGTAACGCACAGAAGGAGACGTTTCCGACCCCATAAAGTATATATATTCTTGATCAGCATGAGAAGCTAAGTCGATATAGCCATGTCCGTCTGTCCGTCTGACCGTCTGTCCGTCGGTGCGTACGCGTTTTACTCAGCCATCTTAAGAGCTATCGGGATGAAATTTTTTTTGGGAGCTTTTTTTTACCCGGGTGAGATAAAGTATGAAAATCTTTGGGATCGGACCACTATATCATATAGCTCTAGAAGAAACATTTTTGCAAAAATTGGAGAACCCCCAAAAAATTTCCAAAAAAAAAAAAAAAAAAAAAAAAACCCCAAACCCCAAAATTTAAAACTAAACCAAAAAAAAAAACAAAAAAAAAACAAAAAAAAAAAATTAAAAAAACCCCCCCCCCCCCCCCTCTCTCCCCCCCTCACCCAAAAAAAAAAAAAAAAAAAAAAACAAAAAAAAACAAAACCACACAACCAACAAAAAAATAAATATATTTGCCCCCCTAAAAAAAAAAAAAAAAAAAAAAAAAAAAAAAAAAAAAAAAAAAAAAAAAAAAAATTATTTTTTTAATAAAAAAAAAAAAAAAAAAAAAAAAAAAAAAAAAAAAAAAAAAAAAAAAAAAAAAAAAAAAAAAAAAAAAAAAAAAAAAAAAAAAAAAAAAAAAAAATTTTTTTTTTTTATTTTAAATTTTAACCAAATGTTGTATGGAAAATTTTTCCCTGAAAGATGTTCATCTTGTAACCAAAAATTGGCCCGTTGATTTGATATACAGGGCATGTTTTCGGTGAAATATTATACTGATCGACCAGTTTGTTACTACTAATTATCGAACACACACTCACGTTATGAGGATTCCAAACTTGTTATGAGGTCAGTTTATATTAAACCGGGAAACTTTTTGCAGTTATCATATTATTTATATCATAATTATTTATATACATAAGTAAATCCTACAGAAGAATTTCAAAGGTGTTGAGGGAAGCTGTTGCAAGTGTTAAAAGAAGTAAGAAACTGCATATTACCTATCTTTTTTCTTTGAAGAGTTCCCGAAAAACAATATTTTTTTAAAGAGTATTGTCAGAGGCTATAACAAATCAAAGCGGAAACATTTTTTCGGAACCCTGGAAAATTACCTGGCCAATGAAGTCAGCTATTTGTTCATGTGAACTTTCATTCTATTTTCTGTGCCAAAGAAAAACAGACTTTAAATAGCAATTACTTGGATTTTTAAATTTTTAAGTGAATCAAAATGGAAAATGACTTTGGAGGTATATGTACACATATGTATGTAGTTTTAATTGTTGTAACGAAATTATTGTTTCGTGTGATTTAGCTGTGTGTATGTGCGTTTTTGTGAATTGTTTTTTGCACTTGTAATCTCAAATTTGCTGTGTTTCATGGAGTAAAAGTATGGTGTTGTTATTGGGGATTGTTGTGAAAATTGCGCAGTTTTATTTGTCAATATATATAAGTATATGTATTATGAGATGGTATTAATTGTTTTTGCACATTTTAGCTCAATTTTGTAAAAATCCAATTCATTCTTGAGTTTTGGCTTAAATTTTTTTAATTTCTGCCGAAATATTAGACTTTTTAGACTATACTATAAAGTTTTAGTTTTAGCTGTGTTCTATTTATACGATCTGATATAAAAAACTATTATATTAGTAAATTATTAGTAAATATATCGACTCAGCTTCTCATGCTGATCAAGAATATATATACTTCTGTGCTTTACAATCATTTGACCAATTTTATAATACCCTCTGCAATGGAATAAAAAAGCCTAAAAGTATGCAATTTGGACAAATTATAATTTTTTTACAAATTACGGAAAAAAATAGTCATATTGCAAAAAAAAAAAAATCCAAAATTTTTTTCAGTCCTAGAAACCGGACTGCGATATTTCAATTCGCTAGCATTGAAATTGTAGTTATTCCAAATTTTTAAACCAAAAAAAAATATCAAAGAAGCTAACATCGGCTGTGCCGAAGTTTATAAACCCTTGCAGTCCTTGGCCATAATATTTTTACATGTTCCAAACTCTTTTTCTGAAACTCAATTCATTAATGCACAGAACCTTTCAAATATCATTTCCATTTCTTGTTCTTTTTATTTTTCCCCATCCCATTTATATTCGTGCCGCGATTGGCACGCATACACATATAGTTTATGTAGCGTAGCGTCTGTGTGTGTGTATGCGTGTGCTCTGATGATTCGAGCAAGGTTGAGAAAATCCGATTTATATTGACTGTAACCTGTGTTCTATTTATGTGGTCCGATCCTAATGAAAATAAAAAGCACAGACAAAAATTTTAACACGATAACTTTTAAGATGGCTGAGGAAAACGCATAAACACAGACGGACATGGCTTTATTGATTCAGCTTCTCATGGGTATAATAAATTTAATAATACTAGTTTAACAGATTCTCGATTGCAAAGCTTACCTCAGAATTCAACTTACTTTTTATTTCAATTCAACTTTTTAAAAGGCTACTTCACCAATACGCAGTAAGGCCAAATAATCCTTAGGATCTGTGTTTAGCCGTTTTTGCAGTGAATTACACAGGCGGACATTTTCGAGGTCGTGAAAAAGTGTTTCAAATTCAGTAGGTCTCCTAAAGTAATTGGGAGGTGCTAATCACGGTCCTGTTCTTAGTTTTTGTCCATCACGTCAGATTTTCGAATAAAATGTGTAGAAATGATTCATAATTACCTCGTTTGCAATATTTTATTGTATAATATAAACATAATAAGTGAGTAAGGTAAGTTTTTCGTGAAATTAGTTTTCATCTTAATTTATTTAATTTAAATGATAACTACCAACCACACGATACGGACAACGATATCTGCGTAATTAAACACCCGCCAATAATAATCAAATACTTTTCGCACTCAACTTTTTAACAACTTGAAGGACAATGAACTTTTTCATAAGTTTGAAGGCGGCAGAGCAGGTGTTGGCAAAAGAATTGGAATAGGAGTTTTCGCACTCCATTCCATGTCTTCCCTTCACATTAACAAGTATGAGTCAGCTGTTAGAGACTCTTCGAACTAGATTCATAGATAATAATATCTATAATGTAATGTATGTACTTTCCACGAAGAAGATTTGCATTATAGCCTCAATGATGCCGCTCGCCATTAGGTGGCGTTGCAAAATAGCAACTGTGGCGACATTGTTATTCCTAAACTGCAGGATACCTGAAATCTTAATCAATATTTGGCTTCTCTATACTTGATGCTTTTTACGGAATCCAATTAATGTTTAAGTATATTTGGCTGTCTTTTATTTCGACTTTACTGGCGAAGTTTCCAGTGATCTGAAGTCAAACTTGCCACCAATTTTTATACCCTTGCAGAGGGTATTATAAAATTGGTCAGATGTTTGTAACGCACAGAAGGAGACGTTTCCGACCCCATAAAGTATATATATTCTTGATCAGCATGAGAAGCTAAGTCGATATAGCCATGTCCGTCTGTCCGTCGGTGCGTACGCGTTTTACTCAGCCATCTCAAGAGCTATCGGGATGAAATTTTTTGGGTGCTTTTTATTACCTGGGAAAAATAAAGTATGAAAATTGGCAGAATCGGACCACTATATCATATAGCTCTGGAGGAAACATTTTTGCAAAAATTGGAAATTGAAATTTACCAATATGATAGTATTATATATAAAATCTCAGATCCCAAAATTTGAATCTGATCGGATATATAGAACACAAGTTACAGCCGATAAAAATCGGTTCGGCTTGCTGCCTACTACGTCATCATCAAATCAACAGAGCACCCTCATGCACACATACAGACGCAACGCTACATAAACTATATGTGTATGCGTGCGAATCGCTTCATGTGTGTAAAAGGGGATGGGGAAGAAGAAGAAGAAATTGAAATGATATTCGAAAGGTTCTGTGCATTAATGAATTGAGATACAGAATAAGAGTTTGGAACATGTAAAAATATTATGGCCATGGACTGCAAGGTTATATAAACTTCGGCACAGCCGAAGTTAGCTTCTTTGATATTTTCCATTTAAAATTTCACGATGGACGATTCGAAAAGGGAACTAGACGATCTGAAAAGCCAATTAGAAGCTTTACACCAAACAAGCAACGGCCCCATAAATAATGCGACAACCGGCCAGCAACATAAAACACCCTCTCCGGAACCCGATTTGGACTCTAAGAATTTTTGTAAATGTCCTTTGTGTTAAAAAATACGTCCGAAAACTTTCAAAGATTGTATTGTATTCTGTTACATTACGGCATTACGGCGCTCTGATTATACCATACACCAGTGGTCGGCACGGCCCATTCCCCGGACTAGGGCCTAGCTCTGCCGCAGCGCTGCCGCTTCACGTATACTGTAAACCAGTGGTCGGCACGGCCCATTCCCCGGACTAGGGCCTAGCTCTGCCGCAGCGCTGCCGCTTCACGTATACTGTAAACGCTCGTGTTTGTTCGGCAATGTCACTTCGGCAAAAATTTTGATTGATGCTTGTCAGGAAAAACAATGATTGCCAAAACAATAACTGGAATACACCGACAAAAAAAATTTTTAGTACCCATTCTGAAAATTTATTTTTTATTATTGAAAATATGGAGGGCGATGGGCAATGCGTTATGTGTCATCAAATTTTTCCTATCATTATTATGCATTATTTAACAATATTTTCTTACCTATATTATGTAAGGATAATTTTTTTTTAATTTTTTGACAAAAATAAAAAGTATTTCTATTTGCTATACTGTTTTTCAGTGTAAAGCAAGAACACGTTTCGTACTTCGTGTTTGTTGTCACACACACAAATGCAAAGTCTCAATTTTGATTGTATGCGTGCCTACCCCTGCTGTAAACGCTCGTGTTTGTTCGGCAATGTCACTTCGGCAAAAATTTAGATTGATGCTTGTCAGAAAAAAAAAATGATTGACAAAACAATAACTGGAATACACCGAAAAAAACATGTTTAGTGCCGATTGGGAAAATTTATTTTTTATTATTGAAAATATGTAGGGCGATGCGCAATGCGTTATTTATCATCAAATTTTTCCTATAATTCCCTGGATTATTTAATAATATTTTCTTACCTATATTATGAAAGGATAATTTTTTTTTAATTTTTTGACAAAAATAAAACATATTTCTATTTGCTATACTGTTTTTTCAGTGTAAAGCAAGAAAACGTTTCGTACTTCGTGTTTGTTGTCACACACACAAATGCAAAGTCTCATTTTTGATTGTATGCGTGCCTACCCCTGCCATACACCCATAGGGTGAAATGGTATATATGTATGTAACAGGCAGAAGAAAGCTTTTCCGACCCCATAAAGTATATATATTCTTGATCAGCATCAACAGCCGAGACGATCTAGCCATGTCCGTCTGTCCGTCCGTCCGACCGACCGTCCGTCCGTCTGTATGAACACCTAGATCTCGTAGACTATAAGAGCTAGAGCCACTAAATTTGGTATGTAGACTCGTGTAGTATGTAGAGTGAACAAGTTTATTTTAAATTTCGGCCACGCCCCCTACCGCTCCCGCAAATTATATAAAACCGATTTTCTCAAACACTATAGCAACTAGAGACACAAAATTTGGTATGTATATTTGCTTAGTAAATGCGCACACTTTGTATTTGTAAAAATTTTGCCACGCCCCTTACCGCCCCCGCAAATTAAATAAAACCGATTTTTTCAAAAACTATTCTAGCTGGAATTGGTTGGTATGTATATTTGCTTAGTAATTGCGCACATTTTTGATGTGTAAAGATTTTGCCACGCCCCCCTCCGCCCCCGTAATTTGAAAAAACTTGATTATCTCCCGTAATTTTCAACCTTGTGAAATCAAATTTAGCACACTTAAATTTGATACTAATATCAAGCAAACTATCAAATTTGATCAAAATCGGAATAAAAATAGCCAAGTTATGCATATTGGCATATGCCGTTGGCTGGTGGGGGCGCTAGGGTGCTCGAATGCTTGAGTGAGCGAAATACTAAGATATGCTTGTAAAAAGCATGCAAACAGATTTTTTTAAAAATACGAAAATGCATTGGTTATTATAAATTTAAAATATTTGTTTTACTGGTGTATGGTATACCCAAGTCGGCGTGACGACTTACTTACTTCATTTTAATTTGGACAGCAATTTTAAGGGTTTGAATAAATAAAAACAGATTTAAAAAAAAAACCGAAAAAAATGTAAAAAAAAACGACTTTAAAAGGGCCAACGCAAAACAATGATGATGGTGTTTATATTAAAGCATAAAACCTTGCCAAATGGGTGTATAGAAGGGCCTCAAAGTTAGTTTAAAAAGTGAGCAAAGAGATGTTTATCGAAAATGATCTTAAGAAGTGATTCTAATTAAACTTTCAAAAGCGAAACAATTGCGTTTTAATCTGCACTTGAAAACAACAATTTCGAATACTATACGTAATGACATTCGCTTGAAAAGGTTTACTTGAAAACGCGTACAGGCCTAAATTTAAACTTCATGCAGTTTTAACATTAAAATTTGTAGAAAAACATGAAGAAATGAATAATAACTGTTGGCCGCTCTTTCGCGAAAAATAGACCTCTTTAATAAAAAGTTTTTTCACTTTGACTGCTATAGGTAAGGGAAAAGTAACAAACAAAACAGTGCTTAAGAAATAAGCTTTTATAAGTAATTTTCAATCAATCAAGACGGTTTGTATTCTCTTTCAAGTTTTCAAATTCACCAATTTATACTGCAAAATTGTATGTGCAAATGGAAAATCAATTTACTACCTAGCAACAACATGGTAAAGTTGTTATACAAAAGCATTAAGCCAAAATGAAATAAAACCGATTGATTAACTTTAAAACTGAATAATTTAATGAACATGGTACAGTTACACTAGCTTTCAAAATTAAATGACATTGAGTTAAATTGAAGACGTTTTTACAACAATCTGAAATCGAGGGATACAGCGGAGAAATCGGTTTATTTTTCTCAAGCACCTTTTCCAAAATATTCGCTAAAAGTTAAATTTTACGTACCCGATTCAAGTATTCCGAAATATCTCGAAAACAGTATGATATATAAAGTAGCTATTAACTTTAAATTAAAATCGGATAAGGGAATTACCTAGTTTGGGCATAAGTGGCATTGAAGGCAATCATGTTTTTCTGGCTAAAATTATTTTTCGACCGAGCGAGCTATATGATATAGTCATCCGATCTGAATGAAAGTATATTAATTAATTACAACGCTTGACAGGAAGCATCTCCGTTCGTCTGCACCGACGCGATATCCTTCTAGACAGTTAAAGCTACAGAGTTGAAATTATGGAACGATATGATGTATTGGTCCGATCCGGCTGAATTCGTGATATACAACCTGTGCAGTAAAACGTCATATACAAAATTTCAGCTGTGTAGCTTTGACGTTCTAGGAGGAGTAAGCGTTGAGACGGACGGACATGGCAATATTGACTCGGCGTAATATGCAAATAGAGAATACTTTATATGACCAATCACAAAAAATGAATAAACCATTTTTGCAAAGATTTAATAAACGGATTTCTGCATCGTGTTTCTCGATTTCAGGGTATTGTAAACACGTCTATAATTTGAAGGTTTTGTTTTATATTATAAAATTTTCCAATAATTAATTAATGAAAATATTAAGAAAATTAAGTATGATCCGAAAGATGAACTGATTGAAAATCATTGCCGTGGCTAAACATACATATGCATGTATATGTATGCACCTAATTAGATGACTTGATTAAATACACATATGTATGTATGTACATATATACAGTAGTGACAGAAAGTTTCAGACATAAAGTTTTTGACATTAAATTCGGATTTATGCGATTTTTGTATAAAGTTAGGAAAGAGTTTTAATGTGTTAATTTATAGCTTTAAATGGTCATTTAATTAAGATGATCTAGTGTAAAATTTAATGCAAATTCCCTTTTATAATTTTTAAAAATTGGTTCTTCACTTTAGGGTCCCAAGAAAAAGTTGTAGGTCTAGTAAATTTGGACGTCACAAATTTTCAATTTAATGTCAATGGAACTGGAACTGAATTTTTATGGTTTTTTTTTTTTTTGGTCTATCGACTTACGAAATGTAAAATGTAAGAAATGCAGTTTAAATTTCTCGTCAAATGAGACCGTATACAGCAACTCCCAGCAATAAAATCGCATAAAATCAGAATTTCTCTTAAATTTTTTGCTGCCACTGTATGTATGTACATATGTATTTGGAAGATTCTGGTAGAATAGAAGATATGTATGTATGTGCATATGTACATGTACATGTAAATATGTACATGTGCACCTTTATATGTACATAATTGTGTGCAAGAGCGTGCAACACTTGAACTTCTGATTTTTTTAATTAGATACTTGAAAAGTACCCTATCAATTATTATTTTTAACACAAAAAAAGCGAGTGCCCTGAATTTTTAAATACTGAACCGTAAGCTTAATATATGTATGTATGTATGTACATGTATACATACATACATACATACATATGTATACACAAACCTGGGTATGCCATTATTAGGAACCTCAAGACATGCACTACCACCATCAGCACTGCTGCTAATCGTCTGCTCATTTTTGGACGAAGCGAGCCCAACTGTTACGTTTCCTCCAATGCTCGCAGCGTCTCCGCGAGTAGACATCCTATGATTCCCGCTGAAGTCGCCATTAGATCCAGATACGGGTACATTGGAAATTGTGCCAGGACCGGGAGCACCAGCCGTTGCGGTTGTGACGCCGCCTACTTTAGATGGCGGGACCATTCGACCTTTAGTTTGCACATTAACGACTGCATCGTCATCGCCCTCTTCTTCACTAGAACTGGGGTCAATCATGATTGACGATTAGTTGTCTCAATCGGATTCAAACGTTAGCGACCTAAAAAGCAAAAAAATTTTAATAAAATCAGCTTACTGAATATGTATGTATGTACATACATACATATGTATGTACATGTACTACATTTGTAAATAAAAGAGTAAACATGATCACACTTGTTATTTTTTACTCAGTGGCACGTCTATTCCTAAGTAAAGGACTGTTCACTTAATCTTTAAAATACATACATATATACATACATACATAATACATATGTACATACATATATATGTATGTATGTTAACTTACATATTACACTATTTAACAGTTTTTAAGATTTTCTTTTTCTCAAACCTTTATTAAAATCAAAAAGGTCGCAATTACAACAACGATTTCTTTTTCATAAATTACCCCTTAAACAAGAACGTAAGATTTTTAATTTTAAGATTTAAATCTTTTAAAACAGTTATGTATGTATTGTGATCAAGTATTATTTCTAATACATTTATACATACAGACATATGTACATACATTACATATATATGTACATACATACATTACATACAAATGTAGTTGGCGGTCCGCACCCCCATTTATACATTATGTATGTATGTATGTATATACACAACATACATATGTATAAGAATAAGCTCACCATGCCTCTGAAACAAGGGTGGAAAACAAAATTTATCAGGAGTAAAAGTGCTTATATTGGGTGGGGGAAAATAGTGACAATCCAAAATGCCAAAATTGCTCTATTGCAAAAGTCCTTGTAATCTAAATCGGCTCGTAACGTTTTAAATATTTTTGGAGTACTATCTTTATGCATCGTAATTAATTACATTTTTTAGAATGTATGGTTATTATTCAAAACAGGGTGCCAATACTAAGTTTTAACACGTACTTTATGCACTATGTAATACATACACACATTTGCTCGATTAGAATAAGCTTTGACAACTGATTTCAAATAAAAATTAAAAGAAATGATTTTCAAAATCAAGGTTACGTTTTTAAGGCTGCAGCACTAAATATACACACATATATATACATATATATAAATATATGAAAATACAATAATTCAATATTTAAAACTGAAAATTTAAACACACATACACAGACAAACAGGTAATCAGTAAACTCAAATCCAGAGTGGCCAGACACGAAGAAATACATTACACGACGACTACTTTATTGACCCAAGGCTGTCCCGTTATGTCATGGTAACGTTTTCGATATATGCTGACACCAAAAAATAAGTATCAATTAATCTTGTCTTACAATATGTATTTAACTTTAAATTTGTTGAATAAATTATGTATGAAGTACATTCTCATTTTTTAAATTTGTTTTAAAATTACGATATAATACTCAAAATAACGATTTCCGCCTATCGACACAAGTATATCGATATATTTATGTATGTGTAACACTGCGTCTGCGTCAATTAATTGAAATTTTTCAGACTTAGAGTCGCGCAATCAATGGTAAGCACTTCAGAAAAGTAAATACTTTCTTATATTTGTTGTTCTGTTTGCTCTTGGGAAACCTTTTTAAGATTCAATATAAATTTTGTTATTAATGTTTATTAGCGTCAATGCCTGCATGCATCGTGACAAACGAAACATACATGCATAGATACATATGTATGTATGTACGTACATTCAAATGTGTATACAATATGTGATTAAGTGTGTGTAAAGTTGAGTAATTTACAGTGAAGTTTTTCCCTTGTATATTTTAGAGTAAGTGCCTTGCAATTTGAACGTGCAAGCGTATAATTTGGGACCGTGTCTAGCCGTTATAATGTTAATACCACGGACGTTCAGGAATTAGTAACGTGAGAATTTCAGCATCGAGAACTGGTATTTGAATGTGGAATTGGGATCAGGAGCAGACGTCATCTTTTAATTGCAGTAAGAGTCCACATAAATTTAGTGCAAAGACGAAAAGCAAAAGCCTTGAAGAGTGCTCATATATAGGTTTGGTGCAGCAGCAAGGATTAAATTCAAGTATTACTGCAAAGTCACTTACAAATTTTTTTGGATTTAATGTATTAAGCGGCATTTGTGGTAGACGCCTTCACAACAACTTGCAACTGCGAAATTCAGAACAGCTGTCTACAGCTAGCTACTATTCGTCGCCACAACCTGAAGCAGTCGACTCTCCAAAGTCGGAGTTGGTGGTAAAGCAACACGTTAACAGCAATCATCGACTTCTCAGCCAAAATAACCATCATCATCAGCAGCAAGTTGACACGGGCTCTACCAGAGCAAGCATTGGAATATTCCACCAAAAACGATTGAACAAAGACGAAGTCAGCAAAAATCAAACCTGCGTTCAAAAAATCACATCATCATCCAGCAATCAGTTGGAAAATACCAACTTAAGATTTAGGCATCCCAAGCTAATCAACAAGAGCAATTGTGATGATTGTAAATGTGTTGACAATAGATGTGACATCGAAACTGGGATTAATCGAGGCAATATTCTGAATAAAACGTGCGGTGCACTCTCGTTGGATGATTATAACTGGCAGAGGTACCACAGCCGCAGAAGGTGTCCCTTCTGGGCAACACACCAGCAGAGCAATAAACAGTGCGTCGAAAAGTCCGGGTGTTCATTGAAAGCAGTGGGTGTAGACGTTTTTTGGAGAGACAGGCAGCAGACTTCATGCGATAATGTTACAGCAAACGCTTCTAGTATCGGTGCAGTTGACTTGGGTACCAGCTTCAATTCTGTATATCCAACTAGCCAATGGAGGCAAAATTCCCTCTCTAATCAAAATGAATTTAAAGTAGAGAGCTTGGAGTTTCTACCACGAGTGTCTGCAATTCCGAGGAATGTAAAAAACGATTTGGAATTCCATTCAAACATAGTGATGCCAGAGTCATATGAGACACATCAATTAAATGAGTTCACCTCTAGCATGACCCAAAAAATAGTGGATGTGACGTCAATATTGAATGTGAGAGCAAATCCAAAAACGGTTTCCTCTACTTCTTCTGGTTTGATGAGGCACCAAGGTTCTGAGGAAAATCGAAGCCTTCGAAGATCTTTGGTGGATATTTCTGACAGTGAACAAAGTGAAAACACTGAATCTGCTTCCGCGGAATTCTTGCCAAATTATCAAAACGTACCATTTATACCTAAAAAACAATTCAGCCATAAGCAGGAGTCAAACTGTTTAAACAATAATCAAGCAAGTTCTCAATTTGGTAAATCAAACAACAATATGGTAGGACCACAACCTAATAGAATGAACAAAACGGATCTGGATGTGTTTAAAAAATCTGCATCGCACACTGCTTCCACCATAAACATGGTAGATATGCAAATGAATACTCCAAATCAAAAGCAAGACCCACTTCCAGCACAGTCGCACTTAAAAGTTAGTCCAAATAATCAGGATCAAATTAAAAATCGAGCTTGCCCAGTGTCCGAGGAAGTCGTTCATTACTTAAGCAGCAGCTACGGAGCATCATTCCGCCTTCCAGATGAAAAACTTGATTTGGATCCGGCACACGGATTCTCAAATTTAATTGCCGATGTCCAGAGTGATTCAATTGCTATAAACAAGAGTAAAGTATTTATTTTGTTTTATTTATTTACTTTTACTTTTTCTAGTTGCTTTTAAAATTATGTTAGAATTATATGATCATCTTTGTAATCTGTGTTTGCAGCGAAACCTAAAACTTCAACTACCACGGCCAATTCGGAATTTAGCTTGTGTTTAAATGTCAAAGATTCGAACTCACATAACGAAGTAGTTTCTAAAGAATCTCTCTCTTCGGAGCCACTTTCTGTCAAAAATGAGCAAACAGCGTCCAGCGGAGACTTGGTAATGAGCGTCGAAGGTGATGCTTTTTCATTCCATGAACAAATCATTATGTCTGGTCAGCAGAAGTGTGCTTTACACGAAAAACCGAAGGCACTTGTTGTATCGCCACAGCAAGTGATGATTCTTTACATGCAGAAGCTGACGCCCTATGAACGGACTGAAATCTTAACGTATCCACAGATATATTTCATTGGAGCTAACGCGAAAAAACGACCCGGAATCTATGGACCAAACAACTCGGACTATGATAATGAACAAGGAGCTTATATCCATATACCACATGACCATGTAGCTTACCGCTACGAAATGCTCAAGATAATTGGAAAGGGTAGCTTTGGGCAGGTTATTAAGGCATACGACCATAAGACCCATGAACATGTCGCTCTTAAAATCGTGCGTAACGAAAAACGCTTTCATCGACAAGCACAAGAGGAAATCCGCATTCTCCATCATCTTCGGCGACATGACAAGTACAATACCATGAATATCATACACATGTACGACTACTTTACTTTTCGCAACCATACTTGCATTACATTCGAGCTACTCAGCATTAATCTATACGAGCTGATTAAAAAGAATGGTTTCAAAGGCTTTAGTTTGCAGCTGGTGCGAAAGTTTGCGCACTCTCTATTGCAGTGTTTAGACGCGCTCTATAAAAATGAGATTATCCATTGTGATATGAAGCCTGAAAATGTACTGTTGAAACAGCAGGGGCGCTCTGGAATAAAGGTAAATGTATTTTTGCAGGTGTATAATTTATCATTGGTGTTTTAGTATGACTCGACTTATAAAGGAGTAACAATAGTTAAAGAAATAAAATGTTATTGTGTAAACACAATTCCATATGCAGCAATCACATTTATTCTAAATTATGTATCTGTTTTAGGTCATTGATTTCGGGTCGTCCTGTTTTGAAAATCAACGTGTCTACACTTATATTCAATCAAGATTTTATCGCGCTCCTGAAGTTATATTAGGCGCCAAATATGGAAGAGCCATTGATATGTGGTCCTTAGGCTGCATTTTGGCTGAGCTACTTTCAGGTCATGCCCTATTTCCAGGTGAAAATGAAAGTGATCAATTAGCTTGCATAATCGAAGTTCTTGGAATGCCTAGCAAAACATTGCTTGCAAACTCGAAGAGGACGAAAACTTTTTTTAGTCCAAAAGGGTATCCACGATACTGCACAGTACGGACAATGTCTGATGGCATGGTTGTGCTAATCGGCGGCCAGTCCCGCCGTGGAAAGCCACGCGGACCCCCATGCTCAAAGACCCTCTCTAAGGCACTGGATGATTGCAAAGATCCACTCTTTCTTAATTTTATTCGTGGTTGCCTAGAATGGGATGCTGACAAACGACTAACACCTTCAGAGGCCCTAAAGCATCCTTGGTTACGCCGTCGTCTACCTCGACCACCCAGTAGCACAAACGGTGCTGGCGCCGACGGAGGAATTAGTGGCTGCATTAGTGGTGACCAATCGCCAGTAACAGGTAAGCATCGCCATTAAGTAAAGATTATTTTTTCCTGACATAGTCTTCTGAACTGGGTAAAACTTGACACTGTCTTTAACAAGTATATTAAACCAAAATTATTAGCTAGGCTTGTATACCGAAATGTCTTTTTATGAAAAGAAGGATTAAATATTATGACAAGTATATAACGTTTCTAGTATAATTACCTTGCAAAAAGGTTATATTCATTTTGGGCAGAAGTATGCAACGCATAGAAGAAAGCATTCTGCCACCATAAATTAGATAAAACCGTGTTTCTCAAAAAATTTACATCAAGTTTGGTATACTTACTCGCTTAGTACGCGCACAGATTTTGTTTGTCAAATTAAATAAAACTAAATTTTGTATTTGGATATGTTTAGTATGTGTGCAGATTATGATTACTGATCCATAATTAAGAAAAAATTAGTGCTTCCCGTCATACATTTGGTCTTCGAAATTAAATATGTTTATTTTTCACTAGGTGCATGGTATAACGAAGTGGGCGAGACGACTTACTTATTTAATATCATATAGCTCCCAAAGAAACGATCCTTAAAAACATCAATAGCTTAGTTATTTTTTGCGCAACTGTCATGAAAATAAAAAATAAATAAATGAATAATAAATATTTGTCAGCCTTATGTACCTATTAATGACTGTGCCAAATTTAATCAATATCGGACCATTATATTATATAGGTGTCAAATAAACATATGATAAAATAGCATGCTTCGTGCGCCGGACACCTCCAGCCTAAGATTGTAGGCCGTTTTTTCGCGAACATTAGATTTTTTAGATGAAAAGTTTTTCCATTTTGACGGCTAAAGGTAATAAAAGATAAACGAACAAAAACTTGCAATTATTAACCAATTATGACTGCAACTTATGTCACTTTCTTTCCTATTTTTATGAACAGACAACTAATACTTAAAACATGGCATGCAATGATATTAATAACATAAACTTTGCTTAATAATTGTTTTTAATTCTAATTAACCAGCGAAAAATGCCACAACTATAGACCATTTTCGACTATATCGTTTGTGATAAAAATCATTCCGACATAAGTTCATTCCGCCTCAAATTCAAATGTATGCTTTCAATTTAATGACTCAAGTTCTAGAAATTTGATTAACAAACTAGTTTTCTTAAACAAGTTTTCAACTTTTTTGGCAGAAACGTTTAAGTCAAAGAATGCCAAAACTTCTGTTTCTTCAAAAATGTACCTTGATGATTGATAAATATAATTGTGATAGTTTTTAAAAACAAAAAAAATTATGTGTGATGGTTTCACCCTATTTCTATATCATAAGTATAGCTTCCATATAAACGGCAAAGTAACGAACTGTGACTTTTTACACACATTATACACATTCGATAAAATGGCAACATTATACTTTTAATATAAAACGTTTTTCTCTGCGACTCTTGGGTATTAGAGGGTTCATTGTTTTAAAACATAAAGGTCTTTTTAATATTAATGTTTATCTATTTTCACTTTGAATATTCACCAGGCAATAATCCTGCTCCGTCCTCTACTTCGACTTCCTCTACGATGGAAAGAGAAAATAGTAATTGCAGTGGCCGAACCAACATTTGCGGTATATCAGATACTAATGCCACTGGCGTTCTCGGACCTGAGCCATTAGGCTCGTTGTCAACTGCCTTAGTTACACATCCTACGGACATAATAACTGATACGCTAAAAAGAACAACCATAAAATGTAGCTGCACATTAGCAGCTAGTATTTCACCGCATTTAAAGCTAACCTCTACACACTCGGCTGATTGCTGCACAAACAATGGTCTGCGCGTGGCTCAACGTGTTAGTACAACTCCTGGATTCCCACAGTCATCATTATCGTATATGTCAGTGCTTCACAACACTAACCTAAACGGAAATGAACGTAAGAACATAATAAACGACACTTAGTAAAAACATTGGAACTCCTTTTTGTTTCGAATATGTAAACGAATTTTAGGCAATTAATTTAACAATAATATTGTATTCCTGAAAAGACATAGTACAGATTTGAGTTTCAAAAATCTTTAATTTATTAACTATTACTTTTATTGAGCGAAAACATTTTATATTGTTTCGCAGGGTACACAAATCAAATACAGCGCAAAGTTCGGAATATAGTTAATCAATTAGAAAAATATCAAGGAAGCTAACTTCGGCTGTGCCGAAGTTTATATACCCTTGCAGTCCATGGCCATAATATTTTTACATGTTCCAAACTCTTTTTCTGTATCTCAATTCATTAATGCACAGAACCTTTCAAATATCATTTCAATTTCTTCTTCTTCCCCATCCCCTTTTATACGCATGCCGCGATTCGCACGCATACACATATAGTTTATGTAGCGTTGCGTCTGTATGTGTGCATGCGTGTGCTCTGTTGATTTGATGATGACGTAGTAGGCAGCTAGCCGAACCGATTTATATCGGCTGTAACTTGTGTTCTATATATCCGATCAGATTCAAATTTTGGGATCTGAGATTTTATATATAATACTATCATATTGGTATCATATTCATGGGGATACTCCAATTTTTGCAAAAATGTTTCCTTCAGAGCTATATGATATAGTGGTCCGATTCTGCCAATTTTCATACTTTATTTTTCCAGGTAATAAAAAGCCGCCAAAAATTTCATCGCGATAGCTCTTAAGATGGCTGAGTATAAGGCATACGCGCAGACTGACGGACATGGCTATATCAACTCAGCTTCTCATGCTGATCAAGAATATATATACTTTATAGGGTCGGAAACGTCTCCTTCTGTGCGTTACAAACATTTGACCAATTTTATAATACCCTCTTCAAGGGTATAAAAACGTCGATGCTGATGTATGTACTTCCCTTTCTAAATTTTTTTCAATGTTGTTCATCACTATGTTCTTCGCGGTGCATATATGTATATCATTTTGAAGATGATGTTTGGGTTAAAGTATACTCAGGGTTGTTAGAAATCAATACCTGAATTGATTAATTGTCAGAATTGAAAATAGAAACTTAATCGAACGTAATCCGTTTTTTGGAACATTGATAAAACAGATTTATTCAGCTGTCAAAAAACTTTGGTACACTATTCACCAGGTGAAAAAATGTTTTAAATTTTGAAACCCAAAAAAATGTCTTTTGAATTCTTTTTACATGTCTAATAGCATATGGTGTCTCACCCACTTTTGCAAACACACAAGCACTCAAGCGCCGTCACTAACCCGCGGCGAACCTCAGCCTTATGGACCGTCTGGGATTGGGCATGTTTCTAGTCCGATTTGAATAAACTTTTATTGGTAGAAACTGGTAGATAGCAATCGTTATTTATTAAATTATGGAGGCGGAAGTGGGCGCGAAAGAAAAGAAATCTACGTACCAATTTTGGTGGCTTTAGTTCTGTTACTTTTCGAGAAATCCGTTACATACCAAATTTGGTATCTCTAGCTAGTCCTAGAGAAACCGGGCTTATATAATTTTCGGGGACGTAAGTAAGCGCTTAAAATAAACTTTATCATTTTACATACTATACAAGTCTACGTACCAAATTTGGTGATTCTAGCTCTTATAGTCTCCGAGATCTAGGTGTTCATACGAGCGGACATGGCTAGATAGGCTCGGCTGTTGAGCCTGATCACGAATATATAAACTTTATGGCGAATTTAATATATTTCAGTTTACACTATTAGTGCATAGGATAATAATAAATACATAATTTTCTCACAATTCACGCAAAAATGAATAAATTCTCATAAACTTCCATATTGTTAAATTGCACAAAAGATTCTGTCAACGTTTTGCCATTTGATTTCATTCGAATACTTCCACTATTTCATTGCATTAAGTTCATTAAAAAACGGTGAAGCAGTGGGAGTATCTTTACTAATGAGATAGTTTTGCATGTAAATCTTCAAATTCCAACATTTTAATAGGATCAGATAAATAAAACACAAGTTACAGTCAATATATATCGGCTCTGCTCAACCTACTGCGTCATGGCTCGAATTATCAGAGCAGACGCAGTTAGCTTTTTTGATATTTTATCTTAAAAATTGTAAAAAAAAGAAAACAAATTTATTTCTTTTCTAATTCTAATTTAATTAATTTTGCTAAACAATAATGAGAATTGAAATTGTACAAAACCAGAGAGCCGGGGCTAACTTTGGCCGTGCCGAAGTTTATATATCCTTGCAACTTTATACATACCAAATTTCTTTAACTTTAATTGTGGTAAAAAATACAACAAGAGTCACAGTTTTACACCGATCGTTCCTATAGGAGCTATGTGATATATAATTATAAGTAAATATTTCACACTACTATAGCTAATGTAAAAAATCTACCATAGCTAATGTAAAAAATTGTATGTTCCATAGTTTTTGTAATGTTGAACTGTTTAATTTCAGGATTGACTACCTACTCAAATACTTCTTTAACGCATTTGGAACCAGTTTCAAGCTTGGGTATATTGAGTGCATATGCTGTTGCAACGGACACACCAAACTCAGCAATCCCTACTTCCGCGTCTGTTTTGGATTACTCTCCTGCCGGCACTGAGCAGCAGTTAACTCCCACTTCAATGGTCGGTGTTAAAATCTATAAACCTTATGTAACCGACAGCGGTCCTACAGGCACAGCTGAAAATTTACACCACAATCAGTATCAGCATGTACGCAACCTACGAATTACAACTAAAGATATGTAGCAATCTTTAGCAAATATGCAAATTCTCGTCAAATGAAGGTTTGGAGGCAGTTCTCCATGTTGTTAGCCAACTTAGCAGCGCACTGCCATACAAGTGATAGACTTAAGGTAATGGTGCGCTTTGATAAAAGTGCACTGAGGCACCAAGCGAGAAAGCCTTGGCAAATATACTCATAATCAGAAACAGCATAGATCTCAAAAAACAAAAAACACAAAATGAAATTATACATTTAAATTACATCAAATCATATTGACGATAGGGTTACATTACATAAAATGAGCCCAATTACACTATGTGTGTTTTATTATATAATACTTACCCACAACGAACTATTGTCTCAAATTTGACGAAAAATATTTAACCAAAAGCTAAATTCTTCGTAAGATAATTCACCAACATTATTTAACGAATTGTTGACCGTACCTTTTATTCTGGGTCTCTACATATTGCACTTCTAAAAAATTTATAACGTTCTGTGCCCCTCAATAGAAGGGCAATGTCTTTGGCAATATGTCTGTGCCAAAGGTCTATTTCTATTGCATTCATTGAGTTGAATTGAAGCTAACATCGCATTTTTTATTGATTTATGCTCTTATTCCGTTAACATGAACTAGTTCCTCATTTTTCTTCACATAAGTTAATACTTCTTTGATCAGAAGATAAGGTTGTAGTTTATAGCTTCTTTTAAAAAATTCCTTGTCCATACAAACGTTTTGTATTTAGAATTGCTTTTCTTCGTTTTTTAATCAATCGGATCACAGCAGCAGTCTAGCAAAATAATCCTAAAATTCAACCACCAGTTAGTAAAGTAATACCGTAATATTAAAAAATGCATAAAGTATAAAAACGAAGTTATTAAAAATATGATATATACCTGGTTCGGTATTTTCGATAAAGGATAAATTTTAATCTATTTAATTCTCTGTTGATGGGAAATTTAAAATCTTGTTTTAAGTCCTTATGGTTTATTCAATTGCCTTAATATTTATCGATGTATTAAACCAATGTGTTGTTAATAAGTTGAGTCCTAGGGTATATTTTCAACTGGTCGACTTCATTCCCAAAGTCGCACAATTTAACTTCAGCAATACCTTTAAAAAATAATAAAAGGGCTAACATATATTTATCTCAGATAAAAGGTAGGATTAAAAAATTCAACCTTAACGTTAAACTTATTAAAGTGGTAAATTCAAAAAAAAAAAAAAAAATGGTATAAGTGCAATATTTAACAAATTAGGGTAAACTGAACAAGTTTCAAACACGCAGTGAAATGAATGAGAATAAGTGTGAATGATTTTTAAGTCTTATAACACAAAACGGAAGAATACTTTAATAAAAGCTAATTAGGTTTGGACAATCGCAACAAATATTTAGGCCAAGCTTTATAAGAGTTTTTACAGCTTGAATACGAAGAGGGACAACAAAAAGTGAAAAAGATGAGTTTTTTGAGATTTCAGCCAGTAAAATGTACTTTAAAGTTTACAGAACATGCAGAAACGAAACAAAAGGGTATAGTTGTTATTACTGAATGGGTTGCAAAGAACTGTCGTTCTATGAAGATTCCGGAAAATGTATGTACATACATATGTATGTATAAATATCACATCAACGCTCTCGAGGAAGACGGCCTTGTTTTTTTCTAAGCTGCCGCGTTTTTAACTGATTTTTAATTTTTTTATTTTGTTTTATTCGCATTGGGATCGCAATTTAAATTATATTATTAATAATTTTAACAACTTTAATATCTGTTTTTCTCTTTTGTAATAACCTTTGTTGGTTTTGTTTTTCTTTTCTTCCTCTCTCTTCCTCCTAAATTCTAATTTTTTTCGTACTTGTAAATCACAAGCAACGCTCATTTGTTGTTGTCTTGCAATTTCTTTGAGTTCTTGTTGCAGTGTTTTTATTATTGTGATTTCTAGCTTCTAATATACATAAATATCTCTTAATCAGTGCTCTCTTTTTCTTTTAACACTTGTGCACACTCAATATCTCTTTTTCTTATTATTTCTGGACCTCAGAGTGAGTTATGTATGTATATATGTATGTATTTTATTACCAAAACATTTCTCATTTTCATTTATTCGGTTACTAATTCTTATAGGCTTTTCTTCTAATTACCTCATTATGCCTATCTGTTCGGTTAAAGAATGTTTGCAGCCCGCCCCAGCCCTGAATAGTTTTATATACTGTTGTGAGCCGTGCCGCGTCGTGGAAGATGAAAGGTAACTGTTCATGCGGAAAACAAAGGATAACCTGATGAGTCTGTCCACCAGTTTTCTTAAACTCTCGCAAGAGTGTAAAGTTATCGAGTCTCAGTTTAGTAGTTTAACGCCAGTAACTGAGTCTCGAAAGCGTAAGAAGGTGGGTGAAGAGACTTTTGATTTTTCCTTGCGTTTGCCGGTCTCCACTACTATAACGGTTCCGACCCCTTCTCAACCAATGTAAACTCCAATTCCGCAGACAATGTCTTTAGTCTTGTCTGGGCAAGAATCTACACCCATAGATATTGCCGACAGGGATCCTAATAAACGACGATACAATTAATGCGGCAGCTGTTGCAATACCTGGTACAGAGCACACGCATACACAGACAGACGCAACGCTACATAAACTATATTTGTGTGCGTGCTGCAAGGGTACTTAAATCTTAGCTTAGCTTCTTTTATATTTAGACCGATCAATCCAGGGGAGGAATACAAATGGCCCTAATCACTTTTTGAAACTGTGTTTATACTAACATAAATTTTATTATTTTTATACCCTTGCAAAAAGGGTATATTAATTTTGGTCAGAAGTGTGCAACGCATAGAACGAAACAGTTCCGACCACATAAAGTATATATATTCTTGATCAGCACGACGAGACGAGTTCATATAGCCATGTCCGTCCGTCCGTCTGGATCAACGCAAACTCCTCCTAGACCGTAAGAGCCACAGAGTTTAAATTTTGCATTCAGCCGATTTCGGATTCAGCCGGATCGGACCACTATATCGTATAGCTCCCATACAAACGGCAAAGTCACGAACAGTGACTTTTCTCAATAACTTCGTTATTTTCTGAGTTACTGACGTGAAAGCTTTGTACACTTGTAAACGACTGTGCCAAATTTGATCAAGATCGGATGACTATATCGTATTGCTCCCATAGGAACGATCGGCCGAAAACAGTGACTTTTATTAATAATTTCGTTACTTTTCACGCAATTGGCATAAAAATGAATATTTATCAGTTTAATATACCTATTAATGACTATGCCAAATATTATTAAAATCGGGTGACTATATCACATAGCTCCTATAGGAACGATCGGTGAAAAACTGTGACTCTTGTTGTATTTTTTACCATAAAAGTTAAAGAAATTTGGTATGTATAAAGTTGCAAGGGTATGTATATAAACTTCGGCACGGCCGAAGTTAGCCCCTGCTCTCTGGTTTTCATTTATGTTTACTGCCGCTTTTGTTCATATACATACATACTTTTTTGCTCGATGGTTCGGCGTTCGGTTACAATAGGGTCAAGTAAGAACCCATGTAAGGACTAGTTGAGAAGGTAGTTCAACTATGGTCAATCGCCACCTCCCAGTACTACAGATAATGGAGCGAGAACGCTACATTGTGGTACATCAGCTTTTATTTCGAAGTCGGAGCCATTACATCAAACAGAACATTTTCTATTGTAAAGGTAAGATTCCATAAGTTTGTGGGTGTACTGTGGGATATTTTACCAGATATTGAACATTGACCGTCCAGCCAAACTTTATTGAAAACCTGGGCAACATCCAGGCAAACAGCCGCAGAGTGTTCTTTTAGCTAGAATGCTGTTCACATTTCAGATGTTTTGCGATTCACTTCTTCAATTGACCCGTGTTTTTCGTGGAACTGGTGTGAAGAGATTGCGATTTGGTATGCCACAAATAAGTTTAATCGGATCTGCAATACCTTTTCAAATAGCTTCGAAAGACACGGCAGCAAACTAATTAATATGTTGCAGCTATGCTAAAGATTTAAAAGAGAAAGGGAAATGTTAACCGGAAAATATTACTGCTACTGAAGCACATGCAGAATTCGAACTTCAAAGACTTGGAACACACAACAAAGCGGAGTATAGAGTCGCAGGATAATAAAATCCTATCCAGATTAAAACCTAAAATTTATACTACAAGGGGTTTTGATGGAGGTTCTCAATAGACCAAATAGAAACAGAAAGTTTAGAACAATGATTCACTTGTTTGTCACATCATATCTTCCGCTTTCCTTAATATCAACTGAAGATCCTTCAAAAATTATATGGAAAAACCACATGATATTGTCCACCTTAGCGATTTCAATTTATAAGAGCATTAATTGGCTATAGAGCAGTAAAAATACTTTAAAGACAAAATTGAAAATCTTGGTTGGTAATAAAGCAGTCCATGGAAAATTTGCTTTAGGGGTTACAGAATCTGATTATTGGTTTAAATATCGATTTCATTTTCAAAACAAGGTAGCGACTTGGGCCCCATTTTTATACGATGCACCCATAGGGTGAAATGGTATATTAAAAGCGCCAAAATGTATGTAGCAGGCAGAAGGAAGCATTCCCCCTCCCCCGCAGATTAAATTAAACTGATTTTCTGGAAAACTAACAAAGCTAGAACCACCAAATTTGGAATGTGTAGTGGCTTAGTATATGCCGGATTTTGCTTTTTTTAAATTTTTGCCACGCCCGAAAATAATAAAACTGATTTTCTCGAAAACTAACAAAGCTAGAACCACCAAATTTGGGAATAAGATTTCTTTAGTATGCGTGCAGATTATTGATATTTAACATTTTTGGCACGCCTACTTTCGCCTTCAGAATCTAGATAAAACGGATTGCCTCCTGCAACTTTTTGATTATCGAAAACAAATTCTGCACACTGGTGAGCCCTATCAATATCTACCAACCTACCAAATTTTTAAATCGGACTACAAACATGGAAAATATACATACGTATAAACGAGTTTTACTAAGCGGTCCATAAGGGCGATGTTGGCCGTAAACTAGTGGCGGCGCTAGAGTGCTCGTGTGTTTTTGTAAGTTAGCATATGGTATGAGGCGAATTTAATAGACATTTTTGAAATTTAAAATATTTTTTCCCCTGGTGCATAGTATTTATACCTTTTATACCGCCGACATGCCTGTGCTGCAGCATGAGGAGCTCGTAAAAGTAGGTATGTTGCATAAATTTTAATAATTACTAAAATTCAACTAGAAGCGTTTAAAAAAACAATATGTGTTGACGTTTCTTAAACTTTGTTGGAATAGAACTAATAAGGATGAACTATTATCAACGCCGGACTACAAACACTGTTTGTTGTTAATTATTAACATTGCCAAAAATTTGTCTATATTTCGACCTGTATTGAAGTTAATCAAAATTGAGTTTTAGCTAGTTGTAGTTTATGTAGCATTGCGTCTGTATGTTTGCATGCGTGTGCTCTGATGATTCGAGCAATGACGTAGTAGGCAGCAGGCAGCGCTGCCGGCAGCGGCTGAACAGAGACGATTTATATCAGGGGTAGGCACGCAACAACCAAAAATGAGACTTTGCATTTGTGTGTGTGACAACAAACACGAAGTACGAAACGTTTTCTTGCTTTACACTGAAAAAACAGTAAAAATTAAAAAAAATTATCGTTACATAATATAGGTAAGAAAATATTATTAAATAATGCATTATAATGATAGGAAAAATTTGATGACACATAACGCATTGCGCATCGCCCTCCATATTTTCAATAATAAATGAAGTAAGTCGTCTCGCCGACTTGGATATACCATACACCAGTAAAACAAATATTTTAAATTTATAATAACCAATGCATTTTCGTATTTTTAAAAAAATCTGTTTGCATGCTTTTTAGAAGCATATCTTAGTATTTCGCTCACTCAAGCATTCGAGCACCCTAGCGCCCCCACCAGCCAACGGCCACTTCCGGCCATATGGAAAAACGTTTATATGTATAACTTGACTATTTTTATTCCGATTTTGATCAAATTTGGTATTTTGCTTGATATTAGTATCAAATTTAAGTGTGCTAAATTTGATTGTACAAGGTAGAAAATTACGGAAGATAATCGAGTTTTTTCAAATTACGGGGGCGGAGGGGGGCGTGGCAAAATCTTTACACATCAAAACTGTGCGCAATTACTAAGCAAATATTTATACCAACTATGGTGTCTCTAGCTAAAATAGGTTTTGAGAAAATCGGTTTTATTTGATTTGCGGGGGCGGTAGGGGGCGTGGCAAAATTTTTATAAATACAAAATGTGCGCGTTTACTAAGCAAATATACATACCAAATTTTGTGTCTCTAGTTGCTATGGTGTTTAAGAAAATCGGTTTTATATCATTTGCGGGGGCGGTAGGGGGCGTGGCAAACATTTGAAACAAACTCGATAAGCGTACATATGACACGAGTCTACATACCAAATTTGGTGGCTCTAGCTCTTATAGTCTCCGAAATCTAGGTGTTCATACAGACGGACGGACGGACGGACGGACTGCTTTTCCGACCCCATAAAGTATATATATTCTTGATCAGCATCAACAGCCGAGACGATCTAGCCATGTCCGTCCGTCCGTCTGTATGTACACCTAGATCTCGGAGACTATAAGAGCTAGAGCCACCAAATTTGGTATGTAGATTCGTGTCATATGTACGCTTATCGAGTTTGTTTCAAATGTTTGCCACGCCCCCTACCGCCCCCGCAAATGATATAAAACCGATTTTCTTAAACACCATAGCAACTAGAGACACAAAATTTGGTATGTATTTGGTATGAATTTGGTATGTTTTGTAAATGCGCACATTTTGTGTTTATAAAAATTTTGCCACGCCCCCTACCGCCCCCGCAAATTAAATAAAACCGATTTTCTCAAAAACTATTCTAGCTAGAGACACAAAATTTGGTATAAATATTTGCCTAGTAATTGCGCACAGTTTTGATGTGTAAAGATTTTGCCACGCCCCCCTCCGCCCCCGTAATTTGAAAAAACTCGATTATCTCCCGTAATTTGATCAAAATCGGACTAAAAATAGCCAAGTTATGCATATAAACGTTTTTCCATATGGCCGGAGTTGGCCGTTGGCTGTTGGGGGCGCTAGGGTGCTCGTATGCTTGAGTGAGCGAAATACTAAGATATGCTTGTAAAAAGCATGCAAACAGATTTTTTTAAAAATACGAAAATGCATTGGTTATTATAAATTTAAAATATTTGTTTTACTGGTGTATGGTATATCCAAGTCGGCGAGACGACTTACTTACTTCATTTTTGTCTGGGGCCGCGTGTGTTCAGCTTGAGTCTCGATAATGCCCCCACTGACTCCAGAGCCTTTGCGTGCACATGCTCCAGATGCTCTCGAAAGCATAGCCGCGTATGATGGAGCCCTGCACACTGACCGATGCCGTCTCGACCCGTTTCCTGCTGCTTATTAGGACCAGCGACTTCTTTTGCCACGATGACCAGAGCGACATCGTCAGCATATCCAACAGCAGCCAGCCGGCAGGTTCACGCGAAGGATCCCGTCATACATAATGTCCCACAACAGAGGCCCCAGAACGGAGCCTTGGGGTACCCCGGCAGAAACTGAAAGTGTGCATTGGCAGTTCGTTGTACTGAAGCAAAGTTGCGTGTCCTTGAAGTAGCTCCAAATAATTGGGCGTAGATACTCTATGGCTCAAAAGTTGTATAATGCATGCAAAATACATCCCCAGTCTGCAGTATTGAATACATTTCTAACCACTAGCGTGACAATCAGACAGTACTTCTTCGTCCCGTGATTCCATTGAGTGCCTTCTATGGCTGCCGCGGCTATACTAACAAGCTTGCCAATGACGTCAACCGTCGATTTGGCTTTGCAAAAACCAAATTGATGGACGATAGGTCCCATCCGGCATTGATAGCACTCTGAAGCCGGATATATATAAGGCCCTCTAGAACTTTGCCCATAGTATCCACCAAGCAGATGGGCCTGTACTAGATCAGAACCAATTTTTGCCGTTTCCAGATCCTGGGGAAAACTCGTTCATATAGGCATTTATTGCACGCCTCCAAAAATGAGTCTGGGCGCAACGGCATTGTCAGCTTTAGGGCCTGGTTGGGGATGGCATCTGGTCCTGGTGCCTTACTCGGCTTTAGTGCGTTTGTTGCTCGCATGCTCTCTCGACCATATTGAAGAGATGGTGAACCATAACCTCTGCTTCATCCTGTTCCCAGTCGCACCTATTGAGTGCCGCTGTAAATTGTTGCAAGTTAAGCGTGTTTACCTTATATTTCTTATATGGAATATCAGGAGCATTTGGTGGGCGGCCAGACTCCTCCACAGCAAAAACGATGACCTCGTGCTCACTTGCATTATAGGTATCGCTTATTTTCCATAACGAGGATGTTTATAGGCCGCTGCTGGTGAAAGTGAGATCAATAATTGATCCCATGCCCGCGCTTCTGAAGGTAAATTGGGAGCCGCTGTTTATAAGGACAACATCTACGGCAGCAAACGCCTCTAACAGTACCCGCCATCTAGCATTGGTAACGAGGCTGCCCCACTCTACCGCCTACGCGTTGAAGACGCCGCCAACAATAACGCGGTTGTGGTTTCGTATATCCGTAATCAACTCGTCCAATGACCTACAATAGCTTTCCAGAGAGAGGTTTGGTGGCAAATAGCAGCTGTAGACCCAAAAGTCATTTATATAAGTACGCACAAAGTGCTCAGCTGCCCACTCAGAATTCTGCGAGAAACTCTGCGCCCGCTCATTGCCTGCCGAGATAGCCGCCTTTGATGAGAGACTCCTGGTCCAATTGCTGTCTACGTTGCACCTATAAGGTTCGCTTATTAACACCAACCATCGCCGCCTCGCAATGGTTTAGATTTATCTGTAGAAATGACAGAAATGAGTTTAGTCGGATATGCAGGACCTTTTTAAAAAGCTTGTAAATACATGGTAGCAAACTACCATGCTTGTAGGTGCTGTTTTTCAAATCTGTTGAGGAATGAGTGTTTCATACGGTTTTTGATTAGGATACCAGTCCCGCCATGAGCTTTTTCGTCTGGATGGTTTTTTGCGTAGAAGGTATATTTTGGTATTTGAAAATTATTTTTTAATGTTAAGTGTGTTTCCGCACAGTTTATTTTTGTGCTTGGACAGGGTCTCCTTCGCGGGCTCCGTCTGTCTAGTTCCGGGACGCTAGCGAAGGATACACTAGGGTTGGTTGTAGCAGGCATGTTAGATGATCTAACAACCTTGACGAAGAATACCCCCGATATAGTTTTGGAGGCGGTGTAGGTGATCTTTGGTCCAGCTGGGGGTTTGCGCCCGTTTAGGTGTGATTTTAGATCCTTAAAGATAGGACATACTCTGTAGTTGGCCGTTTGGTTCCCTCCCTCCATAGTCCTAGTGCGACTTTATTTCTGTCCTTGATGCAAACATTTGGTTTTGACCGCTTTGCATCTGGTTGGAGCTCGATTTTAAAGAGCGACTTTGTTTTTGTTGATGATATTGACAACGGACTTAACCGCAAACCCCTTCTCGGCCAACGCGTGTGCTATTTCTTGTGTTGGAACCGATGACTCAATCCCCTTTATCGCAAACTGAATCCCTTTACTGCTTTTTAGTTGGTAGGTATAAAAGTTGATATTAGCATTACGAAGGTACTTTTTGACGATGCGAAAATCGTCCTCAGTTTGGGTTTGACATTTAATTTCTTTTATGTTTCCCCTATTGAGAGGGGTTACAACAAAGATATTTGCACCTACTATTTTTACTAGTTTCGAAATCAGGGCAGTGCAGTTGGCTTCACGGATGTATACTGGGGGAGGTCTAGAATGGGCTAGAGTTAAATAGTTAACTTTTTCTACATCGCCGGCTTTGGCGTCTTGCTAATCGGCAAGAATTTTAAAACGATTCGCGCTTAGGGGTGCTACTCGTTCATTTCGTTTGGTTCTTTTCGGCGTATTGCCCCTTTTTTTCTTTTGCGGGCTTAGCTTCCTCTTATTTTTATACCATACACCCATAGGGTGAAATGGTATATTAAAGTCGCTAAAATGTATGTAACAGGCAGAAGGAAGCTTTTCCGACCCCATAAAGTATATATATTCTTGATCAGCATCAACAGCCGAGACGATCTAGCCATGTCCGTCCGTCCGTCCGTCCGTCTGTATGAACACCTAGATCTCGGAGACTATAAGAGCTAGAGCCACCAAATTTGGTATGTAGACTCGTGTCATATGTACGCTTATCGAGTTTGTTTCAAATGTTTGCCACGCCCCCTACCGCCCCCGCAAATGATATAAAACCGATTTTCTTAAACACCATAGCAACTAGAGACACAAAATTTGGTATGTATTTGGTATGAATTTGGTATGTTTTGTAAATGCGCACATTTTGTATTTGTAAAAATTTTGCCACGCCCCCGCAAATTAAATAAAACCGATTTTCTCAAAAACTATTCTATCTAGAGACACCATAGTTGGTATGTATATTTGCTTAGTAATTGCGCACAGTTTTGATGTATAAAGATTTTGCCACGCCCCCCTCCGCCCCCGTAATTTGAAAAAACTCGATTATCTTCCGTAATTTTCTACCTTGTGCAATCAAATTTAGCACACTTAAATTTGATACTAATATCAAGCAAAATACCAAATTTGATCAAAATCGGAATAAAAATAGCCAAGTTATGCATATAAACGTTTTTCCATATGGCCGGAAGTGGCCGTTGGCTGGTGGGGGCGCTAGGGTGCTCGTTTGCTTGAATGAGCGAAATGCTAAGATATGCTTGTGAAAAGCATGTGAACAGTTTCTTTTAAATACGAAAATGCATTGGTTATTATAAATTTAAAATATTTGTTTTACTGGTGTATGGTATATCCAAGTCGGCGAGACGACTTACTTACTTCATTTTTAATATATCTATCCATTGCAGTTTGGACAGAAGGCGTTGGGTTTATTATTGTCGCTGACTCTGGGCGACTTGTCGTTGACGGCTTGGGGCAGGTCAATACTTCTGAAGACGTTGCTGTGAACGAGCTGACGGTGCTGGTCGGTGCAATCGGTGACCCAGTTATCAATATTGATGGGGAAGCACATTGCTCTGTCCACTGTAAATTGCTGTTGGTTGCGGAGGGGCTTGCATTTTCGATGTTAGTGGTTACGGTAGCATTTAGCCGGTTCAGCGACACCACTCGTTGTTGCGTTGGACCGAGAGTCGAGAGCTATTCTTGTAGATGTTGCTGGTGGGGATCGAGAGAGCATGCCCGAATTGGTCGACATGGTTACGCAGCTTGTTATTGCAACTTATTATTTATTGTTATTAGATCAAACTAATAGCAATATGTTTGTAGATAGGCGTCTCTGAGGTGACTGAGAGACCTACACAATTTTTTGCAAATGCGGTCTTTTTCTTTACACTAAAATTTGCGGAGTGCATTAAAAACACGTCTACACACGTCGGGGGTTGAGTTTTTATACCCTTGCAAAAAGGGTATATTAATTTTGGTCAGAAGTGTGCAACGCATAGAAGGAAGCATTTCCGACCATATAAAGTATATATATTCTTGATCAGAACGATGAGACGAGTTCATATAGCTATGTCCGTCCGTCTGTCCGTCTGGATCAACGCAAACTCCTCCTAGACCGTAAGAGCCACAGAGTTGAAATTTTGCATGTAGGCTTGTATATACTGCAGGGGTTGTATATCTCGAATTTAGCCGGATCGGACCACTATATCATATAGCTCCCATACAAATGGCAAAGTCACGAACAGTGACTTTCACCTTCAGACTTTATGACTAGACTGCTAGTAATGATTCAGATATTGCTGATCTGTTTGCTAAATTCTTTCAGTCGACTTATTCTACTACTGCTTCGGATCCCACATACTATCCCTTCTCAATCCCACATTTAAATTGTATGTTTTTTCCTAGTATTACTGAAGATTGTATTATCTCTAGCTTATCATCTATGAAGTTTTCCTTCGTACCCGGGCCTGATAATATACCTAGTTACATCCTTAAAATGTGTTTAATTTCCCTATCTAAGCCTTTATCTTGGTTATTCTTTATATCGAGTGAGACTTGTAGCATTCCTGATGTTTGGAAGGAGTCTTTTATTATTCCACTTTTTAAAAAGGGCAACAAATCGGATATTTCTAACTACCGTGGCATTGCCAAACTTTTCACAATACTTAAGCTGTTTGAGAAAATTATTACGCCTTCTCTTCAACACCTATCCAGATGCACTATTTCTCCTTGTCAGCATGGCTTCATGAAAGGTCGTTCGTCGCTTACCAACCTTTTAGAATTGACTACCCTTGTACACCATGGATTCCATAAAAAGTGTCAAACTGATGTTAATTATAACGACTTTAGTAAGGCTTTCGATACGGTTGATCATTCTATGCTTCTTACGAAACTTAACATTATGGGCTTTTCCCCGAAACTGTTGCTAATCGGATTTTATTAGCAGAACCCAAAAGGTGTCTTTTCGTTCCACAATATCCAAAACTGTTCGAGTTACCTCAGGTGTCCCTCAAGGCAGTCATCTGGGCCCACTGTTATTTACCCTGTTTATAAATGATTTACCCTTGGCCTTGGTTCACTCACGCGTCCTCAAGACTTCAAGATTTGTTATTCCTATAATTATACTTCTTTCCAACAGTACTTGCAATCAGATCTCGATCCGTTCTGTGATTGGTGCCACATTAATAAATTACACCTTAATGCCTTAAAGTGCTTTTTTATGTCATTCAGTCGTTTGTCTCCGTTCCTAGCTCATTATTCTATTAAGTCTGTTCTGTTAGATGGTGTGCCATCATTCAAAGACTGAGGCGTTATGTTTGACCCAAAACTTTCATTTCATTTCATCAATACACCAACAAATATTAGAATAAACTACAAAACGGACACAGAGAATTGTACTCACATTTACTTGACTCTCACAGAAATTTCAATACTCCACATTGGACAAAACGGACGTCAACATGTAGGGGAGAGGGCCCAGTTGTGACTCAGGCCCAGTTGTGACATTCTCAAATATTGTTGAAATGCGGTATTGACTGACAGTTTGAGCCCTGTAAATCATGTTTGTTAGACGTTCTCTAGTTTTTGGACAGACCCCAACGTTTTTAATCGTATTGTATATACGCGTACCAAACATCGTGTTAAAAATCGTGCGAAAAAAATTTTTTTCATTTTTTTCAAAGTACCAAAATTTTGTGAAATTAACAGTGAAAAGGTGAGTGTAATGCATCAAAATATTGTATTTGCCGTATATTTTGTGATTCTATAAAAATTTATGTGATTATGTAGTGTCTATAAAAAATATACATATAAACTTTAAATTATAAAAAGGCCCGGTTATGACTCAGCTGGGGTGCCCAGTTATGTCCCATTTTTTTTTTGCACTCGGATTATGTAAAATTGTCAAATTCCAACATTTTTGTTGTTGTTTAACAACAAGGAAAGAAAATTTACATATTGAGACCAGTTTGTCCGAGAATATTCTTAAAGATCTCGATCTTGAATGTTTCATTCAAAGTGCGCTAACATGCAAGCAAGTTTTTTCACTTGCAAAAACTGCGAAAGTGACATGGACGACGCGGAATAAAAATCGTTGTCATTTATGCCCATTGGAGGCCATTTTCATTTGTTTTTTTTTTTATTGTTTTTGCCATTGAAGGCCTACATAATAAATAAACCATAAAATTACAACAATTGGTGTGACACTCCTTTCATATTTTCTTATTTTCAGTGAATTTCTTAAAGTGAGTCATAACTGGGCCACTTTTTTTTCGGCCTTAAAAAAGTTATCCAAATTAAATCTGTTCCAAAATTTTTTTAGTAACTCAAATAAACATACATTCTTTGGAAAAAAGTTGCGTTTGGTTAATATTTAACTGTTAAACTTCCTAATTTTTAATTTTCCGGAACTGAAGAAAAAATTTCGAGATTTTTCAAAACCCGGGTCATAACTGGACCCTCTCCCCTAAAAATGAAGTAAGTAAGTCGTCTCGCCGACTTGGATATACCATACACCAGTAAAACAAATATTTTAAATTTATAATAGCCAATGCATTTTCGTATTTTTAAAAAAATCTGTTCGCATGCTTTTTAGAAGCATATCTTAGTATTTCGCTCACTCAAGCATTCGAGCACCCTAGCGCCCCCACCAGCCAACGGCCACTTCCGGCCATATGGAAAAACGTTTATATGTATAACTTGACTATTTTTATTCCGATTTTGATCAAATTTGGTATTTTGCTTGATATTAGTATCAAATTTAAGTGTGCTAAATTTGATTGCACAAGGTAGAAAATTACGGAAGATAATCGAGTTTTTTCAAATTACGGGGGCGGAGGGGGGCGTGGCAAAATCTTTACACATCAAAACTGTGCGCAATTACTAAGCAAATATTTATACCAACTATGGTGTCTCTAGCTAAAATAGGTTTTGAGAAAATCGGTTTTATTTGATTTGCGGGGGCGGTAGGGGGCGTGGCAAACATTTGAAACAAACTCGATAAGCGTACATATGACACGAGTCTACATACCAAATTTGGTGGCTCTAGCTCTTATAGTCTCCGAGATCTAGGTGTTCATACAGACGGACGGACGGACGGACGGACGGACAGACGGACATGGCTAGATCGTCTCGGCTGTTGATGCTGATCAAGAATATATATACTTTATGGGGTCGGAAAAGCTTCCTTCTGCCTGTTACATACATTTTGGCGACTTTAATATACCATTTCACCCTATGGGTGTATGGTATAAAGATGAATGAATGTTAAATGTTCTATTTGTTTCTTTGTCTATATAAATATAATTCTTATTAAACCTCTGAAGACAACTATTGGGAATATTGGGAAGCTGAAATATAATAAAAACCTTGTATTTTTATACCCTTGCAGAGGGTAGTATAAAATTGGTCAGATGTTTGTAACGCACAGAAGGAGACGTTTCCGACCATATAAAGTATATATATTCTTGATCAGCATGAGAAGCTGAGTTGATATAGCCATGTCCGTCTGTCCGTCCGTCTGTGCGTATGCGTTTTACTCAGCCATCTTAAGAGCTATCGGGATGAAATTTTTTTTGGGGGCTTTTTATTACCCGGGAAAAATAAAGTATGAAAATCGGCAGAATCGGACCACTATATCATATAGCTCTGGAAGAAACATTTTTGCAAAAATTGCAAAAATTGGAGTATCCCCATGAATATGATACCAATATGATAGTATTATATATAAAATCTTAGATCCCAAAATTTGAATCTGATCGGATATATAGAACACAAGGTACAGCCGATATAAATCGGTTCAACTTGCTGCCTACTACGTCATCATCAAATCAACAGAGCACACGCATGCACACATACAGACGCAACGCTACATAAACTATATGTGTATGCGTGCGAATCACGGCATGCTTGTAAAATGGGATGGGGAAGAAGAAGAAGAAATTGAAATGTTATTTGAAAGGTTCTGTGCATTAATGAATTGAGATACAGAAAAAGAGTTTGGAACATGTAAAAATATTATGGCCATGGACTGCAAGGGTATATAAACTTTAGCACAGCCGATGTTAGCTTCTTTGATATTTATTTATTGACCTCGAGCCGGCACAGATTAATTTGATAATTGACGAATAGTTAAGCAAGGAATATATTAGACTGACAATGCTAGAAAAAGTGCTTTATGTGAACTTAGAATATGCGTTGAATTCAGAAATCCACATTGGCTGTGCATCGGGGCATAGCTGGCACCTTGTGCAAATAAAACACCTCTACCGGGTCGGGAATGTGTGATTGCGTTTAAGGCTAAGCTCACTTGTCTTCAATTAATTGTTGTATCATAATGAGTTAGGCCCTACAGGAATATATGTATAAGGTTGTAGAAGTTATTACAATGTCGTATTTGTTCAAAAAGTTACTGAAAAAAGTATAACAGTAAAAAAAATGAAGAACAAGAAGGTCGTATCCACAATATACCTAAGCCTGATGTTCCGATCGAAAAGGTTGATATCGATCACTTCGGACTAATGTCAAAGGAACCTTAAAGAAACATGGTGGTATTTTGCGAAAACCATTTAGTCCAAGAAAGCAATAAAAGCATTAGCAGATTATATAGTGTATCGTATAGTGGGTTTTTAAAGTTCCTAAACTCACAAGAACACGTTAGCTTTGATCAGGGCATAGAGATAGTAAAGTTTACTATGAATAAAACTATTCCTAGATCGATAGGACAGCACACTATTTGGCGCTTGCCCAAAAGGACGTCAAGTAGAAATGTTAAGAGACTACTTGTTAGAATAAAAGTCTGAGGAACGAAACTTAGAATCAGTACGATCAAAAGTTGAAGAAATAGAAATGGAATTACAAGAGTACAATGAATGTCTAGCGAATCAAAAACGACAAGAGCCAGGTTACTATGTAGTAGTTTAAAGTTTCGTCACTTAGAAAGGTGTATCCAAAAAGTGAATGCCGAGATTAAAAGAACCTTTCCCTCAGAGCAATATGTTCAGTCTTACGTATATCTTAACTTTTTCGTTATAAATTAGTCCTAAGTTATATCTTACTCTATCCTTCGATAAGCAGTGATACAGCTGTGTGGTGTCTCACTCATTATAGCAAAAGAACAAAAACAGTGAATAAAAAAAAAACAAAAATATCAAAAAATATCAAAGAAGCTAACTTCGGCTATGCCGAAGTTTATATACCCTTGCAGTATACTTGGCAATAATATTTTTCCTTTTTGAAATTTCTTTCCCTGCAACTCAATTCATCAATACACAAACAAAATATTATTTCTCTTTTTACCACAAGTTTTTCTTCTTCCATCATTTTCTAAGCAAAGCACGGCACGCATACACATACAGTTCATGTAGCGTTGCGTCTGTGTGTGTATGCGTGTGCTCTGTTGATTTGATGATGGCAGTAGTAGGCAGCAAGCAGCGCTGCCGGCAGCGTTTGAACCGATTTATATTGACTGTAACTTGTGTTCTATTTATCGGATCAGATTCAAATTTTGGGATCTGAGATTTTATATCTATTACTATCATATTGGTAAATTTCATGGGGATACTCCAATTTTTGCAAAAATGTTTCTTCTAGAGCTATATGATATAGTGGTCCGATCCCAAAGATTTTCATACTTTATCTCACCCGGGTAAAAAAAAGCTCCCAAAAAAAATTTCATCCCGATAGCTCTTAAGATGGCTGAGTAAAACGCGTACGCACCGACGGACAGACGGTCAGACGGACAGACGGACATGGCTATATCGACTTAGCTTCTCATGCTGATCAAGAATATATATACTTTATGGGGTCGGAAACGTCTCCTTCTGTGCGTTACAAACATCTGACCAATTTTATAATACCCTCTGCAAGGGTATAAAGATAGTATACCCCTGCAGTACTTCGCATAGCATTTTACGTGCTCCAAATTTTTTACTTGCGGTTAATTGCGTCTCCGTTGATGTCCGGGATCAGTCGGTGGGTCCATTCGCCCTTAGCAGTAGAGTCCCAACGGGCTTGCCAGCTTCTGTGCTCTCCCGCCTAGCTTTGTACCCCTCGCTTAGGATGCACGCTTGTTCATCGATTGGCAAAATGCCTGCAATGACGATTGCCGCTTCATGGGGTATAGTGCGAAACCCTGAACGCACTCAGCCGATGTGTCGTCTCCAAGCTTCGTCTGTAGCTCAAATGCCGGAGCTGCGTCCCGTGTCCATCGCCTGCAGGTATTGGCGAAAGGCAGCCAAATTCAGTGTCTCCCCCTTAAACCCTTTCCTACATGGCGTTGGGCACACTGGTGGGTGCCTGGCCACCCCTATGGTGCACCTAATCGCCTCTTAATCGCTTGATCGTTACAAACTTTCCATAAGGCTGAATTACGGCACCAATTATAACGCGGAGGCGCCTTCTAGCATCGCACGCAAGGCAACAACTATACAACCAGTATGGGCCGATGCGAGACCTAACGAACCCATAAAAAGACTCTTTCTTCATCCTATCATCTATCTCGAACTCTCAATCCTTAGCCGGACATCCTTACAGGGGTTCACTTGGAAAAAACTGGTTCATATCATTAATTTGCCGTGGTTCTCCTCACTGCGGCGTTGAAAGGCCACTACCTGCCAAATGGTTTGTCACCTCGAGACCCCCCCGAGATGCTCACGTAGCCCATGCAGCAGCCAATCCTGTTCACTCTGCTCTTGAATTTCAACGATACCATGGATCATCTCTCTGATGTATTATACCATACACCCATGGGGTGAAATGGTATATTAAAGTCACCAAAATGTATGTAACAGGCAGAAGGAAGCTTTTCCGACCCCATAAAGTATATATATGTAGGAACCGGTGATGAGGTACCGATAGACAACAAAAGAACCAGAAGCGGTCATCGTTTCTGAAGCCAGTTCGTAGGGCTAGGCCGGCATAACCTAATAATAAACGACGGTCACACTTGACTTCTAAGTTTGCAACGAAAGCGAGCACACGCCTCGGGACAGACCTGGAGCCAATTTCTTTTTCTTTTTTATATCAAAGCCATAATATTCAATTGTCAAACTAACTGCCAATAAAAACCCGTAAAATAAACACTACAAATTGGGGACTCGTCCGGGATGGCAGCTTAAAAGTGAAACAATTGATATTGGCTATTGAATTTCACAAATTCGTTAAAACTTGTGAAATTCTAAGAGGGAGACAGCAGGTGACGCTGCCTCGAGGGAACGTTCAAGTGAGAGGAAGCGAGATAGCTGCAGTAAAAAGCGCGGTATCGGGGAGCAACAAGAACTTGAAAATTCGGCCGATGAGGGAGACAGCAAGTGACGCTGACATAAGGCAACTGCAGAAGGAGTGAGAAAGCTAATCAGAAAGGTGGTTCTGGAATTTTCGCAGCACACTACGAAATATTTGTGAGAAGTTTGGCCGAAGAAGGTACCATTGAGATACACCAGCAAAAATAAGGCAAGGCAGGAACGGATCGAAAGGCAACAACGATTCCGGTTGCAAGATTGATTCAAGGTTGCAAAGTCGATACGAGGCTGCCACAACGGAGGCTGTGTAGATTGCTGGAGAAGTGTACAGTAGTTTACCAGTGTTGGTGGCAACAACGTTTCAAGGTTGTGTTAACTGCTGGAGAAGTGTACAACGGTTAGCCAGGGCTAGACGCAACGAATTTGAAATTCTACAGAGACTAGCGTTGAGTTCTAGGAGTGAACTGCGTTAGTAGTGGACAAAATCTGGTGGTGACGGCGTGAACAACAGAGACTAGCGTTGAGTTCTAGGAGTGAACTGCGTTAGTAGTGGACAAAATCTGGTGGTGACGGCGTGAACAACGGAGACTAGCGTTGAGTTCTAGGAGTGAACTGCGTTAGTAGTGGACAAAATCTGGTGGTGACGGCGTGAACAACGGAGACTAGCGTTGAGTTCTAGGAGTGAACTGCGTTAGTGGTGGACAAAATCTGGTGGTGACGGCGTGAACAACGGAGACTAGCGTTGAGTTCTAGGAGTGAACTGCGTTAGTGGTGGACAAAATCTGGTGGTGACGGCGTGAACAACGGAGACTAGAGTTGAGTTCTAGGAGTGAACTGCGTTGGTGGCGGTGGTGTGATCAACTTCTGGTAGCGGCGGCGTGAGAAAATTTTGGCAGCGGCAACAACTCAAAGGTTGGCGAGAAACTTCAATATTGTTGCTGAGAGAGGATTTGGGAAGGAATGTGGCGATAAGACTAATCAACATCGAAGACGACGACAAAGCAGAACGACGTGGGACCAACGAAAGACGGAAAAAGCGTATGTTATTCAGATCTAGCGAAAACTGATAACAATTTTCAAAGCTAGAAAATAATACTAACATAGTATAAGAAGAATTGTACGTTATTTTAAGTTCTTGTAATTGAGATGGAGCTTGCAGAGATTCTGTCTCTAAGCGTGGTGGCTTTGCGATCGAAATTATCCGAACTAGGGCTCCCTACGACTGGCAGGAAACGGGATTTGCAGAATAGGTTACTCACCCATTATGGTGTGCAGGAGGAAGATGAGGAATCAGACGATCAGTCAGTGGTAACAGCGAATGGGGGACTAGAGATTGCAGCAGAAAACGTAGTTAGACCCGAGAGATCATGGTTTACTTTGAAAGATGTTGAGGACAGTGTGTCACAGTATTCTGGTTCAGATATTCCTAACATTGCTCAATGGATTGAAGAACTAGAAGAATGTGCAGCCACGGTACAGTGGAATGAATTACAGTTATTTGTGTATGGAAAACAGTTATTGTGTGGGGCGGCAAAATCTTTCATAAGGAGTCAGAGAAATATTAAAAACTGGAGTTCTTTGAAAACAGCTCTTCAGGCTGAGTTTAGTGTAAAAATATCTTCAGCTGCAGTACATAAAAAGTTAAATCAGCGCCAACAGAAGAAAGGCGAAACTCTAAATGAATACTTATATGCATTGATGGAAATTGCGAAGCCGGTAAACGTAGATGAGGAGAGTCTGATAGAGTACTTCGTTAAAGGTATTCCGGATACAAAAACCAACAAAATGATGTTATTCCAAGCTCGCCATATTTCAGAGTTAAAGTTTCAAATCGAAGTTTATAAGAAGGGGCGTGATTCATACAGGGCAACGAACAGATTTGAAAGTAAGGCATATGGTTCAAGTGAAGCACAGGCAGTACAAGCTCGAGAGAGAAAATGTTTTGGTTGCGGAGAGGCAACTCATTTAAGAAAAGATTGTCCTAAGTCCGATCGAAAGTGTTTTAAGTGCGGTCAGCCAGGTCATCGTGCAGCTCAGTGTAGTATCGAAACGCAGATTAAACGAGAAAAGCACGCGATTGTTGTTCAACATGACAAAGTTGAAGTTAGTTCGAGTACGTTCACTCCGTCTGGGTTAGAGCTAAAGAAGGTTAGCTATGAGAATATTGAATTTAAAGGGCTCATAGATACAGGAGCAGATATGTGCTTGATTCGTCGAAGTATTTTTTGGAAGCTACGAGTTAAACAACTAACAGGTCCTGGAAAGTGTTTGGTAGGAATAGGAGATGCGAAAATTTTAACGTTTGGTAGTTTCTCTTTAATGGTGATCATCGACAAAATTAAAATAGTAGTTGAGTTTCATGTAGTTCCCGATGAGGACATGGGGTTTGACGCTATTTTGGGAAGAACGATTCTTAATAGTGTTGACATGAAGGTAACAAAAAATGGCACTCAGTTTTTGATTAGCAGTAAGCAGAAGTTAGAAGAAGAAAATACTGAATCTGTTGAGGATTGGATGAAACAATTTGAAGATGTCTGCAAAGTTTTTGAAGGGAAGGACGAAATCGGTTTAGAGTTATCTCATTTAAGCCAAGAACAGGCTAAAGAGGTCGAAATGATAGTTGAGCGATACAAGCCAAAACGCAATCCTGATGCGAAGATTAAAATGAGAATTATTTTGAAAGATGATATTCCCGTATACCAACACCCAAGACGGTTGGCCTACTGCGATCAGCAGATTGTAGATAATCAGATACAAGAATGGCTTGAGAAAGGAATTATTCGAGATAGTACATCAGTGTATGCATCCCCTATAGTATTGGTAGCAAAGTCAAACGGAGCTAAAAGGTTGTGCTGCGATTATAGAAAATTGAATGAAAAGATAATTCGCGATAATTTTCCGATAGTATTGATGGACAGTGTAATTGATCAATTGCAAGGAGGAAAGGTTTTTACTACACTGGACTTGAAAAACGGATATTTTCATGTACCAGTAGAAGCAAGTTCGCAAAAGTTCACGGCATTTGTTACCCAGAAAGGACAGTACGAATTCTTATATGTACCGTTTGGTATCTCAAACTCTCCAGCGGTCTTTACGAGATTCATGATGGCAGCAATGCAGGAGTTGATTCAGAAAGGTATAGCGATCGTATATATGGATGATATCATCATTCCAAGCAGGGACATTGAACAAGGTATGTCAAGAATTAAATTAGTTTTGGGGGTAGCTGAGAAGAACGGATTACAGCTTAACTGGAAAAAGTGTTAGATTCTACAAAATCAAGTCAATTTTCTAGGATACGTGATTAGTGAAGGGATAATAAAACCGAGTGAAGAGAAAATTTCGTCGGTACACAATTTCCCAAGACCGCATGATAAGAAAGCAGTGCAAAGGTTTCTCGGTTTAACATCGTATTTTCGAAAATTCATTGAGGGATATGCTTTAATGGCGAAGCCACTTTCCGATATGCTAAGAAAGGTTAGTAAATTTGTGTTCAGCGAGATTGAGGAGTTATCATTTGAACGATTGAAGGCATCGTTAACTAGTGAGTCGGTATTGAGGTTATATAATCCGAAAGCGCAAACAGAGGTCCATGCTGACGCATCAAAATACGGTTACGGAGCAATTCTAATGCAGAAAGATACGGAGGATAATTTGTTCCATCCCATTCAGTACATGAGCCGGAAAACAAAGCCATGTGAGCAGAATTATCATTCATACGAACTAGAAGTTTTAGCCATAATTGAGGCTCTAAAGAAGTGGCGAGTTTACATTCTTGGCTTGCAGTTCACTATAGTTACAGACTGTAATGCATTTACTATGACCATGAAAAAACAGGAAGTTCCATTAAGAGTAGCCCGGTGGGCCATGTTTTTGCAGGATTTTAGTTACAGTCTAGAACATCGGTCAGGATCAAGGATGAGGCATGTAGATGCTTTGAGTCGTGTCGCCTGTTATTCGATATCGGATAGTATTATTCATCGTCTGAAAGAAGCTCAATTGGTTGATGATTGGATAAATGCTATAAGAAGTTTAGTTGAAAAGGGCGGGTATGAGGATTTCTATATTTTGAATGAGGTCTTGTTCAAAGATGCCAATAAGCAGTTAATCGTAGTACCCGAGCAGATGGAGAATGAAATTATCTTGCTTGCCCATAAACAAGGACATTTCTCAGCAAAGAAAACGCAGTTATTGGTCGAAAAATCATATTTCATTCGCAAATGTCGCCGACCCCACCGAATGCTAACGTAAGCAATAACACCGAAAGTGCCAGCCACTCAGCAATTAACAGCAACCTACCGTGGAGAGAGCAGTGTGCTTCTCCATCAATATCGATAACTGGGTCACCGATTGCACCAACCAGCACCGTCAGCTCGTTGACAGCAACTACTGCAACGTCTGCCGAAGTATTGACCTGCCTCAAGCCGTCAACGACAAGTCGCCCAGAGTCAGCCACAATAGTAAACCCAACGACTTCTGTCCAAACTGGAATGGACAGATATATTAAAATAACTAAGCGGAAGCTAAGCCCGCAAAAGAAAAAAAGTGGCAATACGCCGAAAATAACCAAACCAAATGAACGAGTAGCACCCCTTAGCGGGAATCGTTTTAAAATTCTTGCCGATCAGCAAGACGATCAAGCCGGCGCTGTAGATAAAGTTAAATCGGCTAGACCACCCCCTTTATACATCCGTGGAGCCAACTGCAGCGCCCTGATTTCGAAGCTAGTAGAAACAGTAGGGGCAAATAACTTTGTTGTAACCCCTCTCAATAGGGGTAACATTAAAGAAATTAAATGTCAAGCCCAAACTGAGGACAATTTCCGCATCATCGAAAAGTACCTCCGTAATGCTAACATCAACTTCTATACCTACCAACTAAAAAGCAGTAAAGGGCTCCAGGTTGTGTTAAAGGGGATTGAGCCATCGGTCCCTACTCAAGAAATAGCAGACGCGTTGGTCGAAAAAGGGTTTGCGGTCAAGTCCGTTGTCAACATCATCAACAGGAATAAAGTCGCACAACCGCTCTTTAAAATCGAGCTCCAACCAGATGCAAAGCGGTCGAAGCCAAATGAAGTGCACCCGATCTACAACCTACAGCTTCTACTGCACAGAAGAATCACCGTAGAGGAGCCCCATAAGAGACGCCAACCACCGCAGTGTAAAAACTGCCAGGAATACAACCACACCTCTAACAATTGCAATCTTAGGTCAGTGTGTGTTGGCTGCGGCGAACATCATGAAGGTGGAATTTGTACCAAGGACAGAAACAACGTCGCACTAAGACTATGCAGCAACTGTGGAGGGAACCACACGGCCAACTACAGAGGATGTCCTGTCTTTAAGGATCTTAAATCACACCTAAACGGGCGCAAACCCCCAGCCGGACCAAAAATCATCTTCAACGCCTCCAAAACTACACCGGAGGTTTTCTTCGCCAAGGCTGTTAGATCATCCAACATGACTGCTACAACCAGTCCTAGTGTATCCTTCGCTAGTGTGCTCCGAACTGGACAGACGGAGCCCGCGAAAGAGACCCCGTCACTCCGCCATCTACAGAATCCGCAACCTAGCGCACCAGAGCTTGGCCAGCAAACTCCAAGTGGTCTAGAGGCCCTATTGATCTCACTCAATCAAAACATGACCACTTTTATGACGTTCATCCAATCTGTATGCACGAACTAATGCGGAATCAAAACCTGCTTATCCAGAAGCTTATCGAGAATAAATAATGGCTTCCCTACGTCTATGTCTTTGGAATGCTAACGGCATCTCCAAGCACAAAAATGAACTGCAACTATTCCTAGACTCAAGTGAAATCGACGTTTTGCTGATTTCGGAAACACATTTAACATCAAAAAATAATTTTCAAATACCAAAATATACCTTCTACGCAACAAACCATCCAGACGGAAAAGCTCATGGCGGGACCGGTATCCTAATCAATAACCGTATAAAACACTCGTTCCTCAACAGATTTGAAACACAGCACCTACAAGCAACTGCTATAACCGTCCAAACCAGCTGCGGCAACACTACATTGGTCGCCCTGTACTGCCCACCACGCTTCTCAATCTCTGAAAAGGAATTTACCGATTTCTTTAACACACTCGGAGATCGCTTCATTGCAGCAGGGGACTATAACGCCAAACATACGCACTGGGGATCTCGCCTGGTAAATCCTAAAGGAAAGCAGTTGTACAACACAATAGTCAACCCTCTCAATAAGATGGATTGCGTCTCACCGGGTATGCCTACTTATTGGCCCACAGATCCACAGAAAGTGCCTGACTTGATTGATTTCGCAGTAACCAAGAGGATTCCACGTAATCGGATCACTGCGGAAACACTACTAGATTTAACTTCCGATCACTCTCCAGTGCTATTCACATTATTAACAAGACCTCAAGTACTTGATCGCCCATATAGGCTTACAAACAACAAAACAAATTGGCTTAAATTTAAAATGTACATGAGTGCCCACATTGACTGTTCGCCGAAACTGGATGCTGCAGAGGACATTGATATGTGCGTCTCTGCACTTGAGTCGATGATGGGAGCTGCAGCAAGAGTATCTACTCCACATGCCTCTTCTTACACCAAACCTGTTGACAGGCCTACGAACCGGCGGATAGAACAATTAGTAACGGAAAAACGACGTCTAAGAAGAGAATGGCAGATTACTCGATCACCAGCAGCAAAACTTCGCCTAAGGCAAGCTAATCGCAACCTCTCCAAGGCGTTAAGACAAGAGGAAAAATGGGCTCAAAGGAAATACATAGAAAAGCTCAGTCCAACCAGCACTAAACATCCTCTGTGGAAAGCCCACCCAACTTTAAGCGCTCCTACAGAGACAATTTCACCGATAAGGAGTCCAACCGGTGGATGGGCCCGCAGTGACGAAGAGAGGGCAAACGTATTTGCCACACATCTTAAAATGGTTTTCCAGCCAAATCCAACATCAAACTCATCTGTACTTCCCCCTTCGAACACATTAACGGATAGTGAGTACTCGGAACTCCAATCGGACGAGATCACTGCAGTTATTAAAAACCACATAAAGCCGAAAAAAGCCCCTGGCCATGACCTAGTCACACCGAAAATGATCCTAGAACTCCCTATCATTGCAATACAATATATCTGCAAACTGTTCAACGCTATAATAAAATTGGCTACTTCCCAAGAACATGGAAAAAGTCCACTATCATCATGATTCCTAAAGTGGGAAAGGACAAAACCCAGCCATCATCCTATAGGCCAATTAGTTTGCTGCCATGTCTTTCGAAGCTTTTTGAAAAGGTCCTGCAGATCCGCCTAAACTCATTTCTGGCATCGGAGAACACAATCCCTTCACACCAGTTTGGCTTCCGCGAAAAACATGGTACAATTGAACAAGTCAATCGCATAACATCCGAAATACGAACAGCATTCGAACTAAAAGAATACTGTGCGGCTGTCTTTCTCGACGTTGCCCAGGCTTTCGATAGAGTTTGGCTGGAGGGTCTGATGTTCAAAATCCGGCAAAAACTGCCACAGTACACACACAAACTCATGGAATCTTACCTTTACAATAGGAAATTCGCTGTAAGATGTAATGGCTCCGTCTCCGCTGATTTTGAAATCAAAGCTGGTGTACCGCAAGGCAGTGTACTCGGGCCATTGCTCTACCTGCTGTACACTGCAGACTTACCAACGAGTTTAGGACTTACAACGTCCACTTTTGCCGATGACACGGCAATCCTTAGCAGATCCAAATGCCCAATACAAGCCTCTGCAAAACTAGAGGAACACCTTAAGGTGGTAGAGGAATGGCTAGCAACCTGGCGTATCCGGGTCAACGAGCAGAAATGCAAACATGTTACATTTACGCTTAACAGAAGAAACTGTCCAGCTCTAATGCTAAACAACGTACCAGTTCCTCAAGCCGTGGATGTCACTTACCTGGGCATCCACCTAGACAGAAGACTAACTTGGCGCAAGCACATCGAAGCAAAAAAAGTCACAGCTTAAACTGAAATCGAGTAGCCTACATTGGATCATCAATGCTCGGTCCCCTCTACGTCTGGAGTATAAAGTCCTCCTATACAACTCCGTACTGAAACCCATCTGGACTTACGGAGCCGTACTATGGGGAAATGCAAGTACCAGCAATGTCGATATTATACAAAGAGCGCAGTCGAAGATTTTAAGATCAATCACGGGGGCCCCGTGGTATATACGAAACGACAACATTCAAAATGATCTAAATATACCTAGCGTAAAATCTGAAATAGGTACTCAACAACTAAAGTATTCTGCGAAACTGGATGCACACCCAAATGTTCTTGCCAATTCCCTTACGCGAACTAATAATAGAACTCGTCTTAAAAGAAATGACAGACCAACCCAATAACAAGTGATTAGGGCCGCCTGCAATATCCCCAGGATTCATCTTAAGTACTAGTCTAAGAAAAATATCTCAAACTTGTTGTTAGGCTCTAATTTAAGAGTAGATTCAACAAATATATATTAAACGTTAAAAAAAAAAAAAAAAAAAAATTCGCAAATTGAAAGGAAAAGTTACACGATTAGTTCAGAGTTGCGTACAGTGTATTATAACAAATGCGAAATTGGGTAGAAAAGAAGGGTATCTGTGTAACGGGTAACGTATAGTCGTGGCTGGTCATGCAGTAGCTGGATATCGGCTGGCACGCTGTAAATTTCCGGCACTAGCTCGTCGACAAAGGGGTGTAGTTCTGCCGAAACCCAGTTACCACAGTTAATTTATATTTCGCCGACCTGCCTGCTTTCCTCATTGCTATATTATTAAAAGTGAGCGTGCATGCGACAAGAGAGAGAGAATACAAAAAAAAATCAAAGATAGAAAGAAAAAAGATAGAAAAGAAAGATAGAAACAAAAGATAGAATTCCCTACGCTGATAATGCAAGATACATTTTTACAGTCGCAATCACTGGTGGATTTGTGATTGATCTTTGCCCACCCTTCCTATGATCATCGGCCGCTTGAAGCTTCAGCTTCAGATGATCCCTTTTGCTTTACTGGGGAGACATGTGTAGATGGATGAATTCAACGATAAATTTTAAACAGACATTATAAACTTTTATTACTTATCTAAGAGAAAAAAATTTAGATTATTAATCATACTTAAAGTTATCAAAATAAAATAATGATCGCTCTTACAAATAGACGAAAAAAAAATATCATCAAAATTTATTAACAAAACGAAACGTCGGCAAGAAGTGCCGCTATTTCAGCTAAAGTATCTCAAGAATAAAAAAAAAAGAATTAGCGCTAGCAACAGCTGTAGACTAGGCGCACAGACAATTTAGCAATGCGGCTAAGCCAAGAAAGAACATACAAAAAAACGATTTGCCCACGCATAATAACGGGAAATCTCTTTGCTTGTTGTTGGAGATTTTTTTTTTCTTTGTTTTGCTTTATGTTGGGAATATGATTTTATTGATTTTAACGAAAAAGGGCAGGTGCAAGGGGGAAGAATATTTTTTGTACATAAACAAATAATGTGTGCATATTACTTACAGCTTCATTCTCCAACGTCGAAAGCGCTTTCTCCGTATTGCTGTTGTTAAGGAAAGTAAAGAAAGATAAAAAAATATTCTAACACCGAATATGCATACCGTGTAATTTTATATTGTTTTTTTTTTTTCTTTTTTTTTTCTCTTTGTATGGTTTTTTTTTCCTTTCTGCAGACTTTGCCGATTGCCTTTACCTTTCCATAGTTCCAAAATTTAATTAATTTTACTTATATTTAATTATTATATTTAACCATTCGACACGCAAAAAAACACTAACAAAAAAAATTAATTTATAGTTTTTTTTCCTATACCTAATCCTAGCTTAACTAAAAAAAATCGACATCCTATGTATGCATTCGGGCGAGGGCTCAGTGGTCGCCCTTCAAAGTTCTTTTCTTTTTCTGTGTTTTTCTGTACTTGGGCTTTCTTATTTTTGTTCTTCTTTAGATAAAATTTTTAGATGCAGATACTTAGTTATTTCGCTCTATCAGCTGATAGTTATTTTTCGTATATTTGTATGTTGTTATGCGTCTTTTTGGGGTGATTGTCCGTTTAGCGCTTTCGGGAATGTGAATAATGGTACGGTGGCCGCCAGTGCAAGTATTTATTGCTTTCGTTATGCTAATAGAAAAAAAAATTAAGTGTTTGCTAAATTCTATGCGCATAGTAAAACACAATCATAAGGACAGACACCTATTTCTATAGTTATATTTTTTTCTCTGATTTCTCACCTTATGTGACTCGGGTATCGCCTTGACAATTAAAATATGGTCCGCCCTCTTGGGGACTTGGCCCAAATGTATATTTTTAACCTCTTTAAGCACTTTGAAGGAAAATTTTTTTCCAAATAAAATATATGTAATTCTTTTGAATCAATTATGTATCAATTATTTAGAAATAAAAAAAAATTTCTCGACTTTGGTAATTATTTTTTTTCTATCACTTGACCACTTAACACATCTCACTTTGCATAAGTACAAATTTGCAATGACTCCTACGGGTTGCTGCAAGAACCTAGAAACCTATTAAAACAGACGCTTGGTGTATCCACCTCGCCGCCATCCTGAATTCTCTAAAACGGTCCTATAGACACGGCTGCCTTTCTCTTTTTCTCTCATTAGAAAGCATTCCCTTAGCAACAGGAGAATATTTATTACTTCATTTGCATAGATAAAGTGAGTTTTCTTATCTCTCACCCACAGAAGCTGCTCAAGAGAGGCTGCAAGCGCTGACCCGAAGATATGTGGTTGCCCACATACGACCATAACATACGTTCATAACATACGATCCTAATATACGATACCCGCTAACATTGCAACATTGCATTGTTTAAATGTTGCCAATCTCTAGCAACAAGCGCCTTTACAAATCCCCCCTGGAAAGATCAGACTACGGGTGCAAAGCAAACCAAAGCTGATCCCGCTTGTTGCAGTTTTTCTTTTCCCCCATTAGGGTCGAATATCTTTTGCATGATAATTACCGATCAAATGCCCTTGTAAGTCCTCCAATTCATAGTTGGAGGTCCCAATCTTTTTACGTATTCTTGCCTTTATAAATCTGGCACCTAATTTTGAACAATAGCCGTTGGCAAAATTGCTTTGTTTAAAATTTCTTCTAAACACTTCTTGCCCCACTCTATAATTTATCTCCCGGGCTCTCAAATTGTAAGCCTTTCCGTTCTTTTCTTGCTGTTTTTGCATAATTGCACATGCCTTACTCCGAGCTAAATCTAATGAATCTGGTTGATTAAGACGTAAGGATCGATCACTGAGAAGCTCTAATTTCCTTATTAATGAGTACGTTTTCCCTGATGTAATCATATGTTGACCGAATACTAAATAATAAGGACTAGTTCCAATGGCCGAATGCTGCGCCGACCTTAGGGCACAATTTATCTGGCTCAGATATTCATCCCAATCTTTCTGGTCGTCCCTGACATAGGCTTTAATGGCTGCTATTATCGAGCGGTTAACTCTTTCTGAAGCATTTGCCTGAGGAGCATGAACAGCCGTCAATGTATGTGTCACGTTATAGCGATTCAATAATTTCTTAAAGGCTTCAGAGCGAAACTGGGATCCATTATCTGAGACAATAGTTTCTGGAACTCCATATGCATGAAACAGTTCAGATTCCAAATATTGAATTGTTACATCTGCCGTCAATTTTTTTACAGCTTTTAAAAACACAAACTTCGTGAGGTGATCGAGAACGATAAAAATACCAATATGCCCCCGCCGTGATCGCGGATACGGACCTAGAAAATCTACGTACAATTTTTGAAAGAACCTTTGTGATTCCGGCGTCTTTCCCATCAGTGGACGCATTATAAAATTTGGAGCTTTTGTTGTTTTGCAAATTTCACATTCACCTATAAATGATTTTACGTCGCCCACTAAACCTGGCCAAAAGTAATGACGTCTAATTCTTTCAATGGTTTTGTGAATTCCGCCATGTGAGGCTAATGGACTATCGTGTGCTTTCTTCAGGATTTCTGGTACTAACTCAAATTGGTGTGTTCAGCAAGTCTATACACGTGTCCGTCTATGACTTTAAGATCTGGAAGTGACTGTTCCATGCCTTTAATTCGATCGCATAATTCTAAATAGCTTTTTGACTTAAAGTGCTCTGAGTCCAGATCCACATATAATCCATCTTCTGAATTGATTGCTGCTATCTCCACACTACGTGCACGAGACAGCACGTCTGGTACCACATTGAGCTTTCCTTTCCTATGCTCGATCTTGAAAGTATAACCCTGTAATTTAAAGACCCATCTTGCTAGACGAGAACTAAGGTCTGTCTGAGTCATTAGCCATTTTAATGAGGCATGATCGGTGATGATGGTAAATTCATGGCCCTCCACATAAGCCCTAAAATTTTTAAGGCACACCAGTGCAGCCAAACATTCTTGCTCGGTGACAGAATAATTTTTCTGAGCTTTATTCAGTTTTTTTGATACGAAGGATATTGGACACTCGTCCCCTTCATCTGACAATTGTACTAGGACACCTCCGATCCACGTTTTACTGGCGTCGCAATGTATATAGAAAGGTTTCTTGAAATCCGCGCTAATTAAAACTGGAGCTTTGCTCAATTTTTCCTTTATATTTTGGAACGCCTGTTCAGCGGCCGTATCGAAAACAAATTTTCTTTTGTTTCTCAGAAGATCTGTCAATGGTGCTGTTAAAGAAGCGAAATTTTCAATGAATTTCCGGTACCAGCCACACAGACCCAAGAAACTTCTCAAAGCTTTAATTGATTTAGGCACTGGGAAATCTGCAATGGCAGCCACCTTATCGGGATCTGTTCTAATACCACCTTCACCAACTATATGCCCAAGATATTTAACCTGCTTCATGCAAAATTTGCTTTTACCGATATTTATGGTCAAACCAGCTCTCGTTATGCATAAAGCCAATTCTCGTAAAACGATGACATTCAAAGGTGTCGGAAACGATTAAGAGATCATCAAGATAAACAAAGACTTCGTTCCTTAATTTAGCTGGCACTACTTTATCCATCAATCTAGACATTGTTTGAGGAGCGTTACAGAGCCCAAACGGCATAACTTTGAATTGATAAAGAGGCCTGCCAGGCACTGTGAAAGCCGTTTTTTCCCGAGAACTTAACTCTAAAGGGATTTGCCAGAACGCATCTTTTAGATCTAAACTTGTTATAAATTCTGCCTTCGGAAGTCTACTCAAGATCCCGCCAATGTGAGGAAGAGGATACGCATCCTTTATGGTGAACTCGTTTACTTTTCGGCTATCCAAGCATAGTCGAACCTTTCCTGGTTTTTGTACCAGCACCACTGGTGAAGACCAGGCGCTATCCGATTCTTCTATAATGCCTAATTCGATCATGCGATCAACTTCAGCATACATTAATTTCTCTACAGCTGGCGATACTGGGAAATGCCGTTGCTTGACTGGCTTTGCGGTGCCCACGTCTATAGAATGCGAAATTAGATTAGTTCTCCCTAAACCTTCTTGAGCAAAAGATGGGAATTGATTAATAACCTTTTTTAGTTGCCCTATCTGCTGGTGACTTAACTTATGTTCAATAATTGTTAGATCTAATTCTGCTATGTTAAGAGATGGTAATAATTCGAATGCCCTCCAGAAATCGATGCCTAAATATAAATCTAATCTAAGAGTAGGTACTAAATATATTTGAAATTCCTTTGTTTGCCCATTATATGAAATATTTGTCTGCATTTTGCCAACAACATTCTGAGGACTGCCATCAGCGGTGGTCACATTCACCTTGAGTTTCTTGTATGACATTCCGCCAGATATTATTTGTTTGGCCAACTCACCACCAATACAAGATACTCCAGCCCCCGAGTCTAACAATCCACTAACTGCGCGATCTAATATGCCCACCGTAATAAATGGGCGCGGATCATAACTGCCCTGATCTAAAGCACAAATACTATCCATACTTCTTTGAACATTTTTAATTTCCGCCCAGAAGGATTTTTGTCGTTTTTTGCTACGCGATTGTGAGCTGGATATATTTTTCTGGAGGGTTTCAGAGACTAAGTTATTTGTGGTTGGACATCTCACGGTACTGTGGGTTACTTGTTCGATTGGGTATTCGGTTTGGGAGCACGCATCACTTTTGGTCTGTGTCCCACGTTCTGCGCGCTCTTGTACCCGTTTTTTGCACATTTGGCACAGTTAGGTTTATATGTATTATCCAGGCCGCAGCCATAGCAGAAGATTCTCCTTTCTTCCAGACAATCCTGGTACCGATGCCCTTCCCTTCTACAATTCCAACAAATTAAGGATAATGCATCTATTTCTATTTCGTCTTCGACTTCAATATCTGATTCTTCTAGATCCTGCTCTGACGGCAATAGCTCTGATACTTCCTTTTTAAATGGAGTTTTTTTATAATAACCATGACTACGTTTCACATCAGCTAAAAAGGACTCACGTTTTCTACATACCTCCCGTAGTTCAGAGACTGAGGTGATCTCAATATTTAAAATTTCGTGTCGTATTTCCGGTCGCAAATTATTTTTTAAAATTCTCACAAGTCGGTTGTTGCTCATGGGGTGATCCATCTTATCGCCCAAAGTGATTATAGCGTCATAAAATTGATCAAAAGTTTCATTGACATCCTGTTTTCTACGCCTCATGTCCTCTTCGATGTCCCCATCATCTCGCAAATCTTTAAACTGCTTTTTAAATGCCGAACACAAGGTGCTCCATCTAATTTGTCCTACTGATTTATGATACCGCCAATAGAATTCATTTGCTTTTCCTTCAAATAATGAACTGGCGTTTCGGCACATAATATCAAAATTTCCTTCAAGCGTTTGGTGAGTCAAAGCTTCTACTCGATAAATAAAGTGATCTATTGACAGTCCTTTACCAGTAAACTTCAGTTTCCACCCGTTCATAATATGAGAAACTTTATCTGGCCTTTGCAACAAGTCTGACTCTACACTTCTGCTGGCAGATGATCTCTGACCATAATCTCCTCTTCGCGGATCCTCACCATACACATTAAAGGTATTTAGATCCAGCTGATCTATCTGGTCTAACGGGGATGTTCGCCTTGGTGCTACTGGATTAAGCCTTTGCATGCAGGCCGTCTCTTTGTCTCAATAAGACGAGCCATTTGCGCAGTTAAAGCGGTCATTAATTCGTTTTGCAGCGTTCTAAATTGGTCATGATCAATTATGTTTTCCCTCATTGAAGTAACCCCAGTTTCTACGTTCGACCTTTCCGAAACAAAGGAGTGACTTCTAGCTGCTTGTTCTTGTAGCAACTGTGTTTGGGACCTTGTCCTCATACCTGCACTCGTAGAAGGAGCAGTATCGATGGGAGTTTCCCTGATAGTTATGTTGCCAGTATCTTCGTCACTCATTGTAAATCAAATTTAATTTCATACAGTTTAACCCTAGATAGTTACTATAAGTGTTATTTGACCCTACTACCGATGGAAATAATTTTAACTAACTGCTATTATATTTAGTAAGTATTGTATTTATAAGAATCTAATAGAATATATTAAAAATCGATAGTAATTAGAAAGACAATGAATAAAAGACAAATGAATCGAATCCAATTCAGTAAACAATCGAAACAAAAAGTAACCAAAATAAATCAAATAAAAAAAATGAATTCATGCCATGCTACACTCTCCCACAGTAAAGCATAAAAACTGCCTATTAGCGTAAACAGACCATTTAAATAAAATTAGTGATAGTTTTTTTTTTAAGAAATATTAGAATAGAAATAGGATAGATAGTTTAGAATAGAATTAGATTTGAAAATATCCTCACTCATTGAAATCGTGGTCATCGAAAACTTCTTTTGATGGTTCTCTTGACGAATCCTATGCGCTTACAATGGGCAAATTTTCAATTTATAGATTTAAGCACACACCAACTCAATCGTGGTTAAATCGCATTCCCGGAGAGTATTGATTAAAGTTCCTATGCGACTGAGCGAGCGTAAGCCATAGATGTATTCATAAATACATGCAGGAACCTAAATAAAAATCAACGTTTTAAAAGCGGTTAAGCACTTGGACATTAGTTTTAATTTCTGCTTAAATTCCAGCAAATTTCTCGTCTCAGTATTTAGTTCTAAAGTTGACTCAAATAGTTTGCTAAGTTGATGGACAGAAGCTAATACTTGTATTTTGCTTTCTGTGTTACGAACTCACCAGCGAATCTAAAGGCGTCATAAAAGTGAAAGGATAGAAATAGACATTTCTTATTCTTTGAAAGCTTAATATTTGCGAGTTTCATTGACTTCATCTAAATGTTGTAATGAGGCCTCACGATTGGGCGCCAAATAATATAATAATGATATAATTATAACTGTAACGGGTAACGTATAGTCGTGGCTGGTCATGCAGTAGCTGGATATCGGCTGGCACGCTGTAAATTTCCGGCACTAGCTCGTCGACAAGGGGGTGTAGTTCTGCCGAAACCCAGTTACCACAATTAATTTATATTTCGCCGACCTGCCTGCTTTCCTCATTGCTATATTATTAAAAGTGAGCGTGCATGCGACAAGAGAGAGAGAATACAAAAAAAATCAAAGATAGAAAAAAAAAGATAGAAAAGAAAGATAGAAACAAAAGATAGAATTCCCTACGCTGATAATGCAAGATACATTTTTACAGTCGCAATCACTGGTGGATTTGTGATTGACCTTTGCCCACCCTTCCTATGATCATCGGCCGCTTGAAGCTTCAGCTTCAGATGATCCCTTTTTCTTTACTGGGGAGACATGTGTAGATGGATGAATTCAACGATAAATTTTAAACAGACATTATAAACTTTTATTACTTATCTAAGAGAAAAAAATTTAGATTATTAATCATACTTAAAGTTATCACAAAAAAATAATGATCGCTCTTACAAATAGACGAAAAAAAAATATCATCAAAATTTATTAACAAAACAAAACGTCGGCAAGAAGTGCCGCTATTTCAGCTAAAGTATCTCAAAAATAAAAAAACAAGAATTAGCGCTAGCAACAGCTGTAGACTAGGCGCACAGACAATTTAGCAATGTGGCTAAGCCAAGAAAGAACATACAAATAAACGATTTGCCCACGCATAATAACGGGAAATCTCTTTGCTTCTTGTTGGAGTTTTTTTTTTCTTTGTTTTGCTTTATGTTGGGAATATGATTTTATTGATTTTAACGAAAAAGGGCAGGTGCAAGGGGTGAAGAATATTTTTTGTACATAAACAAATAATGTGTGCATATTACTTACAGCTTCATTCTCCAACGTCGAAAGCGCTTTCTCCGTATTGCTGTTGTTAAGGAAAGTAAAGAAAGATAAAAAAATATTCTAACACCGAATATGCATACCCTGTAATTTTATATTGTTTTTTTTTTTTTTTTTTTTTTTTCTTTGTATGGTTTTTTTTTCCTTTCTGCAGACTTTGCCGTTTGCCTTTACCTTTCCATAGTTCCAAAATTTCATTAATTTTACTTATATTTAATTATTATATTTAACCATTCGACACGAAAAAAACACTAACAAAAAAATTAATTTATAGTTTTTTTTTTCTATACCTAATCCTAGCTTAACTAAAAAAAAATCGACATCCTATGTATGCATTCGGGCGAGGGCTCAGTGGTCGCCCTTCAAAGTTCTTTTCTTTTTCTGTGTTTTTCTGTACTTGGGCTTTCTTATTTTTGTTCTTCTTTAGATAACATTTTTAGATGCAGATACTTAGTTATTTCGCTCTATCAGCTGATAGTTATTTTTCGTATATTTGTATGTTGTTATGCGTCTTTTTGGGGTGATTGTCCGTTTAGCGCTTTCGGGAATGTGAATAATGGTACGGTGGCCGCCAGTGCAAGTATTTATTGCTTTCGTTATGCTAATAGAAAAAAAATTAAGTGTTTGCTAAATTCTATGCGCATAGTAAAACACAATCATAAGGACAGACACCTATTTCTATAGTTATATTTTTTTCTCTGATTTCTCACCTTATGTGACTCGGGTATCGCCTTGACAATTAAAATATGGTCCGCCCTCTTGGGGACTTGGCCCAAATGTATATTTTTAACCTCTTTAAGCACTTTGAAGGAAAAATTTTTTTCCCAAATAAAATATGTGTAATTCTTTTGAATTAATTATGTATCAATTATTTAGAAATAAAAAAAAATTTCTCGACTTTGGTAATTATTTTTTTTCTATCACTTGACCACTTAACACATCTCACTTTGCATAAGTACAAATTTGCAATGACTCCTACGGGTTGCTGCAAGAACCTAGAAACCTATTAAAACAGACGCTTGGTGTATCCACCTCGCCGCCATCCTGAATTCTCTAAAACGGTCCTATAGACACGACTGCCTTTCTCTTTTTCTCCCATTAGAAAGCATTCCCTTAGCAACAGGAGAATATTTATTACTTCATTTGCATAGATAAAGTGAGTTTTCTTATCTCTCACCCACAGAAGCTGCTCAAGAGAGGCTGCAAGCGCTGACCCGAAGATACGTGGTTGGCCACATACGACCATAACATACATACGTTCCAACAAAGCATAACATACGATCCTAATATACGATACCCGCTAACATTGCAACATTGCATTGTTTAAATGTTGCCAATCTCTAGCAACAAGCGCCTTTACATCTGACAGCGATCGATAAGGGGAACAACCCCTAGTCACAAAACAAAATAAACAAGGGGGGCCGGAGGAACCCCCAAAAAGAAGAAAAAAAAAAAAAAAAAAAAAGGGGGGAGGGGTAAAAAAAAAAAAAAAAAAAAAAAACCAAAAAAAAAAAAAAAAAAAAAAAAAAAAAAAAAAAAAAAAAAAAAAAACAAAAAAAATAAAAAAAAAAAGAGGGAAGGGAGGGAAGGGGGGGGGAACGGGCGTTTACGTCACATTTGTTTGAACAATATTGTAAGAACAATAACATACAACATTTATTAATTACAGCTGGTGTTCCGCGGGGAAACGGACAGGTCAAACGAATGCACAAAATCATTGTACCCATGTTAACGAAATTGAGTTTGGAAAGTCCAGTAACCTGGTATAGGCATGTAGGCAAGGTGCAACAAATGATAAACAACACTGAGCCAAGAAGTACAAAAGTGAGTTCGTTTAAGATACCAACAGGTTTAGATATGAGAGTTCCTGAAGATGCAGAGCTAAGAGAGCGTATTTTAGAATGCATAGTGAACGAGTTGGATGAGGAGCGAAAGGTGATCCGAGATAGGGCGATTGAAAATATTAAAGTCCTACAGGACGAAAATCGAAAGTCCTATGATGCAAAACGGAAGATCGAAAGGAAATACAGACTTAACGATTTAGTAGCGATAAAGCGGACACAGTACGGGGTAGGTCTTAAGCTCAAAGGAAAATATTTGGGGCCGTACAAGGTAGTATCAGTCCAGAAACACGGAAGATATAAGGTTGAAAGGATGGGAGATACGGAAGGGCCAACTACAACATCCACTGTGGCCGAGTTCATGAAACCTTGGGGATCTTCATTCGAGTCGAATGAAACGTCAGGAGGGCCGAATGTAGGAACCGGTGATGAGGTACCGATAGACAACAAAAGAACCAGAAGCGGTCATCGTTTCTGAAGCCAGTTCGTAGGGCTAGGCCGGCATAACCTAATAATAAACGACGGTCACACTTGACTTCTAAGTTTGCAACGAAAGCGAGCACACGCCTCGGGACAGACCTGGAGCCAATTTCTTTTTCTTTTTTATATCAAAGCCATAATATTCAATTGTCAAACTAACTGCCAATAAAAACCCGTAAAATAAACACTACATATATTCTTGATCAGCATCAACAGCCGAGACGATCTAGCCATGTCCGTCCGTCCGTCCGTCCGTCTGTATGAACACCTAGATCTCGGAGACTATAAGAGCTAGAGCCACCAAATTTGGTATGTAGACTCGTGTCATATGTACGCTTATCGAGTTTGTTTCAAATGTTTGACACGCCCCCTACCGCCCCCGCAAATGATATAAAACCGATTTTCTTAAACACCATAGCAACCAGAGACACAAAATTTGGTATGTATATTTGCTTAGTAAATGCGCACATTTTGTATTTATAAAAATTTTGCCACGCCCCCTACCGCCCCCGCAAATCAAATAAAACCGATTTTCTCAAAACCTATTTTAGCTAGAGACATAAATATTTAAATATTTATGGTATAAATATTTGCTTAGTAATTGCGCACAGTTTTGATGTGTAAAGATTTTGCCACGCCCCCCTCCGCCAACGTAATTTGAAAAAACTCGATTATCTCCCGTAATTTTCTACCTTGTGCAATCAAATTTAGCACACTTAAATTTGATACTAATATCAAGCAAAATACCAAAAATCAAAATCGGAATAAAAATAGTCAAGTTATGCATATAAACGTTTTTCCATATGGCCGGAAGTGGCCGTTGGCTGGTGGGGGCGCTAGGGTGCTCGAATGCTTGAGTGAGCGAAATACTAAGATATGCTTCTAAAAAGCATGCAAACAGATTTTGTTAAAAATACGAAAATGCATTGATTATTATAAATTTAAAATATTTGTTTTACTGGTGTATGGTATATCCAAGTCGGCGAGACGATTTACTTACTTCATTATTTTATTCTAGAGCACGTAAAAACCAAATAATTATTAGCTTTGTTTAAGATTAAACATCGTGTTCATCTGAAATGGCTTCACCAAATCAGATTGACCAAAGAAATATACAAAACGAAACATAAACAAAATAAGTCTCTGTGGAGAAACTTAATATTATAACAGCGGCGCGGTATCAAGTAGCCAACGCTGAGCATGCAATACTTATAAACAATTTTCAACCCCCGAAAAACGTGGGTGATTAGAATAAGTATTTTTAAGAACAATTGTCGCCTCCTAGATTCTAAGTGTTTATTTATATACACAACACTTTGATAAATAAAACCAGTTCATATTTGGAATTCAACGAATGAATTCGGGTTATTATTTCCTTCGCCCAGGAAGCCCTATTCAAGCTTTATTTGGGATTAGTCGTTGAAAAAATTTGTATTTATTCAAAGTTATCAAAATTATTATTTTGAACAAAAGTGAAAGACATCGAAAATATATACCAGACACGTAAAAAGACATTTAATGATGACCCAGTCCTTCTACGCGTATTAAAAAAATGTTTTTCTGAAGCCTCGACCTGCATAAGCCAAAGGAGACCTGGAAAAGCGTTCTTTTCACAAATGAAAGCTCTTTTGAGAATAACTTATTCAAAACCAAATTTCTTGTGAAGTTGCGGTTCTCCTCACTCGTTCAATCGTCGAAGTCGTAAAATTCTTTTCGAGTTTTTTTTACAAATCGGACACCATTTGTTTGTAATTTCGTATAAGCCAACTTACCCGTAAATGTTTTTCCACTCTTGGTTTGAAAAACAGCAGGTTTCAGTTGGCTTATTAGATTTTTTATGTCTCGAACAGTTGATTTGATCGATTCCGAGGACTCCTTCGCATATTTAAAGAACAAAGGCCGACAAGTGTGGGTCGATGACGGTCGGAGATTTCTCTAATGTTCAGAACTTTCACTTCCTAGGCGCAAAGGAACTACAGAAGCGATGAACATATTTTCACCCGAAATAGCTTCGTCTTCTGTGTTTATTATATGCTTGTAGGCGCTTTGTCTAGATGATCCATCACATCCCCAATTATTGAGTAAAGGGAAATTTTCCGGAAAAAGCTCCACCTCTTCATCAGGCATATCTTAAACAAGACGATCCATTAAATCCTGGAGTTTAACTTCTACAGATTCCTTCTGTTCTAATTCTATTTTCCGGTACTGATTCCTTCTTGGCAAATCCAATATTTTGTATCCGGGAAGAACGTCGACTTTATGACCCGTGAAGGAGCTCCTTAAAATTTCGTATTTCTCCCGTCAATCCCAGGTCCATAAATAAGGAAAACGCCTCTTCCTCAGTGTACTTAGTGGCAACTTAGTTGGATGGGGTTTGAATATGTACTTTCCTTAATCCTATTTAGTCAAATAGGACTGGCGATCTGCACAGCTTTCATGTTGCTCGCCTTTGCACTTTGAAGAAAGTGCTTCTGAAAGATGTTCTGTTGTAATGCTTTCAGTAGCACCCTCAAATTGTTAATGGTTGAACTTCTTCCTTCTCCGAATCTAAAACTGTTGTATACTCCTCAAGCCAAACTTAATTTTTTTCACTAAATGTGGCACTTTTCTGCTGCTTGAATGGATAGCATTTTCGCCTTAAGTTATAGTGTGTATATTTGATTTTTACCTTAAGCTTCTTACTAGCGTTTTCGAGTGAAACAACATTTTTGCACTAATAAATAAAACTGTCTTGAATTATATTGACAAATACTATTCAGTCCAGATTTAAGGTGTTTCCACTTCTGAAGTTTAAAATAAACTGTTGCAAACAAAACGATTATTTAGCACTTTATATTACATTTCTTAAATTAACTAGGTAGAAGGCAAAATCTGTACAATCCATTTTGTATTAATTATGTGAAAAAACTAAATATTTACTTCCAATTAGGTAAACGGAAATAAAAAGCACCAACTAGCAACTAGGACCCATAAATTTTAATAATTGAACTAGAACTAGAAGCGTTTAAAAATACAATAAACATCGTGTCTTGAACTGTGGTGGAATAGAATTAACAAAGATCAAGTAGTATCAACGACGGACTGTATACACTGGGTTGATGAAATGTTCACCTATCAGATGAACATGGTCCCAATGTGCGAAGTAGTGCGAGATAAAATCGTAGGCCATAAAACTAGAGAAACCTGGCCTAAAACGTAGCTTGTTTGTAATAAATTGATAACATTGCGTAATGCAAAACACCCTAATTCCGGTATGAATAGTACTTTTATATCTTTTCAGAGGGTATTATAAAATTGGTCAGATGTTCGTAACACACGGAAGGAGACGTTTCCAACCCCATAAAGTAAATATATTCTTGGTCAGCATAAGAAGCTGAGTCGGTATAGCCATGTCCGACTCTCCGTCCGTAAGTCTGTGCAAATCAACTTCACGCCGCCATCTTAGGAGCTATTGGGATGAAACTTGATATTTGAGCTACTTATAACCCGGGTAAAAAAAAGGAGAAAATTGTCAGGATTGAAGATATCTTTTGTGTATGTGCAAACTTATATATATATAATGTATTTATTACTATTAAACGGTACAGTACAAATCTGGGGAGCGATCGTTACATAGAAGAATATGTAGTGTAGACTTGCAGTTGTAATAGCAGTTCCCTCGTAGTTGTAGTAGTCGTAGTTCCCTCGTAGTTGTAGTAGTAGTAGTTCCCTCGTAGTTGTAGTAATAGTTCCCTCGTAGCTGTAGTAGTAGTAGTTCCCTCGTAGTTGTAGTAGTAGTAGTTCCCTCGTAGCTGTAGTAGTAGTAGTTCCCTCGTAGTTGTAACAGGGAAAAAGAGCCGATGTTGTCTTGAAGCGATTAGTAGAACGACAGAGAAGTACCACCGTTAATAACCCTTTTTAACAGTGCAACTATAACAGCATCTTAGAGAGGAGTCACATACATAACACCCCTTAACACCCAGATGGGTTGTAGAATTCGGGGGTTGTCGTTTCCGACTCGATCTGCGAGGAGGCACTGGAGCTGGGGACGATGGTTCCAGTTCAGACGGTTCAAGACAGTCAGGTATATCGTCAGGAATCGGGACTACATCTTCAGCAGGTAGTTCGATTGATTGCGTGCCCCGAATACCTTCGGCAGGCGGAAACCGGTAGCGAAGTTGATCGAAATGACGATGTAGATTTCACAACAGAGACTTCTAGCCATTTCGAAAATGAATCCACATGAGGCTGTTGGTTTCGGTTTTGCTGACAGAGATTGTAACGTTTCACAAGTAGCTCTATTTCATCATCATTGGGCCACCAAATGTAGCTTCGAGCCATTGCTTTCATTTTTACAATCCCCGGGTGTGAAGCATGCAACGCTTGAAGTAAAGCCGGTCTAGATGGTTCGGGAATCACGGCCCGAATGCCCCATACAAGAATTCCTTTTATTGCTGAAAGCTCATGTCGGCGAGAAAAATATGAGTAGAGCTGATCTGAACGATCAACTTTTCCATTGGGCCATCCCCTTAACACACAGTTCAGAACCTTTGATAAATGCCCGACTTTCTTAGTTTGTAATGCTAGAGTTTGACCGCTGACAAGTGGTGTTCCAGCCCATTCAATCATTAACAGTTCTTCTGTAGTGTTGCCTTCGCCTTGTTGTGGTAATGGGCATCGGCTTAAGAAGTCGGCGTTGCCCAATTTTGATCCAGGTCTGTGAATTAGTGTAAAGTCATAGGCATTCAAGAATATTGCTCTTCGAAGCATCTGTGTGGAAATTACATTTGGAGTTGCCTTGGCCGTTGTAAATATTGCTAGCAATGGGCGATGATCTGTGACGAGAGTAAACGAACGACCATATAAATAATTGTGAAATTTTTTAACGCCTGATATAAGCCCAACGGCTTTCCTGTCGATTTGCGAGTAGTTTCTTTCTGTCTTGGAAAGAGTTCTACAATAAATGGCAATAGGCTACTCTGATCCATCCTGAAGTTTGTGGCTCAGCACCGCTCCAATTCCGTACGGAGACGCATCGCAGGTTAATAATACTGGCAATTTGCCATCGAAGTGCATTAGCACATTTTGTGAAGTTACAAGATTTTTTAGATTCCTGAAGGCATCTTGGTGTTTATGGGCCCACACCCATGGCGCATTTTTATCCAGCAGACGGTTAAGTGGTTCAGCAACGGTTGCTTTAAGCGGCAGGAATGCATGGTAAACATTGATGAGTCCCAAGAATGCTTGTAATTGTTTCTTATCGTTTGGAGCCGGAGCGCGCTTGATAGCTTCGACCTTACTGGCACACGGTCTTATACCTTTTTTTGATACGAAGGATATTGGACACTCGTCCCCTTCATCTGACAATTGTACTAGGACACCTCCGATCCACGTTTTACTGGCGTCGCAATGTATATAGAAAGGTTTCTTGAAATCCGCGCTAATTAAAACTGAAGCTTTGCTCAATTTTTCCTTTATATTTAGGAACGCCTGTTCAGCGGCCGTATCGAAAACAAATTTTCTTTTGTTTCTCAGAAGATCTGTCAATGGTGCTGTTAAAGAAGCGAAATTTTCAATGAATTTCCGGTACCAGCCACACAGACCCAAGAAACTTCTCAAAGCTTTAATTGATTTAGGCACTGGGAAATCTGCAATGGCAGCCACCTTATCGGGATCTGTTCTAATACCACCTTCACCAACTATATGCCCAAGATATTTAACCTGCTTCATGCAAAATTTGCTTTTACCGATATTTATGGTCAAACCAGCTCTCGTTATGCATAAAGCCAATTCTCGTAAAACGTCTAAATGACATTCAAAGGTGTCGGAAACGATTAAGAGATCATCAAGATAAACAAAGACTTCGTTCCTTAATTTAGCTGGCACTACCTTATCCATCAATCTAGACATTGTTTGAGGAGCGTTACAGAGCCCAAACGGCATAACTTTGAATTGATAAAGAGGCCTGCCAGGCACTGTGAAAGCCGTTTTTTCCCGAGAACTTAACTCTAAAGGGATTTGCCAGAACGCATCTTTTAGATCTAAACTTGTTATAAATTCTGCCTTCGGAAGTCTACTCAAGATCCCGCCAATGTGAGGAAGAGGATATGCATCCTTTATGGTGAACTCGTTTACTTTTCGGCTATCCAAGCATAGTCGAACCTTTCCTGGTTTTTGTACCAGCACCACTGGTGAAGACCAGGCGCTATCCGATTCTTCTATAATGCCTAATTCGATCATGCGCTCAACTTCAGCATACATTAATTTCTCTACAGCTGGCGATACTGGGAAATGCCGTTGCTTGACTGGCTTTGCGGTGCCCACGTCTATAGAATGCGAAATTAGATTAGTTCTCCCTAAACCTTCTTGAGCAAAAGATGGGAATTGATTAATAACCTTTTTTAGTTGCCCTATCTGCTGGTGACTTAACTTATGTTCAATAATTGTTAGATCTAATTCTGCTATGTTAAGAGATGGTAATAATTCGAATGCCCTCCAGAAATCGATGCCTAAATATAAATCTAATCTAAGAGTAGGTACTAAATATATTTGAAATTCCTTTGTTTGCCCATTATATGAAATATTTGTCTGCATTTTGCCAACAACATTCTGAGGACTGCCATCAGCGGTGGTCACATTCACCTTGAGTTTCTTGTATGACATTCCGCCAGATATTATTTGTTTGGCCAACTCACCACCAATACAAGATACTCCAGCCCCCGAGTCTAACAATCCACTAACTGCGCGATCTAATATGCCCACCGTAATAAATGGGCGCGGATCATAACTGCCCTGATCTAAAGCACAAATACTATCCATACTTCTTTGAACATTTTTAATTTCCGCCCAGAAGGATTTTTGTCGTTTTTTGCTACGCGATTGTGAGCTGGATATATTTTTCTGGAGGGTTACAGAGACTAAGTTATTTGTGGTTGGACATCTCACGGTATGGTGGGTTACTTGTTCGATTGGGTATTCGGTTTGGGAGCACGCATAACTTTTGGTCTGTGTCCCACGTTCTGCGCGCTCTTGTACCCGTTTTTTGCACATTTGGCACAGTTAGGTTTATATGTATTATCCAGGCCGCAGCCATAGCAGAAGATTCTCCTTTCTTCCAGACAATCCTGGTACCGATGCCCTTCCCTTCTACAATTCCAACAAATTAAGGATAATGCATCTATTTCTATTTCGTCTTCGACTTCAATATCTGATTCTTCTAGATCCTGCTCTGACGGCAATAGCTCTGATACTTCCTTTTTAAATGGAGTTTTTTTATAATAACCATGACTACGTTTCACATCAGCTAAAAAGGACTCACGTTTTCTACATACCTCCCGTAGTTCAGAGACTGAGGTGATCTCAATATTTAAAATTTCGTGTCGTATTTCCGGTCGCAAATTATTTTTTAAAATTCTCACAAGTCGGTTGTTGCTCATGGGGTGATCCATCTTATCGCCCAAAGTGATTATAGCGTCATAAAATTGATCAAAAGTTTCATTGACATCCTGTTTTCTACGCCTCATGTCCTCTTCGATGTCCCCATCATCTCGCAAATCTTTAAACTGCTTTTTAAATGCCGAACACAAGGTGGTCCATCTAATTTGCCCTACTGATTTATGATACCGCCAATAAAATTCATTTGCTTTTCCTTCAAATAATGAACTGGCGTTTCGGCACATAATATCAAAATTTCCTTCAAGCGTTTGGTGAGTCAAAGCTTCTACTCGATAAATAAAGTGATCTATTGACAGTCCTTTACCAGTAAACTTAAGTTTCCACCCGTTCATAATATGAGAAACTTTATCTGGCCTTTGCAACAAGTCTGACTCTACACTTCTGCTGGCAGATGATCTCTGACCATAATCTCCTCTTCGCGGATCCTCACCAGACACATTAAAGGTATTTAGATCCAGCTGATCCATCTGGTCTAACGGGGATGTTCGCCTTGGTGCTACTGGATTAAGCCTTTGCATGCAGGCCGTCACATTTGTCTCAATAAGACGAGCCATTTGCGCAGTTAAAGCGGTCATTAATTCGTTTTGCAGCGTTCTAAATTGGTCATGATCAATTATGTTTTCCCTCATTGAAGTAACCCCAGTTTCTACGTTCGACCTTTCCGAAACAAAGGAGTGACTTCTAGCTGCTTGTTCTTGTAGCAACTGTGTTTGGGACCTTGTCCTCATACCTGCACTCGTAGAAGGAGCAGTATCGATGGGAGTTTCCCTGATAGTTATGTTGCCAGTATCTTCGTCACTCATTGTAAATCAAATTTAATTTCATACAGTTTAACCCTATCTTACTATAAGTGTTATTCGACCCTACTACCGATGGAAATAATTTTAACTAACTGCTATTATATTTAGTAAGTATTGTATTTATAAGAATCTAATAGAATATATTAAAAATCGATAGTTATTAGAAAGACAATGAATAAAAGACAAATGAATCGAATCCAATTCAGTAAACAATCGAAACAAAAAGTAACCAAAATAAATCATATAAAAAATGAATTCATGCCATGCTACACTCCCCCACAGTAAAGCATAAAAACTGCCTATTAGCGTAAACAGACCATTTAAATAAAATTAGTGATAGTTTTTTTTTTTTTAAGAAATATTAGAATAGAAATAGGATAGATAGTTTAGAATAGAATTAGAATTGAAAATATCCTCACTCATTGAAATCGTGGTCATCGAAAACTTCTTTTGATGGTTCCTATGCGCTTACAATGGGCAAATTTTCAATTTATAGATTTAAGCAAACACCAACTCAATCGTGGTTAAATCGCATTCCCGGAGAGTATTGATTAAAATTCCTATGCGACTGAGCGAGCGTAAGCCATAGATGTATTTATAAATACATGCAAGAACCTAAATAAAAATCGACGTTTTAAAAGCGGTTAAGCACTTGGACATTAGTTTTAATTTCTGCTTAAATTCCAGCAAATTTCTCGTCTCAGTATTTAGTTCTAAAGTTGACTCAAATAGTTTGCTAAGTTGATGGACAGAAGCTAATACTTGTATTTTGCTTTCTGTGTTCCGAACTCACTAGCGAATCTAAAGGCGTCATAAAAGTGAAAGGATAGAAATAGACCTTTCTTATTCTTTGAAAGTTTAATATTTGCGAGTTTCATTGACTTCATCTAAATGTTGTAATGAGGCCTCACGGTTGGGCGCCAAATAATATAATAATGATATAATTATAACTGTAACGGGTAACGTATAGTCGTGGCTGGTCATGCAGTAGCTGGATATCGGCTGGCACGCTGTAAATTTCCGGCACTAGCTCGTCGACAAAGGGGTGTAGTTCTGCCGAAACCCAGTTACCACAGTTAATTTATATTTCGCCGACCTGCCTGCTTTCCTCATTGCTATATTATTAAAAGTGAGCGTGCATGCGACAAGAGAGAGAGAATACAAAAAAAAATCAAAGATAGAAAGAAAAAAGATAGAAAAGAAAGATAGAAACAAAAGATAGAATTCCCTACGCTGATAATGCAAGATACATTTTTACAGTCGCAATCACTGGTGGATTTGTGATTGATCTTTGCCCACCCTTCCTATGATCATCGGCCGCTTGAAGCTTCAGCTTCAGATGATCCCTTTTGCTTTACTGGGGAGACATGTGTAGATGGATGAATTCAACGATAAATTTTAAACAGACATTATAAACTTTTATTACTTATCTAAGAGAAAAAAATTTAGATTATTAATCATACTTAAAGTTATCAAAATAAAATAATGATCGCTCTTACAAATAGACGAAAAAAAAAATATCATCAAAATTTATTAACAAAACGAAACGTCGGCAAGAAGTGCCGCTATTTCAGCTAAAGTATCTCAAGAATAAAAAAAAAGAATTAGCGCTAGCAACAGCTGTAGACTAGGCGCACAGACAATTTAGCAATGCGCTAAGCCAAGAAAGAACATACAAAAAAACGATTTGCCCACGCATAATAACGGGAAATCTCTTTGCTTGTTGTTGGAGATTTTTTTTTTCTTTGTTTTGCTTTATGTTGGGAATATGATTTTATTGATTTTAACGAAAAAGGGCAGGTGCAAGGGGGAAGAATATTTTTTGTACATAAACAAATAATGTGTGCATATTACTTACAGCTTCATTCTCCAACGTCGAAAGCGCTTTCTCCGTATTGCTGTTGTTAAGGAAAGTAAAGAAAGATAAAAAAATATTCTAACACCGAATATGCATACCCTGTAATTTTATATTGTTTTTTTTTTCTTTTTTTTTTCTCTTTGTATGGTTTTTTTTTCCTTTCTGCAGACTTTGCCGATTGCCTTTACCTTTCCATAGTTCCAAAATTTAATTAATTTTACTTATATTTAATTATTATATTTAACCATTCGACACGCAAAAAAACACTAACAAAAAAAATTAATTTATAGTTTTTTTCCTATACCTAATCCTAGCTTAACTAAAAAAAAAATCGACATTCTATGTATGCATTCGGGCGAGGGCTCAGTGGTCGCCCTTCAAAGTTCTTTTCTTTTTCTGTGTTTTTCTGTACTTGGGCTTTCTTATTTTTTTGTTCTTCTTTAGATAAAATTTTTAGATGCAGATACTTAGTTATTTCGCTCTATCAGCTGATAGTTATTTTTCGTATATTTGTATGTTGTTATGCGTCTTTTTGGGGTGATTGTCCGTTTAGCGCTTTCGGGAATGTGAATAATGGTACGGTGGCCGCCAGTGCAAGTATTTATTGCTTTCGTTATGCTAATAGAAAAAAAAATTAAGTGTTTGCTAAATTCTATGCGCATAGTAAAACACAATCATAAGGACAGACACCTATTTCTATAGTTATATTTTTTCTCTGATTTCTCACCTTTATGACTCGGGTATCGCCTTGACAATTAAAATATGGTCCGCCCTCTTGGGGACTTGGCCCAAATGTATATTTTTAACCTCTTTAAGCACTTTGAAAGAAAATTTTTTTCCAAATAAAATATGCGTAATTCTTTTGAATTAATTATGTATCACTTATTTAGAAATAAAAAAAATTTCTCAACTTTGGTAATTATTTTTTTCCTTGACCACTTAACACATCTCACTTTGCATAAGTACAAATTTGCAATGACTCCTACGGGTTGCTGCAAGAACCTAGAAACCTATTAAAACAGACGCTTGGTGTATCCACCTCGCCGCCATCCTGAATTCTCTAAAACGGTCCTATAGACACGGCTGCCTTTCTCTTTTTCTCTCATTAGAAAGCATTCCCTTAGCAACAGGAGAATATTTATTACTTCATTTGCATAGATAAAGTGAGTTTTCTTATCTCTCACCCACAGAAGCTGCTCAAGAGAGGCTGCAAGCGCTGACCCGAAGATATGTGGTTGCCCACATACGACCATAACATACGTTCATAACATACGATCCTAATATACGATACCCGCTAACATTGCAACATTGCATTGTTTAAATGTTGCCAATCTCTAGCAACAAGCGCCTTTACATCTGACAGCGATCGATAAGGGAGATCAACCTCTAGTCACATATCATATTGACCATGTGGGTCCGATGGACCTCACTAGGAAGAGGTACAATCATTTGCTAGTAGTTGTCGATGGTTTTAGTAAGTTCGTATGGTTATATCCTACCCGAAGTACCGGAGCAGAAGAAGTCGTAAATCATTTGGAAAAACAAGCAACAATATTTGGTAACCCAGTGAGAGTAGTGACCGATAGGGGAACGGCGTTTACGTCACATTTGTTTGAACAATATTGTAAGAACAATAACATACAACATTTATTAATTACAGCTGGTGTTCCGCGGGGAAACGGACAGGTCAAACGAATGCACAAAATCATTGTACCCATGTTAACGAAATTGAGTTTGGAAAGTCCAGTAACCTGGTATAGGCATGTAGGCAAGGTGCAACAAATGATAAACAACACTGAGCCAAGAAGTACAAAAGTGAGTTCGTTTAAGATACCAACAGGTTTAGATATGAGAGTTCCTGAAGATGCAGAGCTAAGAGAGCGTATTTTAGAATGCATAGTGAACGAGTTGGATGAGGAGCGAAAGGTGATCCGAGATAGGGCGATTGAAAATATTAAAGTCCTACAGGACGAAAATCGAAAGTCCTATGATGCAAAACGGAAGATCGAAAGGAAATACAGACTTAACGATTTAGTAGCGATAAAGCGGACACAGTACGGGGTAGGTCTTAAGCTCAAAGGAAAATATTTGGGGCCGTACAAGGTAGTATCAGTCCAGAAACACGGAAGATATAAGGTTGAAAGGATGGGAGATACGGAAGGGCCAACTACAACATCCACTGTGGCCGAGTTCATGAAACCTTGGGGATCTTCATTCGAGTCGAATGAAACGTCAGGAGGGCCGAATGTAGGAACCGGTGATGAGGTACCGATAGACAACAAAAGAACCAGAAGCGGTCATCGTTTCTGAAGCCAGTTCGTAGGGCTAGGCCGGCATAACCTAATAATAAACGACGGTCACACTTGACTTCTAAGTTTGCAACGAAAGCGAGCACACGCCTCGGGACAGACCTGGAGCCAATTTCTTTTTCTTTTTTATATCAAAGCCATAATATTCAATTGTCAAACTAACTGCCAATAAAAACCCGTAAAATAAACACTACATATATTCTTGATCAGCATCAACAGCCGAGACGATCTAGCCATGTCCGTCCGTCCGTCCGTCCGTCTGTATGAACACCTAGATCTCGGAGACTATAAGAGCTAGAGCCACCAAATTTGGTATGTAGACTCGTGTCATATGTACGCTTATCGAGTTTGTTTCAAATGTTTGACACGCCCCCTACCGCCCCCGCAAATGATATAAAACCGATTTTCTTAAACACCATAGCAACCAGAGACACAAAATTTGGTATGTATATTTGCTTAGTAAATGCGCACATTTTGTATTTATAAAAATTTTGCCACGCCCCCTACCGCCCCCGCAAATCAAATAAAACCGATTTTCTCAAAACCTATTTTAGCTAGAGACATAAATATTTAAATATTTATGGTATAAATATTTGCTTAGTAATTGCGCACAGTTTTGATGTGTAAAGATTTTGCCACGCCCCCCTCCGCCAACGTAATTTGAAAAAACTCGATTATCTCCCGTAATTTTCTACCTTGTGCAATCAAATTTAGCACACTTAAATTTGATACTAATATCAAGCAAAATACCAAAAATCAAAATCGGAATAAAAATAGTCAAGTTATGCATATAAACGTTTTTCCATATGGCCGGAAGTGGCCGTTGGCTGGTGGGGGCGCTAGGGTGCTCGAATGCTTGAGTGAGCGAAATACTAAGATATGCTTCTAAAAAGCATGCAAACAGATTTTGTTAAAAATACGAAAATGCATTGATTATTATAAATTTAAAATATTTGTTTTACTGGTGTATGGTATATCCAAGTCGGCGAGACGATTTACTTACTTCATTATTTTATTCTAGAGCACGTAAAAACCAAATAATTATTAGCTTTGTTTAAGATTAAACATCGTGTTCATCTGAAATGGCTTCACCAAATCAGATTGACCAAAGAAATATACAAAACGAAACATAAACAAAATAAGTCTCTGTGGAGAAACTTAATATTATAACAGCGGCGCGGTATCAAGTAGCCAACGCTGAGCATGCAATACTTATAAACAATTTTCAACCCCCGAAAAACGTGGGTGATTAGAATAAGTATTTTTAAGAACAATTGTCGCCTCCTAGATTCTAAGTGTTTATTTATATACACAACACTTTGATAAATAAAACCAGTTCATATTTGGAATTCAACGAATGAATTCGGGTTATTATTTCCTTCGCCCAGGAAGCCCTATTCAAGCTTTATTTGGGATTAGTCGTTGAAAAAATTTGTATTTATTCAAAGTTATCAAAATTATTATTTTGAACAAAAGTGAAAGACATCGAAAATATATACCAGACACGTAAAAAGACATTTAATGATGACCCAGTCCTTCTACGCGTATTAAAAAAATGTTTTTCTGAAGCCTCGACCTGCATAAGCCAAAGGAGACCTGGAAAAGCGTTCTTTTCACAAATGAAAGCTCTTTTGAGAATAACTTATTCAAAACCAAATTTCTTGTGAAGTTGCGGTTCTCCTCACTCGTTCAATCGTCGAAGTCGTAAAATTCTTTTCGAGTTTTTTTTACAAATCGGACACCATTTGTTTGTAATTTCGTATAAGCCAACTTACCCGTAAATGTTTTTCCACTCTTGGTTTGAAAAACAGCAGGTTTCAGTTGGCTTATTAGATTTTTTATGTCTCGAACAGTTGATTTGATCGATTCCGAGGACTCCTTCGCATATTTAAAGAACAAAGGCCGACAAGTGTGGGTCGATGACGGTCGGAGATTTCTCTAATGTTCAGAACTTTCACTTCCTAGGCGCAAAGGAACTACAGAAGCGATGAACATATTTTCACCCGAAATAGCTTCGTCTTCTGTGTTTATTATATGCTTGTAGGCGCTTTGTCTAGATGATCCATCACATCCCCAATTATTGAGTAAAGGGAAATTTTCCGGAAAAAGCTCCACCTCTTCATCAGGCATATCTTAAACAAGACGATCCATTAAATCCTGGAGTTTAACTTCTACAGATTCCTTCTGTTCTAATTCTATTTTCCGGTACTGATTCCTTCTTGGCAAATCCAATATTTTGTATCCGGGAAGAACGTCGACTTTATGACCCGTGAAGGAGCTCCTTAAAATTTCGTATTTCTCCCGTCAATCCCAGGTCCATAAATAAGGAAAACGCCTCTTCCTCAGTGTACTTAGTGGCAACTTAGTTGGATGGGGTTTGAATATGTACTTTCCTTAATCCTATTTAGTCAAATAGGACTGGCGATCTGCACAGCTTTCATGTTGCTCGCCTTTGCACTTTGAAGAAAGTGCTTCTGAAAGATGTTCTGTTGTAATGCTTTCAGTAGCACCCTCAAATTGTTAATGGTTGAACTTCTTCCTTCTCCGAATCTAAAACTGTTGTATACTCCTCAAGCCAAACTTAATTTTTTCACTAAATGTGGCACTTTTCTGCTGCTTGAATGGATAGCATTTTCGCCTTAAGTTATAGTGTGTATATTTGATTTTTACCTTAAGCTTCTTACTAGCGTTTTCGAGTGAAACAACATTTTTGCACTAATAAATAAAACTGTCTTGAATTATATTGACAAATACTATTCAGTCCAGATTTAAGGTGTTTCCACTTCTGAAGTTTAAAATAAACTGTTGCAAACAAAACGATTATTTAGCACTTTATATTACATTTCTTAAATTAACTAGGTAGAAGGCAAAATCTGTACAATCCATTTTGTATTAATTATGTGAAAAAACTAAATATTTACTTCCAATTAGGTAAACGGAAATAAAAAGCACCAACTAGCAACTAGGACCCATAAATTTTAATAATTGAACTAGAACTAGAAGCGTTTAAAAATACAATAAACATCGTGTCTTGAACTGTGGTGGAATAGAATTAACAAAGATCAAGTAGTATCAACGACGGACTGTATACACTGGGTTGATGAAATGTTCACCTATCAGATGAACATGGTCCCAATGTGCGAAGTAGTGCGAGATAAAATCGTAGGCCATAAAACTAGAGAAACCTGGCCTAAAACGTAGCTTGTTTGTAATAAATTGATAACATTGCGTAATGCAAAACACCCTAATTCCGGTATGAATAGTACTTTTATATCTTTTCAGAGGGTATTATAAAATTGGTCAGATGTTCGTAACACACGGAAGGAGACGTTTCCAACCCCATAAAGTAAATATATTCTTGGTCAGCATAAGAAGCTGAGTCGGTATAGCCATGTCCGACTCTCCGTCCGTAAGTCTGTGCAAATCAACTTCACGCCGCCATCTTAGGAGCTATTGGGATGAAACTTGATATTTGAGCTACTTATAACCCGGGTAAAAAAAAGGAGAAAATTGTCAGGATTGAAGATATCTTTTGTGTATGTGCAAACTTATATATATATAATGTATTTATTACTATTAAACGGTACAGTACAAATCTGGGGAGCGATCGTTACATAGAAGAATATGTAGTGTAGACTTGCAGTTGTAATAGCAGTTCCCTCGTAGTTGTAGTAGTCGTAGTTCCCTCGTAGTTGTAGTAGTAGTAGTTCCCTCGTAGTTGTAGTAATAGTTCCCTCGTAGCTGTAGTAGTAGTAGTTCCCTCGTAGTTGTAGTAGTAGTAGTTCCCTCGTAGCTGTAGTAGTAGTAGTTCCCTCGTAGTTGTAACAGGGAAAAAGAGCCGATGTTGTCTTGAAGCGATTAGTAGAACGACAGAGAAGTACCACCGTTAATAACCCTTTTTAACAGTGCAACTATAACAGCATCTTAGAGAGGAGTCACATACATAACACCCCTTAACACCCAGATGGGTTGTAGAATTCGGGGGGTTGTCGTTTCCGACTCGATCTGCGAGGAGTCACTGGAGCTGGAGACAATGGTTCCGTTTCAGACGATTCAAGACAGTCGGGTATATCGTCAGGAATCGGGACTACATCTTCAGAAGGTAGTTCGATTGATTGCGTGCCCCGAATACCTTCGGCAGGCGGAACCCGGTGGCGAAGTTGATCGAAATGACGATGTAGATTTCACAACAGAGACTTCTAGCCATTTCGAAAATGAATCCACATGAGGCTGTTGGTTTCGGTTTTGCTGACAGAGATTGTAACGTTTCACAAGTAGCTCTATTTCATCATCATTGGGCCACCAAATGTAGCTTCGAGCCATTGCTTTCATTTTTACAATCCCCGGGTGTGAAGCATGCAACGCTTGAAGTAAAGCCGGTCTAGATGGTTCGGGAATCACGGCCCGAATGCCCCATACAAGAATTCCTTTTATTGCTGAAAGCTCATGTCGGCGAGAAAAATATGAGTAGAGCTGATCTGAACGATCAACTTTTCCATTGGGCCATCCCCTTAACACACAGTTCAGAACCTTTGATAAATGCCCGACTTTCTTAGTTTGTAATGCTAGAGTTTGACCGCTGACAAGTGGTGTTCCAGCCCATTCAATCATTAACAGTTCTTCTGTAGTGTTGCCTTCGCCTTGTTGTGGTAATGGGCATCGGCTTAAGAAGTCGGCGTTGCCCAATTTTGATCCAGGTCTGTGAATTAGTGTAAAGTCATAGGCATTCAAGAATATTGCTCTTCGAAGCATCTGTGTGGAAATTACATTTGGAGTTGCCTTGGCCGTTGTAAATATTGCTAGCAATGGGCGATGATCTGTGACGAGAGTAAACGAACGACCATATAAATAATTGTGAAATTTTTTAACGCCTGATATAAGCCCAACGGCTTTCCTGTCGATTTGCGAGTAGTTTCTTTCTGTCTTGGAAAGAGTTCTACAATAAATGGCAATAGGCTACTCTGATCCATCCTGAAGTTTGTGGCTCAGCACCGCTCCAATTCCGTACGGAGACGCATCGCAGGTTAATAATACTGGCAATTTGCCATCGAAGTGCATTAGCACATTTTGTGAAGTTACAAGATTTTTTAGATTCCTGAAGGCATCTTGGTGTTTATGGGCCCACACCCATGGCGCATTTTTATCCAGCAGACGGTTAAGTGGTTCAGCAACGGTTGCTTTAAGCGGCAGGAATGCATGGTAAACATTGATGAGTCCCAAGAATGCTTGTAATTGTTTCTTATCGTTTGGAGCCGGAGCGCGCTTGATAGCTTCGACCTTACTGGCACACGGTCTTATACCCAGTGCATCGACTTTAAAACCTAAAAATTCTACTAACGGAACTCCAAATTGACACTTGTCTCTGCGTAGGCGTAGTCCGGCCTTATCAAATCTTGAAAGTACCTCATTAAGACGCACCGCTAGCTATTCCCCTGATTTTCCCATAACAATTATGTCATCGAAGTAGGGTAAAACACCAGAAACGTTCTGCAAAATACGTTCGATGCAGCTCTGAAATATGCCCGGATCTGAAGAAATTCCAAATTGTAGTCTGGTTACTTTGAAATACCCTTTGTGTGTACATATGGTTTGCAACAACGCAGACTGCTCATCTACCACTAGTTGTTGGTACGCCTGAGCAAAGTCGATTTTCGCAAATATGGATCCTCCTTCAACTGATGCTAATAATGAATTCATTGCAGGAATTTGATGGCCGTGTTGCTTAATCACTGTATTAATTGTAGACTTGTAGTCGCCACATATGCGAATAGTACCATCCTTTTTAATTACTGGCACTATAAGAGTCGCCCAGTCGGAGTATTCAATGGGTACTAGGATTCCTTGGGAGCAAAGCCGGTCTAATTCTTCTTCATATAATTTTTGAATTGCGAATGGAATGCGTCTCGCTGGCAGTCGGACTGGTGTTGCATCCGTAAACTCTAGAGAACAATCTTGGATATTCGGTCTGTCCGTTGGCTAGATGTAACGAAACGTAGCTTCGTCTATCATAATGATCGCAGACCCCGAATCCACTTCGAATTGGCATATTGCTTATTTATAATTATTTTAACAATTTCCTTATGACAAATTAACGGTAGTATGCTGTGGACACTGTATTCCTCATTCGGCTTTTGCTTGTGTAGTCCTCGGTAGGAGGCATGGCCACTCGATGTGTTGAGCGGTATCTTACAGCCCGGCAGACTCGTTGAAGATGGCCTGTTCGGTGACAGGCATGGCACACAGTGTTCCGATGTGGGCACAGATTCCCGCAACCATCGCATGGCTGGTGGTGCTGATTATTTCGGCTTGGACGGATCACGTTGGTCTGGACTTCGTATATCGACTCAGTGCTCTCAGCTGTATTTTGCATGGCCTAAGCGCTGTGAGCAGCGGCCTCACTAGATATGGCGCGTTCCATCGCGCGTTGGACTGTTAAATATGCCTCTGCTAACAGACTTTTCTGAAGACCCTCATCCTTCATTCCACATACGAAGCGATCGCACAACATGCGATCCAAAGCATCGGCAAATTTGCAGTCGACAGCGAGAGTCCTAAGTGCTGCCATGTAGTTCGCAACATGGAGACAAATGTTGGTTGAGTAATTCATATATTTCCGATAAACTCAAATCACTAACCTGAGTAGGGGATGCCAATGACGCTAGAAGCTCGAACAGTGGAGCGCCGGCCAACGTAAGCAATGCAGCCTTCTTCCGTGCTTCCTCCGTAACGTCATTGGCCAGAAGGTACAGCTCGAAACGCTGCTGTAAGTTATCCACTTGTTTGGGTGATTTAAGTCAAATGGTTCCAACTGGCACACTCCTGACATTATCACTGATTTATTTGTTGATTTGCGTTCTGTAGCAATATCCACCTTGGCAGGTTTCTCCTCATCTGATTCAAAATCAGACATTAGTTGTTGAATTCGATCGTATGTATGCAAACATCAATTCAAATTTGCAGTTGTCGTAGTTGGAAAAATACCGTTTCTGTATTCCAATAAAGTTGGCGCCAGTATGCATGCGGTTTTCGCGTCTCTTTGTTCGCTTTCGCTCGTTCGATTGCAACTGTACGCGATATATGTATATACATATTTATATAAGTTTGACGAATCATCCCATCCTCGTCGCCAATTTTATGTATGTGCAAACTCTTATATATATATAATGTATTTATTACTATTAAACGGTACAGTACAAATGAAGTAAGTAAGTCGTCTCGCCGACTTGGGTATACCATACACCAGTAAAACAAATATTTCAAATTTATAATAACCAATGCATTTTCGTATTTTAAAAAAAAACTGTTCACATGCTTTTCACAAGCATATCTTAGTATTTCGCTCATTCACGCATACGAGCACCCTAGCGCCCCCACCAGCCAACGGCCACTTCCGGCCACATGGAAAAACGTTTATATGCATAACTTGACTATTTTTATTCCGATTTTGATCAAATTTGGTATTTTGCTTGATATTGGTGAAATGGGTGAAATGGTATGTATATTAAAGTCGCCAAAATGTACATATGTAACAGGCAGAAGGAAGCTTTTGATCAGCATCAACAGCCGAGACGATCTAGCCATGTCCGTCTGTCCGTCCGTCTGAATGAACACCTAGATCTCGGAGACTATAAGAGCTAGAGCCACCAAATTTGGTATGTAGATTTTCTCAAACACTATAGCAACTAGAGACACAAACTTTGGTAGATATATTTGCTTAGTAAATGCGCACATTTTGTATTTGTAAAAATTTTCCACGAACCCTACCGCCTCCGAAAATTAAATAAAACCGATTTGCTCAAAAACTATTCTAGCTGGAGACACCATAGTTGGAATGTATATTTGCTTAGTAATTGCGCACATTTTTTAAGTGTAAAGATTTTGCCACGCCTCTTTCCGCCCCCGTAATTTGAAAAAACTCGATTATCTAGCACACTTAATTTTGATACTAATATCCAGCAAAACTCAAAATTTGATTAAAATCGGAATAAAAATAGCCAAGTTATGCATATAAACGTTTTTCCATATGATCGGAGTTGGCCGTTGGCTGGTGGGGGCGCTAGGGTGAGCACCCTCGTATGCTTGAGTGCGCGAAATACTAAGATGTGCTTGTAAAAAGCATGTGAACAGATTTTTGTAAAAATACAAAAATGCATTTGTTATTATAAATTTAAATATTTGTTTTACTGAAGTATGGTATACTTAAGTCGGCGAGACGACTTACTTACTTCATTTTTAAAATGAAAACGTCGAAATCAGTAGAGCAATAGAGCACACACATACAACGCTACGTACGTGACGATCATTATGGCGGAAAAATTCAAATTAGGTTAGACGAACATTCTTTAATATTTTTATATTGCTTCATTCAGGTTGATTTAAATGAATTTAGGAAGATTTGTTAAATAATTCATTCATATTCATTTCATTTGTCCCCGAGGTTAAGAATGCATATTGTTAATACCAATCAAAAATTTAAAATTTCTTGGACCCTAAAAATAAAAAATACTTACCTCGTTTCTTACTAAGTAGGTTTTGCAGACAGAAGCGCCAAGGTCCGTCTAACGGAATTTCGATTATTTAGCCACTTTTTGAATCTTTTTGGAGTCTATACGCATAGGATATAGTACCACATATATATATATATATATATATACATTGTGGAGTAAGAATTCAAAGCTGGTGTATGTGTAAAGAAATTTATTCGTATGTATGCATGAATATATGTATAATGTTACGCAAAAAAGCTTTCAAAAATTTACTCAAGAATATACAAAAAAGCTCTTTTCCTGATAGGCCTTTAAATATAGACGAAATTAAAACATATCAACTCTTCGTGCCTGCGAACAGTCTGAATTTATCTTCAGTAACAAAACAGCAAAACCACAATCGGTATAGTTTTATTGATCTCATTTTCAAGTCATTTAAGAAATATAGACATAAATATGTACATCAGTTTTGGGCTTAACGCTTTAAATGAAGTTAATAAATAGGTTATTCTAAAATCGAATTTACAGAGGATGTATTCGTTTTAAAATTTAAAACAAAAATATAGCTCTGAAAATGTGTTCAAAATAATAAAAACCAAAAATAGAACAGCGTCTCATCGCTGCAACGGGTAACACAGAAATTTACGTTCAATATTCGTACGTGTGTGCATTTTCACTTACATATACACATGGTTTTTTTCTTGTTGTGAGTGTTCAGGTGAAGGAAGGTACCATAAATAAACGTATTCCGCATACTTGATCCCAATACATAATTATGAGGAAAATATAACACGTTCCCAGTTCAGACATTTGATTTTTGAGTAAACGGAATTTAAATATTATTTTGGATGACATGTCGATCGTATTGAAGATTATTAGGAATTGTTGAACTAATGCAAGTACAACGGTATTTTAGAATGTGTTTTGTAACCACAAAACATGTACATACATATGTCTGTATCTGTTAATAATGTATTCACGAATTCATATAATTTTACAAAATCCTTTAATACTCATTCCTCAATTAGCGCTGCTGTGCAAAACAAATCTAAATGGAAAGTAAAAAAGTAAGTAAAAATTGTTTTATAAAAATATTGATCATAAACTTGTAATTAAGTAGTAAGATGGGCGGTACTGGAATCGGAAGATCGATGATTTAAGTAGAAGCAAATTCAAATCACTATGCCGGTAAATTTTTATTCTGCAAAGAAAAAATTCGTCACGACGCTTCGGTATACCATGCAGCAAGTTAAAGGAAAGTGGCTTATGCTATCTCGCTTACAAGCACAGTTGTCGCTATCGGAAAACTCTGGCCTTTACGGATGACCTGGAGAAAAATATGTATACGAATACTTTGGATATTTACAAAAACCAAGGTGAAAAAGCCTCTACTGAGCAATTGAATCAGTTAAATCTATCTGTTCCAGAAATTGTATTTCTCTCTCTTTAAAAAAACTGAACGTGACACTACTCACGCTAGCTAGACTCACCGAATTTGGTACGTAGGCTTGTATAGTACCTACGGTGGTGAAGTTTTCTTTAAACTTTTGCCACGTCTTCCGCCCCCGCAATTTAAACAGATTCGATTTTCTTAAAGGCTATAATATCTAGAGACATAAAATTTAGTTCGTGTACAGGCTTAGTACAAACGCAGATATTAAAAATTTTGACCCAGTAAATTAAATAAAACTGTTTTTCTTAGAAACTAAAGCTACCAAATTTGGTACTTAGATTGGTTTAGTATACATACGTGCAGATTATGATTATTCTAAATTTTTGCCATACCCATTTCCGCATCCATAATTTAGAGAAAACCGATTGGATCGCAATTGAAATCAAATTAAGCACACTAACTAGTCTTACTAATTTCTACCAGCGTACCAAATTTGATTAAAAGAAACATGAAACATGAAAAATATACGTATGAACGTGTTTTACTAGACGGTCCACAGGGCCAGAGTTGGTCGTAGGCTACATTTGTCGATTGAAATTTCAAATCTTTTTCACCTGGTGCAAGTATACTGAAGACGGCGAGACGACGTACTTACTTCATTTTTTGTCTGTTTTTTATTTGCCGTCCGAAATACGCCTACGCTCAATGGTCGGTTGTACGAGTCAACGTCCAGACAATAAGTGCCTAGAGTGTAATGTGTTATATTAATGAATATCAAATTTGCAGAAGAGAAATTTTCGGACCCCATAAAGTATGTATATATTCATTATCGGCATCAACAGTCGAATCGATCTAAATAAACTTATAAACTTTGTCATGCACACCGATGGCAACGCGAGCATAGTGCCGAACAAAAGTCTCCGGCCAGGCTGTGGATGATTATAATATATAATTAATTCATTTACTTCTTGTTTCCTTTTAAATATTTTTTGAATATGTTTGTCAATTACTCTCGGTGTCTTAATTGACTAAGATTAAAACATTGAAGATATACATACATCAATTTGTATATCAATTTGTATTTGGAAATTTTACTAGTAATAATCATCAAAAAGGTTTAATGTGGTTGGATCTTTATTTCATGTGAAGGAGTCGCAACATTGTAAACATTTGATAAAAATAATGATCAAATTAGCGTAACTTAAAAAATTTAATGGAAATGTCAAGACAGCAACACAAGGCAGTGAATATTGACGGTTGCAAGGACTTTGACTTTCGATACCCTCCATTGATCGCACCTTGCTACGTCCTTGGAACGCATCGTCGATAAAAAAAATATGGATACAAGATATTTGCCAGACAGGACTTGGAAATTCGAATTTTCGTTGATGTATGATTTTCTTACATCTTCCAGACTAATTATCCCTATTAATATCTAACAACCTACCAAATCGAATTACAAACATGGAAATCATACGCATGAACTTATTTTAATAGGCGATCCATAAGAGCGAGGATGGTCGTTGGCTAGATAGCATATGCTGTGTGGAGACATGTGAAACAATTTAATAAACATCCATTAGGTCTTTGAAATTTAAAATATTTGTTCACTACTTACTTCATTTATATATAATGCCTTTTACTTAAAGTTTTGTTGAAATTTAAAATCGTTTTTGCGATTTTGTATTACAGTACCAGTACTCACATGTCGTTAGACAAGTTGGTATTAGAGTATAATAAAATTGGTCAGATGTTTGTAACGCACAGAAGGAGACGTTTCCGACCCCATAAAGTGCATACATATATTCTTGCTGAGTCGATATAGCCATGTCCGTCTGTCCGTCTGTGCGTATGCACAGCCGTCTTAAAAACTATCGGGCTGAAATTTTTTTGTGCTTTTTATTACCGTAGGCAGATCAAGTTTGAAAATCTTTGGGATCGGACCACTCTGTCATATAGTTGAATACGAAAAGTAGGTGGAGCAGTTGGAGTATTGCTATGAAATTTACTATTGTGATAGTAATAGTAAAAACACATCAGATCCCAAAATTTCAATCTGATCGGATAAATAGAACACAAGTTATAGTCAATAGAAATCGTCTCTGTTCAACCGCTGCCGGCAGCGCTGCCTACTACGTCATTGCTCGAATCATCAGAGCACACGCATACACACACAGACGCAACGCTACATAAACTATGTATGTATATGTGTATGCGCCTTGCATGTAAGAGGGGATGGGAAAGAAGAAGAACAAGAAATGGAAATGATATTTGAAAGGTTATGTGCATTAATGAATTGAGTTTCAGAAAAAGAGTTTGGAACACGTAAAAATATTATAGCCAAGGTCTGCAAGTGTATATAAACTTCGGCACAGCCGATGTTAGCTTCTTTGATATTTTTTAAACCATGCACTCATAGGGTGAAATGGTATATTAATGCCAAAGTCTAGGCTGACGGAAGTTTTCCGATACTTCATCAGGATCGTCTAGCATTGTCTATCTTCCGTCTGTCTGCATGAACACCTAAATCTCGAAGACTTTAAGAATTAAAGCCACCGAATTCGGTATGTAGACTTGTGCAAATAAATATAGTTTGTTTTAAGTTTTTGCCACACTCCACACAAACAAAACAAATTTTATCAAAGATCATAACACCTAGTTTGGAATACACACAGGTTTAGTTTGTGCAAAAAGCTGGCCACGCCCCACAAGTTTTTAACTACTGCACCTAAATTTGAAACACTGACATCTGTCATTAATATGAAAAATCGGACTGAAAAAATCCAAAATTCTTCGTAATTTCTTCAAAAAATTTATATGTGGGAAGTGTGCCGTGTTAATTGAATTCTATGCACCAAGTAAAATAAATGATTTAGATTTATAAGACCAAATTTTTTAAAAGCATACTCTGCAAAATTTTTTTTCATTGGTTATAAAATTACATGAGCTAATCTTTTTTTTAATTACGGTGAAAAAGAAACAAAGTCTGCGCGGTTGCTAAACGCTTCTTTTTTGCTTTTTTTTCATATGTTTATACACATATACATAATATAAATGTATATATATATGTGATTTTAAACAAAATATACTATTATGTACATAAATTAACAACCTAGTGATAATCACAAAAGCAAAAAAGTTTTCCGACCAAAATTATTTTTCGATCTATCGTTCCCAAGATATTTAATAAGTAAATAATTTAATAAGTTTGACATAGTAATTCATACACAAGTTATTGAGAAAAGTCACTGTTAATGACTTTGACGTTACCATAAGAGCTATATGATATAGTGGTCCCATCCGGTCGATTTCATGATATACCAATCCCTGAAGAAGACTGCATCAGCGCCATGGCTTTAGAGATGCAGGAGTCGGGCGGATATCGCTATAAGAACTCTCATCGTGCTTATGTATATGTAAATTATGAATATTTACAATTTTTGCAACGCTCACTTTCGTTTCCATAATCTAAAAAAAAACCGATTGCTTGTTAATTTATAATTATAATTATTATTATTATTATTATTATTATTATTATTATTATTATTATTATTATTATTATTATTATTATTATTATTATTATTATTATTATTATTATTATTATTATTAAAAGCTTTTTTTGCCTGATACATACATTTTGGCGACTTCAATATACCATTTCACCCTATGGGTATGTTATAAATACATAATACAATTTTCTTTACCAGACCTACAACTTCTTTTTGTGTATCAGAAAAAATATTGTGTAACAACATCTTAAATGATTGTACATTAAATTCGAGGAAAAAATTAAAATCACATTTCTCACATATGTATGTACATACGTAGCAAATAGTTATAGTTTGTTGGTAAATTTATTATTATAATAATTATAATTAATTATTTATTTTCATAGTTCAATACTGTGCTACAAGCTGAGGAAGAGCACTTGAAATCCATGTCGAAGTCAACAACAACAGTAAAGAAAACTATCAAGAAGTCATGCAAGAACAATCAGAAATTGGACAACTCGGAGGTTGCCGAACTAAAACACGTCTGCAATAAACTTTCGAATACAATGGAAGCTGAAAATTCCGATACTGATATTCTTTCTAAATCTAAGAACACGGAAATAAATTTAGATCTAATTGATAATTCTAATATTAATTCAAAAGCCGAAACTAAGAGGATGAAGACGAGGAAGTCAAAAAAGTGTGAATATGACAATCAAAATATATCGGTGGTAAGTCAACGGTGACCCGATTGGGACGCCAAAAATTTGTATCTTTATACCGTTTTAATTGAGGGGGTAGAATAATTATTCTACACAATTGGTAAAAATGCCGAAACCACAAAAACTATTAAATATATTTTTCAGTTAAAAACATTACAATTACATACAAGAGCCATTAAAACAAACGTATTTTTACTAAAGCAAGCATTAGTGGTTTTCTTTATTACTCATTCTAACCTTCAGGCGTCAAATACTTTTATTTAAAAAGTCGAATTTTCGCGGAAAAACCAGCATGTATGGCATGTATGTATATAATATATGTAGTTATCCGATTTTGCTCAAAATTGCCGGAATTATAGCTAATGACCTAGTTTGGTGATGCTAAAAAAGTGTTTCTTCTGACCAAAACTATTTTTCAATCGAACGAACGGAGTTCTTCCCAATATTAATATACTTCAATATTATGAAACTCGAAAAACACAATCACAATCAATTCACATAGCAATCGACCTGAAACCAACCCAAAAGCAATTTCTGTGGTGCCACAGAAATGTCTTTTGACAGTTAAAATAACCCTACTTTCCCTCCAATATTTAAATAATATTTTGCTTCTATTAAAACATTAATTAATTGATTATTCTTGGATCGTATAGCATTTAAGCACCAAATTATTATTTGATAGATTTAAAAAACAAATTGCCTTAAAATACGTAGACATTTTTGTGACACATCCGAATACATCGGAAAAATATAAAAACCAGTTTTTGTGATTAAGTTTGGAAATGGAATGTAAATTTAAAGTGTGTTACAAAAAACTTAAAACTTGCTTTAGAGATAAACATACTTATTCCACTGTCGACTGTGGAAAACTAAAGCAAATTTAAACCAGAGAGCCGGGTCACTGTTCGTGACTTTGCTGTTTGTATAGGAGCTATATATATAGTGGTCCGATCCGTGGTTTACACGCATGCCGCGATTCGCACGCATACACATATAGTTTATGTAGCGTTGCGTCTGTGTGTGTATGCGTGTGCTCTGATGATTCGAGCAATGACGTAGTAGGCAGCAGGCAGCGATTGAGCAGAGACGATTTATATTGACTGTAACTTGTGTTCCATTTATCCGATCAGATTGAAATTTTGGGATCTGATGTTTTTTTACTATTATTATCACATTAGTATTTAGTATATAGCTATATTTGCTCCACCTACTTTTCGTATTCAACTATATGATAGAGTGGTCCGATCCCAAAGATTTTCAAACTTGATCTGCCTACGGTAAAAAAAAAGCACAGAAAAAAATTTCAGCCCGATAGTTTTTAAGACGGCTGAGCAAAACGCATACGCACGGACGAACAGACGGACATGGCTATATCGACTCAGCTTTTGCTCCTAACTTCTAACATATTTATTTTTATACCCTTGCAGAGGGTATTATAAAATTGGTCAGATGTTTGTAACGCACAGAAGGAGACGTTTCCGACCCCATAAAGTATATATATTCTTGATCAGCATGAGAAGCTAAGTCGATATAGCCATGTCCGTCTGTCCGTCTGTCCGTCGGTGAGTACGCGTTTTACTCAGCCATCTTAAGAGCTATCGGGATGAAATTTTTTTTGGGAGCTTTTTTTTACCCGGGTGAGATAAAGTATGAAAATCTTTGGGATCGGACCACTATATCATATAGCTCTAGAAGAAACATTTTTGCAAAAATTGGAGTATCCCCATGAAATTTACCAATATGATAGTAATAGATATAAAATCTCAGATCCCAAAATTTGAATCTGATCCGATAAATAGAACACAAGTTACAGTCAATATAAATCGGTTCAAACGCTGCCGGCAGCGCTGCTTGCTGCCTACTACTGCCATCATCAAATCAACAGAGCACACGCATACACACACAGACGCAACGCTACATGAACTGTATGTGTATGCGTGCCGTGCTTTGCTTAGAAAATGATGGAAGAAGAAAAACTTGTGGTAAAAAGAGAAATAATATTTTGTTTGTGTATTGATGAATTGAGTTGCAGGGAAAGAAATTTCAAAAAGGAAAAATATTATTGCCAAGTATACTGCAAGGGTATATAAACTTCGGCATAGCCGAAGTTAGCTTCTTTGATATTTTTTACACACTTTCTTCTTCCCAAAATTTGTAGCCCTTTCAATTCTAAGAAACTTTGCTGAAGAAAGTGTGTAAAAAAAATAAATATTTTAGAAGTTAGCAGCAAATGGAAAAAATACCCTTTTCGAAAAAATGGCAACTTTGATGAAAAACTTCTGCAAAAAAATTTGTTTGAAACCATCGTTATAACTTAAAAAACTAATGATGCAGTTCGATTCGCAAGACCCGAAATAGGGTGAAACCATCGAATTTTACCATGTTTTTTTGTTTTTTTTTTTTAAAAAACTATCACAGTGTAATAAAAGGTTTATTTAAATGTTGTTATTAAAAGGTAATAGAAAAAAACTACGAACAAAAAACAATATTTATTATTTTGATTATTATTAGCAGTCTTAGAACTGATTAATCGGGAAACAATTAAAATAATTCAAAGAATCAAAAATACTTGAAAATATTCTCTGAACGACAATCTTCTTATTTCACAGTTCTTGTGTTTTATGACACTATGATTCTTAATACTTCAAATACGTTAAAAACTTAGAGACTATTATTGAATAGAAATATACGAATACTTACCAACTTTATTATACTCTATATATCCTTATACATATAGTGAATTTAAACGGGTATCTTACAAAAACTTTTACATTACAGAAAAGCAGTTTTAGCAAATTTGATGCCTTGCAAAAGCGTAATTTGATCCATGTACGTTCTAGTGATTCTAGTAAAGCACAAAAAGTTTTCAGTGTAAGCAATTCATTTGTTAACCCAACCATATTATTTACATCCTCGTAACACAATTGAGTCAATACCACATCCCTAAAATATATTGCGTCATTGGTTCTGCCAGCATATTATATACTTGTTGGAAACAATTTTCTTGGCAGAACTCAGATACTGAGAAGCGATCGAACTGTCGTCAGTGCGACAAACCTGTGTACAAGATGGAGGAAGTTGTCATACAATTCAAGGGTGAGAAAGATATTTATCACAAAACGTGCCTTCGGTGTAAGGACTGTGCGAAGCAACTTAAGTATGCACAACACATAAGAAATGAATTTTTTAATCTATCTGTAATTCTTTTAGATTTGACAATTATCAAAGTCACGAGGGAAATCTCTTTTGCAACATACACTTTAAGTTGCTCTTTGCTCCCAAAATTGTAAAAGACGAAAAAGAGACTAAGCCACGCAAAGCCGAACTAATTATTAGGGAGAGTCAACCTGTTGAATTGCCACCAGACGTGGCAAGAGGTAATTGTCATTCACAATAAAATGTTTCAATAAGTCGGAAGAAATTTTTTCATTCAATGCTGATATCACCAAATTGTAATTAATAGCTTCGGACAAACCGGATCTGGGACTTGAAGAACTACAGCAATTAAACGTCCGCTCTAGATTTCAAGTATTCGAGAAAGATTCAACCAAAAGCCAGGAGTCACTCCCTGAACGATCAACTTCTACTGCAAAGCGAAATTCGTCTATTTTATTAAAGCTCGCAAAGCTCCAGAAGCAAGGACTACAAAGCTGTATTAATGGTGGTGCAAATGAGGTAGATGAGTTTGGCCCAATTGATGACAACGATGACTACAAAGGTGATGTAGATAACAATAATGGACACAATGACGAGAGCTTTGAAGAAAATGATGAGGAGGATAACGACAATGATTTAGCGCTTGTACGCTCGAGGAGACAAACTAAGAGGGAAATACCAGTGGGACTTGGCGAAGCTATGAATGATATTAGATCTAAATTCGAGCAGGGGCATATTATGTCTAAAGAAGAGCGTCGGGAGGAAAGGAAACAGGAAATACAAAATATACGATCTCGCCTCTTCATGGGTAAACAAGCAAAAATTAAAGAGATGTATCAACAAGCAGTGGCCGAATCTGAACAGAATGTTACATCTATCGGTAAGCACGCTGATGTAGAAATTGGGGACGCAGCCCGTCAAATCAAAGAAAGATTCGAGAAAGGCGAGATGTTTGGAAAAAATAAGATATCTCAATCTTTGGAGTCTGTTGGCAACAGTAATTTGGTGGAAGATGCTGATGTATTTGAGTCCGGCAAGTATCCTTTACTTAATAGCCAGATCATGTTTCTCATGTAAATTTGTATGTGTTTGGCAGCTATAAGTAAAAAGTCGCGATGCATTTTTATGGAACTAGACGCTAACATAGTGTTCAACTCTGGACATAAAGGAGGTGCTCAAGAAGCCCAGATAACTCGATCAGCCTCTAAATTAGATAGCCGTAGCAACCAAGAAGTAATTTCAGTTGTTTGATTTAACTATTTTACTATGCAAAAGCTAAGTTAGTATATTAATATATTGCTGTGTTTATGATTTAACTTATTTAGCATGCTGAAGTCAACGTGGTAAAATGTGACGCGAAGCCAGAAGATATAAAAATTGCAACGGCTGAATTAAGTGAAAAGTTCAAGTTCTTTGAAACGTATCGTCCAAACGAGGTAGAACGACGGCAGTTTCGTATAACACCTCCACGGGAAGGAGTAGTAAAAATGCCGACTCCAGATTCCGATCAGGATGATCAACTGCATCCGGAATCGAAACACGCTTCCCAATTTGCAGACAATATTCTTCAGAAAACTCAAACCACATCCACCATGCTAAACAAATTCCGCGAGATGGAGAAATGTACTAAATCAAGCCGTGACCTTAAAGAACTTAAGCCATTGAAATGCTTTACTCCGCCGCCTGATGATCGACGTTACAGTGAAAGATCGGATAGTGAAGAGGAGGGCGATAGTGAGGAGAATGAATCCATTAATAGTTCCGATGGGGAAAATGACATTGCGAAAAATTTTTGTGAAAATGATGATTCGCTTAAGGAAGTAAGACTTATACTTAAAATAAGACTAGCTTTTAAATTACTACCTACCGTTAAATTCGTTTTACACGCTCAAAATAAATAGGCCCAGATGGCAACTCGAGCTAAGCAATTGCGTGCAAAATTCGAGAAGTGGCAAGCCAACGAAATCGAACGGGAACTAAATGGAAATCACGTGGATGTTTATTCACAGCAAGTCTCGGACGATTCGACCATAGAGAGTGCTAAAACGTAAAAAACATATAACCCTACCAAATATATTAAAATATGTAGATAACATGCGCTATTTCTAGAATACGGGAACGATTTGAAAACATGAAGAACTTTGATAGTCCATTACAATCTACCCCGCGCCATCAAGTGAACCGTTTTGTGGTAAGTGTTGCAAAACAATGTGTAACAACACATTATTATAATTATATGCATTTTAGTAATCGACTGGACACTTACTGTTTTTGGCATACTAATTAACCTGGCTCGGACGATGAAGAATCAGTAAGATCAACGTTTCGGCAACCCAGAGATTTCGTCTTGCAAGAAAAGAAAACGACACTGCAATCTAATTTATACATACATTTAACAATTTTAATGTGGCAAATACAATTTTGTATCTTATTCTATAGCTTTATCCATAAATTCCAGGAATCTTTTGGCATATTGTTCGGGATCACATGTCGATATTCCGTCGACATTACTTCCATATTTCACTGTCTTTGCTGCTTTAGCCGCCTGCAAAAAAAAAATTAATATTCTTACCAAAATGGCAACTTGCTGGTTAAGAATCAGATTTTATATACCTGCTTTTTGACCCCGTATTGAGTCAGGACATCTATAATTGCTATGAAATAGATCTCTCGTTTCTCTGCAATTAAATATTTATAAACAAATCACAAAGTTGGCAATGGTAAATAATATAAGGGATTAAGTTTTAAATTTCTCAAGTATCTGTCTTATTTCTATAAAAAATTTAATATTTTAATTGTTCTGACACAACACAAAAAAATCTGCGAAAACCCAGACACAGAAACCAAAAAAATAAAGTCTAAAACTACAAATATAAAATACTATTTAAGAAGCAGATTTTATTTGATTTTATTTAAATGAGATATGGCGATTATTTTCCACAATATTAACACCATCGTAATCAAATTTGGAACACTAATATTTCCTTTTCATATCTATCAACACGCCAAATTAAAAATCGGATACTAACGTTCTTCAATATGTGAACAAAAAGAGCAGAGTGAGATAGCATAAGCATGCACGTAAATCTGGAGTATGTACATAAGTATGTAAGATGTAAGTATGTAAGATTTTCGGAAAATACTTATGGTAGTACATTTGTAATTTTGTATAAAAAGGATTATTTTGTTAAAGTCATATTAATATTACAAGGATGCATTGGGGTTTTACATAAATTTCTAGGTTTTGTCAAGCAATTTGTTTTTCAAATCTATCAAATGAAATGTTGGTGTCATGGCAATCAACGACATACTCCTCTTGGAACTATTTTTCGACTCACTAATACCGATGGAAATCAGCACGATCGACTAACAATAGTACTTATGTATATCGTTAGTTCTTAATGACAACAAATTATTAGTCTGTAAACTCAGTTTACAAACGATGATTTTTCGTGATAATGTCTTAAGAAAACAAACTTTAAACTTTAGGTTACTTTGACAACTCGGTCCCGAAACAGCTTAATCTAATGTGTTATCAGAAATAAAATATGAAAAAAATATTCCCCGAAATTTTTGAAAAGGAGCAAACAGTTTCGAAACAATTTTTGGTGCATAGAGCTGATTTCTAGGATTTTTCAATAAGCAGGCGTACTAAGTCTTGGAAACTTTTAAAGTTAAGTCTATCCAAAGTTTTTTAATTACAGACGGTTCTCTGTTCTCTGGACAGAGATGGATTAAGCAAGGAAAGGAAAGGAAAGCAAGGATGAAAAGAAATTTTTTTAACCAGTTTGTATGTCGGGTTAACCAAATTCATGAATAAATTTTGTTTATGTAAATATTTTGAAATCCTAATTTGCACCAAATGTGAGCAAATTTGCCATCAATTAAGCCACAATGCGGAATCAACGAACAAATTCTAGAGAAATTTTAGGAAAATAACAAAAGAATAATATCTTAATGTGTACACTCTCAGCAGACCGTCGTAGAATGCGACGAGTTTGTGTTTGGTTGAGTGAAGAGAGAGACGAGAAGGACCGGCTGTCGCTTTCACCGTGGGGACCCAATAGGACGGAACACTTTTTGATATCGATTTAAAAGACGTTATGATATCAAAAATACATAAGTCTGTTTCTAGATTTAAGTTTCTTAGACGTTTACAATAAAGCAAAATCAGTCAAAAATTATCCATCAAGGAGATAATATTATTATATTACAAAACAAGAAAATCCAGAACATATAGTTCTTGAGTTGAGAACCCTATGCCATTTGACATTTCTGTTGAATTGAAAATTGCAAAAAGAAGAAAATAGACCCTCTAAGCCTCCTGATTTTGTAATAGATTGTCGTATAATTATACGACAAAAAAATTAACTCCTATGTCTTAGGGAATTATAGAGCAATACCTACTTACGCAATATTATGTTGCTACTAAAGTTATTAGTTATGATTGGAAAGAATTATTTCTTTTATTATTTTATCTATAATGGTGCTTTGTTTTTTAATCTAAAACAAAATCAAAGGAATTAAATTTTCATTTCAAAATATGCATATCTATAAAAAATTCAATTAATTAAAATCAGATTTTTATAGCGCGAAATAAAATTGAATTATTTTCAATGGCCTGTGCTTAAATTTTCAAAGGCATTTTCGTAAATGCCTTGCAATTGTTTAATTGCGATTCGATCTAGAATCAATATTTTTTCAGCAGGATTTGTTTTATGTAGTATTTAATTTATTTATAGGTATGCATATTTCCCAACAGTTGCAATGTTATCTAAATGTTAAAGGGTCAGGACATTTTGAAAACTGTCAAAAGACATTCATGTTAGAACCTACAAATGCTTATCGATTTCTGTGACAACCCTGAATGTCGAATATACATTTAGTCTTCCCATTATTGATCCATCTGCGATTAGACTTTAATCCGTCTAATATCAAATTTGACTTGGGAGTCAGCGACTTTCATACTTTGCAGATTAATTTCAGGCTGTGCGAAATATTTCGACGCTTTATTATTTATCGAATTATATAAAAAGTGTTTGCAACTATGTAATATAGCGTAAACAGTTCTGGGAGCTCAAAACAGTGATGGGTAAAGGCCCTGTATGAAATATTGTCGTACTTTAACTACCGCTTAAGATATGAAGTTTTTAAATTAAATTTTACAATATCAAAGAAGCTAACTTCGGCACGGCCGAAGTTTATATACCCTTATAGTCCTTAGCCATTAAATTTTTACATGTTTCAACTCTTTTTCTGTAACTCAATTCATCAATGAACAGACAAAATCTTTCAAATATTATTATATTCATTTCTTGTGCTTCTGCTTCCCCATACCCTTTTACATGCATGCCACGATTGGCACGCATACACATATACATAGTTTATTTAGCGTTGCGTCTGTGTGAGTAGGGTGCTGCCAGCGCTGCCGGCAGCGTTTGAGCAGAGCCGATTTGTATTGACAGTAACTTGTGTTCTATTTATCCGATCTGATTAAAATTTCGGGATCTGATGTTGTATATAAAAAACTATTATATTAGTAATTTAGTAATTTCATAGGGATACTCCAGTTTCTTCAGCTATTTTTCTTCTATAACTATGTATATAAAATAGTGGTCCGATCCTGACAATTTTCATACTTTATTTTACCCGGATTATAAGTAGCGCAAATATCAAGTTTCATTCCAATAGCTCTTAAGATGGATAAGTAAAACGCATACGCACCGACGGACGGACAGACGGACACCGCTATATCGACTCAGCTTCTCATGCTGATCAAGAATATATATACTTTATGGGGTCGGAAAGGCGTGGCAAAAATGTTAAATATCAATAATCTGCACGCATAATAAAGAAATCTAATTACAATGTTTGGTGTTTCTAGCTTTGTTTGTTTTCGAGAAAATCAGTTTTATTTAATTTGCCGGGGCGTAAGGGGGCGTAGCTAAAGTTTGGTGACTCTAGCTCTTATAGTATCCGAGTTCTACGTGTTCATATGGACAGACGGACGGACGGAAGGACAGACGGATGGACGGACTGACATGCGGACGGACATGGCTAGATCGACTCAGCTGTTGATCCTGATACAGAATATATATGGGGTTCCGACCCCATAAAGTATATATGCTTCCTTCTGTCTGTTACATTTATTTTGGCGACTTGAATATACCATTTCACCCTATGGGTGCACGGTATATAAACACATTTTCAAACATTTTTTGTAAAGATATGAATCATTTGGGACTATTTGTTTTATATACATCTTGTTAATTGACATTTGAAGTATCATTTCTAAAATTTTTCATTCTATATATACAGTGGTGGTCAGCGGGTTAGCCCCTTTTTTTTGTTTGATTTTAAATTTGATTTTCTCGGCTCCTAAGAAAGTTAATGAAGAAATTTTTTTAGTAATTTGTTGGTTATTGTATTTATATAATGACCCGTAATTATTGTCATGTCAGCTTTCGACGTTTTTTTTACAGGTGCGTTTGAACGAAAATCGGCCCCCAAATGCTGGCCATTAGTTTAGCCCGTTCTTTTCAAAATCTTTAATATTATAGTTAGACATGTGTATTCTTTGAAAAAGTTGTAGATCTAGGTAATCTAAGATAAACTGCATACCAAAAATTTTCATTTTAGCCCCAGTATTTGATTTGGGCCAATCGAAATTTCGGGTTTTGTATGTAATTCTTGAGGTCTCTTGGTTTGACGCCGTTTTACAATACCAATTTAAACTAAAGTAATATTTTCTTATTCTAAGTATGAAAGTGAATTGAATTTCCCGTCAAATGATACATGTTTCATTGAAATCCGATAAAAATTAGATTGATTTCATCGCCCATACTTTCAAAAAACTAGGTAAGCAAAATTTCCCACACATCATCCATCTCTTTCTTTTGCCTGCGTACGAACCGTCGGGGAGCCGCTTATTAGGTAAAAGGGACATTGAGAGCGGCCGCAGGCAGGTAGACATTAAAGAGCCGATTTTTTTAAAATTTTAAAATTACAGTTATATCCAACGGTTTCAAAGTTTTTTTTAGAAAATTCTTCACATACTCATAAAACACCCGAAACTAAAAATAGCACCACTTTTTTAATATTTACTTAAAATTAAAAAAAAATGTATGTATTTCGATCCTTGGCAGCGCATCTGCTGAGGCTCCATGAAAATAAGTGTTTGCAGTGAGCACGATGCTAGGTTACAAGATCATCCGAACAAAAAAAAATGTAATTGCTTGTAAAAGCTAAAAGATATGCGCTGGTAATGACGAAGTGTTTTTTTTTTTTTTTTTTCATGGTTTTAAAGTAGTGATTTCGTTTTTCTTCCAAATTTTTGACTAATTTTTAATTCTAAAAAAAAAAATTAAAAAAAACGTTTCGACCTGCTTATTTACGTGTAGAAATTGAAAAATTTTGTTGTGAAAATTTTGAAAACGATCGGTCAAGTGGTTTTCCCTAAAGAGTGCTAACCAGCTTGGAAAATTCTGTTCTTCAGGAAATCGACTTAGTTTTTACCCTTGCAGAGGGTATTATAAAATTGGTCAGATGTTTGTAACGCACAGAAGGAGACGTTTCCGACCATATAAAGTATATATATTCTTGATCAGCATGAGAAGCTGAGTTGATATAGCCATGTCCGTCTGTCCGTCCGTCTGTGCGTATGCGTTTTACTCAGCCATCTTAAGAGCTATCGGGATGAAATTTTTTTGGGGCCTTTTTATTACCTGGGAAAAATAAAGTATGAAAATTGGGAGAATCGGACCACTATATCATATAGCTCTGGAGGAAACATTTTTGCAAAAATTGCAAAAATTGGAGTATCGCCATGAAATTTAGCAATATGATAGTATTATATATAAAATCTCAGATCCCAAAATTTGAATCTGATCGGATATATAGAACACAAGTTACAGCCGATATAAATCGGTTCAACTTGCTGCCTACTACGTCATCATCAAATCAACAGAGCACACGCATGCACACATACAGACGCAACGCTACACTTTTTTCCACTTTTTTCACACGGGTCACATTCCTATGACCGATTTGGGCTTATTCATGGGATATATATTAACTTTTGAAGGGTGGTTCCAGTTTTATTGAAAGATGATCAAACACATTTTATGATCCATACACAACTAAAAAAGTGTAAGTATCTTCAATTCGTTCACTACAACGTGAGTCGCACCAAATTAAAATTAAATCGGTTTAAAATTTTTCTTTGATCCGAGTGGCAATTTCTGTAATTAACCACAGGATTATGCTTTTTGTCACTGTTATAAACTTTTAAGAGACGAAATAATCTATCAATACATTGTAGACGTTCTAGACACCCGTTTGTCCCTTTAAACCGAAATCGACTAACTATGCATTTTATGAACCTTTTAGGGTCCTCTGCTCTGATTACAACATGCCACAACCTGTAATCTGCTTAGTGTCTTCTATGTACCGAAATCAGACGATTAGCTGACAAAATGCTGTAGTTAATAAATTGTTAATAATTCGTTGTAACCTTTATTTTCTAAGTATTGTCATAAAAATGTTAATTTTATTTTATTAATAACTATCAAGATACGACGGCTAAATCAAATATCTGCCATAAGCAAAACAAAGTCTAGTCTATTATCATAAAAATTAATATTTGCTAGTTGAATTAACATTTCTCTTTGCATCTCTTACCATATAACGGATGTATATTATTTAACTTTTTCTTTGAAACATTCTGAGAATTCTGACCACAATTTATATATCTTGAATACCACTTTTGCAATTGTCCTTCTTTTATTTTGGTTATGATTTTAAAAATATTTTAAAATCGTACATATACTCACATTCACAATAATTATGCATAAGTGGCACGAAAAATATGACATTTCGCCCAATCTTAGTGTATAGTCATACTTTTGGTATGGATCTTTTCCGATCAGCCACCACTTAAAATAATATTTTTTTAGTTTCACCCTCATCCAATTAAGAACAAGTCCAAAGATTTATCATATCATTTCATGATAGCGGATGAAAGATATACAAAATGGGAATCAAACTTTTTGCTGATACATATCTAACATTTACATTAACATGTTGTCTAACATCAATGGTCACATTCCCAGAAGCAGTTCATAATTATAATAATTAGTTTTAAAAAAATAAAAAAGGTAGCCGAAAAAGTAAGTCGACCCAAAAAGGGTCGCTGATGCTCCGATATAAAACCCGTGACACAGAAATTTTTGTGTGCGTCGACTCGTAAATATTATATTTATCTCTGCCCAGCCTCTGCCTCTGTTGTTTTGGCTCCCAAGTGCAATTTGCTTAGTTGAAAATGGCTATTACGAGGCTACAATCTCTTACAAGAGGCATAGCTTATCATTTTCTTTGCATGTAAATTATTAAAATATGCATAGGTAAATATTTTAATTAAAAAGATTTTTTACTTTTGGTGACTCTTTGACCCCTTGTATAGTTTGTTGATGTTTTCTTTAAAAAAAAATGTTATCCCTAATTAAAGGACATATTGTATATCTTATAGAATCCAAATTTGTTTAAAAACACTGCGAAACTATTGAAGTTATTCCGACTGTTGCATTTTATTCGTTCGGAGTATGGAGTATTAAGATGATCTTAAGATGACATTAAGATAAGACTTAATGTTTTTGTGGAATGCAGAACATTCATCAATAATAGAAATAGGCAAAATCAATAAATCAATAAAAAAAAAACTTGTTTTCTACGTTTGAACACAGTAAACAACTTAAATAGTTTTATAATGCTGGTCGTCATTATGACACAATAATTAAATGTGACATATATAAACTTAAATACATATCTGTTTTACAAACCTAGATATAAAAAGAATTTCAGGACTTTACTATTTTAACAAGTTAAACTAATTTAAGAAAAGTGTTCTAAAAAAATTGATTTACCTTCAACACTTGGAATGGAGTATATGTCAACTTCATAAACGACTTCTTTATATTGGGCACCTCTTGGCGAGTCGGGGGGTGTGTTATAAGTCCAGCTTTAATCAAGGAGACACAAAAAATGTATTTTTGGCTGTGTAATTATATTTTCTTCTCTTACCGTTCGCCACTATCACACTCCTCACTTTCACTGTTCTCGCTGCGTCCTGTAGCTTGTGCACTATCGCCTTGTAGGGCTTCCTCTTCTGCTCGCACACAGTCATGTATCCCAACCAATAGGGAATAATCCATTATATGCAGTTTAGTTAAGAGCTGTTTTAAAAATGATAGTAGATTTAGTTTTTTCTTGTACTTCATTACTTTTCAGAATGTATTTAAGTAGTCTAAGCTAAGTAGTCTGAAATAACATAGTACCGTACAATAGTCCCCCACAAGGGAGCGAGGATGCGGGCACCTATTTGCCTTAGAGTTTCTGGATAAATCACTAGCAATACCATTAAACTTAGCAAATAGTGTACAAATAATTTTTGGACTGTCCAACTTGGGTTTGTAATCAACGGTCTATATATTTTGACGATCAGTGTGGTTGTAAACATCTTTCTAGGGAAGAACTCCAACTGTGACAACATATGTACATACATATGTGCCTGACGAACTCAACACGATTAAGTGGTCTGATTCATTATATATACATACATATACCTCACGGATTGTATATCTCAGATTCAGCCAGATCAGATCACTATACCATATATTTTTATCATAAATAACAGTGACTTATCTTAATGACAAGGTAATTTTCTAAACTATTGTCACAAATCATTGACAGTATGCCTATTACAGACTGTGCCAAATTTTATCAAGACCGGGTGACTATTTTATTTAAAATATATTGGCTATACAGCCAATTACTTTTGACGGGATTGCCTTATTGGCCACAAGTATTAACTTTGATGTTCAGCCCTACCTTCTACAGTTTAATATCGATGCGGAAATTTTATTTAATTTAAGAGGAAGATCATAATATAAACTTTATGATAAAATTAACCTGTATACATTTTGATTGAGACCTTCTCAAAATCTGAGTAATCTGTAAATTACAAATTTCCAAAGCACCATTAAAATATTCTTTTAAAGCCAAAACCCTTTGTTTGTTGTGTTAATGTGCACAGATAATTATAAAGTGTAAAATGCGTAGAAGGAAACATCTCCGATGAAAGAATATATATTTTTGATCAGCAGGACAAGACGAGTTCAAATAGAAATGTCTAAACCACTTAAGCTACAGCGCTGAAATGCACTATATCATGCAGCTCCCATACATGGGAGTACAAACTATGGCACGGCTTTTTCCACGATTTTCTTATTTGAGTTAATGAAACTAAGCAGAATAGAATAAAAAAGTCAATAGAATGCCGCATCGAAAATGTATCGGTTATTGAATCTAGTTGGCAAAGGTATATGCAATATGGTTAGCGCTATTCCAAATAAAGTTTGGAGTTGGTTTTATAGTCACAACTACCTTTTTAGGTAAACCATCATTTATAAATGCTGAATAACAAAAATATTCTTTTTCGCTCACTCTAACGAGCGCCGCCACCAGTCAGCAGCCAACTTTGTCTTTGTGACCATCTAGTGAAATATTTTATATGCTTAACTTAAATTTTTTAATCCGTTTTTGATAGAGTACATTGATAGATAATACAATACAAAATCAATATTCCAAGTTTACACGGATCGTTTAACATTTGGGAGAGAAAATCGAGTTTATAATTTCCGGACGGTAACACAATTTGAAATATACTTGATCATCGTACCTGCTACACGAATTTATGTACCAAATTTGGTGACTCCACGAACATTGCTAGATCGACTAGGCTCCTAATGGTTATCAAGAATATATATACATATTTTATAGGTTCGGAATTTTTACGTCTATAATTCTCCTTTTTACCCACCCATGATATAAAAATATATATATTAAGTTGTCTTTTCGGCTTTTTAGGCTTGTGTACTTACATCAACATCATTGTTCAATGTATCCATCAGCTTCTTTTTTGCCTCGTCTCCAATCTCCAACTTTACTTTTTGTTTTATAAAATCATTGTCCTTGAACGTAGGTAAATGTTTTTCAAGTTCTTTTTCAGATGCTTCTCGATCCACAGTGCTGCCTTTTAAATCGAACTTCCTAGACAATTTTTACTTTTTAATAAAAAGTTTGTTAAAACTTGATTCATTACCCGTACTTGTGAATAGTTAAATGTGAACTAAAAACGTTTCTCATGACCACAAAATAGTATTGCACGCTTTCCACTGTAACCCGATACATTCCTAGGTACTGTGGTAAAAGAGTCTTTCCATGCCGCTCAACAACGTACTAAAATTTTATACAACATGTTGATTAATCAAGCTGCTTGAAAAGCAGGAAATATGTACTCACTGGATGGTAATGCTTTAAAAATGCATGCATACGCTCGATTTCTTCAGATGTCAAACTCTTAATTATGAAGAATTTGTCGTAGCTCTGGTAAAACTGTGCTCCCGACTTACCCGATGAGTCGATTCGGATCGGTTGCGATCGAGTCAAGGACTCACGAAAGTCTACATCGTCGACACCAAAACGTTCCCGTAAATTGCGAAACACAAGTGGACAGTACTCTTTGACTTTAAAATGCGAAGGCATGTTTTCTCTATAAGGGATAATGAGGATAATATTCTTATGATAAGATTAGTCTAATGCTTAGTTTTTGTCTATAGATAAGTCTATACAAATGTAACGATCAAAGCCACACAGGTAGGGATAATACTAATTTTTCTTAACGTAACACCAAAGGACTACAAAAATAAAATTTTAGACACCTTCAGACAAATTACACACGGCCTATAGAATCCCGACAGAATCCTTTCATTTTAAAACGTTTTTCGGTAACATGTGTATATTTAATACAATGATTCCGAAAGCACCAAAAAGGCAAGAAGCTGCTCCTTGTGTGGCTTTATATTCTTAAACATTGTAATATTGATATATGCTTCATCAGAACAATCCCTTTAGCAACAGAAATTTGATAACTTCTTTAACTGAACGTGCTGTAATTTTAGTTGTTCCTACATGCTTCACTGCCCAACTCAAGGCATTGAGAAGCGTCTAAAATGCGTACTTATTAAATAAATGGTTGTCGACTTTGATTTTGGAATAAGCACGAAAGTCATCCGGCAGAAGCATCACTGGGACCATCACGTGACTTAGCTCATTAATCTGTAAATTGTTAATTAAAAGTTATTCCTTTGGAGGACAGGAGCAGGCAACTTACGGTATGGTTTATTCCCCACATAAATACGCTCAGGATGGGTTCGTTAGCTCGAAATAGCTTAACCTTCTGATGCTTCACTCTAAAGTGCTTCTTTTTTAAAATACGCGGCTGCGACGACGAAGATATTTTTTTTTCCATTTTCTGGGATGGCTGTGACACTATTGTCCCTGAAAAGTCAATCCAAGTTGGTTACCACGACACTGGAGGAAACTACCTAAACGGATGCGAAAATATACATACATGAATAGATATAACTGTATTACTTTTGTTTTGTTTTGTTTATGATTATGTACAGGTAAATATAGTTATTTGTTATAAACCAATTATAATCACCAGTGTATATACTTACATCCACTTTTTAGTTCCACTTTAAAATACGCAATACACACGCAAATTCTGAGAGGTCTGCCAACTCGCTGCTTTAGTGTTGCAAAATTTTCTGGTGCAATATGCATGTCCATAAAGTTATCGTCTCTGTTAAATTCAACTTATCGTCACTCTTCTGTTAATCCAGTGTTAATTTTTTTGCATTTATAATTTTAGATTTTTAAGCTATTTGTTAACTTAAAACAAAAACCCTTCATTCATTAACAATAGATTATACTTTTTAATTTTAATAATTTAACTTTAATTCAATTTCCTGGGTTTTAAAAGAATTCCATGTACTGACATGGAATTCATTACACCGCCTTTATTACCACGGTGTAATGAATATTAAATATTAAAGTAAAAATCGTCAGTATAGTTTTCGAGAAAACTGCATCACCGACTTCATCGGCTAAAAGCAAAGGTAAAAATGGTGTGGAACAAGGGAGGGAGACAAATGTTTTTGGACCCCGAATTAAACCTTTATTCGAACGATAAGACGCTCGATACTATCATCTCCAATTTGAATCGAACGGCGAAAATCAAATAGAGCGGCGAATTGACTGTGTAATAGTTTTGTACCCTTGCAAAAGAGTATATTAATTTAGTTCAGAAGTCTGAAGAAGAAGCATTTCCGACCATATAATAAAGTAAATATATATATATTTTTTTCTCAGCACGATAAGACTAGTTCATAAAGACTTATCCGTCCGTCTGGGTCAGAATAATCTCCCCCTAAACCGAAAGAGCTACAGTTCTGAAATTTTTGATGTGGGCTGCTAAATACTGCAAGGTTGTGTACCTCCTATTCAGCCGGATCGAACCACTATAACATCGCATAGCTCGTATACAAACGGCAATAACTTCTACATTTTCTAAGCTATTCTAAAAATTAATATTTTTGAGTTCGGCACAGTCGTGCCATATATATCTATTATAAAGCTGTCATATAAATATTCGATAAGATAGCATGCTACATTCGCCGGATTCCTACAGCCTAAAATTTTAGGCCGTTCTTTCGCAAACATTAGACTTCTTAGATGCAATATTTTTCACTTTAACAGCTATTGGTAAGGGAAGAGCAAGGGTATACAAACATCGGCGCGGCAAAAGCTAACCTTGTCGCACTGGTTTCCATTGAGGAATGCGCACAAGAATGTCACCGCATTTTTTGAATAGTCGGAAATTTAGGACTGCGTTTGCGCAAATTCTTATTTAGAAAATCGTGAAAATAGGTTATAGCGTGAAGTGAAAATGTTTTCTTTGGATTTGCAAAATATATGTAAAAAGTCCAGCTTAGATATACATGATGAACGGCGTTTTAGGATTTCCACAGGAAACAAATCACTGGATGTGCATTTAAGGGGGGGGATTCCTTTAGGCAAACTTATAGAGCTGATTGGAAATCCGGGGACAGGAAAAACACAAATGTGGTAAGCAAAAACAAAAGTACTGCAATTTTGTCGCCTAATATCTAATACCAATATTTGCGTTAGCATGAAGCTCTGCCTGAATGTGCAATTGCCCATGACTTTTGGTGGCCTACAGGGTGAATCTTTATTTTTTGACACAAGACGTGATTTTAATCCTAAACGTCTTGAAGGTGAGTGTCATATAGTCTGATTACACAAATTTCTAAGAAAAGTTTTCGCATTCAGACCTAGCTCATGAGTTTGAAAGGCGTTATTCGACTGCTGGTAAATCGGAATATATGAATGCTGAACAAATGCTACGCAAAGTCCATTATGTTCAATGTACCAACACCGCTCAGTTGATAGCTCAAGTGCGAATGAGCAATGAATATGTAGCAGCAAATCCAAATGTAAAGGAATACACGTACATACATACATTCACATATGTATGTATTTGGAGTTTTAAAAAACATTTAACAATTTTTCCTTTTTTGTAGATAAGAATAATTATTATCGACTCATTATCTTTTGCCCTCCGCATGATACAAACAGTTCGCCAGCGCTATGAGCTCCTCCTAGAACTGTACGGCAGCATGCGGAATGTGTTGTTCCAGCATCAGGATCAGGTGACTGTTAGTCAATTCTATTATCCCTACCACTAGCTCAATACCATAATAAGATTTTCTCCGTTTATTTACAGTGGATAGTAACTAACGTATTCACAAGTTACTACAATCGGAGAAGCAAAACATATTGTCGAGTTACTGGTATGGGTAGAATGCATTCAATTTTAGTGAACGAGAGAATTTGGTTTTCACAAAATGGTACCTATTACCTAGGTAAAAATGAAAAAACTCGGAGGATCATTGAATAATTGAAATAAGTAGATTTATTTTCCACAATTAAATAGAGTAATTTCCTCTAGTCTATCGCTATCGATTCTGAAGCATTTGTTCATCGATATCAATGAATAATGGTAGGTGTAGATAGCAAGCACTTTTTAAAAGCTTTACCTTTTTAAATGTTTTTGTATGAAAATGTAGCATATATCGGGATGTGTATTATGTTACTTTTCCGCAGTAGGATATCGGATATATGTATGTATACATACTTATTTGACAAAGGTACCTACATATGTACATATGTACATACATTCATACATATGTACATATATCGACATCGACTACGATCACACCGCTGAAGCTCCAGCGTTATCGTAATTTGCAAAGTGACCGTGACGTTGCTGCGATCATATTTACTGACATTTCTGGTAGTTGTAGTTTTCTAAGTCCTGCTGCAGAGCCTGCAACACGGCTGCCATAACTCGTGCGAATATGTGGAAACGTATTCAATTAGTTTCAATTACAATCACATATTATTAGTACAATTCAACTCCGTGATCGACTTGGGGACGGGCGAGCAACGAGTACACATAATAAATTACGTATAGAAGTTCGCACTTACTCTTTCATTCGCACATCTATCTCCTAAAAATGGCGGAATCTGGAATTGATCTGGGCTTTGACATGGAATTCGACTTGAATCTTAATTTGCTTAACGACAGCACCGAAAATATGGATTTTATGGCGAATGTTACAGCAGCTGGAAACTCCGACAATGTCGAGTTTTATGAATTAAAGTCGACACGCTCCTTACGGACCGACGAAATGTGAGTATAATGTAGATGCACACATATGTGTATACTTATATTTGTATGTTAGTAGTTGTGTTCATACATACATAGATAGATACAAATTGGAAAATAAACAATGGGTTAGAAAAAATATCTACATATTTATGTGTGTTACAAATATACTTACCTATAATGCTACTCATGTATGTACATACGTACATCTTCTATATAAATGTACAACGCGATATTATTTTGCGCATGATTAGCGCTCTTTTATTATCTTATCGGCCTACGGGGTCTTAGTATCGCTTGTACGAGTGTGTGCGTGTTCTTATGTATGTGCATACAAATGTGAATTCATTCTTACACATTAGAGAGTATCTGTGTACATGTACATCTGGATATACATACATACATACATATGTTTATAACCAGATACAAATTTAAAGTGTTTAGATAGATATTCACTTTAAATCGATACTGTGATGCTATGATGTGAGAGATTCCGTGATGATGATGTACATATGTACCTACATACATATGTAGAACCGAAAATCATATATATATGTACATACATATATGTATGTATGTTTATAATAGCAAAGTATTAAAAACTATGTACTTGTTAGAGGACATATGTATGTATGTATGTACATATGCTTGTATCACATTCATATTTACATACATACATCCATATACATACATACATACATACATATGTAATTGCCGAAGTTTTCTTTCAAGAATGCCAAATCGGCATTGGGTTAAGTAACAGCTACATACATACATACATATGTAAGACAGTATGCAGAAACACCAATATAGGGTATCCATAGTAGTAATTTTAAGCTTACCATTGAGATTTTGCAATTTTATACATATGGACATGCATAGGTACATATGTACATATATGTATTTTTAATCAAAAATAGATCCAATAATTATAAGATTTAAAGGCATCCGACTATCATCTCCACATTAAACCATACAAATTTGTATGTGGCTAATGAGCGTATTGCAATCATTAGAAATTTATTATTGTTAAACAACAAGTGGTGACCTGTTACATATGTAAATACATACATATGTATGTACATGTTTCCTGGGCGAAACTTAAGGTACATATGTATGTCCGTACATATATAAGTCCGCCCCTGCATAAAAAAACGCTACTTTGATGCGAAACAAAGTTTATAAAAGCATTTTTGTTGCTAGCGCATGTGCGGTTCTTTGCCAAATTATACATGTATGTATGTATGTATGCATGTACTTTACACTATATGATGAAAATACTATGTATCGTATGCCTTATTAAAAAAGCAAAAACCTATATAGGGTAACCATTAGACTGGTATTCCAATATTTAATAACAACAATTAAAATCGACTATAATGGAGTTTCTAACCCAGTTTCGTTCTTCGTCTCCGGTCCATCATACAATCAAACTGTTATAATAGCGCACCCTGTATAGTACAACAAACAAATACGTACATATGTACATACATGTACATACATGTACATACATATGTATATGAATGAGTGTATGTTGATGTGAGAAGTAACGATCTCGTAGCTATGTATTTGGAAAAGCTTTGCAGATTGGTATTCAAGAATCGGACGGCGGATAAGCAAGATCAAGGTCTTTGAAACAATTTGTGCGGGGAGAATAATTTCTTATTACGGATTTACTATAGTATTATGTTTTCCTATTGGAGCAGAAAAAATAATCCGAATGCCCTTAAGGGCTTAAGCAAATCCACTGAGAAGGATACTCTAATAGCAACCTCCGGCAACTATCATACTGAGTATCCAAGTGAGAGCGTAATGGCTTCATCTAAAGATGCCTCTAATGGTAGCTATACGCAGAAGGATAATCCTAACTCACCGACATCAGAAACACGGCTCCAAGAATTCCAAGAATTTTTATTACGTGTTCAGAACTGGCAGATGTCCTCAACAACGCCTTGCGATAATGAAAATGTCACAAACCATCAAAACGAATCAGTTTCATCAAGTCGGTTAGTACCTATTGAAGTAGGCATAGAGCCATCAACTGTAATGGAACTAGACGACACAGACACAAACAGTTTTGCTTGTGCTGCAACACATATAAAACCACACACTTTCGATAAAGGTACAAAATCCTTTTCAAATTCTGCGGCTACAACGAACATTCGAGTTACAGTTGGAATAGATAGAGATTTGGAAATGATTCTTGAAATGGACCCAAGTATTGTAGATATGGGTGACATTGTTGGCGCCGAAAAAATTGAGTCTCGCGTCGTGGGGCTCCCTCCACTTGCGGGTGGGTAGGTATACGTAGCAAATTTTTATATGTGGAGGCTAGATTCAAATTTGTTATATCCATCTTAATTATAATTTATTACCTCTTATTTATTATTCACAGACCAACCTTTAAGACTGCCACTCCAACGTCACGTACACAACTTAAACTTCAATTACAACGGGAACAACAGCAACAGGAACAGCAGCAGCAAATGTTAATGCAACAGCAACTCACTGTACATGCACCAGATCAAACAATGAAAAATATGTTTGGTCTACAAGTCTCCAACGAACTAGAGTTTGGGGGAAGTAACAGTACCAGTGCATCCAGCTTAGAACAAATGTCACAGTTAGTTAATAAAGATTGTGATCGCTTACATTCGCCCACTCCAGGTTCCTTAAAAGTGCCGTTGCAGAGTATCGGAGTTGATGTGCCGCCGCAAGTGCTCCAGGTAGAAAAAATTAATCTTTTGAGAACTCGTTTTAAAATGTTAACCAAACTTTTGCCTTCTAGGTGAGCACAGTACTTGAGAACCCCACCAGGTATCATGTAATACAAAAGCAAAAGAATCAAGTTAGGCAATACCTCAGTGAATCATTCAAGCCATCTGTTTGGGAGTGTCAAAACTTCAATGTAAGTGAAATCTTTACGAATGCTCTTTTAAATAATTTAATAATTTTTCTCAATGATTGGCAGTCTAAGCATGCGAACGCACATACCTCAGCATCGACTGGAAACCTGCAGACTTCTTCCTTGGCCAACAGAAATCTTCAGCTCGACAGACCAAATAGTTTTGGGGGCGACATAAGTTGCAAGCCTACAGTACATTCAGAAGATTCTGTGCAGTTTTCGCCTTTTAATCAACAAGAGCAATTATCTGTCAACGGAATGGATAATCGCAGCATTGGAGATGGAAGCCTTCCATTGCCGCACTCACATCCGTATTGCAAGGCCACATCAAGCCTGAACTCTTCCTTGACTTCACGACCTGCAGCTAGCATGATAAGTGCCATGCGTAATTCCAATATCTCAGGCGCAAGTACGGCAAGTCCACTTCAATCTACATCAGCTCCTATGTCACCTAGCTTGAGTTCAGTAGCCACTAGTGCCTCAGAAGTAAGTAGTATTTTACATATATATGTACAATATACATTGTACATTGCAAAAAGGGTATATTTTATTTTTGGTCAGAAGTGTGCAACGCATAGAAGGAAGCATCTCCGATTGTCCTAAAATTTAACATTTTTTAAGCTGTTAATGCCATGTTTTGCCAATAACTATATTATATTGCTGTCAAATACACAAACGGAAAATTGCGACGCATTGCTATAGCCTAATCTTGTAGCTTGTTCTTTCAGGAACTTTAGCCTTTTTACACAAAAGCTTTTTTAACGTTGACGGCTGTAGGTAAGGAGAAAGTAACAAAAAAAATGCACCCATGCACCCGAGTGAAACTGTTGTATGTATGTATGTATTAGGGTTTCTAGCCCCATAAAGTATAAGTATATAGCACTGACTATCTGTCCTGATGAACACTTAGATTTCAAGACTATATCAGCAAAAGTCTCCAAAGTTGGTATGCTGCGACTGATAGAGTGCAGGCAGATCAAGTTTATTTTAAAATTTTGCTGACACTCACAAAGCCAACGCCATTAAGTATATGTTTACTTTTTAGGAATGCGCCCAGATCATGATTGTTAAAAAGAAAAAAACAATTGCCTATCGCAATTTCTTAACTAACGCAATCAAATTCGGCACACTGCTTTTACAGACATTTCATAATCCAATCCATCCATGTTAGTAATGCAAATGCGTCGGCCTTAAAGTGAAGGAACTCGTAAATTTTACGTGAATCTTCCTTGTAGGTCTTCCTGATAAAATGCAATCCATCTTATTGAAAGGAGCGAATAATTGTATTGCAGAAGTGTCTGCCTTCTTCAGTATGAAGAATATCGCTTGTTTCCAGAAATAGTATCAATTATCTTATTTTTGCTTTGATGTGATGTTTTTGATGCCAGAGTTCTTGCAAGAACGCCATAAACATGCAAAATCGTCAGGTAATAATCTCTTAAATAATACGGTATCAAATGGTGTGTCCGATTTGTCTTGAAAAATATCGATTCCTATGGATATAGACAAAAATAATAAAAGTAGTATTAAAAGACCAGTGAACGTGAAAGTGGCGACTGTTTGTTTCTAGGCTAGACACTGATGTCTCATCTCACGATGTAACAGCTTACACTCGGACGAGAGTAATTTCTCGAAATTGCAGTGAAAAAGTTTACATATGTATTTATATTCTCGTTACAATTCATCTTTAAACCCTTGCAAAAAAGGTATATTAATTTTGGTCAGAAGTGTGCAACGGATAGAACGAAGCATCTCTGACCGTCCGTCCGTCTGGATCAACGCAAACTCCTTCTAGACCATAAGAGCTACAGAGTTGAAATTTTGCAAGTAGTCTTGTTAAGAAGAAAATCCTCCTGCACCAACAACTAATACAAACACTATTTCTGCCAAATCATCACCTACCGGCTGCGTCAAAAACTAGATTCGTCCCTTGGCCTGGGTTATCAAAACTTTCAGCACTGAAATCTGATGCTGCTGTATCATCTGGATTTATTAAATATAGCCGATTCGGAGTACGTTCGAAATATTTTAATGCAGTTATTACTTTTTCCTTTATTCCACCAATGTCAACACTGTGATCTATTTAGATCATTGATGGGCAACTCAATTTGTCTCCTCCTTAAATTTCAATCAAGACATTCTTATAGTTCTAGGGGATTTCACGGATGAATCTACTACAAGTGAATCCTATCATGAATTCTAATAGAAAATCTTTAGATCTTATACTTGAATTTAATTCCTCGAATTGTGAAACAAATTGGATTCCTTCCTGAGACCAATTTTACGTAGAGCTGCCCCTCTATCACCATAGCTTTTTCTACCGTTTGACACGGTGATTTTCAGCCTAATGAAACCATTTTTAATACCGACTCGTTTTGTCTGTCGAATTGTAAAGGTATGAACACAGTTGAATTTTTCAAAAGTTATCCAACTTGAAAAACGTGAATAGTCGATATTATAAGAATTTTCATAAAACTCGTTAATTAGATTTTACTCTAAATAAGTGGCTTGATAAAAGTCATGGCGCTTAATGTGCAATGCTTTAAAAACTATATTCAGCATTGTAAGCTGCAGTTTTTGCGCGATCCTAAGCAAGTTTATAATTTTGTTAACTCAAAACGTAAAACCCACCATTCTTGTCATTTGAAAATAAAAAAAAGTAACACTGATCAGCCCATGGCCAAAATGTTTGTGAGATTTCGTAACACCTAGTTTTTATCCTTATCAGTTAAAAAAGTCTAATTGTATTTTTAATCCAGTGCTTGATGAAGATTCACTTCTCAGCTAAACTAGTCGAACTGTGTATTCTCCATGAACTGAATGTGTACTTGGGTTCTGGGCAAATGTTTTACATAAGCCCATTTAAAATTTTTTAATTGTTTTATCGCTCTTCATAACAATAACAGAAAGTCCCTTATTCAGAAAACTTTTGAGAACATTATTACATACTTCGTTTCAGCAAAATTTTTTGGCGCTCTATTTTTTTGCCATCCCATGCGTTTTGAAAAGTAATCTTTTACCACTAACATTTTAGAATTTAACTCTTTGGCAATCAATGGATTTCAACCTGGCAAACAAACTAATGCCATGTGTCTGACTTCAGTCCAGGTTTTTTAATTCTGTTAATAATATCACATTACTTTCTAAAATGATCGACATTGATGATCGGCACGGCCGAAGTTAGATCCGGCTCTCTAATTTTGATTAGCATTCCTTCTATTTTTAATCGTAGAGTTTTGTTTGGAGTTATTTTTATGCGTAATCTTTTATATAGCGATATAGTCTCTTCTGAGTTATTGATTCAAGTTAATCTGTTTAACTCCAAGTCGTTGTTGTACTAACTATGCCTCTTAAGAACCTGCTTAAAAGCTCCTATACCCTGTAATCTGGACATACACGCTTTCGGCCATTGACCAACTTGTTATATTTCAAAATCTCGTTCTGTGTCTCCATTCCCACGATTTATTTAAACCATTTTTAAAACACCAACTTTTGCTGCGCGGTATATCAGAAATTTTCCACGCATCGATGGAGACTTTTCCCTCACCATAATGTAAAAAATAGGCGGTATAACAGTTATTTTGTCAATCTTTTTTTCAATATTCATTTTTTGCGAGGGTGTCTAAACAGGATATGTAAACTAGGGCATCATTTTAAAAATGTTTTTCTAACTGATCTTCAATTGATGTCATAAAAGAAATTGTCTACAAACGCTTTGGGCGCATAGGAATCATCGATAACTTTTCTTTCGTTAGTAACGATTGCTAAGGTTTCAAGCTTTTTTGTCATTTTGTTGCGATCGGGTTAATGCTTAATTCAGTAGTACATTGCGTTTCGTGGAGAGACGAGCTGTTGCTGTGAATCGCCCGAGTGGCTTTGATTCGACGTGACGTAGTCGTCGCGCAGCTTATACAAATACAAGTTATAATTAATATTTATGTACACAAATATGTATGTACATTTTATATTTGTACATACTAGCACACTCATGTCGTGTTGATAAAAAGAACAATTAAACTACTGCACATTTTTGCATATTGCTTTGGTAACTATGGTTGTGCTTTGATTTATGTGATATGTGTTGGATTCACGCAAGCGCATTGCAATAAGTTTTGATTTTGCATTTGTTGCCAATTGATTGGAAAATTTAAGGAGACAGCAACGGCACCGGATCTCAGAGCCGCTCCAGTATTAATTTTTCCGAGCCAGATGTACAAGCGAGCTCTGGCAAGAGGAAAATTATATTATACCAGAAAACGCATAAAGTGGCGCCGACGGCACCAAGGCTACTGGAAAATATGCCGGTATTGAGTTTAATATCCCGCCAGCAGAATAAAGTAAGAAATGTCAATTAATCAACACACGTACAGGCCAAGTTATTTTGTATTATGAATTTGTAGAGAGAAACTGTGTTTTAAAGTCGCCAAAATGTATGTATCAGGTAGAAAGAAGCTTTGTCAACCTCGTATACATACATATATTCTCTCTGAACTACAATAGCCCAATTAATCTAGCAAAGTCCGTCCGCCCGTCTTCAATTTGGGTTGTACATTAGATTTCCACTCTAATATTTGTTGATAATAAATATGTAGGAACATTTTAAATTTATAACATTTCAATAAATAAACGTTTTTCGTAAGATGTGCCATATCAGCGAAATTGACAGATATCTAGTGTACTTGTATGTATGTAAGAATATATGTATACATATACATACATATGTACATTTGGTCTTAGAAATTTACATCAGCGAAGTCAGTGAAACGACTTACTTGTTTCATTTTTTCTTTTACAAAATATTTTTCATTTAACCAGATTTGTGACACTTTACTATTAGGTTTTTTTTTTTTAAGTAATAACGAACCAAGTTTTCGTTTCATTTGATCATGAGGGTGCAGTATATTTACACAGACAGACACATTATAGTGAGTATTATGCGACGCTCTGCTGAGAGTCTACACATAAAGAAATTATTCTTGCTTTGTTATTATACCCTTGCAGAGGGTATTATAAAATTGGTCAGATGTTTGTAACGCACAGAAGGAGACGTTTCCGACCCTATAAAGTATATATATTCTTGATCAGCATGAGAAGCTGAGTTGATATAGCCATGTCCGTCTGACCGACTGTCCGTCTGTGCGTATGCGTTTTACTCAGCCATCTTAAGAGCTATCGGGATGAAATTTTTTTGGGGGCTTTTTATTACCTGGGAAAAATAAAGTATGAAAATTGACAGAATCGGATATTTAATTTTTTTTTTTTAAATTCGATTGCTTGCAGTAAATCTGTTTTTAACAGTGAGTAATAGAATTAAAACAAACGTTTCCTCTTTTTAAAATACAATTTAAATATATACCATCAAATTTCGAATTTCTTTTCAATTTTTCGAATTTCTTTACACACTCTGTACTAAAAGTTTGTTGATTTCTTCCCGATGTATTACCATAATTAGGCTTAGACTGCAAAGTTAGAGCCTAAATGAACCTTTGCTCTAATTTCTTTTCATTAAAGACAAACAATTTAATCTCATATCCATTATTTTTCAAGCTGGTTTGATCCACCCTAATAAATGGGCATATGTACATACATACATATGTGTACATAATTATATCAGACAACTGTCAACGTCAATTTCATGACATAAAAAACAAGGTTATCATTTTCCAGAATGTTACAATCGTACATATATACATACATACATACGCATAATTTATGTTCATAGATATTTTTGTATGTACGTAAAAATCAATTATATAATTGTTAGCGAACAATGTAAAAATTAAAGCCCAAGCCACTTATGTAATATTCATATACATACATATGTATTCTGACAAATGAAAGTGTGTTTGTTCACTTTAGAGAATTTGATTAATTGAAACTTGATAGCGGTCCCACATTGATCCCTAATGTAGAACACAGACGATCGGCAAAAGACTACAAAGATTCTACCATCATTAATGCAACTCAAAAGTAATTTTTCTTTTTTATTTCATTTTCACAAAAATTGGTGTTCGTTTCTCAATCATTTCTAATATGTCAATTCGAGATACATATGTATGTACATGCATGATTGTGAAAATTTTCATCACGATTGGCTGACTATATTATATAGCCTCAAAAAAACGATCGGTGAAAAGACGTGACTTTTCTCACAACTTAGATATTTTGTGGCAATTTGGATTAAAATCAAATAACTAGTTTGTAGGCCCCTCTTTCCCGAAATGATGTTCATATATTTCGCATAGGACCGATCGATCGTTTTATCAATACCATCGATACTTTATAAACCATGTATTGTGTATTGATAATTGTTAACTTAATATATCTGTTAATGACTACGCCAGATCGGATGACTATATTATACAGCTCTCATAAAAACGAACGGTCGAAAAAAACTTTTGGTCAGAAAACTTCGTCGCGTAAGAACGTCACGAAATTTGGTAATTGTCATCCGAATATATGGTTATATTAGACTTCTTATTTTAAATTTTTGACAACAAAAACCATTTTTACATAAACTGTGTTATCATGACAAAATGTTAACAGAAATTTCATTGTTTAAAATTTGCCGTCAATAAAAAATCTGTCTTGGGAATTTGCCCCATTGTATAAATCGAGTAAAAAGGTAAATACAAAAAATATATACACATATGTTGATGCAATCGTTATTTCTCTATAAATCAGTTGAGAATGTTAACCTTGCGTCTCTTTCGTAATAAGCTTTGTTGAGTGTGTTTTTTTTTTATTTGGCTTGTCAGCTCTGAGACATCAAAAACAAAAAGCTTAGTTACCTGCAACTTTAGATAAGGTTAACAACATGCAGTTCTCCATTTGTCAGTTTAGTTTTTATACCATGCATCCATAGTGTGAAGTGGTACATTAGAGTCGCCAAAGTGTACGTAACAGTTAGAAATGAGTTTTTTCGAACCCCTAAAGTATACATATATATGTATGTATTCTTGATCACAATCAATAGCCGAGTAGATCTAACCCTGTCCGTCTAAGAGCCAGGGCCACCAAGTTTATTATACATTTTTGCCAGCCCACCTTTCGCCTCGAAATTTGAACAGAAGTGATTTTCTAAAAAAGACAATAAATAGACAAGACAATAAATAGTAATATTAATATTTGCAAAATACAAAATACTTCTAAATCGGGCTAAAATTAGTTGTGGGTAAAAAATCCATCCAGAATGTAAAAATAATTTTAAATTCATTTGAAATTCGTATCACAAATTTAAAAGAGTTGTTTTACTTGGTGCAAGGTATATCATAGGCATCGAGACGATTTACTTACTTAATTTTTAGACTTCACAATTTGAATCGTATGTCTGTGTACTTACCTACATAAATCTTTTAGGTTGAAAATATACATAGTTCTGCAATCATATATCAAATAATGAAAAAGTTCTTCTGAGTAAACGATTATGTATTATAAATTCTTTTTTACAACCCTTTTTTAAAAAGGTTATCTTTGATACCAAGAACCAACTCTCTTTTTGGTGCCTTTGTCCATTTGACAACAGTATCGTACAGGTGGCGATAGAGCTTTGCTAGGGGCGGGTTTTGTTTTTTCACGTCAATATTCTTATTCAGCTACAGACGAGTTGATTTAGGCATGTATTAAAACCTAGATTTTGGAAACTTTAAGAGAAAGTGATATTAAATTTAGTATGTAAAATGGTGTAGTATGGAAAAATATTAAGTTTATATAATACATTTTGGTATGTAGGCTCGTTTTTATACCCTTGCAGAGGGTATTATAAAATTGGTCAGATGTTTGTAACGCACAGAAGGAGACGTTTCCGACCCTATAAAGTATATATATTCTTGATCAGCATGAGAAGCTGAGTTGATATAGCCATGTCCGTCTGTCCGTCTGACCGTCTGTCCGTCTGTCCGTCCGTCTGTGCGTATGCGGTTTACTCAGCCATCTTAAGAGCTATCGGGATGAAATTTTTTTTGGGGGCTTTTTATTACCTGGGAAAAATAATGTATGAAAATTGGCAGAATCGAACCACTATATCATATAGCTCTGGAGGAAACATTTTTGCAAAAATTGGAGTATCGCCATGAAATTTACCAATATGATAGTATTATATATAAAATCTCAGATCCCAAAATTTGAATCTGATCGGATATATAGAACACAAGTTACAGCCGATATAAATCGGTTCGGCTTGCTGCCTACTACGTCATCATCAAATTAACAGAGCACACGCATGCACACATACAGACGCAACGCTACATAAACTATTTGTGTATGCGTGCGAGTCTTGGCATGCGTGTAAAAGGGGATGGGGAAGAAGAAGAAGAAATTGAAATGATATTTGAAAGGTTTTGTGCATTAATGAATTGAGATACAGAAAAAAAATTTGGAACATGTAAAAATATTATGGCCATGGACTGCAACGGTATATAAACTTCGGCACAGCCGATCTTCTTTGATATATTTTTAAGTTTTTCACATGGTGCAAGGTATATGAGCCAGTGGGCTAACTTCGAAGATGACTTAGTTTGTGTACCCAATTGTTCCAATTCTTGGCATAGTCATGTTTTGCTTCATGTACGGCAACTTAAGCTCCTTTTACCTTTCCAAAAAGTGGATTGAAACGATTACAATAGTACGGCATACTCAGTCTTTATTTTCTTTTCCGATTTTAATACCTGTTTTCGTGTCCTCGATTATAAACTAAAATAAGTGAGTGGTTTCGCCGACTTCGGTATACCATGCTCCAGAAAGCAGGTATAGCATATGCTATCTCACTCACCCTTACAAACAAGGAGCACGAGGTGTATTTTCCATGTTTCTAGTCCAATTTTAATATGATATGGTAGGATGGTAGAAATTAATAAGAATAATTAGTGTTTTGAATAGGCGAAAAATTATGCAGGCGGAAGTGGGCGTGGCAAAAATTTTATATCGTTTTTAGTCTACGTACCAAATTTTGTGACTTTCACTTTATTAGTTTTTAAGAAAGTCAGAACAAGAATTAAGTATATATATGGGGTCGAAGAAGCTTTCCACTGCCTGTTTCACACATTTTGGCGACTTTAATATACCATTTCACCATATGGGTGCATGGTATAATTACTCAATTTCTCAAAACACTTACCAATTAAATATTATACCTTTTTTAATGCTAACTTTTTTATAACACTCCACACTTTCTATGTTTGCAGCTTCCCTCATTTGACAGTGACGTAAGTAAACTTAAATTTAAAAATTAAATGTATGTACATAAATTTGTCTATTTCGATTTTAACTGTAACATATTTTTGCAATTTTAGAAACAGTTACAGATATAGGAAATTTGATTTTTGTGCAGGCTCTTAATAAAAGGATCTTTTCGAAGTCTTCGCTTATTTTTATGGCCTTGCAAAAAGGGTATATTAATTTTCGTCCCAAGAGTGCAACGCATTTCGGGACCATCTCCATATATGTATATAGTCTTGATCAGCACAACAATATATATATGTATATAGCCATGTCCGTTTGTTTGAGCGTCTGGAGCATAGAAAATTTCGTTACTTATGACACAACTGTCTTAATAATTAATATTCGTCACCTTAATATACCTATTAATGATTATGTCAAATTTGGTCAATCGGATAACTTTATTATATAGCTGACTTATAAACATTCGATAAAGTATCATGCTACTTGCACCGGAATGCTTTAAACTAAGATTGTAGGCCGTTCTTTTGTCTAAACTCGACCTTTTAGATAAAAAGTTGTTTCGCTTTGACGCCTGTATATAATGAATAACAAAAATAAACATGAAAGGGTATACCAACTTCGGCGCGGCCAAAGTCCCTCTGGTTATAAGAGGCTTTTACATGCTTTACTTAAGAACATACATAATTCTAAAAACAATATGTATGTAACAGCCTGAAGGAAGCTTGTCGGACCCCTTGCTTGATTAGCTTCAACAGCCACGACGATTTATTCATATCAGTCACCCCCAAAGAATTTTGAACCCACGGCGGGCTAATTCCTAACCTGCCCCACATGAAAAATCTGAAAACCATTTGAGAATATTTCTTTTATGCAATTTTTTGTATTTCACACTTATGTGTGACTTTAGTTCATATTACACCCAATGGGAATCCGTCACACAAGCTACATTTTTTTTACTGTAAACTTCATTGGCTAAAAGCACACGTCAGCGGATTCTGCAGATTTCCACACATTATATACCTATAATCGACCGGTCCGAATCAATATAATCTTAATCCTAAAAAGGAAGTTTTCGTACGGAAAGTAAACAACGTATGTTAATAATTTAAATGATGATACACGGTTATTATAGTAAGCAAGTGACATGTATTATTATTAAATATAATACAGACCTCCAGAATAAGGTAAATCGTCTCGCCGACATGGGTAAATTTAAATTTATAAGACCAACTGTAAATAGAACTATGTAGGTTTATATTCTGAATAGCAGGTACATATATATAATCTAAAAGTGATACCGGCCAACTTCTGTTTTATGGATTATGTAGTGAAAACTGCTTTCTTTTGGATGTAGTGAAAAATGTTTATACACATAACTTGGGTATTTTCAATGACTTTTATTAAATACCACACGAGTCTACGTACCAAATTAAATGGCTCTAGCTCTCATAGTCTCCTTGATCGAATACATATGTAGGTCTGAAAAGCTTCCTTCTCCTTCCTTCCCTATATTCATTTTTATGTCTTTAATATATCATTTCATCGTATAAAATAATACATTGTCTAACTGTTCTGGTCAGAAAACGTCAACGACGACGGTTGTTTTGATTTAAAATTCACAGTGTGTTTAAGCCATAGACTCTGCACTGAGGCATTTGTGTGCAATTTCAATTAATTCAAGCCCCATCCTACAAATTTGGTTAAGGTTGTCTCGCTGAAATGAAATGTGTGTCATGCTCGTTGGAGCAAGTTGAAAACGAATTTGGTAGCACTGTACAGTGTATTTTCATGTTTATATATGTATATGTACTTATGTGTATGTAATAAATATACATCTGTATTGTATATATTCATACATATGTATTATATAGGTACGTTGTTAATTTGGTATTCGTAAGTCTATCTACCGAGTTTTGTAGTTTCGAAGTTTAAGTTGATCGCCTGCACGTGTTAATTGATTGTGCAACTTCTAATTTCTTTTGTACCTGTGGATTACATTCGTAATTAATAATTCACGACTAATCAACATTGACTAGACAAATTTGTTCAAAATATTAAAAAAAAAAAATTAAAAACTGAAAAAACTGCATACTATACCCTTGTTGCGGGTATTAAAAAATTAGTTAGATGTTTGTAACTCAGGGAAAGAGTCGATTCCCATCCCACAAACTATATGTATATGTACGTATGCATATTCTTGACCAGCCTGAGAAACAATGTCGATACAACTATGTTTATGTGCGTATTAACTTCACGCCCTCAATTAGAAAGCTACTGGAATAAATCTTCTTATGTAAATCTTGGCACTATTGTCAGAAATGTGATTTTGGAAATATTTTGTTAACTTTTAGCCTTAATTTATGTTATTTTCAAATGATTTGTAAAATTTGTTACAGTTTATATTTGAAAGTGTTATATTTTGTTTGCAATTTAAGCTTAAAAGTCACTTTATAACAATTCCAGCATAAGCAATCCCATACTCTTGCTGTAAAAAGATATCAGGAACCACTGCTCTTATACAAGTACACTTTCACAATCATGAGCAACAAATTCTAAACATTAATTTTCAATATCTTTGCGAATATTTATCATACTTTCACTTTTTATCTTTATTGAATCGCTCACCACAGTGTTGCAACGTTTAATAAAATTGTATTTTGATGACTGAGGTATACTTTTAATCAGTCTGTCTTTAGTCACAATATCAAATGATAGAAAAACAGAATTATAAAATAGGCTAACTCTGAAAAAAGTCATCTGAGGACTGGTGCCACAATTTTGCTTGTTAGTGTACAACAAGCTTCAAGTATTTCACCCATAGGGTGATGAAGGCAGTAGTCCGCTTTACATTTGGTCCTCGAGATGAGTTAATTACTTCAATTAACAAACTGGCGCAGCCAAAGTTAACTTGTTTATTTTTTTGTATTCCCCGCAGAAAACTAAACCGATTAAAATAAAATATTAATAATGTTATGTGTTGTAATTACAATTTATAATGATTGCCATCCATTTCAAATCAGCCAACGATTCTTTTGATTTTAGGCGGACGATCTCCTAGATGATATTTTGCAGAACGATTCTTTTAACTTTGACAAAAATTTTAACTCGGAGCTATCCATTAAGCAGGAGCCACAAAGCTTGACCGATGCGGAAATAAATGCATTGGCCAAAGACAGACAAAAAAAAGATAATCACAACATGAGTAAGTATTCCAATTTACTATTAGACCAAAAAACGTTTTATGCCCATTTGTATTGTAGTATTAAATTTATTTCGTATCCAGTTGAGCGTAGGCGACGTTTCAACATTAATGACAGAATAAAAGAACTAGGAACTCTGCTTCCAAAAGGCAGTGAAGCTTTCTATGAAGTCGTCCGTGACATTCGGCCCAATAAGGGAACCATACTAAAATCATCGGTGGATTATATCAAGTGTTTAAAACATGAGGTGACACGTCTACGGCAAAATGAATGCCGACAGCGGCAAATGGAGATGCAGAATCGGAAGCTTGTATCTCGGATTCGGGTAACTATCTATTTGAACAACCAGCATCAGTTAGAATCTCACTCTGTTTTTATCTTGCTGCGAATATCCACAGGAACTAGAAATGCAAGCCAAGTCACACGGAATATCATTATCAGACTACAACCAGACTTCAGTTTCAGCCCCCACACCAGACAGCACCTACCTCAAGAAGAAAATGAGTCCCCCATCTTCACAAAGTCGCCATACGCTTTTAGAGGATCTTGTCGTGGAAGCGAGAGTAAGTCAAAGTCACATAAGTCATTAAAATATTTCCTAATATAATAATTTATATTACTACATAGTATCCAGCTGTAGCTACCAACGATCCCAATATAACAATGAATCAAATCGACGAGTTGATGGAAGATTGTAATCATCCCGTACAGGGCGGCGATCCAATGCTGTCTTCACACAGTCAAATACTATCTGCACCTCATTCACCTATGGCTGTTCAGCTTCAGTGTCCAAATTTCAGCGTCGGAGTCGGCACTAAGAACAATGAGAATGGCGAGGTGGAATCAGACAGTGTTGTTTTGTTCAATGGCTCGTCCAGCGAACTACCTTTGGCCAGCTGCAATAATATAAATTGTACGGCAGACAACAGCTCATGCGGATGTCTTCAGCGTCATTGCCAGCTAGATCCACATCAGCACGAAGTGAAAAATTGCCAGCAACACCAACTTCGTCATAGGGAGGCTAGCATGCTCGGTCGTGACCCGCTTCTTTCATCATCACACAATGGACAGCTTGATGACGATCAACGTCATAGCGTTGATTTATCAACAGCTATGATAAGTGATTCTCTATCGTCTTTGGTGGACGATAGTCATAGCGAACCTATGTTGCTTACGCCAGATGCTTTGGATATTGATCTCTGAGCGTCGCGCACCTTCGACTAGCACCAGTTCAAAATTGAAGTAGAAATATTTTTAGTATTATAAATAGTAGCCGACGCCTCGATCCTCGCTATTACAGATTAGTGACCCATTGCTGTTAACGAATTGTTAAATGTTTTTACTTCTAAAAGAATGTATAGTAAAATGATTGTGCTCAATTTGGTGAGCGTTTACATCTGTCCTTCTCAACTCTTGTATTGATTACTTAGTATTTGAATGAATATCTACGTGCCTTGGAGGAATAACACAGTACGCACCCATGTATGTACATACATACATAAGTGTTTGGACTTTCGCGTTTGTACAATTTTTGTTTGCATTCCATTGTCAAGTCTTCTGGCTAACTAAACACTTGGTAGATAGCCACAGCTTTCTGCAAGTCCTTTTGTACTTATCTGCACTTAAAACTTTTTTATGTAAATACATATGCAATTATGTACATCTTCTCACCAAACTTTTAAACGCTTGTTTAACAAGGCGCTGTTACTGTTTTTTTTTTTACATGTGTGTTATAAAATTTGTTGATTTAATAAACATGTTATGAAAATCTTTGTTACTTTTATTATTAATTACGTAGTAAAGCATTTCACATCAATTTTGCATTTATTCATGTCTGTCTAGAATCACCCCTTCACTGCAGTTTCGAAAATATGCGAGTAAGCTTAATATACACATACGCATTTATTTAGAGTCTAATCAATTGTGTTCAGTGTAGGATAATACGCATTCCTAATTTACAAGACGAAGGGCCGGTCATTTCTCGAGCGTCAATCATTTCTTGGCCAGCTCCGCGGACAGCCAGTCCAGCCCTTCATAAAGACCATGCCCTTGCGTTGCACATGTGGCTTGAATGAACCACTAAAAAAAATAATTATAAACGGTAATTGAGCAAAATCAATATTATGAGTATCAGAGAAGTATTTTTTCTTACGTGGCGATTTCTCAACTGATTCAGGTGCAACTTATCAGTTAGTTCAGCTGCACTCATGGCATTGGGTAGATCCTGCTTGTTTGCAAAGACCAACAAAACTGCGTCCCTTAGCTCATCCTCTTGCAACTGCGGAAACGACAAAACAAGAGGCAACAGGTTATACATTTATTCCTATTTTTATATACATACCATGTTTTGCAGCTCCTTTTCAGCCTCGTTTATACGATCACGGTCATTAGAGTCCACGACAAAAATCAATCCCTGTGTGTTCTGAAAATAATGACGCCACAACGGTCGAATCTTGTCCTGACCGCCCACGTCCCATACAGTAAAACAAATATTCTTGTACTCCACAGTTTCCACATTAAACCCAATGGTGGGAATTGTAGTTACAATTTCACCTAGTTTGAGTTTGTACAGTATGGTGGTTTTTCCGGCTGCGTCCAAACCAACTGCGGGCGAAAACACCAATAATGAGTCAACACGAACTATAGCAAAATGAAAACATGAACAGCAAAAAAAAACATACCCATCAGAATCCTCATCTGTTTCTTCCCAAAGAGGCGCGTCAGCAGGCTGGAAATTGTCAGACCCATCCTATAATTTCTTTTTCGGACACTTTATTTCTTTAATGAATCGCCTAGAAAATAATTTTACGATAAGAACTTGATTATTTTCGATGTGGCACAATCTCAATATTCTTTTTGATCTGGCAGCACTGAGAACAGTGATGCCAGAACGGTTATAAACAATCCGTTTCTTACCATTTAAGAATAATCTTTTCACGCTGGCTGCAATATTTTATCGACTATATATAGCTATAGCTTGTTATTTTAGCTTGTGTAAATTTAATTAAGCTATGCATTAATGTGTCATATAGATTTATGCATCAACATGAAATATATAATGTAATATGTAATTTTTTAGAAATCTGGTAAAGTACATACATACATATATGTATATTTATTAATATATATACTATACATTTGTACATTAAGATAAGTCAATTGTAATTTAAACATTAAACATTTTCGACTCATCCTGGAGACCATCCTCCTCTTTTTGGAGGAGGAACGTTCCTATCTCATGCAGTTCAATTGACATTTTTATCGATATTTTCTGAAATTTTATTGAAAATTTGCAATTTACTGCGCCAATACAATTCAATCTAAAACATTTTAAAATTTTTAAAAAATAATTAAACACCCTCTGGTAAAGAAACTTTTAAACATGAAACTTTATATGTACATACATATGTACATATGTATTTGCTTGCTTTCTATTATGCCTTACAAACAGAAAAACATTGTTAACATTTTTAGTGGTACTATTTATTCTTTTTATACAATACTGCAGAATGGTTCCTAAAGATACATACGATTTATGTTTAAATTCAATTGAGATCGAACAATGTACAAAATATTTAGAATTTTTATATTACAAAAGTTTTAGTAATTATTAAGGGATAATTATATTAATTTATTATTAATTGTTAAAAAATAAGCGAAGAAGACCGCAATTTAACCGACAGTATCAAAGAAACAGCTCATATATGTATGTATATGAAATATTTATATTTAGTAATTATAAATGATGGAAACTACCTAACGATGGCAAATGCTACTTTGTGGGAATTTGTATGATGATTTAATGAATGTTAAACCAATTTGAGGAGTGTCTCATCTCTAGTATTTATCGATAATGTTATTGGATATTTCTTTCATTGCATTATCTTTCGTTATGTTCTGTGCGTTTCTTTTTTGTTGTTATTTTTCTTAGCAACACAAGAAGAGGAGTTTAGAAGCTCATTTAAAAACCCTTGTACTTTTCAAAATACTTGTACTTGCATTTGTGTTAACTAAATCAAATACTCGGGATCCTGTACAATTAAATTTGTTTACATCTCACTCTTTGAGACAAAATTAAACTGTTCTTGAAGTGAAGAATAAGTTCACGCGATTTTATTAAAATAATTCCTCTTAACATTAGTCTCTGGCAAGAAACAAGTCCCTTATTCTGCAGTCTGTATTTCTTTCACTACGCCGCTAAACTAAAACCAACTCTCAGTTGACTTACGCATACATATATGTACCTGCCCATCCACACACACCTGCGTCAACACAAGCATACAGTCATATATGCATGTGTGTGTAAAGTACAAAGAACTTAGCAATGGATCCTGATCCGCACTCTCTCGCCGGCATGGCGTACGAGCGCTATGGTATCCTTGTTGAGGACGAGGAAATCACGATTGCCAAAGCCGATGTTAATATTCAGAACATGACTGATGGTAAGATAAATTTCGTTTCATCTGCTTCCTTGAGTAAATTTCTCGACAATTTCTGGTGTTACAGTTTTACTGCCCTCAGGATTGGGTGACACATTTATCCAGGAACCGCACTTCAGCTCAGAAGATAAATCCTTAATGAAAGGAACAGATGGTGTTTACCTGTCTTCTGCTAAGATGTGAGTAGATAAGAGACTTTTTTTGTGTCATCCAAATGTAATTATAACAATTTACAGCAAAAAGGAACCTAAGCCACTTACTTTTACGGAAGAGGGGGAGCAGGTTTCCCATGTTTCCGCGACTTCAGATCTAGTTGGTCCCGCTGTTAGGTCAAGGCGTTGGGAACAGAAGCTAGTCCAAATAAAAACCATGGAGGGTGAGTTTAGTGTCACCATGTGGGCATCAGGGGGCACTTCCGATGACGATGATGTTTACTCCGAGTCTGATAATACTTTGCGAACTCGAGCCTGTGCCGAAGAAGGTGATAGCATTCATCAGCAAACAGCTTGCGGTCCTGTCGATACGTTTTTACACGAGCAGATGGTATACCCCCAGGTGTTTAACCCACATCAAATAAGCTTAGGCCCATTAATGACTGAGCAGTTGTCTAAGGAGAAGGTGCCAACAGCACCAATTCACATTTCCATTCCCCCCTCAAAACCAACATTAACACCAAATTGTGGTCCACATCCAGTCATCAGTACTTCAATGGATATGGAAAGTCAAACGCTGCTGGGAGTAGACAACAGTTGTGAAGTAAATACAGGAAGTGAAGCATTGTCCTACGGTTACCATCAGTCGCTGGCTACTTCCGCCGACTCTGTCATTTTAGCAGCTCCTCCGGCACAGTTGCTCATTGAAGAAGCTAATTTAGGACAGTCAGCCATGGAGGATGATAAGAAAATTGCCTGCCCCCATAAAGGTTGCCATAAAACTTTTAGAGACTCGTCTGCCATGAGGAAACATCTGCATACGCACGGACCTCGTGTCCACGTATGCGCGGAGTGTGGCAAGGCCTTTGTAGAAAGCTCAAAGTTAAAACGACACCAACTGGTCCACACTGGCGAGAAACCGTTCCAATGCACATTTGAAGGCTGCGGCAAACGCTTCTCACTAGACTTTAATTTGAGGTGAGATTGAAGTGCAATTTTAAGTTACTGTGAGAAAAGTTATTAAGTATTGTAATACCTGGAAGTTTGAATTCGGAATTCGTATTCTTGGAATGAATTAATTAACTATTTGTAACCTAGATATCAGTTCATAAATATTGGTGCAATCGGATAAAAATTTGAATGAAATTAATTTAATCACTATTAAATCTATCGAATCGAGTAAACAAAACCAGTTGATTGGAATCCGGTTGATTTTGCTTGACCGATCAGTCTAAACTTCCGATTTTAAATAAAGTTTATATTTAAATTTAATTGAAAATAAAACTAAAACTATTAAACTGTTTCTTGTTGTAAAATCATCCACAGGACACACGTGCGAATCCATACTGGAGATAGACCATTCGTTTGTCCCTTCGACGCTTGCAACAAAAAATTTGCCCAGTCAACGAATCTTAAGTCGCATATATTAACGCATGCAAAGGCCAAGTAAATATAAACATATTCCTCTAGTAATATTATTGTTAAATAAAATTTTTGACTTCAGGAGAAATGGAAGCACCTCCCGCCATGGCACTTGCTCTAATAACGAGGCGGAGCCGCACAGTCCACACAGTGAAGAGACTTCGGGAAGCTTAATAAAATCGGAATTGGGAGATCACGTGTCCTCTACCGCCTCCGACCATGCCGCATTCATCGTGTATGCAGACTGATGCGTGTCCTCTTTAGATAATTATAATTTTATACATGTACATACATTTTTGTATATGTAAAAGTTCTGTATCTTTTGCCAACACATTTTAATTTTGACTTTATTCATTTTTTTTTTGTCTAATTAAAACGCAAATCGATGAATTTATTCACAAGAGCTTGATTGCAGATGAATGTAAAAATATTAAGGCACATGTCTTCAGCTCCATTATAAGCTAAACCGATTACAGTTCTGTCAAAGAAAAATAAAATAAGAATACAAAAATATATGTATGTATAAGTTCATTTTGTGAAATTAATTCCGTAATTGATTACGCTTTATTAATTTGTGGGGCTGAGAAGTTAAAATAAGTTATAAAATTGAATTACAATTTTCTGAATTATTCGATACTTGCCAACAAGAAACACGTGATTCATAAATACAATACTTAAATACTTAATACTTAAAGCAAACTTTTCATCCCAGCCACTCCGAAGTTTGTATACTCTGGCGAGGTATACAAAAACGCCAAAGTAAAAAAAAAAACGGTTTTGTATAAAGAGTCTAAAACTCACGAAAAACGACATGTACAATTTTGGGCTGGAGCACCGCGGCACATGTAGCTAAACTTGTAGCTAAACAGCTATGTACATGTATATATATAGGTATTCGATTTCGATAACAGTATTAATGACTGAAAAAAAAGGTAACCAAGTTATTGACAAAAGTCACTGTTTTCGACTGTTATGGGAGCTATATGATATAGCCATCCGATCTTGATCAAATTTGTAGTTATATAGTTCAGAGAAGTCACTGTTCGTGTATAAAGGTACATATATACTCTTGATCAGCATCAACAGCCGAGGAGACTATTTCAAAATTTTTTTATTTTCTTTATCAAAATCGAATATTGGTGGGCCTTAAGGTTGGTGTGCATCTTCGATGCTAGAGTGCTTCTGTGCTTGTAAGATTGATCGAGATAGTGAGATATGCTTGTTAAGCAGCATGTTAACAGAATTTTAAGTAGAGACAAATTCAATTGTTATTTTAAATTTTAAATATTTGTTTTGCTTGATCCATAGTATGTCGAAGTTGGCAAGACTTCATTAAAAAAACTCTTTATAAGAATTTCATTTAAAGCTAAAGTTACATACAAGAGTCATAAATGTGTCCAGCCATATAGCTATGTCCTTCCGTCGATTTATATCTGTTAACGTATTTTCTTAACTTCATTATATACAATGAAGGAAATTTGAAGAAGATAATTAGATTAAGTATGAGAGATTTATGTATATTTTGGACATGCTTTTGGATTTCCAAAATGCTGCCGTAAGTTTTCAGCATTTTTTGTGAAATACTTCTCTGTCTCTATATATATATATATATACGACATGCAGGTATCTATTAAAAAGCTGCATGAATGGCAATAAAGGCACATTCGAATTAACAACGCTCAAAATGAATTGAGTTGAATTGAATGCGAAACGTCATGAATTTGAGTGAATATATAGATAGATACTATGTATTTATACAATACTTTGAGTTAAAACGAAAAAGTTCCTTTTTTGGTTATTCGAGATTAAAATTTGTTGTCAAAAAATTGTTTAAAACTATGACAATGGTGTATTCTTTCTCTTTTTTTCGCATAAAACATTGCATAAAAGTTATTTGGTAACTTATGTAAAAATACCGACTTATGAAAAAAAGAAAAGTACCAATATACATATAAACATCGCACTCAAATTCGTCATATCGATTTTGTATTGTGATTTCTTACAGTATACAGAATTACATTAAGATCGAACAGTAAATAGACATGTATGTATGCATCGCCACGCCACGATTTCAAATATTTTACCAAATTTTTGGTCAGAAGTGTTCAACGCATAGAAGGAAGCACCTCCGACCATATAAAGTATGTGTATATACTCATGATCAGCACGATGCATTGAGGATCACATTTGTCATAAAGGACGATGGCCATATCAGAGAATTCCGCGAAGCTGTAAAAGAACTTACATACTTATATTGCTGCCAGAGTTAATAGGGTAAAAAAAAGAGAACCGCCGAGCTACTAGGAGATCGACACAGTTAAATATGCTTACCGCGGGGCTATACCAGTGCTATTAGAACGCCATTCAAACCCGCCCTGACATTTTGAGAATAATACACATTTTGGTCAAAAGAGTTCAAAAAAGACGGGCCAAACCGTTTTCAAAAATATTGACGGGATATAAGAATGTTTTCACTATGTTTTATACCCACGACAACAAATACAGAAATATATATGTAGAATTGTTCGAAACAGGGCTTATCGAGACCTACATTCATATATGAGATTTTCCAGCAGGACAATAAAAATAAAATATTTACCATTTTGATACAATTAAGGACCTTAAAAAGGAACTAATCGAAGAAGTGGTTTAAATTGACCTTTTAACACTTCAAACCCTGTCTAATAATCAAATGTAGGTTAATAAGGGGAAAATATTATCAATTTAATATTATTATTTATTGGGTAAGACAACATATTATTTAATTTTTTCACTTTTGTAATTTTGCATTATTTCAAATGATATTTTTTTTATAAATATTTTAAGTTTCCTTAAGATAATGAAAAATGAAGTAAGTAAGTAACCTCGCCGACTTCGGTATATACAGGTGAAAAAATATTAAAAAAAATACATATCTATATTTAAAAGACCAAAATATTGTGGCCTTTTAAATTCTTTTTCCATGCCTCATAGCAAATAGTATCTCGCTCACTCTTACAAACACACGTGCACTCTAGCGCCGCCAATAACCTAGTCTGACGGACGGACAGACGGATAAGGCTAGGACGACTCGGCTGTTGATGCTGATCAATAATATGTATATAGACCTCTCATCACTTTAATAGGACACCTTCAAAGTATGTATTCCATATTTATTCCCCAATAAATCAAGCGACCCTTTTTTTTTAATTAAAGATTATTTAATAGTTATGTTTTAAACAAAAAAAAAACTTCATGTTACTGCTTTAGTTTATAACAAATATTTTTCTTTCCAATATACACCAAATTTCGGCAGTCAAATTGTATGTCACTTGAATAGGACACCTGAACAAAAATACAATTTAAAGTCGTTTTAATGTTTTAACATATGCATAACTTCGTTTACATACAAAATAGAGAATTTGAAAGTAAAAAAAAAAGGTTAAATAATGTTTCGAGCCACCTTTCTGTTCCAAGACTTCAATCCTCCTGTTTGGAAGGGATTGATACAAAGTGGCCAGAGAATTGAAAGAAATGGAATTCCAAGCCAATTCGATTGCTTTTATTAATTCCGGAACACTTGAATATTGTTTTCCTGAACTATAAATCTCCCGCGTCAGCCATCCCCACACATTTTCGATTATATTTAAATCGGGTTATGAACTATTTTACAAGCCGATTATGTATTGGCGCATTATCTTGCTGATACATCCATGGAAGAGGCCCAAAAAGTGTTCGGAAATGTGGAAAAGCTTATAAGTATGAACAATTTCTTGTAGCACAATGCATTTATTGTTGACGAAAAAAATTTAAGTTTAAAGGTGCCATAGTACGAAATGGCACCCACACCATCAGCTTTGCTATGAAGACGGTCCAAATGATGAGTATATCATGGAAATAATAACTATAACCGTCTGGACAATCTAAATAAAATTTTTTTCGTCAGAGAACATTGCGCCACTGTGTGGTCCAGGCCACATGGTTGCGACAAAAAACTGAGACGTTGCGCTTTTCATAATTTTAAATCTCTTTAGATGTTTTAGTCACAGAGTCGTGAGAATTAGCTACTTTTCTTAATATGAGTCGTCTCTCAGCATTGGTGATCACACTATGAGAGCGCCCTTTCATATTCTTTCCAAAGCCAGACTCATTACTTAAAAATTTATAAATGACATGTAGACTTCTATTGATTTTTTGGCTATTTTTGCAATTAATAGTCCAGAGTCAGTGTATGCCTTTATTTGTACTCTTTTCTCATCGGTTAAGGAAGAAAGTCGAATAATCGAAAATAGCAAAAAAATCTTTAACAAAATTTGTATGATCACGCACCAAAGTAAACGATCAAACTAAATGCATGTTCTACAGACAAAATGAACTCAATTTCATACGAATTCCAACAAAAAGGAAAAAAAATGTAACGGTTCTTTTCCAGAAGTTTCTGTTGCGTTCTAACTGCTAAAAGACAACTTGCAAAAAAATCGTTTTTTTATCATTTAGCTTTTGAGTTCTACGCAAAAATACAAAGAGCGAACAGGGGTCGGAAAAGTTACCTTCTGCCTGTTAAATATGTATATACATATGGTCGATCTTAATAAATTATTTTACCCTATGGGTGAATGGTATAAAAATTGGTTTTATTTATTAAATTTCCGTTAATAATGAAAAAGAGGAATATCTCGGATTTAGACGGATCGGATCGGATTTGGCAGAGAAACAGCAAAATCACTAACAATGTCTTTTTCTGTTAACTCTTCTTGTCATACAAATTAATGTTTCTCAGTTTAATTTACCTATTAATGGCTGTGCCAAGATCGGTTGACTATCTATAGCGTATAGCTCTTATTTAAAAACGTTTGGTCCAAAAGAGCGCCTTTTATCAATAACGTAATGAACTTTGGACGCGATTGCATAAGCAGTATACATAAATATAAATTTGAAATTTTATATTTTTTAATTTAATATACCTGTTAATTATTGTGCCGAATTTCATCAAGGTCGATTGCCTACAGCATATAGCTCTCATAGGAACGATCGATCAAAAAATAATTTTGGTCAGAAAAACTATTTTGCTACTTATACGATTATCACAAAAGATGGGTTATTAACTTACGCAAATAACAATCTATAGTTCAGACAAATTTGAATAGCCTACTATATCCGCAGCACTACTTGAAACCTGTTATAAAAATAACGTTTCGTTTCTTTGTGAATATGTATTACCATTCAATTCATGAGCTCCTTCAATTGATGCTGGATTTAATGCATTATCCGTCATTGTATGCGAAGTCCAAGCACTAATTGAAGATTTACCTAACAAATCTTTTATTTTTGAGACTTTACGATCTGCAAGAGTAGTTCTTTCTGGGTAAGTAAATCGTGTTGCTTTGAGTGATATCTTTTTTGCATTAAACGGCAAATCTCCTGCAATAAATGTTAAGAATACAATTAATTATCCAATTCATTAATATCCTCGTTGAGGTTAGGGACTAACTAAATATTACGAAACGTAATTATAATAATTTGGTGCCTTATTAATAAAAATTTGAATTTACCTTTATACACCTGCGAACTTTTTGTTCGCAGTGTTCGGTCTCTATTTTTTTGTCGATTGGGTCGAAAATAGTTTTTTAATATATTGACTTTATCCGATTCGTCTAATTCATCAGTGTCTGAACCCTAAAACGAAGGATTAACAGAAACGAGAAAGTTTTTGTCAAAGAACACACTCAATAACATTGAACAAACTAAATTTGTTAAATTCTTATACCTGGCCATTTTCAACTGTTTGAAGACCATCTAATGTTCTTTGAGTGTCCTTGCTGCGACCTGGCCTGTTATGAAGACTTGCGCTTAGCTGGGTTGGTGGCAGTTTTATGGTATCGGAGTCAGGAATCACCCAAACTTTCAAGTCATCGTTCCATGTTGACTTCTCCAATATATTATCCGGATTTCTATTTGAATAAGTAAATTAGAATTGTCATGTTGTGCTTGTGCATTTATTTAACTTCAACATACAAATTTTTGCCGCTCTTCCAAAGAAATGGTTGAACTCTGGTTAGGAGTTGCTGATAAAACTTTATATTGCGACCGAGGTGGCGAATTTCATCCAAATAATCTTCTCTGTCTAACTGAAATTCCGAATTTAGATCAAAGACTTCCCGTTCTAGCATCTTTATTTTTTGACGGCACATTTTAATGTGGTCGTTTTTAACATTTATTTCCTGAGCTATGCTGGCGTAATGTCCTTGCAAAAACTCACGATCCTGACTTTCAACTCTGCTCAGTGCATGTGCAATTGCACTTAGATGGCGCTCTGCCTCCATTTTTCGCAACCTATGTCTTTCCCTTAAATTAAGATCATCTGCTCGTTCGCCTCCTATTAGAGCTTGCTTGATCAAATCGATTCTTGTTCGTGCCTGTAATTGAAGTTCAGAAACTGTATCTGAATGTTTTTGTAAATTATCGGTCCCCTGAAGGTCGATGTTATTATGATTAGTCGTATGTTGAGTCATTTCTAATCTGGGACTGCCGCTGGAGCTATTTTTAATGAGGTCTGTCGATTCGGATCGAATTCCGAGTTTTTTAGTGCCTTGACTCTCCTCGAGCATTCTCTTCAATTTTAATATTTCGTTTTGATATTGCCGAAGTTTTGCATCTTTCGGGTCTTCATTAATATGGGGCTTGTTCGAAATATTTTTAGCTCTATTTGCATATCGCAAAGAAGAAAGAGTCTCATCATAGTTTGTATCTGCTGGCGATATGCATGATATCATCAAGGTTTTTGTATTGCCACCCAACGAGTCCTGCAAGAGTAAATTGGCGTCAAAAAAATCAATTATTTATAAATTTTCCTACCTGGAGCAACCGAGTTAGCTTTGAGTCCCTATACGGCACATGTTTCGTCTTTCCATCTACCAGCGATGATATAACGTTTCCCAAAGCGGAGAGAGACAGATTAATTTTTGTCGCTTCTTTTAATCGGTCTCCAAATGCTCCAGTCTTTTGCTGCCTTTCGGAACCTGCCAAGTCGACCAAATTCAGTTTACCTCGTCGTATTCCTCCTAACATGTCCTCCGGTGCATCCCCAGTCTCTGACTTTGGGGTTGATGAAGTAAACGATCCCTGAAACTGTTCTAGGCTTACTGAGAATATTGTGTGGGAACGCGAACTGTTCTCATTCATCAGTGTGGAAGCCGTCGCCCGGTTTTTATTCCCAAAACATAACCACTGATAACACTGTTTGGCATTTACCACAGCCTGTGTGGTCAGTGAAGGCACTGTTACTCCAATGCCAGGTACTTCTTTGAGTGGATGATTTACAGTGGCCGAAAACTCGTCACCACTCAACAAATCGCGAATGTTTTCATTGTAGATTTCCAGGTAGCTCACCAAAGCTAAGAACCTAATGTTGTCCGCCATGGCTATGCTTTCAAATATGTGATCAAAGCATTTTTGTATAACTCCGACGTTTGATTCATCCCCCTAAAATAATTTCAAATTGAAAGATTTAACCTATGAAAATTTCCATCATTGCTCACCTGCATTGTGTGAGTTTTCCCACAGCCCGTTTGTCCATAAGCAAATATTGTTGCATTATATCCCTCCAATGTGCTTTCAACTAGCGGATAGCACATGTCATTATAAATTGTTTCAGTATTCGAGATGGTGTCATACACACTGTCGAATGTAAAAACTTTCCTTGGAGCGGTTCTTGCAGAGGGATTTAGCACAGATATGCTATACTCTCCAATTTCAACAACATTCTGCGTGGTATATGCAATATAGGGATATACTTTTGTGGTACGTGGTGTATGGAAAATAGGACTATACTAGTGCGATATTAACCTATGGACCTCCATGGGCCTATCAAAACCAATAGGCGATCCATGTAATATGCATGAGTACATATGTAGCAACTAGGTATGTAAAATAAGGGATATCCCTATAAGTATGCAATGGGGTCGAAAAGCAATTATTGTTTTCGAAAACTTTATAATTTTTTTTACTTTATTTGTCTCAAAATGCGAAATTCCCTCATTTTACATACCTAGATCCGCTTACGCATGAGTAAGTAGGTGCAAATACAAATTCTGTGACAAAAATTGGCAACTAAATATTGCATGTGAGCCCCAGAAAGTTCTAAAACTTTTTATACCATACACCCATAGGGTGAAATGGTATATTAAAGTCGCCAAAATGTATGTAACAGGCAGAAGAAAGCTTTTCCGACCCCATAAAGTATATATATTCTTGATCAGCATCAACAGCCAAAACGATCTAGCCATGTCTGTCCGTCCGTCCGTCCGTATGAATACCTTGATCTCGGAGACAATTAGAGCTAGAGTTACCAAATTCGGTATGTAGTCTCGTTTAACATTTATAGAGTTTGTTTCAAATTTTTGCCATGCCCCCTACAGACCCCGCAAATGAAATAAAACCGATTTTCTCAAACACTATAGCAACTAGAGACACAAAATTTGCCATGTATATTTGCTTAGTAAATGCGCACATTTTTTATGTGTAAAGATTTTGCCACGCACCTTTCCGCATATATATACATAGAATATATATATTTTATGGGATCGGAAAAGCTTCCGTCTGCCTGTTACATACATTTTGCCGACTTTAATATACCTTTTCACCCTATGGGTACATGGTATAAAAATTCAAATGACCCCTCGATCATTTTAAAAAAGCCTAAAAGTATGCAATTTGGACAAGTTATAAGTTTTTTAACGAATTAACGGAAAAAATTTTCAAATTGCAAAAAAAAAAAAAAATTAAAATTATTTTTTAGACCTACAAACCTGCCTGCGAAACTCAATTCTCTAGCATTAAAATTGAAGATTGTGCCAAAATTTTCGACATCTGGACAAGTGTGCAATCTCTAAGTGAATAAAAATGTAAAATACTTTTTGAGATATGTGGATTTAAATGGTTGAAGCACAATGCGTTTTTTTGTGAAATTATGTTTTAGCAATTGTAATTTTAAAACTTATTGTGATTCGTAGAGTCAAAGTATGATGGATGAAGATTCGAGTAACTAATTGTGCAGTATTATTTGTCAAATCTATTTGGTTCGTTCAGGCAACATAGATTTGAGTCATGTTGAATTTCTACTCATGTTTGGAAATGATTACCAAACATTCTGTGCTGCAACAATGTTACAGGAAGTTGGAAATTTGGAACAATATTCAGTGATATCGTAATGAATCCAATTTAATTCCTATTATATATTTTTAATATAATGATGATATTTACATTTTTAATGAAGTGATTTAACTAATAACCAGAGAGCCGGGGCTAACTTTGGCCGTGCCGAAGTTTGTATACCCTTGCAACTTTTCACATATTTCTTTAACTTTAATTATGGTAAAAAATACAACAAGAGTCACAGTTTTTCACCGATCTTTCCTATGGGAGCTATGTGACATAGTCACCCGATCTTAATAAAATTTGGCACAGTCATTAATAGGTTTATTAAACTGATAAATATTCATTTTTATGCCAATTGCGTGAAAAGTAACGAAGTTATTGATAAAAGTCATATAGTCATCCGATCTTGATCAAATTTGGCACAGTCGTTTACAAGTGTAATAAACTCACCAATATCAAATTGCATGACAGTAGCTCAGAAAATAACGAAGTTATTGAGAAAAGTCACTGTTCGTGACTTTGCCGTTTGTATGGGACCTATATGATATAGTGGTCCGATTCGGCTGAGAGTATATACAACCCTGCAGTATATACAAGCCTACATGCAAAATTTCAGCTCTGTAGCTCTTACGGTTTAGAAGGAGTTTGCGTTGATCCAGACGGACGGACGGACGGACATGGCTATATGAACTCGTCTCGTCGTGCTGATCAAGAATATATATATGGTCGGAGATGCTTCGTTCTATGCGTTGCACACTTCTGACCAAAATTAATATACCCTTTTCGCAAGGGTATAAATATTTTGTTATTTTTAACGTGCACTTTTATTGTAATGTATGCCAAAAAATAAAAAGAAATCTGGACCAGTGTGCAGTGGACGATTTAATACAATCTGGTACAATGATGACATGGAACAATCAAGGCTAATCCAAGCACAGTTGATCCATGCCAGCAACCAGCAGAGGGCCATAAACCATCGAACCACGGCCAAAATAAATGAATTGCCCGACCGAGTAAATAAGTTAATAAAGAATGTCCGAAAGGAGGCGGCTGATACGGCTCACATGTTTGAAACACTATTAGCAAGAAATAGAATCAATGGCCTCGAAATTGAAAACGTTATACTCTCGATAACCTTGGCAAGGGTAAATTTGATCAAACCCGTTATTTCATATTCTTCCGATGTAGATGAAATATTGAACAGTGGTAACACTAACATTCGCGTTATGGAAATCCTTGAATTTGGCACCATTAAAGTAGCATCACTAACCATAGAATATATAGATGCGTCAAACTCAAGATTTTTTGATTACAAACGCTAGCCTGAGCCTGGAACCCCAGAGAACTTCGGCAAAAGCCGAACAGCCTAGAACCCCAGAGAGCGGCCGCAGCGAGAGCGAAAAACGTTTGCTCGCAGCACTGTCGCTACGCATCGAAAATAATTCAGTCTGCCACAGATCGCAGAACGATGAACGCATGTCTGTGTCGCTGTGTTCTCGTTTTGCATATGTATGTGTACAACCGTCGGTACATGCTCAGGCTTCGTAGTGTGTGTGTGAGACGTGAAGTTGTACAACATCGCATTTCAATCGCTCGCTCGCAGACTTTTTGAGTTTTCGACGAGCTAGCGACAATGCGAGAATGAGATGCGTGCTTAACTACAGAACTCGACGGCACTTCTCAAAGTCTCGACGTGGCTCTGTTGTTAGTGTGCTCGCTTAGCGATCGGGCGGCCGGGGTTCGACTCCCATCTTGGTCGAAGTTTTTCATAATGCTTTATATATTTTTTTGATACATTTTTATTTAGATCCACTCGCGTCGAAATGCTGCAAGCGACTAATTCAGATTTTACGCTCTCGAGTGCAATTCGGGTTGACTTCGGCATGCACACAGATAGCAAAACGAGCAATTGCCGAACAAAAGTGCCCGCACGGGCTATGGGTGCCTACCCCTGTTCTAGGCCAGGGGTAGGCACAAAGAGAGCCAACGCAAACGGTCAATGTATGTGTGTGTTTTACACTGCGAGAAAAGAAAAGTGAACAGATATTGCCTCAATCGTTCAGACGAGCGGAATCGACGATCTGCTGCAGGAAAATAAAAAAGAAAACAACCCCTAAATTAATTTTTCCATGTGCATATTTTCAACAAAGCGACATAGGTCCACTCGCGTCGAAATGCTGCAAACGACTAATTCAGATTTTACGCTCTCGAGTGCAATTCGGGTTGACTTCGGTATGCACACAGATAGCAAAGCGAGCAATTGCCGAACAAAAGTGCCCGCACGGGCTATTGGTGCCAACCCCTGTTCTAGGCTGTTCGGCTTTTGCCGAAGTTCTCTGGGGTTCCAGGCTCAGGCTAGCGTTTGTAATCAAAAAATCTTGAGTTTGACGCATCTATGTATTCTATGGTTAGTGATTAAATACTAGCATTATCCATTTTATCATAGCATATCCTGAAGTTAAATGTATTTGTACGAAAATAACCATAGTCCCCGTGGAACACAGAGGAGTTGTATTGGATCTAGACGGCAACAACATTATCGCGGATTGCAGCGGCCGCATAATTTCGATGGACAGCTGCCAAATAGCGACTTCGCACGCGTTCTGCAATGAAGCCGTGTCTGATACTTGCGCCCACCAGTTACATGAGGGGAGCGTAGCCTATTGTAAGACACGCCCAAGCCTATTGTAAGACACGCCCAAGCCAGTGGCGGATCTACGGGGGGTGAAATAGGGGAAATTTCCACCCCCAAAACTCCGAGTCGGATAGAATATCAGATTTTGGTTGACAAATTCAACTACTTGTTTGTGCGTGGATTGCGAGACTTTTTGTGAATATATTAAGTTCATATGATATATGTATGTATTGACTTATTTTTACAATATACAGTTAAAAAACAGACCAAAACATTCTAGATAGCCAGTTGAGAGCTTGATGGGTGCTAAATTGCTATCACGCGTGTTAATTTTTAAGGCGTTGACCAAAGTGAGTAAATGGAACAACAGAGAAACAGCGGGTAAAGCAACATTACTTATTGCTGCTCTTAGCTCTTTCGACTTCATCATTGCGCTGTTTTCTTTGAGTGATGTTTTATCCTTGACACGACCCCTCAGTGTAATTCTTCAAAAGAAGACATGGATTTGGCGAAAGCTTCCCAAAAAATTAAATGTCTAGTTGAAGTTTTAGCGAATCAAAGGCAAGAGGCCGACGAGAAGTTCAAACAAATATACACAGATGCAGAAAAATTGGCTGAGGAATTGAATATAGAAGTAAAGAAACCAAGAACAGCAGGTAGACAAACGAAACGTGAAAATCACGACACGTCTAACTGTGAAGATTACTTCCGAGCCTCTATGTATATTCCACTTCTGGAAAATATTATTGAAGATTTAAAAATTCGATTTTCTCAAGAAGTTCTAGATGGCTTCAAATTATGTTCATTGCTTCCAACAAATGTTAAGGATATGACATCAAACGAAAATACAGATTTAATCAACTGTTCGGCATTCTACTTAAGGAACCAGAAAAACTTTTGCACCTGAGACTCAAAGGAGAAATGACCCACTGGCAGTACTTTTGGAAAAATAAAATAACCCAGATTTCTCCGAAAAACTCTGCGATACCAGTTAGTGCTTTGGAAACATTGGAACTTTGCGACAAAGATGTCTATCCTACAATTCACGCTTTGCTCAGAATTTTATGTACACTGTGCGTCACAAATCCAAGCGCCGAACGGTCCTTTTCAACCTTGCGACGTATGAAAACATGGCTAAGAACAACCATGCTACAGAATAGATTGGTAGGCCTAGCACTGCTGAATATTCATTATGACATTGAAGTAAGACCAGAAGATATCATTCAACGGTTTGCAAATCTAGGAGTACACCGAATGGTTTTGTAATTTATGTTTGAGACAGCAACTTATTTGTGTTATTAATCTCATTAACGTATATTCTTTGATGAATTGTAGATTTGTCATCTACGCGTAATATAATATACCAAAAATCCAGTTTGAAAACACTTCTATGTATGTATGTATATATTATTTTTGACTTAGTGTAATAAAATGAAATTTTTTCCATACTTGGTCTACAAAAATTTTTGTCTTCGATTTCCCCCCCCAAAATCGAATGCACGGTCCGCCACTGGCCCAAGCCATATTCTCCCCAAAGACGAAATAGAAGAGGGATTCTTCATCATGAAAAACATATCAGCCGAGGTAATAGGTCATGGTGCCACCCCGCAAAAGATCAACGGTACGTTTCTAATCACACTCCAAAGGGAAGCATCGATCAACAACACCAAAATTACAAATCGAAATGGCATTCCCGAACGCACACCGGGAATGGCCGCAGCTCCGTTGATAAAAATCACCGGACATAACGACATGCTCAGCCTAACCTACCTGCGCCGATTGAATGATGAGAACACCACTCCCATCTGGGAAGTGGCTTTAACAATCAATAAGACTTTTGGCCATATTTGCTGCCGGGTGGGGAGTGTTGCTGCTTGGCGGGGTGATGAAAGGAGCCGGGAATACTTCGGTTGTCCACGGACAGTTTCAATAGGACCGAGGACTTCCCTCAACCTAAAGGTGGGCCAGTTAACACACAGGCAGGCGTGGCCCCAAGACAATGCCAAAAGGTAGATGGTATTGACAAGTGCACCCTGTCTCCTTGCACTAGTTGCACCAGTAGAATTTTTTTTGAATAGTGAGGGTCCCTGCTAACAAAACGCTCATCATGAGGGTTCCCAACGTAATACGATGCCAAACGGACGCTATATGTATATGTATATGTATATGTATATGTATATGCATATGTATATGTATATGTATATGTATATGTATATGTATATGTATATGTATATGTATATGTATATGTATATGTATATGTATATGTATATGTATATGTATATGTATATGTATATGTATATGTATATGTATATGTATATGTATATGTATATGTATATGTATATGTATATGTATATGTATATGTATATGTATATGTATATGTATATGTATATGTATATGTATATGTATATGTATATGTATATGTATATGTATATGTATATGTATATGTATATGTATATGTATATGTATATGTATATGTATATGTATATGTATATGTATATGTATATGTATATGTATATGTATATGTATATGTATATGTATATGTATATGTATATGTATATGTATATGTATATGTATATGTATATGTATATGTATATGTATATGTATATGTATATGTATATGTATATGTATATGTATATGTATATGTATATGTATATGTATATGTATATGTATATGTATATGTATATGTATATGTATATGTATATGTATATGTATATGTATATGTATATGTATATGTATATGTATATGTATATGTATATGTATATGTATATGTATATGTATATGTATATGTATATGTATATGTATATGTATATGTATATGTATATGTATATGTATATGTATATGTATATGTATATGTATATGTATATGTATATGTATATGTATATGTATATGTATATGTATATGTATATGTATATGTATATGTATATGTATATGTATATGTATATGTATATGTATATGTATATGTATATGTATATGTATATGTATATGTATATGTATATGTATATGTATATGTATATGTATATGTATATGTATATGTATATGTATATGTATATGTATATGTATATGTATATGTATATGTATATGTATATGTATATGTATATGTATATGTATATGTATATGTATATGTATATGTATATGTATATGTATATGTATATGTATATGTATATGTATATGTATATGTATATGTATATGTATATGTATATGTATATGTATATGTATATGTATATGTATATGTATATGTATATGTATATGTATATGTATATGTATATGTATATGTATATGTATATGTATATGTATATGTATATGTATATGTATATGTATATGTATATGTATATGTATATGTATATGTATATGTATATGTATATGTATATGTATATGTATATGTATATGTATATGTATATGTATATGTATATGTATATGTATATGTATATGTATATGTATATGTATATGTATATGTATATGTATATGTATATGTATATGTAAAATTGGTCAGATGTTTGTAACGCACAGAAGAAGACGTTTCCGACCCCATAAAGTATATATGTATGTATATTCTTGATCAGCATGACGAGCTGAGTCGATATAGCCATGGCCGTCTCTCCGTTTGTGCGTATGCGTTTTACTCAGCCGTCTTAAAAGCTATCGAGCTGAAATTTTTATACCATACACCCATAGGGTGAAATGGTATATTAAAGTCGCCAAAATGTATGTAACAGACAGAAGGAAGCTTTTCCGACCCCATAAATAATATATATTATTGATCAGCATCAACAGCCGAGTCGATCTAGCCATGTCCGTCTGTCTGGCGGTATGAACACCTAGATCTTGGAGACTCGTTCGACACTAAACTTGGTACTTAGACTCCTGTAGTACCTACGGTGATCAAGTTTATTTTTGCCACGCCCACTGTCGCCCCGAAATTTAAAGAAAACAGATTTTCCCAAAAACTATAATCGACATGAAATCACAATCTTCAATTCCCTGTAAACTGCTCAGATGAATAAACCTTTACTTAAAACATCTATCGTTTCCCATTAAGCTGATAGATAAACGTAGTTTATTTCCAATCGAAATACACCTGTACCCCTTGGTCGGTCGGGTGGGAGGTGCGCAGCTATCTGCTTAAGCAATTTCGTCATTGTGCTCATCGTAAATTTTTATTTTTGTAAAATAGTGTTATTATTATTTTGATTTAAAATATCGACCCCAAATCCAGTGCTTCGATTTTTGAGGGATACATCACAATTCAAATGCTAGAATATTTAAATTTCGCAAACCCAGTAGAAATTAAAATAAACGAAATTTTTTTTTGTTATTGGGCCAATGGAGTAGACTTGAGCTGTTGCAGATACGGGATCAGCACACTTAAATTAGTAACGAACACTAGAAATCTCCATGCTCTTTTCTGTTGATTTTTTGTTTTATATACTGACAACCTTCAAAGAGGAATAAACTGTACAAATCGATATATACGCGACTTACTTCGCATTTGGCTTTAATTTCTTTTTGATTCATTGGTCGACAACGAACTATAACTTTTACGTTCTCACCCATATTCACTCGTGGAATAGTTAATAGAGACTGACACCACTCCCGTTGTTGCCCAGCAAGAACTTTGAACTTGAACTAAATAAGGACTCGGAAAATTGATTGACTTGGTTGTACGTGTAGGTAATCTATTATTCAATGCATACCAGGGGTTCATACTAAAAAAGGTCAATTCATTTCGATTTTAGGTGGAATAGTTCGTCTTTTTTATAAGCAGTTCCTGGAATATATGAGTTTTATAACAGATATCGCTTCTTAAACACTTTCAAAACAGAGAAAAGTCATTTTCGAAATATAATAAATACATATCGAAAATTACTACTACACTTACATACATGTACATATATGCAACTATTTTAAAAAAATTTTGTTTTTCTTTTGAAAGAAACTAATAAAGAATATATATTTAAGCGCTTTTAAAAACAACCCCTATCACTAAAGCTTAAAGCTCTAAAAAAACTTTCATATTGGAAATCGGATTTTCTGGTGCGGATAACATAAAAAGAGAGAACAAACTTGCAGAATAGTTAATTTGACTGGCAGAATAACTAATGCAATTTCAAATAAACGAAAAAGGGGAAAAATCGAATAAATCACTGCAGTTTCGATGTCGTGCAATTCGCAGAAAGTAAAAATCGTGTTTTTTTGACTAGCTGAATATTAGTGAATTTTAGCCATGCATTCGGAGTGTGCATACTGCGTGTATTGTTGTAGGTGTGGGGTAAAATATAAACAAAGCGTTCCAAAAAACATAGCGACATGGACATCCAACCCTACTTTTTTAAAGGCTTGTTTGATACACGTGATATTGTCAATGGTTATAATAGCAAATGCGCTTCCGCCAATAATTCGAGTGGGTAAGTAAAAAATGGATAAAGAGAATACATTTAACCACTTCTGTTCTAATGAGTGCCTATTCGTTAAGGTGCCATTTTCACGGAGGACGAACGAGAGAGTAGCCTAGAATCGGCGTTTAAATACGCGATATACCGCATCAATAAAGAAAAGGATCTTTTGCCAAATACCCAATTAGTATACGACATTGAGTATGTGCCACGGGATGACTCGTTTCGAACAACGAAAAAGGTTTGTCGCCAGCTGGACGCAGGGGTTCAAGCAATTTTTGGTCCGACAGATTCCCTTCTTGCTGGACATGTGCAATCCATTTGCGAAGCCTACGATATACCTCACATTGAAGTGCGTATAGATTTGGAATCTAACGGGAAGGAGTTTTCCATTAACCTTTACCCGTCATATAACATCCTCACCATGGCATATCGAGATTTAATGATGTATCTCAATTGGACAAAAGTAGCAGTTATTTATGAGGAGGATTATGGTAATAGAACAAATGGTTAAAATATTATATTCGAACCGTATTAATCATATTTCGCCCGTTTTATTTGGTTTTTAGGACTTTTTAATTTAATGCACTCTTCAACGGAGCTGAGAACTGAAATGTATATAAGACAAGCCAGTCCAGATACGTATCGGCAAGTTTTGCGAGCAATTCGTCAAAAAGAGATTTACAAAATAATAGTCGATACAAATCCAGCCAATATTAAACTATTTTTCCGCTCAGTGAGTATATATATGTACAACTAACAAACACCAAGTAATATGACGTGATGAACTATGGAAGTTTTTACACCGTATTATAAAATGGGTCAGATCAGGGAGGGATCCAAGGATGGGGAGTCCAGGGTGTCCGAACCCCTTTTTAGATAGAAGGGATGAGTAACAAAAAAACTTGCAAGGGTGTACAAACTTCAATTTCGAAGTTCGAGTTTTTTATTCACTAATATAATTTAAATTTATGTAAAATTTTTAGATTTTGCAACTTCAAATGAACGACCATCGCTATCACTACATGTTCACAACCTTTGTAAGTTTAAATCGGAAGTATATAACTCTAAAATAAACAAAAAATTTTCATACCGATAGGATCTCGAGACTTATGACCTAGAAGATTTCAGATACAACAGTGTTAATATTACGGCCTTCCGATTAGTTGACGTTGGAAGTAAGCGATATGTGGACGTCATTGAACATATGCAAAAATTACAACATAGTGGGCTAGACCTAATCCACGGAGAACCATATTTAAAGGTAAGCATGTCTACAACTACTAAATAGTGTTTTGTTCTATGAGCCAGTTACTGGTTTCAGACCGAGGCAGCTCTTATGTTCGATTCTGTTTACACCTTTGCATCGGGATTGCAGTCGCTGCATTCAGACAGTGGTCTTGACTTGACGTTTAAGAACCTATCCTGCAGCTCCGATCAAACATGGGGAGAGGGTCTTTCACTTTATAATTATATAAATTCAGTAAGTACAAATTTCAAACTCAACATTGTAAATAAAGCAGAAGAAAAGTGTTAACGATGAATTTATTCAAAGGCTACAGTTGATGGCTTAACCGGCAATGTGAACTTTATAGAAGGACGTCGAACTAAATTTAAAATAGACATATTAAAATTAAAGCAGGAACATATTCAAAAAGTCGGTTATTGGGAGCCCGATAGAGGAGTAAACATATCAGACCCAACAGCATTTTACGACTCAAATATCGCAAACATAACTCTGGTGGTTATGACTCGAGAAGTGTGTAAAATTGAATCGAGAGTTAGGGTGACCATGTAATATTCGTTTGAACCCGTTGCAGGAAAGGCCGTATGTTATGGTTAAGGAGGATGCCAATCTAACTGGAAACGCCAGATTTGAGGGATTTTGCATTGACTTGCTTAAGGCCATCGCTCTACAGGTGGGGTTTCAGTACAAAATTGAACTTGTGCCAGATAATATGTATGGGGTTTACATACCAGAAACCAATTCTTGGAACGGTATTGTTCAAGAACTGATGGAAAGGGTAAGTTTTGTTCGTTTTATATTTTTATATAACTAAAAAAGATATATATATTAATATCAGTATATTTTTATTTCCCAATTCTCCAGCGGGCTGATCTGGCTGTGGCCTCTATGACTATCAACTATGCACGTGAAAGTGTTATAGACTTCACCAAGCCATTCATGAACCTGGGTATTGGAATTCTTTTTAAGGTATGATCTTTTTTTTCCCCAGTATAGTATTGTCTTTAAAGTTTGGCATTCTTTTTAAGGTGTGTGTCATTAAAAATCGCAAATCATTCGTCCCATGCATTCCCGTTGGCTTGACAATGCATCTGTGATACTTTATGATTGGTTGTAGTTGTATATACTGTAGGATTAATTTTTATGTGACTCACTTTAATAGGTTCCAACAAGTCAACCCACCAGACTGTTTTCCTTTATGAACCCGTTGGCCATTGAGATATGGCTGTATGTGCTAGCTGCTTATATATTAGTATCCTTCGCGCTTTTCGTCATGGCCAGATTCTCGCCCTATGAGTGGAAAAACCCCCACCCGTGCTACAAGGAAACGGATATTGTGGTGAACCAGTTTACCATATCGAACAGCTTTTGGTTCATTACTGGAACATTCTTGCGCCAAGGCTCAGGACTGAATCCAAAGGTATGAGTGAAAACACCGCGAATTTTCTGTTTTCTTATCCTTCCCTTTGTATGCGTCGTCATGTACTTCTCCTCGACACGAACTACTGCAAAGATAAAGCAATTGTAAATGTTTTACAGATATCAGATCGAGCTCAAACGAAATTTTTCTCGTTTATGAATCCACTCGCCATTGAAATATGGGTCTATATAGCATTTGGATACATTCTTGTATCCATTTGTATTTGGATAGTGGCTCGTTTATCACCTGTGGAATGGGTTAATTCAAAACCGCCCTGCTCAATGGCCTGCGATCATATAATACATAAGATTCGCAAAACAAATTATAATGAAGAGCATTTGGAACTAACTTACTTGCCCAGCATCGAGGAGCGGAATAATAAACACTGTGAAATGAGCAATGATCAAAGCCGGAATGCTTCACTGCAATCGGATCACCATGAGGAGAATGTGGTTTCTGATTTGAATGAGAAGGCGCAGGCCGAATTTTTAGATGCCAAGGGAATTGGTTCTGATGAAGTCGCATCAGATTGCGATTCGGAAACCGTGGAATTAATTAGCATTCAAAACGATTTCACTTTAAAGAATAGTTTTTGGTTTGCGATTGGGGCTTTGATGCAGCAAGGGTCAGACCTATATCCCAGGGTACTTAAGAATAAGTATTTGAATTACCTAAACATGTAATTAAAAGTCGCGACCAACCTCTTCAAAAAATATCCGTAATCGTCGACTTTGAAAATATTTTAAACTGTTCCAAAACTGAATACACTTTGCCTATTGGTGACGCATACATCCTAAAATTCTTTTAAATTAGAATGAAATATTTTTCAAGCGGAATTGATTTTTTTGACAAAAAGGCGATCTAACCATGTAAAGGGAGTGTTATGTTTGAATTTGTTCTTTAAATTTCGCAATCGGTACAGGATATGGCAAATATGATTTTATCGAAATTTTTTCGTTCACAGGCAACGTCTACCCGAATTGTTGGCGGCTGTTGGTTTTTCTTCTGTCTAATCATAATTTCATCGTATACCGCCAATCTGGCTGCCTTTTTAACCGTAGAACGAATGATTTCACCCATTGAAAGCGCGTCCGATTTGGCTGAACAGACAGAGATTTCCTATGGTACTTTAGAGGGAGGCTCCACAATGACATTTTTTAGGGAAAGTATTTGCATTTAAGGAACTTTTTTATCTTAATAAAGCAGAATTTACAGGATTCCAAAATTGGGATATATCAAAAAATGTGGCGGTATATGGAAAATCGAAAGTCCAGCGTATTTGTTAAGACTTACGAAGATGGCATAAAACGAGTGATGGAAGGCAACTACGCTTTTCTTATGGAGTCGACAATGCTCGACTACGCAGTTCAGCGTGATTGTAATCTTACCCAAATTGGTGGCCTTCTGGACTCTAAGGGTTAGTTGATATCCAGATTAAGTACTGAACAATTGTCCGTCATCAGAATTTTATAGTTTTTTGTTTTAGTTTCAAAAAACTTTAGTTTTGTTCAACATATATAAATTGTACATTGTATTTACAGGTTATGGTATCGCTACGCCTAAGGGATCAATTTGGAGGGACAAAATAAGCTTGGCCATATTGGAGCTACAAGAAAAAGGCATTATTCAGATACTTTACGACAAATGGTGGAAAAATACTGGTGACGTTTGCAACAGAGATGACAAAAGCAAGGAGTCTAAAGCCAATGCTCTAGGCGTCGAAAACATCGGTACATAACTTAAATCCTCAAGTCTTGATCGTACTCAAATATTTACTTTCAATATCTCGATTTCAGGGGGCGTGTTTGTTGTTCTTTTGTGTGGGTTAGCCCTCGCCGTAGTTGTGGCAATCTTTGAGTTTTGTTGGAATTCAAAAAAGAACCTACACACCGAAAACCAATCACTGTGTTCGGAAATGGCTGAGGAATTGCGCTTTGCTATGCACTGCCATGGATCGAAATCGAAACAAAGGCCAGCATTGAAACGTAATTGCCTGAAATGTGCTTCTGGATCCACTTACGTGCCTACCACCTTGGGTGTGCCAAACGTTGGAGTGCATTACAACTATTTCAATTGAACGCCGAACCAAAATCATTATTTAAATGTGTATTTTTATATTATCCATTTCAAAAATACATTTTTAAGAGTTAATGTAAGTAGGAAAGATTGGTTTATTAAAGTAAAATGAATGTATGTATGTATGTACTGAATATGTATTGCTCAATTTTTGATTGCCGGGACTAAATATATTTTTGATATAAAGCGGGGGTACTGATAACCTATAGTCCAGGGAACCATCGAAAACTGCTGCCTAGCCGATTTTCAGATATCCCATAGGACCAAAACGCACAATTCATATATAAAAAGCTCGTATCTATTAGTAATGCTCGTTCGCTATTACCAGTGTTAATTAGTAGTGGGCTAAAATTAGAAGAAGCTTCATTTACGAAGCGATCATTTACTTGCTCTGACCACACGATATTTTTTTATTTTGAGAAATATACAATATTTATATTTTACAATAAGATTCACAATAATTTCGTAAGTTACAATTTTATTTGTTAATTTGTTTAATATTCCCCAGTAAAACATCAACCATGCGTAGACAACTTACATTTTTTGTAGATATATGTAGATACTAGGTATGTATACATTAAGTAGTATATATACATATATGTATATATGTATTTTATATGATTATTATAAAATTATTTTATTATTGTCACGGAACTCACAATCAAATGATGCATATGGCACATATGTATGTATTTATGTATTGTCAGTATATATATATATGTATATATATGCATTTGTACAAAACCTGAACTCTTGCATTTTGATAATTAATTTTTGAACTTATGTACAAACTAACTAAATCCTTCAATCCTTTAATATAACGTAGATTGTATTAGGTTATATTAAATATGTATATAGAAAGATATATGTGTGCACTATTAATGATCGTATTATACACTGAAAACGAAACATGTTTCGGATACGCCAAAATATGTTCCGATTTCAATGATTTGGGACAACAATAATTCAAATTACAACGACGCGCACAAGTAGTAGTTGACGAAGCATAGTTTTTTGTAAGATTGAGGTTGTTTTAATAATATTACCCAAAATGGAGCATGTAACTTCAGATCCAGTCAGAATAATTTTTAATATGTATTATCATATGATATTTTCGTTTTAGCTCTGATAACAGGACTTTAAAATCCTGCGTGTTATTGGTGAGGTTTTTGACTAACTAGTTTCTTGATATGAGTGAATCCTTGTGCTTTTAACGGATAGTAATAGGTACATTGGTAGTACAGGACAAAGATTTCAATAACTTTTAATTTTCAAACAGATGAAACCATCCGTATTCCGATCCGTTAAGCAAAGTCTGGGAAATCGTTTGTATTTTGTTTTTTAAATGGTTGTAATCAAATTATTGCCAATAATTCTACCCATGAATTCGAGCTCTGCACTCTTGTTTGTGTTCAGATATGGTATGTGCAATCTTATCATAACAAAATATATAATATACATTCACTATTAGATTAGATATGACAATAACGACCTGTTTAAGCTTCTCTCTATATTTTATCCGCAGTTCAAACTTTTCTTTAAATTGACAACCATTTTGATAGTTTTCCCATAAAAGTTTTCTTTACGTGTACATTTTTGTTTTTTGTTTTTTTCGGTTTTTCTTTTTTTTTTTTTTTTTTGAACATTGGAAGTATTCCCTGATAAAAAATTAGAGCGGTAGATATGATAGTCTCGAACAATTACTTCCGTTATTTCCGGTGATATACATATACGGATATTTTAAATTTCACACATGCACAGTAAATGCTTTGGCAATTATTACGTACATTGGATCTGGATTTTGATTGGGGTTGAGATTTTATATGGATAGTGCAATTAATATTCATGATCGTCTTGCAATTGTTGGAGTCCAACTCCATAATTCTCAGTTTTTGGATCTTGTTCTCGACCTATACGATCTGAAGACATTAAATGTACAGGCAATTGCTCAAAATCTGCGTTTGCCGCACCCAGACCATTCAAGTTTTTAAAATAAAATAAGCTGCTTGGAAACAATCTGTTTTCGATGGCAAATGGAGTTCGCTGATGTACATAATATTCTGTTTTTACGTTTTGTAATTGGGATGCTGGTTCATCTACACTTGCAGTTTGAGCCCTTGTATTGCGCTGAAACTGATTGCTTGGAGACAACTAACAAAACACACATTAATATATATGTACATATAGACTAATCGAATAAGGTATTACTTACCTGTTTGAAAAGTGAGCGATTTCTTTCTCTAAAATGAGATTGTCGAATCGGATATGTTCTAGGTATGCCGATTACAGTTTGATCTTGATCCATTTCGAGCAAATCGCCTGAGTACTCTTCAGTAGCTGGAATTCTTATTCTAGCAGTCCGACCAGGGTTCGAAGAGAATACACCCTCCTTCGGGATCTGTTTCCCGCCACTGTTATGGGCAGCAAACGAGTGGCCAATACGGCGAGTAGAAGCTCGGACATTATTCTGGCTATTTATATTTTTGTTGGTGGGCATTTGCTCACTTGGTATCAGCTTTCGAGCTCGTCCAATGTCAGCATAATCATGGCGACTTCCATCTGGACTGCGATTTTCGTCATCCACAAGAATTGAATCCGATTGTGTACTGAGCGATGGCTGCGATTTGTATGCAGGTTGAATACTGTAAATGGAGCTTAATTTAGTCAGAGTTAGTCATAGTGTTTCGGATGTTAATTTTTGGGAAACAACGCTCACTTTTGTCCATTAGCGATTTCTTTCAGTACGGCCACTCGTGCAGCCATTTCTTCATCTCGCCTTTGCTGCGTTAACTCCTTTGCCCTTTCGGTCCATATCAGCTCTTTTAGCTTTTGAAAGCTACCCTGAACAGCTACAGAGTTTTGGTTCCCACCAGTGTTTCCACCAGTCCCTTGCATATTTGCAGCTGGTACTCCCATATATCTGTTTTTGCTTGCTCTGCGAGCCGACGAGGAAGCAGTAACTCCACTTTGTGGCCGAGTTTCCGAGCCATACAAACGAGCTTGATTTGAAGTTGCTAAGCCAGGATTAGTGGGTCCTACGGGATCTATAAGCCGCTGCCGGTGTTCAAAAGATACTCGTGAGGGCATAACGGGCTCGCGGCTTACCACACGACCAAAGACAGGTGAACGCGCTCGTTCTCTTGCCCCCATTCGAAACCTAATCCATTAAGTTTGTTTAAAAATATGTATAGAAAAGCACGTGATTGGTAAACTTTTTTGCTGTGTATTTAGAGTACTTACGAGCCAAGCATTCGAGAATTGGAATAAAGTGGTTCCCAAACATTGTACGTGAATGGGTCTCGGTAGGTGGGTATTTCATTGGTTATTTCTGCTGCTCGAGATTGTCTTTTAGAAAATCTATTTATAAATTGAAAGAGTAAGCATTAGGCTTGTCAAAATTGTGTATGTGATTTATTTAACAACTAACATCCACATGGCGCGTAACTCCTCGCATGTCGGCTCCTGAGAACCGAGTGGAAATGTTTTTGGGACGAAAACTTCTCCAACTGCCACTGTTCCAACGTCTTTACCGGCACTACTACTTTCTCCAGCGTATTCGCGACTGCGCCCATTCAAATAATTTGCATCACTTTTGCTCAGGAGAAGGCATATTAAAATGACCAAGTAATCTATGTGTAGGGCCCTAATCTGCAACTAAACACAGGCTGACTTCAGTAATGATATTCAACTCAAAAGAACCTAATATGTACCTACCAGCATCGTTGTAGAACCTGCTCAAATCCCAGATCCAGTGACGCTTATAAATCCCAAAAATGGTTATCTATTCTTGCATTGACACAAGTATTTTGGAGTCAGATTCCAAACGGCCTCGGAATATATATCTGTCAACCGGGGAAGTGTTGTTTTATATAGAATTACGTAGCATTGTTTGAAACTATACAAAATTAAAAAATTTACTTTACGATCGCATGCAATTACGATTATCTCTAATAGAGAAAAAGGAATATTATAAAAAAATAGTAGAAATAATTATTGGAAATATATACATATGTATATCTCTTATAGGTGCATGGTATAAGCATTATGTGTTATGAAAAATGTTCACTTATTATTGTTAATTATTTTTTAAACCAGAAGGCCGGCGCAAATTTCAGACATGCCGAAGTTTGTATACCTTTACAAGCTTTTGTACTACCCTTTGCTTACATACAAAAGAACTGCCCGAATAACAACCTAAAAAGCTCAAGCTGAAGCAGTGCGGCCTATGTTTGTTGTACCTGTAAAGCTATTTCATATATTTTCTCAATGTTGATCAAAATTGTCAGTAATTTAAGTTTTTGTATGTGCATAAGTTAATAACCTAGTTTGGTGTTATTCGCATAAAAAACAAAACATATCTTAATGAAATTTGTCACAATATGTATGTATATGACATAATCAACTGGAAAATAGCGATGATATTGATAAAAGTCACTGTTTTCAATCGATCGTGCCTACAAAACTTTATGTCGTAAAGTTTATAACATAGTATAATTTGTGTTTAATAAGACAATTGAGTTGTGCTTGGGATGAGTTAAACCACCACATGTATAATACCACATATCACTGCATCCGTTGCAGCGTTAAAACTAGGATTTGACGGAATTCTGTATTTTGTAGATGTAATTATTTGGCCTGCCTTTCTAAAATTAACTTGCTCCACTTCGCATTACACCTTTGGTTACAATTACAATTAAACTCGTAACTAAAAAGCTGGGCTAATTCAGACCGTGCCAAAATTTTGATATTTTTGTACGATTTTGTAGTACTGTATCTATATCTATCAAATTTATTTATAGCAAACTTTTTTTAAATGTTTAATGGTTAAATCGCTGACATTTACAAGCTCATTAGCATGGTCTAGTCCTACATTTGTAATTTTTGTCGGACTTTTATAAAATATAGTTCACTGATAGATATTAATTACACAATTTATTGATCTCTGAGTGATAATTAAAGTATTTCCGGAGCGTGTGTGGGCGGGTCAAAAATGAAAAATCATATGATCCAAATTGGATACTCTTGTAATATTCGAAATCTAGGTATTCACATAATATGGGGATGAATATATGTATGTACGTATGTACAGAAAATTTTCTTAGATTTAAATTTTAAAATACCATTTTGCCTTCGCAAGATACAGAACGGTGAATTTTAGTTTTTGGAAAAGAGCAATAGAAAAAGGTTAACTTTCTTTACAACCAAAAAACAACAATGAATTTTTGCCCCAGGCGCCCCATTTAAGAAATTCAAAATTTAACTACAAACTTGTCCCTCTTCAGCTATATAAAATACATAGTTACCCGGTGATGCTTATTTCACGCATACAATTGTTTTACCTACGCCTAGATGACATCTAAGAGTAATATACATATGTATTTGTGGATCCCAGGGTGCGATTCAATGTGCAGGTGCTGGACAAATAATTATTTTGTGCATATAAACAGTGCATTGGTGTTTATAATTTTTTTCATAATTTATTTCTTTTGGTTGATTTACTTTTTTCAGGAACTTCGGGTCTTTTGTCTTTTGTCTTTCCATATATGTAAATACAAATGATAAGCAAAAGTTGGTTCTCCACCTGATGCCGCTTGCACTTCGAAGTTGGGGGGGAAAGATTCACATCTATCAGCCATTTCAGCATATGTCAAAACTTAATCACAAAATGTATATCTGCAAAATTGTATCTTCTCTAATTCAAAATATTAACAGTGATATTGAAATAATCAAATTTTTGATTATATGTATTATAAGTAGTTAAGTTTTCTGGAACTGCCAATGACGCAACTGAATTGGCAAATTTATTACGTTTTTCCTTGTTTCAACTTAAAAGAATATTGCTTTAAAGTTAACATTAAAAGTGAAAATAAAATTAACATAAGTAAATAGATAAATTTGAATGTCGAAAATTAAACATTTTTATTGAGCCAATATAAATACATGTATGTAAGCATGGATGGAAGAATGTATGTACATATATATGTACATATGTGTATGTGAGAATTGTAGATTGAATAAAACGAAATATCTGACATTGTTGTAGATATTTTTAAATATCTTTCAATAATAAAATATTCGTCTCGGTATATTGATGCAAAATAAATTTATCCTTTCAATTACTCTAAAGGTTTAATCCGCTACTCTATGCGATAAATATTCATATCCACATTCCTTTGCCAGCCATGCGCAGACGAGACAAAGGAAGTGGAGGCAGAAGTGAAAGAGTAGGCGAGCGCAGTTTCATAGCTTCGATATGTCAAGAGTTACTTGCCTGAATTACAATGCACGCCTCAATTTAACAATAGCAGCAATAGAAATTAAATTCTTTTTATTAAGATTGGCCTTGTATGTATTACTGCTGAAATTCCACGAAATAGGCACTCTCGCTAAGGCTGTACGTCTACAAAGCACTGCGTGGGTGTGAATTGAATGAATATACACTTTCTGCGCCTAAACCTGGTCCGTGTGTACCTGATGCTGGAATGGAAATCTATTCCCCAACGGTCTTTTATTTCAAGGTCCTCGCTTCAACTGCTTGGTGGAACTCTTCATTATTTTGCTAGAGGTCGCTTTTAACGTATTTAATTCCGTTACGTCTTTGTAACGTTTCACTCTGTTTAATACGATTACAGGAAGTGTAAAAAATATGAAAAATAAAGATGAAATTTTATCTGAGGGACTCTGGAATCGGATTGTATTGCAAAAATTTGATAAATACATTCACACTACCTTTCACTTAAAAGGTAAATAATTAGGTCAGATTTTGTGTTTGCTTTTAGCATAAGCTATAATTCAAATGCTTTCGCAAGAAAATCAGTAATAAATAAAATAGAATTTAAATTTTTTTATTTTTGCAATCGGATGCCAACCATAAAAACTTTGTTGGCACGTTAAATAGACTAATTGTAAGATGAAATTACAATTTTTCTGCTTTTGTACCGTTCCGACTCATAAAGTATATAGATTTTTGATCATCCACAGCCGATAGGATTTAGCCGTCTTTCTGTTCGTCCGCCCGTATTTCCGTTTAAATGAACAACAAGATTTCAGAGGCCATAAAAGTTACAACTACCAGAGTGGTATGTAGACTTGTACCTTAAATATGTATAGTATGTATACCGCACCAACAAATTGAATAAAACTGGTCCTTAAGGTAAGAGTTTGCCGTAGGCTGGTGGCGGCGCTAGTGTGCGCGTGTGTAAGTGTGAGCGAAATAGCAAATCTTTGCCATGAAGCGTGTAAAAAGAATTTAAGAAACAAACACATATGTACATACATATGTATACATTTTGTCTTTGTAACTGTAGAAATTCAGCATGACTTAAGTCTTTGTTGTCTGAACAAAGTGGATTTTCCGAAAAAGGGGGGCGAAACCGGACAAAATAGATTTTTCGTGGATTGTGACTTCGCAAAATACACATTTGAACCAAGCTAAATCGCACTCAATAATAATTGTGCTACAAATCTACATTTGTACATACCTCAAAAATTATTTTCCATTTTAATTCACATAGAGAAAGACTTTCAAGGACCTTACACGGAATTCAAATAAATTATACCGTTATGACATACCGCTCACCGCTCTTGTCAAAGTTTTTGCAATACTTTATTGTATAATATAAACATAATATTATACTAAAAACATTATTTTATCCTTTTAATATATTATGAAAGATTTAAAAGCAATTGACATAATAGTAATAAGATACTACGTTGCTATAATGCATAATATCTTTGGATATGATTCTAAAATGAGTAAAATGTAAGCCAAACTACTGAAGTAAGTATGCTTACTTGCTTACTGGAATCTCTTGCATCTAAGAAATGGCTTATTAATAATGTTTGCAAACAAGAGCTATTTTTCTTATTCTAAAATCTGTTAAAAATTTTCAAAACAAAAATTTATAACTTTCTATTTTATACTTTTGGGTACCTATTTTCTAACACCCGATTTTACGAAATCTGAACGTGATGGTCAAAAATCTAGTGCTTGTAAGCGTGATATCATATGCTTCCATGAAACAAGAATTTACTAGATATATGTACAGACATATGTATGTACATATGTATGTAAATATTTTATCACTTGCTCGAACATATTTTATACAATCAAAAGTTCGCTACGAAGATTGGTCGTTAGAAGACTAGTCCTTAGTCGTTTGATTTCAAATAACATTTTAGGCTTGCTATATGTATGTATGTATATCATGTACATACGTGAAACAACTGTTTTTAATCTATAAGGCCAAACATAAGCAAACATAGTATCGGACTATTTTCAGTCCGGTCTTAATGCAGTTTGCTGTATCTATGGGGATAAGAATAAATGAAGTAAGTCGTCTCGCCGACTTGGATATACCATACACCAGTAAAACAAATATTTTAAATTTATAATAACCAATGCATTTTCGTATTTAAAAAAAACTGTTCACATGCTTTTTACTAGCATATCTTAGTATTTCGCTTACTCAAGCATACGAGCACCCTATCGCCCCCACCAGCCAACGGGCACTTCCGGCCATATGGAAAAACGTTTATATGCATAACTTGGCTATTTTTAGTCCGATTTTGATCAAATTTGATATTTTGCTGAACATTAGTATCAAATTTAAGTGTGCTAAATTTGATTGCACAAGGTAGAAAATTACGGGAGAAAACTGGCTCCATCATTTCAAAGCCACGTTCTGGGCGCCCGAGCAAGCTGTCAGCTCGTGAAAAACGGTCGATATTGCAGGAGGTAAAGAAGAATCCTCGAGTAACTGCATCGAAATTAAGGGAAAATGTTAAAGATTCGTTTGGTAAAACCATTCATGAAGACACAGTTTATATACCCTTGTAGTCCATGGCCATAATATTTTTACATGTTCCAAACTCTTTTTCTGTATCTCAATTCATTAATGCACAGAACCTTTCAAATATCATTTCAATTTCTTCTTCTTCTTATATATATGTAGTTTATGTAGCGTTGCGTCTGTATGTGTGCATGCGTGTGCTCTATTGATTTGATGATGACGTAGTAGGCAGCAAGCCGAACCGATTTATATCGGCTGTAACTTGTGTTCTATATATCCGATCAGATTCAAATTCTGATTTTCTGAGATTTTATATAAAATACTATCATATTGGTAAATTTCAAAGGGATACTCCAATTTTTGCAAAAATGTCAATTTTCATACTTTATTTTTCCCAGGTAATAAAAAGCCCCCAAAAAAATATCATCCCGATAGCTCTTAAGATGGCTGAGTAAAACGCATACGCACAGACAGACGGACAGACGGACATGGCTATATCAACACAGCTTCTCATGCTGATCAAGAATATATATACTTTATATGGTCGGAAACGTCTCCTTCTGTGCGTTACAAACATCTGACCAATTTTACATTACCCTCTGAAAGGGTATAATACTATTTTGCTATATTTTACAAAATGTATGTACATACATACATAGGTACATAATGTGAAAGGAAATTTTATTAAACAATTTTTTAAAATTAATCGAACATATTCGGAGTAACCAATTACTGATTGGATTCTTGGCCCGTAATATTTATCCTTTACAAAATATAATTTCGTCAATCTTAAATTTAAAGTTTAGATAATTTTTTGTTTTGTCTATTTTTTAAATTTCGAATCGCAATGTTAAATTAACGAAAGTTGCTAATTTTAGCTTTTTTAAAATATTTTCTGCATTTGTCGTATGTCTGAATTTGGTCACACCATGCACTTGGGCTGCCAGACTTAAAATAACGGCATGGCAACAGTGTTAACAGACTGTTTCTGATTCAGACTGTGGCAGCACTGGCACTGGTAGCTCTACGTACCACATGGAATGAAAACTTGGTATAGTCTCCATTTAGAGCAATACAATTAAATTCTTCTTTTTTATGCTCTTTGGTACATGTTATTTTGTGTGTTTTTGTAAATAATAGACGGTACGAAGTGGTGAGACACGCATGGTTCAGGTAAGTTTGCGATTGTGATGTAAAAAGAAGACAGAGTGGCAAGCGACGTAGCAAATTACATGATTTGATGAGTTTTGGTTTTGCTGGCAGAGTGGCATCTGCATCTAAAAAATTTTTCGAGTCAGTGCAGCGAATCGCGGAAGCATAATGAATTGTGTAGTATAGGAAGTCAAAAACCATTTAAAAACTATTTGATAAAGTTATAGTTTGCAAAGAATTTAACTCTGTTGCACGTTTTTACCCTCGTTTTTCTTTGTGTTAGATTGCAGCTCTGCCCTCTACATATATACTTTTGCCACCAACCCCGTCTCGCTCACACCTCTTGCTCTCTCAATGTGTGAACGGCAACGTCGGCAATAAAATAAAACCAAATATGTGAAATTAATATTTAAAACGGATAAACTGATCAAACATATTTTGTGAATAGGCGAAGGCGAATCAAAAACCAAATTTTTATCATTAAAATTTAGACTGGAACCGAGCCTATCCCTCGTTGTACTCAATTTCCAAGCTCAAGAACCACTCCCTCCTTTTTATTTTTACTTTCACGTGAATAATATCTTACTTAGCCGATCTTAAAAAATAATTCACATTTCCACTCTGATTTGCAGATTAAACCATTTTGGCAGTAATTGCACCATTGATTAGCAGGTACTACACATGGCTCGATATTCTCGGCGTGTTCCTTTTTTCTAATTTTTTTTCTTCATTTTTTTTTTTTTTTTTTTTTCAGAATCAGATGTTTGTGTGACGTTGCAACGCATTGGGTCTACAATCGCCCAGGAGATCGATATCGTCTGCTAGGTGACGACGATTTCAATTAGCAATCCGGGTTTATTCGTAATGCAACCAGCAGCTCCTACTATATCCACACAATCTGATATAGCTAAAACCATGCAGCCTCATTCAGCACAAAATATGGTAGGTCTCTGTCCGTATATTCTTCATGAAGCTCTTTAATGGCTGCAGTTGTTATATTTGTATATAGATGTTTTAAATATGTGCAATATCATCTTATCAAATTATAAATTAACGAAACTGCTATTAACATACTGCTTTACTGAAAAGGTTTATTTGGTGAGATATTTAATATTTAGACGAAATACCGTTATAACACCATTTGGTATTATAGATGCTGCAAAAAACACTCTGATTGCCATTAAAGAGATTTCAGTAATTCGGGTTATTCGAATAAAAACTTTTTTTTTTCATTTTCTGGTTTATTTGAATTGTGCTTTTAATTGTGTATGTCATTTTGAGTTCGATTTTCATTTTTTGCGTAGGGCGGTAGTATACTTTAATTTGTCTGCGAATATAGCTAAAAATTTTTTGATGATCTTAAGTTTTATCCGCATAAGCGACATTAATGTTTTATCTGTTCTCTATATTCGCTTTAATTTGCGTTTTTAAGGTCTTCGATTATTTCGATTTGGTTTAGTTAGGTTTTTTCTATTAAGTTGCGTTGCTTCTTTTGTTTTATTCTATTCGTTCTTTTAATTAGCTGTGAAACTTTTGGCGACACGTCGTGAACTCTTGTAATTTTTTTGTAGATTTTGCCGGCCAATAAAAAGACCAAAAAGTATGCTTCACAGGTGCCACCAGCTAAACAACCACTGCAGCAACCTCAGTTTCAGATAAACAAAACGTACAACGTAGTATCTCTTATGAAAACGTCAACGTCTAACACCCACCAGGCTCCCCATATGGCACACCAACAGCAGCAGCAGTCGCATCACCTCCAACAAGCCCAGCAGCACCATCACCAACAGCAACAGCAAAGCTACGCAAATGTAGTTAACAGAACAGGGGCGCCTGGTGTAGTAGGAGGGACACAGCAGCAATCTACAGTGCTCTGCAACGCGCCTAATATAATGCAACTGAGCTCAGGGGAACTTGGAACTGCTGCTATTTACAACATCACAGGGCACAGGCAAATGCCCAGTAGCACCGGTGGTATCATTGATGCAAACGGTCGTTTTATGAGCGTGTCGGAAATGACCAAAAGTGCCAGTAACGTGAACGTAGCGACATCCAGTGGCACAAGCTGCGCGCTGCCTTTATTGCACTCCTCCACTAACGACGCCGCCGGAGGCAACGCTAGTGGACCCGGAAATGGAGGGAATGCCGTTATACCTATGACAAGTTCGCTTAGCGGAAGCACCCTTGGCGTTGCTCTCAGCGCATCCAACACTGCCGCCTCCTATATTCATGATAAAAACCTTGTTGGCGTGAGCGTTAACTGTGTCGACGCCCGAAAGTTCGATTTTAAGAACAATAATTTACTCTCAAGCAACAACTTTCAGCAATCGCAAGAGGTATGCGAATTTGAGATTTTATTCCTCATCATGTTTCACAACTTAGATAGTCGGAGACGGCAGATTCATATATTGTACAGTTCCGATTTTCGCAGAAAAGAAGCCTTTTTTTTAAATAATCATCCATTTTACTATATATGCAATCGACAACTCTCAACAACTAAACCGATGTTTTTGATAAGTTTGCTAGATTATTGAAGTATGTTCGATTATTGGACTAAAAGTTATGCAACTTTGTGATCATAAGACTCCTGCTTAGTTTTGCGATTTACTATGATGATCAGACCAAATTAGAAATTTTCTTTTTCGTTTTAGAAGTATTAATTGCAAACCTTAAAAAAAAATAAGTTAGTAATGAAAAATTTTATTTTGCAGTATGTGTCCGCAGCAAATAACAGTTCTGGAAACGCTCGTACGAATCCGCAGAATGGCGGTATTTTTCGACCGCCACCGGCAACAAATACTCCACGGGGCGCCAACGGGGGTGCTCGTCACGTTCATGTGCAACAAATGTACCCAGGCAATATACACCAAAGCATGGTCTTGCAGCCGGCGTACACACAGTTCACTCCTCGTCCGCCCACATTTCCGGCTTCTCATCTTCAGTATGCTCCACCTCCCATGCAATACTATACTCCCTACCAATATCTGCCAACTCTGCAGCAGCAGCCACCGCCGCCACACTCTCGCAGTGGCGTGACGGTAAACACTAATGTAAATGTTGGCAGCGTCGGTCCCGTTCAGTCCGGACCTCAAGGACCACTGGCTGGTCCAGGCGCTTCTTCATCGCAGCTGCAGCTGCTGGCAGGTGCCGTACAGCCTGGTGCCAATACTGTAATGGGAGTCGGTGCTCCCCCTAGCGGCGTTGGTGTGGGTGTAGCTCCTATGGTCGGTGTAATACCAACAAACGTAGCGCCACAGGCAGTTTCGGTGCAACAAACCAGTAGGCGTCGACATCAGCATCGTTTGCAGATCATTGATCCGGCAACAAAGAAGAATATCCTTGACGATTTCGATAAGGTAGGTTGACATTTTAAAACTTTAGAGTGCAACCAATTGTATTAATAAGAAATTAAAATTTAATCACTTATTTTCTTTAAATTTTATTTACAGACAAATTCAAACGCGGATAGCGATCTGTCTGATCAAACACCAGCGCCAACAGTAGCACCAGCGACTGTATCTACTTTACTGGATAGCATTCCACAGCCGGAGGCTACAGGAATAATTGTTTCTAACACTGCAGCGGTGCAGTCATCTGATTTGAGAACTGTGACCAATGTGCCGTACATCCAAGGTGAATGTTTTTAATACTTTTAGTCCACAATCATGTTCTATTATTGTTATTTCTTTAATGAATATTAGATCAAAACTCTATTATTGTCGGCCAGACACCGGTTGTTTCCGCCATGACCGATGCTCCTTCAGTTGAGATATTGCCAACTCCTCAGAAGAACAAAAATAAAAAGTATGTACACACATAGATATGATTAAAATAAAGATAATCACGATTTTACATTTCTCTGATAGAATTCCCATAGTCTCACCCAAAAATGAATCTGAGTCCCCGATTGCTGTGCAATCCACTTGTAAGTACTTGAAATCTTTAAAAAAATTATTTTGGAAAAGCAATTCTTAAATTGTAATTCCCAAATTGTATATGTACTTTACCTAATAGTTGTTACGTAACAACTCATAAATTTTAGTGCCCTATTCTATGCATTTTAATAGTTGCATATTGGTTATGTTCTTTATATTTTGCAAAACATATTACTTCGAATTATTTAAAAACGCTTTATATTATATAAATTTAATAGGGGAAAGAAATATTATTGACATTGATTTTCCTATTATCTAATCTACTCTGAAAGCTTTAGTCATCCGATCCGGCAAAATCGGAATTATACAATACCTAGGGCAAAAGAAAAAACTGTGTAAGCTTAGTTGCTTAAAAGCTCCAGCAGCTGTTTCGTAATCTTACATAAAGTTGCACATGTATTTTAGAATATATATATATATATCCAGGTTGTACACAAAAGATGTGAAAAATCTTTGTATTGTATATTTGTATTGTTGTATATGTATTATTTTTTTAATGGCAATGTTAAAGGAAAAAATATACAAGCATATACAAATAAATATTGTAAGAGTATCGAAATAGTGTCATAACATCGCATATCGTATAGTTACTCGAAACATCGAAATATATAAAAGTTTGTGTTTTTTATTTTCCAAAAAAAATTTTTTGCCAAATCATTGTGAATGTTAATTTTGATAGAAGCATCAATCTTTTGATACCTATTTTTATACCATACAAAATGTGTGTAACAGGCAGAAGGAAGTTTTTCCGACCCCATAAAGTATATATATTCTTGATCAGCATCAACAGCCGAGACGCGCTCGCCATGTCCGTCCGTCCGTCTGTATGAACACCTAGATCTCGGAGACTATAAGAGCTAGAGTCACCAAATTTGGTATGTAGTTTCGTGTGTTATGTACAGTTATCGGATTTGTTTCAAATTTTTGCCACGCCCCCGCAAATTAAATAAACTCGATTTTCTCAAAAACTATTCTAGCTAGAGACACCATAGTTGGTATGTATGCTTAGTAATTGCGCATATTTTTTATGTGTAGCGATTTGCCACGCCCCTTTCCGCCCCTGTAGTTTGGAAAAATTCCCGTAATTATCTACCTTGTGCAATAAAGTTTAGCACATTTAAATTTGATACTAATATCCAGCAAAACAGCAAATTTGATCAAAATCGGATTAAAAATAGCCAAGTTATGCATATAAACGACTTTCCATATGGCCGGAGTTGTTCGTTGGCTTGTGGGGGCGCTAGGGTGCTCGTATGCTTGAGTGAGCGAAATACTAAGATATGCTTGTAAAAAGCATGTAAACAGAATTTTTTAAAATACGAAAATGCATTTGTTATTATAAATTTGAAATATTTGTTTTACTGGTGTATGGTATACCTAAGTCGGCCAGACGACTTAGATACTTCATTAGAAATATAAATTAATTGACTAGTTTTAAAATTTTTGGTTAATCAAGGTGGGGTGATGTGAAGAAAAAACTTACGGTATAAATGTATCCAGCTTATTTAAAAAATTTAATAAGATTTCTTCTTTAATAATAATATTTCTTTACATACTTCATATATATATAAAATATATAAAAATTTAAAACGAATTCCTTAACAATTGACAATATTTGTCTTCATTCATTGTTCCAGTTAAGAAGTGTAAATGCGTTTTCACGATGCAGTTTTGCTTCTACCGTTCTCCAGAAAATCAGCACACTGCAGGCTTTCATCTGACCTTTAAACATATCGCCATTGCTAATGTCTCTAATCCTTCGGGGAATAAGGAAGTGTTTTTATTCCATGGCGGAGGGTATTACAGACTAGAAACATGGCAAAATATACATACGCATTAACGAGTTTTACTAGGCGATCCATAAGGGCGAAGATTTTTCATCATAAATCTTATACATACATATATACATAGGTACATAATTGTGCTCAAATAATCAATTCACATGAATAGGCCGAAGTCAATACGAAGTATGTATGTATATTAACGAGCGTTGAAACGAAGTAACTCTCTCGCAAATATTTGTTAAAAATATATTACTGAATTTCGATTTCTTTTTTGCATTCATTCTTACTTTGTATCGGTATTTGTGCCCAAAATTTCTTCGTTATAAGCGGTTATAATCTATTGCGCTTCCAAGTTTGAAATATTTCAAAAAATCGTTGTAGCCGGCATCTTTATAACTGGCATCGACTGTATGTGGATTTTTTTTTAACAAAATTCATTAAAAAAACGTTAGAGATACGCATGGATAGAATAACCAACTCAACACTATAAATGAACACATCAAAACTTTTCACTAAAATTTTATAAAAATCGAATAAAGTCAAGGTCAAATTTTTTGCAGGTACTTTTACCTGTTCGTTCTTTTTTACCTAAGCAGCGTTATTTTCCCAGCGAAGAAAGAGAAGGAAATAGTTCCGCTGTTTTGCTAAAACATACCTGTTATTGCAGGGCAACGATGTACATATATTTAATTTTTATCCGTTTTTGATAAACAATATCTCATTAGACGGAAAATTTAATTCACTATCTTTCATAGTTCAAGTGTAGTTTTAGAATTTTTTTTAGGCGAAAAATTACACCAAACAGAGAGATTATAAAAATACATACAAAATTTAGTTTTTCGATTGGCTCCAAATTGGACCCTGAGGCCAAACTGGATGTGTTATCCAGTTTTTCGTAGTTTTACTAGACCTAAAACTTTTTCTTAGGGTCCAAAGGTGCACGATCAATTTTAAGAAATTTAAAAATGGGTCTTTTTTTTTGCCAGGTCCAAATTTTGGGGCTTTTTAGAGATACGCCCACAAAATTTCCGGTACATCATCTCAATAGAATGACAAATTCAACGCTATAAATTAACACATCAAAACTTTTCACTAATATTAAATAAAAATTTGAATGAAGTCAGAACTTAAGGTCAACAAAATTAAGTCTCAAATTTCTTGCCGAAACTGTATAGTCTCCAATAGTATACAATTTGAGTTCATCAATATCAATATGTTATGTTGAGTTCATTAAAGTTAAATAATATTAAACGCTCGTAAAGTGTATTATAAAATTAGCCAGATGTTTACAACTAAGAGAAGGAGACTTTTCCGGTCCCATGATATTCTTCATCAAAATGAGAAGACAAATATACTCACGCCCATCAGTCCGTCTGTGCGTATAAGCTTCATATCCTCAATTAGAAAGCTACCGGAATAAAATTTTGTAATTAAATTTATTCAGATCTTACTTTACTAAGGAATACATAACTCCTAATGCAGAAACGTAGATAAAATAAAAAAAATTAAATCTTATTATAGTAATATTAGTGAGTAATATCTCATAATATAGAAAAATCTTATAATATACAAAAATATTTGAAAACTAGAATTTATGAAAATTCTGAAATGAATTAAAGATTTCAAAATGGCTTGCACTACAAAGGTCCGGCGGATTTTGATTTTATTAATCAGACTGCAAAATTTTATTCAAAATACTTATATTTTGCAAAATGAGTTCAATAATGTGTTTTTCCGAAAAATTATAATTAGAAAATGTTTTAAACTTGACACATTTCATATATGATATTCGGATATTTTGGGTATTTAGGAATCCACTGAATCACTAGCCCAACCATTTATTAAGATCAAAGACAAATACCACCTTCAAACCATAACTTTTCTAGTCAGATTGCAGTAAACTTCTTAGACAAGAAGACAAAGATCATAATACATATGTATGTATGTACATATGTATGCACGTACATACATATGTACATACGCAAATGCTCGTACATAAATATATTCAAGTTCTGGGTGAGACGGTTGTGTCTACATCCATCTAAAAGTCAAAAATAACTATTCTTTTGTGATTAATTTATAATAAATCGAAAATAATTATAATTAGTAATTATTTAGTAAAATAAAAATCTAAAAATCATGATAAAAGTCGAACACTATTTTTACTGCTATTAGGCGTCCCACATTGAAACACATTTATTCACAATAAATAACTCAAGCTTAATGTCGTATCTCTGCTCTGATTGGATATCAATACCGAATCTCAAACTTTGAATGCATTTTGCCCTATAGAGGTGGGTTCAATCATTTTAAAAATTTTGTGTCGCACCGATTGATCATTTTTTATCGCAGCGCCACTAGTACGTGTTCTTTACTTCACGGCATACATACATGTGTAGACGAATGTGTGTGGTGTGTGTGTGTATGTATGTGTATATTCAAATCGGTAGGTTTGTTAGTGTTCGAGTTTGCTCTCCCTCTGCCGCACACAAATGATATGTCGTAGACATTTGTACATTTGTGTGTGTACACACAATTTCACTTTTGCTTTTTACCTTTTACATGAAGAGCCGGTTGGTGGCTAGCTATGCGTCTTTAGGTTTGTTAGTGTGGTGCGATTTAGTCGGTCGTGTCGGTTAGGCAGCTCGGAATTGTTCGGATCGATGATGTGATGATCATTTTGGGTGCGTTTGTGGTGGTGCGATTCGATATCATCTGTGTCTATCTATAGCGCTAGGCAACAACGCGGCAGTGTGTGCACGTCAATGGTAAAGTATTTCAAGAAGCAACGAATATATAAATGAAACGCGCAACGTGTTTGACTATTAAGCTTTCCATTATTAATGTTAAATTGTGTAGAATAATAATTTACACACTTTGGCCTGCAATTAGGATCTGTTGATCACTTGGTCGACTGAACTATATTTATGAAAGAGTAGTTTTATACATTATTATTACTTAACCTTGACTGTGAGAATACAAAAGTGCCAAATATGTATGTGTTCACGCATGCAAAGAATCTGAGTGAAGCAAAAGTGATGAACCCGTAAAAGAAAGAGTGGCTTATGCTATGAATTATTATAATTTTTTGGTCTCAAGATCTAATTACCTCTAACAATAAGATCTTTTAACTGCTACGCTGCTGAAATGTTTTTTTTTTTTTTTTTTCGCCATTCTTACGAATTTGATAATATTTCTATGGACAGATGTAGTCTTGAACATGTTCAAATAATCGAGATTTGCTGTGATACATATGTATGTATGTATGTAGCTTTCAAAACAAATAATTTATGAAAACCATACAAACATATACATATGTACACACATTTAATGCAAATTATAAAGGCCTACTTTGTTTTACAGGAAAAAAAATGTAGTTTTATCCTGTGATAAATGTGGGTTGCCTAACATGACTTTTTGCTTAGATTTCATGAGCTGGTTTACCTTACCAGATGTCAGATTTTTGGAAAAGTGTGTTTGAAACTGATTTCAAAAACTGACAAAAAATATTGTGTAAATATTTACTTACACAAGAAATATTTTGTAATTTGTCAATTAGATAAGGCATTTATCAAATTCAAAACACAAAAAATTATGTCGACCAGTTGTTTTATAAATGATGAAATTGGTAGTGTTAAATCAGTTTAAAAACAATGCAGTTTTCGTATAAGCTTTTTTGACGATATGTACCTACACATACATATAAATGTTCTCACTTTTAATTCATAATAGAATTGACTGTCATTTTTACATACTTTTGATTTGTTTGCAGTTTGGAAATTTGAATTTTTCTAGGTGAATTAGTTGGATAAGACAAAAAGTACAAATTTTGAACAGAAGAATTAATCCAAGGCATAACAGAAAAACTATGACTATGAAAAACTTATGAAATCTACTTTACAAATAAATTATTTTATACATGGTATTATATGTGTATTTATATTGTAATTTTTCTTTTAGCTGAAGTGGATGATGCAGTGCCGAAATCTGACGCTGCTAGCAATACCATCAACGAAACAATTCCGCCTACACAAACAGATTGCGTTGCCCGACAAGAGACACAGGTTCATCAAAAGATCGAAGAACCAGCCGCATCGGAAGAAAAGGTTGCCTCCTCTTCCCCAGATCTTCAGACACAATCCCCGCCGTCTGAACCGTTTTCTGCATCTGTAGCGGAGGAATTGAGTTCCAATACTGGTACACACATGCATGAAGCGGCATTAGAGCTAAACTCTTCCACTTTAACATCATCAACGTTTGTCCCAATCGAGAAATCTTGCGAGTTAGCGGCAGCGACAGAATCGCAACAGATCTTACAAGAAGAAAGCTCTCATGAAAGCACCCCTGACGAGACTGATCGCGCGTCAATGGCACTTGTAGAAGAAACACGGCAGGAGCCTGTAGGGGCTACAACAGTAGTTACTATAGCTGTTAAGGAACAAGCTGTATTTGACGCATCACTTGGGACGCCTAGTAGTGAGCTCGACGATACGGAAACACTAGAAAAAACAGTGCCCGGGGTGAATCCCGAGGTAGAACTGGAACCTAAAGCAGACACAGGCGAGGTTACCCCAATTTCACCAAATCCAGATGAGTGCCTGTCGCTGCCATCGTTGATCAGCTACAATGAAGGCCAATGGTCTCCCAGTAATCCCAGCGGCAAAAAGCAGTACGACCGAGAACAGCTTTTGCAACTGCGTGAGGCAAAGGCTTCGCGTGTGCAACCGGAAGTAAAAAATAGCGCAATACTTCCGCAGCCCAATCTTATGATGCCTTCGTTTATGCGAGGTGGCAACAACAAATCACGTGGCGTACAGTCAATGGTGGGCACGATTCGAAGCGGCGAATCGAGTGGCGGTGTCGGCGCAAATTATGTTGGTAAACAAATGTCAATGTCAGGTGTACAAGGCAATAGCGGCCGAAGCAGCATGAAGGGCATGATTCATGTGAATTTATCGTTAAATCAGGATGTTAAACTAAATGAAACGGAAAACGCCTGGCGTCCGCGTCTCCTTAATAAATCTGACACTGGCGACAACAGTGTGCCAGAATTAAAAGCCAACCACGAGAAGGATGATTTAGTTCGTAGGGTTCGTGGAATTCTTAACAAGCTTACGCCCGAAAGATTCAACACTCTTGTGGAAGAGATAGTTAAGCTGAAGATAGACACTCCCGATAAAATGGACGAAGTCATTGTACTAGTGTTCGAAAAAGCTATTGATGAGCCGAATTTCTCCGTGTCGTATGCTCGGCTTTGCCATCGTTTAATCAGTGAAGTAAAAGCACATGATGAGCGTATGGAAAGCGGTACAAAATCAAATCTAGCACATTTTCGTAATGCACTCCTCGACAAAACCGAGCGTGAATTTACAGAAAACGTGACACAAAGTCACGCTAAGGAAAAGAAACTGCAACCTATTGTAGACAAGATCAAGAAGTGCCAGGATGCCAACGAAAAGGCCGAATTAGAAGCATTACTCGAGGAAGAGGAACGAAAGATTCGTCGGCGTTCTGGTGGCACAGTGCGATTCATTGGAGAGCTCTTTAAAATTTCCATGCTAACTGGCAAGATTATATATTCTTGCATAGACACGCTACTTAATCCCCAGTCGGAGGACATGTTAGAGTGTCTCTGCAAGTTGCTTACCACAGTTGGCGCCAAGTTCGAACTAACGCCGGTGAACACTAAAGACCCTAGCCGCTGTTACTCGCTAGAGAAGTCCATAGCCCGCATGCAATCCATAGCATCCAAATCAGAAAAAGATGGCGCTAGAGTCAGTTCTCGAGTTCGTTTTATGCTTCAAGATGTTATCGATTTACGCAAAAACAAGTGGCAGTCGACTCGAAACGAGGCTCCAAAGACTATGGGTCAAATTGAAAAGGAGGCGAAAAACGAGCAGCTTTCTGCACAGTACTACAGCGGTTCACTGTCGTCAACTAACCCCAATGGGGCACAAGGTTCTGGGACTGGTGGAGCAGGCAGCTCTTCTAAAAGGGACGATCGTGGTAGCGCAAGGTACGGAGGCGACGCGCGGTCTAGTGGAGGATACGGTGGAAGTCATAGCCAACGAGGCGAAAGTGGAAACTTGCGTCACCAGCAACAAAACGTCGGGAACGTTGGGGTAACTGGACATGCCAATGGCAACGACGATAGCCCTTGGCACGTACAGACCAGCAAAGGCAGTCGCTCTCAGGCTGTTGATAGCAACAAGTTGGAGGGTTTGGTAAGTAAAGAATTTTGTTCTAAAAATAATTCAATTGAGAGTCATACATCACTTCATTTTATTAAAAGACTTGCTTTTTTTTTCTTTTTATAAGGAACATATATTAGTTACATAGCTTTAAAAGGAAAGGATGTTACTTAATTTTACAGCGACAAAAAATTTTTATTGCACTTATTGCATAGTTTAATTTAGAATTATAATTCATACAAATTTTTCAGACTCTACAACTAAACCAAAACTTGGACACGAAAAAAATGGGTGGTGTGTCCCAATTTATTTGGAACAATAATGCGACGAGATCATCTTCTACGGCCACCACAACGCCCTCCAATTCATTTGCAGCGCTTTCTTCATTAATGGACAAAACTAGTAGCGGCGATAGAGACCGTGATCGTAGTGGGCCCAGAAACAAAGGCTCATACAACAAGGGTTCAATGGAGAGGGATCGTTATGGTGGAGACAGAGGTTAAAAAGTGCATAAATTTCAATAAATTAAGACTAACGCTCTTTTGTCAATCCTTTTCTAGGAATTCACTCAAGAACAGGATCCTCTCAGGGTTCGAGGGAAAACTCATCTTCTCGAGTTGGTCAGCAGAGTCGTGGCCTGATAAATTCATCAATGCAGAAATCTGCTAGTCATTCGAAATACACACAACAGACGCCACCACCTGTTAGACTTTCTGGCAAGGTAAGCTCTTAACTTTTTTAATTAAATAATCTCACACAATTTTTTATTTTCCAATTAAGGGCCAGGGTGCATCGATTGGAGGTGGACTATACCGAGGCAGCGATCAGCAGTCATCAACTTCGACAAGTGGAGGGACTGGCTCATCGTCTAAAACAGTGGCCCCACCTGCTGTATTTATAGCACCCAGAGATAACGACATTAAGGTTATTAAGAGTGTTGTGTCGGAAATTATAGAACTGGCAGCTGCAAATAAAATTGTCACTCCCGATGATGTTGCGTGTATTAAGAGGATACCGGAGTCGCAACGCTGTGGATTTGTGTATTACCTATTAACAGATTATTTGCATTTAGCTAATGTGGGCAAACAATACAGACGGTATCTTGCTATCACAGTTTCCCACCTGATTCAACAGAACCACATGTCTGTGGAACATTTCCGACTTGCATACAAAGAATTTAGCGACATCGCTGGCGATTTAATTGTTGATATTCCAGATCTTTGGCTATATATTCTGCAATTTGCAGGTAAGTACTTCATATTTATGGATAAACATGTGTAAATTTTTTGTTGTCAAAATTAAATTATGGGTTTTGTTCGCTTTGGTGTCGTCTGCAGGACCATTGATTGTAAAGAAAATTTTGACGGTGGCTGATCTTTGGAATAAAGATCTAAAAGACAGTAGCCAATCCAGCCTGGGAAAAAAGTTCCTTAAAACATATTTGACATACTGTACAAGGGAAGTAGGACCGAATTTCACACGTCAAATGTGGAAGCAGTTTAACATGCATTGGTCCGATTTTATGCCAGAAAATGAAGTAGCTGATTTTATTGAATCCAACGTAAGTGTATCTTATGCTGTAATTTAATTATGTCAGTAGTAACTTTGTATTGCATATTTCAGAGATTGGAATACGTGGAGAACGACTCAAAACAGCCAGTGATTGAGCAGCGGGAGTCGGCTGAAAAGCACGTTAAAAATGTGATAGAACATATTGAGCATTTGCTAAAGGAGGGAGCGACTGCAGATTGCATAATTGATTACAGTAATGTATGTAGCGAAAATGAGAACATGAAAGCAAACAGGATACACAATAATATTTTTATAGGGCAATATTGTGACGGCAGATAAACTTTTCATCCGAGGATTGACAGAAACGTTGAGTAATTTCGCAATTGTCTACAAAGACACTAGTTATAAACTAGAGACGGAGATCTTCCAAAAGTTTTGTATACCAGTTTTCCAGCGGTACATTGATTCACATGAAGAGAAGCAACTCGAGTGCTTATACGCAGTGCAACTACTGGTGCATAGTTTGGAGCATCCGAGGGGTAAGGGGTTTTTACTACTAGTCGTGGTTATTACATATCCAGTAACATGTCTATTTTTATATTAGGTTTGTTAAGTGAACTATTTGCCGAGCTATACGACGGTTATGTAATACAGAAGGAGTCCCTTTGTAAGTGGCGCGATTCAAAGGATCAATCTGCTGGCAAAGGTAAGGAGTAGTCGTGTTATCTTTTACCGTGCTCTAACCTTCTTTTATTTCTAACATAGGTGTGGCTGTAAAAAGTCTGAATCACTTCTTCAACTCATTATTTAACGATGAAGCTAACTAATGCAACTGAGTTCTCGAGACCTGGCCAACACAGCAAGCCAGAGAAATATAACGCAACACAACTCAACAAATAGAAACAAAATAAAATCATTGGAGTAAAAAAAATATATTGATGTATCTTACATAGGTCTACTTTATCAATGTACAGCAAGAGTCCCGGTGGATTGTGAGAAATAAATAAGCGTTAAGTGCGTGGAATCCTTGGTTACTGTACATTTGGAAGAATTGGCCCCAAGTATGTTATAAAGTTAAGAACAGAAAGTAAAGAACTGGTCTGTGAAAGTGTAATTCTACAACCATATATGTAAACATATACATGATGAGAATGATAAACCAGTTTTAAATATAATGTTTTTAATGGTAAACAGAATCGCAAACCTATGTTGCACTTCATTTGTATTTCCTTTATGTTTAAGGGAATACCAAGGACTTTTTTTATTTGATTTAATTAATATTTTTTGGGGAGCCTTTTGAAACGGGTTAAAAGAGTGGACTTGACTTGGGAGGCTTGGAATTACTTTGTAGAATAAAATTATTTATACTTGAGGTCCGGGGATCCTCTCCACTATGTTACATGTTGGATATATTATTCTTAGATTTTCATATTTTTCCATCATATTAGGGAAAAACTTAGCGAAAACCCTCCTACATAAGTTAAAATTATTACTACTTATAACTTCATTTACATCATTGATTCATTTATGTGGGTAAACGTTGAGTATCTAACTATGTACCATTAAAAATTTTTTTCCGTCTAAATGGACTGTTTCTGCGCTTTGAGGTGAAGGTCTGAAGTTGGATAGTGCCAAGGGAGCTTCAATATACATATATATATACATAATATCTTGTTTTGGCCTGTTTGCGATCTCTTGATATGACACTTGGCAATATCGGACCACACTGGAGCTCCGTTTCACATAACTGACTGGACCTGAATAACTAAAATTTGTTTTCAAAAGATTAGTTAAGACTTTCTGATGATATATAATCCTGGTAACGGAATTTATTATTTCAACTTTTGCGTCTAAAATAACTCCTATGTATCGAATCTTTTTTCCCAGGGAATGTCACTGCCATTGTAATCTATGGGATTACATGGGATTAGGTAGATACCTTGATGTTATTTGGTTTTTCGGCTTGGGGAAAGGCAGGGCCCTTGGGCGCATCCTATAGGGATATAATTTGAATTAGTTCAGCAGGGAAATTAACGGATGACATCTTATAAATGAGTCAGTCGTGCCATACGGAGTCGAACGCTGATTTTATATCCATGAGTACCATACCAGCAGAGCTTTTTCTATTAATCTTTTTATTTGCACCAGCGAATGGATTGTGCTGAGTACCTTACGAAGTCCTAATTGCTCCTTTCGGCATTGTCAACAAACGAAGAATCTTTTCCTTAATGATCGTTTCTAATATTTTGCTGACTGCGGACAGGGACTCTGGAGGTTTACTTGGCTTTCTAAAAAAGTCAAGTCGAAGGCAGGCGTTGAAAATGCTGTTCAGAAAGCGGATACTGGTTGTTGATATTATCCAATCGTTACTTTTTTTTTGAAATTTTTTGTAATATCCAAGATAGCACTACAGTTAGTGAAGTAGCTTTCCATAGTATTTAGAAGATCTACATATGTAGCTTTGGACTTCATGTTTTGTCTCAGGAAATCTATTTTCAAATTCAAGATCTATTACAATAGATCTTGTAATAGATCTTGTAAAATCAAATTCTAGTGAATCCATTCGAATTGAATTTAAATGAAAGAATGACAGGTATACAACGAAATAGGTGAGTGTGAATGTAGGTACTTGTCAAATCTCATAAATACGTAACTCTGTTAAATAAAAGGCAATGAATTGAACATAATAACGGCAGAATTCTAGACTGAGTAGGTCTCCAATGAACCACCGTGCAGACTAATTCAATCGTACAGTAATCACCAATATTTCAAAAATATTCAATACAAACAAATCAGGCTTTGAAAACGCTACGCTACTCCGTAGTATTTTTAGAGCGGTGGCTGAATCATAGGCAAACTACGAACAATGCTATGCTCTGCTGTAGTTTTTGACGTTTAAGAAAACTATAGCAATATCAAAAAAATGAAACGAAAAATTCGTTTCGTTAGGTAGCCGTAACCGAAGCTGAAAACCTAGAGCGAGACAAGAGCAGGAGCAGAAATTGTTTTTTTTGCTAAAGCTCATTTTACATACAGATTTTCGTCTTTTAATTTTGATTTTATGCGATTTTTATACCCTTGCAGAGGGTATTTTAAAATTGGTCAGATGTTTGTAACGCACAGAAGGAGACGTTTCCGACCGTATAAAGTATATATATTCTTGATCAGCATGAGAAGCTGAGTTGATATAGCCATGTCCGTCTGACCGTCTGTCCGTCCGTCTGTGCGTATGCGTTTTACTCAGCCATCTTAAGAGCTATCGGGATGAAATGAATGTAGCTCTGGAGGAAACATATTTTCAAAAATTGCAAAAATTGGAGTATCGCCATGAAATTTACCAATATGATAGTATTATATATAAAATCTCAGATCCCAAAATTTGAATCTGATCGGATATATAGAACACAAGTTACAGCCGCTATAAATCGGTTCGGCTTGATGCCTACTACGTCATCATCCAATCAACAGAGCACACGCATTCACACATACAGACGCAACGCTACATAAACTATATGTGTATGCGTGCGAATCGCGGCATGCGTGTAAAAGGGGATGGGGAAGAAGAAGAAGAAATTGAAATGATATTTGAAAGGTTCTGTGCATTAATGAATTGAGATAAAGAAAAAGAGTTTGGAACATGTAAAACTATTATGGCCATGGACTGCAAGGGTATATAAACTTCTGCACAGCCGAAGTTAGCTTCTTTGCTATTTAAATAATGTTATTGAACAGATTACTCGTCTCTATTTATAGCATTGAGTTAGTCATTGTATTAAAAAAATGTACCGTAAGTTTTGTGAAGCTTTACCCTTTTTTTTCTTCTGCATCCCAACGGGACACTTTTTCTAAAATTTAAAATATTGAAAATACACCTTTGAACCCTTTAAGAAAGTGGTAGGTACGCCCACTTCCGCCTCTATAATTTAGAAAAAACGGAATGAGAATGAGAGACTCAATAATTTAAGACGAATTAACGCTGAATTAACATCGATTAAAACCATATTACGGGTTGTGCGATCATGTCTATAAGTTGAATATTGAGTGGAACAAACTGAAGCATGGTAAACAAGTAAAAGCAAGGATATGAAAGTCAAATGTTAGACTACATATATAGGGTCTAAGAAGCTTAGACTTTAGTCCACTTGCATTCTGACAGGGCACAGTTAGGGACGTTTTTAGAAATGGTATATTTGCTCAGTAAATGCGCACATTTTTTATGTGTAAAGATTTAGCCACTTACTTCATTTGACATGCCCACAGAGGAGGCCAAAAATCCAAAAAATCAGAACTTTTCTACTACAATATTTGGAGTTTTAATGTCTTCCTGGATGTAAGTATTTGTGTGTATAATAACCTTTTTATCTAAAAGGACAATTTTCGGAACAGAATGGCTTAAAAACTCAAGCTGGAGCAGTTCGGCGTATACATCTAGCTATTTTATTGTACGTTTGACGGGTTTTCGTTTACTGGAAATTACATTTGTGTGTTATCTCAAATTGGTGAATATTCGGTGAATAACCACCGAAGAATCATGCGAATATGAAAATGATGGCGTAAATAAATTACTGAATACGGTTTTACTGGAAGTTACATACGTTGATATGTATGTATATGTTTGCTATCTCAGGCGGTTTTTAACAAAGAAACAAAAATTGTAATACATACATACATATGTACATATATAAAAATAAGTTGGCGGAAAAAATTACTAAAGAAGATCCAGAAAAAAATTAATTTTTAAGGACACTCCGCTCAAGAGAAGTAAAGGGTGCATGCGTTGATCGCGTGACCCTGTGATCACGTGTGCAGTTTTTTGTGTGGAATTTTAAAATTTCGGAACGCTTATTTTCCAGTTATTTGTTGGACTTGACTTGAATTTTATAGAAGAATGCGATCTAATTAAATCATAAATCAGTTTGTCATATGAGAAAAATAAATACTTTATTGTGGAAACATTGTTTATGCTTAAATAAATTCGTTTTGTGAATGCTTAATAACCCAAATGGCCATTTTTCAGCTATAGTTTAAGAAACAATTATATTTATATCCTTTCTTAGAGTGGTTTTCGATTTATTTTTTAATTTATGACTAATTTTTCTGGAAGAATGTTAAGAATTTATTTTTTAGATCGGATATCAACAAGCTTTCACATTGGGCCGAAAAAGAATTTTGGACAGACAACATTTCTTGCCTTCTATTGTGAATATCAATAACCTGGGTAATTCTGGTATTTATATATTAAAATAAAAAAATTAAATTTGCTGTAAACAAAACAAAACGGGCTTTCTTTGAAACCCTAAATTCAATTCAGATTCAGATTCACAGTCGATTCAGATAATTCGTTATAAGAGCATAAATTATACATATATACATATATGTTATATATATTATCTATATGGTATACAGACGGGCGGACAGACTGACTGCCGGACATGGCTATATGTTTTTGTCGTGCTGATCAACAATATATACATGTATTGTAATATTACTTTATAAGTATCCCCCCGTAACAAAATCTCAGAAATAAAAAAATTTTTCAGTTCTATTTATACCATACACCCATAGGGTGAAATGGTATATTAAAGTCGCCAAAATGTATGTAACAGGCAGAAGGAAGCTTTTCCGACCCCATAAAGTATATATATTCTTGATCAGCATCAACAGCCGAGACGATCTAGCCATGTCCGTCTGTCCGTCCGTCTGTATGAACACCTAGATCTCGGAGACTATAAGTGCCAGCCAAATTTAGAAATCTAGAGCCACCAAATTTGGTATGTAGACTCGTGTCATATGTACGCTTATCGAGTTTGTTTCAAATGTTTGCCACGCCCCCTACCGCGCACATTTTGTATTTATAAAAATTTTGCCACGCCCCCTACCGCCCCCGCAAATCAAATAAAACCGATTTTCTCAAAACCTATTTTAGCTAGAGACACCATAGTTGGTATAAATATTTGCTTAGTAATTGCGCACAGTTTTGATGTGTAAAGATTTTGCCATGCCCCCCTCCGCCCCCGTAATTTGAAAAAACTCGATTATCTCCCGTAATTTTCTACCTTGTGCAATCATATTTAGCACACTTAAATTTGATACTAATATCAAGCAAAATACCAAATTTGATTAAAATCGGACTAAAAATAGCCAAGTTATTCATATAAACGTTTTTTCATATGGCCGGAAGTGGCCGTTGGCTGGTGGGGGCGCTAGGGTGCTCGTATGCTTGAATGCCTGTGAAAAGCATGTGAACAGTTTTTTTTAAATACGAAAATGTATTGGTTATTATAAATTTAAAATATTTGTTTTACTGGTGTATGGTATATCCAAGTCGGCGAGACGACTTACTTACTTCATTTTTTTTTAACTTTTAACACACGCCCTCTTCCGCTCGCGGAATTGAAGCAAAATTGACTCCCCCAATGTTTAAAATATCGCAATCAAATGTGTTGATTTTATATTTCATTAAAAATTTCATAAATTTGGTTTTATAAATTTAAAACAGTTTCGTATGGTGCATGGTACAGCGAAGCCGGTGACACCGCTTATGTACATACATACATATGTATGTATGAATGTATTTTTTTTTTTCATTTATAATTATATATTAATTGATGAATTGAAAAATAATTATTACTTATAATCAAGTAATCAAGTATAAAAAGTGTAAAAATAATTATTACTTATAATCAAGTAATCAAGTATAAAAAGTGTAATATAAAGTTAGCATAAAAAATAATAAAGTATGTAATTTAATCCAGCTGATTTAGAAACATGACACGAAAAATACTATTTTTTTTTTTTAAAGTAAAGCCAAGTTAACAGTGACAATGACAGCTGGTTGTAAAATAATGGTGACAATGGAATAAGCTCTCTCTTCAGCGGTCGTTCTGTCAGTTTGCTCTTCATTTATGTTTCGCGCATGCCTATTGGCCGAAATCAAACGTACAAATTATACAATACAAAAATACAATTTTTTTTTCAATTCCTTTGAACGAATTTTTGTTCAACATGGACTTTTGAATATAGAACGAACTAGTAAATTCACTTTCATTTTGCATTGCGAGGACGGAAATAAGATTGCAATATAATTTAAAAAATCTAACTAAATTACTACAAGCTACGATATCAAGTTTGCCAAATCAATTCTACTTGCGACAGCCACGCAGGCAGTCAAAAGAAGGGACGCAGTTGGTCCAAAGTGGTGTACCAAGTCAAATAGCAACTGAAATACAAAAAAAATGAATGGTAGTGACCCAAGAAAGACCTCGACAAATAGCTGTCCAAGTATGTAACTATACTTTGTATATATTGTTAATTCCTTTAAACTAGATTATGCTTACTTATGTACATATATATGTACATACATATGTACATATGTATGTAGATTTTATTTGAATACTGTTCTTGCATGTATGCATGTGTATTAATACGTGTAGACTGTGTTGTGTGCCTTTCATTTTTTTTTCTTAGCTTCAGTAATGTTGATCATAAATGTGGATAATTCAGCTAATTTAAGAAATTTTGAAATGGTAACATCGTAACAATACAATGTACTTATAATTGTGTGTATGCATATGTATGTGTAAGTATGTACATATATATATAAGTATGGAAATGCATTGGGCCAAGGTCTTCTATAGATGTAAGATGGTTGTGTTCTTTGCTTATATATACATATGTAAGCAGGGTTTATGCTTTTGTTTATAAATATTTTGAAGATTATGTCAAATGTGATACCCACTTTACTGGCAACTACATATGCTACTGATGTTTATATTTATTAATCAATTACATTTTTTCCTATATACAATAATTTTTCAGGTGCTTTAGAATATTACTTTTTTTGATGTTAAGCAGGCGCTAAAATGTCAGAAACCCGGATTGGCGCAGAAACTACAGGTCTAATAACTTGAAATATGACGGTAAGTTTATTGCATGGATATATGTATGTACTAAGTACATCTTCGTTGCATCACGGTTAAAAATTGTTCTGTTTGTTTTAATTCCAGCATTATGCGCCGCAGGATTACTTCTATAATAACAAAAACGATGCCTTATCCCTGTCGACTGAAACACCAATCGACAACTGCACCATTTATAACAACATTTATGACGACGAAGCACGGGCACAGAACCAGAACCCGAATCAAAATGTTCCATATGCACACGATGCGTACCAATGGGCTAGTAGCGAAATTTCAGATGAGAGAAGCAACAGCCAAAGTGTCGGTTTTGATTATGTCGCCGACTACTACGGCAATAAGGACAACCCGCACAATCCTGGTCATGAGCGTGTAGAGACGGACGACTATTGGGAGGAGAATAAGGCTCTAATTAATACGGGATACAAAGACCAATACGGATATGGACGGGGAGACTACTGCTCACCAAAGCTGCTACCCACATTACCTCAAACTAACCTCGGATCAGACATTGGGATGCAAGGTACGTACGCAAGGAGAGGCAGAGGCCAGCCGTTTGATGCACACGCTGACGGTGTCAAAAGTCGCATGTTGCCGCAGACAGTTTCCTACTCGAATGTCTACACCAACAGCTTTAATGGACATGCTGGCGGTGCACCGTCAACATGCGGCAATGACAGGACGCCAACGATGCCATTGCGGGTCTTGCCTCAATTACGATCACGCTCTGTATTAAATCAGCAAATTATAGAGGTGGATGCGGCTACCTACAGGCCTCATAGCAGTGGTAATTTAGGGAATAGTTTTGCCATGGTGGACACAGTTTCGCCGACTGGAACAGCCACCACTACCGGAAACGACATGTATGATGTATTTGGCCAAGAGTCGCGGCCTTATACCTCTATGTTGCCGCTTAATTACAGCGACTATCACAGTGAATATGGGTACAACGCCGACAACCTTTCCACCTATAGCGACACACCGCCGACAAGCATCGCTCAGCATAAGCAGCAACAGCGGAAGCTCTCCTTAATGATGGCTATGACAACGGCGTCGGTAATAGCGTCTGGTGAAACTCGGGTGTCTGTTCAGAATTCAAGAAATCAGAACCAACCAACGGCAAGTCATCCGGAAGCATTCCCCAACCCGTTGTATGACTTCTATGGCAACACAATCGGTGGAGCTTCAGCCAGGCTGGATATAGAATTCTGTAGTAGTGCAACGACGACAACCACCCAAACTTCCGTTTCCTCCACTATCAATGCGCCGCCAGTGTCTCTGACTACAACAAGAAAATTGCCAAAACGTCTACCAACACCACGATGCAAAACGGCGCTGAATTCAGAGTCAACCAGTGCCGAAATTTCAGGTTTCTCATTACAACACCCGCAACTGCCTATATCAGCGCAAGCGGAGAAAGCAGTACGCACCAAACAGCTACCAAAGATACCCGTACCACAACTCGAAAGTCATTCTCATTCAACTATAGTTTCTGAATCAAATACAATAGATATTGCGGCGGACGTATTACCATTAAATTCAGTTTTATCATTGACATCAGCATCCGAGCCAGCACATACATATCGTTCATCGTCAGAGGTAGGCACATCCCGTTTTACAACATCAGTGGTCACAACTACATCAGAATCATCAAAAAGTGATGGAGAGGTGTACAGTCCTGTCCATATCTGTCAGGATATTACCCAATTAGACACTAGAACCAGTAGCAATTTAAACATTAATGATCTAACTATTCAGAAATCCGTTACCTCTGCTGAACATCATTCATGGCTCCAACCTACAGAACTCTCAGACTCATTTTCTTCTAAAATTTTGGTGGATGCAGATAACCCCAGCGTAGAAAATACATTATCGGATAATGATTTATCATTACGCACTTTGCAAACGGTGCCAATTCCTGAAAAACTCTCTTCAACAACCACTTCGATACAAACTCCGACAACAACATCAAAAGCGACAACAATATTTCAACCTGAGACATGTACCCTTGACATATCTGAATATCTAAAGCCTTATACATTAGAAGAATTTAGTTTTGCCAGTGATATTCAAAATAATTACATCGCCAGCAGCATCACCACAATCGCAAAATCACATCCTTCACAACCAAGCAACGTATCTTTTGAATCATTGCAAAATTCGCCGACTTTTAGCTCTGATATGCCATATTCCGTAACTACATGGAAACGACTTGCTGGTGCTGATCGCTCTAGTCCAACTAATGAGGCACTGAGCCCAACAAAGACTAAGACGAGTGCAAATATTGCCACTTCGTTGAGTGACTCTTCTTCCTCGTATTTGATTAGCAGTCCAAACGATACTCGGTTGAAGGATAAAGTGTCAATCAAAACAATTAATTCCCCAAGCCCCATCTCCCCTGAATTAGTAGACATTTCTTCATGTTGGAGCTATACCCAAAGCGTGTTCACAACCACTGCTTCCGTGCAGCCATTAACGCCAAGTGTTGTCGCCAGCGCAGATTTAACTTTAGTTTCGATACCAACAGTGTCTGACTCCCAACCAGTTAGCCAAAGCACACCACGATCTTCACCGACACTCACATATGTTGATTACATGAAGAAGTTTGAACTACCTGATCTGCCACCGATTCTCCAAATTTGTCCACTCGAATCATCTGCAATAGAATCTGTACCTGCTACGGTTACTTTCAATAATACAGATATGGCGAAGGACGGGGATAATGCAACAGACCTTGTAACGATCTCGACTCCAATGACTTTCTGTAAAAACGAACCACTTGTCTACTACACTGACAGCAATGCAACAGCCACCACTGCATCTGTTACTGCCAGATATGAGACTATTTCCACATTGCCAATAACTGAGACTAAAGCAGATACTACATTGGAAGACGAAACAAGTTCCGTAGAGCCGAATGTAGAAATTTTAACAACTAGCTCGATGTCTCCACCATTGTGCCCAAAAGCCTTTGACGATAACTTTTATGACAGTTTCAATGTTGATCTAACAGTGCTAACTGAGTCAATGACGCATGTTGACAGCCATATTAGCCCAACCGAAAAGCCTTCTCAATTTACTGAGTTCACAAATAGCAGGACTTCCGACAATCAAGAGGATTTAAGAAAGGCAGATGCTTCAAGTGATGCTGTGAAGTTGTTGAATTCGAAACAGGGCGGATACTATAAGCCCCCAGAAAAGTATCAACCCACGACACAATCCCAGCCCACAATCACTAAAGGTTCCTCTTCACCGCTAACACCACAAAAAGCGAAAACAGTGACGTCGGCTGCGTCAAGTGTTCTGGGCGGACTTTCAAAAGGAATAAAAGGTGGTCTCGGACTTGATGGAGTCTTTAGTGGCAGTTCTACTATGGAAATGACTCAGCCCCAAGTCAACAATACGGGGAAGAAAGTTTTTGGTTTTGGCCTAGCCTCTAAGTTTGTACCCAGTGTCGGAGGACTGCTAAACAGCAGCAATAAATTTGTTCCATCCGAACCAGAGCAAGAAACATCTGTTATTCCTGCAACTACAACGTCGGCAATTAGCCACGAAGAAATCGGTTTTACAAATGATCAACACTTGGTGGCTACTGATGCTAGTACAACTCAGACATCCACAGCACCTATAATTTTAAATAATAGCAACGATCTTCCCATTACCTTTGCGCCTGACGTCTGTCCAACAACGAAGTCACACACAAGTAAAGAATTGGCTTATCATGATAACTATGATGATTTACAATTTGGCAACGACTTGGTGAGCGCGGATAACTCGTATGAGTATGACTACAGCGGATATTGTGGCAATGGTGAAATTAGTTACAGCTACGAGACTTCCTACAAAGAAGTTGAAAATAATATAAACATTGAAATGAACGCTCAGTATATATCATTGTCTTCCAAACCAACGGTCGAAGCAGCTTTCTTACAAGAACCACTTGGATTTAAGTCTAGCGACTTACCGCCGCCCGCCGTTGAAGCGCCGATAACTTCCACCTCTACTTCATCAGGCAGTGGTGCTAGCACAGGCACAAGTGGCATGTTTGGTTCAATTTTGGGAAAAGCTGCCGCTGCTGTTCAATCGGCTACACAGGCAGTAAATCAAGGTGCTTCTTCAGTTGCGTTCGCTGTCGCACAGAAAGCAACGTCTAGCTCGGAACAAAAAGTAACAGCACAGTCTCATACTGTGTTAGAAACATCTGTAACCGATGCTAATAATGGTGATTACCACCTTCCGCTATCAAGTCAGTACCCCAATTCTGGCGATGACTATAAGAACAGGAATGTTCAAGCTTTTGCCAATGACGATAACAATTACTATTCTAATGGCAATCAAAGTCACAATTTAGCAGAAAATGTTGAACCTGGACCTTCCGTACCACCATCGGGAGGAAGTGGTCCGAAACTGCTACCGACGGTGCCGCCAGCGGGATCCACCGGCAAAAAACTGCCCACCATCAATGTCAAATCCGGGCTGCTTATTAAGCAAATGCCTACAGAGATTTTTGACGATGAGTCGGACATCGATATTGAACTTGATGCTTTGGCCGACCAAGATCGCAACTATGGCATCGATGGTGAGCAGGATGATTACTACTTGGACAACCAGCAGACGACACCGTCAAGCCAGCCGAATGGTTATTATGAACACGTAGGTAGTGGTTATGATTACCGGGAGGATTATTTTAACGAGGAAGACGAGTACAAGTACCTCGAGCAGCAGAGACAGCAGCAGCAGCAAAGACAGCTAAAAAGTACACAACAACAGCAGCACAAAATGTTGCTGTCTCATAATCAGACCTCATTAGACTACATTGATGAAGGGCAGGACGAAGACTTTACGTACGATAACTATCAAAGTGAAGAAGACAGTGGCAATTATTTGGATGAAAGCTCAAGCGGTAGTGTTGCTATCGTTGACGGTCGGAAATCGCAAAAGTCGGGACATACGACGAGGGAAACACTTCTGGCTGAAGCAGATTCTTCGGCAACCGTTCTCAATGCTTCAAAATCTACCGATATCTCTCTGCAGTTGACTTCAATTCATCAGCAAATCAAAAAGCAGGATAGTATAATTATCGAGGAATCAGAGGCAATGATAATTGACCCCTGTGAAAACAGACGATTGAGTGGCTCAGTACCTACGCAGCGGTCCCTAGACCTAAGTCCTCCGGAGGAAGAAGCGAACGACCAATTAGCCGATTTGGCTGACTTAAGCAGAGTGAAGTCGCAAAAGAAGCGTATGTTAATGCGTGGTGAAACAGAGGAAGTCGTAAGTGGACATATGCAAATCTTGCGAAAGACTGAGATCACAGCTAGACAACGCTGGCATTGGGCCTACAATAAAATTATCATGCAGCTAAATGTAAGTACCCAAATTTAATCTAATACAAGTTTTATTCATTTTTGTAAGACTTTGAATTTAGTTTTGACTAAATATTACTGATATTGTAATATATTGTATATAAATAGTGCAACAAGTTTAACGAATTCGGTCAGGACCGAAATTCAAAGAGCTCCTCTAAAATATGTTTTACCATGCACCAAGTGAAAAATTTTGTATGTGGGTAGAAATTATTAAAACTAATATGTCTTATGAATTTGGTTTCGTTAGCCAAATGAAATAATGAAAAATTGGTGGCTCTACGGACATATACGGACGGACAGAGGGACAACGCTAAATTAAATTGGATGTTGTTGGTGATCAAGAATATACTTGGGCTCGGAAAATCTTTCTCCTGTTGATGCATACATATTAGCGACTTTAATTTACCATATAAAAAACAGAAAATCAGAATCTCACAATAAGCAATTTTTTAACTAATGCTAATTGCATTTCATAATTTGGCACAATAAATTAAAAAAGTGGGTCATAAAGTAGGTGGGTCATAAGGCCGGACCCGGCTGTTAGGCGGTGCGCTAACGTAAAACTCAGTCGCACAACATTCCAACGAAAAAGAACGATTTGAATAAGTTAGTGATAGGTTATGAGTCCTTATATCCAGAAGACTAATGCGGAAGGGACAGCAAATTTTGTACCTCATAATTTTACGGTTGCCACGTTCGTAATAGCTTTTAAAATAACAAGAATTAATTAATTTATTATTATTTTATTATTCTTATTATTATTATTTAATATAATTGATTTATAAAATTGATCAGTTGTTTATAACGCACAAAAGAAGACGTTTCCGACCCCATAATATATAGTATATATATACTTGATCAGCATGAGACGCTGAGTCGATATAGCCATATCCGTCCGTCCGTGGGTGAAAATCACGCTGCCATCTTAAGAGCTATTGGGATGAAACTTAATATTTAAGCTACTTACAATCCGGGTAAGGTAAAGTGTGAAAATCATCAGGATCGGACCACTATATCATATAGCGACATATGAAACATCGGTGAAGCAGCTGGAGTACAGCTATGAAATTTACTAATGTGATAGTTGTTTACCTAAAAATTGCGGGTATAGCTGAATAAAGAAATTTTGAACATATGAAAATATTATTGCCAAAGACCGCAGGGGTATTTAAAATTCTGCATATCCGAAGTTTTTAATGTAAAATGAGCGTCGGCCCCATTGTGCAACGCTCCGATAAATTTGATTGTTTTAGCATTGCAGTAATATATTATTTTTGGTTTTGGAATAGGTCATACAAACGAAATGTTGTCATAGCTACAACATTGAAAAGAACGAACATAAATGAGTGCTAAAAGCTTTTAGACTATTATACAAAGTGCTGCCCCATGCTGCGTAGGTAGTTCAAGTCGCAGCATGCTATGTGGAAGGGTGAATATCAAACGTACATATGTACATAGATACATACATACATATGTGTCAATCAAGAGGAATAAAAAAAAATGTAAATACTTCAAGGGAACCAAGCAGTATTCAACTCGTGTAACTACAACTGCATACCTTGAATTATAATGTCTGTTATCTCGCAGCCAGCTCGTCAAATTGCGAAGGGCACGGTCACATGAATAAAGTTGATAAACGTGTAATTTACATACATAAGGGGCCTATGACCAAGTAAATTTAAATAAAACGGTGTGTGATACCAATAGCTATAACCACAGTAGTGATGAACTTGGTATATGGTTGGTTTTCGTTTCGCGGTCGATCTGCATTGCTCATTGCTTCTACGCAGGATAACAAACAAGAATCTGTCATAGAGACAGAATGGCCGAAGTCACATATCGACTTGGTCCCTTCAGTGGCAGAGCGTACTCGCAAGCTTAGCAGTCTCCTTAAATGTCAAAGTGTGTTATCGTGTGTAAGTTTAAAAACGCATTTGATGTAGATTCACCGATCCAACAATCATGTACCCTTAGCATGAAGTAGGCATCACCGACCCCTTAGGGTATATGCATTCTATATCAGCATCAACAGCCATATTCGTCTGTTGGTCCATATGAACTCCTAAATCTTGGAGCCTCCAAGAATCGAGTCGATATACCCGCCCGTCGGTCAGTCCGTAAGAGCACTTTCATATGGGATATTTAAGTGTCTCAAATTTTAGAAACGAAGCTAAAAATTTTAAAGATATCTGATTGTCTCTCCCAATATATATAAAGTTGCAGTCCATATTTTTATATGTATAAGTGAAGGATATATGCAAAGTTCGAAGCTGCCCTACCCTAATTAAAGAATTAGGCAAGTAGATTTCTAGTAGTGCTTACAGTACTGCTGGTAAAAGCATTGTTTTTTTCATTAATACTTATTACATACTCTAACTCCTTCACCTATTTTTAGAATATTTTACTAAATGATATAGTGGTCAGGCAATAAAATATTGACGATGTACTATGGTCGGAAACTCGATTTTTGAGACCAAACTGACAGTGCTTACGATGCAGGTGCAAAAATGTCAGCAGATACACAAAACTTACGCAGAGCAATTATTAGCTGTCGGCATCGTTTAAGCATCGATTTATATTGACTGTTACTTGTGTTCTTTTTATCCGATGGGATTGAAATTGTGTATCTATCATATTAGTACATTTCATAGGGATGCTCCAACTCCTTCACCTACTTTTCGAATATTTCATTAAAGGATATAGTGGTCCTTTGAATTATCCAGGTAATAAGTATTCCATTCCAATAGCTTTTAAGGTGGCGTCAAAACGTTTATTTCGATGATCACTTGCCATGATGCATGTAAAAAGAATTTTATATACAGTTGGACAATACTGCCTGTGTACATCTGTAGATTTTAACTTTCCAAGCGAAAAAAATGTATTTGTAACGCAATTTCAGAAACCTTTTTATACCATGCACCCATAGTGTGAAATGGTATATTAAAGTCGCCAAAATGTATGTAACAGGCAGAAGAATGCTTTTCCGACCCAATAAATGATATATACTCTTGGCCAGCGTCGACAGCCGAGTCGATCTACACTTGTCCGTCCTTTCGTCTGCCCATCCGACTGTCTGTCCGTATGAACACATAGATCTAGATTCTAGAAGACTGTCAGAGCTAGAAGCACCACTTCCGCCTACGCAATTTAAAAAAAACTTATTTTCTCAAAAAATATAATAGAGACATAAAATTTGGCATATATAATTGTTGTGATATAGCGCAGATTATGGTATTTGCCACGCTCCTTACTGCCCACGTATTTTGAAAAAGTAACTACTACAATTAAATTTGACAAACAAAAAATTATTATACCCTTGCAGAGGGTATTATAAAATTGGTCAGATGTTTGTAACGCACAGAAGAAGACGTTTCCGACCCTATAAAGTATATATATTCTTGATCAGCATGAGAAGCTGAGTTGATATAGCCATGTCCGTCTGTCCGTCTGTCCGTCCGTCTGTGCGTATGCGTTTTACTCAGCCATCTTAAGAGCTATCGGGATGCAATTTTTTTGGGGGGCTTTTTATTACCTGGGAAAAATAAAGTATGAAAATTAAGAGAATCGGACCACTATATCATATAGCTCTGAAAGAAACATTTTTGCAAAAATTGCAAAAATTGAAGTATCGCCATGAAATTTACCAATATGATAGTATTATATATAAAATCTCAGATCCCAAAATTTGAATCTGATCCCAAAATTTGAAGTTACAGCCGATATATCAACAGAGCACACGCATGCACACATACAGACGCAACGCTACATAAACTATATGTGTATGCGTGCGAATCGCGGCATGCGTGTAAAAGGGGATGGGGAAGAAGAAGAAATTGAAATGATATTTGAAAGGTTCTGTGCATTAATGAATTGAGATACAGAAAAGGAGTTTGGAACATGTAAAAATATTATGGCCATGGACTGGGTATATAAACTTCGGAACAGCCGAAGTTAGCTTCTTTGATATTTTCTACTTAAAAGGGTAAAGTGGTTCGAACCGGCTGAATCCGAGATGTATAGAAGTTCACATACAAAATTAAAGCCCTGTTGCTTTGACGGAATAGGGGGAGTTTCCGTTGCTCCAGACGGACAGACATGGCGGTGTGAACTCGTCTCATCGTGCTGAACAAGAATATATATATTTTGGTTGGTCGGAGTTATTTCCTTCTACATATACGTTGCATAATTCTGACCAAAATTAATATACCATTTTTGCAAGAATAGGATTAATTGCTACATGGACTTAAGTGGGATGTTCTTTGGCAGAAATTCTAGTTTTTTAACAATATATTTTTCCGCTTGAAAGCCTGTTGCAAAAATTGCAAAGTCAAGTGTTTGTGCTAGAAAATCCCTTTTAAGCTGTTAGTGGAGTCAAAGCAGCGAGAATAACATTAGGCATTAACATTATCAAAGCCCCAATGGTTGGTAAAATTGCCATGCGCAGTATCTAAAACTCTCCCATCTTGGCTCTCTGAGCATGAGCATTCGTTTAAACGGGTAAGTACATATGTATGTGTATGTATGCATACAAATACAAAAGCAATTTCATGAGTATGGTCTCACAGCGTTCCTGTGCGATGGGCGAAAGTTCTGAGGGAATCACACGCTCATGTTGGAGAGAGCATAAGTGTGTACGCACTCAAATACTTTGTATGTGTAGTTGAAGCTAGCCACAAGAACACACATCACGACTGAACCCATCAAGTTGTAGTATACATTTCAGCGTTTCTCAATTCACATCGGGGCAGTGTTGCATTGTTGTATAGTTTGTCAGAAAATACAACAATTGACGCTATACTTCAAAGAAGTTTTGCAAAATAGTTTATTAATTCCTAGCGTATGTAAAGTAGTGACAGGAAAAATAATCTTAGTCATAGATAAGGAACAATACCAGGCAGTAACAAATATAACACAAGAGCGGAGTCAATAAAATGTGTATACATATAATTTTATGAAAAATAAAAAAAAAAATTGTGTCAAGAATCGCAGTTTAACATACACTTCTGTCTCGAAGGTCGAATTGGACAAGAATTATATGGAAAACTGGGATATATTTGGGTGACTGCCTCACGTTGTCAAATATACATAGTTTTGACGTACGAACAGATCTATATAATTACTACATTTACATTTGGATGTAAGAATTCGTTGTCCGATGACGAAAACTTTGCAGTCAGTATGTATCCACATACATAAATATATACATGTTAACATGCGTCTGTATGAGTGTACATATGTGTTGAAATAATGCATTAAGCTTGCATTAACAATGTAGAGGCACACACACACACATTCACTCACACTTACAGTACAGAGTAGTTAGTTCTCAAAGACTTACAGTTGATCGAAAATTTCGGCTTCAGCCATTTTAATTATGGGATTATAGTTTCAGAAATTATTTTGCAGAGCTGCCTATCTAATAAAAATTTAATAAAATCAGTTGATACAAAATAGTTTTTCATTCGTTAGAAAAAGTAGAAAAAATTCCGTGAACTTAAAAAAATACTTAAAACAGCTATAATCTTAGGACATCGCAGAAAAGTACGTACATACATATGTATTTGGATGAACTTAAAATTTTGACAAAAGATATCATATTCAGTTAAATTTGCGGCCGTCGATTATTCTGGACACTTCGCGAGATGTCAATCAATACGTCGCATTCGTCACCGATACCACCAATATTTGGCAGCATATCAACCCCAGGACCCTTTGAGGATACTCACTCGGGAATTCCCGATAAATCTGTAAATTACCAGCAACAGCGTTCCACACAGATGTCGGAACCCAATCAATTTTCTTGTGGGGGCTCTGATGACGTTTCAGGTGTGCAACAGCTACCATATGCAGCAGCAGCAAATGCGCTACAGAGTCAATTTAAAATCAAGCAGCAACTGCATCCAACACCAGTGACATTTGCCAAAAAGGCGCAACCGGCACAAGCAAATTTAATTGGTAGCGACACCATGATGCAAATGTCGATGTCGAGATCGAACCCAGCTACGGGCAGTATGGTGTCCATCAGAAGTGAGCAACAGCTTTCACAAATCTACAATTCACAACAACACTCAGACTACATAATCTCTGACTATATGGACAAAATAGCAACTAGGATCAGCTTGCTGGAGACTGAGCTGAAGTTCGCTTGGCGCGCATTAGATTTGTTATCCACCGAATACGGTAAAATATGGACTCGCTTAGAGAAACTTGAAAATATTTCGGTTGAGCAGCAATCTGTAGTAAGCAACCTCATGGGTCTTATTGCATCAGCTAAGCCGCACCATAATGTGGACATCGACCTGGGACTTGAGACGGAAGCACCGTTTCCGGAATTCCTTCCGTTAGTTATGGATGTAAATTCACACATGGTTGAAGACAAATCCGAAAAGCATATGTCCAACTTGAATTTGGATACTGGTGTTTCCGTAACTGCCGAAGACGATAGCCTCGGACGTACCTCTAGCTTTTTTATGGATTCCGAATTTGGACTAAGACTAGGAGCCGATCACTGCGATGAATTTTTCTTAGACTACGAAGCTGGCCCTCTTAACGATAATGACCGTGAGGTGGATTTGGAAGCTGACCAAATTGATTTTAATACTGACCACAAATGGTTACTAAATACAGGCGTTGATGCTAGTAAATCACGGCAAAAGCTTTATTCGGATTCGGATATAATATTGTATGAACAACAGCAGCAGGTTTTGGCAAATAATGCCAGGGCTGATTTGTTAATGGAATTCCTCAATGGACGACGCGTGCTCGAAGAAGTTGCATCGGGGTCTGCAGCCTCCGCCTCTATGTCTACAACATCTGGTAGTCTTTTAAACTTGGCTCAACTGTCAAAAAAGAGTCGCACACATGGACATAGACATCGCAAAGGCCATTCTCATGATGAAGCAGATAACCACTGCATGACAGTAACGGACTCTAATTCCGGCGCAGCTTTGCATGGAATGGATTCTATATCTATGCCAGCAACCAATCAAGATGAACTAGATGAGCTTATTGATGAGGCTAATTTTTTTCGCCTAGCCGCCTTTAGAACGGGCGAAGGAGGGAAACAAGTATTGCCCATTGAAGATACTGGTGGAACGGCGCAAACAAAAGTGTTGAATAATGAAATGAACGAGACTTTTTACAAGACCCTAAATGAAGCATATCGTGATGATAATTTAAGCTCGGAAATATCCAAAGTAGAGCACCTTCTTCAACAATCTGAGGCTGCTCACGAACATATCACTGCATTAAGTAGTGGACGATCGACATCGTCCCTTATGATGATCCACGAAGGAAACGAGGATGATGCTTTAGACTCCGAACTTGCACTTGCTGCATCGCAGGTGTCTGCTCCTTTGAGAACCAGTAAGCTGATTAAGTCAGGAGCTTCCGAGGATCATCAACAAATAGGCAAAGAGTCACGAAAGCATAGAAAAAAGAAGCACTATAAAAACGAGATGGACATGATTAATAATCTCAAGTGTATACTTGCTCAATCACAAGCCACATCGAACAAAGACAAGAATATGAACTCACTTTCGGAGCAGCAGCACTCACAAGGTAGTAAAAACTCAACCAGAGAGAAAAATGACAATCTAAAATCGTATCTCGACGATTCCGACAGCGTATGCCCCGATCAAAACGTCGCGATATTGGATACCATAACTGAATTGATGATACGTGAAATAAATAAAATTGAAGATCTGCAAACATTAAATGCTTCACAAATACGTCAGTTACGCCAGGAAATTCGGTCGGAAGTTACCTTCTTTGAAAAACTTAACCAAGTAGATAAAAACCTGACATTGTTGCTACTTAATCCTGTTACAATGGGAGAAGAGATGCGCCGCCTGCACGTAATAGAACCCAATCGTAAATTTGACCTTGTGATAAAAAAGTTTAACAAGAATATTGACACACTAAAGAAACTTGTTGGGAATTCATTTGACGAGTTTAAGATAACTAACAAAAATGCACCTGCGCTTGACGACAGTGCTAGCTCTAACAGAGACCAAAGTCCTAGTAATTGTACTATGGTCTCTATACCCGACCTCAATGAAACGGGAGCTGGCTATAGTGCACACTTGCTTCGTAATAAGTCAGACTTGGATGAGCAGCTAAAGATCCTGGAGACGCAGGAGATCGAAATTAATCGAAAAAAAGCCATCGACCAGATAACAAATGCACATGGAATAAAAGTGAATAACTCCGACACCGAAGAAGAATGTAGAGTACAGCAAAGGTACGTGGACTGCAGACCATGTCCCAATCCAAATCATATCAAACATCTATCAAGTTCGGCCAGCAATATTTATAACCAAGATGAATACATAAAGTCGCTAAAAAAAAGCTTGGAGCGGCATAACAGCATGCTCTTCCTGCTGCATCTTCAAAACCCTGATAAACACAAAAAAATAAGTGATTTGGATGAAATATTTCAGTTGGATCGAAATCGAGAGAGTCAAAGTCCCCCGCCTCCCGCACCCTACGATAATGGATTTGAGGATATAATTGCTGTCGAAAGGGATGATGGCATGGGAACAGAGTCATCTAATCCATTCACTTCGGATCAAAGACAACAACAGACCCACCAGCAGCAACAGCCCCATGTTTCACCGCGTCAAGCCAAATCTGATTCGGGACTGTCCTCTATGAGTGGCTGGTCGCCAAATTCACCTGTGCCCATCAGCATACAAAACTGCAATCCCTTTTTAAACAAGTACAAAGACATTAATACGGAAATGCTACAATTGCAATTGCAACTGGGATATCCATACGGATTGGATATGGATCAGCACTTCCGTGCTGATTCTACCGCCAACATTGAATCGCGTCCTGACGGTGGATACGTATTTTCTGAAGAGAACTTAAACTATATACAGGAGCTATCAAAAAATATGCCTATTTGCTCGGCCTATGAAAATAAATCCATTTTCAATGTTATTGTTAATAAAGAGAAACAATTTTCCACAGTAGACGAATTGCTTAAATGGGACCAGCAGACGGATGAACAAGAGCCCGAATGCAACATAGAGCCCAAACACTCATCATTCCAACGGTTATCGAATGCTAAAAATTTTTCTGAAAATAGTGCAAATATTAAATGCCGTATGCCAGACTTACTGAAGAACCAATCAAGTACTTCAGCGACAAAGTCATCCTCGAAGAGAAGAGTGATCAAGTCAGACAAACAATTTGCGGAATTAGGGTCATTGCGGGGATATGAGGAAACTGATATAGACCATTTGGAACGGCAGGATCAGTCGCGTAAACCTTATTTGACAGACCGTCTGGTTTACTATCCATCATCAAATGGCATTGCGGACTACAACAGCAGCCGAAATCTGGATTTCATGGGCCTTCAGCAGTCACAGCATCATCATCCACAGCAAACCGGATTCTCGGCGCAATCCCATGCGAACAGTTCACCATCGATTAATGCGTTAGATTCTCCTATTGAAAACTTTTCCAGCGAATCTACGTCAGCCGAACCGATGTCAAAAAATTCCTATCGGGATCCATCTTTAGAAGCCCCACACAAACCAACAAAAGTTTGGAATAAGCTTAACAACTTATTGCCAGAAAACTTGAAGTTGAAACGCCCATCCAAATATGCTCGATCTCAATCATTACCCGGTGATGTGCAAAGGCAAGAGTCAGAGGTGCAAAGACGGGGCCAGGTAAGCTCGTTTCCGTTAATCGGTCATCGGCGATCTCAAGAGGGAGATAGGTGTGGAAGTGCTGGCAATGAAGTTGTAAGTGGCAGCCACTTAGATTTGCCTAAGCGCATACAAAAGATTCCGTTGCGCATTATACAAAGAGCCACAGCCTCACACTCCCAGTCACTGTCGTGTTCAAATGCGAATTCAGCGCAAAAGAAGCGTTCGTTTTCAGCTAAAATGAACCATCTAATGCAGATGGCGAAGACGTATAAACGGCAGAGCTTTGGTCCGCGCCCCGTCTCGAGTATCTCTGATTCCGAAACTGACATACCAGGCTTCACTTCGTCGGATAATGATGATTGGTCGGCGAATGAAAACTCCTCTCGGCATCATACGAATTCCGACCCTGCCATCGATGATTACGATGAGGAGGATGTGGATTCCCTTATCCCCGATGATGCGGAGGCTGAAAATGTCGACTTTAACGGCAGCCAAATGGTTGTTACTGGATTCGGTGATTTAAACGAGGAAGCCGAGAGTCATAATAGTAATGTGTTCGCCATCATTGGAGATTTAAAAAAGTCAGAAGTCGTTCCCACAAGCAATCTTCAACTTCAGAAACGTGCTGTTATGCAAAATAATATTAACATATCTGAAGAAATGCCAGAAAAAGCTTTGGAGAGCAAAGAGACCGCGACTTCTGAAGCAAAGGCATGTCTTGAAAAAACTAGTTCCTTGTATGTCGGCGACCAGGACGGTGACGTTGGCGTGACCTGCATGCTAAGTGAAGTTAAGATAAGCGTACCCTTGTTGCATGTAGCAACAACAGCAGCTAGCACCCCAACTTTCCCCCATGTCTCACCGCAAAACAAATTAGTTAATGTACAACAGCAGCAAACGAATCGTGGCAATAACAACATAGTGGGTGGTGCTGTTTTCGCGGCACATCAGTCTCTAGACATTCCAAGCTCTTTGGGTCATGGTTCACGAGACGATGATGACAATCGTAGTCAGCATTCCGGCCGCACACTCTCCTCATCTCGGCGCCAAAGTACGGAAGACAGCATCGATACGGACGACGAGTACTTTTGCTACGAACTAAGACAGCTCGAGGAACTGGAACAGCAACGCACAGCTGAGGCAGAACAACGCAACAATAAAGACGTGCTATTCTCGCAGATTGGGCAGCTGACAATAGACGAAGACGGTTTTTGCTATCCAGAACTGTCTGCAGAAATTGAGCTCTCGCCGGATGAAGGCGTTAGGCAGATTATGTCTAAAGTACTAAATGAACTTAAGTGCGTCGTTAGACTGCAGCCCGACATATCAATTGAGGCTGCAGCCGGAAATCAAACCGGATTCACGACAGCAAATGTAGCTGCGGTAAATAGTGGAGATGGTGCAAAAAAGCAAAAACCAACCGAAAAATTTGCTAGAGTCTTTGACATGCATAGTGCGTGGCAGGATGTGAACGGCGATCCCCAACAGGCTGGTTCCGACCTTGAAATACACGAAGATACAGAATCTATTCGTAAGGAGCAACGTATACTTGGAGAAAAACAGCAGCAAAAACGCTTGAAAAAAAAACGACGCGATCGCGAACATGTAAGCAGCTCGAGTTCTTCATGTGAATCAGAAAACGATTTTAAAGACAGCAACCAAAGACAGAAGCCGTCACAAAAATCTAAGTGCGTTGCGGCCATTGTGAAGACGGCTGATGTCGAATCGGTATCGGATCAAAATATAATGGAAAAATGCTCACAAGAATCGGCGTCTTCAAGCGCAACCTCCGGACCTGATACACCAGCAGAATTAAGCGATGAAAATGCCACTGACGCGCCTCCAGATGAGGAGAGAATTTTCCTAGCCCTACTCTCTAATAATGGGGAGTCTGCTAAAAATGGGGATCCCACTGACATTCGTAATCACGATTTGAATTTAGTAGAGCAAAGCAATAAACACTCTACTTCAAGTCAGCCCGATGTGGAATCAGAATTGGAAAACATTCCTCAGGACACAACATTAGCGAATGACACAGTCACCAAATCGAATCCCAAAAAACTTTTAAGTCAGGACTCTAGCATCGATGTAACTCAATCTAGTGCTGGAAACGGCGCCGTCGCCGGTTTTGGTAGCAGTAAGTGGAAATTGTTAAAGACACTTAAGGAAAGAAAGATTGAGGAAAGGAATAACCAAGACAAGATCAAAGAAGATGTATTAAGCAAAGATAAAGAAAAGGTAATTTTTGCAAGTTTTCAATATAATTCAATAATGGTTAAAAAGAAAATTCTTCTATTATTATTATATCCATTGACATAGCAAAACTTTATTTTTGCCGTCTGGTCTTTATACTTTTGAAGTGTTTTCGAACCCAATAACTTAATTAATAGACGCTTTAATACAACTTACATAACTTATAAGGTTAATTCGAAGAAAATCGGGTATTAACGCCGGCATTATACCATGCACCGATAGGGTGAAATGGTATATTAAAGTCGCCATAATGTATGTAACAGGCAGAAGGAAGCGTTTACGACCCCATAAAGTAATTATATTCTTGATCAGGATCAACTAGTTCATATAGCCATGTATGCCGGTCGGTCCGTCTCTTCGCCTGTATGTATCTTCGTCCGTCTGTCGTCCGCCCGTAGGTCTGTCCGTCTTTCTGGATCAACGTAAACTCTTTCGAGATCACCGTAAATTAGCAGTGAATTATTGTTATAAATATATATACATATATATATATATTTAACAATAATTATAGTTTTTCTATATATTGCAACTTTGTATGCATCGGATTCAACACTATATATATGGATGACAGTGTCTTTTATCAATAACTTCGGTATTTTCGAAAAATATAAAGAATAACAAATTTAATATTTCTCAATTTAAAATACCTACTAATGATTGTGCCAAGTTTTATCAAAATCAGGTGTCTATATCATATAGCCCCAAAATGAAGGATAGGTTAAAAACAGTGATTTTTCTCAAAAACGTGGATTTTTTTTAAGCGAAAAATATTTGTCAGTTTTTTTTATATGTGCCAATTTTTATCAATATCGGATGATTTTATATTATAGCTTCCATAGAAATGATCGGTCGAATAATAATTTTGGTCAAACAAACTTTTTATGCGATTATCAATAAACTAGTATAAAAATATAAGCACATACATAATAATCTTTAACTTTGTCAATAACTTCGATAACTATTATATATGTATATGAGTCACGATAAATTTCAGGCATTGCTTTAGCTGGAGTTTCTAAGCCGATCTTTAGTGGAAGTTCGCCCTTTTAGACTTTGTAAGGCTATACAAACATGACCTTCTGACCTACAATGTCGATTGTAAAAAAGTTTATCAGAAGGAAAACATTTTTATTTGCTGGAAAGTAATGGCTAACTAATTTAAAACTAATTTAATTCGGGATGTTGATAGATATTACAACTTAGAATCGATATACCATGTTTGATTGGAATATTTTAAATACTGGTGGAGATATTATTTTTATACCCTTGCAGAGGGTATTATAAAATTGGTCAGATGTTTGTAACGCACAGAAGGAGACGTTTCCGACCCCATAAAGTATATATATTCTTGATCAGCATGAGAAGCTAAGTCGATATAGCCATGTCCGTCTGTCCGTCTGTCCGTCGGTGCGTACGCGTTTTACTCAGCCATCTTAAGAGCTATCGGGATGAAATTTTTTTTGGGAGCTTTTTTTTACCCGGGTGAGATAAAGTATGAAAATCTTTGGGATCGGACCACTATATCATATAGCTCTAGAAGAAACATTTTTGCAAAAATTGGAGTATCCCCATGAAATTTACCGATATGATAGTAATAGATATAAAATCTCAGATCCCAAAATTTGAATCTGATCCGATAAATAGAACACAAGTTACAGTCAATATAAATCGGTTCAAACGCTGCCGGCAGCGCTGCTTGCTGCCTACTACTGCCATCATCAAATCAACAGAGCACACGCATACACACACAGACGCAACGCTACATGAACTGTATGTGTATGCGTGCCGTGCTTTGCTTAGAAAATGATGGAAGAAGAAAAACTTGTGGTAAAAAGAGAAATAATATTTTGTTTGTGTATTGATGAATTGAGTTGCAGGGAAAGAAATTTCAAAAAGGAAAAATATTATTGCCAAGTATACTGCAAGGGTATATAAACTTCGGCATAGCCGAAGTTAGCTTCTTTGATATTTTTTTCTAATTCCGGTGGCGAAAGGAAACGTGTCAAAATTTGAAATAAACGAGTTCTTTTTACATAAGCACAAGTTAAAATACCAAATTTAAGTTTATTTATAGCCTTCGAGATCTAGTTGTTCATACAGACAAGCGGACGGACAGAAATGGCTAGATCGACCCGGTTGTCGTGCTAATCACTCACCCACTTTGTTGAGTCGGAAAAGATATTTTCTGCTTGTGTGTATGAATCACTATGGTGCATGGTGTAAAAAGAAATAAATGTAAAACCTCTAAAATTTCTTTATTATTTTTTATAAATACCAATTTCTTATATTGATTATCTAAAATTCATTGTAAATGTTTGTATACATCTTAAATTCTAAAATGAAACGCAAAATTGTATGTTTATTTACAGAATGGTGGCGGCACTGGCGATGTTGGAATACGCACCAATGGACATCCTGGCGATAATCCATTTTATAGTAACATTGACAGCATGCCAGACATTCGGCCTCGTCGAAAATCCATACCCCTTGTTTCTGAATTGGTAAGCAATCATAATATATACTTTCCGAAGAACATTCATAACATTGGGGACATTTCACACCCTTGATCTCCTCCTTAAATTTGAATATCTTTCCCCTTTAAATTCCATCTTACTTCCATCATTGTCATTTTGCTTACTTTACATACAAACATACTACTATTTAAATACGATGTTCAAATTTCGTTTTCTTTCATCGGTGATTTAATGGACTGCAGGTGCTCAAGGTATAGAACGCCTATTGTTTCCTCACAATATTTCGATTTTTTTTCTTATTCACCTTAGCAGTTGTACAAATTATATCATATATACTAGCGACACAGTTGCCGTACACGTGCAGCTCTGCATTTTTCTTTATGTTGAAATGTAGATTGCACAGTAAACATTACACAAGTCTACAAATGTCACACGAAACTCTAAAGCACTCGCCTAGCAGATGTAATTATTTTATGTTCCAATCGGTTGTGAACTTTGCCAAAAGTAAATAATTAGGATAAAACAAAATGTATCTTATAGACAAATGCGGACAATGTAAAAAATTTCTATATGTCACATTTAAATAATAATTTCCAATCGGTTGTGTAAATTGACATATGTAAGCTATTAGGAGAAAGCATATGAAGTAGAGGGCAGAAGCATCAAATAATCGGTAATTTTTCTTCTGACTTTTGACCAATGTGTAAAAACTACAGCAAACAGAAACATTACCGGCCGCCCTCGCACCACAGAAGAAAAATATTGTAATCACTCTGTGTGAACGAGATCAAAACCAAAATACGGTTGGTAGAACACAACACTAAGCCACGCGGCAAATGCATACATATATACATACATACCTACCTAACCACTTATATACCAAAGGGAAATCTCTTGCCTCTTATCCTCGAATTAAAGTTAAAATAAGTTCATTTCAATACTGCATCTGTGCAGCATATATCAGTATAGCCATCGATACAAGTACATAGAATTTACATAAAGCAGCTAGACGTACACGCATATACATACATAAACATCCCGGAATGTGCTCCAACATTAGATAAATTGAAGCTACCTAATAAGCTAAACATAGATTCGCACTTAAAAATCTGTTACAAAATCCAACATTTTTACAAAACCGACTAGCCAGTAATTATAATTCGTTTTGCCAATTGTCGATGCAAAGGACAACATATGCATTAAAGGGGTAAAGCACCTCACGTCTTGCCACGAGTGAATTATACATACTGCAGTCGTAATCGCTTTCAATATATTTAAAATTTATTGGAGTTTGGTTTGCGTTACATTACTTTTAATTAAATTGCTTGATGCGGCTTCTTTCTTGTACTTGTTGTTATTTTCTACAATTTCTTATTTGGACTTAACTTGGAATCGATTTCGATTTAAGTAGTTACAGTAGTTTACTTTTATATAAATTTTGATACAAGATGCTTGTAATACCTTTGATTATTGCTAAACTTTTAAAACCAATACTAATAAAGATTACTGCATTAATCTACACCACATGTAGACAATGGCGGCAACAAAAAGGAACGCTGGACTAACATCTGCTGTGCCGAGGGCTACTCTTAACGATGAGGAATTGGTAAGTAATCAACTCTTAAATCGGTAATCAAGCAATCTGCGATAAAGCAAACCCAAAATGTTGAAACTTTTTTTTGGAAAGTTAGCCAAATAAAATATAATTCTTTGTTTAAAAAACGTATGAAACAAGCTTCTGCAAATTGAATACACGTATAGAATTTTAGTTAAATGATCAAGTTTCAAATTATTGTGTGTGCAAATCTCAATTAAAGTAAATCGAAAGTGGAACTCACGGTCTCCTAGCCCTATGGTTGATTATGGTCCAATCAACTTAGTTCGTTGCGTTACCTTTTACAGAAAATGCATGTCTACAAAAAAGCACTTCAGGCACTGATCTACCCCATTTCGTCAACGACTCCTCATAACTTTGTGCTTTGGACAGCAACGTCTCCGACTTATTGCTATGAATGCGAGGGCCTGCTATGGGGAATTGCCCGCCAGGGTGTGCGCTGCACAGAGTGCGGCGTAAAGTGTCATGAGAAATGCAAGGATTTGCTGAACGCTGACTGCCTACAGCGTAAGCATTTAAATGAACGTTCAATCCGGTTGGTTGCCTAACAAAACCATTCACAGGTGCTGCTGAAAAGAGTTCCAAACATGGAGCCGAGGATAAAGCAAATTCGATAATCACCGCCATGAAAGACCGCATGAAGCAACGAGAGCGTGAGAAGCCAGAAATCTTTGAATTGATCAGGTAAGGTGATGTCTAGAGAGACTGATATCAGAGGAGAGACTGAATTTCAGGTAAGGTGATGACTAGTCACCACCAGAACGAAAGGAGACTACGTGCTATTTGTTGAATAAAAGCGTTAAATTCGATAGAGCAGATCATTTAAAGGGTGCGGATGGTTTCGTTATGCGAATTATATTAATGCTTCTTAAATTAGTTATTGAGCATTCATAAATTTTGCTTTATTATAGTTGTATATTTGTATAAGTATATTATTATAAAACCCATAACTACGATCACAATGTCCGTATTTAGAGCCGTGTTCAGCATTGAGGAGAAGAGTCACACTGGCCACATGAAAGCCGTGAAACAGAGTGTCCTGGATGGCACCAGTAAATGGTCGGCCAAAATAGCAATCACAGGTTTGAGCTTTATTGCATTTTACATATGTATGTATGTACATCTACTCTGCTAATCGTCGTGGTTTTCAGTTTAATTTTGTCTGTATGTATGTTAGTGTATGTATTATTATTGCAATTTCGAATCGACTGGCATAATGTGTTTGCTAAAGCTCAATGTTTATTTATATGTATATTTACCTATCACTATGATGTAATGTATGCATCTGTGATAATAGTCTGTATGCTTATAAGAAATCTGCCGATAAATTAGGCCATTACACCAGAACTAGGAAATCGCATGGACAGGCCATGACTGACCGCCTATCCACATTTATGTACATGTATGTATGTATCTTTGTTCAAACTGCATCAATTAATAAAGAGTTACAATAGTAAAACTCCAATATTTCGGTTCTACAAAATACAAACAATGTTTTGTATATAATTTCGGTATATAATTTATTATACATTCGGAGTAGAAAAGTTTGGGTGGGTAGAGATATCCAGATTTACGATAATACAAGGTCTTTATTGAGATCCATTATATTGAGTACTATTTATATTGTGCAATACATATACATGTATATTTATATATGTATATATGTATACTATATATGTATGCTATCGATTCAATTCATTTTAAGGATGACATTTGGTGTGGATCCAGACACACACATAGATTCATTAGAACAAGCTGAGCACGCAACTGTTGAGGGAACATCTAAATGGTCATGCAAACTAACAATCACAGGTACAATACACCGACAAAACCAAAATTTGGTTTTATTATTTATATTTCTTTTTTGCTTAGACATCCCTTAGTTTTTTAATTCTCATTTAATAATATTTGTTCAATTTTAAACCTGACTCCACTACACACTCTATCACTTGTAACAATTTGTATATATCCCTTTATATGTACGCTATATGCATATGTACATATACATATGTATACGTATTAACATCGGTTTATCCTTCTGCATTTGCTTAATAAATACCGAACATGACATGTGTTTTCATATTATCGAATATGAAAAATATTCATATCGGCGTCAATGTATTCTAAAGCCATTGCAGCTAATATATGTAGGTAAAAGTAATATAACAGTTAACCAATCCATTTATGACTATAAGTTAATGGGTAAAATACTTCAAAACATATACATGTGTACCTAAATACATACTAAAATTGTTTTTCAAAAATTAAATTAATCAAAAGTTTTTCAAAATAATTTTAAATAACTCTGTTATTTGTAATTTGATTATATTAAAATCTAAAAAAATTCGAATTTATAGAAGAAACTACATTGAATATAGTATATCGTTCCAAAAATTGTAAATTGACTGTTGTAAGAACTGCTTTGCAAAAAGAAGCTTTTTCAACAATAGGAACTATGTATATAAATGTGTGTGTATGTATATGTTCGTTTTAAAAGATTACACTGATTTAATTTTAGAGTCTGAAATAGTCCCATAGACCGTTATTCATGACCTTCATGTACCCACTATTCAACGAATTTGTAAATAAAATAAACTAGTTCACTTTCAACACATACAGACACACTTTACACTGGTTTATATGCATTCCTTTCAGATGTTTCTTACATAGTTACGTTTCATTTCAAAAACCTTATGTATAAACCGACCGCAAGGGTTCTCCCACGCGCCATTTGCAATCGCAAATATATTTTATGTAGTATTTAAAAAGTTTGCCAATTGTTCAAATACATTGTATGTGTGTTCCAGCTTGGATCATTAATGCGGGTGCTTTTAAGTTCACATTTGAATAAGTAATTGAAATTAAAGGCGGCGCGTGTCACGATTTTAATATTCATATTATAGCCAACACATGCATACAAAAAAAAGGACCTAATGAGGAATGTTAAGTGCTACAGAACATGTAGGGAATTCAAAATAAACTTTAAACTGACTTCGTACAATATAAAATTTCAACTCGCAACTGGCACAATTGAAAAGCAAAGCAATATGATTTTGTATAATTTTGGTTACCCCCTTACATAAAGTTTTTTTCTGACTTACAAATATAAAGTAGAATTCAAATAAAACTAAAAGTGCGAGGTGAACAAAAAACATAGCACTTATTATTATAAAGCATAAATCCAACATGTGAAACTCTACTTGAACCGTAATCAAATTTTGAATTATGCATTTTTATTATACATATTCTAACACTCTTTTGCACTATCACGCACGTATGTATGTATGTATGTACATATATCTATGTAATTGTATTCTTCTAACTACATACGTAACCATATACACTAAAGACGTTACTGCATGAAGCCTGCGAACTCGAAATATACATACAAGTTTTGCTTTCACCTTTTTACTTTTACCTTTTTGAAAGTACTATAAATACATACATATGTCTAAAATATTTAAAACCTATTCCGCTATTATCAGCAAAATCCAACATGCGTTTTCGACAAGAAATTTATAGTTGTCTCCATTTTTCTCAATGGTTTTTGGTATCTTGGTAACCGTCCAGTTGGTACCAAACAGCAACGAAGTTGTTTTTATTTTTGGAGTTACTCCTTTATATAATTTTCAGCATCTGTAACTAACATTTATCTGTGTATTTATTAACATCTTAAAATACATATGTATGTATGTTCCTATATGAAGCAACCAATAATATGCAAAACAAGCAATTAATAATTTTTAAATACATTTTCCAGTTTTTCTTTATGACGTCAACACAAATTAACAGTTTTTCTTTTTCCAGTTACCTTTTAAATTTTCTCTGTTTGCTATGTATGTATATGTACATGTGTACAACTAACACTGATCATTGATCAGCCAAATTTAATACCTGTTGCCGATTTCACGTGTAGAAAATAATCTAGTTAATGTACATATATGTATATATATATCTACACCTATGTGAGACAGTTGGCAGTCGGAGTCGGTGCCTAAGATAAAGACTACTTCGTCAAGGCTCCAGAGTTGTCAACTGATTAAAAAAAAATATATTAATCAAAAACCTCCGTTTTTTTTTCTTCTTCTTTCTCCCTTGAAAATAAAAACTGAACAAACTCTAAAAATACTAATTGGAACTAAATATAAATTGTTAACAAATTGAAAAATATCAATCTCAAAACGGTTCTCTTCGTTTCAAATCCAAAAATAAAACACCACACAAAAAAAAAAAAACACATCACGCGTATTACAACCACAAATACACCCACACAACAAACCCAAATTCACCCATGGAATGCTTCATTTGTTACTTCTTTTTCTTTATCCATAAAATTAAAAATATGCCAACATCAAACACCTACACCTTAACACAAATTGAGATTTAATTTAATCTTTCCGTATGTACAACGGCCATTCCCCAATGTGCCCGCCATATATTTCCACACCCAACACAACACATTTAATGGTCGTTCGCTATGAAAACAATTAAAATTGGATCTGGTGTTGAAACGAACGAAATACCAATTACAAATATCTGACGATCGGATGCACTGTGCAGTGATTTGTGCTCAAGGCCTGATAGCGAAGGATAAAAGCGGTACCAGTGATCCTTATGTGACGGTGCAGGTTAGCAAAGTCAAAAAACGAACGCGCACAATGCCCCAGGAGCTAAACCCTGTGTGGAACGAGAAGTTTCACTTGTGAGTATTTCCATCGATTACTTCTGCATTCTTTGTGTTCTTTCTAAATGTACTGTTACTCGCATTCGTATGTCGTTCAGCGACCACACTGTACTTCTATCTGTATCTTTTCCGCAATGCACCCTTTGAATATGCCCCGCCTCTTCCGTTTTGCTCTATTTCCGATTGTGTACATATTCTCTTCTTTCTTTATTTTCCTACCGACCAATTACGTCGTAATCACCGAAGCATTGAATCCTGTCCCAATTTATAAGTCAATCTAGACTAGTTTTGTTCTATATTAAATATTTTTATCGCACACTAGTCTCTTCGGTCGAAGCACCTGACTATTTCATTACGATCTCACTACGCACCAAAAAAAGTTCCTGACGAACAATATGAATATCTTATTTCTTATTATTATAAATTGATCATCTAGAAATTTGGCACTGGATGCCGCATTGTGCTTAGTTAAAATATTCCAACATTTTTTTGTAGTGTATTATTATAAATTAGCTTAGGTAAAACCATAGGGCAAGGAATAGGAGATTCAAGTAAGGATGTTCATTTAGATAGACCAGCTATTCGATTATTCAAAAATTTTGGAATTAAATCTTGTAAATGTTATTTAAATATAAGTAATAGGTATTTCCTATTTGATACGGTTTTAAGCTTTATAAATTTTGTTGTCATAGAAAACGAGTATTAAGTAACAGTTGAAAATACTTTGCTGTGACGTTTTAGTTAACTCTGTCAATTACATCCAATGGATTTTAGAAATTTGAAAGGAATTGTTCACTTTAAAATGTAATTTTGCAGCTTTAATATAAATTTCTCTTAGACAGCTTTTCTCGAATTAACTTCACAATTTATAATTAAAAAAAATGAACAAATTATAAAAAAAATTAACTAAAGAATACTATTTCTGTGTAAAAATTTAAACGATGTGGACCGACTTCAAAAATGTCGTTCAATAGAATACACGCATCCTTAAATTTTTTACACAATGCTAGCAGCAGCATTAGAATGTACGAAAGTCAAAATCAAAACTTTGGCCTTGTAAGGTCCGTTTGCATCATTTCCTGTTTCCGATGCACATGTACATATACATATGCATGGATTTTGTGTTCGTAGATAAGTATTATTAAGGTATTGGTTTTAATGCTGATTGTATTACTGTACTCGTGCCCTTGCGCAACATGCTAAACTGATAGTGAGTGCCATAACTCGTCAGACCGCATCAAAGTTCGCGTTTGGGATGAGGACAATGACCTAAAGTCAAAGCTGCGTCAGAAACTGACTCGTGAATCAGACGACTTTCTCGGACAGACAATAATCGAAGTTCGGACTCTATCCGGTGAAATGGACGTGTGGTATAATCTGGAGAAACGAACTGACAAGTCAGCTGTATCAGGAGCTATTCGACTTCACATATCTGTTGAAATAAAAGGCGAAGAAAAGGTTGCACCTTATCACGTGCAATACACTTGCCTCCATGAAAATCTTTTTCACTACCTTTGTGAGGAAAACAGCGGCATGGTAAGAAACCTTCAATTTTACATATGCGTAAATTTTAATGCACGTAATTTATCAATTATTCCCATTTACTTGCGAAGGTTAAACTTCCAACTCAAAAAGGCGATGATGCCTGGAAACTGTATTTTGACGAAATCCCTGAAGAAATTGTGGACGAGTTCTCTATGCGGTACGGCATAGAGAATATATATCAGGCAATGACGCACTTTCACTGTCTGTCGGCCAAGTATCTTTGCCCGGGAGTGCCCGCCGTTATGAGTACGCTTTTGGCGAATATAAACGCATATTATGCCCATACCACCGCCTCTTCTGCTGTTTCAGCTAGTGACCGCTTCGCAGCAAGCAATTTCGGGGTCTGTACATTTAATGCAAATTACATGATTTTGAATTAAAGAGATTTCTAATTTTTCCATAGAAAGAAAAATTTGTTAAGTTGTTGGATCAGTTGCACAATTCTCTCAGAATCGACCTGTCTATGTACAGAAACAATTTCCCGGCATCGAGCCCAGAAAAACTGATGGATTTGAAGTCTACAGTAGATCTACTAACAAGCATAACATTTTTCCGCATGAAAGTAAGTATTTTTATTTTATTTGATTAATTGTGTTCATTATCTTCATTATCTAATCCTGATAAGGTACAAGAACTGTCCAGTCCACCGAGGGCAAGCACAGTTGTCAAAGATTGTGTTAAGGCCTGCCTACGATCCACGTACCAATTCTTGTTTGAGAACTGTTATGAACTGTACAACCGGGAATTTCAGGTAAGATCTCAAACCTTAGTGGTGCTTCAGCAGTTATTCATAATAACTTTTGTAAGGTGGACCCGAACGAAGCTAAACGTGCCCCCGATGACCATGAACCGAAGTTAGACAGTGTTGACTTTTGGCATAAGCTAATTGCTCTAATTGTGTCCGTCATTGATGAAGACAAAAACAGCTATGGCACTGTGCTAAATCAATTTCCGCAAGAGCTGAACATTGGCCAAGTACGTTTAAAATTAATTTTCTAGAATAATAGTTTGTGAAAATTTAAACCTTAACATAAAAGGTTACAAAAAAGGTTCGAAACTATGTATAAAGCATGCGGCGCATTGCCCCAGTTTAAGTTTCTAGGCCGTTATTTGGTGCAATTGCCAAAGTTATGATATCAATTTAAATAACTACACTAATAGTAAATATGGGGAATCGGGCAAAATAGAAATGTATAATTCAGGTTGGAAATAGGAAAACCTAATACATACGTAAGCAGAGAGACTAAATATGGGCCTCCTTTTTCGGACCTATAAAATATAGATGCCTAGACCAGATATGAAACGTTATAGTTCTTCTATACTTAAACACAAAAAAAAAAAATGTTTCTTTTTAATTTTGAAAGATGGCAAAACTTATAGGTCTTGATTATTGAATTTGGACAAGCCTTCAATTCGAGGAAAACAAAAAAAAAAAAAAATCAAAGTCGATTTCAAAACGAACTGTTTAAAAGTCCGATTTCAGCGAAACCTGAAGGAATATTTGAATGCGGATTTTTTAAATGTTCTGATTTCATGAACATAAATTGTGATATTTTTTGATTCAAAAATCTTAAGGGGTTCTTTTAAATTGAATTTCAAAATCTTTCGTACGTACCCAAGTAAGCTAAAAGAATAATAATTCTTTCCTTCTTTTTTAATTTCTGGCATTCTAATTTTGCTGGATCATGTTTTATGTTTTCTCTCCATTGCACAGTGGTTGCACTTGTATGAAGTAAAATACTTCCAGTAAACATTTCGAGCAAAATTTTTTACTGTAAGGTCTATAGGTAATTGTATGTGCAATATAGAAAAATGGATGGATTTGTGCACCCACTTCTACCCACAGAAAATATTTATTTTTTGTTTTTATTGTAAATTTTAATTTTTAAATTGTGTCTTCTAATAAGTCGATAGCAGAACTTAAAAGCGTTGATTTGTGTTATAGGATAGGATAGGATAGGATAGTTAGGATATTCACTGACAAGCAGCTTAGCGGTTTCAAAGGCATAGTCCCTGAAATTTTCTTCATTTATTATGTGTCCTGAAGACATGGCCTAAAGAATTGTGTAGCATCTTATAATCAAAACCTCATAGAGTCCTGTAATTTTTAGCCTATTGGCGCAACCACTGTGCATTGTTTGCAGTACAATTTGTTTTTTTCGCTCATCTTTAATTGCACATAAACGCATCATAAATTATGTTTGAGTCATAAACAAAAAAAAATCTTTATGGATGTTTTTTCACAAAATTTTGTTTAAAGAAAATTGTGAATTTTTACTGTCCCACGCTACAATTTCAATCAAAAATTACGTTAACTGTCAAGTATATTGGTTCTTATACATTTTTCTTATATCCTCTAAATATTAGCCGATATTTATAAGAGCAGAAGTCAATGCCTTTTATCACACATTAAGAGTAATAATTAAAACAAAAGAGTATTAGAAATGAAAAATTATAACTTGTTCGACTTTGAATGTGAATATTTCAAAACGGGTTATGGATAATGCGTAATATATTTTTATAATTTAAATTTGATGGATTGTTTATGAATATACCGATTTGTTGGTTGATTCGACTTGATTTTTATTATTTTCCATTAAAAATTCTCAAAATATGTTTAACTTCTCGCAGTTGTCAGCAGCATCTATGTGGCATCTCTTTGCTGTTGATATGAAGTACGCCCTGGAGGAGCACGAACAGCATCGTCTCTGCAAATCGTCCGCGTATATGAACTTACACTTTCGGGTGAAATGGTTATATAGCAACTACGTAAAAGAGGTGCCTCCATACAAAGGTGCCGTACCTGACTATCCCGCTTGGTTTGAACCATTTGTGATGCAATGGTTAAATGAGAATGATGATGTGTCTTTGGAATATCTTCACGGCGCTTTTAATCGAGACAAAAAGGACGGGGTAAGCTTGTGACTATTTGGAAGCTCGAACCGAGGTCAACTGTTTAATTGATGTATAGACGTTTAAATAAGCTTCTTAATGTTCACATATACATTATTTAATTTTTATTCAATATATTCTCTCAGTTCCAAAAAAGCAGTGAACACGCACTGTTCTCCAATTCAGTAGTCGACGTTTTCACTCAATTGACGCAATGTTTCGATGTTGTTAGCAAGCTCGAATGTCCTGATCCAGAAATTTGGAAACGATACATGAGGCGTTTTGCTAAAACAATCGTAAAAGTGCTAATAGCCTATGCCGATATTGTGAAAATGGAGTTTCCAGAGCATATGAGAGACGAAAGAATTGTAAGTAAAAAGTATACAGTTCATTAGCCAATTTGTGGAAATTGAACCATTTGGCAAGAAACAAGTAGCCATTTGGCAAGAAACTATTTATTTTCGGGTCGAAGTATTGTGATTCTATTTCGGTTTATTATACCATGCACCCATAGGGTAAAATGGTGTATTACAGTCGAAAAAATGTATGTAACAGGCAGAAGAAAGGAGGAATGATTTAATTTAAATATGGTGGGAAATTAGAAAGGATTTTATTTTCTAAATTTAAAACTTTAAATTTAAACTTTAATTGACTCGCCTTTTGCTTTTAACGTACATGTAGGCTTGCATTCTTATGAACAACATTCAGCAATTAAGAGTACAATTGGAAAAAATGTTTGAGTCTATGGGTGGTGATAAGTTGGAAGAAGATGCTGCAAATATACTAAAGGAGTTGCAACAAAACTTAAATTCGGCTCTAGACGATTTAGCTTGCCTTTTTGCCATTAGGTAAGACCATGTGCCATACTTATTGCACGTAGCTCTTTATTCTCCTACGTTTAAATTTCCAGCCTGGAGCCTCGCATAACACAGTCGGTACGGGAGCTGGGCGACATGCTGCTTTCTATAAAGGGGGGCAGTGGAAACCTAGTTGCCGGCAACCAAGCTGCCCAACGCAACGCAGTTGCTGTTGAAGCCGACGAGGTGTTGCGACCGTTAATGGATCTTTTAGATGGTTCTTTGACCTTATACGCTCAGTCATGCGAAAAAACCGTTTTGAAGCGCCTCTTGAAAGAGCTTTGGAAGATTGTAATGCGTATTTTGGAAAAGACAATTGTGTTGCCTCCAATGACCGATAAGACTGTAAGTTTTCACATAAACACAGTAATGAATCACAAGTGGAGTTCCAGTAAATCAACTACTTATTTTTTAATAAAGATGATGTTCAAACACCTCACTGACAATGCTAAAAATCTGGCCTCTAATGCTAAAATAGAGGATATGGGTCGTCTATTTAAGTCCCACATGGCCGGAAAGCAGGACGTGAAAAGTGCCCTTAGTGGTGTCATGGACATGTCAAAGGAGGTGGAAAAGAATCTTTCACCCAAACAATGTGCCGTTCTTGACGTTGCCTTAGATACAATCAAACAGTACTTCCATGCCGGCGGCAATGGACTTAAAAAAACATTTTTAGAGAAATCGCCCGAGTTGCAAAGTTTGCGATATGCCCTCAGCCTATACACCCAAATGACCGACACATTGATAAAAACATTCATATCCAGTCAAGTACATGAAGGTAGGTGGGGGTGCCATCTAAATGGAACTTGTAATGTACTAATTTTATATTTGGTTTAGTTGATCCCGAGAATGCCGAGGAAAGCGTCGGCGAGATATCAGTCCAGATTGACTTGTTTTCTCACCCAGGTACCGGAGAGCACAAAGTTACTGTAAAAGGTAAGTATTTGACCAAAGAGAACCATATTCAACAAAGCTAAATATTTCCTTTTAGTTGTGGCTGCCAACGATTTAAAATGGGTTATACCTTCTGGTATGTTCCGGCCTTTCGTCGAAATCAATCTGATTGGGCCACATTTGCAGGACAAAAAACGAAAGTTTGCCACTAAATCAAAATCGAACAACTGGTCACCAAAGTATAATGAGTCCTTTAACTTGTAAGTCTTTGAACTGTTCATAACCATAACAAGAAATAGTATAACTAAACATTTTATATGTAGCGCAATTGGAAATGAGGAACAACTTGACTTCTTTGAACTACACATTTGCGTGAAAGACTATTGTTTCGCACGTGATGATCGGTTGGTGGGTGTTGCCGTTATACCACTAAAGGATATTTCTGAAAAGGCAAGAATGAAACAATTAAACTTTTTCAATAAATGTTTTTGTTATAATATTTGGATTTTTATAGGGGTCAGTAGCCTGTTGGTTACCACTGCAACGTCGAATCGAGATGGACGAAACTGGTTGGACAATTCTGCGCATACTTTCGCAGAGAAATAACGACGAGGTTGCCAAGGAGTTTGTGAAGCTTAAGTCAGAGATTCGTCAGGAGCCAACTATGGGTACCTAACTCACCTATGGCTAGATGAAAAAGCCGTTCCAGTCACTTTCGCAGATCCAATCTTCAACTGTAAGACACAAACACACACACACCTGGAAAACATTCTCCATCCCACTAAAACTACCATTCGCATACATACATAGATAAACACATTCATACAGACATTTATATAGCCATACATACATATACGAGAAAATACAATACAAATATGAAAATTTATTTCCCTAAGACTATGATATGATATTATTAGCGATCGTGCCAGTGGTGTATAAGAGGATCAATTCCAGCTTCGCCGGCATAACTACAGCTTCAGCCGGCATCCGAATTCAATCGAAATCGCGAATTCTGCACCGTCGAACTTACATACATTTTTATATGTACATACGTTTGAGATACAATCACACACGCACATTCCTATTTATGTAAATAAGTACCTGTATAAATATAATTTGGTATTTCCATATTTTGTTTAAGATAACTCATATGCGCACTGGGTCCATGTGAATACGAATGTTTTTTTATTGTAATAATAAACATTGGCATATTTATCGATCAATTTCAATAGTCGTCCTTATCCAAATCTAACCTACTCTGTTAGAGGGTGCGGTTAGGCAAAACAAAAAAAAATGTTAAAAATGTCCGGGAAGGCTCATGGAGTATGAAGTTCTTTTGTCCTGCTAATTTTTAATGTTTTTCCCAATATCTTTCATAGTTTACATGTTCCAATATAATATAATTTCTTGAATAATATTCACTCTAAATAATGACATTTGCACTCATTTATTTTTCATTTCGGGTTTGCGAAATCGAACATTTAACCTGTGAAACAAGAAAATATCCTACATTTTTGAGAGTAACGTAACTCAGCTTAATCAAATTTAATATACCATTTCACCCTGTGGGTGCATGGTAAAAATGTATGTAACAGTCAGAAGGAAGCTTTCACAACCCCGCCTACGAGACTATTAGTGCTAAAGCCACCAAATTTGGTATGAAGCCTTGTTTAGCATCCGCGCAATGGATAGAAGCTTAAAATTTTTACCACAATCAATTTAGCTTCCATTGTTAAGATATGGATGTTTTTTGACTATCGAATAAAAATTGCCAAGTTATGCACAAAAACGTGTTTCACTAAGTGGGCCATAAGGGCAGAAATGTCTGTTGGAAGGTAGCGGCGCAAAAGTGCTGAATGGGTTTGGAAGAATGAGCGAGATACCATGCGAGCATTTATAAAAAATTTTATATATGTACATATATTCATTTAATCATTTTAATGCATCTGATTTAAGGAAACCGTTCAGTCTTTTACCAAATATTGTTATTATTATAGTTAGTATGATGACCACTTTGATTTTTTACGTTATTTTGAGTGGTTTTGTTGACGTCCCGTTCGAGTAACTTTAAGTAGTATTAGGGCTGTTGCCAATATTAATTGTTCCAATTTTCTTAATTGTTTATATATGTATAATGCTGTCTAGATATTCGGAACATAATTTGTCTTAAATGTCTGGTACACCTGTTACTTCTCTCATAAATAATTTATATTCTATGCATTTTACCTGTCCGACTATATTCAAATATATGGTCTCCATATCCAAATATTATATTGTCTGGACGTTGACGCGTACAATGCGAAGTACGTTCAAGTGGCCCATACGACACCAGGACATAGCCTGTTTCGCGCGAGCCCAAGCGGAGCGCTGTCCACCTCCCGCCCGACCGACCGTGGGGCGCAGCCGTATATCGGACGGCACGATCGCGTGGACAAATACAAATAAAACGGACAAACAATTAAAAATATGATTAACTACAGCTAGTTACGAGCTAAATGTGCTAAAATAGAAGTTTTCACAAGGGAAAGAGAGGCTTCTGATCTGATTACGGGATACAGATGATTGTAATCAGAACATAGGACTCGAAAAGGTTCATGCAAAGAATAGTTGGAACTACAGTGTTTTAAGGATAGAGGAATAAAATTTCTAGTAGGTCTACGGGGTACAGATAGGTTTAACTGGTTCAATAGCTCAGGAGAGTCTATTTCACCTATTAAGAGTTTATGAATAAAGATAGCACCAAGCATTACTCTACGATTAATTAAAGAAGGAAGGTTGATTAAAAGAAGCCTACTGGAGTATGATGGCAAATTGACATTGCGATCCCAATTCAGACCGCGAAGAGCGAAAAACAGAAATTGCTTTTGAACAGATTCAATTTTACTTTGGTGCGTCTCATATTGAGGTGACCATATGCAAGATCCGTACTCTAAGATAGGACGGATTAAAGAAGTATACAGAATTTTGGTTGTGTACGGATCGTCAAACTCTTTTGACCATCGTTTCACAAACCCAAGAACATTCATAGCTTTACTAACTGTAGCAGAAATATGAGGATATGCAAGATCCGTACTCTAAGATAGGACGGATTAAAGAAGTATACAGAATTTTGGTTGTGTACGGATCGTCAAACTCTTTTGACCATCGTTTCACAAACCCAAGAACATTCATAGCTTTACTAACTGTAGCAGAAATATGAGGATTAAAAGTTAATTTATGGTCCATAAGAACACCTAAATCATTGATAATATCTAACCGCTCTAAGGCAGTGTCGTTAAGATAATAAGTTGCTAAGTATGGAGTGCATCTATAATGAAGTAAGTAAGTCGTCTCGCCGACTTGGATATACCATACACCAGTAAAACAAATATTTTAAATTTATAATAACCAATGCATTTTCGTATTTTTAAAAAAATCTGTTTGCATGCTTTTTAGAAGCATATCTTAGTATTTCGCTCACTCAAGCATTCGAGCACCCTAGCGCCCCCACCAGCCAACGGCCACTTCCGGCCATATGGAAAAACGTTTATATGCATAACTTGACTATTTTTATTCCGATTTTGATCAAATTTGGTATTTTGCTTGATATTAGTATCAAATTTAAGTGTGCTAAATTTGATTGCACAAGGTAGAAAATAACGGGAGATAATCGAGTTTTTTCAAATTACGGGGGCGGAGGGGGGCGTGGCAAAATCTTTACACATCAAAACTGTGCGCAATTACTAAGCAAAGATTTATACCAACTATGGTGTCTCTAGCTAAAATAGGTTTTGAGAAAATCGGTTTTATTTGATTTGCGGGGGCGGTAGGGGGCGTGGCAAAATTTTTATAATCACAAAATGTGCGCATTTACTAAGCAAATATACATACCAAATTTTGTGTCTCTAGTTGCTATGGTGTTTAAGAAAATCGGTTTTATATCATTTGCGGGGGCGGTAGGGGGCGTGGCAAACATTTGAAACAAACTCGATAAGCGTACATATGACACGAGTCTACATACCAAATTTGGTGGCTCTAGCTCTTATAGTCTCCGAGATCTAGGTGTTCATACAGACGGACGGACGGACGGACGGACGGACAGACGGACATGGCTAGATCGTCTCGGCTGTTGATGCTGATCAAGAATATATATACTTTATGGGGTCGGAAAAGCTTCCTTCTGCCTGTTACATACATTTTGGCGACTTTAATATACCATTTCACCCTATGGGTGTATGGTATAAAAAGACATAACTTTACATTTAGAGCCGTTAAGGTTTAATAGGTTTGTTTCACACCATTTCTGAAGATCATTAAGATCCGATTGAAGTAGGCAAGAAGACGATATGTCTTTAAAACTGAGGTAAAGCTTGACATCATCCGCGTACATAAGCACCCGAGAATGTGACACTACCAATGGAAGATCATTTATAAAAAGAGTGAATAGCAATGGACCCAAATGACTACCCTGAGGTACTCCAGAGGTCACATGGATGGTCTTAGAAAATGAAGACTTAAAGAGGACCTTTTGTGTACGCTTAGAAAGATATTGAAGAATCCAATCTAGCAAAAGGCTGGGGATGCCAAGTGCGTTTAATTTATATAAAAGCAGAGTATGATTAACAGAGTCAAAGGCCTTGCTGAAGTCAGTATAAATGACGTCAGTTTGCACGGCAGTCTTGAACCCTTTGATTGAGTGAGATGTAAATTCTAATAGGTTAGTAGTTGTCGATCTACGTTTCTTAAACCCATGTTGGGATGACGAAATGATTGAGCTACAAAAATGCTGCAATTGAGATGTTATTATTTTCTCAAATGCTTTGGGTATGGCAGACAATTTAGAAATACCCCTATAATTGGAGGCTTCGGACTTCTTCCCCTTTTTATGAAGAAGATGTGACGGACAGTGTAAACAACTTAAGTATTGGCTTACATAGGGCCTCCGCGCAAAACCTTAATACGCAGCCTGGTATTCCATCAGGGCCAGGTGCATATATTGGTTTGACGGAACTGAGCACGGTAAGAACCGAACTTTCATCAAAACAAACACAAACACAGGGTCTAAAATGCAATTAGACGATTGCAAGTGATGAGGATAAGGAGGATTTGCTTGATAAATCGAAGAGGAATAAGTTGTTTTGAAAAAATCAGCAAACATATCGGCAATTGCCTGATCATTGTCAGCTTTATTGTTTTCGAAAGACAAGTAAGACGGGTGCACTGATGTCTTACGTTTAACATTTACAAATTTATAAAATTGCTTAGGATCGCGAGAAAACTTGAGTTTACATCGCTGAAGATAATCCTTATAGCAATGTGAATTCAGCACCATAAAATTTGATCGAGCAACTACATATAGGGAAAAATCCGATGCTTTACCGGATTTTTTAAATCTTTATAACATCTCGATTTTACGTTCTTCAAGTTACATAACTCACGTGAGAACCAAGGAGGTCTATCAGACCATCCTAGAGTCACACGCGGGACACAAACATCAAAGAACGACTCAAGAGTTTTATAGAAGACAGAAATGGCGCAGTCCATATCAGTGCAAGTATACAGATATGTCCAATCATTAGTTAACAAGAGTTTTTTAAGTTTAGTAAAGTTTGTCTTGCGAAAACATCGGGTTGGAGGCATCGAGTTATTATGTCGAGACATAACACCAAAAGGAAGGTCAATGGTTATATCCAGAGTTGGATGAAAGTTGTCTTCGGGGATAACTAAGGGATCAGTCCTGGAAACATCGCAGTTGGAGGAATCCAACACAAATACCAGATCTAGTGATCTGTTACGACTATTCCGGACAGGATTTATTTGAGTTAGCGACAACTCAAGCAGACCATCTATGAAACAATGTGACAAGGAGGGCAACAGTAATAAAGAGTCAAATGAAAGGGTCCAGGCAATCTCAGGTAAATTAAAATCTCCCAGAACAACGAGCAAGTCTTTGTCAGAGAGATATGAGGAAATAAGTTGAATAGCTTCCAAATGTTGAGTGTATACTGCCAAGTCGGACTGTGGTGGAATATACGAACAAGTAATATAGGCAGAAAAAGAATTAAACGAAATTTTAAAATTGAAATTGAAGCATCGGAAATATCAGGCTTCAGCCAAGTCTCAGTAAAGGCAAGAATATGAAAGTCAAAAGCTAGACTATCTACATAGAGTTTAGACAGTTTAGTCTTTAGTCCCCGTACGTTCTGATCGCCAACAGGTGCAGACGAGCCGGAAGGAACGTTATTCACAGAGGCAGGTAGCAAGCTAATCGGAGGCCGATTCTTCTTTTTTATTGTATACTCTTTTACAACAAGGTGTTCCGGCCAAAAATCTTTATGACATATTTGGCCAAAAAGATCTGGGGAGACACCTATTTTAAAGGACGAAATGTCCCGAGTATATGAAAAACGGAACTTTTCCACAGCAATGTTTGGTGCTAGAACTTTGCCCTGTAGGCTATGACTTCATCAGAAGTAGTATTGGGATCAAGCCTCGAAATAAAAATTTGCTTTTTGGGTGGAACTACAACAAGGGAACTAGGAATACTAGGCACAGCAGTAGCGGCTACAGCAGACGCAGCAGCAGCTGAAGCAGCCAGCACTTTACTAGCTCCTCTTGTAACTACTTTATTGGCAATATTCCTGGAAACGGATGTTTGCCCGGACGGTTCGGAAACTACAACCGATATCGCGTTAGTAGGTGGGATACTGTCTCCAGGGGAAATGGGAAGAGACTCCACACCTGCCAAAGCCGGACTCCTAAACGATATCAGCTGCTGTGCATTTGGTGACATAGGGTCAATGTCGAGAGCCGGAACTGGTAGAGACGAATGTGCCGACGGACTGAGGGACGCGCCTTGAAACCTGGCCCTCTTTCGCGTCGGAGATTCAATCAAAAGTTTAGAACTTCTGAATTGAACCTCCATCGCCAAAAGCTCCTCTTGGAGCTTATGAACGCCAGACTTCTGAATTGAACCTCCATCGCCAAAAGCTCCTCTTGGAGCTTATGAACGCCAGCTGACAGGGTTTTAAATGCATCCCCAGTCCGTTTCATAAAATTTCGCATCTCAAGCTCCAAGCCACGACACGAATCACAGCCCCATTTAAGGCCGCCACCCTGTGCAATACTATCCCGCACCTTGACTGTGTAACCAGCACATTTAAAGTGCATTACATTGTCACACAGCCAACAGTAAAGAAAGTCTTCACTGGTCTTGCTGGGATTATTGCAATTATATTTGCAACAGACAGACATTATTAAATAATTGATTTATACAAAAACAAATTATAAATCAATATGTAAATAAAAAGGGAAAAATGTATATATATGTTAAGAGAGTCGTATACAAAGCAAGGCAAAAGCTAACTGCAATATGCAAATTAGAAAGAGAAAACAAAAAGAGAGAATATTTGTACTTATCTGTATTAAAACACACAACAACAAAAACTTGTCACCAGCGCGAAGTTAACGGCCGCGAGCGCGATCAAAAGAGAAAACAAAAGAATAGAGAGCACCAACACCACACAAACAAAAACAAACTATGAACTGTAAATTGAGAGATATTCCTCTAGAATCTAGATGGCGGTTGGTTATCTTCAATTTTTCATTGCTTCTAATTTCTTTCATACACCTCTTATAGCTTAAGACTTTTGTCGGTCAACATTTTTACAGAATATCTAATATGCATAAGATATGTACAATAGGCGTATATGAAAGAATCGATTGTATTTTTACAACATGCATTCATAGAGTATGGTATATTAAAGTTCCCAAAATATATGTAACAGACAAAAGAAAGCTTTTATTTATCAGCATCAACAGCCAAGTCCGCCCGTTTTGTGTACTCGTTTAGTATATAAAATAATTAATAAATAAATAAAAGTTTATTTTAAAATACCGTTGTTTTAATGATTTGCTTGTTTGGCAAAAATTAAAAATGCAATCGTTACGGAATACTTCACAAATTATCAATCCAAAAGATTTTTCAAATCGCATAACAATTTTGGCCGCCTTCCAAACTTGAGACATTTTTAATGAGTGCGAATAAACGGTTACTTTAACAAGAATTCTCAAATTTAATAACGAAGACTGTTAGAGCTAGAGCACCAAACTTGGTCTACAGACTTGTGTAGTATGTACAGTGATCAAGTTTGTTTCAAAATTTTGCCACGCCCCCTTTCGCCCAAAAGTGTTTTTTTCAAAGACTGCTAGTGTAGTCTTCACAGACATAAAATTTAATATGTATACTTGCTTAATACGCGCGCAGACATTGGTTGCTTAAAAGTTTGCCACGCAAATTTATTGTGTCGACTTCAGGTACGCCTGAATCGAAAAACCGATTGAATCCCACTATTTTTTGACTATCGTAATTAAAATCACCTAAAAAACACGCTACAGATATAAGGAAAAAGAAGAAGATTGTTAAAATACGGAATGAACACATTTAAATCTAATTTTCGGTAATAGATAATTGGTTATTTTCAGCTTGCTTCTTTTTTGGGTTTTCCCGTTTACCTATATTGAGAGAACTGATCAAGGCTTGGTTTGGAGCAGACTTTTAAAGAATATTAAAATGAAATCTTTAATAACAACTGTTAGTGTTGGCTGTTATCCTAAATTGCAATGAAATGATGAATGGTGCCAAAATTTGCGGATGTATTTGCAGAAAAAAAGAAACCTTAAGCTTGGAAATATTTTTGACTTGGAAATTAAATGTTAAAGCTTGGATATTTTAACTCATCATCTCATGCTGATCAAAAATAAACATATATATACATATATACTTTATGGGTCAGAAACGTCTCCTTCAGTGCGTTATAAACATTAAACATCAATTTTATAATGCCCTTTGCAAGGGTATAAAAATCCATCAAAATTCGGGCCGATCAGAGCTAATAATTTTCTAAGGACAAGAAAATGGGAGCGCCGATGTCTAACTAAACCTTATAATACACAGAGAAAAATATTATGAACGACGAGTTTTCTGAAACTTATAAACATGCCAAACAAGCTATTAGTGTCGTCTAAGCTACAGCAACCCTCTGTAAAAAACCTGGAGTTAAACAACATTTTTAATGCCATAAACACAACCTTCAGCCAAATACATACATTTTATTTATATAAAGACACTGTCCCCTTTGGTAACCGGATTTGTAAAGTAATTCCGAAGGAAGATGGAGGCATAAACGATTTAAATAAATTTCAATATTACAAATTAATAATAAAATGAAGTAAGTGAGTCGTCTCGCCGACTTAGGTATACCATACACCAGTAAAACAAATATATTTTAAATTTAAATTAACAAAAGCATTTTCGTATTTTTAAAAAAATGTCTTCACATGCTTTTTACAAGCATATGTATCTTAGTATTTCGCTCACTCAAGCATACGAGCACCCTAGCGACCCACCAGCCAACGGCCAACTCCGGCCATATAGAAAAACGTTTATATGCATAACTTGGCTATTTTTAATCCGATTTTGATCAAATTTGGTGTTTTGCTGGATATTAGTATAAATTTTAAGTGTGCTAAATTGCACAAGGTAGGAAATTACGGGAGATAATCGAGTTTTTTCAAATTACGGGGGCGGAGGGGGGCGTGGCAAAATCTTTACACATAAAAAATGTGCGCATTTACTAAGTAAAATATACATTCCAAGTATGGTGTCTCTAGGGGGCGTGGCAAAATTTTTACAAATACAAAATGTGCGCATTTACTAAGCAAATATATGTACGTACCAAATTTTGTTTCTCTAGTTGCTAAAGTGCTTGAGAAAATCAGTTTTATTTAATTTGCGGGGGCGGTGGAAATTTGAAACAAACTCGATAGCGTACATATTACACGAGACTACATATTAAATTTGGTGACTCTAGCTCTTATGTATAGTCTCCGAGATCAAGGTGTTCATACGGACGGACGGACGGACATGGCTAGATCGACTCGGCGGTTGATGCTGATCAAGAATATATATACTTTATGGGGTCGGAAAAGCTTCCTTCTGCCTGTTACATACATCTTGGCGACTTTAATATACCATTTCACCCTATGGGTGTATGGTATAAAAATAAGAATGTGCTATTTAAATTTAATAAGACATCTTGATTTTACAAAAGGCATTTCAAGTCCAGCAAATATATGGCCGGTGAAAGGTTTCAAAGCGTTTGCGTTCCATTAAGCCTATGGCACCTTCTCGTCTGTTATAAGACCAATACAGATTACATCATCTGGGCTTAAGGATATTGGGAACTAAACTTTCTTTTTTTTCTGCAACTTCTTTTATTTCGACATTAAAAACCCTCAATTTCACTTGGGAATTGGAATGATGGAAAACTTGAATGAAAAACTTCGTAGTTGCTTTGTACTTGATGAACTAATAATGCAGTTCGATTCGAAGGACCTCAAACACGAGGAACCATTTTTTTTTTGTTTGGTTTGTTTACGTTGTTATCAACGCAATGAAGTAATATCCTGTAGAAAGAATCGAGAAATGTATTGTGTGAATTCAAAGTTTGAGTAATAATGTATTTAGTAATAATGTCCCAGTTTTTCAAAATGTCCCACTATTAAGGGCGAGAAGGTGAGAGAGCGTGCGCTACAGTAGTGCTGCCAATTAAGTAAAGTTGTCAAATTTTGAAATGGTGTTGGAAAATACGTAAATATTGGCTGCCTGATGCCACATATCAGATAGATCTGCCAGAGCAGCCGAATTTTCCTAAATAAAACTAAAAATGAACTGAATATCATATTTATTTTTATTTTAAGTATTTTTAATTATAATACTTTAACACTTAAATTTTATTGAATTTTATTATATTTTCTTGGAGTGTTTGCTACATTTGCGTTTAGCTGGCTAAAGTAGATTTAGCTATTTTGTTGACTATTTTCCGGCCAATAGCCGTTCTTCAACACAACACTATTCGATTAATAACTGGGATTATCGATAGAAGTACTTTATCTGTCGCATGTCACTTTACTTTGTGTAAGTATAAATTTTAATTGATGGATTAATAAATGCAGCATTTTTTGTTCAAAGCATACACAATCATGCACACATGTGCTTGGATAAAACGGTATTAAATTTAAATTGTGCGAAAAATAAACACAGGCTTTTTTCTCCAACGCATACGTGTGCATGGATTTGTGTATAGGTTCGTTTATACGGCAGTGGTGAATCACGATTTCGATGCAAGTCTGTACGTATGTATGTGTGTATGTGCGGTCTGAAGAGATTCTTTAATGACGCCATTTGATAAATTATTTAAAAAATCATGATTTCTGTGAATCGTCGTGTAAACTAGGAGGTTGCTGTAGAATTTATATTATACTATTTATTTCATTTTGATTTCGATTCTGATTTCTACTCTTAGTGTAAACGGAAGGTTAAAATAAAAAAAGAGTTGCTAAAAATGACAGACTCGATGAAATTTGGTCCAGAATGGTTGCGTAACATGTCCGCGGAGCCTTTACCAGCCACCAACAGCAGCAACAATGGAGCAGGTGGAGGAGGGAGTGGCTTGGGATCCGGAGCCGCAACAAATAGCTCCTTCGCCACACACAGTACGAGCACGACAATTGCATCCGGTTCACGAAATATGTTTCCGGAGTATCGTTATGGGAGGGAAGAGATGTTATCTTTATTCGATCGGAACTGTTTGTTGCCGCAAATTTTACCCTCTTTCAAAAAACTCTTCGTAGAAAAGGTTCAGTATCCACTTGCACTGACTCCCAGTTCCGAGGACGAACTCAATAGTCAGATTTCAATTGGAAGTAACGTAAGTATTGCCAATACTGAAATATTTTACCACTTTATTGATGTCAACTGTTTTTACAGTCCCGTCCCGCTTGGTTGCAGCGGTCGACGGGGGGATTTGGAACAACATCACGTGGCACTGGACGAGGAGGAGCAGTTGATCGTGGACGTATGCGCGGTAAATCGATTTACCACCCCATTTTCCAGAGATCTGCAGGCATCTATGATGAGGGGGGCCTGTCGTCTATATCTATGAAAGTAAGTATTTTCATGTGCTGTTCACGCTGTAGATAAAAATCACGTTTGCGTATGCGCAGCCTGAACGCAACTGGAATGAACGCAATGGAACCGGCGATTCAGTTGCAATTGGCCCATCCACCGGTGGCCCAATTGGTGGAGGAGGGGGTATCGGTGTGGATTGGAACGGTACCCCAAACTCCAGTCCTCGTAAGGAATTCTCCAGTCATCATCGCAACATGGAGAATTGGCGACGCAGCCGCAACGAAGATGGCTCTGGCGATGGACCTGGTACGACTGGTAGCGGGAGTGTTGGGGGCAGCGGTATTTCAGGCTCTGAAGTGGCTGGCTGGCGCAGTAGCGGCGGGGGTGGAACGTCGACTAATAATGCAAGTTTTGCAAGTAACACTCATCGCTGGGGTAAGCATTTCAATATTCAAACAAAAAAACAAGAAACTTTTCTATTGAAACGTATCTGAAAATTATGCCATTTGCATCACATACATATGTTGACTCAAACTTTAATCGTGTTTATTATCGTTTTAGGGCGGTCTACAAGTTGGCGCGATGAAGAGCTTAATATAGACGGCTCAGCAGGTAATATACAGCGTTCCATTTCAACGATCGGAACGGTTAGCAACGATCGAGACCGTGTTCAAGGTGGAGGAAGCGCGAAATTGGCTGGAACGGGTGTCGGCGGGACGGGTTCTTCAAATGATACATCTCGGCAATTAATTGGCTCGAAAGGAAATCAGTCGTGGGCTGGGTGTGGCAGCGGTGGCCCTGATGCCGAGGACAATTTACCGGAATGGGCCATGGAAAACCCATCGGAATTGGGGGGTACATTTGATGCCAGCGGTGCGTTTCATGGTGACGGCGACAAACCTGAGCGGGGAGGCGCCGTTGCTATTGGAAAAGCTGTCCCCACTGTCAGACCACAGACGGATCCAAAAGACAAGGTAATAAAAAGTTCGCTAGAAGGGAGCAATGATGAGCATTATACCGTATCTGACGGAGAAGCTGAGACTAACAGTCAGGAGGCAAAAACAACTGCAGAAAGCATCGGCAGTGGCGGTGGCAATGGTACAGAGCCCATTTCAGCTATCTCCAACCTTCATATTGATGATAGCGCGTCGGTATCTCCAACGGAGTCTATTGTCCATGGTGATATATCTGAGCGCTTTAAAGAAGTAGCAGATGAAGTTGAAAAACTAATAATGGATGATGATATTAGTGTGTCTCAAAGTCAGATGCGTGGACTGAACGAGATTGAAATGAATATAAGGCAACATCCTCCTATTGGAATACCAGGTAGTGCACCCAGTACAGCCACAGCTCAACACCATCAACAGCCGATACCATTTTCTGATCAACTCACGATACAGCAGCATCATCAACATCATCTTCAACAACAACATCTGGCCATGCTTACCCCCACGTCTCATATGATGAATGCCAATGTAAATGATTTGTGGTTCTATCGGGATCCGCAGGCGAATGTTCAAGGGCCATTCAGTGCCATGGAGATGACAGAGTGGTATCGGGCCGGTTACTTTAACGAAAACCTATTTGTTCGACGTTTTTCAGACAGTCGTTTCCGACCACTTGGCGAACTGATCAAGCTCTGCCACGGCAACATGCCATTCACCAATAGTCATCTACTCCCCCCTCGGCTGGATGTTGATAACATGCAGTTGCCGGGTATTGCAGCAGTAGTTCCTGTTACCATTCCTGTTCGTCCGACATCGGAAGAGCAGCATCTGCAGCTTAAAGCAAACGTGACAGCAGCAGCTGATTCATTGAGCGCTGCTATTAAGGGCGTCCACCTCGGAGGTGGTTCAACCGGCCACGCTATAGACAATACCACATCCCACATGCTTACCATGCGGTTCCAGATGCTTCAAGATCAATACATTCAACACCAAGAATATCAAATACTGGCAGATCTTTCAAAGAATGAATGCTTCCAGCGCCTGTCAGCCATTGAACGAGAGGCTGTGGTTAGGCGTAAGGTTCAGATGCTCGTGTTGCCCGAATACTTAAGCAGTTTCAGTGGTCTGAGCAATTCGTTGGCTGTCCTAAATCCAATAGCTGGCAGTCAATTGTACGACGTCATCGCAGAGCAGGCAAAAAAAGATCAGCAGCTGCCGCCTGTAAGTAATTTGTTGGAGGCTAATGATTTCATTGTCAACGCTCAATTAATGCATCAGCAAGCACAAGCCCAAGTGCAGGGCCAAGCCCAGGTGCAACAACCAACGGCCAGTGATCCAGATAAACTTCACGATTTGCCCGGAGGAAGTGAGATGGATCTTTTAAATGAATTTAACTTAAGAATGTTATTGCGCGGTCAATCCAATGTCGGTCAACAGCAGCAGCAGCCACCACCGGCGCCTGTCACAGCAAATTCGTCTTCGGACTTTATGACCGAGTCCCAGCTTCTGGCAACTCAAAACCTTGTAATGCCAATGTGGTTGCCTTCAGCCCACACTCCAACACAACCGCAGCCCAACCAGCAATGGCCTGGAATGCCAAACGCGAAGGTGACTTTATGGGACGTTGCTGCTTTGGAAGAAGAACAAACTCAGCAGCAACAATTAATTCAGCAGCAGAACGTGCAGCAACAGTGTAATTCTGTACAGGGGCCAATTTCATCGATAGAAACACCCAACCGAATTCAGGTCAATAATAACCAAGCCCATCAGGACGAACTTAAAGCGGAGGACTCCAGGCAAGTCTGCGATGATTTAGAGCAACGCAATAATCAGCAATCAGCACCAGAATCTGGGATTAGTGCCAAGCAAAGCAGTAAACAGTTACAACCACCAATTCAGGCTGCCAAGCAGCAGCAACCTCAACAACCCATATTGAAAGTCACAGAGGAAGATCGCCGTCGCGAACAAGTTGAGGAAAAGCGCCGTCTTAAGGAGGAACGGAAGCGACTGCAAATTGAAGAAGAGAAACGACGTGCCCATCAAGTAGAAGAAGAACGAAGCCGCGAAATTCAAGAAGAACGTGAGCGTCAGCAGCAAATTCAAGCTCAACGGAGAAAGGCATTGTTAGGCAACAATGCATCAGTTGCATCTCCAATATCAGGTGAGTGTTCTTAACTTCACTTGAAATTTTTCAAATGTTTTAAAATTTATTACGTGAGCCTATATATATAGAAGGTATTTTTGCTATTTTCTTTATGTACTGCATAAAATATTTTGAAGAATTTATCCCGTGAAAAGCTTTTTACTATTAAATCACTTTTGACTACAAATAATTAATAGAATTATACTTATCTTTCCGATGCACCAAAAAAGTGTCAAAAAAAAATTTGTTCTTCATTTATCAATGAAAAAAATGTCACATCGACTATTTTTATTCGATCAAAAATATCATTGTCTATTATAGTTAAGCAATATATTCAAGCGTTAGCATGATATAAAATTAAAAGTAAATCGATTTTACATGGTAACCCTATTTTATGGAATGAGAATTATAAACAGCTTTTTAATTAGTATTCTTATTTAAATTCAACACATTCGTTCATTTAATACCTTCAATTAAAAAGATCCCGGTTAAATTATAACGTGCTAATTTGTGATTTCGTTGAGCAATCATTGAATAATATGTGTATTTGCGGAAAAAATTTGTCATTTGTAGGTATTGGAACTGGCACTAGCACGAAACAACAAGTCCCAAGTAAGCCAGGTATTGGTTCTGACAGAGAACGAGCACCAGCTTCTTCGATTGCCCCATGGTCGCTACAGACACCCAATGTCAACAACGCTGCTCCAGGTCTAGCAGAAATACAAAAGGCGGAGCGTCGTGAGCGACGTGCAGATCAGCAGCGGCAACAGGAGCAATTGGACAAGCAAATGCGCGCTACGGCTGCTGCTGCGGCTGAAGCAAATGACGCTCTTCTGAAATGGCAGGCAGCACCAGCGCAGGCACCTGTGATGAGTCTGGCTGAAATTCAAGCGGAGGAAGCAAAGCGGTTAGCAACCGAACTTTTGGAACAGCAGCGTCGCCGAGAGCTCGAACAACAGCAAGCCTCTCTATCAGCCAATGCCGCAGCAGCTGGCGGATTGTCTAACATCTGGGGCCATACGAGCAAGGCCTGGAGCGGCACTGCAAGCGGCAGTTCCCTGACTGCGTCCACATCTATGAGTTTTTGGGATGAATCCAAGCAAAGCGCACCGATGGTTGCTAGTGGCACGGCACCCGCAACAGTTGCAGCTGTATTAGCAGCTGGTCTTCAACCGGTAACCAAATCGCAAGCAAAATCAGCAACCGCCGTTCCACAGGCATCTCGCAATTTACGGAAGAGCCAGACTTTGCCGTCAATGCAGAATGTAAATCTTGCAGGAAAAGCCGGAAAAACTTCTGTGGGGCAACTACAGGAAAAGTCCAAGGTCGCCCAAAACAAGCCAGGGGCCAAAATAACTTCCACTGGAACGGAGGAAAACAAAGACAAGAAACCAAGTAGTAAGGGCAACCAACAAGGCAACGATTTTGAGAATGAGTTCACCGGCTGGTGTACAAAGAGCCTAGAGAACATGTCGGCAAAGGTGGACGGTAAGTATTTATTTATATTACGAAACATGAACATAACTTACTTTTCTTTTTTTTTTTGAATATAGTGCCAACGTTTGTGGCCTTCTTGCAGGACCTGGAGGCGCCATACGAAGTGAAGGATTATGTGCGCATATATCTTGGTGTGTATCCCACTTTATGCCGACGATTTAATGTTTAATATAGTCTTCAATCTTATTGCTGCTTAAATGTTGAGTCTTTCACAAACTGAAATTGAAAAATAACAAAAATTGGTTGAACCTAATTTGTTCTATCAATTCTATAGAGTCGTCAAAATTATCCTCAAACATGTGAAATTGACATTTTAAAATGCTTTTCTAAATGGTCCAGTATTTGTTATTTTGAAAAAACACAAGTAGCAGGTCTATATTGCTGGGTTGCCCATTGAAATAACGCACTAAACTATAATAACTCTTGAATTCTTTATCTCCCCATATTATTTGTAGGAGAAGGTAAAGAGTCAGCTGATTTTGCAAAGCAGTTCTTGGAGCGGCGCAGCAAATACAAGAATTTGCAACGTGCACAATACGCACATAACGATGACATGTGCAAACCAGCGCCAGCAATAACTCCGTCAAGCAACGATAACACAGACAACAAGGTGAGCTAACATTTTATATATTTAATTTAATTTTTTAAAACCGTTCTTTATAACTCCCGCAGAACAAGCAGAAGAAAATAAAAAAGAATAAGATGACTAAGATGGATGCACGCATCCTCGGGTTCTCGGTAACAGCCGCAGAAGGCCGTATTAATGTTGGTGTTCGTGACTTTGTCGATGCTCCGTAACATTTCTGGAAAGGACTACTTTACCAAATGAATTGCCCTGCTAAAAATAACATTGGGCTGAACGGCAGATCATAATTAAAGTTAAAAATATAAATAATTCGTCGGATGAAAGAATTCAATCGAATGTGGAATGAAATCTGTTATAAATAAAGAATTGAATGAAATCTATCGGGCAGATTTGCAACAGAATTTTAAAAAGCTTTTATAAATCAATCTGAAATATGTAGCTCCCAATTTATTATATTTGCTAAAAATTTCAACAGAATTTCTTATTTAGTTTTCGTTATCAGCCTTTTTCTTTTTTGCAAAGTCTTTGGTGAATGCAAAAAAAAGTTAATAAAGGTATGTCGTTGACCTGGCATATACCATAAACATTTATTTTAAATTTAAGAGACTACAAACACACGTCGTGTCCACCAAGGAAAAGGATTGGCTGTTAATATCACGCGCCCATTTGGTAAAACTATAATAAAGTCTCCAAAATGCACATATGTAACAAGCAGAAGGATGCAGATGAAATTTTTTTGACCCCATTAACTTTACGAAATATGTTCATCAAAACCCGAGTCGATCCAGTTACATATGTCCGTCTGGCACATTAATTATACCCTTGTAGAAGGTAATAAAAAATTGGTCAGATGTTTAATAATGTAAAGAAGGAAACCCCACAAACTAAATATATTCTTGATTAGCGTGAGAAGCCGAATCGATACTTCGCGACCTCAAATAGAAAGCTACTGAAATGAAACTTGGTATTTAAGCTTTTTATTGCCTAATTGAGATCAAGTGTTACAACGTGTTTCAACAAACCACTCTAACATATTGCTGTCATAGAATCCAGCGATCAACAAGCATATTTTATTCAGACATATCTTAACAGAAATATAGCAAAGGCTTTTCAAAATAAGACTAGTAAGAAACTAGAAAGAAAATCGTACAATTGAAAATGAAAAATTGTTTAAAATACAAAAATATTTGAGATTTGTAGTAAAGGTTCTAACGATTTTAAAATGGCACTCACTTTAAGGATACTTCGGTACAGCAAAACTTAACTTATTTTTCGTTTTATTGTATTAACTATTAATATACCGAATGTTATTAAAATCGGACCAAAAATAGCATTTCAACAGTTTTCACTAGGTTGGTTAGAAGAGCGGAGTTGTTACCTTAGCTGCACGGTACATCGAAATCGGTGCGACCTACTTCAGTTTTGTTTGAGACAAGCTTGTTGAACAAGGAATGGAAAAATTCAAAGTAAACTTAATCTTCAGAATCTCTTTTTTGAGAGAGCAATGTTTTATTTTAATATAGTATTTTAATAAAGTAAAATTGCGTTTGCCGTCAAAATTGTAAAGTCTATTTTAGAATAAATCTACTCACAGTGTTTGTATATTATGGAGAAAAATATCAAAGAAGCTAACATCGGCTGTGCCGAAGTTTATATACCCTTGCAGTCCATGGCCATAATATTTTTACATGTTCCAAACTCTTTTTCTGTATCTCAATTCATTAATGCACCTTTCAAATATCATTTCAATTTCTTCTTCTTCTTCCCCATCCCCTTTTACACGCATGCCGCGATTCGCACGCATACACATATAGTTTATGAAGCGTTGCGTCTGTATGTGTTCATGCGTGTGCTCTGTTGATTTGATGATGACGTAGTAGGCAGCAAGCCGAACCGATTTTTATCGGCTGTAACTTGTGTTCTATATATCCGATCAGATTCAAATGGGATCTGAGATTTTATATATAATACTATCATATTGGTAAATTTCATGGCGATACTCCAATTTTTGCAATTTTTGCAAAAATGTTTCCTCCAGAGCTATATGTATGATATAGTGGTCCGATTCTGCCAATTTTCATACTTTATTTTTCCCAGGTGATAAAAAGTTCCGAAAAAATTTCATCCCGATAGCTCTTAAGATGGCTGAGTAAAACGCATTCGCACAGACGGAAGGACAGACGGACATGGCTATATCAACTCAGCTTCTCATGCTGATCAAGAATATATATACTTTATAGGTTCGGAAACGTCTCCTTCTGTGCGTTACAAACATCTGACCAATTTTATAATACCCTCTGCAAGGGTATAAAAAGACATTTTGACCAACTTGGTCAAAAATTAAATATTTAAATTTTTACCATCCACTGTGCTTTAAAGACTGTTATTAGCACTTGCACCCAATTTTGCCCATCCTCTATACATTTCGTAATTTAAGCCAAATTTTAGGTAGGAAATTCTGTCACGTTGGATATGTGTCAATAAAAATCCAAATGAAAAACCAATATTTTGTCTGGATTACTGTTAAAAAAAAAAATCGAATTAACGCCTAAACAAGCTTTTAAGATAAAATTATTTCTGTGGGCTATTTCTGTTTCGAGTAAACGATTCTATTGTGCTATGAACCGAGTCAACTGGCATCATTGATCTGGCAACAAATATGTAAACTTAATGGATTCAACAAATGCCGATTAATTTATAAAATAAGCAATCATTGTCAACATGGCCTTATTTCGGGTTAATTAACTTAATTCCCTCGTAGTTTTCTTTCCATCTAAAATTAAAGGGTATTTATATATGACCATACCAACTACGGTGTCTCTAGCTAGAATAGTTTTTGAGAAAATCGGTTTTATTTAATTTGCGGGGGCGGTAGGGGGCAAAAATTTGAAACAAACTCGATAACTGTACATACTACACGAGAGTACATACCAAATTTTCTGACTCTAGCTCTTATAGTCTCCGAGATCTAGGTGTTCATACGAACGGAGGACATGGCTTTTTTCAAACCATTAATTCCTGCAATTTTTATACCATACACCCATAGGGTGAAAATGGTATATTAAAGTCGGTAAAATGTATGTAACAGGCAGAAGGAAGCTTTTCCGACCCCATAAAGTATATATATTCTTGATCAGCATCAACAGCCGAGACGATCTAGCCATGTCCATCTGTCCGTCCGTCCGTCCGTCCGTCCGTCCGTCTGTATGAACACCTAGATCTCGGAGACTATAAGAGCTAGAGCCACCAAATTTGGTATGTAGACTCGTGTCATATGTACGCTTATCGAGTTTGTTTCAAATGTTTGCCACGCCCCCTACCGCCCCCGCAAATGATACAAAACCGATTTTCTCAAACACCATAGCAACTAGAGACACAAAATTTGGTATGTATATTTGCTTAGTAAACGCGCACATTTTGTATCTATAAAAATTTTGCCACGCCCCCTACCGCCCCCGCAAATTAAATAAAACCGATTTTCTCAAACAGTATAGCAACTAGAGACACAAAATTTGGTATGTATATTTGCTAAGTAAATGCGCACGTTTTGTATTTGTAAAAATTTTGCCACGCCCCCTACCGCCCCCGCAAATTAAATAAAACCAATTTTCTCAAAAACTATTCAAGCTAGAGACACAAAATTTGGTATGAATATTTGCTTAGTAATTGCGCACATTTTTGATGTGTAAAGATTTTGCCACGCCTTTTTCCGCCCCCGTAATTTGAAAAAACTCGATTATCTCCCGTAATTTTCAACCTTGTGCAATCAAATTTAGCACACTTAAATTTGATACTAATATCCAGCAAAATACCAAATTTGATCAAAATCGGAATAAAAATAGCCAAGTTATGCATATGAACGTTTTTCCATATGGCCGGAGTTGGCCGTTGGCTGGTGGGGGCGCTAGGGTGCTCGAATGCTTGAGTGAGCGAAATACTAAGATATGCTTCTAAAAAGCATGCAAACAGATTTTTTTAAAAATACGAAAATGCATTGGTTATTATAAATTTAAAATATTTGTTTTACTGGTGTATGGTATATCCAAGTCGGCGAGACGACTTACTTACTTCATTTAATAATTATATATGTATAATGAATATTTGTCAATTAAATATACTAATTAAAAGCTGTAAATACTTTTAGTTAGTGAAACTAAATTGTTAAACTTCATATACATATGTACATATGTAGCTATAATTTTGCTAAATTTGGTCAAGATCAAATGACAATGTCATATCATATTGAACGATTAAATTGATTGCTATATGGGCCGCATTATTCAGGTTTTTGGGCAGAAATGCGGACTTTTCAATAAAAGGATTTTTAATTCGTCATCTTTAGTTAGCAAAAGCATAATAGAGAAGCTTGGAAGGGCACTCAAAGATAGTCCGGCTTTCTCTTTTTTCACAAAATGTATTTATATATGTAAATATTTAAAAAAATTCATTTCTTTTGGAAGATGATTAAAATTTATTTCAATTTTTAGCCCTTACACTGATAAAACCTCCTATGCTTGCTTGGAGAAAATTTTAAGTCAGAAGGAAAGCACCTGAATCCATTAAAGTTCAGGATTTTCTTCCCCTTTATACATATCATTGGTAAGAAATGGCACATTGACGAGAGTCAATGTACCTATGTATGAAACAACGTTTCTTTCTATAAATTATATTTTTTCATAATCGTATTCACACGGCTGCTTGTCCCGTCGAGAACGAGTACTGCGGGTGACAAAACACAGCCTACGGCTGATCTAAACAAGTCAAGGTTCCTGTTGGTTGGCGGAGGGTTGTTTGGGGTGGTGGATGAACCAATGAAAATTAACAATGGCAAAAGCTTCGCATCGGCCGCCGTCTTGGGGACGGTAACACGCTGACGCCCATTGTTGTGTATGTTATTATTTTTGGTCTTTCTGGAGTGCATTTGAACACTCTAACTGTATACATTGCGCAATACAATAAACAAATTAACGACTTTTGTTCTTTTTCGCTTGGATGAGTGCATTTAGTTTCAAATAAAAGGGGCACGAGCGACTGAGGCATTATAGAGATGGTACTCTAAAAACTACAAATATGTTATTTTTATTTTGTCAAAATGTATATAAAAAATGTATTGTGGTCATCATTAATCACCAAATCGTCAAGCAGCATATATTGCTTATAATGTGAAGTTTTTTATATGAAATCTGGATCTTTTTACAGACAGGAATAGCTAGATCGACTTAGCTGTTGATCAATAATGTGATCGTAGACGATTTACGAGTTTTTAAGTGCCTGATTAAATTGCGGTGTCAAATAGAACTCCAGTTATTTGGATTTCTGTGTTTAAGCACCGATTCTGTAATCAAAACGATGTGGTAAAAAGAAAAGTACTGACCTTTATTTCGCATCATGTGTTTCAATTGTTTACTTTTCTTATCATAAGTGTCCATACTACAAAATGATAAAAAAAAAAATTGCGAGTCCAACCATAAATATTCTTTGTTCTTTGTGCATTTGGTTTTCAAAATTTAAAATATTTTTTGACCATAGTAAAGCTGCTAGACGAGTTACTTACTTCATTCTTACTTCAAATTATTAGTGGCCAACAGGTATGATTGTCATCATTATATTCCAGTTATTTTGAACTCCAAATAATACTAGAAAAAATAAAGAAAAGACCACCCAAAAGACGCAGGAACAACGCCCTCAATTCGGTCGTCCTGATATCTATTTAATTTTTTGGAGACGTTTTCGAGTAAAAAACTAATGCTAATGCAGACTAAAATTTATTATCAATGTCCATAGACTGAATCAAATTAGAAGAGCAGAACGAGAGAAAAAGCAACAAGGATATTAACTTTGCGAAAGGTATTATTATTATGTACTATTATTCTAGCTAGCTATATTACATAGCTTCCATTTCATAACATGAACTAATCTAAATTTTATAAAATGGTGTGTTATGTTTATGTGTTTATGTTAAAATAAAGGTGAAAGAATGGATTTTATAGTTAAATAAATGCTGCAAAAATCAATTGGGTAATATACATGTTTTGTAACGACTACTATATTATCATGTATATCATTCACAGGCGTAGGACGAGAAATGCAAACATTTTTATTGTCCAAAATTAAATGTCTTAATTGAGTTATACGAGCTGTGAATTGGGTTTATGGTGACAGATGTTGGGAGAGTACTGGGCCTAGAACAAGCCTCCGGGTTCTGCTTCTGTTCACTTGTAACCAGATACCTGCGAATTATCTGATTGAGATGGTTATAAAAATATTCGTGAATGGGGTGCACCGCGACTGGTGGTAACATTTTTCAAACGAAGCAACGACTGCTGCGTCGTCTCCCCCTATTATTGTTTTCCTTACCATTGCCCTAATTTTTCGCACTTGAAAGTAAACACCACACTTGACGACATACTGCTTTGTAGTCTTACAATTACGATTTTATTCAATTAATAAGTACTTGCCTATCTTCACAAAGAAATTTTGGGGGAGCGAATAAACGTTTTTAAATAAAGTAAGGGTAATTTTAATTTAAAAACGTTGGAAGTACATGTTTTGGATGCTTTAAAGCTGAAACAGTTCGTAACAAAACACTCCGTAAGGCATGGTCTTTTTATAACTCTGAATTGGAATTCTGCTGCTTGGGAAATTAAAGAAATTTTTTATATAAAGTTTCTAGGACGACTAAAAATATGACTCTAAAAAGATTCAAAAGGTATTATTAGAAGTTGTTATAAAAAAAGTCGTGATAGGGGGGTTATTGATGATCAGGAGAGCTCATATTTTACTATGTTAAACGGTTTCCCTAAAGGATATACAAATGTTGTTAATCAGAATCAATAGTCGAGTCCTCCATGCGGAAACTAATAAAAATAATTTCGATTTACTCCCCAGTATTTAAATTATCACAATCGACTCTATCTCATCGCATTAAAATAACCAAGTTGGGCTTAAAAAACGTTTGCCACTATACTGGCAGAGTTGGCTGTCGGCCGGAGACAGGTCTTGTAAGAGTAAGCGACATAGCAACGATTTTTATACCATACACCCATAGGGTGAAATGGAATATTAAAGTCGCCAAAATGTATGTAACAGGCAGAAGTAAGCTTTTCCGACCCGATAAAGTATATATATTCTTGATCAGCATCAATAGCCATGTCCGTCTGTCCGTCTGTATGAACAACTAGATCTCGGAGACTATAAGAGCCACCAAATTTGGTATGTAGACTCGTGTAGTATGTAGAGGGAACAAGTTTATTTCAAATTTCTGCCACGCCCCCTACCGCCCCCGCAAATTGTATAAAACCGATTTTCTCAAACACTATAGCAACTAGAGATACAAAATTTGGTATGTATATTAACTTAGTAAATGCGCACATTTTGTTTTTGTAAAAATTTTGCCACGCCCCCTACCGCCCCCTCAAATTAATTAAAACCGATTTTCTGAAAAACTATTCTACCTAGAGACACCATAGTTGGTATGTACATACATATATTTGCTTAGTAATTGCGCACATTTTTGATGTGTAAAGATTTTTGCCACGCCCCCTCCGCCCCCGTAACTTGAAAAAAACTTATCTCCCGTAATTTTCTACCTTCTGCAATTAAATTTGGCACACTTAAATTTGATACTAATATCAAGCAAAACACCAAATTTGATCAAAATCGGAATAAAAAAGCCAAGTTATGCATATAAACGTTTTTCCATATGGCCGTGGGGGCGCTAGGGTGCTCGTATGCTTGAGTGAGCGAAATACTAAGATATGCTTGTAAAAAGCATGCAAACAGAGTTTTTTAAAAATGCGAAAATGCATTTGTTATTATAAATTTTAAATATTTGTTTTACTGGTGTATGGTATACCTAAGTCGGCGAGACGACTTACTTACTTCATCTATACATACCTATGTATGTACAATGTATGTACATACATATGTAAATTCATGGTATATCGAAAAATGCATAAATACATTTGTGCTTTTTTCCTTACATTGTTCTTAAAACAATTTTTTTTAAAGTGATTATTTAATTTAATTGTTTATTACCTGATATTTATTCTGTGACTGCTAAAAAGCCATTTATCAGATATCTCATATTTCTCCAATTTTTTGTTGCAAGTAGAAAATACTGTCTATCTCAAACAAACCCGCAGAAGAAAGAAAATCTTCAGGCAAAGTCAAGAGGAAATAAAATTTAACAAGTTGTTGGGCATTTCCATCGGCATACTGGTAATGCGCGCAAATTGTTTGAAAATCACCAGTCTCCAAGGAATTCATTTATCAAGGGTAAAGGACAGCGGACAACAAAAAGGATATAAATACACATACTTTTTATGTATGTATGTATATGTGTGTGTAGCAACAGACTCGCATTTACAATGGAAGATGGGATAAGGGTAGTGAGCAAAGGTTTTTCGCTCATTTGCTCTCAGCGCCAAAGCTCGCCGACGGGAAATTGTTAAACGGTATTTAAACATAACAAGCATTGGAACTGGGACTTTGGTACTGGTACAGTGACTGGGTGTGGTACTGGGAGCAGAATGGCTAATCCCAAGGCGCACGCACACAACAGGAAGCAACCACAAAATTTGTTATTTCAACAGCAACAGCGACATCGACATCAGTCATGCAAGGATAACACCAACAATAAGGCGTATCAGCGCGTTACAAAGAAAGGGGACACTAATGAAATAAATGGAATATTCTTGCAAAAAGGGGTGGGGGAATAACGATGGGGGAGGCAATGTCAGTTGCAATGGGAATGAAGTTTCATAGATCTGAGCCTACTTTACCTGTTCGGCGAAGAGAGCAATAGCGTCTTGGGCGTTTACAGCGTTGACTGAGGGGGAGGAGGCGTGGTACAACTGTAATCCGTTTACGTTTTACGTTCTCAACAAATAAGTCCCGTTGGGAACAGAAGCCACAGAAGCCCGCTAAGCTAAATATTAATGAACAACACTCCCCATCACCATGACCACTCCGAGCTACTCCAGCACAACGGTGATTTTTGTATACGTATGTATTTACGCTCGTCCAGTGTGCTTGCCTTTTTACATCACAATACACCATAGACGCCTTTCCCCACATTTTGGTTCATCTTTTTCCTCTCTCTCTCTCGCGCTGTACTCTGCAATTCTGTGCCAATAACAACACGCATGCGGTGTGTATCTATTTGATTTACGTTCAATAGAATCCAACTCAACAAAAGAGAGAGCCAGAGGGGTCAGATTCGATTTAGCTGCAAGGCATGTTTTCTACGTTAGCTAATGAGTGGTTGATCGGAATATGTGCGTACATTTGAATACGAACCTATTCGCAACATTTTTCCAGATATACATACCATTTAAGTATGTACATATTAGTTCGTCGATGAGCTAACCGGATAGCTGGACTAAATTTTTCTTAATGAAAAAATTAATTTTCTAATTTCTTATATATTTTTAATCAGCATCAATAGTCGAGTCAATCTATCTTTCAGAGTAGGGGTAGGGCATTATTTTTAGATATTAGGTACTCTTATCGATCAGAACAACAAACTTTATTAACTTCGAACTAATTATAACCATGTTATGCTTATGCTTATGTTCTTCTAAATTTCACTAAGTTCATGCTTGTCCACATCCGTACTTCATTTAAATTTATTTCTAAATAATTTATTACTTTATTTTTTCAAATAAAAACTTTAACTCATCAGTTCTGTTTTCCATGATAGGGACTAATTTACTCAATCTCTTTACCTTAAGGCTTAAGCTAATATAACATTTTGATGTCTTTTGAATTTTTTTGTTGGAAATAGTTCCACACAAAAAATTGAAGCGGAAAAAACGACTACTCACCTTAAATGCCTTTATCCTTTATCGCTTAACATGACACACCTTCGGATCTCAAATTCAATGTCGGATCTCGATTTTGGTGTGTAATCAATGGCCATCTGCTTTCGGGCGATAACTCCATTTAACATTGGAATTGTGTGAAAAATAAATTTAAAGAATATTGGGGAAGAATACATTTGGGTGGCCGAAGTTTGCATACCCTTCAATGCCTTGCAGTAATTTTGTTCGACTATTTTAATAATCATAAGCTAACTAATCCACAATTGACGAATGTGAGTATATTAACAAAGATATTAGCAATTTTTTTTTTTTTATACAATTAAGTGACTAATAAGGGTATACTTTTTGCCAGCGTAAGATCGTAATGTGTTTTTGAGGGCGTGAATATACGATGCAGGTGTACGTATTGTAGTTAAAAGTAAAAATATAATAATTATTGCATTGAAGATAAACTTCTGCTTTTCTTGACATCATTAAAAATAAGTTATATATCTATAAATATATACATTTTAATGGAATGTCACCAATGTCAATGTCACCACATTGAAGTAGACTTTTGCATAGGACTTTACGATTCGATTTTCTGTTTATTTTTTAAGACAGAATCTAAGTTTCTTTGCATCAATGAACAAAAATGAGTAAGATGAGGGTTGATGAATGTCTTGAAAGGAAAAGATTTGTATATGTTTGTATGAATTTGTAATAACTTATTAAGGCAAATATCGATTGTTCCGTATATAATTAAGTAAAATATTCTGGGTCAATTCTATAAACCACTCAATGCAAGCAATTTTGTAATCACGCACGCACACACATTTAAGTGATTGCGGTTTCCATTAGTCTCGGGTGAAATTCATGAGAAGCATTGCCAGGTACATACATATTTACATATATGTATGAATATGTATGTACATACATACATACATAAATGCATTTGATGATAAAGATATGCATTGAGATCTTTTTGTTTAGAAGCTGTTGAAATTTCGAAAGAAAATACTCACTCAACAAGAAGTGTGGAAAACAAATAATAATAATGATTCGTGAAAAACGGTTTGGGTCGTACTGAAAAAGTCGCTCGGTGACCCTAGTTCCAGACTGGCTCAACAAAAGGACCCAAACAAAATGGATTATTGCCAAAATCGTAATCGCATTGTTGGCAATCGACTACTACTGAAATTTTTGTGTTTGCTTTGTTCCAATCCCAACTAATGCACTTCCTGTCTCACCTCTGCCTGGACAATGTATCTTAAGGTGTAATGTTTTGCCAAGAGTCGACAAGATAAAGATTTTCGCAAAAGCAAAAAAATTTACCCATTGAAGTAGGTAGTTCACTTGGAAGTGGATTAAGTGATTCATTGATTTTCATGGCAATGCATTTTAAAATATCATAGAAATATGAATGTAAATAAAAAGTATCTTCGGAAGTCTCCAAATTAAATTTCCCTTCTAAGTTTTCTAACTAAGCCAGAGGGCCGGGGCTAACTGCTCCGCTCCGAAGTTTGTATACCCTTGAAAACTTTTTTTTATAACATATCCTAATCTTAATCTTCACTTTCCCGCCCTTAAGCTTAGGCTAAATTCCGCACATGTAACATGCTATTTAATCGTTTGCTTATATGACTGCTATATAATTTAGTTATCAGATTTTTATCAAATTTGCCAGTCATTAATAGGTATATAATAATGACAAATGTTAATTTCTATGAAAATCGCGACACTAGTAAGCAGTTATTAAAAATGTCACTGTTTCCGACCGATCGTTCCTGTGTAATATATAATACACCATATGATATAGTCATTCGATTTTGATCAAATTTGTTACAGTCAATAATAGGTATTCAAAACTAACAAATATTAATATTTATGACAAAAGCTCAAAAAATAACGAAGTTATTGTCACAGTTCGTGACTTTGCCGTTTGTATGCGAGCTTATGGTCCGATCCTTCTCGTCGAGCTGTTCGGGAATATATATGTATAGGGGAGAGTGGGCTTATCGACGCGTGGGGCAACCCGGCGTAGTCGAGTTCTCTTGAAATATTACATCACGATCCGAAAAGTGATAGGTGTCCTACGATCGCATTTTGGTAGGTTATATTTGGATAATAAACTTAGAAGTAGTATCCAAAATATCAGGGATTATGTAATTTTTAATATCGAAAATCAATTTTTTCCGCTAAGAAATGGTTTTAAAAACATAGATAAAATTTTTTATTTTTATCGATGTTAACTAAAACAGGTTCCGACATGTATTAACCTTTGGCGTGTAAATTCTTTATTTCAATTAATTCACACAATTTTAAAACTAGTTTAAAATTTAAATATGGCGTTTTAAAATCATAACTATTCTTGAATAAAAGTATGATGTATAAACTATTTACTGATAAAAACAGTTCATGTGCCAGAATCCGACGGATAAGAATGCTATATCATATAGCTGCCATACAAACGATGAAATTAACTGCCATAAATGAAAGTCTAAGCCAATCAACATTGTTGGTGGTCAACAATTTTTTTTTTTTTTATAAACAAATATGTTCAATATCAAACTATAATTTTATTTTTTTCGATAAATCGCTTTTTTGTACAGAAAAACCTGTATTTTTGCTTTCAATATTATATGTTTGTTTATGTATAAAGAGGATACATATACAATATATGTAGTCGTTCAATTCGTTGCTGTTTGGTTTGGTAATAATGAAAGAAAATAAAACGGAGGGAATAAAGAATACCGATATGTTGGAAAAGGTTGATAGATGGGTATTTTTGCCTTACACAGAGTAAAAAGTGACGCTAAATAATAATTTTAGTAAAATGTTCAACCCATCAACCCATAAGTGATTCAAATAAATACAAGACCAGCTGCTTGTACTTATGTACATATATGTCCGTATATCTGTAGTACAGTTTCTGCATATATACAGTAAATGTTTCAGTCGCAATCAGCTCCCGCAGGCGGACATCTTTGGTAGCTTGAGGAATTTTACAGTTTTAACATGATTTTCATGCAAAATACCTTTTTGTATACTTGAATAAAGGAAACAGTGACTTTTATCAAGACCTTCTTAACTTTTGATGCCATTGCCCATTTATATCAAATGTTTATCCGTTTGATAAAGCTGTCTATGCCGAATTTCGATAATATCGGATGACTTATGTAGTTGTCATATAAATATTTTATAAAATGACATGCTACATGCGCCGCATTGCTCCTGTTTAATTGTAAAATTGTAGGCCGGTCATTCACAAATATTAGACTTTTTGGATAAAACGTTTATCGACTTTGATGGCTGTAGGTATGGAAAAAGTAACAAAACAAAAACATGCAAGGGTATACAAACATCGCTGTGCTGGATTTTGTCTTATAAAAGGACAAAAACACCTTTTAATAGAACAAATTCATGGATTTTAGGTCTGTTTTTGTTACCAAGATTCTATAAAAAATGCTAAAGAAAACAACGAGACTTTTATTTTTGAATTATTTGTCTGTGTCTTACGCTTACGTCGCATCGCAATGACACCCGGTAACTTGTTGTCCTGCAAGGAAAAAATTAAAATAATTAACGCAATTTTCTTTGACACCTCTTGCAGGCGCACATCTCCGGCAGTCGGTCAAAAATACCAAACCGGGTCTTTTACTTTATTTATTTATGTGTTATCCTTAAGAAACCAAGACAGATATAATAAAATTACAGTAACCTACCAGTTCTATACAATATATGTAATTAATGAGTAACGAACTTTAATGCATATAACTAAACCAAATGAGTCCGGTCATCTAAATGTAATATTTCATTTGAACTTGGCATTCCTGAGTAAGCACATTATAAAATATTAATCAAAAGACCAAAACTTGTTTGTTTCTGCTTACTTACTTTATATTTTTAAATATTTGGCTATTTCTAGGACTCTTTCTGGGATGCACATAGGTTTAAATGCTATATTAAAATGCCCAATGTATACCAGAAAAGAGCTTTTCCGACCTCATAAAGTATACGTATTCTTGATAAGTATCAGCATATTTCAAATTTTTGCCATGACCCCTTCCGTAGCAAAATTTAATAAAAAAACTTTTTTTGTTTCAATATTTAAACAATTGCAATTTGTAATGAATAAAAAACAATTATTAAATAATATTAACAAACTTAAACCCAAGCATTTGCTCTGTTGGCATTTAGCCAGGTGGTGTGATGTCCCGCAGTGTATATTAATTAATTAATTTTATTAACATCAGACGGCAAACAGCCAAGTTTTCCGTAAAAAAGTTTTTTAAAATTTATCCAAACCTTATCGTAGACCATTCGAAAGATTGCACCTAAAACCTTTATAATACAAGATACCACTTGCAATAGAGCTTTTATAAAGAGTTTTGCAAGTAAGGCCTTCAATGATTATCAGCCAAGCAGCGCAGCGACAAATATGAATTTATGTGTGATAATAGAAATATATTTTCATTTAAATATACAAAACTTAAGCACAACTAAAGTCATCCATATGTACATACATACATATGTATGTATATTGGCCCTGTCAGACCCTGCATTAACCTTCAGAAAAAGAAGCTACATATGTACATACATACATACAGTTACAATTCTGTGCTGAAGTGTTATTGTTTTTGTTGCAATTGCTCCGATTGAATTGCTGAATCATGAGTTTGAACTGGTTTTCATCGTACTTCATCCCCGTGGAGGCAAAACAGAGATGGCAACACACAAATTCGTTGTTGATGAAGACGCCATTGCGTTGCTATAGGTCGTCGCGTTAGTAAGTGCCACCACGCGTTTCTGCACCAATGAGATTCAGAGGCGTGGCTTGCCGCATACACCAGCCGTGTTGAGCCATTTTGCGCAGCACCCGCACTCACATACATACTATATGTTGTACCTACTATTCAGACCCAGTTTGAACTCCGTGTCGGTTACACGCACAACTCTCGAACGTTCGACTTGCATTATAATAACATGGTGATGTTGAATGTTCTACTGAAAGCAATATTCAAAAATCTGAATAACTGAAAAAGGTTAGTTTGATGTGATGAGTGCTTCGGAAAAACTGAATAGAATAATAAACAATGCTTAAAATAACCAACCGTATTGTGAACTCAAATAAAAAAGTGTGGATATACTAGTACAAACTAATTAGTGGCTAATGTTAAAAATTAAAAAGAATTACAAAATCTTCTGAATTTTCGTGAATGTCATATATGTAAATGTTGGGATTGACAAAGTTAAGAGAAAACTCAAAAGCAATTTCGAGCGCAATGAAAAACAACGAAACTTACATTCATACATATGTGCTTAGGTGCTGAAATACTTATACTTAGTTAACAATTACGTTTGCATGCATGTACATTTCTCAAAATTTCTCTTCAAACCAGAGAACACACATATGTTCAAATGTATATACATACATATTATAGTGAAAAAACACAACCACCTGGATTTAAAAAAACTGCTCATATGTAATGTCGAATAATATAAACGAACACCTATTGGCGGCCACACCTCAATCCCAAATGAAGCCGCCAGCATTATCTGAGCATCATAAACTTATACATATGAACATTATTCATACGTACAAATGCAATGGGACTTAATTTAATGATGTATGTATGTACCTATATACATATATTCCGTATATGTGCACAATACCCTCGTTCTCCCATTCGTAAGTGCTTGAGATTTCAAGTGTGTTTTTATTATATCAAGCCTGAAAACGAGAAACAGAAACACGGCCTGGTTAACACTAGCTCTTGGAAAGTGGCGTCAAGTGGACCTCTTATTAAATTAACATAAATACCGAATATCAACACGTCGCGAAGGGCCTCGGGACCCCACAGCAAGCTCTTCGCATTGCTCGTTTACTATTTTGTTTGGTTGATATACATATATACATACAGAGTTTATGTATAAAGTACTGAATTAAACATTTTCCCAATTTGTACAATTTGGTTGCTAAACTTCTTATATTCATATTTAGCCTTGAGTGTATCACTTTCTTCAAATACTTCAAACGCAAACGACTTTGTTGACCGCAGCTCTTCCAACTTGCAAACGTGTGTTCGGTTTAAAGAAATTTAATGTATTATTTCCCATTCTTAAGAGGGTAAATGGTATAATAGAGACGCCAAGCTGTATGGAAAATGCAGATAAAAGCTACAGTTGCACAAATTGAGTTTCCTTCAAAAATTAAAAAAAAAATCACTGATATTAATGTGTATCAATCACCCCAAATTTAATACACATTTGGCAAAAAAATAAGCAAAAGGCACTCTTAAACTCAAAGAAACATAAATACGCAAGGCTAATTTGCCCAATTTGTTCAGTTCTTACGGGCATAAGAATATGAAGATGTGTTAAAAAAGTATTCCTGAAGAGCATCATATAATTATAAAATTCACGACTTTGACAAAAGACCTTACCCCGATTGTTTTCTGTTATAAATGATATCCAGACAAACAAATCAATAAACAAAGTGGAAGAGATGTATGTTACATATACTGATGCTGATGCTGATGTATAAAGTATGTATGTACATATGTATGGATACGTATTCTAGATCAGCTCGTCGAGACAAGCTTTCATACCTACGCCCGTTGATCTTTTGGTCCCTTAAAGCTGCAGAGCGGAAATTTGTTGAAACCAAAATCCACCAAACCAAGTTTTTCTAAAACTATATGTTAAAAAGCAAAATGTTCTTTGCGTTTTTTAGAATAACCTTGACTTTAATTGGTATTATCTATTGAATTTTCTACTTTTAAGCAGGTGTTGCAAAAACTGCTCTGTAGTAGCAAAAGCAATGAAAATTTTGCTATGCTCCCGTTTTTGACGAGAGCAGGAGCAGAATCAAAAGCAAACTACGATAAATAAATGTTATGCTCTGCTATAGTTTTTGACGTTTAAAAAACCTATAGCAATAGCAATAGCAAAAAATGAAACGTATTTCCATACGTAGCCGTAGCCGTGATTAAACTTATAAGAAAATTGGAAAAAGAACATCTGGAATACACATGTATAGTGGCATCGATAATTTGACTTTGTTTGAGGATGAGTAAAAAATAAATTTATTATCAATAAAACCATTGAAAACTGTAACAAATATCTTGAAGAGTCTTAGTGTTGTATTTTAGTTTCAGGGTACTTACGTAATCTAAGTAATGAAAATAAATGTATTCTAGATGTTCTATTTCCAATTTTCTTATTAGTTTAATCAATGTTAAAATAAAAAAATATTGATTTGAACATAATAGTAATATCAAAAATTAATATAATGAGAGCGGTAGCAAAAAAAAAAAATAATTTCATCTGCTCTCATCTCGCTCTAGATTTTGAACTACGGCTACGGCTACGTATCATTTTTTGCTATTGCTATAGCTTTTTTTAACGTCAAAAACTATAGCAGAGCATAGCATTTATTTTTCGTAGTTTGCCTTTGACCCTGCACCTGCTCTCATCAAAACGGGAGCGAGAGCAAAAAAAATACTGCGGAGTTTCGTAGTAATATTAAACCCTGCTTTTAAGGTTATATTTGCGAGTAGTGTGTATTATTAATCGATTATTAAATATTATTAAACGATTCTTCACAATTTTGATCAATAAGACAATCTTCGGATTGTTGAAATCAAACAACAAAATTCATAAGATAATCTCCTTTAGGGTTTTAAAAAGTATCATCGACCCTTCGTTGTATACCATGCACGCATAGGGTGAAATGGAATTTTGTTGATGAAGTAATCGCTTAATTAAGGCTTACTTACACACCGTCGATTTCAGTTCCATGCATTTCTCAATTACCTCGTAGCCTACTTTCTTAGCAAAAGTCATATAATCATAATAACGCTAGAAAGTATCTGATAACAAATCTTTTTTACTACTAGGAAAATGTAAGCTACAATGTAATTCATTACTATTAAGCTTCAATGTGATCGCTTTCTGTTAATGGAAATCAGACAGAAATGTAATCAAGTACTAATTTAATTACTATTGTTAAAAAGGTAATAGTAATCCCTTGCACACAAGCCACCCTTGAAAATAATAAGACCAACAACGCGCAATAGAAACCAATACTGTTTAAAGTGATCGAAGCATTTCAATATTTTAGTATTTGATCATGGGCGGAACTCGAACCTATGTACATATGTCACATTGTATTGTATCTTATAAAAGCACGGGAGCACTCTAGCGCCGACATATTTTATGACATTTTACTCAAATTTGAAATGATACTGGATTTTAGAATTTTCGTTATGTAACATTATACCTTCGGCGAGATTAGTTACTTACTTTATTTCAGCGGGGGGATTTGAATTGATTATCGGATCGGACGATTTCCTGCTAAGTAATGCTATTTTAGAAAACTTAAAAGCATTTGAAAATATTAAAGAAGCTGTCTTCGGCTATACTTGGCCATAATATTTTTATACCTTACACCCATAGGGTGAAATGGTATATTAAAGTCGCCAAAATGTATGTAACAGGCAGAAGGAAGCTTTTCCGACCCCATAAAGTATATATATTCTTGATCAGCATCAACAGCCGAGACGATCTTGCACTGTCCGTCCGTCCGTCCGTCTGTATGAACACCTAGATCTCGGAGACTATAAGAGCTAGAGCCACCAAATTTGGTATGTAGACTCGTGTCATATGTACGCTTATCGAGTTTGTTTCAAATGTTTGCCACGCCCCCTACCGCCCCCGCAAATGATGTAAAACCGATTTTCTTAAACACCATAGCAACTAGAGACACAAAATTTGGTATGTATATTTGCTTAGTAAACGCGCACATTTTGTATTTATAAAAATTTTGCCACGCCCCCTACCGCCCCCGCAAATCAAATAAAACCGATTTTCTCAAAACCTATTTTAGCTAGAGACACCATAGTTGGTATAAATATTTGCTTAGTAATTGCGCACAGTTTTGATGTGTAAAGATTTTGCCACGCCCCCCTCCGCCCCCGTAATTTGAAAAAACTCGATTATCTCCCGTAATTTTCTACCTTGTGCAATCAAATTTAGCACACTTAAATTTGATACTAATATCCAGCAAAACACCAAATTTGATCAAAATCGGAATAAAAATAATCAAGTTATGCATATAAACGTTTTTCCATATGGCCGGAGGTGGCGAAATACTAAGATATGCTTGTAAAAAGCATGCAAACAGATTTTTTTAAAAATACGAAAATGCATTGGTTATTATAAATTTAAAATATTTGTTTTACTGGTGTATGGTATATCCAAGTCGGCGAGACGACTTAATTACTTCATTACATTTTCCAAACGCTTTTCCTGTATCTCAATGCATAAATACATCAATGGACATACATAATATATTGACTAAAAATTGGGTTCTACTTATCCTTTCTTATTAAAATTTGGGGATATGACAGACATTTACAGACAGACATGGTTACATCGACTAAGTTCCTACTGCTGATGAAGAATATATATACTGTATTGGGTCGGAAACGTCTCCTTCTCTGCGTTACAAACATCTACATCGTTTCCAAGGGTATAAAACATATACACTATATAGTGTGAATAATTTAAGTTCAGAACAAAATAAAAAACCCCTTTTTCTATAGTTTTTGTTAGGATTTCTTCTTAATTAAAGTCAATTATAAAAATTACCAAAATTTTTACTTTAATACCATAATTTAAAGATATATAAATAAAATTCATAAGAAATGGTACTTGACTATGGCATTTAAAATGTATATATATATATATTGATTACAAACTATTTCCTCTCGTTGCAGCTGCATTGTAATGCATGTAATTCAGCAAATGTAATCAACAACATGTCAGAGAAAACAGAAAATTTAGAGCGTCAACTAGTTACAATACGCCACACCATTCACTAGAATTGATACGAAAATGGCACACACAGACTTAAGTACATCACGGACTTCCTCACCGGATCAGGAGCAATCCACAACACATCCCCTTAAGCTTATGAGTGGCATTTATCCAAATTCATCGGTGGTCCCAAGGCATGCACAGTCGACTACCATGGCACTGGAACAGTACCGACTTCAACTCTATAACTTACTATCGCCGAGACACATGGAAAGATTGCGGACCCCACAATATACTCCCACTGGAGCCTCAGCGATTGGAGTTCCTCCGTGGATGCATTTGAATCCACATTTGAACCCATACAGTCCACATAACCCAGGCACAAATGTTAATGCCAACCGGATGGCGGCGTTGTCGACAATCTCGCTGTTTCCACAATCCCAGCGCATCTTTCAGCCAGAGGAGCCTAAGCCGCAGCATAGCTATATTGGCCTAATTGCAATGGCTATCCTTAGTTCAAGCGAGATGAAACTGGTGCTCTCAGACATTTACCAGTATATTCTAGATAACTATCCATATTTTCGGAGTCGCGGACCTGGCTGGCGAAACTCTATAAGGCACAACCTGTCCTTAAACGATTGCTTCATCAAGTCGGGTCGTAGTGCAAATGGGAAGGGCCATTATTGGGCTATACACCCCGCCAATATTGATGACTTTCGTAAGGGTGATTTTCGACGACGTAAGGCTCAACGAAAGGTAAGGAAGCACATGGGCCTTTCTGTAGACGACGCCACTACTGACTCGCCAAGTCCCCCGCCCCTAGACCTTAGTACACCGCCGCCGCCGCCTCCCTCGCAGGCCTCTTTGCAGCTTGCTGCTCTAAGCTATCCCTATCATCAGCACCAGCACTACATCGGACAATTTTTTGGACGAAACATTATCGGCAGCTTACCGCCCTACCGGCAATATTCCGATCTGCATATTGAACGACAGCGAGCTAACCTGCCTCGTTCAGAACCAGTGATGGGTAACCCGCAGAACTTGGAAACAGAAGGTCAACAAACACAGCAGCAGGACGTGGATCAAGCACACCACCATATTGCTTACATAAACTCAACGACGACGACGACAATTGCTAACCTGTACTCCCAAACTCGAAAACGACAATTTGATGTAGCTTCCTTGCTGGCCCCCGATGTACAGCTTGATATAGTTTCTGGGAACCGAGTAGAATCTCCCGGTAATGCCACAGCGACAGCTACCAGGACCACAACTCAAACGCAGCACACTGTTATCACCAAAGTCCAAGTTCAGAAACAGCAGACCATTCATCACGAACTGCTTGTCGGCCTTGAGCAACCAGTAGTTAATATTGATGCTGATCCAGATATAGATGACGATGTTGACGTGGATGTGGTTGATAATGCCAGCGACGGTGAAGCAAAAGATCCAACCGATGCTGGTTCAGTAAGAAAAACTCCGCATAAAGTTCGCAGAATCCAACAAATATTCTCGTCTGATGACAATAACTCGTACCTAAGTGATGCCAGACGATCTTCACTCGATGTCGATCCCGAAGACAATCACGGCCCGCGGCTCTTTCCAGTTTCTGTATCGCCTGCTCTAGCTGACTCTGCAGCGAGATCCTTAGCCAGCAGTTGTAGCCCTCACGACTCCAATTCTTTTGAAGAGAGTCCAATCGATGTTGCTGCCAACACAGAGTCCGTGCCATCCTTAGCGAATACAACACATTCCCTGGCAACATCACCGAAAGGATACGTCGAGCTGAACCATGTTGATCCCCACATATTAAGCAGATATTATGGCACCTATATGGCAGCTGCGGCTAGACGCGCAAATCTTGAGGCGTCTCGTTCCAAGTCGAGTTCTATTACCCCGCCACCTTCAATTGAATTTGTTGCGCATAAATCTTAATTATAATCGTACGCGCTAGTCTAATCCATGAACCCACCCCTGATATACATAAATACGAAATAACTTCCAAAAAAGGTGACTATGTATGTAATTTTCTTCAGAAGATTTATAGAAACAATTCAGAAGCAAATTATTTTTATTAAAATATAATTTAATAACTCAATATTAAACATTTTTAAGTCCAACTTATATGTATGTATAATTCCGGGCGGGTTACGTTCGTAAATTAAGCGGTTTGTTAGATAACATAAATTCTTTAGTATTGACCGTGACAACTCTTATTACAAAAACAAAGAAAGCAACTTATACGAAACCCGACCCAAATAAGAGAATATGCATAAAATCAATTTTGACAAATACAACATATTTTTATTTATGAAAATAATATTCCTTTGCCTAATTAACAAAAATACGGAGTCACCTTCTTAAATTGGACCTCGTATAGGAATATGTATAATATACATACATACATATGTACATACCTAAATATGTATGGATATTTTACTTGATAACGTTTAATTTTATTTTTGCATGTACCTACATATTTTCAATATAAATATGCATCTTAGAGTGGTTCGACTTATTACGAAAAAATTATAAATTGTGTCGTAGCGAGTAAGTTGTATATTTTTTTTAAGACGAGTGTGCCAAAGCCGAATAAAAGCAAAATCAATAAAAAAAAAATTAACTATTATTAAATTTGAAAAGCTTTCTGTGTATCGTTGTCCCATGACGTCAAGGGGATATTTAACTTCAAGTAATTAATCGATATTCGCGAAGCCTCTTTCTTTTTTTAAGCTCTTTAAAAAAATAATTTTTTTTTTTGCTGTGGGGCGGTGCGCTCTCTTATCTAGGTACTATAATTTTTATTTCTAGAATCAGAAACGGGATTTAGCAAATCAAATTTAGTTGTATTAGTAAACCAAACATTCAAACATTTTAAAATTTTGAATTTCTTCCCAATTATGCCTAAGCATAAGTGTTACAAAACTTGAAAAAGGTTTGAGTCTGGTGGGTGGTCTGTATTAAAATCATTATTTGTTATTCGAAGCTAGTGCAACTCAGAATATTTAAATTTTAAAAGTGTAAAGCCAAATTCAGATATATTCGAGAACTTTTTTGGTTTATTCAAAACTCAATTAAACAACTCTGGTCAGAATCGGGCAGAGTTTAGACTAAAATAGACTTAGAATGTGGGGTAAGAGATCTTTGAGGGGTAGAAATTAACTCTGTACAGCCCAAAATATGCCGATGACGGGTGAAAAATTTGTTTATCTTTCTCCAATTATTTTTCAGCGCTAAAACAAAGGTAGTTTTGCATTTTACTTAAAATAAAAAGACAACTTAAAATTGCGCGACTTTTTGTCAGACGGTAGATACATATATTAAACCAAAAGGTAAAAATAAACTGAAATATCAAAGAAACAAAGTTCAAAGCATTTTAAACCCCTTATTTCTTTTATAACGTCCTGTGAAACACTTCTTAGTTTGATCTAACCAGTTTGATACAAAATAAAATCACGAAGTTTCATCCCAGTAGCATTCAAATGGAAGAGGGGAACTACTGTATTTGTTGTATTTTCTTTGGGAAGAATATCAGTTTCATAGTTACCAACAAATGGTGGTTAAATGGTAATTTCCTTTGAAAGTTTTTATTTTGGCAAGTTCAGAAACAATTGGTTAACTATAATATTAGCACAATTTGAAGTAAAATTTAAAAATGATCGACTGGTAATATTATATCAATATAATATTCCTAATATATATTTACGAACTTAAATGTAAGGCACAAATGTAAACTATCGAGCCATTTTTCAATTTAATTTTGTATATACATATTCTGCATAATTACATAAATAATAATACATACTTACACGGTATACTCATAATATAAACATTACCATAAATTTTGAGAGCCACTCTAAAAATATTGATATGCATCTGCATATGTAACTAATATACATACATACATATTGTAATTACAATGGTCCGTTGTATCTGTACATACGTTTTACGTTAAATAAAATATTCACTTATTGTTATATACAGCCCCTAAGATCATCTGCGTTTTTATTATGAATGAAACTTTTTGGCCAAATTAAATAGTAAGAGGCCAAATCTAAATACGTACATACATACATGTGTGTAAAATCGTTCGGATGACTTTCATAACTTTTTTCGTCCCACACTATTAGGTCTTAAAATCTTCTTTTTATATGTCATGCGTGAAATGGTATATTACAGTCGCCAAAATGTATGTAACAGGGGGAAGGAAGCTTTTCCGCGCTAATAAAGTATATATATTCTTGATCAGCACCAACAGACAATTCGATCTATCCATGCAACTGCGTTTGTTTGTCCGTATGAACACCTACATACATCTCGAAAACTATAAATGCAAGAGTAAGCACGCAGATATTAATTGTTTAAAATCTTTGCCACGCCCACTTCCACTGCGTAATTGAAACAAATCTGAATTTGTCAGAAACTTAAATAACTAAAGACATCCAATTTGGCATTATTATCACTTAGAAAGAGCTCAAAAAAAAGAGAAATGAAGTAAGTAAGTCGTCTCGCCGACTTGGATATACCATACACCAGTAAAACAAATATTTTAAATTTATAATAATCAATGCATTTTCGTATTTTTAAAAAAATCTGTTTGCATGCTTTTTACAAGCATATCTTAGTATTTCGCTCACTCAAGCATTCGAGCACCCTAGCGCCCCCACCAGCCAACGGCCACTTCCAGCCATATGGAAAAACGTTTATATGCATAACTTGACTATTTTTATTCCGATTTTGATCAAATTTGGTGTTTTGCTGGATATTAGTATCAAATTTAAGTGTGCTAAATTTGATTGCACAAGGTTGAAAATTACGGGAGATAATCGAGTTTTTTTCAAATTACGGGGGCGGAAAGGGGCGTGGCAAAATCTTTACACATAAAAAATGTGCGCAATTACTAGGCAAATATTCATACCAACTATGGTGTCTCTAGCTAGAATAATTTTTGAGAAAATCGGTTTTATTTAATTTGCGGGAGCGGTAGGGGGCGTGGCAAAATTTTGATAAATACAAAGTGTGCGCATTTACAAAGCAAATATACATACCAAAATTTTGTGTCTCTAGTTGCTATAGTGTTTAAGAAAATCGGTTTTATATAGTTTGTGGGGGCGGTAGGGGGCGTGGCAGAAATTTGAAATAAACTTGATCACTCTACATACTACACGAGCCTACATACCAAATTTGGTGGCTCTAGCTCTTATAGTCTCCGAGATCTAGTTGTTCATACAGACGGACGGACGGACGGACAGACGGACATGGCTAGATCGTCTCGGCTGTTGATGCTGATCAAGAATATATATACTTTATGGGGTCGGAAAAGCTTCCTTCTGCCTGTTACATACATTTTAGCGACTTTAATATACCATTTCACCCTATGGGTGTATGGTATAAAAAACGATTATCTCCTGTAATTTTTAAACTACTGCAACAAAATTTGACAAACTAAAATCTGTCATTATTATCCAGCAAAGTACCAAATTTGATCAATTTAGGCAAAGTATTCGTATAAAAGTTTTCCCCTAAGTAAGCTGAGTGTTCCTGTGCTTGTAAGAGTGAGCGAGTTATACATACATACATATATATGATATTATACATATACATATACAGTTGGACCTCGATTATCCGGGACGGTCGGGACCAGAGCCATCACGGAAAATCGAAAAACCCGGTAAATCGACAGAAAAATTTCCACGTATTTCGTACTTGATATTTTAGAAGTACATATGTATGTATGTATGTACATACATACATCTTTAAATAAATTCACAAACAAATGTTTCTTAGTTCTACAAACGTTTATTGATGGTCATACAACAATTAAAAAAGAAATGTTACCAAAAGCTAGAAATAATTAGATATTGTAGTTTGTTTCAACTGTTTAGCTCTTAAATTTTCTTTCGTAAGTTTCCCTTGAAGCGCTCCTGCTTGAACCATGCAAGTCGACCTTAGGCTTATCGGCACCTTTAAAGGTTTTTCGGCGAAGAGCCCGACAGTTGAATCAGTTTCTGCACAAAATTTTAAAGTTTTGTCTTTATTTTTAATTATGTACATACATATGTATAACGTAAACTGTTTGTTTTCCCACTTAATAATTTTCGACAGCTGTTTGACAGAACCTTTTTTCTTAACATAATCATTAATTAAGTCATATTTCTGTCTTATAGATAAGACTTTTCTTTGGCTTTGTACTGAAAAATTAGACATCGTGATCAACCTTTAAACGCACACTGACCATACAAATGTCTAATATGTACATACACGCGTGTTTCTTATTGATTGCAAACTAAAACGGGGAAGCCCCGAATTCGTTTTATTATTTTAGAAAGAAATGTTCGCTTGAAATCACAGATAATAGGGGTAACAGTGAGAATGAAACAAATTCAACTTCATCCCGGATAACAACAAACAATCTTACTGAGTTAATTTTTTGCTTTTTCAGAACCGCTTTTTACCCACTGTGGTTTGGTTGCACTCAAAGAGTCTTTCAACGTGTTCGAGTTGTACGCAACCGGTTCGAGTTGCGAAGGATACATATTAATGTGACTTTTATCCCTAACTTTTTTATGACCTAAACTCCGGCACTTTTATTCGAATTGGTTAAAATTCCGAAAACTAAAAAGTAGATGAAACGCAGAAAAGATAAAAAACAAATATGTAAATAAGTTATCGAATAACACCGCTTTTTATTTCGCAGAATTTCGACAATAGTTTTTACATTCGGTTGCGATATTTTTGGTTATATAGCATTAGAAAACTTACTTAAACAATTTTTGTACCCTTGCAGAGGGTATTATTAAATTGGTCAGATGTTTGTAACGCACATAAGAAGCTGAGTCGATCTAGCCATGCCCGTCTGTGCGTATGTATGCGTTTTACTCAGCCATCTTAAAAGCTATCGGGCTGATCAGATCAAGTTTAAAAATCTTTAGGATCGGACCACTGTATCATATACTTAGTTGGAGCATGTAAAAATATTATGACATTGTTTTGTTTTACTTTAACTTTTTTTTAAATAATATTTATAATAAACACTGATATTTATATGGCCCTAGCGCACTTTAAAAGATAATAAATCATTTCGGTATTCTATATTTGAAAAGTTTTGTAGTTCTCGTTCTTTTCATGTAACCGAACTATTGTTGGATCTACATGGTGTAAGTAAAAAAACATATTTTTCGTATGAATAAAAAAGGCTAAAAATAGCTGACATAACATCACTTATGCAAACGACATTGGCGGGAAATTCAAACGGCATTTCAAATATTGAAGAGATATTTGCAATCCTCTGTTGATATTCTAAAGGATCCAGTTCAAGCCCCCGGCTATTGTATGGATATAGTTATCATCTAAGCCGATGGTCGTGTTGCTAGTGCTTGAGAAAAAAGTTAGTAGCTTACAACTAACTAACTAACTTGATAGTTAACAACTATATTCCCTATATTAAAATAATAATAAAGATTTTCAATAATTATCTGGATCGTAAAATATAAACTTATCTCTAAGTCGACAAAAATATATTCATTTTTTTTGTAAAGATTTTTGATGTCACGGTTACTTTGGTTTTGCAAGCCAGAGCGAAATTCTATCTCTGATATTGGCCATCAGTTAGGCACATGCGCACTACGAATAGTAATTGACACATACAACATGCAGTTGTTTCTCTCAATATTCTCGTTGTCTCTGGTCGTCGAACGCCGCATTGGAGAATAAATTTTTAGACTGATTTCTTTTGTTTCCTAATCAGAAAGGAGGATAGCAGAAGTGGGATTGCCAATTCTAAATGTAGCATAAAGGTAGTGCCTCTGCAAAAAGCACCTACCATTCCATTCAATGTTTACCTGACTGTATCATGGTACCATTTTTCGCAAATCGTATCTGACTGCTAAATCGGTATAAGCAGATCAAATATTTCTCATAATTTTTCAGAATCGAAATTGAGTATTTTGAGAGGAGTATTGAGTAAGGACAGCTAAGATTCACAAATTGTGTATAGCGCAATAAAGTCGTCGGCAATCGTGGCTCGAATATTGACGAGATTTATTTTTTTTTTTTTTAGACAATCTCACACCCGATGGTGCAAGCATTTTTGGTCAGAGGTTGTGAAATGAGAATCTGCTAATTTTAGGTTTTTAGGTGAGTATCTCCTGTATTCCTGTGATTGATTTTTTAAACTAAAAATACTTGTTTAACTTGGTACACGGAGTATGATTTCTAATATATATCATTTCCAATACACTTGTGTAACTCATATAAGAACTGCAAATAAAATAATGACTTAAAAAACAGTTGCTTTAATTTTTTCTCTCTTTAGTTTAAGAATACATTTTTTCCTTTTATTTAAGATTATAAGGCAAAATACTTATCCTAGTCCTTGCCGAAGTTGACATACCCTCGGAAATTTGTCTTTTTCTCTTTTCTTAATCAATGCGGAAAAACATTCAAATTTATATGAACTCGTCACTTCGTGGCCATTAACTGCAAGGATATTAAAACTTCGGCATAGCCGAAACTTGAATACTTCCTTTAAATTGTTTACAGCTTCTTCTTCCTTGGTTTTTGCTGGTATTATTATATCGTCGACATGTAGTATGGCTCGTTTTCTGGTTAGATTTCTGAAAGACGCTAAAAGAGTTCAAGTTCAAAGAAACCGGAATTATCCCTTTTGTGTTACAAAGGTATACTTGCGGCTCTCTCCTAGATCCTCACATAAAAAAGGAATTTTTTAAATGCTGTTGCATCACTGTCGGCCTGAGGTTCATTTGAGGCTATCCACATTAATTTTAAAAATGAACTTCCAAACTATGGGGTTTCGGTAGCTTTGAGTTCTTTGGTTATAATTTTCTCTTGCACTGCTTGAAACTTATCTTCCTTTTTTTGTACTGCTTTCCAAGAACATTGTTACATTTCTTTTCATTTTTATACCCTTGCTTTTTGCAAAAAGGGTATATTAATTTTGGTCAGAAGTGTGCAACGCATAGAAGGAAGCATCTCCGACCATATAAAGTATATATATTCTTAATCAGGACGACGAGACGAGTTCAAATAGCCATGTCCGTCCGCCCGTCCGTCCGTCCGTCTGGATCAACGCAAACTCCTCCTAGACCGTTGGAGCTACAGAGCTGAAATTTTGCATGTAGGCTTGTACATACTGCAGGCGTTGTATATCTCGGATTCAGCCGGATCGGACCACTATATTATATAGCTCCCATACAAATGGCAAAGTCACGAACAGTGACTTTCTCAATAACTTCATTATTTTCATAGCTATTGTCATGAAAGTTGGTATTTGTCAGTTTTGTGTTCCTATTAATAGTTGTGCCAAATTTGATCAAGATCGGGTGACTATATCATATAGCTCCCATACAAACGGCAAAGTCACGAACAGTGACTTTTTCAATAACTTCATTATTTTCATAGCTATTGTCATGAAAGTTGGTATTTTTCAGTTTTGTATTGCTATTAATATTTGTGCCAAATTTGATCAAGATCGGGTGACTATATCATATAGCTCCCATACAAACGGCAAAGTCACGAACAGTGACTTTCTCAATAACTTCATTATTTTCATAGCTATTGTCATGAAAGTTGGTATTTTTCAGTTTTGTATTGCTATTAATATTTGTGCCAAATTTGATCAAGATCGGGTGACTATATCATATAGCTCCCATACAAATGGCAAAGTCACGAACAGTGACTTTCTCAATAACTTCATTATTTTCATAGCTATTGTCATAAAAGTTGGTATTTGTCAGTTTTGTGTTCCTATTAATAGTTGTGCCAAATTTGATCAAGATCGGGTGACTATATAGCTCCCATACAAACGGCAAAGTCACAGTTCAAAGAATGGAATACTAGTTTTGGCAAAACTTAGTATTTTGCAAAATGTAGAATTTCTATTTGAGTCTCAAAACCTAACAAATCCGAGACAGGTTTATCAGTCGATTGCCTTCACGTACTATAATACGTCGTTTCTAATTGTTTATAGGAATTCACAATTCCCTATAAGAAGATTTCGTAATGAAATTATGAAAGATGTAGATAAAGTTCGAGCTCTTCGAGCAACTTATAATGTGGTAGTAGTAGGGGATTTCAATATTTGCCGATATAAAGATATTTGATATGTGTAAAGAAAATATAAATTTCAGCAACAGTGAATAGTTTTTACAGACCGCATAAAGTTGCAAGGGTATACAAACTTCGGCACAGCCGAAGTTAACCCCGGCCCTCTGGTTAAATTTAAAATGGTTTACTTTTGTTTGAATTCTTTTATTTTGAATTTTATTTTAATATTATTGCATTAGCGAACAGTTTTAAATATTTCCGCAGACATATGTTTTTCTCTATTTTCCCTTTAGACATTGATTCGTACAACTGAGCGCTAATTGTTATTGATTTAAATTCAGCTACATAGTAGTGCAACTTTCAATTTATACCAGGTTGTTACATTATGCAAGGTCTTTTAATAATAGTTTATCAAAAATAATATTTTGAACTCATTGCAATACAGTCACTAAATTTTTATAATCTTTTTTATATTTACTTCGATAAATAGATTGTCTTTACCAGTAAACATACTGACAGAGTCTTGTATGTCGGAAGAGTGTAAAGCGAACCTCGGAATATCAGAAACACTGCTTTGAAAAAACATCTTTCTTTTCGCTTTTTCTATTTTTTTTTTCTATTTTCAATATGAAAATCGGCATCTTTTTTTTTTAATTGTTTTCATTTTTGGTAAATGTTTTTAATCGTCTTAAGAGAAAGTACGGTTCATTTGTTTTTTAGGCATACATATGTCCCTTTTTTAAATTGGCCTTAAAGTATGTAATCTGTTTCGAATGTTTCGAATTCGCTTGTTTGTCTATCAAATTCAATAATTTAAAACAGCAAAGTCTAATTTTTTGAGGCCCAACCAAAGTGTTTTAGCAATTTCTGCATTAATCTCACCATTTAGTTCTTCAAGTAAAAACATCTTTTAGGTATTTTTTTTTTTGCCTGTTCCCTACTGCAATCTGTGGACAATCATTTATTTAATTCACTATTCAAAATATACATAAATAGTTAACTTAATAAACTTTAATTTATTCTAATAAAATTTAAGCAATAAAGAGATTTGTTCAGTTTTATATAAAAATTTTATATACATATATAAATTTAAAAACAATTTTGGAATTATAATACGTATGAAAAAACCTTTTTTTTGAGATTAACTTTTACTTTTCTCTGTCTCTATTTCTTAGTTTGATACAAATTATTGCAAATGATGATAAGTAACCATTATCTTAACACCGTTATCAACGCTAATTATAACATTTTAATTTACCATACATGTACGTACATAGTACATGTATAAAATAAATACTATGTATATTTGCTTCCTTACAGTTGCAGAGATTAAAATACAATATTTAAGCTACTCTCTTAAGAACAAAAAAGGACACTATATAAAGAGCAAAAGCTTTCTGTTAAGCTTTAGCAACCATAGTCGACTCTTTGAAAATAAAAGGACAACTATGAGAGTCCATTCACTTGGTCCTTCTGCGAGAGTGTGTGCGTGCGCTCTCTCGGTAGGTGCTCTTTAGTAGCAGGAGAGAGATGGACAGTTTGCTAGATGCTGTTGTTGTTGCTGCTGCTGATGCTGCTGGTAATGTTGCTGCTGCTGGTGGTCGTACAAGAACTGCTGCTGCTCTTGAGCTTATCGTGGGTAAATCAGTTTATCTACTTGTAATGTTAGGGACAGATGTACGCATAGTTTACTTAAAGTGAATTCAAGAAAAGTTTAGCGATTCTTTAAAAAGAGAAAAAAAACTGATTATGTAGAGTGAAGAAAACATTTACGAGAATCAATTAAATGTATTGCATTGAGCAACGAATCGCAAGTACGTAAGTACACATTTGTGTAAGTATGGAAATTATTGTGCGGGTGTGCATACATACATATATGAATGTCTAAGGTCCTGTAATATGCATTGAGTTCTTGTCCAATGTTTAACTTCTTCGACCTACATAAATGCAAAGGAATACATATTTATTTTAGCTCATGTATGTACATATGTTTGTACATTTATACAGCAGCTTTGTGATCTAACTGAAGGCATTCATGGACGTATATGAATCTCAATGACATGGAGTATACCAATTTGACCATTTTGTCTGTATCAGAAAGCAGTGTTGGCGTTTAAATATCACTTCTACCAGACCAACAAATTCCCATTCCATTTTGAATACCAATGATTATGTCTGTGTGTGTGTATGTCTGCTGCTTCTGCTTCGCATCGCCATCAGCATCGGTGGTACCATTCTTGTTGGTACTTCTTGGGAAAGTTCTTGCATCAAAGCTTTTTCTGGGTCGCAGTAGTCGCTTTTCACGCACCCACACACGGTTAAAACAGCCCGCACTTACGAGAGCACCAGTGTAGGTGACGTGAACGGTAAACTTATTCTCATTTATTTTTCTCTTTGGTCTTCATTGACTCTCTTCGATACAACGGTATCCGTAAACAAGCATTAAACTTAATTTCTTAGATGTTGAACCGATTGAAGAAGATGGTCACTTACATACCTAAGATGTATGTAAAATTGAAATAGGCACCGCAGTTATTGTATTTGATAGCAACTTTTTTTTAATTCTGCACTTATATATAAAATGAATATATTAATGTTGGCATAAAAGAAAGCATCTCCGACCATTCAATGCACGACAGGAAAAGTTCATTTAGCCATGTGCGTCTGCCCGTCAACCCAAATTCCCCTGTAGACCTAAAGCTGCATAGGAAGAAATTGTACATTCTGCACGTATTGTAACTCAGGTTCAACGGGAACGGACCTCTATGTCCTATAGCCATGCAGTTAGTTACTTTTTAACCATTGTCATAAAAGAACAAAAATAGGTGACAAAACGTTTGGGTGGAAAAACTTTAGGTTATTGTCTTATGCATGCATTGCTCCAATACTTCAGTTAATTACCTTTGTTTACCGGTAATTCGACTTTTTGGATAAAATGTTTTTTTTTTTTGCTTAGACGACTGTAGCGGAGAGGAAGATAAAGAGAAAAATAAATATAAGCATGGTCTAACATATTGTTATACCCTAGTTAAAAGGGAATATCAATTTTAGAAGTCAAAACATGACGAGACGAGTTCGGCGTGATCGAAGTCAACCAGTGCCCTCTTAAATATCATGGGAAAAAAGGAACTAGAAAAAAAGTTAACTTTTTTCGTCTAATCTTGAATTAGTTACGAATAATTTGTTTCCCTCAATTAATTTACAGTCTTAGATTGGCAAATGATTCGTTTATCGTCATCTGTATCTGAAGAGGGTTTGAGATAATAATATGAAGTAAGTAAGTCGTCTCGACGACCTGGGTATGCCATGCACCAGGTAAAAAAATTTTTTAAATTTCGAAAATGTCTATTTAGTTTGCCTCATAGCATATGCTATCTCAAGTCTACGGCCAACTCCGCCCTTATTTTCCATGTTTTTAGTCCGATTTTTATAAAATTTAGGTAGGTTGGTAGATATTAATAGGGCTCACCAATGTGCTGAATTTGGTTTGGATAATCAAAAAGTTGAAGGAGGCAATCGTTTTTTCTAGATTCTGGAGGCAAAAGTAGGCGTGGCAAAATTGTTAAATATCAATAATCTGCACGCATAGTAAATAAATCTAATTATCTATTATACGAGTCTAAGTCTAAATTTGGTGACTCTAGCTCTTATAGTCTCCGAGATTTACGTGTTCATACGGTCAGACGGTCAGACGGACGTGGCTAGATCGACTCGGCTGTTGATCCTGATCAAGAATATATATATTTTATAGGGTTGGAAAAGCTTTCTTATGCCTATTACATACATTTTGGCGACTTTAATATCCCATTTCACCCTTTGGGGGCCTGGTATAATAATATTTGAAAATAGTAATGTTAAAATTCTCTAAAACTCGAGATCCTTCAAACAGATCTCTTGTGTCATATCTCTCACTAATAATTCAGCAAACATTTTTGTAAACATGTAGTTTTAAAATTAAAATTAATAATAAAGTTGTTCATAGGAATTTTAAATTACAAAGGAGAAATTTTCATACATTCATTCGTTATTTGTTTCAAAGAATTTTCGTCTTAAAAACAGTTCATCCTTAAAAATGGATGCGTTTTACAAACACTTACATTTATGAACAAATAATATAAAGAGCTAGAGCCACCAATTGTACAATTTTGAAAAACTTGTTCACGTTCACTACCATTTTAAAACAATTAATGCGTTAGAGTGTTCATTTAAAATATATGTATATTGATAGAAGAATTGAAGATCGGTGAATAATTTCCATCGACTAATTTGGTATATTTTTTTCCAGTTGCCTCGGACTAGTATACTTAAAATGTGTAATTCCACATTCTGCGATATTAAATGCATTCAACAAATGGATAATTTTGTACTGGGAGCATATACATAATTAGTGAAAAAAAAAGTTTTTCCACCTTCACATTGCAGCAGGCATGTGGCGCTCAACTTTGAGCACAAGCTCAGTCGGATATATTATGATCATTTTGGCGATCCTATTCCTAATACCAGGCCTAGATGCAGCCCGCTCAAATTCGCAATCGCAAGATGTTTCAGTGATATCACATGGTGACATCATACTTGGCGGTCTGTTCCCTGTCCATGAAAAAGGGGAGCAGGACGGAACTCCTTGTGGTCCTAAAGTATACAACCGTGGAGTGCAGAGGCTTGAGGCTATGTTGTATGCTGTGGACCGCGTGAATAATGACACGAATCTACTGCCGGGTATAACGATAGGCGTACACATACTTGACACCTGCTCGAGGGATACATACGCTTTAAATCAGTCGCTACAGTTTGTCCGAGCTTCTCTCAACAACTTAGACACCTCCGCCTTCGAGTGCTCAGACACGTCTAGTCCGCAGCTAAGGAAAAATTCATCTTCTGGTCCTGTCTTTGGGGTGATTGGGGGTTCCTATAGCTCGGTATCACTTCAGGTCGCTAATTTACTGCGGCTCTTTCACATACCACAAATCTCGCCTGCGTCGACAGCGAAAACATTATCTGACAAGTCTAGATTTGATCTATTTGCGAGGACTGTTCCGCCCGACACGTTTCAGTCAGTTGCCCTAGTTGACATTATTAAAAATTTGAACTGGTCATATGTATCCACAATTCACTCAGAAGGATCCTATGGTGAATATGGAATCGAAGCCTTTCACAAAGAGGCAACAGAACGGCATGTTTGTATTGCCGCAGCAGAAAAGGTGCCGAGTGCCGCTGACGACAAAGTGTTTGATGCAATTATTAGCAAGCTACAAAAGAAGCCAAATGCCCGTGGAGTGGTGCTTTTTACTCGGGCAGAAGATGCACGACGAATTCTCCAGGCAGCAAAGCGGGCAAATTTGGGTCAGCCGTTTCATTGGATCGCTAGCGACGGTTGGGGAAAGCAGCAAAAACTGTTAGAAGGTCTGGAAGATATTGCAGAAGGAGCCATTACTGTTGAGTTACAGTCAGAGATAATTGAGGACTTTGACCGGTATATGATGCAGCTGACTCCTCAGACAAATCAGCGAAATCCATGGTTTGCCGAGTACTGGGAGGACACATTTAACTGTGTGCTTACCTCCGAGTCTGAGGCTTCAAATATCAACACTAATGGTTCACAAGTGGATAACGAAAAGGTTAAGACGCCGTGTGAGGAAAATTTAAGGCTATCGGAGAAAGTCGGGTAAGTTAGCTTTGCTTGGGTTTTTTTCAGTTACTTATTACAAAATTATGCGTGTAAAACAATACGATTCCGAAGATATGAGCAAGAGTCAAAGACTCAATTTGTGGTAGACGCTGTTTACGCTTTCGCACACGCACTACACAACTTGCACAACGACCGTTGCATGCACCAAGACCAAGTCGATCAGAGCCACCAGAAGCACCAGCAAAGCGAATCCGTATGGTTCCGCAAACCCGTGGACAGCAGTTCTCAAGCATGTTCAGATATGGCAAACTATGATGGAAAAGAATTCTATAACAACTATCTTCTGAATGTGTCTTTCATAGGTTAGTATTCGCCAATTACTTTATTTTACTTAAAAAACCAATTCCATTTTTTTGCTCAATTTCCAAGACTTGGCCGGAAGCGAAGTGAAGTTCGATCGGCAAGGTGATGGACTGGCGCGCTATGACATATTGAACTACCAACGCCTAGATAACTCCTCAGGATATCAATATAAGGCAAGATAAGCCATTGATCAATTGGATACACTTGTTTATTCCGTTTATTCTGGTTATGTGTAGGTTATCGGAAAATGGTTTAACAGCCTTGAAATGAATTTAGAAAGCATTGTGTGGAACAACAAGGAGATCGAACAACCGACTTCAGCATGTTCACTGCCATGCGACGTTGGGATGATAAAAAAACAACAGGGGGACACCTGTTGTTGGATATGCGATAGCTGTGAGGCCTTCGAATACGTTTATGATGAGTTTACATGTAAGGACTGCGGTCCCGGACTCTGGCCATACCCAGATAAGCTATCCTGTTTTGGCTTAAACATTCAGTACATGCGGTGGAATTCGCTGTTCGCCCTTGTCCCCATGGCTATTGCTATAATCGGCATTTTGATGACTATTATTGTGATCGTTTTGTTTGCTAAAAATCACGACACTCCTTTGGTCAGAGCTTCCGGACGTGAACTTAGCTACACCCTCCTCTTTGGAATTTTAGTCTGCTACTGCAATACTTTTGCTCTTATCGCCAAGCCGACAATTGGATCTTGTGTCCTGCAGCGCTTTGGCATTGGTGTTGGATTTTCTATTATCTATAGTGCATTGCTGACTAAAACAAATCGCATCTCACGAATCTTCCATTCCGCGTCAAAGTCGGCGCAACGGCTTAAGTACATCAGCCCGCAATCGCAGGTAGTCATCACATCAACTCTAATTGGTAAGAATTATTTTAAGGCCAGAGCCGAAATAGAAACTCAAATTTTCATTCCTTAGCAATTCAAGTGTTAATAACTATGATTTGGATGATTGTCGAACCTCCCGGTACACGTTTCTATTATCCGGATCGCAGTGAAGTTATACTCAAATGCAAGATTCAGGACATGTCATTTCTATTTTCCCAGTTATACAATATGATTTTGATCACGATCTGCACCGTCTATGCCATAAAGACCCGCAAGATTCCTGAAAATTTCAACGAGTCCAAGTTTATAGGCTTCACTATGTACACAACATGTATAATTTGGTTAGCTTTTGTGCCCATCTACTTTGGCACTGGAAATTCCTATGAGGTTTGTATCCCGAACAGTATGAACTCCGACATCTATCTCTTACTATGTAATTATTCTGCCTACAGATACAAATTACAACGTTATGCATCTCAATCAGTCTCAGTGCATCTGTAGCACTGGTCTGTCTTTACTCGCCCAAGGTGTACATCCTAGTCTTCCATCCTGATAAGAATGTCCGCAAATTGACGATGAACAGTACAGTATATCGGCGTTCAGCCACGACGGGGGCCCACGGTGGTGTGCCGACTAGTTCCGGATACAGTCGCACTCAAGGTCCAGGCAATGTCACTCCAGCAGCCGCGGGCGCAGCAACGGTAACTGCCACCTCAAGCGAGCGGCCCTCCCCTTCGCAAAATGAGAGTCGGGAGAGTCCGACAACCAGTCGCGGCCAAGCGGCTGTTGTGCATAATGGCAACGAGTGCAACGATGGAGATACCGGATTAATCGGTGGTACTGTTAGGGGCGAATGCGATTGCTCTGTAGATTCATCTTGCATTAGAGCTGAGGATGAAGGAAACTCTTGAGCTCAGTAAGGGGTTTGGTCACGTTAAGGAATATGAAGCTTTATCTGTTGCTAAATATGTATAAGTCGATTGAAACCCCTCTTAATTTAAGAGAGGGAAAAAACAATATTCTTAGTCAGAACTAGATGGGCTAAAATGAATCTAGTTAAACTAGTTTAAGATCAAGTTATATCCACATTCTTTAGAAAAACAGCACGGAAGCCCACCACACCATCAGGAGAACTATCAAATGCAATATCATTGTCGTTTACTAGAAGTTTTCAATCAATAGAAGAATTAGATAATTGTTGAGTTGACATTATTTCTATGCATGGGTAATTCGATAGTTAGCACAATATGATAAAAAGGAAAAAGGTCTTAAATCGCGGTGGATTTTCTCTAATTTTTCTTTGTTCAGGTCATAAAAAAGCTCCAAAAACCATTCATTACAACATCCCAGATAATCGGTGACAAGCCAATGAATAAGAAAACCGTTTTGAAGAGATCATTGTCGACCAAATTAAAAATGTATTAAATAGTTCTAAATATTCTAAACTATATAAAATCTATTTAGCCTGCACCGTAGCTGTGGGCAATAACTACATATATACACATACCCAGAGATCCCTGTTCTGTTGTGTCCTTTATGCAGTTAGCATTAGCCGTAGTTTACCCACCTAATAGTTAATTACAGGCGAGAGGCTATTTTTAGAGCCAAGCACCGCTTAACATTTTTCAAAACCATGTAACGGTGCTTGTTAAAATATCAACTCCAATCGTTATTAACACATCAAACAAAATATATATAGTCAAGATATGCACCGCACTAAGATGAATGGGCATTCGCATTTATCCCAAGGTCCAGGATCTAAAATTTTAAATTAAACCCTGTATTTCGACATCAAGAATTTTTACAAGCTTAAAAAAATATAACATAAAAAAAAACAATTTCTGCGGAGTTAAGGTCAAAGCTGTTAGAATAAATTGTGTGTACGCTTACCATTATGAAATCGAAGTTTTGGTCTCCGTGAATATTCGTATCATTTTAATTTTTAAAGTATAAAATAAAAAATACAAAAATCAAATATATATGTGTACTCTCTCTTGGGTATCATAGAATTAGCTTCCATTACCCGACTGAAGTTTGGAAAATGCAACAGTTTTCCAATCGAGAAAGAACAAGTTGATGGCTTACTAAATACTTTATTATTTACAGTAAAATAGGACTTTTTTTTTACAATATAGTCAACTACAATTTTTCGATAATTTGAGTTCAAATGTTTTAATTTAACTACCATAGTGGCGCTAAACATGATCTTGATGAGTTCTCAGACTACATACAAGTGTCCGCATGTTTTTGGCGAAAATCATTGTAATAAGTAGCAAGACTTTTAATTTCCTTGGTTTTTTTGTTTTTAATTTAGTATCTGAAGAATGAGTTAAAGCATGAAGTTAATTGTGCACAGTGGCCGAGGAATGTTGAATTCTTCGTTCGAATTCTTCCAAGCTTAGTGCTTGGTTCATATTCAAAAGCGGCAACTTTCCAGCCGATGCTTTGGCAAGGAGTTCTGGTGAGAACCATTGAGCCAATTGATTTGTTGTGGATGATAATCGGTCATCTCTGTGGTAGTTTATGGCGCCAAGACCATTGTTCTGTAATACATTCACACATTCGGGACTGTCGGTAGGACCTTGAAATGAAAAGTACGTAAAGGTTAATTTTATTCGATAGGAATATTTAAACACATTTTGGCTTTTCTCGTACCGGGTTGATTGTGTTGACGATGCATATCCATATGCGCCATTTGTCTCGGCTGTCTTGCCGATTGCCGCGACTGGGCCTGTTGCACAAATTGGTGGTGCTGCTGTATTTGGGAGATTCCTTCAGAGAGTCTTTGTAACTCAATTTTAGATGCAAAGGGTGCCACTGGCTGTGGGGCTTGTTGGACCGGTGCAGAGTTCAAAGTCCCCTTTAAAATAGGCCGCCCTAGATATGGCATAATCAGGTTTTCAAAGTTGGAAATTTAATATGTATAATATGTTCACTTACCAAATGATTTAATGGTATGCGGAGCTTGAATATTACTAGTAGGCCATTTTATCTGTTGTGGTTGTGGTTGTTGTTGATTTCGGGGGTGAGGAAGAAGTTTTGGAGAAACTTGTGGACTATTTAGATTAGGGGCATAAGTGCCTCCACCACCTAATATCATGCGAGGCTGTAAGTTGATCGCCGGCATCTGCTGTGATTCCATGAGCATATGGTGTCCTGCAATGGGTTTGGTAACCTGTGCTTGATATTGGTGGTACTGTTGATGCTTTTGTTGCTGTTGATTGCCTGGACTATTGTGCAGTGGTGGCGTATCCTTATCCGCTGTCATCTTTCTTAATACAGACGTCGGTGTAAAAGCCAAAGGCGTCGGTGAATTACTATGCCGAATGTGATGATTCATGGTCGGGTTTGAAGGTAAGTTGGGCGTAAATAGCTCTAAAAATATAACGAAAATGAGTATGACTTTAATATATTTGAATAACCATATTAATTTGAAGAAAATTGCATCTGTTTGCCCTAATTCTTTTTGTCAAGCTCTGTTTTAAAAAAACAATAAGAAAAAAAAAAAACTTTTAAAAACTCTGTACAGATTTGTCGAAAAAGTCTAATATTTAAATCTTATCGTCTGATTATATAACAGCTATATAATTTAGTAATTCCATTTTGTCCAATTTGACAAAAACACATATTGACACATATTGAAAGGAAAAATGGTATTTTTTATGACCAAACCATGATAAAAGTCAATGTTTTCGACCAATCGTTCCTATAGAAGCTATTTGATATGTGCACCCGATTTAAATAAAATTTGGCATAGTCATTTATATGTTTACTAAACTGTCAATTAATTTTTGTCAATGACAATTGTGTATAAAATAGCAAAGTTATTGGGAAAAGTCACTGTTTTCTATGATTGTTATAGGAACGATGCTATAGAGGAGCAATATGATACATTTGCATGATCATGTTTAAATTTGGCACAGTACTAATGACTGTATACCAACATTTGTTTGGAAGCTATACGATGGGAGCAGTACGATCCGGCTGAATCCGAGATATACAGCCTGTGCAATATATAGAAGCTCACATGCAAAATATCAGTTTGGTAGCTTTAACGAGGAAGAGTTGATCCACACGGACGGACGGACATGGCTTTATTATATATTTTATATAAACTGAAACGATTGAAAAATGTCAATATCTATATAGTTAATATAGGCCTAAATTAAAGAATATTTGTTATTCAAGTTTATTGCCAAATTTGGTAGCTTTGGTAACCAAACAGTCTTGCTGTCCAAAATTAATTTGGTATCAATTTTTGCTGTGGAACATATATGATGTAATCATCCGATCTTCATAAAATTTGGCATAGTCATTAACAGCTACAATAAACTGACATAGATTTTTTTTTGAAAAATACCGCCGTAGCTATAGTAGACTTTGAGGAGCGTGCGTTGATCCAGCTGGAAGTACGCACATGGGTATATAAACGAGCGTCTGCCGAAATCCTTAAACAAAAAATCAAGAGCTTAAGATTTATTTTCAAAAATATATACAAATGGAATGACCTTTGTCAAATGAAACAGGGACTGATTGGAATATTGTTGGTCTTATAAACATATCGGAGAGTATTCTTTCGGTAGGAGATATGACATTCATACTTATATTCATTAATTTACACATTAACAGGGCGTTGGATGCTGTAGCATTTTTTTAGCAGTGCGGAGCATGAACCGTGGCACTTCATCGTAAGTTTATATGACAACTATATAATGTAGTCATTCGATCATGATAAAATTGGCACAGTCATTAACAACCATATTATACTGACAAACATTAAGTTTCAAAGTTTTTTAAAATCGCGTCAACAATAACGAAGTTATTGAATAAATTTGGTACAGTCACGAATAGGTATAAGAAACAGAAAAAAAAATTAATTTTTATAACTGCAACTGTTCGTGGGAGCTATATGATATCGAATTCTGATTGGGCTGAATCCGAGATATACAACCCCTGCAGTATATGGAACCTCATATGAAAAATTTCAGCTGTAGCTTTAACGGTCGAGGAGAAGATCACGTCGATGCAGACGGACGAACGTTCGGAAATGGCTATATGAGTTCGTCTCGTCGTACTGATCAAGAATATATATATTTTATATGGTCGGAGATGCGACTTCTATGCGTTGCACACTTATGATCAAAATACCCTTTTTGCAAGGTAAATATAGATATGTACCTATAATTTATTACAAATTATAAATTAAATATTATTTCGTACCTTCTGAAATGTTGGGGCCCAAAGTTTGATGATAGGATGGAAGTGCCGCATTTAAATTTTGATGACCACCGATCACATCATTCTGATACGTTTGTTTTGGTGGCATAGAATTCCTTCTGGCATTTGAACATTCACGAAAAACAGCTCCAATTACTTCCTTTGTGTGAGCCGTGGTATTAGGATTGATCAGTTCTTTTTCTAAAAACTCCAATGAAATATCTCCACGAAAAATGCCTAATTGCAAAAGGAGATCATGGAAAAACAATCAACACCCGAACCGAAAGCTTATATTCTTCCCTACTACACTTACTTTGAATCAAGTGCTGAATTTCCATTCGTTTTTGTGTTTGCAAATGTATGTTTGGTGATGGCCCATGTACTGAGTTGGGTTGTTGAGGTGCCTCAACAATTCTATGCGGCGGAAGGCATTCTGATACTTTTGACCGCTGCTGCTGCTGCTGCTGGAGGAACGGCTGAACGTCTTCGTCTGTACGCACCCCAAAGTTTTGTTGAGCGTCTATTAGATGAGGATGACTTAATTGATGAGTATTCCGAGAAATGGCATTCGGAACTCTCATCATTTGAAACAAATCAGTGGCAGCTTCTTGATCGTGTCCCTGCTGCGTGTTTTGGGCGCCCAACTGTTGTAAAAGTTTTTTAAAAGCCTCGGTATCCCGAGCGACAGGCTTTTCTACATGCGATACAGATTGCGGCGGCATAGCCATTGCAGTGTGAAGGTCAACTTTAGTCATTTGTGCTTCCAAGTCTTTAACACTAGGAATACCTGCAGAAAGGTCAACTGTAACGTCATACTATGCTTGGGCAAAAATTTATTCAGTTTACCATGCATATCCGGTGTATTTGTTTCTCTTATTTTTGGGGATTCATCATTGTTGTTGGTTTTTGAAGATTCATTCGGTCCAAACCATCGTGAGAAGCGAGACTTTCCAAATCCGCTGATTTCCGCACCGGGTATATCAGCATCATTGCCCTGTGGGTATAAATTAAACAAATTGGAGTGGTCTTTGATTCGTGGTAATAAATTGCTTTACTTACAATCAACGAATTATCCAATGGATCCAAATTAAGAAAAGCATCAAAATTGAATTCTACTTCTGGATTTGATGAATGTTGCGGTTTTATCAACTGATCGGATTCTTGTTGACTCAGCGTAAAATTTCCGGTTTCTAGGGTGTTCATGTCGATATCTTTTATATCGTCACCCACTTTTGTTTCCAATAAATTTAAGCTACCACTGCTACTATTTTTTGACATAGTTTCCTGATTAATTTGCGTGTCGGTATCTATCGGCAGTGCATTGCAAGCTCGGTCTTTTTGGGAATCGGAGGTTCGCGACTCATTACTGTTTTCCAAATCGTCAAACCCATGCAAATCAATAGTTTCCAATTGGGATGTGGGACCTGCACTAAACCATTCTGGCTCTTTGTGATGTCTGTCTTGCATTTGGTGGTAGCCCCCGGAGCCCCGTTTTCCACGACCCACGTCAATGAAACTGAATTTGTCTTTATTTGAGGCTCGCCGACAATTTAATCCTCCGACTGCACCAGAACCAGTAGTAGTCCCTACACCGGTTGGTCTATCAAGTGGCCTCTTACCTTCGTATTGGGATCGACGTTGATCACGATCCCCACAAAATTCACGGTCATTTTGTCTGCCACTATATGTGCGCTGACTCTGTTGATTCGTATTTTGTAACATGCTACCATTATGAGGTCTCTCTCTGTCCTTCTCCCTTTCTACCACGGCGGAGTCCGTGTCAGTCTCCTGTTTTTTAAACTCCCAGTTGTCGTTCCGAGGCAAAAGTCGACCACTGCCAATACGACGCTCGTGGCGCGCTGATGAGTATGTTGGCGAGGATGCTAAAGAATGTTCATTATCACAGCCGCCTCTGCCATTCGGAACATTTAAAACAGTATAGTTCCGCTTTGATTCCTTATTCAATAGAGTCGGAGTACCATTTCGCTCCACTCCGCTTATAAAGTCGTCCGAATTTGCATTGTTAGTTGTCAGTTCACTGCTCTCTGCAGCTGCTGCGAATCGACGTTTGGCAAATGCCGGCATTAAATCCGATATGGAAATGCTTCTATGATCAATACTGGACGACTTAAACGATGGAGCTATAATGTTGTTAGATGACTGTGTATCCCTTTCCCTCTCTCTATCCCTGTCTCTTTCTCTATCTCTTTCCCTATCCTCGCACCCCAATTGCGAATCATTGGGAGCAAAGCGTTGATAATAGTTATTCGCACGTTCACGATTTCGCAGTGCTCGTCGCGAGCTGTTCAGTCCATTGTTAGAACTGCTTAGGCTTGAATTATCAGTTTCTGGGGACAAACAACTATTTCCATAACTGCTACTACTAATCCCGCACCCACTGCCTCCACTACCAACAGAAAGCACTCCGTTTTTCCAAAAACCTAGAGTTTGCAGCTCAGTCTGGTTGGAACAGATTGGACGCTGCCGGGCGTTTCCCTCGTATCGCAGGGCCAATAAATCTGCTCGCGAGTATCTAAAAGGTTAAATAGAATCAGATAGGATTAGAGACAGCATATAAGATATAGCCGATATTAAACGCCACAAAAATTTTTTAAGGAGTTACCATGGTAAAATTAAAAAATCGTTATCTTGACATGCATTTTATTTTTTTAACGATTAAATTTTTTTTGAAGTCGACGGAGCAATGAATGGGTTTTTGACAATTCGAAATATATATAATTTCAAGTTTTAATATACTAAATGGATCAATATTTTGAAGTATTTATTAGAGATTTAAAAAACCCATGAATAATACACAACTAGTATGGGGTATGCACTTCAAACCATATTTAATTGTGTAGATATACATACATACATATGCAAATATTTACACATCTATATACATAGATACATAAAGTACACATATACATACATATGTATGTATATTGTACATGAAATTTTAAAAATTATTGGTAGTACAGAATGAACGATGAAAGCACATACACACATATGTACATATGTAGCCTCTGGCTGCCTAGAGCTAGGTTTTTTAAATTCACTTACCTGGCTTTCTCCTGTCCTGTCTCCATTATTCCGTATTTAAACCGCGTTCCTTACCGGTCACTGTTCCAGCTGTTAGAAAAGGAAGAAAAGATTAAATAAACAAGCTGACAAAAAACTTTACATGCATTTGCAAACTTCTATAGCATATACATATGTATATACATAGCTGTGTACATATGTATGTATGTACATACATACATTTTAATGGATGTATGTACATATGTATATTACATATAGCCATACATACATACATACATATGTACATATGTATATCTGGTTTGGATATTAATACTAACTGGGGATTGAATTGCAAACAAATGTCTAGACGTCAATAATTATTATTCACTGCAATTACACACTTTTATGTGTGTAACTTTTGATTGCTAAGAAAATTGGAGTAGGAGTTGGTTTGTATGTATTAATGTGTCTACATATGATGTTATACGTATGTATGTATGTATGTAGTACATATATATGTGTAGACACAGATTTCACATCTTACATTACGTTGCGCTTAGACCAGTAACACTTGGAGCCTTGTATTCACTAATGCTTACGCAGCAAAAAAAAAATTAGAAAACGTTCATCGATTGAATTTAGCTAAAAATTAAGTCCTTTGTTTAAATTGGCAATCCCCGTCCCCGTCTCGCCGTATTTTTTGACACCCACACCGTCGTTTGCTGCGTCACGTCATTAGGGGTTTTCGATGAAACTATCGATGTTCGATTATCGAATACAGTCATAAAAAATCGAGTGCTTTGAATCGAATATTCATGTACATACAATCGAATAATTAGTTAAATATAATAAATTTATGTACTTTTAAATCGAATGATTAGTTAAATGTTCGATCACACAGAATCCAAATCCATCGATAGTGTCGTCTATCCCCATCTATGGACTTTCAGCTGTACTAGCTAGTGCTGTCGCGAAAGCTAGAAACTTAGCTAAAAAGTTGGCGGGAACCAAAAAGAACCGAGCTACTTCTGGGTGCGGATCCGGTTCCAGGGCAGATGAATTTGAATTTTAGAAAATTTAAAACGGTAAACTTTAGGTATGAGAATCATCGTTTTTTATTGTTGAACATCCCGTCATTTCAGGCATACTATTCTATATTTTCTTAATAAATAAGAGGACTTCAAAGAGCTTGACGACCCAGTGGGTAGAGATCATGCCTAAAATTACATCAAGTGTCCGCCATTCTTCAACAGAATGACTCTTGAACTTGAATTCAGAACAGGTTCGCTCTTCTTGGGTGACACTGTGACCACAGATCACATCTCACCCACCGGTTCAACAGCTCTACGTTTCCTGGCGCATAGTAATGTTACGAAAAGATCCCGCAGGGGCAGGGTCTCGAGGTATCTTTGTTAATATTTGTGTGATCAACAAGCTGGCTGACTCATTCATAGTCAGGAGAAACTTGACACCTTTGGTGTTGCACTCGATTGGGTGGCAAAAGGTCCCTTCCTGTTGGGTGTCAAGGCGGCCATTGCTGAATCTTATGATCGCATTCATAGTTCTAATTTTGTTGGCATATGTAAGTGTTATTTCTTTGCATTTCTTGTCTGGCCAAAATGCTGAGACTCTTAAATTGTTGTGAGGTCTATAATATTTATTTACCCGAAGAAAGGGTTGGAAACCAAGCGAAGGTATGAAAACATCAACGAATTTGCAAACAATATTCACAACGATTACTTGCACACCAATGTATGTATGTACATATGTAACTGTCAGTGTGGACAATACATACTTGAATATTACATTCAGAGAAAAGAAATGAAACGAGGATAAGGAAAGTTTTAAGGAGTTTTCGCTTTAATTATCTCAATGTGTGCATTACCAAAAGTATTCCACAGAGTAGAAAGATTGGACCACTCTGCACCCTTTTCCTGTTATATTTTCCAGATTTTTAAATACTTTGATTTTTCTAGATTTAATGGGGTGTATTAATTTTGGAAGTGTACAAAGCAAGTATATATTTTGGTGATTAGGACGACGAGACGAGTTCATAAAGCCATGTCCGTCCGTCCGTCAGGATCACCGCAAAATCCTTGACCGTGCGAGCTACAGAGCTGAAATGTAGCTGCATGTGAGTTTCTATATACTGCAGGGGTTGTATATAGCTCGAATTCAGCAGGATCGGGTCACTATATACATAGCTTCCAACGGCAAAGTCACGAACAATGAGTTTTCTTAATAAAAAAAAAAAAATTATTGAATTGTTATTAAAATTTGCGTTTGTCAGTTTTGTATACTTATTTATGACTATGCCAAGTTTCATTAATATCGGATGACTATATTATATAGCTGTCATATAAACAGACTATAAGATAGCATATGCCACATGGCTCCAGCCCGAAATTTTAGGCTGTTCTTTTGCGAAAATTATACATTTTAGATAAATCGTTTTTCCATTTTGACGGATATATGTAGGTACAAGAAGAGTAATGAAAAACTTGCAAGAGTATATTCCGGCCCACTGGTTTTAGGCTAAATTCTTTTTCTTTAAATTGCCATGAACTGCCACGCATGCTACGAAAATTTTTAAGGTGATGCGTGGATTAAAAACGCCAAGATTCATAATCGAATTAGGAAAAAAAATTAATCAATCTAATTTCGATTGCGACAAATTAAGTCGATTTTTTGACGAATGTCATTTTTCAATTCAAATTTAAGTGTGCTAAATTTGATTGCACAAGGTAGAAAATTACGGGAGATAATCGATTTTTTTGAATTTCAGTGGCGGAAAGGGGCGTGGTAAAATCTTTACACATCAAAAATGTTCGCAATTACTAAGCAAATATACATACCAAATTTTGTGTCTCTAGTTGCTATAGTGTTTGAGAAAATCGGTTTTATTTAATTTGCGGGGGCGGTAGGGGGCGTGGCAGAAATTTGAAATAAACTTGTTCACTCTACATACTACACGAGTCTACATACCAAATTTGGTGGCACTAGCTCTTATAGTCTCCGAGATCTAGGGGTTCATACAGACGGACGGACGGACAGACGGACATGGCTAGATCGTCTCGGCTGTTGATGATGATCAAGAATATATATACTTTATGGGTCGGAAAAGCTTCCTTCTGCCTGTTACATACATTTTAGCGACTTTAATATACCATTTCACCCTATGGGTGTATGGTATAAAAATTGTATGAGCAAAATTTGTATGAGATTATTATGATATGGTCAACCGATCTTAATGAAACTTGTCATCAACACCTATAGCAAACTGAAAATATTAATTATTATGACAATAGATGAGAAAATAACGAAGTTATTGAGAAAAGTCACTGTTTGTTGCTTGGCCGATTGTATGGAAGCTACAAGATAAAGTGGTCGGATCCAGCTGAACTCGTAAGACTGAACGATTTTGCAAGAATATAAAAATATCAAAGAAGCAAACTTCAGCTATGCCGAAGTTTATATACACTTGCAGTCCTTGGCAATAATATTTTTACATCTTCAAAATTATCTTTATGCAATTTTTTTCTTCTTCTTCTGCTCTGTTGATTTTGAGCAATGCCGTACTACATCGACTCAGCGTCTCAAGAATATATACATATACTTTACTAATATATATAAAACGTCTCCTTCTGTTCGTTACAAACATCTGACCAATTTTATAATACTCTTTTCAAGGGCATAACAAATATTTTACATTCACACACAAATGTGGACTTTAAAGAGTTTCTTACTTGGTGCATAGTATACCAAAGTGGGCAAGAGTAGTAAGTAAGCAAACCAATGTATCCATAATTACACAGTACTTCTTCCACTTGAAATCAATTTCGACAGAATTATAGTTCATGCGCCTTTATTAATTACCTACTTTGGTGATAAAGACATTTGTGACCACAATTGATTTACATTTTTTGCAGCCCCTTAAGATAACAGATCAAGGCGGAAAAAGACTAAAACGGAATAGATGTAGAAGTGACCTCTGAAGTAACCATTACAAATAAATTTTAGTGTATTTGACAATGTATTAACACTATATATTTAATATTCTTTATTACATCATTTTATTCACTAAATGTAAGCTTTATTTACTTAAATGTATCTGTATGTGTGTATGTTTGTGTGTATTTTTTGTTAAATATAGTTTGATATTTAGTATGTGTATATGTATGTTAATTATACACCCATACATGTACATATATGTATGTATAATCACCGCAAACCTATTACAACTTAACCTATCTACAGTTCATCAACGACAACGACTGAAATGAACCTTTTAGATTTATTGATCGATACAGATACATTGTTAGAAAATGGCGGAGGTTTGGAATTGGGATACACATATGCCTGTGCGCATATGTATATTTTATTCAGACTGTACAAATTAGCGAGAATATAGGGATGTACGGAATTAAAGTGATTTAGCTAATTAAATCATGATCGTACAAATAATAGTAACATTTTCACTCCGGTCTGATCCGAGATGGCCGGATCGTCTCCCATTACTTTCACACATATTCTTTATCTCTGTCTAACAACATAGTAACAATTGAGTTTGGGACTGTCAAGGGCTGTAGAGGGTTTCTCGTAATTATTACTGACTTCAATAAAAAAGTGACAACTAAAGCGTTAAAAGTAACAGAAACACACATATTTAGTAACTTAAATAATAAAGTCAATAAATAAAATATTGCAAAAACGTCTCAAAGTGCTCTACACTTTAAATGAAATTTCCATTTCCTTTCGAATCAAAACACAGAAGATTGGAAGCATAGTAAATATTACATTTTTGATTAGAATATTTCCATTAAAATTAAAGCAGTTAATGATCATATTTTGTGGTCGTGGGCATGGGCATGGGCATGGGCGTGGGCATGGGCATGGGCGTGGACGCGGGCGTATATTTACATGTTATGAAAATTTACAAGGCTTTAGTTATAGCATTGCATTTCAATGTGTATATGTATTCTATATCTATATTTATAATTTATCAATACAACTATTTCCATGCGGATTGGATTGACTTACTTTGTGTTACGGTTCGTTGACTAATTGTTGTTGGAGAACGACCTAAGTAATGCATTAATTTTAATTTTAGCTTAGAAGGTAGCTTAACATAATTCGTTCCAAATTTCTATCTCTCCCTATCATTTTCACAATTCTTCTTCATGCACTCGCACAAACATAGAATAAGTTTTATGATAATGGTACATATAATGGGTTAAACAGTCTTTTTTAATTGGCAATGGCTTTACACATTGTTCCGATTATATAATGAATTTAGAAAGCAGTGCCTTTGAATTTACAAACAATCTAAGATCTCGGAATTCCTAGAAACGTTCTTTTCACAAATTTTTCAATCTTTGAATCAGTTTGACAAAAAGAATGGTTGCGAAATAAATTTCGTAGTCCTTACAATGGCACCGCAAGCGCATTAACTTTACTCCTCATTCGAAATTTAATTAAACAATAAACATACCCTCCTTTTGATAAGTGTAAAATTCAATACATATTTTGGGTTCAAAATGTTTCAGTTTTTTCCCATCATTTTCTGAACAAGTTTGGAATAGCTGGTTTTTTTTCTCGATATTGTAATACATAGGTGGTCAAAAGTATTTACCCAATGGATTTTCTTTTCCAATTTTTTTTCAAGGATATTTTTTGTTATTTATGTATTTTTTTTTTTAATGATTAAGTTAAAAAAAATACAATGTTTTGTTGTTATAATTCACTTACAACAACAACAAAATATTTTCGAAAACAAAAGTTGCAAAAGAAGGTCCATTGTGTTAATACGTTTGACCACCTTTGTATATCCGATCATAGACTCAATTTGAATCACTGGCAGAATACGACACGGCATTTTGTGTTGATTTCCTTTTTCTTTTAATTTTGAAAAGATTTGCGTTGCTGTGGATGTGCCGAACAGGTTCTTTGGTGCTGATAAGGCATCATTTTCCCATTTCCACCCAACATGATCAATCGTCTTTATACAGTTCCTGGTTGTACATTTGCAATAGTTGTAGTAGCTATCAGGTCTTATGGTCAATAAATTCGTAAGTGTTGCCTTAATGTTCTATATAGTACATAAATTTATTTAATTCTCTCAGACTAATACTTAATTCTTACTAGGGTAAATGTTCCCAAAAAGTATTCCCTATTACTCATCGTGTTCTTATCGAATTCCAATTCAAAGTCCATGTTATGTAAATATCGTCATACTATCTAATAGATGTTTAATTCACGGGCGTGAACGTGAAGCAAAACGTGTCCGTCTCCCCAGCCATTTCATAGCTAACACAATTCTGATCAAGCACTGTTATTTTCGTATTATTAATATTTGCATAATAATGTTAATCTTATGTCGTGTGCACTTCTGGACTGAAGGTCGACCAGACCACGAGCCCAAAATCACCTATTGGTACAATTATTTTTTTAAATTGATGAGAAGGCCTTTAAACCGCTGCGTGTATAGGCGTCCGAACATATTTTGAGGTACGACCAATAATGAAGGGAAAAGTTGAGAATCGGAACAAAAGCAAATGAAAACCAATTGCAAACCATTCACTAGCTACTATGCACGCGACATTTTTGAGTCATTGTATTGTACACACAGTATCTATCTATATCTATGTATGTATATTATATGCAGCTCCAGATATGCTGCCGATGATGGAGGTGTCTTCAATACATATAAATATCAATAGCGGTATCTACACGTACATATGTATGTATATGCGATGACTTAAGAAACTATTTGGCAACGCTTACTATGGTAAGGTAAGTGGTAAGTGGTACAAGCCACAATTTACATAGTGTGGGCGCTAATTCTGTGTGTGTGTGTGTGTGTGTGTATATATATTTTGTGTTTGGCCTCAGATGTAATAGATAATATTTGTATGTACAATACGATAAATGAAGTTCTTTTTGGCACTTGTCCATAAATGGCCACAGGTTTCTAAAAAATGACGATGGGATGGCGAGAATACTACTTATTGCACGTTGATTATGTTTGGGGTTGGCTTCATTCGTGGGCACGGCTCAGAAGGAAAAGCTGGATTTAGATTCTCCAGGCCCACACTTATATCCAGATAGACAGTCCGGTTTCGCCGGTGCTATGAGACGCTAATAGCTCCAGTTTCGGAAGCATTGGTTGTGGAGGGGTTGGATGGCGTCGTTGGCGGTTCGGAGGTATTTCGAAGCTTACCACTAGATGCGGAGGAAGCTGTGTCGGCAGACAACGGTGTGGCTACCCCTATGTTACTGGTCTCTGCCAAGTGGTGGCTCAACGTTTGGTGAAAGTGCTGACTAAAACTGCTGCTGAAGAGCCCATGGTGCGGATGGTATGCTGCGTGTGCGTGCGGTGCGGAATGGTGAAGAAGTGATGCGGCCGCCGAGGCAACCATCATTTGTGAATCGCAGACATCTATTGAACCAACATTTTGATCATCTCGTCGCTTGGTAAGTTGATTAATACTAAGGGGATTGTTCACATCCCGAGGATTAGCGCCTATCGGGTTTCGGTGCAAATTTGACGATGCTTGCAGCTTGGACCCGGGCACAGGGCTAGGGATGGACCCATTAAATCCATTCGTTGTCAATGAGGTATTTGCACTGCTACCAATTACAGAATGTGACTGGAATATTGATTCAGCGGGGTGACTCCCGGGAAGACTTAGACCCATGCCCAAATGACTAAAACGATTACCCAGCATCATTGCACGCTCATGGGCAGTTGTCGGTGCCGGACCGGGAGCCATCCCAGTTAAAGTTCCGGACCCAGCTGACCCCGTCGGACCAGTTGTTGCTGGTGAGGCCGTACTAGAAGTATTCGGGGTAGTACTGACGCTGCCCGTAGACCCACTGCTGGATCCTGGCGCAGATACAGAACCCGACGACCTGGAGTGGCTCGATGCCTGCTCAGCATTGGCCACCAGAAGTACATTAGAGCTCACAGCTGATAAGACAGGTGTTGCCGGACTTATATTCATATTAATTGGGCTAGCTAAACTGGTGGTGGTAGACGGGCTCTGCAAACTAGACAGCCCGCTTAAGCAACCAGGGCTGGATAATGACTGGTTGAGGGACTCTGTGTCCTCGTCCGCCATTTTGTTGCTTTCATCACCGCTTCCGCAACTTCCGTTTCCCAGTTGGTCATCATCATCGTCATCATCATCATCGTCACTGAGTTGGCTTCCAGGATCATCCATTCCGCTGCCGTCTTCTGTGGCGCCGCTTCCATTTATTGCTTCCATATAGCGTATGCATTTTTTTTTGCGCCTGTTTAGAATAAAACGAAAAATCAGAATTAGCTATGTCGCAAGTCAAGTCGTTAGATACATGAAAAAGGATGCGAATATGATGGCATTCCAAGGCAACAAAAAAAAAAGAAGAATAAACTATATACATTACCATTTAAATGTATCATGCACTAGGTGGACGCGATACTAATTCTATGGGTTGAAAAGCTCAAGGGGAAAACGTGCACAGCACTAACAGAAAACATCCCCGACAAATATGATAAATAAGGACATTTGATTTTTCTTCTTCAAAGTTAATTAATAGTTTTGCAGGTTGATTAATGCTCGTAATGCTTGCCTATTATAGACATCCTAAGGATACCAAGAAGAATCAGGTTTTAGTGCCAATCTACATTGAATTTGGCAACGGAACGTATTTTGGCATTAACCGACTAGTAATTTTTTTTCTCGCATATTGCAGTTATAAACTCCAACTGCTTAACAGTTAAGAAAATTGTCGTCCTAAACTGTGCACTAGATTTTTCCGAACGAAATGAAAAAGATTAGGAATGATTAACTGTATGCACTTTGAAACTTGTTTATGTCATTAACAAACAGAAATAAATATATTAGCATGCAGTAAAACACTTAAATAAAAAACGAAATTTTCGAGGGGCTATGTCGTTATGGTTTAGCTATAAAATTTGAAAGCCTGGGCAAAATTTTGGCTAGTTTCAGATACAATTTCTTAAGATAAAAGAAAAGTCTTGCCACTTTGTACAATGAAAGTACACAAATCATTATTAGCTACATCTATGGGTATGTGTCCCAAAACTGGTCCCTGTTCTTACAAAGAAGTAGATTATAGATGTTTTTCAAATCAATAGAAAGGAGACAACTCAATATTCTGGACATATGTATGTAGTAATGCTGGGGGAGCTGCGAATTGAGGAGACTTGTTCTGTTAGTAGACCTAATTCGCCTACTTAATGAGAATTACGTGCAGGAGAATGCAAAAAGAAAGATAAATCAACATTAAAATAAATAAAGTCTTTATGATTTGAGCGAGTTATCATAGCGATTTGGTGCATAACAATTTGTTGGATAATTCAAATTATTCGGCAAAAAAAAAAAACAAAAAAAAAAAAAAACAATTGGCAACGCAATACAGTAAAATGATAAGGGGGAAAGTCACAATCAAACAATAAATGTGTTAATGATCAGTCAAAAGGCTGTAGTAAGCCAATAACAACAACAAACAACAACATCAAAGATCAGATTAGCACTCATAAAAATAAGTACGTCCAACATTAATAATAAAACAGCAACGTATGTTTATGTAAGTAGGTATATATACGAATATGTACATCAGAGTCCACAAATGGGCACCTAAACCATAACTGATGATTTTGTAATTCTTTTATCAGAATACTTTTTTCAAAAGTGAACTGTATATGTTCATAGATATGTTTTGATAAACTGAAATTTTAAAAAATTAGGTATGCAAAAAATGACACTACATTCAATTCAATTATAGAGTTTACACATGAGAAAACTACTAAAACTTGAAGATTTTTTGAAGAAATGAAGTGAACAAATTATAGTAGGCTTTATAATATAGCGATTTAAAGTTTAAAAATAAGATTTTATTTAAAGTTTAAAATTAGAAAATATTACTTAAACTCTGAATATTAACGAAAGTGGAGGGAAGTATTTGAGAGCCCTGATGTACATTTTCAAGGTGTATTGACTAGTGGATTATTTACTGGCGGTTGAACAGCCGCAAGGCTGAAATGTTGGTGCTTCTGCTGTGAACTGTGTCCTGGAATATCCGCAATACGCGGCACATATCGAGTCGCTTTTACAAATTAACATATGTTGGTGGTGCTTGTGGCGAAAGTTGTTGTGACCCAGCACTAGGGACGCCACCACCACCACCTCCAGTGGTGCCGGCGCTACCGTTTAAAGGTGTTAATCCGTTTCCATTACTATTGGCCAGCATTTGGATGTGTGTGTGGGAAGACGATGTAGATGACGATGAGGAGGACGAGGATGACGAATTGGGCAGCATTACTGTACCCCCAATACCACTTACAATCGGTGTTAGCATACCGACACCTATGCTGGCAACTCCTGAACCACTGGCGATGCCGACGCTGCCGCCGCTGCTGCTCACCGATGAAATTACACCCAAACTGGGACTGAATCAACGTTTGTGTCGAAAGCGAGAGTATATTATATAAACGTTCCAAACATTGTTTTGTTTCAACGGTTAGCATTAAGAAGAGAAAATGAGTAATCGAAAACATCAAAATCGTTTTATCAAAATCATACATTCAATTGCATTTGATGAGTGTAAGTGTGTCTCTGTGTATATATATATATATTATCAGGAGGGATAAAACCTAGGCTAAAGAGAAGATTCGCATAAATACTGCTGCACTTAAAAACACACAACACTCACGCACATACTCATTCGCACATCGAAGAATATTGTTTTGTTGGAATATTAGTTGGACAGTATAGTATTTAACCTAATAAGGGGAATCTGACAAATTGGAAGAACGATCGCAAGACAAGGGGGTCACAGACGAAGCTTCACTCTGAAAGTCAGCAATCCCAATAATCGCTCAAGTCATTATTTTTGGGATCTGATTTGATCTGACATTGAGACAAAGAGAAAAACGATTTTTTGATAAATACTCTTTCTCGATCGATCGTTTTTAGGATACTACTTTAGTATATTCGCTCAATCATTTTTTGAATTATGTTGCCAACAATCCTATTGAAGAGCGCGGACTTGTTGTGTAATTTCCTTATGCTTCAAAAACAAAAGAAACATTTTTAAATAAAGATTTTTCTGTGCGGGGTGCAGGCAAGGGGCATTGTACACCAGAGCGCTCGATCCATGCAACTACATTTGCCGCATGATATGTGTAGAGTTTGTTGCTGTTAGGATTTGTGATAGTGTTCATGTTATGTACGCACGTACCTATGTGTGTTTGTGTGGGTGTGTAGGTGTGTATGTGTATGAGGTGTACGGAGTATACGAGCAGAATGAGTGAGTGTCCGCGATAAGTGAAGGATACTAAAGATTAGAATGATTTCTCTTGCCATACGTTTGTATAGGAATAACACGAGTATGATACATAAGTATTTTGTTTGGAATTGGAGCGGAATAAGGACATAGTTTTGTGTAAGTATGTATTTTAAATATTATGAGTTGTATTAATATTAAAACGGGCATTGTTTTATTTGTAAACCTACAAATCTATTGATTCAAACCTACCTGCACGGTTTACACCATTGGTTTTGCTGGTCCAGTCCAAAGCGGGCTCGGCATTTCTTCATGTTATTACCTACGGAATCGACCAGAGAATATTAATTTTTTATGTTTTAAATGATAGTAAGTACAGAAAGTAGATGATTTATAAGTTAGTAATCCACATTAAATTACTTATGTTATCTACACTTACATTAAACCAGTTAACCAAGAGAAGGTAAATTAAAAGAAGCACATGAATTCATGGAGATGAAAAGATAAGTACATATATGCATGTAGAAGTTCCAATTTACTAATTTGACAAACTTTTCCAAATGTTACTTAATTAAATCTTATTAATAGCTGTCTCTGAATTAAACAATAAGAAATGAATTTTGTACTATGGACTCAGATGACCATTTGTAGGGACTGGTTTATAACAGAGTTTTTCGAAACCCAACAAGAATAACAAGGTTTTAATATGCCGATAGTCATTAAGCTCAAAAAAAGCAATTGTAATTGTATTCTGACCACCAACAGCAGACGAGCATCCGAGCTGTCTTTAGGCTTTTGTGTTGGGGCCACATTTAAGCCAGGCTCATGTGGGGAAAAATGTTTGTCAGAAAAGTGTGAGGACCTACACAAACATATTTACATGGTACATAATGCAGGGTAACTGCTACTTAGCCGACGCCACTGATAAGAAGTTATGACAATACAATAATATAAGCATGCAAAATATGGAATATGATAAACTATATATTTGTTTAGTATTTAGATGATTATAAAGCCAAATTTAAGAAGCTGTGCGTAGGTAATAATACTGTGATATGATTAGGACCTATTATTACATAGACACACACACATGATAACATAATTGGTAATCGTAGTTAATGTTGATAATTATTGATCAATATAATAGGAAGATGCATCAATTAACAAACAAAATATTTAGTGTAAGAACTATATTCGATTTTGCCAACATTTTGGGAAATTAAGTTAAAAATAATGCATGTATGTACATTTAGTATGTTTGTATGTTTTATGTATGTATGTATGTGTTTTAGTATATTAATTGGAAGTGGTCCCACATATATGTAGCTTTATAAGACTTTGTGGGAGCCACAGGTACATAGGCGTAGTGGGCAAGATAATTCAATTTTGTGGTGGTGTGATGATGTTTTGAAACCAACTGCTGATTAAAGTGTTTCGAATTATTATATATTTATATAATATTTTAGATATAAAGCCTTGCTGATGTATGCCTGTGCATGAGCATTTTGCTGTACAAGCACTTTAAAAGATTGTTTGGTTTGTTTTTGATTTTGAAGTTGACACATTTAGAGCTGGGGGTTTCACATCTCTGATCTGTATCTGTCTGATCGTTTCAAGTTGATCTATCTTGGTTTAAATCGAAATTGATTTTGGTATGATATAAATATATATATATATATATATATACATATATACATATACATATTTATATATATATATATATCTTGTAGTTTCGTACAATAGTTTTTAAGGAAATGTATCTAACCTCCGTCATTGACATCTTGCTTCCGTTTCCGCTTCTTGCCTCGCGAGGCATTCGTGCGCGAACTCCAATCGGGATACATTTGCATGTGCAGTTGACGCTCTCTCCGCGCCAATTCGTAATACTTGGCCTGCTCTTCACGCCCCAAGGCATGCCACTGGGTGTGGGATTCGATTTGTGCGTGGATTCGCGAAAATAATATTATTTAATAGTTTTAATGCAATTGTGTCGGATAGGTTAATATGTATCAAATATTATATTGGTTCGTTTCGGATTTGGGTGCACAATTTCAGTTTCAGATTTAGCCGATTGGTTTACCAAGTTATTCGTGGATAACATTGCGATATGCGCAAATCAAAATTATGAAAAATAAAAATAGATAATATGCAGACATATTAATAAAACGGTAATATCACATGGTATACGACATATGCATATGATGTTATATGGCTCTAATTTTATTTGTTCAGCCAGGGCGAAAAGGCTCCCCCACTTGGAGGATCAAGCACCAGACAAGGAACAGTGTCGAGAGAAAACGTGTTTCTCGTCGTTTAACGTTGAAAAGCTTTGACGGATCGATCTTCTAGTCGGTTTCGGGTGCATGCATTCGCCAATTTATTTCCAGACTCGTAGTTTTTCTTTTTTTTTTAGATTCGATGCATGGTTCTTACAGTCAGAATCAATAGAAATGAAAGTTTTTAAACAAAATGGTATGTTTATTTATATACATTTTTGTTATATATTTTTAACTCGCTTTTGGAAGATGTTGCCAATTTTACAAAGGTTGTGTTTTGTGTGTGTGCGTATTTGTGTTGCTCTGACCAGTATGTGAGAAGCTGATCTGCAGTTGTCCTAAGCCCTAATGCCGTAAAATCGGTGATTTGGGATTTTAAGCAAATAATTTGCAAAGTTTTGTCAAGTTTTCAAGTTCCGTAATTAAAAATAATCATTCAAAATGTTCAAAATGATCACAGACCAGACCCCTTTAAGGCATTGACTTTCTTTTTTCAAATACCTCTGGGAACACTAGTTCAAGAGTCAATTGAAAGAATACATGAATATTCAGTAGGTGAATTCTTTGGATAGGCCTCCTCCTTCAATTCATGAGGTGTAAATATCTTTCAAAATCTTCTTTTCAAATTATTTTCAAATGCTTCTACATTACTAAAACGATTACGATTCGTTGTTGAAAAATTGTGTTTACCTGTGCCGCTTTTTATGAATTAAGAAGTCAATTTTGAGTCAATGATTACTAATATTCGTGATTTTCCAATATTTAGGATGGATACAAATGGAAGAGAACTTAAGAAAAATTTTTACAGATCTTAGTTATTGACCATCTTCAATTGCCTTTTTGGATCAACTTGTTGTTGAGTTTAGGTTTGTTGTAATTTTCTATAGGTTGATAATTCTATGATTCTAATATTCTATCTAAAGTCAAACTCAAAGCTACAAAACAGAGCGATGATACGGACTCTCTAGGTGTTTTTGGATTTTGTAGTTCAAAAGTTTTTTTATACATACTTTTACGGTAGGTTACGAGAGTTCAATACAATCTAAGTATTTACACAAATTACATAGAGATGTTAGGTACATTTTTAAATTACTGTTACTGTTAATTGGTGTTGTTCTTGTTTATTTTTTTTTTTTTTTTTTATTATTATTATTTTTTTTTTTTTTGTTAGTAGCTGGATGTACTATGTGTGCTTGAGAGTTACAGTGTATGTGTGTTTATGTATGTAAAGGTGTATGATTTAATGAAATCGAAAAACATAAAAGTTGAATGCAGTTAGAAAAGAAAGAGATGTAAAAATTTGACAATTTTGTGCAATACCTCCCGAATCCGCTGTCGATCTGTCTTTTTTACGCTTTTTCTTTTTTGACACGTAACCGTAGTTATCCCGTGCGCTCCACCCCGGATACAATTCCATATGCAATTGACGCTCTTGCCGCGCCTTTTCGTAATATTTGCTTTGTTCTTCGCGGGACAGTTCGTGCCACTACAAAAGTATCATATATGAATGTGAATCAATTAGCATAGGTTTATTGAAATAATACGAATTTCTTCTTTATATATTAAGCAATACATAAACGATATTGAAATACACATTTTACTAAAACTTGTATGTCCGCCATTTGTCAGCAGGTGTCAGTGTGTCAAAGTCAGATTAATTCTTCAAGATTTTGCAAATGGAATTTAATGGCGTATTTTTATACTACTCCATTCTATTTATGTCTATTTTCATTTTCATTTTAATTTCTGAAAACTATAACTGCATATTTGTAGAAATTTGTATGTGGCTAGTAATATAACCAAACTAAAACGAGCTTACCCGTCGCCCCAGAATTTGATTAATAGCAGCCGATTCCTTGAGCGTACATTCGGCAACAACTTTGGCACGCATTTCCTTCATATAGAGCATAAATGCATTCAGCGGTTTCTTGATATGTGGCTTTTTCTTGTCGTTTGAACTATCTTTACAGTCGTTTGCTTGCGAATTCGATGAGTTTTTTGCATCCAAGTTTCTGCAATTAAAGTGAATAATAAAGGATGAGTTATTATTCTTAACGAAGGGACCTGGCCGAACTGAACTGTTCGTAGATACTATTATACTACTATTATATATTGTTTAAATGTGTATCAATGCAAATGACAAATAGAACTGGGCAGAGAAAAAAAGTTTTAAATTAGAATTAAAACTGAAGAATTAAAAGTTTAATGCACCATATAAACATAAGATTCCGTGCTTTTTACTTATAGAGGACGTAAAAATGGGTTACACAGACTATTTTTAATTCATTCATGAATTAAATATATGTTTTTTTTTGTATACCATGCACACATAGGGTGAAACGGTATATTAACGCCGCTTAAATTAATACAACAGGCCGATGGAAGCTCTTTCGACCAAATGTAAAAGTTAGAGGCACCAAATTTGGTATGCCGAATTGTGTGGTATACATACTCTAAGGATGAAGTAAAGTTGATTTTTAATTCTACTATCTATCAATATACCGATTTTTTATTAAATGAAAATAGCCAAGTTAAGCACATAAACTTATGACCGTTGGCTCGTGTGCTTGTAAGAGCTAACGAGGTAGCCCATGTTTTATACACACATTTTGTATTAAAAATTTACAGTTGTTTCACCTGGTGCATGGTAACCCGAAATGGAATGTTTGTCACGAAAGCACTTAGAAAATTTAACAAAAAATTTTACATTTTATTATTAAAAACAATAAATATATGCTAAAAATTACTAATACAAGTTATAAATCGATAAAGGAAAATAAAAACAAATATTAAATTCAATATTTAAGCTGTATTCTGTTATAATACAAAACCTATAATGTTTTAAATTATAAATTTGTGTAAAATTACATATTTTTCAGCTTGGTTCCAATACTCAAGTCGAAGGGGGCGTCAGCAACAGGCCCATCGTCGCACTCATCACCAATTCCATTTGCGACGCAGCCTCCGTTTCCGATGCTAGCTGTTAAAGCGCTAAACCGCGCCTTAAACATATCAGTTAGGGCTCGTTCCTGCAGTGCGGTTACAGCGGCAATGGCTGAGGATGCCCCATGAACGGCTGGAATGGATACAGGAACTGAAAGAGGGACTGAAGGGGACTTCATTGTAGACGCTGTAGGGGAAGTCGGTAAACTCTCGTTTGAATGCTTTCCAGACGAATATTCCTGTTGGCAGTTATTCCGAATAGCCGTGCCTACACCGGAGGATAAAGCCGGTGTTTCAATGCGACGCGCGTATCTTGATTTTCTTCTATGGTATTTACTGTTCGAGGCTGTGGAACCCACAAATGTACCAGTGGAGCAACTGCTATTACTGCTTGTTGGTGGTGTCGATGGCGTAGGTGGAAAATGAATGTCGGCCAAATAAGCTGTATCACTGGCACTGGAAACAGTTACGCCTTCCCGGTGGTTTCGCAAAACGACTACCGGAGAGAGGTTTAGAGCAGAAATGCTATCCATTGTGTCCCTAGTACCTCTGGCATCTGCAGCGGTTGTCACAGCAGCCGTGAAAATGTTTGGTATTCGCAGGGCATTGTCCTTCGATTCGACCGATGACAACGATGCATACTCCAGAATAATTTCTGCTGCTGTGGTGCAATTTTCAACAAGCCCACTCTTTTCGCCTTTTGGATGCCAAATACATGCGGGTGATGAAATCGCCGATAATTCCTCGTCACTATCACTAGGGGCCCCATCACTGTGGCCATTGATGGAGAAAAGGGCTGATGTGGACTTCGCTTGTCTTAGAATAATATTTTCAATGTCGTGCAATGATCGCGTTTTCATAGTTTCAGAATCGGAAATGCATTCTGGTTTGCTATCCGTTCCATCTGCATGTCTTGTTTTAAAATTTTTAAATTTCTCAAATTCAATTTTTCCTGCACCAGGCATAGTGGTTGCTCCATCACATTCCGCTGACAAAGCAATTGCAGCCAGGGCCATAACAGCATGAGTGGGTGTTTGATTCGAGGTGGATTTTGATCCTCTTGCTTCTGGATCTGGTGTAAGACCCAAACGTTGAAGACTCCGCAAATAATATAGCTCAGCACTACTCCATTGATGATAAAGTTTTCTGACTTGTTCTAACATGTTTTCGACTATTTTCCCATTACCATCCAACTGACTTTTTACGGTTGTGTCCAAAGCCGTATCGCTACCATCATTTCTGTCCTCATGCATCTGTGACTGAGGTTGTTGGTGGGTCAACAAGTTCTGCCGGAATTTACTAGAAAGCATTGCAAGTTGCTCCAGACTTCTTTTTACATCGAAGAGCAGGGTTTTTTGTTCCCGAAACAAATGGCACGTGGATTCAACGGTGCAACATTCTTTTCTTAAATGTTTGGTTACCTTGCGATTTGCTTGTCGGAATAGATGGGATTCCGCTTGAGTTGGAAGTGGTGAATGCTCGGGATCGGGATGTTCATGTTGCTGCAGGGTTACATTTGAGTTTTCTTCGTTTTGTTCCGCGTCATTTAATATACGGTTGTTATTGTTGCTATCATGAGGAGCGGCTACAAAAGCAACGGGCAAGGATGGCGAGGCAGCTGCTTCCTGGCAAACTGCTGACTTTGTATCAATGTTACTGTTTGACCCCTCAAAGTCCATGATTTGCAAAGCTTGATCGCTCTCTGACTTTGCATGTATGTCGGGCGTGCTGTCTTGTTCGGATAGTGTGGGCTGCAAAAATCTGGCATAGAGCAGTTGTGTGGCTAAGAGCTGTTGTTGCTGTTGCTGTTGCTGGGAGCTATGCTGAGATAGAGCACTAGTACCATAGACGTGGCTCAATAGTTCATCTCTATCCTGGTTGCGCTCTGCTCCATCCTCTGTCTTTGGCCAGTGTTGCCGTGCAAGCAAATCCGACAATGACGAAGCATGTGCCCCGACCCCCATTTTCACCCCTGTCGCATTGGTGCCAGAAATAGGTACACTGAATATATGCTCCAGAATATCCAAATTCTGCTTATTTACATTTAGTGTGCTATACTCCCCATAAGCTGCTCGAAACGAGTCTAAGTAATTATCCTTCATATTGGTACCGATCTCAATCCCAGGTGTGGTAGGTTTTGTTGCAGACGATATTCCAGTCAATGGACTTCTTGAATCACGGTCCTTACCATTAGCAGGTTCATCGTAGCTCGACATTGCAGGAATTTACTGATAATATGGTAAAACTGCAACACGAAAACCAGCTTCTGTTGGGATATCGTAAATCTAATGGCGTATGTTGCTTAATTTGCACAATTTCACTTTTTGTTTTTGACTCAACTTTTCAATGATTTTGGAAAATGTATGCATGTTAAACCTAAAACCGTAAACAATTTGTTTAATTGTGTCAAGTTTTTGACTAGGTGAGTTTGAGAATGATTTGCTAATATACTTCTTTATTTTGATTGAAGTTACAATTTCAGCATTTATTATCCAACAAATTAATTCCGCAACTAAAATAAAACTTAAAATTTGTATGTATGTATACATAAAATCATAAAAACTATTTAAAACATTAAAACGTTGCTACTCGAAAGTCCGATTAGCAAAACTCTGAGTTCCCTTTATGTAATTCTAATCCTTTAAACTTTGCATGTTCTTGACCTGTACTACCAACAATGGAACAATATCTACTACCGTTCATCATCAACATGAAATGTGTAAGTCCCATTACACATTAATTAATAAAATCTCTCTGAGTTGCTGAATCTGCAAAAATTTTCCCTCTTGTTTTCTCTGTACTCGGCAGGCGCATTGGCTGTTAAAACTGTCCTGTTGCCTGCCTGTTGCAGACAGACATAATGAAAGCAATAACATTACCAAGTGTAACTAGAATAAATATGTGAACCAAATATTCAATATTGTTTCTGTATCTACATTATATAGCAGCTTTATTTACCACTCTCTCGTCTTATTCTGTTTCTCTCTCCCTATCGGCCTCTCTCTATTATCCATTTGCAATTTGTTGCCTATAAAAATGCACCTTTATCTCGAACGTTATACATACTAATGTTCATAGTAAATTAATGTACCAATATACATATATTGTTTAAATGAATTTAGATTCATTGTTTTGTGTGAACGAGTTTTGAAATGCCTGTAGTTAAAATTAATCTCCATTTAAATCTGTATGTGTAGATACAAATTTCCTTATTTTTAATTAATTTTAATTCCTGTTAGAATTTTTTATAAGCACATAGTTAGACGAAGTTTAACAAATAATCGTACATGTCAATCTAATTTATTTTTATGCAAACTCAAACACCACGAAGGACAAAAACTTTACACAACCCCGACTTATATTGGCTTTTCCCCATTATGAGGGCACGGTCTTAGCATCACATTAATAGTATACACTGTGCACCAGAGTAAAACATCATGAAAAAATTAATGCAAATATTTCAAAATGTTTATCTATGATGACCAACTAAAACGTCACAATATAAATATTTTTATTACTAAGTATGACCGATTAGACAAGTGCTTATTCTGTTTTAAGGTTTCGATTGTTGTAACCGCCGCCAATAAAGATTTTCGCAAACGTGTACATACTGGTACAACAATTTGACAAATTACATTCGTCCTTTCGGGCTTTAAAGCTATCAGTTTACTCGTTCTTCATCGTTTATTGCAAGGCGGCAGCGTGCGCCAGTGCCACAAATGCGCGGTGAGAGCATGCGAGCGTGGGCGCAGTGTTCTCTTTCTCTCCGCTGTACAGGGTACACTCTTTGCAATTCAAAGAGTCAACTGAGTATGTAGTTTTTTGTTCAATTTTCCCGCAATTATAATTAAATCCTGTTTATTTCGATATATAATAATCAAAATGTATATTAATATTTATTGTCCTGCTCGAATCTATTTTCTAATTTATTTCCCATGGAAAATTTTAATACATTAGAAATAATAATTTAATTTCAAAAAACCCTTACATTGAAGCTATCGATAAGTATCTATCGATATGCGATGAAAAAACTCGTTCGCTTTACCAAACGGTTGAGCAACGGTTCTTGCTTTTAACTTGTTGAATGACGATGATGTGAAAAATAAAGCAGATGTGATGTTGCAAAAATGTTTAGTTACGACTAGCATGTAATTTTCCTATTTAATTTTATTATTCATTTGTTGATTACCGCAGCCATTAAATGTGTTTGTTTCAGTGTCCTCCGTTAAGAATGGACAAATATACATACATATGTACATATGTATGACTTTTTTAAAATCTTCAGAAATACAAAAACACTTACATATGAACTCTTTAAAAATGGTATGAGTTTAGTGAAATTCATAGAAACTTATACATATTTTCAATTTGGTGTCACGATTCATAACGGGCCTTTTTAAATTCTGATTTTTGATGTTATTGTATGTATTGTATGTACATACATATCTATATGTACATATGTATGTACATAGATACTATGTTTAGATTGTACATAGGTTATGTGCATTTCAACTTTACAAGGGATCAAAGTAAAAAAAAACATTTTTAGCCATTAAAAAAAAAAAAAAAAAACTTTAAAACATTAAGTATTGCTTTACACAGTGAGAACAAGGAAAATTTATAATTACATCACAATTTTGAATTTTTGTTGAAGAACATGACATTTCGTCTACTTTCGATGAAAAATAATTTCACACCTTTTACATTGTGGCACTTTGGATGAAAAAACAATTTTTTAGCACAGACTTCGTCATAGCTGAAGTCGGCCGTCTCTCTGATTTTCCGTTTTTTCCTTGATCCAAACATATGTATGTATATATCTATCAAGACCGCCCCCAATCCAATTATGTAATTTCTATCCCCTTTTACTTTCGAATTCAAATCGGTTTTATTATTTTAATAGACGTACTAGCTACGGAAATTCAAGTAGTTATACCACGTATCGGAAATGCTAATTTTGGCTATGGCGAAGTTAATACTAGCCAAATACATCTGTGTAAAACAAATAAACCCAAAGAGCCGGGATTAAGCGTACATACTCTGCAAGAATTTTTTTAATGTTATTCTTAAACTTATATTTTTTCCTATTCCTATTTCTAAATTTATCTCAAAAGTCAATTTTCGGCGATAGATCGGCCGACAAACTTCGGCATGAGCTTTGACATATGTGATATAGTTATCCAATTGTGATAAAAATTCACAGAATGCAATTTATTTACGTGCGGAAGTTAAATAACCTGTTTTGGGATAATTACATAAGAAGCAAAAAAAAAATCCTGATCGAAATTTCTACCGATCTACCGAGCTATTTGAAGCTACACTCACCCAATTTTGATGCTGATCTTAAAGCTTTATTAAAGTGACAAGTATTAATTTATAAAGTAACAAACATTAATTTACAAATTTTCAATTGGATCGATCTTATTGAGCAAAGTATATGTTATCGAGCGATCGTTCCTTCAGTCATTAATGGGAATTTAAAAAAGTTATTTAGAAAAGTCAATGCTACGAAATCCAAGACATATTGTAAAAACAAGGTCACATGGAAAGTTTTTGCGCTGTAAAAGAAGATTGCCTTGTTCAAGACGGCCGGACAGGCGAACGGATAGCCGGACTGGCAAACAAACGGACATGGCTATATGAACTCGCCTCGTCGTTATGATGAAGAATATACTATAAACATATATGTATGTATACTTTATATAGTATTAGATGCTTCCTTTAATAAGAAGTACATTTTCGGCCTTATAACTCTGGGTATAAAAATTCATAAACTCAAATTCTTAGTTGTATTAAAAGATCGTGCAATGCATGAATGACCAATACAAGAACAAAATCAATTCATGGTTTCATGATTTTCAAACTAACACGGAAGAATTTCCTTGTGAATACAAGGATTAAGGATAGAAATATACTCTTGATGTTATGACGCACATAGAAATAAAAAAAAAGACAAAGTAAATCTTCCATCGACATCGGTATACCATGCACCACGTAAAACGACTATCTTAAATGTATGGGACCAAATGTACATATGTATGAACATTAAATTATTTCTATATGTTTCGTAGCATGCATATGCCTTCTCGTTCATTCCTATTCCGCCTAAGTTCAAATTCGGATTTTTAATAGATATGAATAACAAATATTGGTCTTTTAAATTTGATTGTCATAACTGAAATACATATTGTAAAAGGAAATCGCGCCGAGTCTCTTTGTAATTTGGCTCTCAAATAAAGTGTTTGAGCGACTTTTTTTTGTAAGTTAACACTTAATTTCATTAAAATTGCCTATAACACGAAATACAGCGGATGCGTTTCCTCTTCAAACGGTTCAAAAATTTGATAAAGATTTTTTAAGATCTGGAACTCGTCCCCAGTCAAAGGTAAAGGAGCTTGAACAATGTTGAGCAAAACTGAGGAAAGGTTTTGTTAATAAAATTGTTCGCAGCTTCAGCAACGGCCTGTTTCTATATAAGATTATACGTCTTGCCAGTTTCTTGAGTATTTCTGAAGTTTTTTACTGCAATCAATATTTTCTTCACTTTACTTTAATAAAGATCAAGTAGAGAATATATAGAACTCAGTAGCCTGAACTTTAGATTTTGTTATAACCATTTTAAAATAATATTAAATTTTGCATACAAAAAAGAATTTAGGAAGCTTTTAAAGAAATTAGAATTTTCACACCTCGGTACCGCACCTGGTCGGTGAACCAAAACTTGAGTTTATGCAAGTAACTTCGAAAAAATCAAAGTCGAAGTTTGCATACCCTTGTAAGGAATTTCAAATGTAAAAAGCAAACCACGCCTCCCACAATACATATGCAAATTTTTAAATGCTTTGTGACAGCCATAAAATGTATAATTATGTATAGTCTAACTGACTTAAATTTTGTTTAGAAAAAACATGCCCTTTTAAGCTCAATGATATTTGTTGTATTGAATTGACTCACATTGCTATACGAACTCAGCTGGACGTTTTCGCAGTGTTATCTTGCGTTTTAGACTTTTTGGCCAAATTAATATCGATACTTTTCAAAAGAGTTTTAAAAAACTGAAATTGGCTAAGGAGCTACAAAGACAACCAGAATTTAGATTCAGTGTACATTTCTTAATAACCTAAGGTTTAAACTTAGTCTGAATGATATGTAGGATATTAATATGTTCGAGATTCGTATAGAATGTACGTTCTGTCGCATTTTTTCGAATTCCGTTCAGGCTTAACTTTCGAGTTAAGGGGCAACAAGATTCGAACGTGAGGCGAATTTTAGGGGATGGTGTCTAATGCGCAGGCGCTTCGCCAATGAGAAAGCCAATGAGAGAGTTCATATATCGAGGATGTTTGTCTATTTGTTACTCATAGCTGTATATGTATGTATTCGTGCAAGTATTGAAGTGAGTTGTAGATGAATTAAAGATGGCGACTGTTAAGCGCCCACCCACGAAAACGCTAGAGAATACCACGAGTACCCAGAAAACTGAAAATTACACAAATTATACACAACATTTTAAATATTTTAAAGTTCATCCCTGTACGATTGGGAGAACAATATTTTTTAACCAGGGACCAGATTAGATTTAATAGTCTCCACATAAGAAAAGAAATGCTTAATGACAGCATTTTAGACATTTTAAGCATTCGACTTCTTCTGATTCACTTCCACTTTAATTTACCATTTTGAGCAGTAAAATGAAATTTAGTTGCAACGTATCTTTCGACTTACCTTGGATACCGATTATTCGTTGTTGTGTCTTGAGCGCCGCAGTCTTGTTTAGAACTGGCCGCAACAATTGCAGGATGGGAATTTAGCACATGATGAGATGTAGCATGGACTGAAGGCAACAGGCTCGGTGAGAATCGGAATGGAAAGTCGCTACAAAGAAAACAAATATCTGTCAGCGGCCTACATAATGTAGCGGAGATTGTTAAATTACCTTGAGAGCGTGGTATTAATTGGTAAGGAAGTGGGGTACGGGGTCCTAAAACTAGATGCTGAGTATACAGATGGTGTGTGCCTAAAATATAATGACAATATATTGTATACATTAAAATTATGTTGAAAAATTGGTTAGTCCACAATTAAAAAGGATCCAGAGAACACTTACCATGAAGCTACTTGGGACATTTCTGGACTCAGCATTGGATAAGGGTATTGACTTGCAGCAAATGGATATAACGCTGGACGTGTAAGAGCTAAAAATAAGAAACATTTTTAAATACTTTCATATTAAAAATTCTAAGCAAATTCGACAAATCAATACAAACAACAAATCCAACTTTGTAATGGACAAAACTTATTTTTCTGGTTAAGGCAATTATCGGTTAAAGTCTTTTTTTCCAAACCTTAATAAAGTTTAATACTAACGATAAAATCTCGAATTCACCTTAGAATTGATAAAGATTAGAGTAAGCTGAACACTAATTCCGAATATATATGCATATTTGGCAACTAATTTGTTAACATTTGTTCTATCAACATTGTACGATCAGCTCTTTGCATGGAGATTGGGAGAAGCCGTTGCGCCATTCCACCCAATTCATTAACCGTCTCAGTTGCTCAGATGCTGATGCGTTTCAATTGATTACCCGCTACAACGACATCCTCGCCCAGAAACTCATTGAAATCCCAAATGAAAGGGAGGTAGTAGTAAATGCAATGTATACGCCTGCTTGTAGAAGCCCGTAAAGTAGATGTGTAAATATAGGATTATTTAGCAATTTTTCTCTTCGCTCAAGCCGTTTTCAATTTAATTGAAAATTTGTTGTCCTTTCTCTATCGTGATCCGTCGATGTCCCCGTCCATGTGCGCGTCCTTCGCACAATACAATTCTGTCGTTGTTGTCATTTTCAAGTTTTTATTGTTGCCTACTGATGCTGGCTGAATAGAACGGAGTGCAGGGCGACTGTCACTGTCGCTATAATCACCCGCTGGCAAATAGGGCTCGGCATGTGCCGCAGGCCACTCTGGCAATGTGATGAAGACTTGAAATTGAGCTAGCGACAAAAAGGATGTCATTATTATGTGGTTGTGCAACATGTTTTTATTCATTACGTTGTTGTTGGTAGACTTCGAATGGGTCACAGAATATAACTGATATCTTTCCCCTTCCCCTTTACTCGACTGTCATGCAACCCTTAAGCTACATATACACATGTATAATTCTTAAGCGGTGCACTATCAATTTCAAATAAGGGAAGTATTTGTTGAATATATTGGTGTTGTCCGTTTGTAAGTTTTTTGTGACAGACCTATTTATAATACGGCTGTAATAAAATCCTTGGACCCATAGTTTCTTATTAAAATATTTCTTTTTTTACGTGTCAAGTTTTAAAAAACGATATTTCCAATATGCTGTATAACTTTAAATTGAAAACTTGATGTTGTCGTGCAGTCTATCCGAGACTATACATATACTAATATATTATGGATGGCATTCAAATCATTTGAAATCCATCGATCAGATAAATTGTCGCATGTGAACTACAAAATGAGGAGAAGGACCGTTTCATCGATGCCATCTATACCCGTCCCACTTAAGTCGCGCATATCATTACTGGAACATCTAGAGAGGCATGTGGCTCTGCTCAGGACGATTTCAATCGTGATGTACAACCAGATTATACAGTATGGTTTTGCTCAATATTAAGCCCGGGGTTCTTTCTGCATGCAGGGTCAGGACACGGGGGTTGTTGGCAGCCCTGTCAACACCCCAGGTTATATTCTGAGCGACGTCCTTTTGAGCATTCCGCACAGAGGGCGGTCGCACTACTTTATAGCCGTTGAAAGGAAAAACGCCCCTATTCGTGTTCTACTAATAGACCGGCAATTAGTCGTTTTTATAGTATTAAAACCAGATTTTGTCAAAATATAATTTGCATTGTTATTTTCAACTTAAACCATGACCCACATGACCTGAAACCGAACCATTAAACTGTTTATATTCAACATTATATAAAATAGCAATGTATGACTATATTTTCTTGTGCAGTTCAAATTGAATACTTTGCTAAGGCAAAGCAAATAAAAGAAGTAAGTATTTTTTTTTTGAATTGTTTTAAATTATATAACAATATTTTTGGTTACTTGGATATTTTTGATGGACTGCTAGATATTGGTATGGTATATCAAAGTTGAAGCTTTGTCGACCCCATAAAGTACATATATTCTTGATCGGCATCAACAGACAAGTCGATCTAACCATGCCCGTCCGTCCGTCTGTCCGTTCGTTTAAACACCTACATAGATCTCGGGGACTATAAGATCTAGATGTATAATCGTAGTTTTCGACTAAGCCGACGGCCTTAGATGCTATGTTAGTATAATAGTTTACAACTGTATCCTATACTGATAATAAGAAGCAAAAAAGTTTTTCTGACCGAAATCACCTTTCGACCGATCGTTTTAATAAGTTCTATATCTATAGTCATTACCAATTTAATAAAAAATTATTGATAAAAGACACTGGCTTCGACCGATTGTTCCTATTGGGGCTGTATGATCCGTTGCAACTGAATCCGAGATATATAATGCTTGCAGTATATACAAGCTCACATGCAACGCGCTATAGATCAGTATAAACGACATGGGATGACTTTGCGTTGACTTATTTGTACCGACAGACATACGGACGGACATGACTACATGAACTCCTCTCGTCGTCTTAGTCAAGAATATATACATATGTACTGTATATGATCGGAGATACTTCCTTCTATGCATTGCACACTTCTGACCAATAGTAATATACCATTTTTTGCAAGGGTACAAAAAACTTGAAAAATATCGAGAAATATTGTTCGTTCCTATGCCAAATTATTTTTCTTTCAAATAATATTTGTATTCTACCGTGGGTTCTACTGCTTGATACCCGTTTGTTGTTTATAATAATAATTATTTTAATCCAGAATTAAAAAACAAACAATAGCATTTTTAGCATCACAATTTTCCAAATAAATCGCTTTCATTTTGAAACAAACTGGGGGACGTTATGAAAGTAGGCCCGAACACATATCATCACCCCGCGTGTCCGTGTCATCTAGCCAGCTCGGATTTTATTATGTTATTCAATTATTAGTACGATGCTGCTGCTATTGTAAGGAATCATAAAGCCGTGTAATCCACAAGCAGCTCTTAAGTGCATGCCTTTTATTTGCGCCGCTGGTCCCCATTAGATCGGCCGACCCGCAGTGTGTGGGTATTACTCTGGGCTCTATTCCTCTTGACAGTCCAACCACCGAATCGTGCCGCACCGCAAGCATTGCCACTCCACTCAAGCTGGCAAACACGGCGAGGGAAATTTGGCAGAATGGATGAATCAATTTCATAATATACCATACACACAAATACAAATAAAATCGCATCATGTGCAATTATTATTCCATAATTTGTTGAATTTCGTCTTTAAAGTTGGAGGGTGAAAAAGTCAATAGCTTGCGGTTGGGTTACCCGGTCGACCAAACGGAAGGCGGAGTTTTCATTGTTGATTTTACCTGATCTATGTATGTATTCATTAATCTGTAATCTAGGAACTGTTGGACAATTTGCTTCGAGCAGGAGGCTTAATAAATTTTTATTTGAAATACTTCGACATTGGCAACAATATATACCATGCCAGAGTTTAATGAGGCGTCCCGTATGGTAAGCTAATTCAAATAAATTTTTTTCATTCAATAAGCCGTGAAATTCTTAACAGACAAGAATTCAAATTTTCTTGTCTCTGGTTTCATCTTATCTTGTATTCCTTTTCTCAAGTAGCTCTTATTGAACGATGAAAATATATTCAATTTTCCTTAGTGGTTAAGCGATTTCAGATGATAATGGAAATTTTCCGCACAATTGACAATTAATTAACTGATTGTTCACCTATAGTACTGAACACATTTGCATTCCGAAAGGTTGAAGCTCATTTTAATAAAAGCCCAATCCGCCGAAAGTTACGGAGGAATAGAAGGCATTACAACAGGAACAATATGCATGCATACTTTTAAATCACAGTACGGCTGAACCAAAAGTCAAAATGGGAAGCTGATATAAAAATACGCATACATAAATAATCTTACCTATAGCTTTGGGATCCAATTGGTACGGCGGTATGCCACAATGCGCGGGGGGCGGTGTTGTCATTGGGTCTCCATTATGACAGAAAAATGGAGGTAGTCCTATTTTATTTGCCTGTAAAAGATTTAATCCAGTTTTATTTGTGTGTGCATTGTAAAAAAATGTGCAAAATAAGTAGACTCCTCAAATTTCGTAATACATTTCAAAAGAACACTCCAATTCAGGAATATGTGCATATATATGTATGTATATGGCTTCTGACTCTTATATTCATTTTGTCGTCTTTAACATGGGCCGAGAGAGTCTTCTCACAAGTGAGAGAGGCGAAATGCCCATTACTTTGACTGGGCAGACTATTATTATTTGTTTAAGGCAACGAAAATTTGTCCCTTTTCCAACAAGCTCTAACTATCGTTAAAAGCACCTAAAATAATTTATATGTACAAATATATACATACACATGCGTGAAATTGTAGATTATAAAAAACTTTTAATTTACTTTAAATAAAAAGAAAACGACATTTGTTTTATTTCTCAATAGTCTATATTAAATTTGAATACTGATACATTTCTATCGAGAGACTAAGAAATATTGTAATAGAGGATAAAATTTTGAGTTCAGTCTGTATAAAAAACAGTATGTATGTATGTATGTATAAAAGAGAGTACTCGCTTAGCTGTTTATATGTACATTTGTAAATACGTGTATTTCTGTTTGCAATTTGTCTGTGGTAAAAATAAGTATGTATGTATGTAAGTATGTATGTTGGAATATGTGTGCTCTGCAAACGAACTCTTGTAGGCTCATTGGCCTAAGGGGTTGAGGAAGTTGGGGAGTTGTGGCCTTACGCCAGGATGAACTACTATGCATCAACAAGAGGAGTTGAGGGCATTAAACTTTGCATTTCGTTGGCATTGTGACCTGTGCTTCATCTTTGTGGTGTTCTCACCATACTGAACTCTCCATCATTCCCGGGACCATCAATAAGGCAGAAAAAGAGTTAAAGAGAATGACTAAGAACAGAAAATGGAAACAGAGACCAGTTAAATGAAATAGTTCAAAACCCTCGTTAATTTTCCTAAATACCTCGCATTATTGAAATCACAAATATTTCCACCCAAGATGCATTTAATGGGAAATAAACTTAACTATTCATATATACAACTCTCGCTCTTGGCGGTTTTAATTGCGGAGTTCCAGATGCGGCTGTGTAACTCAGGGGATTTCCTCATTGACCCATGGGCTCCGTATGCCATGTGGATAGTAATTGGCATTCAAGACAATCCTTAGAACTCTGTTGTCGGATTGTACCCTATGTAGAAACACCATATATTATATTGTCCTTTGTAACGTTTATGACCGTAGTCGCAGCTTTGATCTTCTTTCAATCAGCCAGTTATTTTTTAAAGTGACAAAAAAAAGCGTTTCCGATTCAAATCAGTAGCCTGAACTTCATTGATCCTAAGTGCCGCCTTATTAATTTAATTTATGTTTATATACATATGTAATACGTCTTTGCCCTTGGGTCGGAGTGGGTAGAGGTTAACACTAATTTTACTTAGGCCCGGGCCTGGTGTCATATGGGCCACTTGTTCGTACTGAGTGTTGTAGGTCTACTTTTATATTACTAAAACTTTGAAACAGCCTGTGACAAAATTGTAAGATGAATATTTATCAGTCGAACTAGGAAATCTCATAAATTCGGAAAAAAATATCCAGTTTAGCAAAGTGCTTGGTTCCTTCAGTGAGCGAGACAGCATTTGTTTGATTTACGATTTAAAAGAAATAACAAATAATGCTATGGTTAGTAAATTAAGAACACTTTTACATTATTTATTATTCATACATAAATCATTAGAGATCTTAAATTAACAGATCTCTAATGATTTATGTATGAATAATAAATAATGTAAAAGTGTTCTTAATTTACTAACCATAGCATTATTTGTTATTTCTTTTAAATCGTAAATCAAACAAATGCTGTCTCGCTCACTGAAGGAACCAAGCACTTTGCTAAACTGGATATTTTTTTCCGAATTTATGAGATTTCCTAGTTCGACTGATAAATATTCATCTTACAATTTTGTCACAGGCTTTTTCAAAGAGGCTTTTTCCAGAGAGCTGGGGCTATCTTCGGCCCAAATTTCATGCCAAATTTCTTTAACTCTAATTGTAGTAAAAAACACAGCAGGAGTCACAGTTTTTCACCGATCGTTTCTATGCGAGCTGTATGATATAGTCACCCGACATATGGCACACTCATTGATTAAGCTGATAAATATTAATTTTTTTGACAATTGCGTGAAAAGTAACGAAGTTATTGATAAAAGTCACTGTTTTCGGCCGATCGTTTCTATAAGAGCTACATGATATAGTCACCCGATTTTGATCAAACTTGGTACAGTAAACTTAGAATCATACATTTTTATGACAATAGCGTTAAAAGTAACGAAGTTATTGATAAAGTCACTGTTTTTGACCGATCGTTCCTATGGGTTATAAGTGTAATAAACTCAGCAATATTAAATTTCACGATAGTAGCTCAGAAAATAACGAAGTTATTGAGAAAAGTCACTGTTCGTGACTATGTCGTTTTTATGGGAGCTGTACGATATAGTGGTCCGATCCGGCTGCATACGAGATCTACAAACTGTGCAGTATATACAAGCCTACATGCCAAATTTCAATTTCTGTAGCTCTACCGGTCTAGGAAAATTTTCCGTCGATCCAGACGGACGGACGGATGGCTATATGAACTCAACTCGTCGAGCTGATCAAGAATTTATATACTTTATATGGTCGGAGATGCTTCGTTCTACACTTCTGACCAAAATGAATATACCCTTTTTGCAAGGGGATAAAAACCATTTTAAAATTTTAAAATATGCCTTTTAATTTTAAATTTTCCCACAAAGTGCAAATGTATCCCGAAACAGTAATTTATAATAAAGAATTAAAAACTCTTAGTGTATTATGTTTTTGATTAGTACGACGATATAAGTTTATATAGCCATTCCCGTCCGAAAGTCTGGATCAACTACAGTGGTAGCACTTTGGATGTGGAAGGACTACCTCACATACATATACACCAAATATATAAACGATCAGGAGCAATGACTGTTACAAATAACTTCGTTTCATCCTAGCAAAAACATGCTTCGATTTGGTACCTTATCACTGGTCAAAGTTATTGCTTAACGCTTCCAACAAAAAGTTGTCCTATAGTGATTTTGTACCTCTATAGCCTTTTAATCTATAATCAAGGCATTTTTTTTATCCCATTCTTTTAGAAGCACATGTTTCAACTGGACTTTTGATAAAATTTCGTAATAGATTATAGTTATACCATGCATCAATAGTAAGCTTTTTCGACCCCATAAAAGATTATGTATTCTTGATCAGGATCAAAAGCAGAGTCGATCTAGCCATCGAAAACTAGCAAAACGAAAACCTCCGAATTTAGTACGTAGATTTGCTTAGTATGCGTTCAGTTTATGATTATTTACAATTTTGTCACTTCCGCTTCCATAATCTAGAAATAACCGATTGCCTCTCACAATTCTTTGACTATCCAAATCAAATTCAGCTGACTAATTAGTCTTATTAATGGCTACCAGTCTACCCCATTATATTAAAATCGGACTAGAAACATGTAAAATATTCGTATAAACGTTTTTAGGGTAGGCTAGTGGCGGCGCTAGAGTGCTCCTGTATTTGTAAGAGTGAGCGAGATAGCATATGCTATAAGGCATGTCAAAAGAATTTAAGAGACGAACATTTTATTTTGGAAATGTAAGATAGTTTTTCACCTGGTACATGGTATTCCAAAGTCGGGAACACGACTTACTTCATTATAATTAGAAGTACAAGTAGTTCGCGTTATACATATGTACATACATATGTAATACATATTATGTATGTATATCGACTTTTACTAAATTCGCATGTACATATGTTTGTATGTATATATTTGAATTTAAAGACATTCTTAGGTGCTTGTATACTTAATTTTGATCTTAATATAGGGTTAATAATAATCAAAAATTATTTAATTATTGTTTTGGAGACAATATTTCACAGGCCTTCAAACTTTCGCAGAAATGTCGATGTGAACAATCTATGTATGACACTTATGCGTATATGTATATACATACATACGCATTCATAAATACGTATATGTTGATACACAAATAAATACATCATTGTGAGTATAAATACATGCTTATATGTATATGTGACTACATATGTACATATGTATGAATTTTTGTATACATATATGTGTGTTTAAGTTATCGCTGATGTTGTCGTACTTGTTGTGGCTTGATGAATAAAACAAAAAACAACAAGCAGCAGTGGCTACAACGGCAAACGAGTCAGCGAAACTGAAAATATGCCTTTGATGTAGCCGCCGCTAAACGAATATAAAACGTGCCGCCAACGCCGCTTTCCCGCTGCATATACATACATACATATAAGTATCCACACACACATATACATATACACCCGCTGCCACCCCACAATGCTCGAAACGTATGCAGACGTACTTGGCTCAGTTTCATCAGCCGGCAGGCAAGGTTCGTTTGCGCCATATGAATTTGTCGTTTTGCTACTTAGCATACAAATACAATGATGTACGAAACTATATTTGTATGTACGTATATGTACATACACAACTTGTGGAAATATCGTTAATATGTAAGTATTAATGTATGGGTATGAAAAATTAAATGGACACAATTAATACTCCATTAAAATGTATTGTGTTTTGGAACTAGCTCCTTAGTTTTTAAATCATAAAAAAGAATGTGTATGATATCACCTTCTGATCCGGTTTTTCAAAAGATACATATTTATATAATACATTCGTCTCTCCAACAATTTAGATAGGCACGAATTTCGGGTTTCTTTAATGTGTGGACGAATCCCTTGACCTCTATGATTTGAAAAGTGAGTTTGAATCCTTGCTAATGAATGGCTAAAGAACCTTCGGAGTTCTTTTCATACAACGGTATAGCTGAACAAGATTGTGAAAAATTTCTAAAGCTCCCAACTAATCCCTTTTTAGTACCATAAGCGGTTCCCCTCACCTATGACAAAAAGACGTAAAAACTCAAACAAGGTAATAAACAAATGAAGTAAATAAGTCGTCTCGCCGACTTTGTTACACCATGTACCCAATGAAACAACTGTATTTGTATGGCAAACATTTGCTAGCTTCTCAATTTTACAAGCACGTGAGCACATGAACAACGTTTATACCCATAACTTGGCTATTTTCAGTCCGATTTTAATCAATATACTAATAGATATTACAATGGAAAACGAAAGGGCCGTAACTTAAGCCGTGCCGAAGTTGGTATACCTTGTCAGTTTTTTCTGTTACCAACCATTCATCAGCTGTATAATATATGTAGTCATCCGAGCTAGACTAGATTTTAAGATTTTTTATATTTTGTTTTGCAAGGAAATAATAAATATGCCAAGTTTGATTGGGAGTCTACATACTAGATTTGATCTAGGTGTTGCTACGAAAGGACGGACGGATAGGCAGACGTACATATGTACATGGCTAGATCGACTCGACTGTTGATGCTTGCTGATCGAAAATATATATACTTTATGGGGTGCATGGTATAAAAAGATCGTGTTGATGAAAATTGTTCCTTAATTCGCATGTTTTAAATTCTTCTTATAGCGGACGTTGACGATACTATGTGCAGTACGTTCAAGTGGCCCCTACGACACCAGGACAAAGCCTGTTACTTCTTCGGGTAGTTAGGCAAGTTCAGAAGGTATTGGTGAACAGGCTGTTTTTAAAATTGGGAAATTTTTAAAGTAAAGCAAAATTTTAAATGTGGATGAAAAAATAAGTTTGTATATTTGTATTGGATGTTCATTCAACCAATTCCTCTTGGTTAGAGTTGGGTAGGTGAATTAAAATAAAAAAGGCTTTAACAAAAAATTTATTAAGAATTGGATAAAAAAGGAAGAAATTGGACGCCATTGTTTAAACCCGAACCAAATTCAGCAACAGATTTGGGGGTTGTTCTTGGTCTGTCAAAGAAAAAATACGCCAATGCTCGTTACTTTGGGTGGTTGCTTGTGTTGTTGTAGTTGCGGCAATCGGCTAGCTGGTTTTTTAGATTTCTTCTTGCGCTCGTAACACCGCACGAACAGTCGAATCCTTCGAAACTTGTGCAGTTAACGTGAGAGTAGAGTGCGTCGTTGACTACATATACGTCCATGTGTTAGAGAAGGACCAAAAACCGAGTGTATGTCTGTACATGGGGTGGATGAGCGGGAGTATGGTATAGTGTGGGAGTATACCGAACGAAAGGACAACGCGCTGACAACTTCGATGCTGACGTTAAGAAGGGTGGAGCAAAATGAGGTCTGCATACTGAAAGTGTGGGGTGGTTGGTTGGTTGGTTGGTTGCAATACGCCGTACCGTCGTCGTTGATTAAAGGGATTTAAATTGAAATACTTTTATGGCGACAAGAAATACACAAAGATTCAAAAATTTTCAGTCCAAATTACATTTCTCCTTCCATTTCTTTTATTTGCGAGGGGAAGAAATCGATTCGCGTATGCTTGTGACATATGTATATATGTTTGTATGTATGTGGGTCTGTATGTATTTAAGCTGTTATATATACGACATGTTTAGTAACGTACGTACATATGTAATTACATATTTACATCCATACGTACATACAAAGTAAACATATGTATACTATGTTTTTGTGCATACAATTGTTAGATGTAAAGCTATAAATAAAGATAGTGTAAGTAATATCGGAAAGAAATAAAAAAGACAATCAGATGAGTTAAATTTAGCTTCATAAACACGGTATAGAGTATAACAAAGACTTCGGGATGATTTTTATTTAGTTTATTTACGTACATTTGTCTGTTAGTTCATACAAACACCTGCGAAAATTTCAAATGCACAAATTGACCATTACACAAATTGAAACTGCTGTAGTTATTGCTTTTTATATGCAAAGCCTTGCATCAAAAGGTAATGCTAATGTTCTTCTTGATCAGCTTGAAAATCCGAGTCTATATACTTATGTATGTATGTACATATGTCCTTGCGACAGAATCGACAGGTATAGCCTACTCAGCGGTGGCGGCATGCTTACTATGTCATTGCTCGTATGGCTAGGGAAACCAAATGCTTTGTTATTGTACACACACACACATCCCTGATATGTATATGTGCACATAGGTACCTTTTCTGAGTTTGAATCATATTTAACATAAAACATTCAACGACTGCAAATATTACAGAAGAATTTTCGATTTCGTAGGTGTGTAAAGAGTTAAAACAACCCTAAAAAATTAGGGGTTTCTGCAACAGTACGTAGTACTGGATGTTTTACTTGCCTAAGAGTCTATTTATAAGGCCCTACTTAGGATTTGTAACTAGGAGAACGCATTCTATTAGGCCTAACTTGTCTTCCATTTACGAGCCTACCTGTTGTTGCATCGGCTAAAGTGCCTATATATGTTTTTGCCTAGGGCCTGGCAACTTGCTTTGTTGGCTTTCTAGTTTAAGATGTTTGCCAGTAGATTTGTACTTAACCTCTCATTGTTGTCATTGTCCAGGACAAGTGAAGAAGTGCGACACGTACGAAAAAGAACGGACAACTAAAATTCGAAGTGGCAAGCCACGTGGGGTGTATTTACTGGGGCGTGCAACAGACTTAAGAAGGAAACGGAGATGTCGCATCACGGAGTCTGGAATCGTTGAGTGATACAATAGCATTAAGCAAGGTATCCCCCTGCTATACTTCTTTACCCAATTCAGGCAGTTGTGCGGTCAAGTCCACACAGTGCAAATACCAGACCGTAAGTGTATCTGTGTGAAGGCCGAAAAATTGAATTGACGCCATTAACAACAGTCAAGAAGCGTATCGTCGCATGATTGGGGAGGGATGTGTGTGAGGCTGTTTATGTGGTTAAACTCCACATATCCGTTTCCTTTTGTCGTTAGAACCAACACAATAAGTAGAAACATCATCGTTTGATATATTGAGCAGAATTATTTGCGCTAAACATTAAGAATGTCCCAACAAAGTAATTGAAGACTGTGATTGTAATAAAAGATTTCCCAATCTTAATGTGCTCTATTAATACGGCTAATTAAATGCGTTATGATGCATTGATCGGAGAAAAGGATACTAAAACATTTATAATTCAATTGTGTTGTATTACTACTGATCCGAGTTATATCCGGCTGTACAGAAGCATTGAATAACCTTGCAGCTTCTTTTCTTGATTGAATATCAAATGTATTTTGATAAGTACGTGCATGAGCAGATGCATGCTCACATAATAAGAGGTACTTCCCTAATGATCATTGCATTATCAATTAAATGTTTTACGACCCAGATAGATAAATAAGCTTTTCATGTGGTGCATAAATATGCAATGTCTATATGTACTCTTAATGCTCGAAGATGCTTTCTTCTATGACCAAAATAATACACCCTTTTTCAAGGTTATAAATGCCCGTGCCTATCTCTAGCCTTTAATTATTACAACAGTTTGCAGGAAAAGTATCAAACTATTAATATCCCTTTACTTAGTTCGACATTGCATGGTCAACCAAGTTAAATTATAGAGTCCACATCCTACAAAAAAGTATTATTGAATATTTTTATTTATAAAATTGTCAGAGGGACAGGGGTTAAAACATGCAACATTACAAATCATAGTGACAATTTGACAAATACTCCCAATTGTCCATCGTTCGCAGTTTATATTAATAAGGCTGTAATAAGCTGGGTCGTCCTCATTTTTGTATATGTATATACTTATTTATACACACGCATACTTTGTAGATACACACAAGGTATATATTGTACATAAAAATTCAACAGATCTAGGCTTTTATACCTACCAAGTGAACATGTAAACTGATACAGGAAATAAGAGAAAGTCGTTACGTAGGCTTCATTAACCCCTTTGAAAGGAGAGTACTTCAAATTTATAAGGCCAAATCTATTTCCCAAATTGTTAGTCCAATTGGTCCAATAGGGTTAAAAATACTTCTTGCTGCTTATTCACTAACTTTCATACTGTCTCACCTTATAGGTACAAGGTATAAAAACTAAAAATCATGCGATTTTAAAACCGCTGCGCTTATGTTCCAAGATGTAAGAATTGAAATGTCCTTGCTTAAATACACAAAGAGAACGTTTTAGATAATACTCTTATAGGGATAAGTCTTCTTAGGAATTACTGTTTTCAAAGAATATAAATAAATAAATCCTACATGTCCTTGAAAATAAGCTGTGTTGAACTTTCTATTGTATTGTGCATGTGCCTATACATTATTCTAAAGAAGTTCTGTTGGGCTATTGTTATAATAAACAGCAGATTACATCAGTATAAGGTGGTGGGGAGTTTCAAATGTTACAATAAATAATATCCAAGCCTCCCTAAACTCCCACCTCCCCCATGTAAATGGACTCAAAGAAATGTGCTTACCATAGTCACTGGTAGACCGCCAGGACCACCATTAGCATATGAATATGGCGATACCAAATATCCCATGTTGAAGCTAGGTGTATGCGGTTCGAGCTTATCTGGAAGTATAAAAATGAAAGCGAATTGTCATAAAATGGATGAGTACAATTGTAATTATTTATAAATAATTTTGACATTGTTCGTAACTTATTTGGGAGACCAGATAATGTCTATGCGACCGTTGGGATACGCGCTTACTTAGCAACTAGTATAGGTACACACCAAATTTGAAGTCTGTAGTTTTTACGGCGCAACACGAGTCCACATACATGGTGCTTCTGGTTCATATAGTCTCTGAGATCTAAGTGTTCATACAGACGTACAGACGGACGGACGCACGGCCAGGCGAGCACATTTATATACATACATGGGGTAGCAAAAGCTTCCTTCTGCCTGTACATATCTATGTACATTTGTACTTGAACATAAAAATTTACCTCATTGGTGTATAACTGAGAAACAAATCGCGCCAACTAAAATAATTTATGACAATAGGAAAAAAACAACAAAGTTATTGAGAAAAATCACTGTTTGTGATTTAGTCATTTCTGAGATATACAATGCGATTTACGTGCAGTCCTGAAGTTTTACCAGTCTAGGCGGAACTACAATTGAGGGGACGAAGTAATTAAGTCGTTTCGCCGACCTCGGTATACCTTGCAACAGGGGAAAAAATATTTTAAACTTAGATGACCAAATGTATGTCTTTCAAATTCTTTTTACATGCCGTATATTCTATCTTGCTCACTCTTAAGAGCACTCTTCGCCCTTACGCATCGCCTAGTAAAACTTGTTTATATGTATATTTTCAAAAGTTTTAAATATTAATAATCTGCACGCATACTAAACAAATCTAGGTACCAAATTTGGTAGCTTTAGCTCTGTTAGTTTTCAAATTAGTTTAATTTAATTTCTGGGGGCGGAAGTGGGCGTGGCAAAATTTTGAAAGAAGCAAAATCTGCGCGTGTACTTAGCCAGTACACATACATATGTATGTACCAAATTTGATGTCTGTAGCTAGTATAGTGTTTGAGATAAACGGTTTTATCTAATTTGGTGGCTCTAGCTCCTATAAGTAGTCTCCGAGATCTAGGTGTTCATACAGACGGACGGACGGACAGACGGACAAGCGGACATGGTTAGATCGACTCGGCTGTTGATCCTGATCAAGACATATATACTTTACTTTACCTGATACATATATACTTTACGAGGTCGGAAAAGCTTCCATCTGCCTGTTGCATGCATTTAGGCGACTTTAATGTACTATTTCTCCCTATGAGTGCATGGTATAAAAAGTGTTTTAATTATTTTTTTTGAAAATAATAAATATGCAATGCTAAAGAGAGCTTTTTTTAAAATCTAAAATTAAAATTAACACGAAAAATATTTTGGATACAATAATTAGTTTCGGTCTCTAATTTAAACCACAATTCAATTTAACTAAACTATGTACATATATAACAAAATCTATCCGATCACATTTTAAAAAATTCATTTCCGATTAAAATTTTTGCCACTGTGTCAACCCAATAATAGGGGTCACCGATGAGCTGATATCCTGTGTTAGCTCTATAGCAATAAATTTTTTGAATATACATATTTTATTCAGACTATGAATGTATGAATAATAGTTGTGTCCCTAACTACTTCGTAAACCGAAGTTGGATGAAAAAAAATGATAATGAGAAACATGATATCTCGAAAACGACTAGACCGATTGTTCTACAATCAGGACACAAAGAAGAAAAAAAACAAAAAACCTGGGTTTTTCATACAATATAATTTAAAGTCGAGTACATTTTTTATGTTTAAATATTCCTAGTTCAGACTATAGCCAAGTCACACAGATTAAAATGTTTTTTTTTACCAGTTCTGATTTCAGTTCACTCAGTCCGCCGGAATAGTGTTGACCAATGAAGTATGTATCTTTTTTCACAATTTTATATTTTAGCTTACAATTCATAGAAGAGGAAAACATTTTTACAGAATAAAGTAATTTGTTGTTGGAAAATTATTAGTTATAGTATAGCGAAGAAACGAAACGGGCAGAGCCGAAATTAAGATAAATACATATGAAGGTACGTATGTACATACACACATACATGCATATGTATGTACATTCTTGAATCTACATAGATACATGCATATGCGACTGTAATTAGTGGACGCATCAGTATTTGGCCTTCGGCCGTCATATACAAAAAATACTCTCTTCGGAACAATTAACAAAGCATTAAAATATTTAAATGAATTCGGACACACGCGCCAAGTGATCTAAACAACCCGAATGGTGATTAATCTATTAAGGCTATGTATCTATGTACATACATATGTATGTATGTATCTGTGTCCACATTCGTATCTTTGTATCTACATATGTATATGTATATTTATGTATGGATGTATGTACTGCGTATACAATATTGGAGATCATATCCGAACTTAAGGGTTTTACATACATACTATATTATATTTACATACATATACATACAAACATACATGTCTGTACAAGTATTGATGTATTTGCATATGTATGAACGTGTGTACATAAACATTATGTATTGGTTAATGTATGTATCTAAATTATAAATATATATGTATGTAAGTACATACATATGTATATAATATAAGAACATACATATGTACATAAATACATAAAAATGTTCCAAGTATAAAATGCAAGGAACAAATGCAATCATTGGTAAATTAACGTGTCGTACTTATCATTAAATAATTCACAGCTTGTTAGAAAAGCAAGCAAAGGTAAAAGAGATACGGACAAACAAGAAGGTAAAACAACAAAAGCAAGCCCAAGCCCCAAATCCAGCAACGAACCGAAAACAAAGGCCCTAAATCAAAATGGTAAAGAGACCAAAAAAAAAATTTAAAAAAGAACGGCAGTAAACGTGAAATGGGAATAACAACAACAGCAACAACATACGTACAACGCAACATACAGCAGCCAAAAAGGTAGACACCAATGAGCAGTCTACAAGGGATAAGGAAAAAGCAGTGAGCAACCACGAAGTAACCAGAACAGAACAGTCAAGTTAGTGTGCCAGAGTGGCGAAAGAGAACTTCGAACATCGTCGACGGCCGATTCCACGAAAACTCATTAATTTCCAAGGATACCCATAATATACATACGTCCATACACATATGTACATATGAACATTCATGCATACATACATATGTATATACGCACTACGTTAATGTGTACATACATATGTACATATATACATAACATGTGTTTGCATATATGTACATATGTATGTATGTACATTCAAATGTACATACATACATATGTATGTATGTGTTTATGCCAAGGTTGCAAAAGTCCTCTTCTTCTTTGTAAGTGTATATATGTACATACATACATAGATGTGAATATATTTATATACATACATACATATGTATGTAAGTACAAGCAGACAAAATACATACATACATATGTATGTACGTACATACATCGTATGTACACAAAACATTTTAAGGTTAGAGCCGCAATTAAAAATAAAGCAGTTTTGAATCACAACTTAAACTGAAATTGTTTATGCATTTTTGAAATTTGATGTACGTTTTTTGATGTCTGTATGTACATTTTCCATTTCGACGTTGTTTTTATTTATGATCCGATCTGATTCTGACAGTACTAAAAATCTTTGATTCAAGGTTCAAACTGAAGAATTATGTTTATATAAATATGTCCATACATATGTACGCATATATGTATGAAAAAATAATGAACATCACAAGAAAAATTAAAAACATTCAAAATTAACTAAGAAACAGTGCAAAAACAATCTTCAACATCCCTTGTAAGGCTCAAAACAAACTTAAAGTTTTATGGCGGACATCATGGGCGTAGCGAGGGGAGTTTCAGAACTGTTACCAATAAACAATTTAAAGGAACACATAACGGACCTATGTACCTTCAACGCCTATGTATGTATGTATATACATTCATATATGTACATATTTCCTTATACATATGTATGTACTATATACATACATATGTACATATATGCATGCATATTGTATGTAAGTTGATATTTTTCTTTTCCTTTTATTTTATTTTGTCTCCCACAAACCTCAGCAGGCGTTTACGCCTATGCTTGCCAGGCACATTGTTCTGCAGAATCGCAATCGCTTCCTAAAGACGAAAGAGAGGAGAGAAAAGCTCGTTAACTGTTTTGTTATGGATTTAAAAAAGCGTGGCTAGCGACATGATGCTAACGAGTGAAGTTTAGCTCACAACGCATCTGAGCATTGATTCAGGCCCAAGCATATGCATACATACATACACATGCTTATTCTTATGTACATACAGATGTATCTACATTTGTATGTACATATGTATATATAGATACTTATTCATATGTATGTATATAAGTACATGCGTGCATTTAACAATAAAAAAAATAATTCATTTGTCTTATGACTCACATTCATACATACATACACTATCTAGAAATGCATTTTAACACATTTACACAAAAATAAATGTGTATATGTATATACTTATGATGTATGTATGTATAAATATTTTTATGGTTAAAACGAATCATTATGACATTTGTATTGGTATTTCATCTTGTACTTAAGCATCTACATACTTATGTACATACATATGTATGTTTTCATTCATGATACATTTATATATGTACATATTTGTATATTTACATATGTATGTATGTTTGTATTATTTAATTAAATTTTTTCCTTCTTAAGATATATGTATGTCCATACATACATATGTTTGTATGCATATATAATGTATATCTGTACATACATATATAAATACATATGTACATGTGTGTACATACATATGTACATACATATATATTTTTAAATGTACTTACATACATACATATGTATATATATATGTACATACATACGTGCAGATACCGATTCAAACCTAAACCAGACCGAAAGAAAGCAAAATGTAGCAACTCAAAACAAGAAGTGAAGTAGCGTGTCGGGGAACGATCTGCATCACCTTGTTAGCACCATGGAACGGCACTGACACAGGGGGATGGCGGAGCCGCAGCCGGTTATTTATCCGCGCGCGCCCCCGCCACCCCTCATCATCAGTAGCTCCACACAGCCACATGTCGTCGTCGTCGTCGTCGGCAGAGTTTGTTTGTTTGTGTAAAAACAATGCAAGGAACGTAGGTACATACACATGCATGGCTGCATCGGTGTTTAAGTTCATACATTCGTGTACGTATACGATATATGTATGTGTGTACATGTACACACATAAACACATGTATGCCCGTTTACAAACGAATAGGCGAATGGCTAAACAGAAAAAGTAAAGACGTATCGAAAACGTTCTTCGTCATGAAGAAGTTCTGATACTCTGACAGTTCTTATACCCTTCCCAACATTGTGATTAAGTCTTTTACACTTAAAATTCTTTTCGTTAAAGCTATTGGAAAAAATTCACCAGTTGCAATGAGGTGACATAATTGTTTTTTTGAAGCAATCGTTCTAATGGACGGGTCACTTGGAAAACTTTGGGGCGATAGAAAACTGAAGCAATAATAATATGTATAATATACATAAGCCTCTTATAAAACTATTAGTTGTAGAAAAAAAATGGTGAAACAAGAAATAAATGTCAGTTACATACTTATTTTGTGGAAAAGCAATCACATGTAATATTATTATATTACGAATTTTAAATGAGAATTAAAATACTTACTGAAAACAGGACTATGATCCGGCCTCACTGCTTTGCCGCCTTTTTCCTATGAGGTAAATTAGAGAAATAATATAAGTTAAAATATCATCACAATTTTTTATGTTTTCCCCGTTCCGAATTCTACTGCTTGCTCTAGAGGTAATCATAAATACACCTACCTCACTTTCGGTTAAGTCGATTAAGCTGGATTTCTCTTCAACTAAAAGGTTTTCAGATGATATTTTTTCATCTTCTCGGTCACCTTCATCCTTGAAAATTTTTACTTCATCCGTACTACATAAATCATCCCCGGATGACCCATGACGGGTGTGTGTATGAGGCATGTTTTTCTCCCTCGCGGCGTTAGCGATATTTTGACGTCAATATGTGGGGCTTTCGACTGGCTTATTTGATCTCAATATCAATTGGTATCGTTTCGCTCTCGCGAATGACTGTCACCGCCGTTTCTTGGTAGATCCGCATTTGTATTTGCGCCGCCCTTTTTGAGGGAGCCCTATCTTCCATTCTTCTTTTTCTTACAGCAGCAATGCCTAATAAGAGTTTTCGTCGAAGTAGACCTGAAAATGCGGTGATAAAATATTAAAACATCTTCAAGAAATAAATTTGTAGCCCCTTTAGTACCGACTCACCTGGTGGTGATCAATAATATATATATACATAATGTGTTGTATAAACATAAGAACTATTTAGAGTGAAATCTTTTTGTGTTATCAACATATACACATTTCCCATGCAAAAGATAGACGTACAGCCGAGCCCTTCTCTTATCTTATCATATAACCCAGGTCAACGATTACATCGGACGAAGTTTATGTGACTCTTTTATATAAAGTCAACCACATTCAAAAAAATATTGATTATAAGTATATATATATGTAGTATATACTCAAAACAAATTTGTCTTTATTTAAGTTGTTCAATGTAACTTCGGTATATCGTCCTATCGATGTCAATGGGTATAGGAAAATTGCCAAACCAAAAAAATAAATGGAATCGTTTTAGAAGTTTATTCAAGTTTTATTTCCGACTTCATAGTCAATATTTCTGAATTTATGAAAAATTTTAGCCATACCTTCGTTTGGTTGCCGGATTCGTTAATTCATATCGTATGTATGTTTAAAAAGTGTTCGGATAACGGATTTTTAGTGTAACCAACGTTTTTTTTATGTAAATAAGATAAAAATACTTTTTAAGATAACGCTCCTTTTTTCCTTTTTTTTTTTAACTTTACTGTATGAGATTAGTATTTATAAACATCTGCGTCTTTCTATCCTTCAGATCAGTAACTCCTGCAGAAATAAATTCTTGGTTTTGGCTAGAGAGAGACTCGAGACTCGGCGGGTGTGACGTCGTTCGTCCTGAGGTTTAAAACACATTTTTTGTTTTTCAATATCAGCATTATAATACATATGAACTAAAAATTTAAAACCCGTGCCGAAGTTTGTATACTCTAGAGAGATTTGTTTTTTTGTTACTCTTGCCTTCGCTATTGCCGTGAAAATGGAAACCCGTGTTATCTAAGAAGTCGAATGTTTGCCAAAGTATGGCGTGATGGAGTATATGACATAATAGTAATATGTCGGATATAATAGTTATCCGATTTTGATCAAATTTGGCACAATGTATTATTTAGCTTAGAAAACAACGATGTTATTGAGAAAAGTCGCTGTTCGTGTCATTGCCGTTTGAATTGGAGCTATATGATATAAAGGTCCGATACGGCTGAATCCGACATATATATACAACTTCTGCACTATATAGGAGCATACATGCAAAATTTCAGATGAATAGTTTTTACAGTTTAGGTGGAGTTTGCGATAATCCAGAAGGAATCACATTTTTATTTCAACCTATATCGTCGTGCTGATAAAGAATATACATACATATGTATATTTTGGTGGTGTGGTCATATTTGCATATTTTTGACCAAAATAACCCTTTTTGCAAGGGTATAAAAAAGCATATTTTAGGATTTAAACGCTTTCAATATTTTTTGGACCGATTCTCCTAAAGTTTTTGGTTTGTATAAGTTACGGCCGTATTTTTTTATGCCATTTCATTCGGTTTTATTTATATACCAAGTATATAAAGTTAACTAAGTTACTAATAAAATTTAAAACTAATAAAAGTTTAAAAGGATTTGTTTCAATGCATATGTATTTCTGCAGGTTTTTTTTTTCGATTTCTGTTTATACTGCATCAAGAATTAAAGTTTCGATTCAAAAAAACAAGAGCGCTCTGTGAGTTTGTGTTTTGAAATTATTTACTTTACTTTTTTCTAGTTGTGGATTAATCTTTAAATTATCTTTGGCAAATATACACATACAGATGTAAGTACTTATGTAATAGATACATATGTACATAAATACATATGTACAAATGTATTTTTGTTCTTTGTTTTGAATCTAATATGCTCCATGACTTTTGACTTCACCGTTTTATGAAAATAAAAATTTATCGAATGTAATTAATTATCAGTTCAACAAGCTGCATTAAATACATACATACATATATACATATATGTATTTGTACATGTATCCATACATTATATACACACGCTTAATGTATTTATGTTGCATTTGTAGATGTGTATTTAGTTATGTATGTATGTACATATGTATATACAATATGTATGTATGTATGTATGTGTAAATATCAATTTGATTGTTTCCTTAAAATCGAAGTAATGTAAATAAAATTAAAATAGAATTGAAAATACGCTGCGTGGATCGTGATTGTGTCTGTTTCTTGCCATATTTTGCAGTGTACTTATTGTATGATCTTATGTACATATTTACACACATACATACATAAGCATATGGATGGATGTTTATATATATTCGTACACAACATTTCTTTGCATGTGTGTGGCGTGCGGAGGAAAGTAAAAGGCCCTGTTATTCCTATTCCCGGGACGCGACTGGATTTCGGTCCGACCGATCAATTGATTTCCTAGAATCGGTAGGTATGTAAGACGGGGCGGAAGCCAAAGAGACCTAGTGAAGAGTATGTATGTATATTTGTATGTGTATGTGTTTGTAAGTATGAATGTGTGTGTTTATTATTGACATTATTTAAAGCAATACGGAGCTGTTTCTACCTGTTCAGTTTAACGCCGGAGTCGGATCGGCGCGATTTTCAGCAAATTGTGTGTGTGAGTGTGTGTGGGGATGTACACACATACATACATAAATGTATGCTTGTGTAGGTACTCACAGCAGGGAATACCTAGCTACATATTAGTTCAAGGTAACAGACAAACCAAACCATACTGAACGCCGAGCTGAAACCAAACTCAAACCACGACATCAACAACGGCGGCAGCAAGACTAATCACACAACGAGTTTCTATTTAGAGACAGAGACATGATTGTAGGATATCAACAGGTAGAAAAAAAAACAATAAAATTAAGCGTAAAAGAGAATACAGAAAAGGTATTTTCAGCAAATAAGTAAACAAACATCGAAATGTGTGTGTATACATACAAATGTACATACATAGTATTAATGTATGTATGCATGTATGTATGTATGTGCATACATACAAATATACGTACATATGTATATGGGACCTCTTCTGTACCCGGGTTAAAATCTAAATCTAACAGAGAGACGGGAAAGGTGAGCAGCGAGCTACTCAACAGAATATAAATAATAAAAAAATAATTTATCTATTTACTTTAAGCCAATGTAATTGTTTCAAAACTAAAATCGTAAATAGCTTAATACATATACATATTGGCATTTACAATTTAAGACAGTTAAAGTCGCCAAAATGTCCAAAAGGTTTTGTACCGATATACTTTTGGATATGAAATGTGATGAATGCCGTAGCCAATTTAACATTTCATTAAATTATCATTTGAGTGCATACGATTCATTTGCATATTTTCAAAGGTCAGTCAACTGTTGAAAATATTTGTAGTTTAGACGAAAGCAACACGTAGATGCTTAGTTTCCGTAGCCACTTGTCAATAATGTAATAATTTGTTTCTTTTTAGAATTAGATACTCTCTTGACACTACACTAGCAGCTTAAGCAAAAACCGACGGTACATTCTAGCCATTCTCCAGGAAACAGTCTTTTCTAAAAGTTTTATAAATAAACTTGACAATCATCCATATCCCCCTTTTATTACCACGTTAACACTTTATCAATATCGAGAGGCCAGTGTTTATACCTTGTAGTTGAGGAACAAACTGTTTTGGATACTTTATTACGAACACCTTAGTTCTATTAGTAATTTTGTATTGTAGTAAAATCAGACAATGAAGAGAACTGAAATAAAACGCTCAGGCCTATCACATAGCAAACTCGGTATGAAATTCAAAATATTGTATTTTCTCTACTTTACCGACGGTGAAAACAAATTGTGTTTGACCGCCAGCCGCATGTTTATCTATGTATTTCATTCCTTTTGAGTTGTTGAGAATGAAACTTAAAATTAAAAACTTACTTTTTCGGATTGCTAAAGTATAAGATTTGTTTATATCCAGGTTTGTGGGGTATGTAGATTAAATAAAGGTTGATTTTTCATATTTGTACATCATTATTCACAAACATGCACAATATTCACTTGCATTCTTGCACAATTTTCTTTTGATTCATATTCATTCTTTGGCTTTGCTTTGCTTCACCCGATCACACACTCACACACACTTTTAAACAAGTGCTCGTGTGTGAGTGTGCGTATAAGTATGGGTGCGCGGTTCACTACACTGACGCGATCGATTCAGAGATACTCACACCCATACATGCATAGGTATGTATCTGTATCTTTTTCTGCCTGATTTACATACATATAAGCACAAATACGTGTGTGTGTGTGTGTGTCTTATGATTTCATCAAAGCACAATTTCGTCGGAAGTACGGCATTAATATAAATATAACACGAATCTATTTCGACTCTTTATTTTAACTTTAATTTTACCGCCTTTCTTAGTAGCTAGTAGCTTGTAAGCGATTTCGAAAATGCGGGCTTCTATCTATGTATGTATGTATGTTCACTTGTTCAATTTGCGTTCACTATTTAATTGAATTCTTTTTGAATTTGAACACCCGCAATCGCACGTCCGCTCCGCCTTGCACCGTAGAAGATAGAGATACAAATCAGGGATGGCAACCCACCGATATCCGATAGTTGGATAAAAAATTTGAATATTTGAAATAGAAAAAATACTGGATCAAATACTGGGAGACGGACTCACACTATTTTTTTTATCCGGCTCCGAATATTTGATCCACTATTATTCGGCTCTCCTGGTACCAGTATTTAAACCAATATTTGCATTGCCGCTATCTAAACCGACATTTAGCCAATATTTGAGACACAACCCTATTTGAGTAAAAGCAACCCTGCGACATGCTTCCTTCTTTTGACAGCGCCCGTCAACGTGACTCGACCTTTTCCGGTTAATTCACTGAACATGGCAGTCGGTAAAAATAAAGGTCTCTCCAAAGGTGGTAAAAAAGGCGGCAAGAAGAAGGTGATTGACCCCTTCTCGCGTAAGGATTGGTACGATGTGAAAGCCCCGAACATGTTCCAGACCCGCCAAATTGGCAAAACTCTGGTTAACCGCACTCAGGGCCAGCGTATCGCTTCGGACTATCTGAAGGGTCGCGTTTTTGAGGTTTCTTTAGCCGACTTGCAGAAAGACATTGACCCCGAGCGCTCTTTCCGTAAATTCCGCCTCATTGCTGAGGATGTCCAGGACCGCAACGTGCTCTGCAATTTCCATGGAATGGATTTGACTACTGATAAATACAGGTAAGTCGAGGGGATCAATGAAAAAGGAACAATCATGCGGAGGTACATATGCTTGCTGTCACCTGCTTTAGGTCAATGGTGAAAAAATGGCAAACCCTCATTGAGGCCATCGTGGAGGCTAAGACAGTTGACGGTTATTTGTTGCGCGTGTTCTGCATTGGATTCACAGCCAAGGATCAACAATCGCAGCGTAAAACTTGTTACGCACAACAATCACAAGTGCGCAAAATTCGTGCCCGCATGACTGACATTATCACCAACGAAGTCAGTGGCGCCGACTTGAAGCAGTTGGTCAACAAACTGGCTCTGGATTCGATTGCCAAGGACATTGAAAAAAGCTGCCAGCGCATTTATCCATTGCACGATGTCTACATTCGTAAGGTTAAGGTTCTGAAGAAGCCCCGCTTTGACATCTCCAAATTGCTAGAACTCCATGGCGATGGCGGCGGCAAGACTGCCGAGGCTGTTGTGTCTGCTGAAGGCGCCGTTGTAGATCGTCCCGAGGGATATGAACCACCAGTACAAGAGGCCGTCTAAGTAGGTCTTGAGTCTTGGAGATAAGTTTCGAGATGTGAATTATAATTTGTATGCATTCGAAAAGCAAGTCCCATAATACATTATTCTACAATTGGTAGAAAAAGAAAATTAAATTATATTTTGGTTAGGGCGGGGGGTCTTGTAGAGTGTTTTTCGATATTTTCTTTCGTTTCAGATGCTATACTTTCATGTTTTGAAATTATTAAAGGGTAAGTCAACTCAATTGAAATAACTTCTTATACTTTTTTTTTATCCGTAAATGATGACTATTTTTCGTCTCTGCCATCTTGGTGATGAAAAAATACCTTTACTGATATCAAAGCGATTTATTTTTTACGATTTATCAATCTTTGCACACAACTACAACAAATATTTCAATTTTTCAGCTTTTTCTGGTGACATAAACTGACAATTCGACCAAAGCAGAAGATGCTCTAAGGATAACTTTATAGGTAAGAATCACAATTTAACGAGTTTCCTTTGATTTTCAGTGAAGAAAAATGTTCCATATCCAATGAAATAACTAAATTGCCGATAAGTGAACATATTCATGGTATTGGCACCCATCTTCTTTTGGCTTGATATTTTTTATTTATTACTGATAATACTGTCATATTTCTTTGTAAATTTAATTACTTAAAATGTAGTTTTTAAGTATTTTTCCATCGGATCCTCCGATCGTTTTTGTGTTTTCGTTGTAGTTAATTGTATACATTTTCTGTTTTTGCAGTTAAGGATCAAGTTTCTGATGGACTAGCTGTAACAAAAGAGGTATTATTCATATATTAGGGTTTGGTTTTTAATTTATCAATGCAAGCATGATGAGTTTTTATTTGCTACTCTTGAGATTCATTGATGAACACTTACACCTATTTACCTGATCTCTACATGGTCCTACATTATTTCGGTTCCAAATCCCTGAAATTAAACGTCATTCCCTTATGTACTTCCAGGGTCTATTTCGAGATTTGGTTTGGATGATATCAACCAATAAAATCCAAGATTAACATTTTCTTCATTCTCTAAAGAGAAGCATTGGTGAACATGCAGGTAAATTATTATATCCCTTGATATCACAACCCAATTTATAATTATGATGAGATTTCTACGGATTCCCCATCATTTAAAATAATTTATATTATTAATAAATGAAAAAAAAATTCCTGAATTACAAAATTTTAATTATTTTTAAAAGCTGATAATTCGTTTTTAACTAAAACAGTTCTTTCATTTTTTAGATTTGTCTGAAAAAATTGCTGTCTGCGACCGTTTCGGGCATTATCGATCTATACGACAGGTAAGAAACTAAGGATAATACCATAAATTTAAAACAATTGACCTATGATGACAAATTTACCCAGCTCGCTTTGATTTACAGTGAAGAAAACTGTTCCATATCCAACGCAAAATTAAATTGCTGATAAATATAAATATGCATGCTTTTTGCCTTCTGATCTATCATGTCGACTAACACTTTGTTTAAAATCTTTCTTGCAGACAGCTAATACAATTTTGAAGGCCTAAAGTGCACCCTATGAAATTCAATGTAAGTTCAGCTTCCTTTTCGATAAATATAGTTGAAGCTCTGTAGCTTTTGTTAATTGTTGGCATTAATGGGATCGGTGTAGTTTACATATATTTAGATATATATATTTCTTTAAAATCTACATAGCTAAAATGTTGTTTAAAAAAAGGCAAAATTAAACTTACACTCTTGAAACAAGTAACCGCTGTCAACGGTCAACCCGTGAGGGAAATTGGGTATAGATTAAATGACTTACACGACTTATAAACAAATAAATCCTTTACGGCATTCAAACCACGTAATCTCACAGTCAAACCTAATAAAGTTATGTGGTATGATTCTTTGGAAGACATGGACAATTGATTTAAAAATATTTTTATTGATAATTACTTCCTAACTAAAGAAATTTCTTCCTTTATTTTCTAGATTCGTCTGAAAATATTGATGTGTTTGCGACCGTGTTGGGTATTATCGATCTACACTTCAGGTAAAAAACTAACGATAACGATGATTACTTTAATGCAAATCACCTATGATGACAAATTTACCCAGCTCGCTTTGATTTACAGTGAAGAAAACTGTTCCATATCCAACGCAAAATTAAATTGCTGATAAAATATAAATATGCATGCTTTTTGCCTTCTGATCTATCATGTCGACTAACACTTTTTTTAAAATCTTCCTTGCAGGGAGCTAATACAATTTTGAAGGCCCAAAGTGCACCATATGAAATTCAATGTAAGTTCAGCTTCTCTCCGGGTAAATATAGTAAAAACTCTATAGCCTTTGTTAATACTTGCCATTAATGGTGTCTGCTTTGTTGTATAATTAAATATATTTGTTTAAAATCTAATTAGTTAAAATAAAGTTTAATGTATTTGTATCATAGGCTCTTTGCAGATAGAAGAAAAAAAAATAGAGGGAAATAGGTGACGAATTGAATTATTTTTTGTACTTGATGAGGCGCGACGTATAAGTGAAAGAGATAACATAGCAGCAATTTCAATATTGCTCTGGTTTCGAACGGCTACATAGCACACAAACAAAACGGCTGCTCTTCTGCTCTGCTCTGTAGCATAAATAAATATATTCTTATAATTTGAAATAAACGTCTTAAACGGCAATATTTGGGACAGAGCTGCTAAGAGAGCAACTACAAAAATACTACGAGAGCGACTACGAAGCTGCTACGAGAGAATATGCTCTGTAGCAATAGCACATTTTTATTTGTTTGCTTTCAATGCTTGTGGTATTGCTAAAACTATCAATAGCTACGTACCCGTTCGAAATCAGAGCAATAGCGGGACAAAAAAAAAGTACTCCAATGTAGCATAGCATTTTCAATCACTGATCTTAACCACGAATTCTTACAGCGAAACTTTTATTTGTTTTTATACCATACACCCATAGGGTGAAATGGTATATTAAAGTCGCCAAAATGTATGTAACAGGCAGAAGGAAGCTTTTCCGACCCCATAAAGTATATATATTCTTGATCAGCATCAACAGCCGAGACGATCTAGCCATGTCCGTCTGTCCGTCCGTCCGTCTGTATAAACACCTAGATCTCGGAGACTATAAGAGCTAGAGCCACCAAATTTGGTATGTAGACTCGTGTAGTATGTAGAGTGATCAAGTTTATTTCAAATTTCTGCCACATCCCCTACCGCCCCCGCAAATTATATAAAACCGATTTTCTCAAACACTATAGCAACTAGAGACACAAAATTTGGTATGAATATTTGCTTAGTAAATGCGCACATTTTGTATTTGTAAAAATTTTGCCACGCCCCCGAAAATTAAATAAAACCGATTTTCTCAAAAACTATTCTAGCTAGAGACACCATAGTTGGTATGAATATTTGCTTAGTAATTGATGTGTAAAGATTTTGCCACGCCTATTTCCGCCCCCGTAATTTGAAAAAACTCGATTATCTCCCGTAATTTTCTACCTTGTGCAATAAAATTTAGCACACTTTAATTTGATACTAATATCAAGCAAAATACCAAATTTGATCAAAATCGGAATAAAAATAGTCAAGTTATGCATATAAACGTTTTTCCATATGGCCGGAAGTGGCCGTTGGCTGGTGGGGGCGCTATGGTGCTCGTATGCTTGAGTGAGCGAAATACTAAGATATGCTTGTAAAAAGCATGCAAACAGATTTTTTTTAAAATACGAAAATGCATTGGTTATTATAAATTTAAAATATTTGTTTTACTGGTGTATGGTATATCCAAGTCGGCGAGACGACTTACTTCTTTTTTTTTTACTTGATAGTGTAAAAAAAATTAAGTTGATAAGATACTTTAGAATATTTTATTTATACGTTTTAATGTATACATTTCCGTTTTTTACAGGTGAGACACTAGTCAAGTTTATGATGGACAAAGCTCAAGAGGTAAATAACAACGCTCGAATTATATTCAGTTCTGGGCTACTTTTGTATTCTAACGCGAACATGATGAGTTTTTATTTGCTACTCTTGAGAATCATTGATGAACACTTACACCTATTTACCTGATCTCTACATGGTCCTACATTATTTCGGTTCCAAATCCCTGAAATTAAACGTCATTCCCTTATGTACTTCCAGGATCTATTTCGAGATTTGGTTTGGATGATATCAACCAATAAAATCCAAGATTAACATTTTCTTCATTCTCTAAAGAGAAGCATTGGTGAACATGCAGGTAAATTATTATATCCCTTGATATCACAACCCAATTTATAATTATGATGAGATTTCTACGGATTCCCCATCATTTAAAATAATTTGTATTATTAATAAATGAAAAAAAAAAATTCCTGAATTACAAAATTTTAATTATTTTTAAAAGCTGATAATTAGTTTTTAACTAAAACAGTTCTTTCATTTTTTAGATTCGTCTGAAAAAATTGCTGCTTGCGACCGTTTTGGGCATTATCGATCTACCCTACAGGTAAAAAACTAAGGATAATAACATCTTAATTTTAATGCAATTGAACTATGATGACAAATTTACCCAGCTCGCTTTGATTTACAGTGAAGAAAACTGTTCCATATCCAACGCAAAATTAAATTGCTGATAAAATATAAATATGCATGCTTTTTGCCTTCTGATCTATCATGTCGACTAACACTTTGTTTAAAATCTTTCTTGCAGACAGCTAATACAATTTTGAAGGCCTAAAGTGCACCATATGAAATTCAATGTAAGTTCAGCTTCCTTTTCGATAAATATAGTTGAAGCTCTGTAGCTTTTGTTAATTGTTGGCATTAATGGGATCGGTGTAGTTTACATATATTTAGATATAGATATTTATTATATTTAGATATTTAGCGAAACTTTTATTTGTTTTTTTACTTGATAGTGTAAAAAAAATTAAGTTGATAAGATACTTTAGAATACATGGATATTTTATTTATACGTTTTAATGTATACATTTCCGTTTTTTACAGGTGAGGCACTGTTCAAGTTTATGATGGACTAATCCAAAGCTCAAGAGGTAAATAACATAGCTCGAAATATATTCAGTTCTAGGTTAGTTTGTATTCTATCGCGAACATGATGAGTTTTTATTTGCTACTCTTGAGAATCATTGATGAACACTTACACCTATTTACCTGATCTCTACATGTTCCTAATTTATTTCGGTTCCAAATCCCTGAAACTAAACGTCATTCCCTTATGTACTTCCAGGATCTATTTCGAGATTTGGTTTGGATTATATCAACCAATAAAATCCAAAATTAACATTTTCTTCATTCTCTAAAGAGAAGCATTGGTGAACATGCAGGTAAATTATTATATCCCTTGATATCAGAACCCAATTTATAATTATGATGAGATTTCTACGGATTCCCCATCATTTAAAATAATTTGTATTATTAATAAATGAAAAAAAAAATTCCTGAATTACAAAATTTTAATTATTTTTAAAAGCTGATAATTAGTTTTTAACTAAAACAGTTCTTTCATTTTTTAGATTCGTCTAAAAAAATTGCTGCTTGCGACCGTTTTGGGCATTATCGATCTACCTTACAGGTAAACAACTAAGGATAATAACATCTTAATTTTAATGCAATTGAACTATGATGACAAATTTACCCAGCTCGCTTTGATTTACAGTGAAGAAAACTGTTCCATATCCAACGCAAACATAAACTGCTGATCGATTTCATCAACATGTTTATGCTCTCTGATTTTCTATAAGTAATACATTTTTAAATCTTTTCGTTACAGAAAGCAGTCCTAATTTCGAAAGGAAAAAATTTTAAATGTTGATTCATTGCTTCTAAAAAAGTCATTGTTCGCTTATGGTTTACAAAATTTCGTTATTACTTCTGCTCATTTGTTAAAAATAGTAATTACAAATACAATACTGAATAAATTGAATTATGAAAAATTATTTGAATATCGAATTATTATTACGTTAATTAGCTTAAGATTGGATTGGCGAATATATAATGTTATGATATGATCAGATGTTATAGTTCAATTTAAAAAAAGTAAGAATACTTACATGTCAGTACGAAATTTATAAAGTTTGGACAACTTTTGAATTTGGCGTCTGGTTTAAGATTCCCGGATATGTGAATGTTGATTTTATTGGAATTTTTATATATTTTACAGAGAAAAATAACAAAATCTGACTTTTTTCATACAGCGTTGTATATTCGAGAAGACAAGAACTGTCTTTTCATACTATGCAGCCAGAGAGTAAAATAGCATATTAACGTCTTCGCAATGGATGTATCGGGAAAAAAATTTAACTTTTTTACCACATAAAGTAAATTTTGAGGGAACATGTGTGACATTTACAGGGTTTTATAAAATCGTTGATAGCTGACCTTGGCCAACTAAATTTCTGAAAAAATCACTGATGGTCGGTGTCTTTTACGGTACACTAGAGTTTAACAGGTGTTTCTGTCGAACTATGTCGTTAGGGACCAAAATCTGTGCTTTAATTGAAAAGTGAAAATTTAAAAACTTAATTTGGGTTTTAAGTTGGATAGAAATGCATTCTTGGAAAATACATTTGATGCTTTTATGCATCGAGGTAATACACAAATTCAGCTAATTACCTTTGCGCAATTATTTTTACACCCTTGCAAAGGATATTATAAAATTGGTCAGATGTTTCTAACGCAGAGAAGAAGACGTTTCCAGTCCCGGTACTCCGTCAATTTAAAAGCTATTAGGATGAAACTTGATTTAGTTTAAGCAACCTGGGTGAGATGCAGTATGAAAATAATCCGTATCGGACCACTATATCATTAAGCATCTTTACCAAATTTACTCAAGAGATATTTCTGCATGTAAAACATCATATCCCCAAATTTGCAATTGGATACATACAACACATGTCAATATACATAAATCGTTCTGCTCAAACGCTGAAATCACCAGAGCAGCAGAGCACGCACATGGAAAACAATTATGGCCAAAAGCTGCGAGGGTATATAAACTTCAGCATAGCTGAACTTAGCTTCTATTTTTTAATTTTGCCAAACATGGGCCCAGCAAAAAATCAGAATAGATTTAAATAAAGCCGGACTCACCTGGTCTAGTCATGTCCCATTCCATCCCATTAGGTCGACATCGACATTTTTTTGCATATCGAACATAATGAATGGGATATTTTACATCTTTGATAGGTCGATGAGCGAAAAATCACAAGATACATTTTTCAGATCATTGTCGGTTGACGGAATAAATATGACTACATATTTCGCAATTGTTTGTCCAGTACTGAAAATTTTTGAAGCGATATAAAAACGCTTGGTGATTTTTTCTTAACTGAGTGTGATTTTGGATTAATATCTAAAATTGATCCATTAAACTCAATTACTTTGGGTGTTTTTAAACTGATAAAGCAGAGGGTAAAATGGTATAATAAAGTCGTATGTGAGAAGGTACATAGCTTTCTCTCATCAACAGTCGAGTCGATGTAGCGGGGTCCGTCCGACCACCTATCCGTATAAACACCTCGATCTTGGGTGCTAAAAAAGTTCTGTGTTTTTGTAATTACAAAACAAAATATTTCATAATATTTTCAACCGACCAACGAAAAATTTTAATTTTCCTAATACAATTGTAGAATCTACAATTAATTTATTAAAATATACATTTTCATACAAATTTTCACAAATTATGTGAATGTTTATTTCACAGCTCTAATTTTTTGTTTCACATTAGTTCTATATATCATTGTTCTAGAATAGAAGAATAATAAAGTTATAAAAATATATTTTTAACGAAAAACTTAAAAAATCTGAGACCATCTCCAAAATATCCTGCTCATATACTTAAGCCACCTGGAAAAAAATGGTTGAAAAAGTTAACATTTGCCCAATATTCCTTATAATTTTAATGAATTTACTTTAATATTGAGTTGAGCTTAAGAACAGTGGAGCAACGCTTGTTTGATAATTCCCCACAAGTTATCTATAGGGTTCAAGTCGGGGCTCTGCGGTGGCCATTGCAAAACTTTAATTGCCTCTTGGTTAAGCCACGACTTGACTATCTTGTTGCAGTGTTTCGGATGGTTCTCCTGTTGAAATATCCAGGCAAGTGGCAAATTTTCGGCTTTTTCTCCAGATAACTTGTTAATAATGATGTCCCTGTACATTTCGCCTTCTATTTTCACTAGCGGACCTACGCCCGATGCGGTGAAACAGCCATAATCGAAGGGCCACCATGTTTAGCAGTCTTTTTCGTGTATTTGGGGTCCAATTGTTTCTTGGGAGGACGCACAGTGGGGCCTTTTGGCATTTTACATTCCAAAAATCATAGCTTCTAAACCAATAAAGCGATTCTAAAAATTTAAAAGGCATGTGATAAAGAATACCTTAAGCTTTAAAATGTTTTTTAAGTGCTGGGTGTTCGTGATGCTGTAATATTCAAGGTCAAAGTCAGACAATATTTCCAAGCATGTTTTTCCTTTAAAAATGGATCGAAACCCGGTTTTTTTCAATCACAAATGGAATTTTTCGTTGTTTTAAACTACTATGTAACATGTTTTAATGTTTTAATTTGATTTTTTAACATAATTACAAAAAGAAAAAAAATTTTTTAATATTTTTTTAAGGTTAATTTTGCAAATTTGCTATTAATGGTTGATTTTCTTCAAAATAATTCTCAATATTTACATCAATGTCTAATAAACTTAACATTTCAGGAGTATAGTTGCTATTTTCCAAATCCTTTCGAGATCGCACGTGTCTCAGTGATGCAATAAGTGGGTCGAAAGAGGCTGCTAGCATGTTAAAAAGGTCTTCATTTTGTCTAACACGAAAACTTTTTAATATATTAGTATATCTGAACCTTTTGTAGTCCTTGTTTTTACATTCCTGTGCTTCTTCGGATAGCTCTCCAATTGGTAAACACTGATATTCTATTTAATCCTTTCCGTGAGCCAAAATCCTATATACCGTTGGGGTAAGTTTTTTTTTGCGGATACAATTCAGTCAAAAGTTGAGCAGTGTTTGAAGTGTATTCGGAAATTTTTCACCATTTACCATTTCCTTGCAATTTATAACATTCAAGATAACAGCCAACCTTTTAATGATCTCTTGACTAACACCTGTTATTAAAGATGTCATTTCATCATTTTCAAAAAATCTCCTTATAGTATTTCCATCATTCGTGTTTCCGTATCCGTGCTTTGGGCAGTCAACTATTAGGCCCAGCTTCCGAGAGAATTCAGCTTGTATAATCTCCTTCCTGCTCTGAATATCCTCACGAGATGTTTAATCCGTTTTTGTTTCTCCTGGCCGAGGAAGTGTGTAAGCTAGCTTCAGAATAAAAGAAATTCCAGAAGAAATTCCATATTCGTAGCAGTTCTCCTCACTCGTTGAATCGTCTAAGTCCTGAAATTCTTTTTGAGTTTTTTTGCAAATTGGACACCTTAACGTTGAGGAAGTGTTTGTAATTTCTTTTAACACTTTTCCATCAATCATTGTCAGGAAAAATCAAAACTTAACCGTAAATGTTTTTCAACTCTTGATTTGGAAAACAGCAGGTTTCAGTTGGCTTATTTGATTTTTTATGTCGCCAACAGTTGATTTAATTAATTCCGAGGACTCCTTTGCATATTTGAATAACAAAGGCCGACTATAGTGGGTCGATGACAGTCGAAGATTTCTCCAATGTTCAGAACTTTCACTTATCAGGTGCAAAGGAACTACAGAAGCCTTGAACATATTTTCATCAGAAATAGCTTCGTCTTCTGTGTGTATAATCTGCTTGCAGGCGCTTTGTCCAGATGATCCATCACATCCCCATTTGTTGAATAATGTCAAATTTTCGGGAAGAAGATCCACCTCCCCATCAGGCATACTTTCAACAAGACGACTGGCAGTGTGATCCATTAAATCCTGGAGTTTTACTTCTACAGATACTTCTGTTATAATTTTATTTGCCGGTACTACTTCCTTCTTGGCAAATCCAATTTTTTTGTATCCGGGAAGAACATCAACGTGATGATTTTTTAAGGAACTCCTTAAAATTTGGTACTTCTCCTTCGTCAATCCCAGGACCATAAATAAGGAAAACGCTTCTTCCTCAGTGTACTTAGTGGCAACTAAGTTTGGTGGGGTTGGAATACTTTCCCTAAACCTATTTAGTCGAAGAGGACTGGCGATCTGCACAGCTTTCGTAATGCTCGCCTTTGCCCTCTCTTGTTCCTTTGTATACTTTAAAGAAAGTGCTTCTGAGAGATGCTCCGTTGTAATGCTTTCAGTAGCACCCTGAAGCTTTCGTTTCCTTGTAGACGTTGAACAATCTTCCACATCTTTATGCGGTCTTCCTCTTCCTCGGCTAGTTGATGGTTGATCATCTTCGTGCTCCGAATCTACGAATGTCGTATACTCCTCAAGCCAGACTTCATTTTTTTCACGAAATTTGCCAGATTTCTGCCGCTTGCGATCCGTTTTCGCCTTAAGTTACATTGTGTATATTTGATTTTTACCTTAAGCTCCCTACTAGCGTTTTCGAATGAAACGCCCATCTCCTTCAGCAATCCCATTTAAAAATCATTTAAGTTTTCACACTCGTGGAAAACTTTCAAATTCTTTCATTCTTGAACAACATTTTTGCACAAATAAATAAAACTGTCTTTAAATTTATTGACAAATACTATTCAGTCCGGATTTAAGTTGTTTCCACTTATGGAGTTAAAAATAAACTGTCGCAAACGAGAGGAACAATTAGCTCTTTATATTATATTTTTTGAATTAACTAGGTAAAACGAAAAATCGGTATTACCCTTTTTGTATTAATTAGGTAATAAACTTAATTAGGCAAACGGAAATAAAAACGACCAACCTACAACTAGGACAAATTTTTCATCAACTTAAATAACATTTACCTGTCTTAGAAAGGCATATATATAAACAGGTAGTATTTGCAAAACAGCATTACGCAATGTTATCATTTAAATACAAAGAAGCTACAGGCCAACACGCATGCGCTCTTCTTCTTCTTCTTCCTGCCTGCAGCGCATTTTTTAGGCGAGGTTGCCTTAGTTTTATGGCTTACGTATCGGTGTCGCAGGTCTGCGCATATTGGGACCATATGCATCTGATATGTAAATATTTCAGCTACCTAGTGTATGTAGTCCGGTAGTGATACTAGGTGATACTTGTTAGTTGTATTCCACCAAAGTTGAAAAAATGCCAAAATTTAGTACATTTTTTAAGCGCTTCTAATTCAATAACGATTTAAGTAATTATTAAAATTTAATTTAGATAAATCCAAAAAATCCAAGATCGATTGTTGAAATCGTCCAATATTCAGTTTTAAAGTGCGATTTTTTTTTAAAAATTATCATTTTTTCCTATTTACTAAAAATGTCTCAACTTTGGGCGCCACTAGCACCCATGAATCTCAACCGATTTTAAAAATTTTTTGGATTCATATATCATTTTTGAATTTGAACGCGATCATGAAAAAACTGATTTTTGCAACGCTATCCGAACAGAGGCCCAACTGTGGAACGTCGTACATATGGCTTACCATCATGGCGAATTAAAGGCGTTTTTTAACATTTTTAATGGACAGCAATGGTTTATTTTTGGGCAATGCGTCCATAAAGCCGGAACTCTTTTAGCCGCCTTTTTATGGTCTGAGAAGACACATTCACGCCATAATCTGACACCATTTGACTTCTGATTTGCGTCGAAGTCAAGAAAGGATTGGCTTTACTGATTTTGGCAATCCGTCTTTCGCCGTTTAAAGTGGTTTTCTGGGCTTTTTACGTGGAATATTTTCCCAGGTTGCATATTTCTTATAGAATGCAATGGCAATTCCGACTTTCCCACGCGAAAAATGTAAAGTCTTACAAATTTGTAGAATACTTGTGTTCTTTTCGTAATATTCCCATATTAGCTTCCTTTCGGCCGGATTTGTATTTTTATTTTTAGCCATAGCGGTCAAATTGTTTTGGGAAACGTATTTAGTATTCAATATTTTAGTTTAGAAAACAAATAATACAACTTTCCCCGAAAAAAACACAAGTTTGATGATTTTAGCTCAAGGTGGCTGAAGTATGTGAGCAGAGCGGAAAACTTCTTTTTGACATTTAGTCAATTTTTTGGGAACTATCGTATTCCTACTGGTAATTTTTTCTGTGATCAGCTGCTTGAATAATAGTTTTGCAAAATGTAAAAATTTCAATGTCTATGAGCACCATTATATATCATTTTAAAAGGTTTTTAAAATATCGAACATAAAAAACAAATATAATTTTATTATAAATAATCTTAATATCTCAGAAATTAGAATCAATCCAGAAAACCCGTTTCACATTCGGATTCAGCGACCCAAAATAACCTTATCAAAGGATATAAGGTCCTTGTAGCAGAAAACAATTTTATGTCCAGTATTTGCAATAAATAACACTTACTTTTGAATTACAATGTAGTACGTAGATTTTAGTATGGAACATGGTCACAAATTAAAATATTTTTAAAGCCCAAAGAAATACATATAAGTGAGAAAATAGTACTGAATAATATTATTATTAAATCTTGAGCTCTTTTTACACCCTTGTAGAGGTAATTATAAAATTAGTCCGATGTTTGAAGCGCGGTAAAGGAGATGTTTGCGAACCCACAAACTATGTATATATATTCCTGAGACTAGGTGTTCATACAGACGGACGGACAGACAGACATGGCTAGATCGTCTCGTCTGTTGATGCTGATCAAGAATATATATACTTTATGGGGTCGGAAAAGCTTCCTTCTGCTTGTTACATACATTTTGGCGACTTTAATATACCATTTCACCCTATGGGTGTATGGTAAAAAAACAAACAAAAACTTTCAGCTTACCAAATACATATGTATGTATGTATGTACATACATACATACAATTACGATTGTCGCAATCGTCTCTCTGTCTCTGTCTTTATGCGATGCTCATAATGTGTATGCTATATACATATATAGAATAATTCGAGTGTCTTCGGCTCTTCCAAATTTATCATTCAGCTTTACGATTCATTCATTCTAATTCACTCCACTGCACGTTCGTTGTTTTTTTTACATTAATTAGGAAAAAATATATCTTGATTTATAAAAAAAAAATTTTTTTTCCAATTGAGTACACCCCACAAACCAAAGAAATTAAAGTATCAAATAAATAGTGCAGCCCTGAAAGTTTGCTTTTCGCTTTGTATCCGTTTTGCTTTGTATCATCAAAAGTAACAGTCCAGTATATAAAAATTACAATGGAAAATGTAGCTCCAGGTTTGTTTTACTCGATTGTCTATGTATTTTCTTGTTTAGATGTGTTTTGTCCTTTATTTTATGTGTTTTATGCTGTGTTGTTTTTAGCGTCCGTAACCTAAAATATGTAATTTTTGCTTCGTGAAGTAAAAGTTAGTGGATTGTCGTGGATTGTTGTAAGCATTAATCAAATCATGTTTGTCAATGTCTTGTCTATATAAAACACTAATCACCTTTTACCCAAATCCACCCGGTTCCATTCAATCACGAATTTCCCTAGGCATCTTTGAGTTCGGGCATGCAGAACTGCTTGACGTGTGGCTACACAATAAGCGCAAAGCAACGTCAGTTTTTGACTTCATAATAAAAAAGTTCAATGGATCACTTGGAAAAAAAAGAAGAAATAAAAAAAAATCGAAGAATTTCGCAGCCTACGCAAATAAATGCTTTGCAAAAAGCAATATCGGCTCAAAACGGATCCAAGATATAAAAATTTTATGTCTTCAACAATGTTAATTATAGTTGGAAATAAATGAACGGTTAAAAAGGAAATATGCGGGTGAGCTGTCTGAGAAGGAAAACCACAACACATCTTTACTTGTTCAAGCGGCTTCAGTATCAGCAAAAAAAGGCAAGTGCAGCGATTTATCGTTTGTTTTAATTGAATTGGATTAACCAAGAGCACATACATAAAGATCAGGCTGCAGAATAAAAGTCGTAATTGCGACATTTACCCGATCTATAAGCACCTTATTGAAGCAAAGGAAAAATGTAGACCTGAAAACATTTCCATTTCTGAAACTATTGCAGTCGTTCCATTACAGGATATTTTAGATCACACAGTAAAACGAATAATGACACTGCAAAATGAAGTCATGGAAATGTTTAATTCAAACACGGAATTAACGTTGATTTCAACCTATGGTTTTGACGGTTCTACAGGGCAAAGTACGTATAAGCAGAATTTTCAAAGTACTGCATCGGATAACGTAGACCAAGGCCTGTTTGTCACAAAACTTATTCCGTTAAAGCTGGTAAACGATTTAAATCAGATTCTTTGGATTAACCGCACGCCGCAGTCTACTAGATTTTGCAGACCTGTTAAAATTCAGTTTACAAAGGAAACTACTGAACATATTTTAAAGGAAAAAGATGACTTCGACAATCAAGTTCAAAACTTAGTGCCATTTTGTTTTCGTAATTTCACTACAAAATATGAACTTTACATGACTTTGATTGATGGTAAGGTTTTAAACACATTAACAGGAAATAAATCGACACAAACCTGTCCAATATGTGGAGCAAAGCCTTTACAATTGATGTCAATATCAGACATGAGTTCGGAAACGTTCAATTCTAAGCCTGAATCTCTTAAATATGGTGTAATGCATGCATTCGTTTTTTAGAGTTCGTACTTAATTTATCGTACAGGATTGAGCTAAAAAAATATCAAAGAAGCTAACATCGGCTGTGCCGAAGTTTATATACCCTTGCAGTCCATGGCCATAATATTTTTACATGTTCCAAACTCTTTTTCTGTATCTCAATTCATTAATGCACAGAACCTTTCAAATATCATTTCAATTTCTTCTTCTTCTTCCCATCCCCTTTTACACGCATGCCGCGATTCGCACACATACACATACATAGTTTATGTAGCGTTGCGTCTGTATGTGTGCATGCGTGTGCTCTGTTGATTTGATGATGACGTAGTAGGCAGCAAGTTGAAGCGATTTATATCGGCTGTAACTTGTGTTCTATTTATCCGATCAGATTCAAATTTTTGGATCTGAGATTTTATATGAAATACTATCATGTTGGTATATTGGTATTTCATGGCGATACTCCTATTTTTGCAAAAATGTTTCCTCCAGAGCTATATGATATAGTTGTCCGATTCTGCCGATTTTCATACTTTATTTTTCCCAGGTAATAAAAACACCCAAAAGAAATTTCATCCCGATAGCTCTTAAGATGGCTGAGTAAAACGCATACGCCCAGACGGACGGACAGACGGACATGGCTATATCAACTCAGCTTCTCATGCTGATCAAGAATATATAACAAGCTATATAAGCAGGACAGGAGAATGCACGCCAGAAAAAATAGTAGGCTAAATAATATGCAGGACGTTTTCCACAGCTATGGACACTAGCGATCCATTAATCTCAAGCTTATTTCTGGCCGAAAGAAAAAATAAAAAGAAACCTATTCCTGCAGATGTACTGGCACTATTGGAAGTACCAGCTCTTAGTATCAGTGAGCGCCAAAACCTGAATGACGAATCTGATTTAGGAGAAATAGATTGGGATGGATCTGACTCAGATCAAATCTCCTATTAATTTAAGTAAGTCAGATGTAATAGTATTTTTAAATCTTACTAAATAAATCAGATAAGTAAGTTATCTCTCAAAAACCACAAATTTGATACAGATTGTTCTCAAAATAAAAAAATTAAGGGCTGTGCCACGCCCACTTTTCCTAGTCCAAGTTTCTACAGTTTTTATATAATCGAATGCAAAAAACCAAACAAAAAAATCTTTCTCAGTTCTTTAGCTATTAATTTATGTAAAAAATATCAAAGAAGCTAACTTCGGCTATGCCGAAGTTTATATACCCTTGCAGTATACTTGGCAATAATATTTTTCCTTTTTGAAATTTCTTTCCCTGCAACTCAATTCATCAATACACAAACAAAATATTATTTCTCTTTTTACCACAAGTTTTTCTTCTTCCATCATTTTCTAAGCAAAGCACGGCACGCATACACATACAGTTCATGTAGCGTTGCGTCTGTGTGTGTATGCGTGTGCTCTGTTGATTTGATGATGGCAGTAGTAGGCAGCAAGCAGCGCTGCCGGCAGCGTTTGAACCGATTTATATTGACTGTAACTTGTGTTCTATTTATCGGATCAGATTCAAATTTTGGGATCTGAGATTTTATATCTATTACTATCATATTGGTAAATTTCATGGGGATACTCCAATTTTTGCAAAAATGTTTCTTCTAGAGCTATATGATATAGTGGTCCGATCCCAAAGATTTTCATACTTTATCTCACCCGGGTAAAAAAAAGCTCCCAAAAAAAATTTCATCCCGATAGCTCTTAAGATGGCTGAGTAAAACGCATACGCACCGACGGACAGACGGACATGGCTATATCGACTTAGCTTCTCATGCTGATCAAGAATATATATACTTTATGGGGTCGGAAACGTCTCCTTCTGTGCGTTACAAACATCTGACCAATTTTATAATACCCTCTGCAAGGGTATAAAAACGACTTTGGGACCATAGTGCACTGAGTGACATTAGTTATAAGTCCCAGAACACAAAAACATTCATGTTCATTCAATTCATTGTGCGCGTCTCACTCACTCAATTCAATTCAATTCGAATGCATTCATTTAAACCAGGGGTAGGCACAAAGAGAGCCAACGCAAACTGTCAATCTACGTGGGTGTTTTACACTGCGAAAAAAAGAAAAGTGAACAAATATTGCCTTAATCGTTCAGACGAGCGCAATCGTCGATCTGCTGCAAGAAAATAAAAGAAAAAACAACCCCTGAATTAATTTTTCCATGTGAATATTTTCAACACAGCGACACAGACCCATTTGCGTCGAAATGCTGCCAGCAGTGCTGCCATAATTTTTCGAGCAAGAAAAGTCAGATTGACGCAAAAAAAAGCTGAATAACGCTAAATCAAAGAAAAAATAAGGTGGAAAAAAACTAGTTATTAAAACTATATTTTCTTAGAAAGTTAAATTAACTGTTTTTATATATTTCAAGATGTACTATGTCATTATGTATTCATCCAAAATCAAATTAAATTTGGCGTCTCCAACGTCATTTCGAAGCTCCTCGCGAAAATGTGGAGCCAACGAGTTTTTTATAATATATGTGCATTTGGTCTGATGCAATTTAATTCGAGACAGTGTATCGCTGTTGCCGAATTTCGTTTGGCAAAGAGTGCCAAGGTGTCAATCGGAGCAATTGTCGTGTGCTTTGCTACAAAGAGGCAAAGGGCTACCTCTTGGTCAACGGTTTTTATTGGAGTTTGAGCAAAATCATTTTTTTTTATTTTGTGAAAAGCCACTCAATGCACTTTGATGTTTTTTTGTTCCCAAGTGGGCACGCAGGTTGGAAAGTTTTGCAGTCAATGCGCATTTACAGTAGCTACAATACGCCTTTGAAGCATCTACTGTATCCTTTTGAAGCCAGTCCTTAAACTCTGCACTTTTCAGCCACACCTCGCGAATGTTTTGTTTATAAGTTATAGGCATAATGATAGTTAAAATATGAAACTTTAAGAAACAATTGTTGACGCAAGTCGCAAGTTCGTGGTGATTTCGATAGCTAAAAACAAAATTTGTAAAGCTAGAATTCCCGCTACAGCGGGGTTTTCAAATTTTTTCCCGCAGTTCTGAATGAAAAAAGTCAGATCTGACTTGAAATAAGCTAAAATGGCAGCACTGCCTGTCAGAGACTAATTAAATTTTTACGCTCTCGAGTGCAATTCGGGTTGCCTTCGGCATGCATACAGATGGCAAAACGAGCAATTGCTCAATAAAGTGCCTATCCCTGATTTAGATATTTATACCATTGCAGAGGGTATTATAAAATTGGTCAGATGTAACGCACAGAAGGAGAAGTTTATTTTGAGAGCAAAAGATCGATCTTATCGATATTTTTTTTTTTTTTTTTAATTATCAGTTTTAGTATGTTTATTCCTCAACGGATTAAACAACTTATTGCAGGAGTAAAATAAAAAAAAGCTCGTCGGAGATAAAAAACAATCATATTTATTTCATTAAAATTAGAACTAGTAACTCAAATTTAAATTCAGTGGCAGAAAACTACTAATTAATCATCAATGATATTTTTACCGAAACTTAAAAAAAATGGTTAATTAATAACAAAACTAATAATAAATATTATTGCCTTCATTACAGTTTGTATGAGATCATTCTTTACATACAAATTTAATTTAATTTCTCTTCGTCGAAATGACGTCGCGCCTAAAAACACATGCAACAATTATGTCTTTCAATTACTACATTTCAATTGTACTTACGTTTTCTGCTCTCAAATTGGTCCATCTATCACCTTTTAAACCCCAAAATAAAACCGTTGCAATTACTTAAAATATTTGCGAAATTAAATACACAAGTAACTTACCCCGCCAGCGCCAACGATAAGTGTGACCAGTTTTTCGATATATCGATATTAGGAAAATAAAATCGATATAGTCCCAAATTTAAAAAATATCGATAATATCATACACAGATACAGCTGCGATATTTATGCATTACTATTTGCGTCCGTCGGTGCGTAATACGCACTGCGTATGCGTTTTACTCAGCCATCATATTTTTTTTAACTACTTGCTCGAGATAAAGTATGAAAATCGATAGGATCAAACCTATACTGACATACGAAAAATAGTTTAAGGAGTTGGAGTATTTCATAAATTTACCTACATACATATGTATATGATAGTTTTGGAGAGAAAATATCAGATCCCAAAATTTCAATCCGATCGGATAATGTATGGGTGCCGATTACTGTCGTATGCATGCTCATATATGTACAATTGGTTTGCAAAGAGCATTGGGGAAGAAGAAGAAGAATAAGAATTGTATAACGAAATAAAAGGGACTTTATAAGTTTCGTTAATAAAATTTGATCAAACCTTTGATTATTGTGACTCTAGGTACAAAATAAAAATTTATTTTTTAATTTTTGTTTATTCCCAATATACATATTTCCGTCTGAGCCCGTCTTCAGGGGTTAGACCATATTTGACAGTGTAATTAACATTATTTTAATCCACAAACAATCAATAATAATCATGTCCATACATTTTACTTTTTACATGTCATTTACAGTTTTACACTGTTGTTGTCAATTATATTTCTGTACAGATGAGCCCAGTTTTCTGTGTCCGTTTTAAAATTGAGTCTAGTATTTTTTTGGTGTTTTATTATGTGAAGCGTTTGTTGAACAATAAGTACATTATTCTTGTTGTAGGTTGAACACCGGCTGACAAATTTGGAGAGTGTCCATTTTCTGCACAAAGTGCTGCAAAAGCTGTTTTTGGGTTTATATTATTTCGTTTGCGTGTCCGGTGTCCGATTTATGTCCTGAGATCCTGATTTTTGATTAGCTTTTTGTCGGGTTAGCGTATAATTTGTCACATTTGTTATGCTGGTCTGCGGAGCATGGAATTTTATACACTGCATTATGTTTTAACCTTGAGTCGATTTTACTTTTCATGTTGCTGGAAAATCTTTTTGTAGTGTATTGCGTCATTTTGTAATTTGAAACGCCGTCGATTATGACTAGTTCAGTTATAAACTCTCCAAGATAGTCCTCAAATTCACCGAAGCGATACATGTTGGCTATAGCTCTTTAGGCTGGATAGCAAAAGGGCAGCAGAACCAATGTTGTCTAGCGTCCGATAGGAGTGTGGCTATAATATGAAAGCTTCTTTGATGATCTGCGGTACACTCGTTATCTGGAATATAGCTGCCGCGGGAAAATTTCGCCATCAGTTGCAATCTTCGAAAGGGTTCCACACCCAAGGCGAAGAAGCCATAAGTTGATTGTCTTCTTTGGTGACGCGTCTGGAAGCGTTTTTGTTAAAACCCTTTTTATATAATTTTTGGCTGTGTTAAAATGGAAGGTTTGGAGTGAAAATTAATAATTCGTCCTAGATTTGGGTATGGGCCTCCCTTTTAAGGCACGACATGGCCCAAGCAGGGTTGATAAAAATTGAGGCCCAAAACGGCCCAGCACGGCTTTAAGTATTTTCTTTTTGTAGTATTTTCAAGTATTTTATTAATGCTATTTAATAAATTTAAACATTTTTCATTAAAGTGGGAGCATATTTATACCCTTGTAGAGGGTATTATAAAATTGGTCAGATGTTTGTAACGCACAGAAGGAGACGTTTCCGACCCCATAAAGTATATATGTATGTATTCTTGATCAGCATGAGAAGCTGAGTCGATCTAGCCATGTCTGTCTGTCCGTCTGTGCGTATGCGTTTTACTCAGCCATCTTAAATGCTATCGGACTGAAAATTTAGTTTGTGCTTTTTTATTACCGTAGGCAGATCAAGTTTTGGGATCGGACCACTCTATCATATAGTTGAATACGAAAAGTAGGTAAAGCAGTTGGAGTATCGCTATGAAATTTACTAATGTGATTGTAATAGTAAAAAAACATCAGATCCTAAAATTTCATCTGATCGGATAAATAGAACACAAGTTACACTCAATATAAATCGGCTCTGCCCAACCGCTGCCTACTACGCCATTGCTGGAATCATCAGAGCACACACACAGACGCATCGCTACATAAACTATATGTGTATGGGTGCTATGGTGGGCATGCATGTAAAAGGGGATGGCGAGGAAGAACAAGAAATGGAAATGATGTTTGAAAGGTTCTGTCTGTGCATTAATGAATTGAGTTACAGAAAAAGAGTTTGAAACATGTAAAAATATTATGGCCAAGGACTGCAAGGGTATATAAACTTCGACACAGCCGATGTTAGCTTCTTTGATATTTTTATGTAAAAATAATATTTTTATCTAAATTTCGAAGCCAGTCCTTAAACTCTGCACTTTTCAGCCACACCTCGCGAATGTTTTGTTTATAAGTTATAGGCATAATGATAGTTAAAATATGAAACTTTAAGAAACAATTGTTGACGCAAGTCGCAAGTTCGTGGTGATTTCGATAGCTAAAAACAAAATTTGTAAAGCTAGAATTCCCGCTACAGCGGGGTTTTCAAATTTTTTCCCGCAGTTCTGAATGAAAAAAGTCAGATCTGACTTGAAATAAGCTAAAATGGCAGCACTGCCTGTCAGAGACTAATTAAATTTTTACGCTCTCGAGTGCAATTCGGGTTGCCTTCGGCATGCATACAGATGGCAAAACGAGCAATTGCTCAATAAAGTGCCTATCCCTGATTTAGATATTTATACCATTGCAGAGGGTATTATAAAATTGGTCAGATGTAACGCACAGAAGGAGAAGTTTATTTTGAGAGCAAAAGATCGATCTTATCGATATTTTTTTTTTTTTTTAATTATCAGTTTTAGTATGTTTATTCCTCAACGGATTAAACAACTTATTGCAGGAGTAAAATAAAAAAAGCTCGTCGGAGATAAAAAACAATCATATTTATTTCATTAAAATTAGAACTAGTAACTCAAATTTAAATTCAGTGGCAGAAAACTACTAATTAATCATCAATGATATTTTTACCGAAACTTAAAAAAAATGGTTAATTAATAACAAAACTAATAATAAATATTATTGCCTTCATTACAGTTTGTATGAGATCATTCTTTACATACAAATTTAATTTAATTTCTCTTCGTCGAAATGACGTCGCGCCTAAAAACACATGCAACAATTATGTCTTTCAATTACTACATTTCAATTGTACTTACGTTTTCTGCTCTCAAATTGGTCCATCTATCACCTTTTAAACCCCAAAATAAAACCGTTGCAATTACTTAAAATATTTGCGAAATTAAATACACAAGTAACTTACCCCGCCAGCGCCAACGATAAGTGTGACCAGTTTTTCGATATATCGATATTAGGAAAATAAAATCGATATAGTCCCAAATTTAAAAAATATCGATAATATCATACACAGATACAGCTGCGATATTTATGCATTACTATTTGCGTCCGTCGGTGCGTAATACGCACTGCGTATGCGTTTTACTCAGCCATCATATTTTTTTTAACTACTTGCTCGAGATAAAGTATGAAAATCGATAGGATCAAACCTATACTGACATACGAAAAATAGTTTAAGGAGTTGGAGTATTTCATAAATTTACCTACATACATATGTATATGATAGTTTTGGAGAGAAAATATCAGATCCCAAAATTTCAATCCGATCGGATAATGTATGGGTGCCGATTACTGTCGTATGCATGCTCATATATGTACAATTGGTTTGCAAAGAGCATTGGGGAAGAAGAAGAAGAATAAGAATTGTATAACGAAATAAAAGGGACTTTATAAGTTTCGTTAATAAAATTTGATCAAACCTTTGATTATTGTGACTCTAGGTACAAAATAAAAATTTATTTTTTAATTTTTGTTTATTCCCAATATACATATTTCCGTCTGAGCCCGTCTTCAGGGGTTAGACCATATTTGACAGTGTAATTAACATTATTTTAATCCACAAACAATCAATAATAATCATGTCCATACATTTTACTTTTTACATGTCATTTACAGTTTTACACTGTTGTTGTCAATTATATTTCTGTACAGATGAGCCCAGTTTTCTGTGTCCGTTTTAAAATTGAGTCTAGTATTTTTTTGGTGTTTTATTATGTGAAGCGTTTGTTGAACAATAAGTACATTATTCTTGTTGTAGGTTGAACACCGGCTGACAAATTTGGAGAGTGTCCATTTTCTGCACAAAGTGCTGCAAAAGCTGTTTTTGGGTTTATATTATTTCGTTTGCGTGTCCGGTGTCCGATTTATGTCCTGAGATCCTGATTTTTGATTAGCTTTTTGTCGGGTTAGCGTATAATTTGTCACATTTGTTATGCTGGTCTGCGGAGCATGGAATTTTATACACTGCATTATGTTTTAACCTTGAGTCGATTTTACTTTTCATGTTGCTGGAAAATCTTTTTGTAGTGTATTGCGTCATTTTGTAATTTGAAACGCCGTCGATTATGACTAGTTCAGTTATAAACTCTCCAAGATAGTCCTCAAATTCACCGAAGCGATACATGTTGGCTATAGCTCTTTAGGCTGGATAGCAAAAGGGCAGCAGAACCAATGTTGTCTAGCGTCCGATAGGAGTGTGGCTATAATATGAAAGCTTCTTTGATGATCTGCGGTACACTCGTTATCTGGAATATAGCTGCCGCGGGAAAATTTCGCCATCAGTTGCAATCTTCGAAAGGGTTCCACACCCAAGGCGAAGAAGCCATAAGTTGATTGTCTTCTTTGGTGACGCGTCTGGAAGCGTTTTTGTTAAAACCCTTTTTATATAATTTTTGGCTGTGTTAAAATGGAAGGTTTGGAGTGAAAATTAATAATTCGTCCTAGATTTGGGTATGGGCCTCCCTTTTAAGGCACGACATGGCCCAAGCAGGGTTGATAAAAATTGAGGCCCAAAACGGCCCAGCACGGCTTTAAGTATTTTCTTTTTGTAGTATTTTCAAGTATTTTATTAATGCTATTTAATAAATTTAAACATTTTTCATTAAAGTGGGAGCATATTTATACCCTTGTAGAGGGTATTATAAAATTGGTCAGATGTTTGTAACGCACAGAAGGAGACGTTTCCGACCCCATAAAGTATATATGTATGTATTCTTGATCAGCATGAGAAGCTGAGTCGATCTAGCCATGTCTGTCTGTCCGTCTGTGCGTATGCGTTTTACTCAGCCATCTTAAATGCTATCGGACTGAAAATTTAGTTTGTGCTTTTTATTACCGTAGGCAGATCAAGTTTTGGGATCGGACCACTCTATCATATAGTTGAATACGAAAAGTAGGTAAAGCAGTTGGAGTATCGATATGAAATTTACTAATGTGATTGTAATAGTAAAAAAACATCAGATCCTAAAATTTCATCTGATCGGATAAATAGAACACAAGTTACACTCAATATAAATCGGCTCTGCCCAACCGCTGCCTACTACGCCATTGCTGGAATCATCAGAGCACACACACAGACGCATCGCTACATAAACTATATGTGTATGGGTGCTATGGTGGGCATGCATGTAAAAGGGGATGGCGAGGAAGAACAAGAAATGGAAATGATGTTTGAAAGGTTCTGTCTGTGCATTAATGAATTGAGTTACAGAAAAGAGTTTGAAACATGTAAAAATATTATGGCCAAGGACTGCAAGGGTATATAAACTTCGACACAGCCGATGTTAGCTTCTTTGATATTTTTATGTAAAAATAATATTTTTATCTAAATTTCGAAGCCAGTCCTTAAACTCTGCACTTTTCAGCCACACCTCGCGAATGTTTTGTTTATAAGTTATAGGCATAATGATAGTTAAAATATGAAACTTTAAGAAACAATTGTTGACGCAAGTCGCAAGTTCGTGGTGATTTCGATAGCTAAAAACAAAATTTGTAAAGCTAGAAGTCCCGCTACAGCGGGGTTTTCAAATTTTTTCCCGCAGTTCTGAATGAAAAAAGTCAGATCTGACTTGAAATAAGCTAAAATGGCAGCACTGCCTGTCAGAGACTAATTAAATTTTTACGCTCTCGAGTGCAATTCGGGTTGCCTTCGGCATGCATACAGATGGCAAAACGAGCAATTGCTCAATAAAGTGCCTATCCCTGATTTAGATATTTATACCATTGCAGAGGGTATTATAAAATTGGTCAGATGTAACGCACAGAAGGAGAAGTTTATTTTGAGAGCAAAAGATCGATCTTATCGATATTTTTTTTTTTTTTTAATTATCAGTTTTAGTATGTTTATTCCTCAACGGATTAAACAACTTATTGCAGGAGTAAAATAAAAAAAAGCTCGTCGGAGATAAAAAACAATCATATTTATTTCATTAAAATTAGAACTAGTAACTCAAATTTAAATTCAGTGGCAGAAAACAACTAATTAATCATCAATGATATTTTTACCGAAACTTAAAAAAAATGGTTAATTAATAACAAAACTAATAATAAATATTATTGCCTTCATTACAGTTTGTATGAGATCATTCTTTACATACAAATTTAATTTAATTTCTCTTCGTCGAAATGACGTCGCGCCTAAAAACACATGCAACAATTATGTCTTTCAATTACTACATTTCAATTGTACTTACGTTTTCTGCTCTCAAATTGGTCCATCTATCACCTTTTAAACCCCAAAATAAAACCGTTGCAATTACTTAAAATATTTGCGAAATTAAATACACAAGTAACTTACCCCGCCAGCGCCAACGATAAGTGTGACCAGTTTTTCGATATATCGATATTAGGAAAATAAAATCGATATAGTCCCAAATTTAAAAAATATCGATAATATCATACACAGATACAGCTGCGATATTTATGCATTACTATTTGCGTCCGTCGGTGCGTAATACGCACTGCGTATGCGTTTTACTCAGCCATCATATTTTTTTTAACTACTTGCTCGAGATAAAGTATGAAAATCGATAGGATCAAACCTATACTGACATACGAAAAATAGTTTAAGGAGTTGGAGTATTTCATAAATTTACCTACATACATATGTATATGATAGTTTTGGAGAGAAAATATCAGATCCCAAAATTTCAATCCGATCGGATAATGTATGGGTGCCGATTACTGTCGTATGCATGCTCATATATGTACAATTGGTTTGCAAAGAGCATTGGGGAAGAAGAAGAAGAATAAGAATTGTATAACGAAATAAAAGGGACTTTATAAGTTTCGTTAATAAAATTTGATCAAACCTTTGATTATTGTGACTCTAGGTACAAAATAAAAATTTATTTTTTAATTTTTGTTTATTCCCAATATACATATTTCCGTCTGAGCCCGTCTTCAGGGGTTAGACCATATTTGACAGTGTAATTAACATTATTTTAATCCACAAACAATCAATAATAATCATGTCCATACATTTTACTTTTTACATGTCATTTACAGTTTTACACTGTTGTTGTCAATTATATTTCTGTACAGATGAGCCCAGTTTTCTGTGTCCGTTTTAAAATTGAGTCTAGTATTTTTTTGGTGTTTTATTATGTGAAGCGTTTGTTGAACAATAAGTACATTATTCTTGTTGTAGGTTGAACACCGGCTGACAAATTTGGAGAGTGTCCATTTTCTGCACAAAGTGCTGCAAAAGCTGTTTTTGGGTTTTGGGTTTATATTATTTCGTTTGGTGTCCGGTGTCCGATTTATGTCCTGAGATCCTGATTTTTGATTAGCTTTTTGTCGGGTTAGCGTATAATTTGTCACATTTGTTATGCTGGTCTGCGGAGCATGGAATTTTATACACTGCATTATGTTTTAACCTTGAGTCGATTTTACTTTTCATGTTGCTGGAAAATCTTTTTGTAGTGTATTGCGTCATTTTGTAATTTGAAACGCCGTCGATTATGACTAGTTCAGTTATAAACTCTCCAAGATAGTCCTCAAATTCACCGAAGCGATACATGTTGGCTATAGCTCTTTAGGCTGGATAGCAAAAGGGCAGCAGAACCAATGTTGTCTAGCGTCCGATAGGAGTGTGGCTATAATATGAAAGCTTCTTTGATGATCTGCGGTACACTCGTTATCTGGAATATAGCTGCCGCGGGAAAATTTCGCCATCAGTTGCAATCTTCGAAAGGGTTCCACACCCAAGGCGAAGAAGCCATAAGTTGATTGTCTTCTTTGGTGACGCGTCTGGAAGCGTTTTTGTTAAAACCCTTTTTATATAATTTTTGGCTGTGTTAAAATGGAAGGTTTGGAGTGAAAATTAATAATTCGTCCTAGATTTGGGTATGGGCCTCCCTTTTAAGGCACGACATGGCCCAAGCAGGGTTGATAAAAGTTGAGGCCCAAAACGGCCCAGCACGGCTTTAAGTATTTTCTTTTTGTAGTATTTTCAAGTATTTTATTAATGCTATTTAATAAATTTAAACATTTTTCATTAAAGTGGGATCATATTTATACCGTTGCAGAGGGTATTATAAAATTGGTCAGATATTTGTAACGCACAGAAGGAGACGTTTCCGACCCCATAAAGTATATATGTATTCTTGATCAGCATGAGAAGCTGAGTCGATCAGCCATGTCTGTCTGTCCGTCTGTGCGTATGCGTTTTACTCAGCCATCTTAAATGCTATCGGACTGAAAATTTAGTTTGTGCTTTTTATTACCGTAGGCAGATCAAGTTTTGGGATCGGACCACTCTATCATATAGTTGAATACGAAAAGTAGGTAAAGCAGTTGGAGTATCGCTATGAAATTTACTAATGTGATTGTAATAGTAAAAAAACATCAGATCCTAAAATTTCATCTGATCGGATAAATAGAACACAAGTTACACTCAATATAAATCGGCTCTGCCCAACCGCTGCCTACTACGCCATTGCTGGAATCATCAGAGCACACACACAGACGCATCGCTACAAAAACTATATGTGTATGGGTGCTATGGTGGGCATGCATGTAAAAGGGGATGGGGAAGAAGAAGAAATTGAAATGATATTTGAAAGGTTCTGTGCATTAATGAATTCAGATACAGAAAAAGAGTTTGGAACATGTAAAAATATTATGGCCATGGACTGCAAGGGTATATAAACTTCGGCACAACCGAAGTTAGCTTCTTTTATATTTTTTAATTTTAGATATTGTTTTCTAATTTTTCCAAATTTGAAAAAAGTTTCTTCATTTCTTAAATTTATTAAAATTTTATCTTATTTTTTTTTTCCAATTTTTAAGTTTTTTATTACTTTTTATTTTCGATGTTTAAATTGATTTTTTCAATGCTAATGAAAAAGTAATGCTAATGCTCTAATATAAACATATGTAAGTTAACTTCCTCTTATTTGAGGAGGTCACCTTGCAGAAGCAGGGATTTGAATTCCGTCCCCAACGGCACGCACACCCTCCAATGATCAAGTCTTCTCTAATCCTGTGTCCCTCGGGTGTTCACTCGGCCTCTCAGTTTGTTCTGCCCACACTTCCGCTGCTGCTGCTCATTAGAGCTGGGAAATTCATCGATGGCTCCATAGTATCGATGGAATTCAAAAAGTGCGATACATCGATGGAAATTTTTCGATGGCGATGTATCAAGCAGGTGAAAGGATTTGCAGGAGCTGCGCTGTGATCTTGGCTATTTAAAGGGACAAGTTTTTACACATCTCCCGTAAGTATTTTACCCTGATAGTTTATTATCAAGGTGGATTTTGATTCAAAGTCTTAAGAAATAATTTAAATGGTGTATATATGTATACTTTTTTGTTCACATATGTATAAGGATTATGTATATAAAAATAAAATTGTTTCGCTGGCATCAGAATAAGGAATCCTTTGCAATATTAAGTTAGAAACTGAAAACATGTACTTACTTTTGCACACTACTGTAGGTAAATAAAAGTCTATATTACTATGTATGTTTAAACATTAGAAAACCATCGGGATGACCAAGTGCCTTCACAAATGGTTCCGCCTGAGGAATCTGACGGAAATGAGCCGGCTCGAAAGCGGAAGAAGTTACCATCATCTGTGTGAAATCAACAGCTCGCAAAATGTTGGCATTGCAGTAAAGAGCTTCGAACCAGTGGCAAAACGTCGAATTTAATGGAGCACCTCAAACGTGTCCACCCTCTAGTGCAGGTACCATTAAGTGTACAAGCACAATAAGTAGCTGTAAAAGATGTACATATGTAGTTGAGAATGAAATATCTTAATGAATTTTGTTTTTGTTTGAAGTTGAAATTTTTGTTTCAAATGTTAATAAAATTTAAAAACATACATAACCATATTGTATTTTATTTGCGTGGTTTAACAGTTTTTGCACCGAATAACCATTTTAAATTTCCGATGGAACCATCGATATTATCGATGGAAAAAGACCAAACCATCGATACTATCGATTTTTTTCCATCGCTGAAAAATCCATCGAGAGGGGAGACTATCGATGGATTCCCAGCTCTACTGCTACTGCTCGCTGCCGCTTCTGTTAACTTGTCTGTTTTCTTTTTTTTTTAATTCATTTATTTGGGAAAAAGGAATTACAAATAGGTTACTCTCCGACTCACCGTTCCTGCACCAAGTGCATTCCGCACTCGCCTGGTGACCAAATCTGTAGAGATATTCCCCAAAGCATCCATGACCGCTGAGTATCTGTGTCAGCTCGAAAGTGACCTCGCCATGCTTCCGTTGCAGCCACATTTTCAGATCGGGAATAAGCCTGAATGTCCACCTGCCCTTAATCGAGTTCGTCCAGCGAAGTTGCCAAGCGTCCCAGCTTTCCTGACGTGCCGCAGCCTTAACACCCTTTAGCTCAGCAGGACTCGGCGCTGACTCCATCTTAGCATCTTAGTGGCATAGATGCGTTCTGGTTCATGTGCTAGCAGGTCGATGGGCGTCATACCTGCTATAACAAGGGCTGCATCGTCTGATATTGTGCAAAAGCCGCAACAGACCCTCACCGCCGCAAGACGCTATGTGGTCTCTAGGCGTCTCCTATATGTTTTGACCGTCATGGCCTTAGCCCAGGCTGGTGCCCCATAGAGCATAGTGGACTTCATGACATTCATCAGGAGCAGGCGCCGACCCTGCTTTGGGCCTCTGCTGTTGAGCATGATGCGGCTAAGTGACCGTCCCAACTCAGCTGCCCTGGCTCCAACAAGCTCCAGATGCTCCTTGAAGGACAGGCGCGTGTCCAGGTGTATACCGAGATACCTGATGGACCGTGAAGAGGTAATCGTGGTGGCGTCCACGATGATGTTGGCAACCTCAACCGTTTTACGACTACCTATTAGCACAGCTTCCGTCTTTTGTACTGCAAGCTCGAGACCTGCAGAAGCTAACCAGTCCTTAGCCATTCCGATGGAACGCGCAGTTATATCCTCGGCTTGTGCCAAATATTTAGCCACCACTACTATGGCAACATCGTCAGCGAAGCCCACCAGTCGCGCGCCGCTCGGAAGTTGGATGCGCAGGATTCCGTCGTACATTACATTCCAAAGCAGAGGGCCAAGAACGGATCCTTGGGGTACGCCTCCTTTTACATCATAAGTATGCGTCCCTCCGTGTGATTTGTAGTACAGAACTCTGTTCCTGAAGTAGTCCTCCATTACTCTTGTGAGATACGGCGGGACTCTAAAGTTTCGCAATGCTGGTCGCAAAGTTCGAGAAAACAGGTTTTTTTTCTTGACTTAATAAGCTCTTTAAGGTCCCTTCTTCTGGCTGCAAATTCTGCTTGCAGCAGCAAGAATTCTGATCTGCCACGCGATCTTTGCTAGAGCCTTCTAGCACGAAGACACTTTTTTCTTGCCTCCGCAATGTTCTCGTCCCACCAGTAGACAGGGGCTCTATGTCGGCTATGCCCTCTTCGGGCCTTCATGCTAACGTTGCATGCCGCCCTCACTGCGTCCATAATGGTGTCCGCCTGACTTGATGCATCTCCGTCTAGTCGCGGAATGCTGAGTGCCGACGCAAAAATAGATGGATTAAGAGTATCCACGCGGTTAACTTGTCTGTATGTACATACATATGTAAAAATGAAAAATTCGATTCAAGACAACTGAATAACCCCAAACTAACTTTGGATTTCTTGCACATGATTTGAGAAGAGTTTCACATTCGAAATGCTTTGTATTAAAAAATGAAGTAAGTAAGTCGTCTCGCCGACTTGGATATACCATACTCCAGTAAAACAAATATTTTAAATTTATAATAACCAATGCATTTTCGTAGTTTTAAAAAAATCTGTTTGCATGCTTTTTACAAGCATATCTTAGTATTTCGCTCACTCAAGCATTCGAGCACGCTATATTTAAGTGTGCTAAATTTGATTGCAAAAGGTAGAAAATTACGGGAGATAATCGAGTTTCTTCAAATTACGGGGGCGGAAAGGGGCGTGGCAAAATTTTTACACATCAAAAATGTGCGCAATTACTAAGCAAATATTTATACCAAGTATGGTGTCTCTAGCTAGAATAGTTTTTGAGAAAATCGGTTTTATTTAATTTGCGGGGGCGGTAGGGGGCGTGGCAAAATTTTTATAAACACAAAATGTGCGCATTTACTAAGCAAATATACATACCAAATTTTGTGTCTGTAGTTGCTATAGTGTTGAAGAAAATCGGTTTTATATAATTTGCGGGGGCGGTAGGGGGCGTGGCAGAAATTTGAAATAAACTTGATCAGTGTACATACTACACGAGTCTACATACCAAATTTGGTGGCGCTAGCTCTTATAGTCTCCGAGATCTAGGTGTTCATACAGACGGACGGACGGACGGACGGTCGGACGGACGGACAGACGGACATGGCTAGATCGTCTCGGCTATTGATGCTGATCAAGAATATATATACTTTATGGGGTCGGAAAAGCTTCCTTCTGCCTGTTACATACATTTTGGCGACTTTAATATACCATTTCACCATATGGGTGTATGGTATAACAATGTGTTTAAAAGTTGTATAATTCAATAATTATAATTATTACAATTATAAGGAACAAGTTTAACTATGTGACTAAAAAATATCAAAGAAGCTAACTTCGGCTGTGCCGAAGTTTATATACCCTTGCAGTCCATGGCCATAATATTTTTACATGTTCCAAACTCTTTTTCTGTATCTCAATTCATTAATGCACAAATCCTTTCAAATATCATTTCAATTTCTTCTTCTTCTTCCCCATCCCCTTTTACACGCATGCCGCGACTCGCACGCATACACATATACATAGTTTATGTAGCGTTGCGTCTGTATGTGTGCATGCGTGTGCTCTGTTGATTTGATGATGACGTAGTAGGCAGCAAGCCGAACCGATTTATATCGGCTGTAACTTGTGTTCTATATATCCGATCAGATCATCAAATCAAATCAAATTTTGGGATCTGAGATTTTATATATAATACTATCATATTAGTAAATTTCATGGCGATACCCCAATTTTTGCAAAAATGTTTCCTCCAGAGCTATATGATATAGTAGTCTGATTCTGCCAATTTTCATACTTTATTTTTCCCAGGTAATAAAAAGCCCCCAAAAAAATTTCATCCCGATAGCTCTTAAGATGGCTGAGTAAAACGCATACGCACAGACGGACGGACAGACGGACATGGCTATATCAACTCAGCTTCTCATGCTGATCAAGAATATATATACTTTATAGGGTCGGAAACGTCTCCTTCTGTGCGTTACAAACATCTGACCAATTTTATAATACCCTCTGCAAGGGTATAAAAAGACGCATGAAGAAAATAATAGGCACAACCCTTAAAATTTACTTTTATTGAATTTAGATTATCACAACATTAATCATAAAAATTTTTTTTTGTGGACAATAAGTAAATTGTGGGGCGTGACAGTGACTTAGGGAATTGAATTTGACAACAAATATAACAGAATATGATGATGATATGTCGTTTTAAAACGACATATCTCCGCCGTTAAAAATGCGACATATCTCCGCCAGAAAAATGTACTGGGCGGAGATATGTCGCTATGCCAAAAAAAAAGTAAAATGTTCGAACTCAAAACAACGCAACATCGAGAATATAACGACGCACAGTGAAAATTAGTATTAATAAAACAGTGACGCAACTTCGAAAAAAACGCAAAGCGAGGTCTAGGTGTACTAGCAATACTTTTGTGAGCATTCGATTAAAATCGATACAGCTCAATCACTCAATACGAGGGACCGCATCGAACAAAATCAAACTCTATGATTGTGTGCTGATCAAGAATATGCACGCAAAGCTTCCTTTTGCCGCTTCCATAAATTTTATACCAAAATACCATATAATATTGCTTCCGTTGGAACGATTGGTCAAGATTGGTCAACTTCGTTATTTTTAAAAGGTCTTACCCATGTGATAAATTTCAAAAATCGGAAAAATATACTATGCACCATAAACTGGTATATTAAAGTCGCAATTTATTTAAGCAGCAGAAGGAAGCTTTTTCGGCTCTATAAATTATATATTTATGAAGGTAGATAGATTAGGTAGATTCAGCCATGTGCGTCCGTCCGTCCGTCCTGATAAAGATCTCGATCTAGGAGACTGTAAAAGCTAAAGCCGTAGCTCCAAATAATGTTAAGTTTTTCCACGCCCCTTCCGCCCAGGATAATACTGATTTTATTCGAAACTAACAAGGCTAAAACCACCAAATTTGGTATGTAGACTCCCTTTAATATGGTGGAGCTAGGTGAATGCCTAAAATTTTTGACACGCCCACTTCCGCCGCCATAATTAAGAAAAAATGTTTGCCACTATCGCACTCAAGTTCAGCATTTTAATCAGTGCTATTAATTTTTACCTGTGCACTTCTACACCTAGACCTCGCTTTGTGTTGGTGATACGTTCCAAAAAAACACGACGCAAAGCGAGGATTTGGTGTACTTGTATATAAACTTTTTTCACTAGGTGGGTTTGAAGGACGGAGTTGGCCGTTACCTGAAAGCTGCCCTAGAGTGCTCAAGTGCGCTTGCTAATTCCAGACAAAAGTTTGGTTTTTGAAATTTCATTAATTTTTTAAAAAATCGATTTTTCAACTTTCGTAAAATACATATTTGTCGAAAAGAACTTTTCGATAAACATTGTCGTCAAAATACAAACCAGCTGAAAGAACGGCTGTCACGCGGGACAATCATCTTATAAAATATAACATTTTCTAAATTAGTAGACTGTACTAATTCATAACTGCCGTACTTCATCAATCGATGATCCGTCTGTAAAACAAGGTACTACTTTTTTATCGTTTGATACAGTCAATTTGCTAAATATATGTGGTTGTCTTTCTCACCTCACTGCTAATGAAAGAACTTGGTCGTTCTTAAAATAGTACCAGACAAAAAACCTATTAACTTATTGTTTATTTTAATAAATGGCATCGGGCCTGCCTGTTGGCACGTTGACACATCTAGGTAAAAGAGGAGTAGCACAAAAACTTGCAGGGGTGTATAAAGCGAACTCAAGTGTCCGGTTTATCAAAGATCAAGTCTGGCAAAGATGATTCAAATTCAGTACAGCCTCATTATGCTTCGGTTTTCGGGTATACCCGGTCTCCCCGATAATTGCATGCATACACACAGTTTTTAAGGACGGCCTCGACAGATGTTCCAACTCATTAAACGGAAAAGAAAACCGCAATGGCAAAACAAAGTTATCACTATATTCATAACACAGATACATAGATACATATTCAAATTTATGACTAAATATGTGCGAACGTCATCGTTGAAGGGGCTAAAGCACAAAGCTGCGCTTTGTTTGCCGAAAGCTCAAGCTCAGACTCACGAAACCCGATCTCACTATAAATAGATGTGGGCCAGGCCCGGTGGTCTCTATTCGATTTCTTACTTTCGTTTTGAGCCAGCGGACAACGTTCGGAGTTTGTAGCCTGATTTCTAACGCCATCGTTATTGCTTTGTGGTCAGTAATAATAAAAACACCTGTGGAGAAAGCCAAATAACTTTGTACAAACAAATCGTTACCGGCTTTAAAAAAATTCATTTAAAATGAATGCTCTGATTGTACTTGTTTCGATCTTTGCTGTTGTGCGTTTTGCCCCCTATCATGTCGTAGGGGCCGAGCAAAAAGCTGCTGATCTTTCAAACGATGAAGCCCAAAACGATGGTGAAATCAGAATATATAAACGGATAATCCCTGCTGACGTACTCAGAGGTAAGTGGAATATTTTTGAATCCATCGCTGTAATCGATTGGCAATGAATTGTTGATCAATGAAGTAAGTAAGTCGTCTCGCCGACTTGGATATACCATACACCAGTAAAACAAATATTTTAAATTTATAATAACCAATACATTTTCGTATTTAAAAAAAACTGTTCACATGCTTTTCACAAGCATATCTTAGTATTTCGCTCACTCAAGCATACGAGCACCCTAGCGCCCCCACCAGCCAACGGCCAACTCCGGCCATATGGAAAAACGTTTATATGCATAACTTGGCTATTTTTAGTCCGATTTTGATCAAATTTGGTATTTTGCTGAACATTAGTATCAAATTTAAGTGTGCTAAATTTGATTGCACACGGTAGAAAATTACGGGAGATAATCGAGTTTTTTCAAATTACGGGGGCGGAGGGGGCGTGGCAAAATCTTTACACATCAAAAATGTGCGCAATTACTAAGCAAATATTTATACTAACTATGGTGTCTCTAGTTGAAATAGTTTTTGAGAAAATCGGTTTTATTTAATTTGCGGGGGCGGTAGGGGGCGTGGCAAAATTTTTACAAATACAAAATGTGCGCATTTACAAAGCAAATATACATACCAAATTTTGTGTCTCTAGTTGCTATAGTGTTTAAGAAAATCGGTTTTATATCATTTGCGGGGGCGGTAGGGGGCGTGGCAAACATTTGAAACAAACTCGATAAGCGTACATATGACACGAGTCTACATACCAAATTTGGTGGCTCTAGCTCTTATAGTCTCCGAGATCTAGGCGTTCATACAGACGGACGGACGGACGGACGGACGGACGGACGGACGGACGGACGGACGGACGGACGGACGGACAGACGGACATGGCTAGATCGTCTCGGCTGTTGATGCTGATCAAGAATATATATACTTTATGGGGTCGGAAAAGCTTCCTTCTGCCTGTTACATACATTTTAGCGACTTTAATATACCATTTCACCCTATGGGTGTATGGTATAAAAACACACTCAAAAGTCGCAACTGCCAAGTTGCTGCAAACCAATATAAACGTATAAAGCTTTGTTAGCTAATTCGGATGACGAAAATGAAAACGAAAGCTAACTAAGTGAATGCAGCATGAGCAAGTTGACGCTTGAGCGCGTTTCGAAAGCCAACCGGAGTGCTAGTGGTCATATGTATGTATATTGTACATTGTACATACATACGTACCATGTATGCCTGTATATGTATATATGCATGCAGACTTGCTTGTTTGTTTGGCACAAGGTCACTTGCACGGGTGGCTGCCGAGGTTCATTTTGCAAGAGATTGCAGTAAATTGGTTATTAAATGGATAAGTCAAGTATGTAAATATATACAAGTGAAAATGACTAGTTCAGCCAGAAGGCAGCTAGGAGGTTTTCGATCGCTTATGGATGAAATGTAAACAATTAAACGGTTGGCTGTGCTTAGATTTTAGTAGCACAACTTTGGGCTTAAAAATACTAGAACATTGTTTGAAGTGGTATTTGTGTCTGTGGTCTTCAAAAAAGATTCTATTCTAGTTGAAATCGGAAAAATTAAAGACTCGACAGATAGAATTTCCAGTCTAGTCAAGTGAGCATGTGAACATTAATAGTGATAAATAAATTTTATATTAAATTCCCATTTTTTAAAGAAATGAAACTAATTATTTCACCAAATATTTTAAGTCTACCTATGTATGTAAATAACAAGAAGGTGCGAGAAGGTTCAAATATCTATAAATGTATTGCACAAGCACTTCCAACATTTAAATCCGCACCTGTGTTTGTAAAAGTCCACTCTTTGCTTAACGATTGGATTGGTTGCAATGCGAGTCCTTAAATGTGAAATATTTGAAAAACCAGTTTAACTGACAACTATTTGGTAAATGTTATGTAATATGCAATTAAGCCAATGATACTCTAAAATATACGTATTTGTAAAATTAAAAGCAGAATTCAGATCGGTATGACTAGTTAGGCTCATTTGGATTGGGATTTCTGCATAATAAAATAAACTATGTAAATAAACTTAAACTATTACAGATTTTCCGGGCATGTGCTTTGCCTCTACCCGTTGTGCAACAGTGGAAGTGGGAAAGTCGTGGGACTTAACTCCATTCTGTGGTCGTTCAACATGCGCACGAAGTGATGAAGATCCATCAAAGTAAGATTTGACAATAACAAAGTTCTTAAATGTTCTGATATTACACTTCATCAATCATTATTAGGCTTCTTGAGATCGTCGAGGACTGCGGCCCATTGCCTCTGGCCAATGACAAGTGCAAATTGGACACTGCAAAAACGAACAAAACAGCCCCATTTCCCTATTGCTGCCCCACCTTTACCTGTGAGCCAGGAGTTAAATTGGAATACCCAGAAGTTGGAAAGGAGGACGACAAGAAAACCGCTCAGTAATGATACATTGATGAAGTCATTCAGTTTTGTTTTTCGACACGATCGAATATTATTATTTGAATAAAATTCAACAATTTTTCTTTTCGTTTTAACCGATTTAGCAAAGCGCAATTATGAACATCATAACTTTCACATGTATTAACACAAGACCTAAACTATACAAAATTTTTGTTTTGTCTAAACATAACGTTTAAAGATAATGTGGTGTTTTCTTCAGTGACCTTTCTTTTGTGAGGTCAATTTTGAATTCATCTACACCAAGCTAACCGTATTCGGCCCAACTATAAGAACAAATTTTATTTGAACGAGGAGTTATAAACTAATATTTTTATACCCTTGCAGAGGGTATTATAAAATTGGTCAGATGTATTTAACGCACAGAAGGAGACGTTTTCGACCCTATAAAGTATATATATTCTTGATCAGCATGAGAGTCTGAGTTGATATAGCCATGTCCGTCCGTCTGTGCGTATGGGTTTTACTCAGCCATCTTAAGAGCTATCGGGATGATATTTTTTTGGGTGCTTTTTATTACCTGGGAAAAATAAAGTATGAAAATTGGCAGAATCCGACCACTATATCATATAGCTCTGGAGGAAACATTTTTGCAAAAATTTGAGTATCCCTTTGAAATTTACCAATATGATAGTATTATATATAAAATCTCAGATCCCAAAATTTGAATCTGATCGGATAAATAGAACACAAGTTACAGCCGATATAAATCGGTTCGGCTTGCTGCCTACTACGTCATCATCAAATCAACAGAGCACACGCATGCACACATACAGACGCAACGCTACATAAACTATGTATATGTGTATGCGTGCGAGTCGCGGCATGCGTGTAAAAGGGGATGGGGAAGAAGAAGAAGAAATTGAAATGATATTTGAAAGGTTCTGTGCATTAATGAATTGAGATACAGAAAAAGAGTTTGAAACATGTAAAAATATTATGGCCATGGACTGCAAGGGTATATAAACTTCGGCACAGCCGATGTTAGCTTCTTCTATATTTTTACCATAAACTCTGATTCCATTCGATTTTTTTATAATGTTAGCGAAAAGTTTTGATGTATTAATTTATATAGTTAAGTTGGTCATTCTATTGAAATAAATTTTATGGGGTATGCCTATTCTTGCAGGGCAACGAAGTCTATCTATTTTATATCCGATTTTAATGAAATTCGAGGGCGAAATTCAATTCACTTTCGTACTTCTTTGTAAAATAAGGCCAGGCAAGAAGACCATAAAAATACATACAAATTTAATAGTTTCAAATTGGATCCTGGGTCCATACTTTCCTAGGTTCGCAAGATGTACAATCAATTGTTAAAAATTTGAATTTTTCAATTTTAATTAAATATTTCTTTGCCCGTTGCTAAATTTTGGGGGATTGCATTAAAATTTAACTAAAAACGAAACCATTAAACCTGTGTCCACAAAATTTTCAGTACATAATTCTAATAAAATCACCAACATAACGCTATAAATTAACTCATCAAAGCTTTTCACTTACATAATGGAAGTTACATTACATAAGAATTCGGGGTTTCCCCTGTTTCGTTCCCATAAAACATAAAATTAGTTTCACATGCTGGATAACAAGAACATGAAATCTCGTTTACCCGCTAGTGAATGTATAGACACCCAAATATACATTATTTATGTATGCATTTATAATATTAACTTTTAATTTACAAATCGGGATCAAGTATTAAGTAACTAAAATAATAATTAAGTAACTAAAATAATTGTGTCGTTTTAGGGAAACGATTCCTAGAGGGCGAACGAGCTTACTCAGTGGCGCCACACATAAGCAGTCTAACGCCGCCACCGAGAAACGGTTAATTCCGCCATTATCGCACAGGAGAAAAACGTTTTACCCAGTCGGATAAATTTTGAAAGGCTCTTAAAATATGATTGTGACAATTTTAAGATTAGTTAAAAAGTGCCGGAAACGGATGGCGCGTGAAAAAACAAAAAAAAAAAAAAACGGCTACTAAAGGTGATGGATACATATGTACATACATACATACATTATTTGACCCACCTCATATTTCAAACTTTAGACCAAGATAACTTTTTTCCAATGGTGATTTTAACAAAAACTAAATGCATTTATAATATTTAATTTTAAATATTCCAAACTCTAATTGTAAGATGGGGTTAACAAAAACTATAAAAAAAAGAACAATTCTATGTCACAGCTTATTCGACCCAACTAATGTAAATGTCACCATTTCAGATTTAAGTATAAATTTGAATACTTCAATATTTCATGAAGTAAAATAGGGGTCACTTTTATTCTAAAACTGCTTTTAGCCGGTTTGGGACTGACGCTACCAGTTTTTTTATGCCTTCTGGCCCATTCCTGAATAAGGGCAATTTTTAGGTCATTTTTATTTTTTATTTGCCGCTTTCGGATATTGTTGTCAAAAATTGCCCACTAGTTTTATGTATGTACATACCAAATGTTATGTCTCTTGCTTTCATAATCTTCGAGGAAATCATAATTGAAGGGGTGTGGCAGAAATTTAAATTGATCATAATCATCATTCATACTACACTAGTCTAGGTACAAAATTCGGTGACCTAGCTTCTAAAATCGTCAAGATCTAGGTGTTGATCCGGGCAGACGCACATGATGATGCGTAGGAGGCTGCTGGCAGCGCTGCAGAGCAGAGCCGAGTTAGATTGAGTGTAACTTGTTTTATATAATAAACTATAATATTAGTAAATAGGGATACTCCAATTTTTTCACCAATTTTTTTTGTATAACTATTTGATATAGTGGTCCAATCCTGACAATTTTCATACTTTATCTTACCCGGGTTATAAGTAGCTCAAATATCAAGTTTCATCCCAATAGCTATTAATATGGCAGAGTAAAACGCAGACGCAACGACGGACAGACGGACATGGCTATCTCGACTCAGCTTCTCAAGCTGATCAAGAATATATATACTTTATAGGGTCGGAAACGTCTCCTTATGTGCGTTATAAACGTCTGACCAAAAATACCTCTGCAAGGGTATTAAAAGAATAATCAATAAGAAAATGATCATACATTAATAGTATTTTTTCAAAGTTTGCAGTAAGTGAGTTGGGCCTGTAATGGCACCATTTAATAATTATCTATTTTATATAACTCACCCTAAAAGTATGCATTCGAAACAAAATTCAAAGTTTTACGAAATACCGATCAAGGGCGTATGCGAGGGCAGGAAGGGGCAATATAAAGTTTTATAGTAAAAAATATACTGCGCCTACCTCGAATCCTGGCTACTATTCCTTATGATACGAATGGATTTTTGATTTATTTGAACATACAAACATTAAATTATTTTATTATTTTTAACTTTGTGTTTTTAACGCCACATTTTTTATGGTTTGCCGTTTTCTATTCTATCCGATGGAATAGGAATTGCCAAATTAAAAAAATAATTACAAAAAGATAACGATAAGACACTACATTTTTCCCCACTTATTTTACATGACCCTATTTTTTATTATTTGTATTTATATATTTAAAGTAATAAAACAAAAGCTTACATTATTTATATATTTTACGTAAGTATTTTAAAAGGCTTTCATGTAAATTAATTATTTATTAAAATTCAAGTTGGTACCTGTGCCACCTACCTAGAGCTGATATACCTTGGTAATGAACTGACGCAGAAAAGATTGTTTTTTCTGATGAGAAAACATTTCATATAGACGGACCGATGTTTGAAAAAGGAAACACTATATATGTAGGTATAAGCAAAAGGAACATTGACGGCGGAGCTTAAAGAAGCAATTTTCGGAGAACGACAAATATTGGATAAGATGTTAGAAAACTTAATTTGATTAAACTTAAAAAAAAAAAATAAAAATACATACATACATTAGGGCAGGTCAAATTTTTTTCTTAAAAATTTTTGAATTTTATTGACATTTTACAACTACAAGCAACAAGAAAAAGTCTGATTTGTTTGTAGATTATTTTAACTGCGTCCCAGTTTGTCCCAAAGTTTCTAAGAGCAAAATCGATCTTTGCAGCCTTATGCCGTGGATAAAAATGGCGTAGTCTTAGGTAAACCTAGGACCAAATTTTTTTGACTGATTTAAAGTACGCCAAATACGTTTATAATGTACCCATTAGGGATTGCATATCGACCAGAACTGTGCTATTTACACCCTTGCAGAGGGTATTATAAAATTTGTCAGATGTTTGTACCGCACTGAAGGAGACGTTTCCGGACCCATAAAGTATATATATTCTTGATCAGCATGAGAAGCTGAGTCGATATAGCCATGTCCGTCTGTTTGTCTGTGCGTATGCGTTTTTCTCAGTCATCTTAAAAGCTATCGGGCTGAAATTCTAAGGATCGGACCACTCTATCATATAGTTAAATACGAAAAGTAGATGAAGCAGTTGGAGTATCGCTATGAAATTTACAAATGTGATAGTAATTGAGATAACACATCAAGTTACAGTCAATATATATCGGCTCTGCTCAACCACTGCCGGCAGCGCTGCCTGCTTCCTACTACGTCATTGCTGGAATCATCAGAGCACACAAACAGACGCATCGCTACATAAACTATATGTGTATGGGTGCTAATCGCTGCATGCATGTAAAAGGGTATGGGGAAGAAGAAGGCACAGCCGATTTTAGCTTCTTTGATATTTTTATTATGATAGGCAACGGAAAATAAAATATGTATGTATGTATGTATGTATATATGTATTTTTTCAAAAAGTAATTTCTTATCGGATTTTAAAGGTATGGTTAAACTAAGTAAAATTGTGTATTTGATATTGACAGGACATCCCTAAATATCAATCTAGGGACAAATCTCATGTTTTAAAGATATAATAATTTTTTTTTTAATTATGTACATACATTTGTATGTATGTATCTATTTATGTATATGTACATATTTACTTATATACAATGTATGTATGTTCATATCGACTGCAACAACAATCGGAACCTAATGTTCGAGAAACCTGTTGCTTTTCGTTTTAGATTGAATAAAAACCATTTAGGCAGCTACTTCAATTAGATTTCGCCATTTTAAAAACGTGAATACTTATTTAAAGCTCCTCCTTCAATTTGACCAGTTTTATCTCTTCTCCGCATTGATCGTGAGCGTAAAAGTTCCATTGAGTATGTCTGTGTGATACATTCTCTCCATAAGGCAGTGCCACGCTAGAGCAGCACTGTAGATACACACATACAGGGTATGATCCCTTCTTCCATTTCTTTGGAGAAATTAAGTTTTCTTACCTGTGAATGGGCACATTCTTGCATATAATGTAATATATTTTGTTACTATAGTTTCCAAAAAGCAATTTAGAAACTAACATACAATCAAGTATCTTGAATTGCATTTTTTTAAGCTATATAGAACCCAAGCAGATTAATAAAATTGCTCAAAACCACGAAATGTATTAGTCAATTTTATGTTTGCTGGGTGTCACAGCGCACACACACACCATTACAAGATATTCCGAAACGGGTTATTTATACAGACACAGATACATACATGCGCAAGAAAATTGAGAAGTGTGTGTGAGATACAGCTCAATAAAAATGGATAGTAACCGGTTTTTGGTGTGTTGAATACTTCATCGAGAACGATCACGAAGAATGTCTTAATTTAGATATAAAATTGCTTCGTTTAGCAGTTCAGTTCATGCGCCACCGAATTTATCTATTTAAAAATGATTTTGTTCCCAAAATTAAGATTCTTTAGATTTACTACAAATAATTTATTTTTTATTTTGAATCTTTCAACTGGATGATTTTATAAAACACAATCAGGATTGCGGCAAAAAAAATATTTAAGATTTTCCCTATGTATATACATATGTATGTATGTATGCATACATACATACATACATACATGTAGGTGTACATCCATATTTATTTATATATATGAATGTATGTATGTATTGACCTAAAATTTATATATGTATATATAATTCTTTGTTTATATTAATGTAATTATATTGTATGTTTTAATTTTGCAAATATATGGTATATACATATTTACATACATATGTATGTATGTACATATGTTCTTTTTTATACAATATGTATTTGTATCTAAATATATGTATGAGGATTTATGTATGTGTCTAAGTACGTACATATGTACATATGAATTTTTTGCAAATTCTTTAAGTCCAAAACGAGGTTCACTATTCTTTGTACTTGTTTTGGTTCAAATCCAAGACACTTTCGGTATAAAACGCCTGAAACGTGATCCCAGATACATATACATACATACATATGAATGTATGTATACACATTCATACCTATACGCGGGATGCGATTGCGAAATGGTTTCAATGTGTGTCCATGGTACAATTATGTTTTTTCCAATATATGTACATACATCCCTACATGCATATGTATGTATGTAAGTATGTATCTCAGCACATTTCTAAGAAAAATACACATGTACATATGTACATATATACATTTGTGTAAATATATACCTATATGTACATACGTATGTATTGAGCTTTCAAAACTATGAAATATTAGAAATGCATATTGTGGGAAGACCCATTAAAAGAAGAAAACTATTTATGTATGTATGTATGTATGTGTGTACATACAACATGTGTATGCTCACAGTTTATACGAATTTCATAGATTGTTTCGTTTTGTTTTTTTAAGTGTACATTTACGTGAATGGCTGTTTGTGAGATAGTATATGTACATCCATATGTATGCATGTGTATGTGTAGATGTGCGTGAAATGATGGGAGGAGATGATACGATCAGAACTGTGTATTTCTGTTGCTGAAGCAGAGCCAATGCACAGAATCTGAAACACACGCAACAGGCCACTATGCTCGGCCTTATAAATAATAATGTCTTCATCAGCAAGCAGCGACAGCAAACTGATGCCGTCGAGAACAGTGGCGTACCTTTATCACGACAATATGGGTAGGGGCTTAATTGTGTCGGAATCAAGAGCATTTGAATTTTTCAGTGAGTGATACTCCTTACAGTATCATCGCACCCCCGTAATTCCGCCTCTGTCACTGAATGCGGCTTCGCCGAACGTTGAGACATTGGGAGATCGAACGAATTTAGTGTGCGTTTTTAACCCATTAAAGGAATACCCATTTTAATACCCATTAAAGGAATAGGAAACTATATAATGCTGAATAGGAAACTATATTAACTTTGTTAACGTACAAATATATGTACATACATATATATGTATCTATGTTCATACGATTAAAATATCATATCACAATTTTCGAGATCGATATTTTTTTGACGAAGATTTTTAATTTGGCACCAGTGTGCAATACTTAAAAACTGGATTTTAAAACGGGCGGGTGTGTGTGTGTCCCGACAAACTCCAAGGTGAATTCTGTTTTTCTTTTATGCGTCTTCTTTCAGTTGATGTGCTGACTAATTAAGCCCTTAAATTGGTTTGGGTTCGAACTTAAGCAACGTTGAAAATAAAGTCATTGGGATTGGGTTCAACAACAAAAATAACAGGGTACAAACGCAATCAGTTAGATTTCAAAAAATGTGAGACTGGTTTGATATGTACATTTTTATAACTGAAAATATCGAGTATGCATTCTATGTATGTATGTACTATGAAATATGAATTTACATAATGAACAAGTAAATTTACTTACGCATATACGTACATACAAACGTATGTACATGTGTACAAAGACTTATTTTGTAGTAAAAACAGTTATTAACAATGGAGCTCAATTTTTCAACTTTCTAATAAAACATTATAAAAGTACAATTCTGAAATATGTACATACATATGTACATATGTTGCACAATGTGCTAATTCCTGTAGTAAAGTTTTTAGAAAGCGTGGCATACCTATGCATGTATGTATGTACATACATACATACATATATAGTTATGTACATATGTATGTACATATTTATTTTATATACAGATGTATGTATGTATATATGTACATATGTACATATGCAAACTGCAGGAACATACATACTATGTATACATGCATATGTACATATGTATGTACATATGTATGTATGTACATTTTTGTGGAAGGTTAATAAGTAAGGGAACAGGGTATAAAACTTCTCTCCGGACCATTACAGATCGGACGGGTGTGCCACGGATGCAGTTCGTATTTTTTTGAGATATTTTCATTTATCTTGTCGCACTGCAGATGCAAAAACGTACAGATGCAGACGTCTCTACCTACATACAAACATACTCATATATACGTACATAGATGTGTATGTGTATATCTGGTTTTATGTTATTTCCAAGAAAGTTCCCCTCATAAAATAAGAATGTGTGCATGATCTTGTGTGCGCGTGTTCATGTATTGTGTGTGTGTGTTTCTTCAGTTTTACTGCCCATGCATTGGCATCGGCGTCGGCTTCTTGTTCTCGTCCATTTCATAGAGAAAATAACAAAGAAGCAACTGTGCCGACTTGTGTATACCCTTGCTTTTTATTGACGATGTTTATGTTTAAATCTCTTTTTGAATCTAGATACCATGAAGTCCCACGAAAAAGAAAAACCCTTCTGTAAGTCGCAGTCCTTCTTGCTCTCACCAATGTTAAAATTCGCATGGAAAAAACGATAACTGTTGGATATATGTACAAATGTACATATGTATGTATGTACATACGTATTGGTTTAAACCACTCTTTGAAAAACTCACTAAGGCCTATGTACGTATGTACATGCAGATGTATGTATGTATGTGTGTGTGTTTCTTGTGTTACAAACAACTAATCAATTTTAGTATTCTCTCTGAAAGGGTATAAAGAACTTTGAAATGACTTGAATAAGACGTTAAATTACAAAAGGCACATAATGAGAAGAACGCGCCCCGCAAGCGTATTTTGAGTCTCAGTCCCATTTCCGATCCCGCTGTGTACTCAGGAAGAGCAAAAGAAGCAGAGCGGGCACATTTATCGAGCTCGAGTTCGAGTTTGAATTCGGCTTTAAAGATTCTCTTTGCTGGTGATTTTTTAAGAATACGCCGAGGTCGTCTCGCCACAGGTTACCGAGGGGCACACCGATGTCCGCTGACTACGACTACCTCTACTTTGACAAATCTCTGAGCCTGTGTCTGCAGGTACTATGCAGATACAGATAAAGTCACACACAGATCTATACTAACTTTTTGTATAGATACATACATATATATACAAATATATATTTGTATGTATAAGTGGATATATTTGTACATATGTATATATGTATATATGTACATGTATGTATGCACATATTTATGTATGTAAAGACTTTCAATCGGCATCATATATTCACATACAAACATACATACATATGTACATACAAATGTACATCTTTATCTATGGACATTTGTTCATAGTTACATGAAAACATCGTATTTCCATTCCAGCTTTGTTTTTACTATTTATATGTACATAATTATAAATTTTCACAAATTTAATTGCAATTTGAAACTGATGCATATTAGCATATTTACACATGGAGATTTTATTAATTACATACATAAAAAGTTATAGGAAATAGTTCCTTTGGAAGTTCAATAAAGTAAATACTTCATTAATTTGCAATCCAACAGGAAAATAAATCTATTCACCCCATTGAATTCGAAAATCGCCTGCCCTGAACTTTATAAATTGATAATCTTTTGGGATGGTTTGAATTACATACATATGTACATCCATATGTATGTATGTATATGTATAACTCAGGAAATTATTATCAATGACATTCTTTTTGCTTGGGATAGCATTTTGTTGAATTATATCCAAGAATCGTCATAATACCCGCCATACCTTGGGGGGTATAGGAAATCTTGGATGCCTCCCACACTTGTAAAGTTGAAAAAAATCGAACAGTTTTATCTGTGAAATATTAAGAATACTGTTATTCGACAGACCGCAAAACATTTTTTTAATCACACTTGAGTTATTTCCTTTAACTCAATAATTTTGCTATTTATGAAAAATATATTTCATTTTAATTTACAGACAAAGGGGGGTGTTAGTCGGGATTGTAAATACACACATATGTATTTAGGTATGTATGTACATACATACATATGTATGTATATGCATTTTTATTTAAATAACGAAATCCACAAATTTGAAATAAATACAATTTTCTGCCAAAGGGACTATTACTTGTACTTATGCACATATGTATGTACATACATACATACAGACATATATGTACATATATACATACATATGTATGCATGTAAATGTTTGGGTTTGCAAATTTATTTTTTTGAGTATTATTATCTCCTCAATGACAGTAAAAGAATTGTTAGGCTCCCAAGTCGGCTTTTGCAAAGCTCCCAACGATCATTTCTGGTTTATATCGGCATGTCCTAATTCGCAATCTAAAATAAACTTGTAGCCTTTATTTACTGTATCATGATCGTATTACTATATCATATAGCTAACAATCGGTCAAAAACAAAAAAAAACTTTATTGCTTATTTCGTGATTATTACAAAAGTTAAGTTAAGTTCGTAAGTTACAAACACAAACTAAAATTTTGACAAATTTGATCAAAATTCGATATCTACGTCATATATACATATGTATGTATATATGTATGTACACACATAGTTGTCGTATAAACATGCTGCTTTTTAGATACAACGTTTTTCCCCTTTAACTCGCTCTGCATGGCTGAGGTTATTCCCGGCCATCCTTTTTTTTCTAAACTTTAAGCCCAAAAAAAAAAAAAAATTCATTGATTCAACAGACTAAATATTTAAAAGAAAAATAAATAAATGCAAACAAAACAAAAATATATATTTTTTTTAACGGTAAATGGGACAAATTGAAAATGTTAACTCTTTTTAGATGTTCTTAGGAATCCTTTGTATAATAGACCAGACAAACTTTATTTATGAAACTTGATCGTCGCAGGAGATATCTTGTAAATGGGTATTAAAATACCCAACAGGACATGGCACAGGCCTTTCCGACCCCATATAGTATATGTATATATTTTTGATCAGCAGCAACAGTCGAGTCGATCTAGCCATGTCCGGCCGTGCGTCCATCTACATATATGAACACTTAGATCTCGGAGACTCCAAGAGCTATAGCCAACAGCTATGGTATGCACACTCGTGCAGTAAGTACAGTGATCGAGTTTATTTCAAATTTCTTTCATGCCCACTTCCACCTTAGCAAATTAGATAAAACCGATTGGTTATATTGGTTGTATTAAAGAATACGAAGTCTGATTTCTCAAACACCTCCAAAACTAAAGCCAACAAATTTGGTATGTAGACCTATTTAGAATGCGCCCTTCGCCCTTTTGATTATCGAAATCAAATTCGGCAGACTAATTAGTCTTTCTAACTTCTACAGGCCTACCAAATTTGATTAAAATCGGACTAGAAACATGTATGTATATTTTGATACGTAAAAAATGTTTTACCAGGCGGTCCATAATGCCGTAGGTGACCGTAGGCTAGTGGCGGCGCTAGAGTGCTCTTGCGTTGGTAACAGTGAGCGAGATATCATATGCTATGAGTTTTGTAAAACAATCTTAATAGACATACATACATATGTATGTACATATATATGTACATTTCTTCATGTTTTACTAAAATAAGAAATTTTTAAAAAATAAAAACAATTTGAGATTTTTTCTTTTTTTCGTCTGGTGCGACAAAAAAGAAGCCAAAAAAGAAAACAAGAAGCTGATTGAAAGTTTATTTGGCACTTTAAACATGCATTTTGCTTTTACAGCCGCTTTGGGAGGAAGGTTTCCGAGTGTTTAGCTTTCCGATCAAATGATTCATTCAATCATAAACACCTGTAGAGTAAATTGGTATATTAAAGCCGCCAAAATTCATCTAACAGGCAAAAGGAAGATTTTTTCCGTACTATAAATACTATATTTTATTTTATTTTAGTATGTAAACTTGATTGGTATGTGCGCAGAATACATCTACATGCACGAAGAGATCGAACTGTCCTTACAGGACTGCTCCAAGACACTAATGTAAATGTGAAAATAAACCCTTGAAATCTCAAGTAGACTTCCTAGTGGCGTATGGTTATGATACACTTTACTACTCTATGTAGAAAAATAAAGTAAGTAAATCGCGTATCTCACATTTGGGTAAACTGTGCATCAAGTGAAATAATTTGTTGCCAAATAAATGAATAAAAATTTATTTTTATTTGCTGCATATTAAAAATTTATTATTCCGTATACCATGAAGAGTTTTTTACAAAATTTTATTCACATAACTCATTGTTTTTTGATACATATTACAAAACACTTTCAATATGCCAAGTTTGATTGCGATAGTTTAAGTATTGGGGGAGGAAATCATTTTTTACTAATTTCGGGGACGGAAGGAAACAACTTCATCACTGTACATACTACACGAGTCTGCATACCAAATTTAGTCTCTTAGTCTTCAAGGTGTTGATACTGACAGACGGACATAGCTAGATCGATTCGACTGTTGATGTTGATAAAAAATATATTTCTTTTTTGGGGTCAAACAAGAGTCCTTCTGATACCAGTTTAACATACGGGTGCGTGGTACGAAAAATACGCAGGGTTCATTTTCTGATTTGTGCACCATATACATACGTGCACAAGAGCCCAAAGAAGATCTTAAATTTATTAAATGTGATTCCCAAAGATGTCACACATTCCCCCTACGGAAGCAATCCAAAATTTATTCTTAACCGCCGTTAAACAATGCATTTACACTACACTTAATACAATACATAGGAAAATAATAATATTTATGGAGATGGTAAAAGTGAACATAGGTACATACATATACTTGCAGGCGATTGGTAATATATCTTGCGTTCAAAAGTAGAACGTTTCTTGGTCTGCAGGTGGGTCGATACGTCCAAGTCCTTTTTTACATCGGTTGCAGCCTTAAGAGGATCCTAATTGCTCTCTCGGATTAAACGATGGACTTCAGTTTGACAACCAACCAATTTCCCATCTTGTCGATACGATTTTTTGCTTTTGGAAGAGTTATCGCTTTTTTTTTTAGTGTTAGTGCTTTTAAAATTGACTGTGAACCAATTGACTGTTAAACGCGTGTTTTAATAAAGCAAACCTGCAAACCTTACAAAATACTGCAAGTGGTGCTATTTTTAGTTTCGGTTTTTTTTTTTGAATATTTCAAGAAGTTCCTTAAACAACTTTGAAAATGTTGGATAATATTATATTTTTTTTTTTTTACGTTTAAAAACGTATTCACATGTTTCTTGAACCTTAAAATAATGAGTAACTATTGCCAAAACTGAAGTTCCAGATGTCGTTTTTGGTGCATTCGGTAGCCCTGTCTCTTGGATACATAACATGCATACTTATGTACATATGTACACACATACACTAAACATTCACATTTTCGTTTTATTTTGTCCCACTATTGACAAATGTATATTTGTAAGTGTACAATGTACATACGTGTGGCACAGGCAAATCGCTAATTTGCTATATTTTCTTAACCAAACACTTAACCCTCAAATAGTTGTGTCGAACTCTTTGCTCTGCCCTTTCTGTTGCATTGTAAGTTAAAGAGCACCTACTGCATTTTAGGCTGGCTACGTCAAATATTTATTGTTGGTTTTGACTTTGTCTACATAATTCTGAGTATGTATGTATGTACACATATATGGATATACATACATATTTGTACATAAATCATACATGTCTATGGTGATGACAATATGTACATATTCGTTTAAGTTATTGTTTCACGAATATTCAAAATATCATTTTAATCCTCAACAAGATAATTAATGGATTTAAATTTTTATTACATGGATATAGACGTTATTTTGTGGTGGAAGTCGGTAATTTTTTTACGGTGTTCTTATTCTTGAATATTAAAATTTAACCAGTTAAATGGGGTTTTTGGGGTATGAAATTTGTCTCATTTAGGAATCGTTAACAATTAAAAATATTGAGATAACTTAATTTATATTAAAAATCGATGTGATTTCTAAAAACGTACATATAGAACCTGCAAATAACAATAAATTATTAAGGAAAGCGTACAATATCCTTTTTTCTTCAAATCACATACTCTAGCTATTACGAATTAAATCCAAACCCGGATGCAGTCGAGTAATTTCTTCATAAAAAGAGCATTTTGTTGCATTAATTGGGCAAAGGTATACAGATTCCATAGAGTCACCCGCACACTCACACCAATGAGCAGAAGAGAGCGTCAGGAGACAGAGAGACTGAGACTGAGACTGAGACTGAGTCTTATGGAGAGTAAGTGAGAGCTCATTGTGGGTGCGCCTGATCGAACGTCTGCTGCATAACAATAACAAGAATCAAGTTGTTGAGATTGGGCTGACTATGTATGTATCTATGTGTTCTCTTACAAATGTATGTATGTGTATGTGTTATTTTCTATACATGCAGATATATCTGTGCATCCATGTACCTGCTTTTGAGCAAAGTTTCAGGTTTTATAGGATCTCAAGCCAAAAAAAAATTACAAGCCATATAATAGCCAAAACGGCAGTACTGGAAGTGAGAACAACAGGCAGACACAAACACATTCTCACAGTGTTAGTGTGTCTTGCGAAGTAGTAGTGGTATGCCATCTTCGATCTTCCCGCCTTCACGTTGAGTGGCGATAGCGAACGGATCGTGACCTGTGACTATCGTACACTTGTGTCTGTATCCACACACACAATCGCAAACACACAAACACACACAAACATACACTGTCCCTGATATTGTATGTGTCTGTATCTGTGTTTGCGTTGCTCCAGCTGAAGTAAGCGAAGCATTCAAGAAGCAAATGCCGCTCTCTCTCAGTCAACTCGCAAGAAACACGGGAGCAAGACGCACAAATACGCCCGTTATTGACTTTGTCACACTTAATTTATTTTTGTTGCCTTGCAAGTTAGTACAAATTAAGCGATTAATTTCGGGTCATGCTTAATTCGCGGAAAAAAGTGCGTGCGCTTGACCTCTCTTACACTTTTACTTACAACAAAATTAAATATATAATACTTAAACTGATCAAATTGTGAATAAATGTTCCTAAATACATACGAATTCATATATGTACATATTTATATACATATATATGTACAAACGAATGTGCACATGTGTATATCATCTGCACCCGCGATCGCAACACTGAAAATAAAAGTGCTAAAAATAATTAAATTCTAATGAAGTTTCTTTCTATCCGCCATAAAAGCGTAAATGTTTAGATCATTGTATTGTTGTTGGTCTCTGTATTAAAATAAAAAGTTCAACGCATATAAAACTATATTTTTGTAGACACTTACATATCCAACAATAATGATCTTAATATCTTGACGATCATTATTATCATAAAGCGATGTCCGTGATGTATGTATCTAATAATCGCCATGAACCTACCGAACACTAAACACTGCAGTGCCGTCGGCAAATGACAACCAAAATGGACAGTGGAGTACCATAGAGAAAACCATTCAACACATGTATTCTGAGAAATCAACAGAATTACTTGCACTTAAACTACACAAAAGTTCGGAAACACAGACATGGACGCATATGCCCTACCAACTTATTTTCCCCTTGCGTAAGTAAATTTAGTTATCAAATCTTAGACTAAGCATCTTTGCCTTACAGTATTACAATTAATTGCACTTTAGTATAAATATACATGTATTTAAATGTTTGAAAATCTAGGCGAGGAAAAGTTTTTCATCACTTATAGTTGCCTTTCGAAAACACTTTTGGAAAATGCATAAAAATCGATTGATCTTCGTACAAATTAATCCACATTTGAAGTTGAATAACTCTTACTTTTAAAGTTTCCGATACCCAAGTGTTCATACGGACACTTGACTATAAAATATAATCTCTATGCAGTCGGAAACTTTTCCTTCGTCTGTTACATTCGCTTTGGTATTTTCACGTACCAAACACATGTACAATAACCAATTAAATGTAATGACATTTATGCGAAATTAACACTAAAAAGCAGTGCTTGAATTTAAAACAAATTTTTAAAAAAGCACACAAAAATAAGGTACCTCCCAGCCGTAAATTGTCAGTTTGTGAATCAATGAAATAATCAATGATATTGTAAACCCTGATGAAATTCTCCTGTTTTTCCCTTAGTAATTAGATATATTGTTTTAATATATTGCTATCTTCTTAACAGTAGTAACGAGGTTAGTAAGTGATTACATTACATTACAAAAGCGGCCATGCCCATATAAATGTAAGATACGTTGTAATTGACAAATGTATGGGTCTGGAGTCAAAACTGTCTACAAGAAATCAACAAAAGTCCAGCTGGGCGATTATAAAAACAAATATAAATACTAACAAAGGTACAAAAATATGTATATAAATATGTTAGAATATAAAGTCATTCCATTGCAATGCTGATCAATAATGTTTTAAAAACATGCTGCATCGCCAACATTTGAAATCTTGCTCACTCTTACAAGCGGTTGGGCACTCTAGCGTCGCCACCGGCCACGGCCAACTCCGCTCTGACGGATTACATAGTAAAAATCCAAGTCCAAGTTTATTCCAATTTGAAACGTTACTGGATAAATGACAGAGATATTATGGGGGGCATGACACCATATTTATATCTCTAGTAGTCTTTGAGAAAATCAGTTTTGATCAAATAACGGGAGCGAAAGATCGATTCGGCTGTTGGTGCTGATCAAAAATATACATATATATATTTATATATACCTATATAAATTTTTTCTTTATGTGGTCGCAAAAGCATCCTTTTTCCTGTTACGTACATTTAGGCGACTTTAACTTTCGCTCTATGGGCGCATTGTATAGAAACGTAAGTAATTCTAATCACAATGACGCTAGATAAAGTTTCGTTTTTATTCACCTATTGAAAAAATAATATACATAATGCATAAAAGTTGAATAGTGGATATCCTTTTAGTCCACAAGACTCTGTTTGTACGGACGGATGGACAGACATGACGGCTGTGGATGATGATCAAAAATATGTATCTATACATACAGGGTCGAAAACGCTTCCTTTTACCTGTTACACTTATTTGTGTCATACTGACGTTCATGGTGTGGGTCCTGTTCCACGGCACTGTTCCTCCGACTAACCTAGATGCAGTATATGTATGTTTTAAAGCCGATATTCTGCGCCGAGTCCTGTATTCGATACAACCGTAAAAGCTACAGGAAATATATGTACACGACCCAGGAAATATATTGGGTCATGTGTCCAATTTAACTTTAATTGACAGTTAAATGTCTATGTATTATTCATGTAATAACATACACGGTTTTCGTCTATACCTTAAGTGAAGTAAGTAAGTCGTCTCGCCGACTTAGGTATACCATACACCAGTAAATCAAATATTTCAAATTTACAATAACATTTTTACGAATGTTCACATGCTTTTTACAAGCATATCTTAGTATTTCGCTCAATCAAGCATACGAGCACCCTAGCGCCCCCACCAGCTAACGGCCAACTCCGGCCATATGGAAAAACGTTTATATGCATAACTTGGCTATTTTTGTTCCGATTTTGATCATTTGCTTGATATTAGTATCAAATTCAAGTGTGCTAAATTTGATTGCACAAGGTAGAAAATTACGGGAGATAATCGAGTTTTTTAAATTACGGGGCAAAATCTTTACACATAAAAAATGTGCGCATTTACTAAAACTAATTAGCCGATTTCTTCCCGTTTACTGTCATACTTTTTTCTTGTCTGGCAATTATTAATTTTGAAACATGGCTCACTAAATATAAAAATAAAATGATCAAAATATTTGGGAGGTTTGCACCAGATAATTTTAGATCAAGTAATTTGAAGTAAATGGATTGAATCGCAAAGATTAAAAAAATATAGTGAGATAAATTAAAAAAAAAGCTGGAGGTCAATTTTTAACTTAAAATAATAATTTTATTTGATAATAAATAACAAAAACTTAAAATATTTGTTTAAAAAAAATAAATAATTATTCAGAAGAACATTTTTCGATGAAACTGTATATACTTATACTCCTTTTAGAATACGTCACAAAATTTTTACAACATTTGTAATTTTAAATATTTTTATATGTATTAACTGTGACTATACTACTTTTATAGTATCACCAATGTCCCACATTTTCTTAAATAAAATACTTTCTAAATAAATCATCCAAACTTCACTATTTTTCGAAGCCAAGACTAAGGGAAAATGTTTTTGAGACATCTGGCATCATTTTGAAAAATGGTGTCCATATCCGCCATTTTTAATTCAAAAATAAAAATAAAATTAGTATCCAATAAAAGAAACAGCATGCCAATTTTGACAAACCTTTTAAGCCCTGAATATAAATTGAATTTATAGACGACGACATTATCGTTTCGATTTTATTGTATTCTAGCAAATTTATCCTAAAATATTTTAAAAGTGTTAATGTATTGCATAGTTTTCCAATAACTCATACATTGTATATCTCATTCGACCTATTACGGCATTCTATCTTGAAGAACTGTTAAAAGAACCTAGAAAATTACTGTAGGTATGTCTTTCTAAACCAAATATATAACTATTTATGAGTAATGCTTTCAAAGTCAATTGCATGTTGTTGAGAAATTACTTTCTTGACATATTATTGGATCTGGATTTGTACATGCCTACAATACATACATACATATGTATATGTACAAATGCATGTGCTTAAAAAAATCTGGTGTACTTATGGATCGATTTGGCGTCTCCAAAACTTATTGGCCACAACGGCAATATCTACATAAAATGTGTATGTATCTACATCGGCAATATACGATGAAACAGGGACTGCGTGCTCTATCTCAGTTGCCCATTCCCGTCTCAAAAAATGCTCATGTTCAGCTTTCGTTAAACGAACTTAATTGAGACTTCAGCGTGGTCAGATATATGTATAATAATACCAACCGCAATCAAGAGCTTTACTTTCGTGCTCATTCCCATTCTCCCTTTACCTCGGATCGAAGACTACGTCTGCTGAAGCGTCGGCGTCATTTATTTCACTCGAGTTGCTGCTGTGTGTTGAAACCAGTTTTATAACTTACTCACACAGTATAATAGGACTATGGCGAGGCCTGTCTCATGTACACATAGATACACACATACACACACACTCACATACAGACACATATATATATAAATATATATACATATATGTACATGAATACATAAACGCTCATAGACACATACATACGTGCTTGTTATTTGTTTGATGGTATGTGTATACACTTGAAAAAATTACAGAGAATAATGAACAATGCTTAGAACAGCACAAATTATAACTTTCGAATTCAGTGATCTTCTAAACAAAACAAGTACGATTTATTTGTGAACGATATCTGTCGATCGAGACAAAGTTTGGAGTGAAAGCTTCAAGTTGTTTTCGATCGTATCCACCATTTGAGTACAAACACAATTTTTAATGTGAATAAATTTGCGCGATGGTCAATTGTAAATGATGCCATATATATTCTGAAAGGCTGCTTGAAAGCTGTATGAATACAATATTTGGGCTCATGATCGTTAAGCCATAACTGTCTTCACACTGTCTGTGTAGTATACAATGGTTGCCTTTGACGTATGCTAGTAATCAAATAGTACACCCTGACAAAAACTTCCTGACTCAATTTATTATTGGTCTAGTATGAATAATAGAAACAGATACGAACTACGGTATTAATTACGGAGGTAATTAACCTTTCAATTAATTAATTGTGTGATTAAGCAAGGCACATCATTCATTATCCTCAGTTATTACTTTGGTTTTCATGCATGTACATAGCTCTTGATGAACAATTGGATTCCAAGTCAGGGATGTTTAGCAAAAAAAAAACCCTTTATGTCTCTTAATTACTATAACTTAACCGCGCCCAGACTTCAAAAACAGCGCTAATGCAACTATAATAAATCAAAGCTGACTTGTCTTTTTTCTAAACATAGCCGAAGTTTTTTTGCCAGAAGGATAATCTTTAATATGTACACATATGTATATATATAAGCAAATTTATGTATACATATACAAACAGCCAGGGACTGCGTTTATAAAAGACCGCTAATATTGTCGCACTGTTTTGCGATTCAGCATTTATGTGACGAAGAGATTTATTAATATTTTTTCTGTTTTTTTACACGTTGCCCTTAATTACACTCTTTAGAAACCTTTTGTATCTTTATTTATTTACAGGCATAGGAAATCCAGTTAAATTTATCATTTGTTTTAACGAAATTTGTATCGATATTCTGAATCTTAAATTTTTAAAGAACTTTTTGAAATAGGCCTTTTAGCAGGAAATATATTTGCATAACAATTTGATGTATGTATTACAAGAATCAGGACTACATGAACAACTCATTTATTTACAGATACTCCGAATTGCAGTTTTTGGCGTCTCGTAGGGCGGCAGCTGCAGCCGCTGCAGCAACAGTTTTACCCAGCTCGCCTCTAAACAATCATACCAATGCTACAGATGTCAGCAGCTCAGTCACTGTTCCAATTACTTCGGTGTCGGAAACATCGGTATCGGAAGCCACCTCCGCGCCGATCAGCAATGGAGCTTTGTTAAATAATCCGACTCCAGGACACTTACATCACCATCAGGCGCAGCATCTTCATGGCCTCGGAGTTGGTTTGACTGGTCAACCACAACCACATGACTTTCATCCGGCTTACAGAATCCCTGGGTATATGGAACAGTTTTATTCCCTACAGCGGAGCAGTCCTACGGCATCTTATCACGGTACTGGATGATTAAATCTTTAATACTTTATATTTATATAATTATTATTTATAGACCCCTATGGTAATTGCACGTCCGCTTTCCACTTGGCCGGATTGGGATTAGGCTCTGGTGAGTATCTAGGTGCGCGCGGTATGGGCTCTCTCGGTGAGTTGCACCATGCTGCAGTGGCAGCTGCTGTTGCCGGATCACTGGCAAGCACCGATTTCCACTTCAGTATTGATGGTAACCTAGGCCCCAGTCCTCGACCTGGAGGCGGTAGCATTCGAGCCAGCATTAGCCGCAAGCGTGCATTGTCTTCATCGCCCTATTCGGATTCCTTTGATATCAATTCAATGATCCGATTTTCACCAAACTCGCTGGCCACTATTATGAATGGGTCGCGGGCCAGTAGTGCAGCCAGTGGATCTTATGGACATATATCGGCTAGCATGGCGCCCCATGCCAATGCCACGATGGCGCCTCATTTGCAACAGCTTCAGGCTCATCTATTGCGAGCCAGTGCTGGATTGCTGTATCCCATGACGCCCCAACAGACTGCCCTCAGCCTCAATAACCCTCAAATAAATGGTAATCCAAAAGAATTGCCAGTGGCCAGTCAAACGCCAGCATCACCTACAACAAGTGTCGTTGCAGAAGAATCTCTAACACAGAACCCAATCAAGGTGAGTGAGCTATTAGTACTTATTTAACACGAACACACAAGAATAATAAAGGCAAACAATAACCATAGTATACTATATTTTAACTATAACTAACTTACTGCAAAACTATATTTTATTCTTGTGAATTGAACATACGGAATATTGTTTCTTTTTTTTACTAGAATTTGTCAAAAAACAAACCCGTTGAACAACCATCTTCCACGTCGGAAAGCGTAGCCCAAGTAGAGGCAGATAGCGCTTCTGCAAATATATCCGAGCGACGATCACGGATCAAAGGAAATGTAGGAGCAGCTTATGCTGGGAGCGGGAATCCAAATGGGACTGGAAATGGTAACGGCCACGGTCAGATAGGATATGCGTCCACTCCGCTTAACGAATACGATTGCGCTACTGCCGACACAACGGACATTAAAGATGAGCCCGGTGATTTTATAGAGACCAATTGCCACTGGAGAAATTGTGGCATTGAGTTTGGTACTCAGGATGAGTTAGTAAAACATATTAACAACGATCACATTCAGACAAACAAAAAGGCGTTTGTTTGTCGGTGGGAGGAGTGTTCCCGAGGTGAAAAGCCTTTTAAGGCGCAGTACATGTTGGTTGTACATATGCGACGTCATACTGGCGAAAAGCCCCATAAGTGCACGGTAAGTCTGATCATAAATCATGATATGAAGGGATTTGAAACAAACAATTTATGCGCTTTCAGTTCGAAGGTTGCTACAAGGCTTATTCTAGGCTGGAAAACCTAAAAACCCATTTACGCTCTCATACTGGAGAGAAGCCGTACACTTGTGAGTATCCCGGATGCAGCAAAGCCTTTAGCAACGCCAGCGATCGAGCGAAACATCAAAACCGTACCCACAGTAATGAGGTAATTTTGCTAAATCTGCATATAATTTCAGTATTACATTTTTATTTAATTCCAGAAACCTTATATCTGCAAAGCTCCCGGCTGCACAAAGAGATACACCGATCCCAGCTCTTTGCGTAAACATGTGAAGACCGTGCACGGAGCCGAGTTTTACGCCAACAAGAAGCATAAGGGTTTGCCTTTAAATGATGCCAATTCGGGACTGAGGCTGGAGAGGGATGTTGGTCAGTCTCAAAACCGTCAGAGTTTACAAGAGCATCACATCGACTCTAGTCCATGTAGTGATGACTTACACATGGGTAAGATGATTGGTTTGTCCAGTCCTAGTGTCAAATCCGAATCGGATGCCAACTCGCCTCGTCATGTGCCATCTAACGGTGAAACCGGAGGTAGCAGCACTGCAGCCGATTGCTTTTTAAACTTCGGTCAAGAAATGTCAACCGATCTGCCATCGGAAAATATCACACTGGACGACGACTGGACCTGCGACGATGATGTTGATGCGGCTGACCTGCCCATCGTTTTGCGTGCCATGGTTAATATGGGAAATGGAAGTACAGCCGGAGCCTCCGTCGGCATACCATCAGCGCGACCGCGTTTCCGCAGCCGCCTGCAATCCAAGGGTGTTAATGCAAGCTCAATGCTGTGCAATATACCAGAAAGTAATCGAGCGATTGGAATCAGCGAACTAAACCAACGCATTACTGAACTAAAAATGGAGCCGGGATCCCACTTGATTGATCCGCAGACGCAGGCACAGACGCAAACGCAGATTAGCATTCGCTCTGGAGCACCTGCTTCCCACGGAAGCTTTGGGCCAGGACACACTCAAACCCAGTCTTTGGCCCAACTTCGACGAGACAGTCAGAACTCAAATGCCAGCACCTACTATTGCAGTATGCAAAGCCGACGCAGTAGCCAATCTTCACAGTTGTCCACGATATCCACAATGCGTCCAGGACCGTCCTACAATGGCATTTCAGCATCCGCATCGCTCTATGATCCCATATCGCCTGGCTGTTCCCGCCGCTCCAGCCAAATGTCAAATGGCACTGGTACCGTCTGTTTTGCTGCAAGTGGGATGGGTACATCTGCAATGAATACGGGTGACATGGGTACTGACGGTTCCAGTGGCACCAGGACTATGTGCTCTGGCATCCCGTATTTCGGGTCTCGCAATACGAGCCTTCCGCCGCCACCATCATCACACCTGATTGCAACGCATCTGAAGCGTCTTCAACAAAGTGGAACTACAGAAGGCAGTAACCATTATCAGCATCAGCTGCAAAGAATTGGTCAAAGTGGAAGCGGTCGGTTTTCTATTCCAAGCATTGTAGAGTCTCCGTTTTCACGGAGTCATCTTCATAACGCTGACCTAGTAGATCCCTCCATGCAGAGTAGTTCTTTTAGACGTCAATCCGAGCCAGTTATGGCACAGCACCAACAGCACTTTGAGCGAATGACAGAACCTGCTAGTCCCGCCGTAAATGTTCCGGGTCCTAGTTCTTCGGCAGTTCCATTTGGTCAACCTGGACGAAATAATTTACAACAAAATAGAAGAAACGCTGATTTAGAAACAATAACCACCAACACTACCCAATCTCCTGAGCAGCATCCCAATGAGAAGGTAAATCTTGATGAAGTTGAAGAATTAATTCTACCAGACGAGATGTTACAATACCTTAATTTGGTAAGGGACACCGACAACCCCACGAGCCAAAACGAAAGCGAGAATCTTCTTTTAGCCCAAGGAGTCAATGCCAATAATCCTCCGAGCATAAGTTCAGCAATCAATAACGGAGCAGCAAATATAAGGCGCCTCCTATCTTCGCAGTCAGACTATGCAATGTCGGCTTCAACATCAGCTTTTGGAAGTCCTTACTCACCTGGGGAACCCTATCATCAGCATCCTAATCACTGCAGCTTTGCACAGAGAGCAAAGAGTGATAGGACCATGTATACACAAGTGGGCCCATCACACTCTAATATTGACCAACAAAAAAGTCAAACAGCGACTCAGAATCAAAATCACATAATTGACTCCTCAATGACTAGTTTGACAGAGCTCTCCAGCCCCGCTGCTCCTCACGAAAGTGTTTGTGTCGCAAATGCTGGAAACGAAATTCAATGTGGTGTCATAAGTCAGTCTCAAATGTCGCCCGCTATAAATATGAATCCCACATGCTCGATTCCAATGGCAAGTGCACCGCACCAAAGCGCTAAATGCGTTATGAAGACGAGGACGAAGGAATTGTCCGCCTGCGCTTCTGCTTCCACCGTTGAGCCGGACCAGCCGACCGCCAATACTGCATCCATGCAATCTGACACATATCAACGTACCCTTGAATATGTTCAAAGTTGTCAGAATTGGATGCAGACCGCTACCACCGCTAACACCGCCACCAATACCCCTTCTATCAGTATGTTAGCCCCGCACAACCCTATTAACAACCCCAACGCTGTGTGGCCGGATGTAAGTAGCTCAACACACCCGCATCCTGTCACTAATTTGGTTATCAATGATATGACTACTTCGTTGAGTTCCCTTCTCGAAGAAAACCGATACTTGCAGATGATGCAGTAAAAGGAGTGCAGAGAGTTTCCCCTCTAGTTATCGAGTGGCCATTGAAATGATATTGGCAAACATGTTTTACCTAATTTTCTTAATAACTTGCTGCACAATGTAGTGCACATTCAATGGACAATATACAGAGTTACGAAAGCTCTGAGTTTCAGGATCGACTCTATCGACTTGTGGGGCAAAATTATCACAAACTACCGTTCATTTAGTTTACAAAGTTCATTTACAATTTATTTATGCATACATACAAGAAATGCAGTTGCCATTCAACATGTTCTTTATACACGGAAGAGCTTAAGTACTTATTCCTAATTACAAGTATAAGAAAACTCTTATGGGTACAGTTAAACATAAGTATAGATTTATCGATTAGCCATTTACTGAAATGGATCATTTGCTAAGCTAGCGATATAAGAAATGTCTATTGCATTTGTCTTCCCAATCATTCAAATGATTCTTCTCGCTCGAAAAATAAAACAAAAAGTCCTTAATAAAAAGTATCAGTGCTTTTATCTACATAAAGGATACACATTAAGTTACCCGATTTGTAATCGTTGGACTGAATAAACTTAAAAATCTTTCATTAATTTATTTTTGGATTTCATATGTGGTATAAACAACGCTAATGCACTGTGGTAAATAAATGAAACGACTATTTTAGCTATATAAATCAAATTTACATATAAGTATTGTTTTTACAAAACGTAAAGGAATCACAAGTTTGCGCTCAAGCACAACAATAGTTAAACGTAAATTTGCAAATTCGCATTCGATACATTGAAGGCAGACTCAATGTTTTGCAAAATACATATTTCGAATCTTAAAACATCATATAAAAAAAGAAACTTAACCGTGCCGACTATTGTATACCCCTGCAACTTTACACATACCAAATTTCTTTAACTTTAATTGTAGTAAATATACAACAGGACTCACCGATCGTTGCTATGGGAGGTATTTGATACAGTCACCCGATCTTATTAAAATTTGACAGTCATTGATAGGATATTAAACTGATAAATATTAATTTTTTTGACAATTGCGTGAAAAGTAACGAAGTTCGTTCGATCGTTCCTATGAGGACAATATGATATAGTCATCCGATCCTGATTAAATTTCGCATAGTCGTTAGGAGATATATAAAACTATTAAAAAAACAAAATATTTAATTTGAAAGCTATCGCGTGAAAAGTAACGAAAATATTGAGAAAAGTCACTGTTCGTGACTTTACCGTTTGTATACGATCAGGCTGAATCCGAGATATAGAAACTGTACAATATATACAAGCCTATATACAAAACTCAACTCTGTAGCTCTTACGGTCTAGGATGAGTTCGCGTCGATCTAGACGGAAGGACTGACGGACGGACAGGCTATATGAACCCGTCTCGTCGTGCTGATTAAGAATATATATACTTTATATGGTCGGAGATGCTTCGTTCTATGCGTTGCACATTTCTGACCAAAATCAATATACTCTTTTTGCAAGGGTATAAAAACTTAAAACATGGAAAACATATGTACGTATCAAGTTTTACTAGGCGGTCCATAAGGGCGGAGTTGGCCGTAGGCTAGAGGCGGCTCGTGTGTTTATAAGTGGGAGCGGGACAGCATGTGCCATAGCACACGTAAAAAAAAATTTGATAAAAATTTTAAATATTAATCTGCACTCATACTAAACAAATCTACTTACCAAATTCGGTGGCTTTGGTTCTGTTAGTTTTCGAGAGAAAACCTACAAATACGAAGTACACAAAACAAATTTGATGTTTGTAGCTAGAATAGGCTTTGAGAAAATCGGTTTTATCTAATTTTTCGCACAAACTAGAATTTAAATGTCTGAAATTCTATCAAGAACATCAGTATGACTAAAATAGAATTTAGATTTTTTTATAATTTTTGCAATAGGATCACGGATTTACCCCGATTCCTTTAAAACTATACAATTTTGACTTTTTGCACACTCTTAGGCTGTATTTTAAAAAATATTGGAAACAATTTATAATTAATATGAAACTTTCATATATTCTTGAAAATGTTAGCTTTAAAGTTGTTTTTAACGGTAATTCATTGAATTCATTTTACCAATAATCCAGTCAAAAATAGCTGTTTAATTTGGATTTCTACTGACCCATTTTACACACCCAACCGGACAGGATTTCTTAAAAAGTGTTAACAACAGGAATTAAAGCACAGTGGTCCAAGTTGGTCAAAATTACTTTTCTACTCCAAAACAATTCGAGTAGACGGCAACATCGATGGTTTAATTGAAAATACTTTTTCTATAATATATTTGAAACACATGACCTTTATTTTCCATTTTGACAAAGATTCAGAGTCAGAGGAAGAAAAAAGCTGGGTAATAATTTCAGGCGATTTTGGAAAAACAAACAATTGATTAAACAAGTGACTTTTTAGACTCGTGCAAAATTATCTCCAATGTATGCACTTTTAAGTTATTAAGTTAAATTCTTAATATAATTTACACAATTTTTCGACTTTTTCCTTTTATGCAAATCAAATTAGGTAAGTAACTATTCATTAAAATCAGATAACTCGTTATTTTATATACATAGTTGTTGGAAACATAACAAAAAATAGAAAGCTATAAATTTGAGCCGCATTGCGTAATACTGCGTTTGTAGGCCGGTCTTTTGTGGAAATTAAATTTTTTATTTCATTAAATTAGCAAGCTTTTGCACCCATTCCGTGGAGGCCTAGAGCAGACCTCGGCCAGGAACTTTGCGTGGACTCTCTTGCAACTACATAGTACATATGCGGGCATGTTATGTTTTGTTCTACCATAGATTTGATGACGGTACAGGTTTGCTCTTATGTCCTCCTCCTTTTTAGAAGTGCTCCCAAGGATTATACCACCAAAGTAACACACTGGGAATTGAAAGTACATCCTGGATGTCAATTTGATGCTGTAAATAAAATCTTTTTTAGGTAATATCATTTACCAAATTTCGTATTTATAACTTTTTAAAATTAATTTTCGAAGCAAGACTAATACTAATAATTCAGTTTGAAATTTTAAGAATATAATTATTTCGGCTAGTCTATTTTTCTATTTCTGAACGTTAATCTGAGCACAACCTGCAACCTTTTGACTCAATAGGCGGTAACAGAACCAAGAATGATTTAAATAAATAATGTATCGATAACTATCGACTATCAGCTATAATGCAAAATATCGATACTTAGGTAAAAAATAAATACAAAAAAAACCTAAAAACTTTTGAATAGTCGGTCACACAGTTTGGTTATGGCATACATAAATAAATACTAAAAAAATACCAAATACATACTAGGAAAAACAAGGAAAAAAGAGGGGAAGCAAAACCAAAAAAAAAAAACAATAAAAGAATTGAAAAGTTTCGGGCTCAAAACTATGTCTTAATTCGTAATATTAAGGCAAAATAAATAATAACACGTATGGATAACAGTCGAATGAAGGTGTTTGCACGCCTATTTATCAAAATACATGTATTTGTTTGCAGGCAGACCTAGTCCACGCCAACGTCATGCAACTGCTGGGAAAGAGAAACAAGTGAACACCAGTGAATTTAAGAAATCGTAACCACGTACGAAATGGTCGACATCTTCTATTTAGTGGTAATCCACATTCTCAGTTTGCTAATGCTTGGTGGGAAAACTGTAGCATTAAATGAATTTGAGGCCCCGCATCCGGCGCATCAATTTGCTTCTAATGACATAGTTGCACAGTTCAGTTTACCTGCCATGGTGGGCGGTGTAGCTACTGGGACTGATAGCAGCTCTACTTCGACCGCAGCAAACTATGCAAATCGTTCAGCATCGAACTCTGGACACGGTTCAACTGTGGGGAGAGATGGACAGACGAAAAACTATTTCACGCACTTGAGTTTCGACGCCATGCACAATGTGCTGTACGCCGGGGCTACAAACAAAATTCTAAAGCTGAACGAAAATTTAAGAGTCCTGTCAGAGGCGGTGACAGGACCCAAACACGATGCTCCACAATGTCATGCAGGGGGCTGTCCCGAGGACGTGGAGACCACATTGATCAATAACTATAACAAGATATTGGTAGTGAGTTATGCCCACAATGATGGTATACTCATATCATGTGGTAGTATTCGACAAGGTAAGTCCTACAATATGGTGTGTTTGATTAGGCTATCAAAAGATGTTGTTCTGTTGAGACTGGCATAGTAATGCGTAGGCCCTATTTAGTTTAATCGCTGTTTAATCAGTAAATTGTGACACAGTGACCGCTAGTCTGTGTCTAGAGGTTTTTACTGAGTTTTTACTGAAGTTGTAGTTTATATTAGCAATTAGATTCGAAGGTCATTACAAAAATCCTGAATATTTAAAAATAATATCTTTCGTGAAATAATTTGATAAGAAGGTTAAAAAGTTCACTACCAATTAAGAGGATGTCACTTAATGAATTATGGAGTCTTTGAAATAAGTATTATGTGTAAACTAGTAGTCTTTTGATACTGAGCGAAGCAGTTCAAACATCCTTGTTTCAGTGGTTTGTATTCAGTTATTTCCCCTTTTTGCTGGGGCATCCCATTTTCCTAATTTGTTTTTTTGGAGTCTTAATAATTAACTGATATTTCTGTTGGAGGTAGTTGTAATTTTATGCCACTTTTAAGTTTTGCATTAGACGCGCGATCTTACAATTTATATTTTTTATTTTGTCTATTTTTTTATATTTTAATTATAGGTGCCTGTGAAATATATAGTTTACCCCGATTCCCGTCAACACCACAATTCATTGCAGTGCCATTAGCTGCCAACGATGAGTACGCATCTACATATGCATTTGTAGGTCCATCACGCTATTCGTGGAAGGAAGAGGATATACTCTATGTAGGTACAACATTTACAAATGTTGGCGATTATCGTCACGACGTACCTGCAATTTCGTCGCGTCGACTTGACGACTTGAACTACGCTGAGTTCTCAATACAACAGTCAATTATTAACATCGATGTGAAGTATCGTGATCATTTTCTCGTTGATTATGTGTACGGTTTTAATTCGTCAGAATATGCGTATTTTGTACTGGTACAAAAGAAATCGCATTTAGCCGAAGAGAATGGCTACGTAACTAGATTAGCTCGGATCTGTATTACTGACTCGAACTATGATAGTTACACCGAAATCACTATTCAGTGCACAGCAACGGACGATAATGTTGACTATAATATTCTGCGCGATGCAAAGATAACCCACGCCAGCCAAAAGTTAGCTCAGCAGATGGGAATTAAGCGTGACGATCATGTGCTAGTAACAATATTTTCACCTTCGAAAGAAATTAGCGACCAGCCTGAAAATAGTTCAGCCATGTGTATTTACAGTCTGAAGGACATTGATGATGTGTTTATTGAGAACATTCATATGTGCTTTAATGGCACAATTAAGGATCGGAACCTCGGTTATATATCCGGCACAATTAATGATGGGAGGTGTCCCATCGTTGGGTCCCTTGGAAATATTTATAATTTCTGTTCCGTAGGACTGAAATTAAGTGGCGTAGCGCCAATCTCTGCGCATGCTTTATTCCATTTTCCCAATGTGTCGATCACATCTGTAACTGCAACAACAACAACTGATAATCAGCACTCTTTGGCATTCCTTGGCACTGAAAAGGGCACTATCAAGAAAGTCCTTCTGTCCGGCCAAAGGCCTGGCGAGTATGAGGAAATTGTTGTGGATCCTGGTAACCGAATATTGCCTAACACAATGATGTCACCTAAAAAAGATTTTCTTTATGTATTGTCGCTGCGTAAAATAACCAAATTACGAATAGAGCACTGTTCTGCGTACACTAATTGTTCGGCCTGTCTAGAATCTAGAGACCCCTTTTGTGGGTGGTGCTCCCTAGAAAAACGATGTACGGTGCGATCGGCCTGTCAACGGGATACTTCCGCCTCTCGTTGGCTCTCTCTTGGAAGCGGGCAACAATGTATTGATTTTGAGTCGATAATACCAGACAAGATACCCATTACTGAGCTTACGCAGTTGCAGCTCATAATAAGAACTCTACCGGAGCCGTTCAATGCAAAGTATCGATGTGTCTTTGGAAATTCGACTCCAATCGATGCAGAAATACTTGAACATGGCTTGATATGTGCTACCCCGCCTCTAGACCAGAGACCACAGATACCAAGCAACACTGACCACGTCCTAGTACCCCTCTCTGTTCGCAGCTCCGAGACGAACAAGGATTTTGTTTCTCGGTCGTTTGCATTCTTTGACTGTTCACATCACGTTAATTGCCAGGCATGTGTAAGCAGCTCTTGGGGCTGCAACTGGTGCATTTTTGACAACAAGTGTGTGCATAAATTGGAGCAGTGTCGCAACATGGAAAACCCAATCAGTACTGTTAGTCAGTGTCCCCATTTGAAGCGAAACCGGGAAGCCATATTGCTGCCGGTGAGAGTCCCAAAGGAAATACGCTTGGAGATTGAGAATTTACCAAAGCCAAAAAGTGCCCATGCTGGCTTTCTCTGCACAGTTCACATTGAAGCAGCACAGATGCTGTTACCGGCTCACATAGAGTTTAACAAGGTAGTTGTTTGCGAGAAAACTCCATACTTTTATGAAACCAACACGCACGAGTACGAGGCCAAGGTGGACATTACTTGGAATCGTCAACATTATGTGGATACTGCCATGGTCACACTCTACAAATGCGATGTCTTAGGTTCGCATCGGGAGCATGCCGATTGCAGTTTATGCGTTACGCGTGAACCAAAGTATCAATGTGCCTGGTGTGGTAACTCCTGTGTTTACAATGAGACCTGCGTTTTAGGTGGCGATAACATGCAAGTAGGAGTGCGAACTCCTCTGGCAAATCAAGGCGAATGCCCAAGGCCGCGAATAGATATTATTAAACCTTTGTCTGGGCCTATTGAAGGCGGCACACTTGTTACAATTGAGGGCAGCAATCTTGGAATACGCGAGGAAGACGTCCGTGGTAAAATATCAATTGGCTCAGTGCCATGCGAATTGGTGAATTATCAAATATCTGTGAAAATTGAATGCCGTACAGGAGCCGCTCCGTACGAGATGTCCGCGCCGATCAAAGTGGCCAATGAGGCTGGTTATACTGAGTCGAGTGTGCAATTCCATTTCAAGGATGTACAGCTCACTGGCCTATATCCCACGGTTGGACCCAAATCCGGTGGTACACAGGTATCGCTGATGGGTAAATACCTGAATATTGGATCCAGTATACGAGCGTTCCTCGATGAATACGAATGTCACATTAATGTAACACAAGCATCATCGTCTCGTGTTACCTGTATCACATCCGAAGCTACACAACCCGAACCCATACGATCCCTTCGCCTTGTTGTTGATGGTGCAAACCGTACGTTTACATGTCAGAATCCAACTCCGGGACACATTTTTGCAGGCCACCAACAGTTACGGAGCAATTACGGGACATATCAGTATCAATATCATATACCACCGCCGCAGCCCTGCTCAATATTCAATTATACTCAAGATCCTCGTATAATGCAAATCAAACCTCTGCGCAGTTTTGTGAGTGGTGGCCGAATATTGACTGTACATGGCATGTATCTTGATTCTGTGCAGAAACCGGAGCTTGAGGTATTTTTTGACCAGGAGCGTGTAAACAAGACATCATGTTTGGTGATCGATTCTAGTCAAATGGAATGTCCATCGCCTCCAGTAAACATGAAGTTTCAGTCTATGAAAAATACAATGAGAATATCACAATCTGGATCCGGTGCAGAAATCGAGGACGAGAAGGATTTAACTGAAATTGATAGGCAAAAGCGAGGACTATATACTGACACATTTCATACATATACAACTAGCGGAACTGCCTCGAGTTATTTCACTGGCAATAACATGGATGTCGCAGCTTTCGTAAAGGTCCATGAGACGCAGCTTAATCTGCAGCTCAGCTTTGTGATGGACAACGTTCAACTTGTACGTGACCTCAACAAATATTTTCACGATATCCGTAGTTCTATTGTGTACCTGGCAGATCCCAAATATCTACCATTTCCCAATGATGGCGTCAAGTTGTATAAAGGAGATACCTTAGTAATTGAGGGAGAGCTCTTAAATTTGGCAGCCGATGAGTATGACGTAAATGTTACGATTGGTACAGCCCAGTGTAATATAACAAGCCTGGCACTTACACAGCTGCTTTGTATACCACCTGAACAGCAGCCTCCATCCACTGATGAAAATGGAGTAGATCAATTGCCTGATTTGCCGTTGGTTGTTGTTAAAGTAGGCCGTAATTTGCGATTTGTTATTGGCTATTTAAAGTATGATCTAAACAAACCATATGCTTTTTCGCATGCCTTACTTGGCATTATTATATCCGTAGCCGCCATTGTCGTTTTGTTGGTTATTGTGTTGATTATATTCCGTCGTAAGTCAACGCAAGCTGAAAGGGAATATAAACGAATTCAAATACAGATGATCACACTAGAGAGTAATGTACGTTCCGAATGCAAACAGGCATTTGCCGAGTTGCAGACTGAGCTTATGACTGATCTAACTGCTGACTTGGAGAGCTCCGGCATACCCTCGTTAGACCATGTGAACTACATAATGAAGGTATTCTTTCCAGGTGTTTCGGATCACCCAATACTGAACTCGCCAAAAATGCGTGGCAATAGTCCGCAAACGAATTACGACGCTGCTATGTTACAGTTCGAACAGCTTATTGGCAACAAATACTTTCTTTTAATATTTATCGAAACCTTAGAGGCCCAGAGATCATCTTTCTCCATACGTGATCGGGTGAATGTAGCCTCGTTGCTTATGGTTGTACTTATGAACAAAATGGAATATGCAACTGAGATATTAAAGTCTTTGCTCTTACGCCTTATCGACAAATCATTGGCAAGCAAGCATCCTCAGCTTATGCTGCGAAGAACTGAAAGTGTGGTAGAGAAAATGTTAACCAACTATTTGGCTATTTGCATGTACGACTATCTGAAGGAATACGCCGGATCTAGTCTCTTTCTACTCTTTAAAGCCATTAAACATCAAGTCGAAAAAGGCTTGGTAGATGCAATAACCAATGATGCTCGGTACTCACTATCTGAAGAACGCTTGCTGCACGAACAGATCACCCATTCGGTTGTGATCTTGCATATTCTGCAGGATGATCTTGACGAAAAGGTGCAATGTCGGGTGAATGATTGGGACACAATATCGCAGGTCAAGCTAAAAATTCTCGATGCTATTTTTAAAAATACCCCATTTTCAATGAGACCATTAGTGCACGAGGTTGATCTAGAATGGCGTCATGGACGAGGTGGGCATCTAACTTTGCAGGATGAGGATCTTACGACCAAGACTATAAACGGATGGAAACGTCTCAATACATTGGCACACTATGGTGTCAAAGAGTCGGCCGTAATGTCTCTTATCGCCAGGCAGAATGATAGCTATAACATACCATACAATAAGCATCAACATCCAGCACCTTATCATAATTGTAAGTAATCAATCTACGGTTTATGTGATCATTAACACTAACAGATTGTTTCATTTTTCAGTTTACTATATTAACAATTCTCAAAGCCACATTATTATGAACAACGATGTTGAATCTGGATTGCAACAACCGCGAATTTATCATCTCGTAAAGCCTGTCATTCCTGATCACTATATGAACATGAAGAATTCAGCCTTATCTGGTGCTGGAACTTCTCAATCAACGCATTGCGTTAACAACACCAACGAGAGAGTTAACAAAACAATACCAGAAGTGTATTTGACTCGCTTGCTTGCTACTAAAGGGACTATACAAAAATTTGTCGACGACTTCTTCGCCATCATTCTTACGGTAAATGAAGAGCTACCACCGGCAGTGAAATGGCTTTTTGATTTGCTTGATGAGGCGGCCAAACGACATGATATTGCTGATACTGATATTGTACACGCCTGGAAATCAAATAGCTTGCCCCTACGATTCTGGGTGAATTTTATTAAGAATCCAGATTTTATTTTTGACGTTAATAAGACATATTCTGTGGATTCCTGTTTGAGCGTCATAGCACAAACATTTATGGATGCTTGCTCCACAGCCGAGCATAGATTAGGAAAGGATTCCCCTTCCAATAAACTTCTCTTTGCAAAGGTAATTTGATAACATTTTTTTTTGTATGTACTTAAGTAGTTATTCTGATAGTATTATTATAGTGAACTAACTATATAAATATATGTATTTGTATATTAATTTTTACAGGATATTCCAAACTATAGAGCGATGGTTAAGGAATTTTACCGCGACGTAGCACGTCTTCCCCAAATAAGCGACCAGGAAATGAGCACAGCAATGCAGCAGCTGTCAGTCCAACAAACTGACGAGTTTCATACCATATCTGCTTTAAAGGAACTATATATTTATGTAACAAAATATAGAGAGCAGGTAATTTGAATTTTAATTAATCTAAAATTGCTTAATACCATACGCAAATGCATTCTCTTGCAGATTATGGACGCACTTGAGTCTGATATAAACTGCAGAAAAATGCAACTTTCACGAAAACTTGAAAATGTTGCCTGCACTCTTGATGGCGAGGATACATCTAACTGCTGACAGTGACACTTCAGAGTTTGCATAGTGTTAAAAGCTAATTTCTATTCTCACATGGTATTCGGCTAGATCCATTTTTGTGGATTAATTATTTTGGAGCTGATTTTATAAGAAGAATATTGTCAATATTAATTGCATTTATAATTTAACTTAAAGTAAGAATATTTTGTATCGAATCTTAATAAGCTGAATTGTAAGTGGTCGCAATTGAATGTCGTTACTATGTACGCGTGCATTAGAATTCTTCAGACTGGCAACAAGTTATTCTGACCTTAGATGAGTATCACTATCAAATTGTAACAGAAACGGCTTATTGCAAAAATATGTTCTTTGACTGGAATATTTTCAGTTATCCTGATTTACATATTCACAATATGGTGTTAATCGCATGAACTCAAGCACATTTTAAAATCAAAAAAGTGTTCTGTTCTGAAAGATAAAGCAACACAAGTAATTACTTTTGTTTACAGTATTTTCAAAAAGCAAATCCATTGTTTTCTGGTAGCGATGTGGTATTTAAGAAGCTAGAAAAACATGATTTTTGCCTTAAAATAATAATAATTTTATAGCGACTCGAATTCATATGTTCCGGTTATGACGCATATAATTATAGTTCTAGCGGATTTTGAATTTTGTCAAAACGAACAAATACCTATCGTTACCGTTTGCGATTAGTTCAATAACTGTAATTAATAATGATCTGTCTACTTAAAGAAGAGCATAGTATTTTTAGAACATGTGATATATATAATATTAGGGATTTCTAATTCCATTTCATAACTTACGTGCATGATTTACAAATTTTTTGAAACTTGTGTTATGAAGCGAAATTTCGGACACCTTTCTGTAAACCGTATAATGTAAGGCAGATGTTCTCAAAAATTGTTTATGTCCCAAATGATAGGTTGTCATCTCAGGGGCAATCTATTGTAGTAAAGAAAAAAGACTCCTACTGCCAATGCCGATGTACTCCGATTCTCAATATGAATATAATTTTTCGAATCATTGAATAACAGGTGTGGAATTTTTTTTTGACATTTATATAAAAAAAAAGACTTATTTGCAAAAATTGCGTGTCTTGAATATTAGCATAAGACTTGGGCTTGTCCATGTCCATTTTAGCTGTAATCCCACATTTAAGCAACTGCCATTTGTAAAATAAAATCTTTCACATTTAGGAATCCAAAAACTTATATCTATATCTATATTTATAAGAACGCGAAATGCAAATAAAATATATACGAGTATACATACAATACCCACATCTTAAGCTATGTTTAGTAATTGTAGTATGTATATTTGAATACTGATTATGTATATAAGTAAAAGTGAATAAGCGCACTAATAAAATATATATTGTTTGAACGACAGGTCTCAATCCGGTTATATTAATTTGTTGATCAGGATTATCAATCACTCTCACGCATTGACTTTAAGAACTTGCGACCTATCGCTAAAGCTATATAACAGAGTCCTATCTTAAGATAATTTGACTTAAGGTGCTGGTTTCTACGCACGAATCTTGGCGTCGGATAATTCGAATACCTGCAGTTTTTTTGTTATACCATGCGCCCACAGGGTGAAATGGTATTCTATAGTCGCCAAAATGTATGTAACAGGCAAAAGGAAACTTTTCCGACCCCATAAAGTATGTATATTCTTGATCAGGATCAACAGTCTAGTCGATCTAGCCATGTCCGTCCGTATGTATGAAGACCTACATAGATCTCGAAAATTTGGGACGTAGACTTGTTTAGTATGTGCGCAGATTACGACTACCTATATTTTTTTCCACCGGAAGTTGACCGTAGCCGAGTGGTGCCGCTAAGCCCCCTCCGCCCCCACAATAAAACAAAAGTGTTTTTCTTAAAGTCTATTCTCGCTAGAGATATATAATGTGAAACGTATGTATATTTGTTTAGAAATTTTATTAGTGTAAAAATTTCGCCACAATATCTTCCACCTCCGGAATTTGACAAAAAAACGATTACCTCCAAATAATTTTCTGTCCAATAAATTTGGCATATTTGTTTGTCATTTGTCATTAACATTCAGCAACGCATCCGAGTTGATCAAAATAGATCTGAAAGTAGCCAAGTTGTGCATATAATCGATTTTCCATAAGTTAGGAGTTTTCAGTTGGCTGCTGGCGGCGCTACGGTGCTCATATGATTGCAAGAAATCAGTAAAGGTATAAGATAAAAACTTAAAATTTCATGGCAATAGCTCAGAAAATAAAAAATAGTAGGTACATTTTTGCGAAAAATAATATTCGTAATCCGGCTGAATCCGATATATACAGCCCGTGCAGTATATAGGAGCCCTCATTCAAAATTTTAAAATCTGAGGAGGAGTTTGCGCTGATTCAGACGGACGGACAGGTCTATGGTCGAAGATGCTTCTGATCAAAATACCCTTTTTGCAAGGATATAAAACTTGAAACATAAATATTCTTATTGATTTTTTCAAAAATACCTTTCACCTTTTACGGTCCCTGGTTTAAATTCTATATTTCTCATTTCTTTCTTTTATTTGGACGTAATATATCACGCAACGGTGAATATTTGAAATATTGCTAACACATTTGGAAAAGGTTCTTAAGAAAAACAAACCGTTTTCATTAACGTATTCCTACACTTTAAATCATTGTAAACATGTCTTCATTTTGAAGGTATGTTTTTTGTATAAACTATCTATATCTAATCAATATTCGCCTGGAATATCTTCCTAAAAATAGGTTTAACGTGGTACTGCTCCAAACTTATGTTTTCATATTAATATTTTAAAAAATAACAACTACAAATTTTCGGCGTGGAAATTGGCTAAATGCTTTTATTCCTCAATAGTGTGTGACACAAACATCAAGTAGATTATCTAAAATTTCGTCAGCACGATTGATCTCGGCACCACTGTGGAGGTAATGGAAAGGCTCATCTATGCTATCCATGAATGGACGGAAATTTGTGTAGTCACAGTTTATTGTAATGTTGCTGGGGTGGACAGGGCTGGACTCTGCAGTTGTGATCAACGTTATATCCTGGTTCTTGTGTGATTCTGAAGTCGCATTATCTAAGGTCGATGTAAGTACAGTAGACAACGACGAGTCAGCAGGTAAAGAAGATGGCAGCTCATCATCCTTGCATATCTGTTATGGCAAAAAAGCTTTAAGTGAGTAAAGAAAATAGAGAGAAGGTAGTTGTGTTCAAACCATGCTGGCGCATCCATATTTGTCGGTGATCAGACAATTAAGTCCCGATGCTTCCTCAATAATTCCAGTGGTGCTTATAATAATAGTGCCCAGCCCGTATTGCTGCTGGAGACAAATGCCATCGTTGGTAATCGTTGTCATTTGCATAACCGCTGAACCCAATGCATTGCTAGCATCATCCGACATTTGGGGACTAGGGACACTAGATAATGACAAGCCCAAGTCTAAGCCTACTTCAGTTAGGGCAAAGGATTGCGAGGTGCCCTCATGTTGGACTGCTTCTTGTGTATCTATAATTTCGTTGCACTCAACCATTTGGGAGCATTTTCTGTAGCGTAGTTGAATTGACTCGTCATCCTGATTATGATCTTGCGCGTGACGATATGTCCGGGATACGGTGGATATTAGAGTCTGATTAGATTCCCCGACGTAAATCCCCGTATTAGTAGTTTGATCCACGGGAGTTTGACTGTATTGATGTTCACAAAGTGGCGGAATGATCAAGTGAGGGTGGTGACCTGGTGAATGGATTTTTTTTTCCGATTTGTGATTCTGCTTGGACTGCGCCGATTTTCTATTTCGAATGCGCTTTCTATCGCATTTTTTCGGATCTACTCCCAGTTCCCAATAGCCACCTTTACCCTTTTCTTCACGCTTTCGATTGCGGAAGCAATGGTGTAGAGACAAATTATGTCTAATAGAATTCTGAAAGGTTTAGAAGTTAAAATAAACAGATATTATATCTCATATATTTTTTTATTTTTTATTATTTTATAATATTACCAAAATCTTAAAGGCAACAACGATTGCAACCAAGATAAAAGAATATAGTGAAACGATCTTGATCGATTTGCGGACTTATAGTCCTTATACCAAGCTAATGTAGTATTGGAATTAGTCAACAAAAACGTACATACAGGTGAGAGAGAGGTGTGATTAAGAACATGGATTATTAGTGGCGTCCCAATAAGTTCGATTGTGGTATAACTATTTATCCCTTTTCATTCTTTGAATGTCAAGAATGAAACTAATTTTATCTTGTGTTGTGTATCAAGCTTATTTCCGAGCGTGTTTAAAATTTGAAATTAATATATTCACACGGAAGGACACGGACGGTCTGACATTACGAAATCGGCTGTTAAAGCTGACCCAGAGTCGATTTCACCTGCTTTCTCATTTAAAAGCTGTCACAAACTACACTTTAATACCTAGCAATATATTGAATTCTATTAAAATGCGATTAAAAATAGACAAGTTATGCATATAAAGGGTTTTTGCTAAGGTGAGCGATTATGTCTGCTATGCAGGACGGGAAAAGTTTTGTAAATGAATATGGAAGTACATATTAATTTTGTCTCGTTTATTTAAAAGATGTTAGTAGCTGGCTTTGTAGAGTACTCAATCTTTAATACCATTCATCTAAACAACGTTTTCGGAGAGGATCCGATCTGAAAGTCAAGACTTTCAGCTTAGTAATTTTAGTTATTTTTGATAAAAGCATTTTGTAAGTATCCAATTTATCGAAATTGCACAACCGCTTTGAAGACTCACTAGTTGGTGGTATAAAGAGTTGAAAAATATCATAGCTGTTCGAAATAAATATAAATTTCAGGTGGAGTCCGACTGATGGTCTGAGACGATTCTATCCCATAGACTATAAATTAGCCATGCCTCTCTGTCCGACCGCCCGTCTGTCATTTTAGTGCAAATTAACTTCACGTAGTTGAAATATCTTTATGAAATTTACTAATAAAATAGTATTTACTGTGAAATATAATATCCCTTAATTTCAATAAGATGGAACAAATGGAATACAAGTTATAGTCAATATAAATCGGCTCTGCTCAATCTCTGCCGAAAGCGCTGCCAGCAGTCTACTACAGTCTACTAAGCAAAACAAAATTGTAGTTCAAAACTGAGGTCTTAAATTCACAGTTGCACAGTTTTCATATTTGTATTCGTACTAGTTTTTCTTGTTCACTTATTAAGTCCCAAAAATAAGTATAGTTTTTTACTCGTTGTTAAATAATTATTTTAATATAAACTTCGGCCAAGTAAAATGTAGCTGTTTTTATATTTTAGTTCAAATAAAAGTATAGTTTTTTACTTGCGACTTCTTCTCAGTGTTACACAGATCTGACTTATGCTATAACAATGTCTGCAAGGACATAATAACTATAATATATGCATACATATGTACATACAGTAGTTATCTTTACATTGGTTGCTTTTGGCAGATTGGCATGTGTCATTATAATATGCCTATTAATGTCCCTGCCAAATTTGTGTAAAATCGAATAACTAAATTTTATAGCTGTCATACAAACAAAAGATAAAAAGGAATAATTCATGCGCCGGATTGAGCATAAACTTGAAGGAACGGCCGAAGTTAGTTTTTTTAATATTAATAAAAGTCTCAAAAGTTTAAAGGTTTTACAAACATTGTTGCCATAATTAGATATCACGTTAATAATCTACTTAACAAAGAATACGTATGTTTGTATGTTTTTCTCACTTACGTTCCACTTCTTGCGCACCCTAAAGAACGCAAATTTGGATTCGATCCAGGCACAGATTTGCTGTAAAGTGACTCGCCCGTTTTCCAGCATTGCCATTCCAATTATGTGGGAATAATTGAATGGAGGCTTTTCTGTGACGTCTGTCTCATACTTTGTAGCCAATTTCTCGTACTCCACCAAATCTCTTAAAGAAAGAACATTAAGAGCAATGTTTTACAAGATACTTGTACCAATTTTGGCAAGACTTACCGCTTTACTTTGCCGATAAATATGTCGTATCGCTCGGCTGGACTTGGACGCTTGGCAGGGAGTGGTGTGGGATCAGCTCGACTAATCGGTTTTCTTGGCTCTGTTACGAATGTATTGACTATGGTATGTTTTTTTGGTATGTTCTGCCTGGCATTGCATATTATATTTTGCTGGTTGGATTTCAGCTGAGGACTTCGGCGCGGACTTGGACTAGCATTTAGATCTAACTTGTGATCGAGTGAAACTGCAGTCAAGTCAATATTCGGGGCCGATTCGTCATCTATATGACTTTCAATTGTTTTTGGCCAAGTCAGATTTTGGTTTCTTAGAAGCCAATTTAGATTTGTTAGTTCACGTTCCTCATCAGAGTCATCCGATTGCATTTGTGTTGCACTGTCGGCAGTTCGTTGATTTGATTTCGAGTGAGAACTGTTGTCTCGAAATAATTTCCGTGTTCCTTGGGATATCATTATTCTATGTGAAATCACTTAAGCACTTCGTCTGCTATTAATTATCAAAATAAAATTTTTCCAGACTTAAATGAGTTGTTTATTAATCAACTGCAAAAGAATATGAATTACAACCGATATGAGTTGATACTTTTCTATCTTTTTTTCAAAAGGATTTGTGTGTCGATATACCAGAAAGGATAAAAAGGCTAAGAAAACTTTTAAAAAAATAAAATACATACTTTAATTGATTTTTGTTTCGTTTTTCAAAAGCAATATTCTCTGACCCAATTGTCCAGAGTTCTTATTGGCTCTCCCTTTAGAAGCGTTAACTAAAAAAGGACAGCGATTGGCTCTCGCAAAGCAATGTGCTAACTTGGAGCTTAGCTGACTTGGACATGGGCGGTAAAACGGTGGTGGAGAAAAACGTCCGCCATTTTATAAATGTCATCTAGCAAAAACACAAACCACCGACACACGGAGGTCTAGAAACATACATACATACTTACGTATGTATAATACAGTAAGAATGGAAGATTTAAAATCATTTGGGGGCCCTGAGATTTTGCTGTGTCTTGAAGTTCAGCAGATATGAAATCGAATTTAAATATTGATTAACCCGACAATTCGTGGGGCAAAGCTTCCCAATTAATGCGATGAAAACTCGTCTATAGATATTCCGATCATAAATCTATGTGGATTATTTAAATACATTTCGTAATTTGAAAATAGTCTTTTAAAACGCCTTTGTTGAGTAGTTACTTTAATAAACCGAAAACTTTATATAGAACAAAACTAGCCCATTGAGTAATAACTTTACGTAACCGTTTCAGACGAGCGGTTTGATATAGACTGCACCTCGATACGTTGCCTTTACACCTGTACCTGTACCTTTGGCGGTGGTCAACTAGCCCGGGCAGCAGCAACAACCCCTTTTCAGCCAGAATATTGAGCAGAGCCAAATTGGTAAGTGGTAGATGTACAGTTTAGGTGAAATACATGGTTGAATTGGCCATATAACGCTAGAGTGGTCGGTTGGGTACGGTGCCAACGGTCTCATACGCAAGGACACGCAGTCGTCAGTTCATTTTGGTTCGCGTTCGCGGTTTGGAAAATTCCCTCTCGACTGGAAAGGCGAAAACCCATAGTGCTCTCATAGTGATAGCCGACAGAAAACGAGCTAGCATCGACCAACGTCCAAGGAAATAAGCAACCCCCATTTTTCCGTGCTGGACATTAGGCTACTTTTTGTCGTCCACCCTCTCCATCCTTGCCTCTAAAAGTCTATATGGTAGAGGGGTGGTTCCTTAAATACACAAGTACAGGTGGTACAGACACAGGTCGGTATTTTGGCTATTCATGATTCATGGAATAGTATACGTGTATTTGCATTTAAGAGTCAATGATCGATAAACAGTTGAATAGATGGCTAATGCTTCTGATATCAAGTATTGAGCTTCATCGTGAACCACATACCATTTCTCTGGAGATTATAACATTGACATAGCACCTGTAAAAATTTAGATTCTTAATCACAAAAAATAGTTATTGCAATTATTTTATTCGTGACTAATAGTTTGGTTATGCCTCAATATGGAGTATATCAATATTCTTAATGTTAAATCCATAATGGTTTCTGTAATTTTTAAAGACGACTTCGACGAAAAAGTGTTGATTAATCAAAATATGCCTTCCGAAATCGATATGACTGATTTAAGAAATTTTTGTTATATCTGAGCGAGACATTCCAGTTAGGAAATTAAGGTCGTATATATTATTCATGATTAACTTACAAACAAAGCAACTGGCACAATCAGAATCTCAATCTTTATGACATTCGTGTATCTTATTCTATATGTACATGTCTAGAAGAAACAAAATATAAATAAATATTGATTTTCTAACGTACAAAAAAAATCGTCGGGTATACATAAATGCGTTTCGTGTTTCATTTGGCTTTCTGAAGTCCCGTAGGATGTATGTACAAGTTAGTGCACCGATAAACTTCAACGGGAAGTAATCTAATTCCAAAAATCAAAATCCGCCTTTGACTATCAAGTATGTGTAGCTTAACAATAAATTTAAATAAATGCATCAGGGCAAAACATATAAATGCAAAAGAGGGCAAAGGGGATAACATTTTCCTACATGTTTAAGGAATACCTAAATGATTATATATGTACATGTTGCCGCTTTCAGCCACCCAAGAACTGGATGATTCGGTTGATGTTGCTGCTGCCGATTTTGCACGTTAAATGGAATCAAATCCAGATATATCGCTCTCCATCTACAAATTTAGAAATGAGTAGATTATTGGAATTGCACAAGTCATCTATATATCTCTATGACAAAGGTAGGTACCAACCTTTTCTGGTTTATAAAGATGCGTGTGGGGCAGCAAGAAAGTCGAGCCCAAATCTCGCTCAGCCATTGTATTTGCCTCCTAGAACAAACAAAAAAATTGCAGATAGTTTTCTGGATAGATTTCTGGATCTCTGTAGAGTCCTTTGCATTATCTTTGGTTTTGTGTACCTCATTTGAATGACTGTGAGTCTCTGTTTGCATGTCGAAGTTTAAAAGCATTGATTTGGTTACCGCTCGAACTGTTGTTTCGTCGAACGAGCGGGCTCCGTTAGATCGAACTTCACTCACAGAAGTATTTGGGTTGGAACCAACGATTTGATCGCTGACAATTGCAGAAACTTCGAAGCCAGCTGAGACCAATGTGGTGCACTCCTTCAGGGATGGTCCGCGGACGGAATTGGCAGTAGGCGATACCTTCAGCTGCTTAGCCTTTTCGGTAAATGTTGAGAAATCTGATTGATTTCGGAATGGAAATGGATGATAATATTTGGCACGTGGAATCATAAATGTAAGCGATCGATCTGTTTGTTCCGAGTCTCCAACCATTTCAACGGTGTTGAAGGTAGATCGAGTTGGCTGATAGTGCTCAGAAGCGGCCTCATGGCGCGCGTTCTGAAATGGACTGGCCCTGGACTTCTGAACAGTATTGGTGCTAGGAAATGAGCCTGGGGTCAATTTCTCCCTTTTAACATTTCCAACGGGTTCCTGAAACAACAAATAGAAATAAATATATATATAAATATCAAAGAAGCTAACATCGGCTATGCCGAAGTCCATGCCCATAATATTTTGTACATGTTCCAGCTTCGTATACGACAGCTTATGTACGACAGTGTCCATATGCAAATGTGTGCTCTGTTTATTTCGGCCGCTGGCAGCGCTGTCGGCAGAGTTTAAGCAAAGTCGATTTTTCTTGATTGTATCTTTTGTTCTACACATCCGATCTTATTGAAATTTGGGGATAGTATGTTTTACAGTAAAAACTACCTTATTAGTAAATTTCATAAAGATTCTCCAACTTTTTCACCTTTTTATACTCTTTATACTCAGATGTTTGTAGCGCACAGAAGGAGCCGTTTCCGACCCCATAAAGTATATATATTTTTGATCAGCATGAGAATATGAGTCGATATAGCCATGTCCGTCTATTCGTCTGTGCGTATGCGTTTTCCTCAGATCAAGTTTGAAAATCTTTAGGATCGGACCACTCTAACATATAGTTGTATACGAAAAGTAGAAGTTTGAGAATCACTATTACACTAATGTGATAGTAATTGAGATAAAACATCAGATCCCAAAATTTCAATCTGATCGGATAAATAGAACACAAGTTACAGTCAATATAAGTCGGCTCTGCTCAACCGCTGCCGGCAGCGCTCATCAGAGCACACGCATACACACACAGACGCAACGCTACATAAACTATGTATATGTGTATGCGTGTCAATCGCGGCATGCATGTAAAAGGTTATGGGGAAGAAGAAGAACAACAAGATGTGGATATGATTTTTGAAAGGTTCTGTGCAATAATGAATTTATGTAGTTACAGAAAGAGTTTAGGACATGTAAAAATATTATGGCCAAGGACTGCAAGGGTATATAAACTTCGGCACAGCCGACGTTAGCTTCTTTGATATTTCAATTTACCCTATGCAAATAGGAAAGTGAGCTGTGACTAGATTCACTGTTGGAGTCGTTTAATATAGCATGCTTATCCGGGCTAGTTTGGTTGATAAGGGAGGCCGATAATCGTGATTTGTTGCTTGATGACGTCAGCATAGTTGGATGCAAGGTGGATGCTGTTATAAAGATCGGGCTGGTTGTCTGCCGAGCCCGACTCTTACGCCGCATATACAATAATAGGATGCAAAATAGAAGCAAGACGAGCAGAAAAGTTCCAATAGCAATCAGGCATATTAAAAGGATCTTTAAATTCAACTGACACGTGGCTCCCGCATGCCAGGGAAAGCACCTGCATATTGTCATTGCTGACTCGAGATCCTTCTTTTCCCCCGACATCGACACACATTTGCCATTGTAGTTGCATTTGTCGCAGCCGATTATATTATCGGAACACTGACGACCGGGATAAATGGTGTTAGTAGAGACGTCCACGAAACCGGCGCTGCAGCTGCAGGTGTAGCTGCCAATTAAGTTGAAACATTGAGCGTTTACAGAACAGTCGTTGAAGTTGTCGTGAACACATTCATCGAAATCTAGAAACAGAATAAAATGGGTAAAGTTGAATAATACTTTCAGTTGCAGGCTTACCTGCTATAGCCAATGAGTTGATGCCATCCTTAGAGGTATAGAGCTCAGTGCCACCAATACTGTAGTTGCTTTGACGCAAATATTTTTTAAACACCGTCTCCAGACGCTTTAAGTCGCTGCTCTCTGAGAGCTGCAGCAAGAACTTGCCAACAATGGTCTTATTAATGTCATTGTCTGTATCAATACTTTTCAGTTGCACACCATGATATATATCTCGGAAGTCTGACTGCATTACCATTCGATCGACTGCGTCCAAAATAATGGAGCTCAGTTGACGATATTCATTTGATGAATTTCCCTTGAGTGTATCGCTGAACATAAGTTGGTAGGTTCCAACGCGGTTGGTTTGTAAATTCAGTTCATACGTGTAGGTGGGCTTGCACGGCCTATCGGGAAACATACGTGCGAAGCCCGGCCGGCATTCACAATGACTCTCGGAAGCCACTGTGATGCATATTTCATTTTTGCTAGATCTGCACGCCGGACTGCAATACAATTCGTTGGACGCTGCTACTTTTTTGTGATTTACTGTAGTCTTGAAATGAGGGTTTCGCGGTGAATCAATCAATACTCCACCCAAAAGTACACTGTTGGAGTCAATGGCCGGTAATATTTCCTCATCCCGAGCAGCATACTCGTATGATACATCCAAATCCCCTTTGGGTCCAGAGTTGCCTTTTCTGTTGGCTGCCCCATTTTCAACAACTGATACTACATTAGTTTTTAGTGTTGATGGTTTGGAGGTTGCTACAGTTGTTTTCTTTTCTTTTTTATCCAAAATCCTTTCATTGCTTTCCGGGTTGTTTGGCTTTAAATAATGCACGTCAACGGTGGCCTTAATAATCGATTTAATTACCACTTTTTGAGGCAAGCCTGTCGAATTCAATCTCACTGAAGTTGTCGCAGTTGTAGGAGCAAAGCTTGATAGATGAGTTTGGCTTGAAAGAGAATTCGTTTCGACTGTCGTCACCGTTCTTGAGGGAGTGGTAATGGGTGCAGTTTTTACAATTACATTTGACGTTTTCGATGCTTTCGATTTGCTTGTCTTATGGAGAAGTATTGATGTCTGTATTAAGCTTTTATCCGCATCGTGATGCGTAATGCCCGACTTTAGTGTTGGTTCAATTTTGGCGACCTCATACAACAAGGTTCGGTTTGTAAGTGGTGTGTTGTCGTGACTGATGGAGGAACTGAAAACAAATTCTGATGACTCCAGAGGAATTTCGTTATGTCGCTCATGATCTTGGTGCGTTTTTTGTGGCTGTACTTCAGTTAATTGAAATGAATTATCGCCTCTGCTCGTACTAATGTAGTTGGGGCTCAAAACCGGAGCGGCATTAGGATAATGGTTTAATTTGACACTACTTGAGATCCTCGAATGAGTCGACCTATGAATTGAATTTTTCGCCTTAGAGGCAGATGTAAAACTTGGTGTGATAAGCTCAACTTTTGTGTTTGAAATTACTTGGGAATTCTGCTCGAAAATCTCAGAGGGCTCAAGCTTCTTAACATAGTCATTCTCGGTATTTACTTTACTGCCTTTTGATTGACTAACATTAATGGTTGAGTACCTTTGCGTTATTGTTGGCTGTGGTGACAGAGAAAACAAATTTTTAAGAGTTGAGCTCAAGCTTGGTCTTAAAATTGGATTGGCAGTAGTACGTGACTCGATAATTGCTTTCGTAATAGGTACTGGTGGTTGGCCAATGGATGTTGAATTTTGGAGTGGTTTTGTGTTTATCTTTATGCTAGTGGCAAGGGGGGAGTGTCCATTAAATTTGTCAGCCGGAGATGTCTTTTGATGCAGTGAGTACTTTAAAATGTTTCCTGCAGTATGTAGAGATGAAAACGGTGTTGTCGGAGTCGAAGCTATGGTATTGGTATGAGGATTGTACACTTTGCTTTTGGTTAATTCTATTGGGGAAGAGCTGACATTAATCGTAAGGCGAGAGTTTGATTTCGGCTGATTCAATGTTGTTGTAGATTCCGTATGTGGCTGACGATGAAAATGCTCTCCTTTGGCAATAAATATTTTATGAATGCCACTATTCGGAACAAGTTTAGAAGCTGTGTAATTCCTAGGAACAAACGGTTTTCCCTGATGCAAGTCTTCAATCTTAATCGAAGATATCCACTTCTTGGTGTTGGGTTCCGTTGGAGAGACATGGACTATGAATTCCGGGCCTTGGGGCTTTTGTGAATTGAGAACAGCCGTGTTTAAAATTGTGAAGGCAACCTTTTGATCCTGTTCTGCAGACAGATCATTACTGTCATGGTGAAGTTTATGTGCTGAAATAACTTTTTTCGATTGCACTGGATCGTGGCGATTTTTGTAAATATTATCCGTATTAGTAGCTACTTTTGAAACAGAGTGATGTGCATCTAACATTTCGAGATCTGGTATTTCAAAATCGTTGGGTTCCCGGTTATGCCAGGTGGCAACTGTCTTTTGAGGCTTTTTATCAGGACGCCCAAATGGATTTGTAGAAAACTCTGGACTTGGACGAACAAAGAGTCCTTGCGGAGAGTTATCAACCTCATGCAAAAAGTTTTGGTTTCTTTGTTTCAGGGTGCTGGGGCTGATAATTGATTGGGAAGTGGACTGAGCGGAAGTGTCCAAAAAAATTAATCGATTATTTTGTGGGGTTAGGCGTACGTCTACGTTCTCTTCGTGGAGCGGTATTTTAACTAATGGCATTGGAATATGAGCAAGCCGACCCCTGATTGCAGTCGAGTATGGAAAGTTTTCGGAATCCTTTTTGAAAGTTAGAGGTGGTGCTTGCATGTTAACGGTATGGCTAAGCACATCTTTTTTGAGTAATGTAGAAAAGGTGGATGCCGATGGCAGCATTTTATAGGTAGAAGTTGGTTGCATTTGGTAAATTCTAGTTTGCGGCAGAGGTGGATCATAGTACGAACTTCTGAAAGTCGTGTAACTAGTAATTGCCGGTAATTTCGTACTAAATATTTCGGGAATTTGTTTTATCTCTAATATCTCGTTGTTATTCAATTCCGAATTTAAGTTGGCAATTTGTGGAGAGCTATAGATTTGGTTGCCGTGACTGCGAATCATTGGCTTCTGATTAATAGGCTGGGGATGTAATCTAAAACTTTGCATCGGAGGTGCCGCTGGAGTGGGGGATAGAACATTTCCTGGGTAACGAATTATATTTTTGAATTTCAACGATTCCCCAGAAATTGAATTGTAATTGGATATTGGAGGCGGTCTCAGAATGTTGTCAAATTCAGACACTGGTCCTTTATTAAAGTGAACTACGTCGTTATTTATTCTATTATTTGCAGACACGGATGCGGACCCGGAAACAGCCACCAGAGCTATGGTATTTGGAGGCGGAGGTGGTGGTATGAGTGGAATGTGTGTATGCAACAATATTTTGTTTGGTTCTTGATTCCTCATTTTTATACCTCCAGGCCTACCAATGATAATATCAGCATTCGCCGTTATGATTTCACCAGGACGAATTGGAATATCCTTGCTTAACAAGGATGCATGATAAGGATCAGCCGTGTTCGAGAAGGGGAATCGGTAATGAGAAACATTCTTCAAATTCTGCTGCATCAAATCGTCCTCAGCAGTGACTTGGGAAAATTCTAGGCTCGGAGGATGTATGTGGAGACTATGTGCCGTTAGTTTATTGACATTGGCGTTGTCACTAGTATCTGGCACTCGATCGTCATTGGAAAGCGGATGTGCATGTTGGTTGCCATCTAAAATGGGCAAAGTATTAGTAGTCAATTGGCCCGGTCCAATTCCGGATATTTTCAGTGGTATATAAACTGGCACCGGCCCGTCAAAGTTGGATGTTACCGAGGGGTTTTTAGCCTCAGCAACCGAATCCTTAGGCAAGGTGGCCACACTTGATGAATGTGTTCGATGCCTGTTAACAATGTTTTTCTGCAACAAGTTGGCCATGACATTAAGCATGGGTCGCAATCGTTTTAAATCAAACGACCCGAGAAACTGTTGCACGGGTACCGCCATCGAGTCTGTTGAAGGCTGCAAGTCCGGACTTGGGTGTACATACACATCTTTGTCTTCGGACTCGGATACAATTTGGTCATCATCGAGCGAAGTGTGCGAATGCGTTTGAATTTTAGTTTGAACTAAAGTTTCTTGGACTTGCGTTCTTTTAATAGAGCTTGATTGAATGGGTATGTGAGATTTCTGATCATTTGTTTGATGCGGATCCATCGAATTCTTCTTGGATGGCTTAATGGTCGATTTAGATTTCACATCTTCCGTTGTTGTTCGTTTACGTGATTTTGTGATTGAAGTTGGCTTTGCAAGTGAATCCTTCGCCGCATTTACCGCAGTTATCTGCAGCGTTTGACCGCCAAGCAAGGTGGCCATTGTAACTATTACATTGGGATGTGTTTTGCCCTTCTTCTGGAGAAGCTCGGCTCGAAACTTTGATATTAGCTCGGGTCTTAACAGCGAGCTGTCGACAGTATCGGTGACAATATTTTCAACCACTCGTGTATGAAATTGTGTACTCAGTTTGTGGACATCATTCGCAGTCGTTTGCGATGAAAGGACAGGAGGGGTTGCCAGGGCAGTTCTTGTTTTAAAATCCTCCAAATTGGTTTTATAAAACGTTAATGTGGTTAGAATCGTTTTTGTGGCATAAATGCGAAGATCAGTGTCAGTGGGGGAGTAACTTGATTTCCATGCCAAAGCGCCACGGGATGGCAAAGATTCTGTAACTATAACCTGAGTAAGTATATTCTCAGTGATCATTATTTTTGGCGTATCGGGGTCGAGTTCATTTTGAAGTGTTTTAGTGAAAGCTATTCGACTAAAGTAGGTATTTGTATCCTGAGTGGGCGTGGCCAACTCCGACGGCTGTAGATATGAGATGTAGTCTTCAGGGCCGGTTACTGTGTTGAGAATTGTGTACTTAGATGTGATAACAATTGGCAAAGCATCCACATCGTCTTCCTCGTTGTCAGTGTCCACAATGGTGTTGAAATAATGATAAGTAGTCGGGAATACGCCGACTACCAACTCGGGAGTCTGAAAGATAAGAATAGGAATTATACATGATCAACTGTGACTGCTAAGTTTCAGAGTCAACTCACTCGAGAAAGGATGACATCTGTTGGCAATATGGTGCTAGCTTGAAACAGATTTCGTTCTTCGGTATGTCGATTCGATATCACACTTTCCTTGCTTACCACGATGCTAGTGCCATTTTGAAGATAGGTAGTATGATATGTGTATGTGGTTAGGCATGTCTTCGTTATGAATTGGTTGTCGTTTATTGGAATAGTGAATTTCTGTCAGGGGATTGGATTCCATCAAGTAGGATGTGTTATATCGGAGTGTTTTAAATGTAATTTTTACCTGTTTTTGTTTTACCGAAGGAAGAGCCAGGAACATTTGATTCTTTAGTGTACTTGGGGCAAGAGTAAGCGGCTTTTGCTGCTGGCTTTGTAACCCTACAGTTGATATTACATGGCCGTTGCCGAATTTCGAAGGGTGGGATGTGGAACTCAGCTTTTCCATATACTTAACCTTTTCACTGGCAATTATCAGCTCCACTCCGTTTGACATGACATGTGTAGCAAGATTATATCTTGCCTCGTCAAAGCTGTTATCCGCGTTTTCAGCGTACGTTAATTCAATATACCTAGTATTAATGGATTCACTATTTACTGGTGTCGTGAGGGGCCTATCGCTCCTATTGTTGTCACCTACATCGGGGTGCAAAGGTGTTTTTATTGAAGATTTACAGATCACTCAAAAATACCAAATGTTAGGCTTATAATGATATTTACACAAGGTTTTTTCTAATTCGCCAGCTTATCGATTCACTGAAACAGATTGGTGCGCATTTACAAAAGTTATATACATGCAGAAAATCGGCTTTTTATAATGATGATCCAGGTGGGCACACACCAAATAAATCAAAAGACTCAATAAGTATGAATAAGTAAGTAGGAATTGAAGTTTATTTTTCTGACATTTTCATTGTAGTTCCCACAAAAAAGAGGCTTCTTTAATTTTATAATTTATAAACAAAAATCGTTTTTATTGTCAAAAATATTTTATACATACATACATATATACACTTACATATGTATACATCCATTATACAAAGAAAAATTAATTTGGTTTATTACATGTAAGTGATGAATGTCGTGATCAAGGTTGCAAAATAAAAAGCTTTTCATACTGTTTTGACAAACAAAATTCACTCAAAATTACAATGGGTCAAAAATACAAACATATATTAAATAGTTGGCACCAAATCAACCCAACATTTTGCAACTTTCATCGTGGGATCTATGTTCAAGAATTTTATATAATCTTATGTACATCAATTCACAATTAGTAAAAACGAAAAGAATAGTAGATTCATATACATATGTAAGAAAGTAAGTAACTGAAACAACATAGATGCCAAAGAGTTTAAGCAAATAAATATATCCACATATTGTAAATGCGTACACTTTTTTGACTTTTCTATGAAATTTTGCATCAAAAATATCCTGCCACATAATTTAACATACATATACAAATGTGAAAAAGTGTAGAAAAAAGAATCCCAGCAAAAACAATATAAAATTATCCGATTTAAATTAGATTTACGACCTTTTCTTTGATAAATTTTGTCCCATTTTTATCATAAACCTTTCCAGTTTTTGGAGCAATTGACAAGTAATTAATAAGGGGTGGAAGTTGAAAAGGCACTATGAGAAAGGTATATTCAAATTACCTTAAACACACTGTAGTACATATATTTAAATTAAATTGGATCAATATATCGGCTAGCTGACTTTGGTATACCATGCACCAAGTAAAACAACTCTTTTAAATTTATAAGACCAAATGAGGTGCCCAGTTTGATTTCAAATTTCAAGGGCGTGGGTAATAAACTTGATCACCGCACAAACTACACGAGTCTATATACTTAATTTGAAAACTCCAGATCTCATAGTCTCCGAGATCTAGGTGTTTATAAGAACGAACGGACATGGCAAGATTTCATCCTATGGGTGCATGGTATAATAATGGGGTTCTATTTCTACACCTCGTCTATTTTGTATGCTTGGATTACATGTGGGTAGATTGAAAAAAAAAAACGGGTGGATATGGTGGGTAATATGCATATGTCGTCGCTTAAAATATAAAATTTACTTCACTTTACAAACTAATCGCCATAGATTTGACAATTCGTATATAAAATTCAATTCCAGACAGATATTACAGATTTAATATTAGTAAGTACATATATTTTATTTAACATTAAGTATATATTACTTATATTTAAGTAAGTGTATGTATTATTATTAAAACTGTTTTTTTCCTTAATATTGTGCGTTTTAACTATTGTGAAGAAAACATAGAGTGGTGATGCAGAGATTGAGTGTGCGGAGAACGCGTATGCATCGTTGGCGTGGGCATAACTGAATCTATGGTTAAATGGCTTGACGTGATGGTCAGTGTGACCGGCAGTGTTCGGGTAGTCACCCGGATAAATGTGGTTTGGGATTGGACTTCGTGTTGGTCATTGTGTACGCGATCAACTATGTATGAATAGGTTTTTGTGTACAATTCAGTGGTCGTTGTGGTCACCTCGATCACTGTCAGGGGCTGAGTGTCTGGGGAAGTCGATGTTCTTGGTTTAGTCGATTGAATGCGATTTTGTTTTTTTTTCCGCCTTCTACGTTTATTTGAATGACTACTCTTAGCTGTAACGTCCGAAACCGGTGAAGTAGTAGTATTTTTGAATATTGGCTGTGATATTGGTTCTAGCGATTGCTTTTGATCCATTTTAACAAATTTGAAACTTTCAGCTGAACTGTTTTTGCTTGGGCCATTAGTATCGGCAAAGGTATTGTTTGAAATTTTATGTTTGAATATAACAACACGATGTTTCTTTGGCTGTTTAGTCTGCATATTGAGAAGACTGCCGTTGGTTCCTTGATTTTTTTCATTGACTAGTGGTACGACATATTTTAGCTTAGGTTGGCGCCGAACGAGTACCTTTCGAAACCGACGCTTGGGTAATGGGTCTGGGTGTGGGTCTGGATCTGGATCTAGATGTGAATCTGTCGCGTTCAATTCAGTGATGCTGTTGGCCAAGATGGGGCTGGTTTCACGTTTCACTCTTGGATTTGGCTTGCTTACTTTTTCTAGGGCAACGGGTTTGACGTCGAGTGGGCAGTTCGGAAGCTCACAGACTTTAGTGACCTGCAACTGTAGTGGGGACAACTCAGCGAGGTCATTTAGGCTAAAAAATGTAGGGTATTTGTGGCATCCGACCCTTTTGAACTGTCGGTGGTCGTCGATGAAGCTGCGAGTGATGCCTGAGACGTTGATTTGGCATACCAAAGGCCCACATCCCCAACAATGCTTTCCAATGAAGCTGTTTGAACGGTTGGCTCGTCCATTAATGCCATCCTCACATCGGAGGCAAGTGAATTTTCCACAAGTTGCAGGTGCAGATGATCACTCTCTGATTCTGTGTCAGCTTCGATCTTGAGAGGTACATACAATTGAACAGTTTCGCTCCCTTCCGATTCGTATTGATCGTCGAGCCCATCGAAAGCCACTGTCTGCTCAATATTAGCATGCGCTTGCCTTTTCTGCAAGGACACTGAATGGTCGTAGCCGTTTTGAACAGTCGACAGTATAGTACTGAATTCTCCAGGCCTGCGACCGGATACATAAAGCGTAACAACGCTGCTTTCATCTTGCGGGGTAATTAACTGCTGCTTGTTTCGTTTGTGACCTTTACCTGACTTGCGGGATTTTTTGCGATTACCTTTGTGTTGTACTTCCCCATCGTTGTCATTCTCAACAGGCACTATTATATCGTCGATGCTATCGCGGCCCCCAATTTCTACACCTGAGCGCGCAGCTTCATCTAAGTCCTGGAGATTGTCACTCAAAAATATTTGTGGCGACGTCGTATGGGTTATTGTCTGAAGTTGCGGTGGTTGCGGCTGTTGCTGTTGTAGAAGCAACTGCTGTAGCAGCAAACTGTTCACCTGTGCCACCTGACCAATTGACTGTGCATGATGGGGTTGCTGCTGCTGCTGTGTCGGGGTGTTGACTATAGTATCTACACTGTATTCGGTGGCGGTTATTGTCTGCCAGGAGCTATCATATACAGTTGTAAGGATCTTTTTGCCTTGAAACGTGACTGGCACTATGGTAGACTTGCCGTCAAATATGGTTGTCACATAGGTCGACGTATGGGTTCGGAACTCTGTGACTGGCTGTAACGGCGTGGGAGCTACGGCTGGCATCGCATCCGGCAGCTGCTGCCCAAGGGCACCAATTAAGGGATTCGACGGCAGATTAAGGTTACCCAGTAATAATTGTGATAGTAGAATATTGGCAAGTGGGGCGTTTGCCGATATTTGAGGCTGTACTGTAGATATCAATGTCTCCACAGAATAGACTGTAGACGGAAGCACGTGAGAGAAAGATGTCTTACGGCCACGAATTGTCGTTGGGGTGAATGTTATTGTCGTTGTCAACGAATCATGTAACAGGTAACGTGTAAGCTCAGTAGCTCCCGCAATATTCACACTAGAGTCCTCTCTTGTTAAAAATACCGATGTCTGTCCGTTAGTGCCAACAATTTGGGAGTATTGATGTGGCCCCAGCACTTCGGTGCTGGTTTTTGCAGTAACTATATTTTTATACTCTGTTACTTGGCCGTTAACAACGGGTACAGTGACTTCGGCAGGTATTAGGTGTGTCACTGTAATAGTCTGAGTTCCTAGCTCTGTGGGCTCCTGATCTGAGACATATTCATTGCGATTTCGGGATCGTACCCGACCTCTGGAAGAAGCATTTGTGTTGCCATTTCGTCCGCGAGAAGCTGCCGATCGCGAACCGGATGTTTCGACGTTGTTGTTTCCACTATTGCTATTGTAGCTTTTTAACCTACGGCTCGTCGAGCCAACAGTGCTGGATCCAGTTTTCCGTCTAATTGAAGAACTTACCGAAGGCTGCTGTCGCCGAAAATTCGATCCAGGACGTATAGATCCCTTTGACGAGTTGTCCTTCTCCCGTAATGTAAATTGGGTGCGGGATGAAATAGGTCTTGTGGGACGGATGGATCGAAGATTTGTTGTGGTCGTTGAACTTGGCGCTGTAGTCTGTCCATGTGAATGCTGACCTTGACCTTGACCACGGGCTGCCTGGTACCTTGATCCAAAGCGTGTTTTCGTTCGTGGATTTACTGTACTTTCACTGAGGTCATCAATGCTCGGAATCGTCTGCTCATCTACTACTGGCGGAGATGCAGTACTTGGGCGCCGAAATCGAAAACGGCTCCTGTTTAAAGTATCCGCTTGCCGACGAACTCTCAAATGTGTTTTAGGCCGAGCAAGCTTAGTATTAGAGCGACGACGTCTATTACTTTCGTCTTGACCATCTTCATCGCCATCATCATCTGCATCGTCATCGTCATCATATTCGGAATCATTTTCCGCTTCAGTCTCACCTTGTTTCACTTCGGGTGGAGCTTCAGTTTTTTGTTGCTGTGCTTGGAATAGACCGCGTGGTGGAAATAGATTATTTTGTGGCCTAGAACGTCCTTGTAGACTGCTTATCGTCGGGCGCTGAAAGCTTCTGGGACGGGGTTTGGCTGTGGTGGTGGTGGTAGTCGTTGTTGTCGATGATGTTTTTGCCCGTCCCGATAGTGGGTTCCTCCTAGGCGAAATGGTGGGCGAATTGCTGGTGCCGGCATTTGGACGTGGTATTGGCGTAAATCCACTGGGTCTGTTTAAAGGCCTTCGGAAACGCAATAAGGGGTTCTGATTACGTCGAGAACTTTCCAACAGAGCTTCCTCTTCATCGGTAGTATGTGTCGTCTCGGTTGAATGTTCGCTCTCGATGCTGCTATCGGGATTGGCTGTTGCCACCGCATTCGTTGTAGACTGCCCCAAGGAAGAAGATAATGACGCCGTTGGCTTAATGCGCAGTTTTGAGTTAAGAGTGTTTAGGGCAGAAGCCCGAAAGCCAGGACCATTTGATGGTCGATAAGAAGCACTTATGCCAAGGCGTCTGGAACTTAATAATGGACCAGAGCGTGAAGACGACGCAAAGCGGTTTCTCGAAGGTGCAAATACAGCGCTATTGCTTACTTCGCTTGGAGCGGAACTACTACTTGATGGTTTGATTGGGCGTCCAAAGCTACGTCTTGAGCTGGAGCTGGACTCATTCGGGTTGATCGGTGCGTTTGAAATTGGTCCCCTTTTAGATGAACTATATCTGCCGACTGTTTTAAGAGCAGGAGTCGCAGTTATCGTCGGTGTAATATCCGATCTAGTTATTATAGTTGCGCTACTAGGTGTTGTAATCTTCTGTTTAGGTGCAAATGTGGGTCTATTGCGAGAGGCAAATGGTCTGATTACTGGGGCAAATGTCCGCTTTTTAGATTGAAGCGTGTCTTGAATCTCTGTATCATCATTCACATCTGCACTACTCTCTGACGTTGTCTCCGTATCGCTAATGGTGGAATCACCGGACTCGCTAATGCTGGCTGCAACCGTAAACTCCTGTGTTGTCATTATAGGCCCAAGTGTTGCTGTGGCCATGATCTCTGTGGGCGCAACTGTTTTCTCGAAAAGGAAGCTTGACGTACTCTCAATAATCTGAGCATACCTATCATCTATCAAAGTACCGATTACCTTAGACTGGTATAGAGTAGTTGTACTGTTCCCAATTCGTGTGCCCTCAATTAGCCTCACTAAACCAGTCTTGTATTGACGGGAGACTGATCCGTTTTCGTCAGTCGACTCACTCGCCAACAATGTAGATATGCTTGATTTTTTGGCTTCATCTATATACAAGCTGGAAGTACTGCTAGTTACGGCTATGGCAGAACCTTCATTATCAACTGAAGATACAATTTGCGTTGTAAAATATAAAGTGCTCACTCCATCCGCGTCAACTATATGCTTATAGTCATACAGAACCAAATCTGGTGTACTGATTTCACCCAATCCATGATTCTCGGTTACAGTCTGACTGAAATCTTTTTTTGTATCTAGCTCATCTGAAGGTGGCAGGGATGTAGCCACCGTGCTTGTGGGTGTAACCACATTTGTCACTGTCTCAAAGCGAGAGTCCGTGACAGTATTATTAGCCTCATATGAGGTTGTATAGTAGGTATAAGTGGTATAATATGTGGTAAGGTCGGGCAAATTTTTAACTGTCGCATTCGATTCCCCACTTATTTCGGTTGTCTTAGCAATGTGGTTGTCTGCACTATCGGTGATTGTCGTTTGGGGGGCATAGTCATATGTAGAAGATGAGGCTTCCTGTGTAGGTTCAATGACATTAGAAATCGTCTCCTCTCTGCTCAGAGTGGTGATTTCTCCGTCTTTAGCCAACTTGGTCCAATATGTAAATGTCGTAAAATACGTAATGGGCAATGTCGCTTCGTCGGCATTGCCGGCTATCGTTTTAGTGGGTTGAAGTGTTTCGGTAGCCACATTTGTAACGGTTTCCAGTCGACTTACCACATTCGTAATATCACCAGAATACATTGTTGTATAAAATGTAAACGTCGTGAAGCTCGTTTGTAGGAGCAGGGTGGCCGAGGGAATTATCTCATCAGTGTTGCTTTCTGAACTTACTTGATCGTCGATGGGGTCTCGAAGTCCTTTTCCAATTAGCTGCTGCTCCCCGTTAGAACTACTTGATCTCACGTCAGTCACTAGAGTTACACGTTCTTCATCAATCTTTGAAATATTCTGGACTTCGTCGCTTGCCGCAATTGCTATACTACTAATAGGGCTGGGAACAACTTTCGGTCCTTCCACAAGATCTGAATTTAGAGTTGGTGCCAAAAGACTTGTCTTGTCTGCCGATTCAGTAATAACGTTTGTGAGCACCTCAGTGCGCGACATTATTTCTGTCTCACCATCAGCAAATATGGTAGTGTAGTAAGTATAAGTTGTGAAAAATGTTTTCGTATACTTCGCATCGTCCAGATAAACTGTTGGCTCGCTATGGCTTTCTGTTTTAGCATTAGAGTCAGGATGTATTGACTGCGAGTCGACGTGCAACAAACTTTCGAGCTCTTCGGGAATGGTGTACTTGGTTGTAATTGATGATGTCTTGGCACTCAACTCTCCTTGAGGAGTTTGGGTGGCTGTTATTTCATTGTCGCCAATTTGGGCCACTACCGCAGTTGGCTTGATTTCTACATCGTCACCAGTGCCAACAGTAGATGTGATAACGTTAGTGACTATCTCGGTGTGACTCGAAACAGTGGTGGACTCAGCTTGAAAGAATGTCGTCAGGTACGTATAGGTAGTGTATAGAGTTTTGTAAATTAAATCGACTTCATCCGATTCAGAATCCACATCGTAATCTTCGTTATCCTTTTCGGCCTCCCTTTCATCGCTGCCATTTTCAGCACTTGTCGTTTCGTCTAATTTAAGAACAGTAGGTCCTTCTTCTTTGAGTGGCATTTCCATTAAATTAGGCTCGGTTGGGGTTTCCAGTAATATGCTTGAATCCTCTGTCGTTGTCTCGTCTTCGCGTTGAGCCTCTGTACTTGGTGTTGAGTCCGTTGTAATTGGAAGGTAGAGACTACTTGTTGCCATATTGACATCATTTTCAGGTTTTTCTACTTGTTGGGGCATTACCGTAGTGTCGATGCAATAATATTTAGTTGTTTGAACAATGTCAAAGGCGGCAAGTAAACTTGCATCATTCTGCTGATTATTTTGGAGCTGCGTACTCAAATCTCCGAGTACACCTGATTTGGGGACTTGAGTTAGAAACACTTGCGACGTAGTATTTTCGCAATTTTCTAGTTTTTCACCAAGCGGCTCTGATAACTTCTTAGAGTCAGAAGAACCTGTAAGATCTTCAGTTACTGACGAAATAGTGGTTTCCTCTTCGTCCGTACTACCTGGAGGCGGTAAAGTGGTTATATCAAGTTGTTCGGGAGCCAGAGTAACACCCTCCTCAGTTGCCGATTCGTAATTGACGGGAGTTGTTGGCCTGGATGTTGTTACCAAAACAGACGAAGTTGAGGTGGAAGGCGCAATTGACTCTACAAAGTTGGCAAAGGGGTCATCATCAATAAATACCGTTGTCGCTCCCCCTAGTACCTGAACACTTGATTTATCTTCAAGCGTTTCTGTGTCAGATACTATTTCGGAGGTAGCTTCAGAAATCAAAGATGGCGCTGCAGCCTTATCTTGAGCTTTGGACAGTGATGCATATATTTCAAAAATTTCTTGGTCTGTTGGCAACGAGAAGGTGGGATTTGTATCACTGACCTCAGCTTTTTCCGGTGCAACCTGCTCAGTCGAAATACTGTTACCAATAGAATTGCCACTCGCTGTCGATATCGTGCTACCCTCTGATATTGTTAGCTCTGGCGTCATTGACTGTACGGCTGAAGGGGAGTTGTTTGGTGATTCGCTAGTATTTACATCTATACCAATAGCCCAAGGATTGATTTGTGTGGATTGAATTTTCGCCGTCTGTACACCTACGGTGCTTGACGCCTGAGGAGCAATGTTTGACCCCGAACGACTTTCTAGCGTACTTAGAGTAGCCTTGCCTTTAATGGATGTAACGTGTCCAAAATTCGGACTGGTCTCTACCGTATTCGGCGAGAACACAATCACGCTATCTCCTACAAGAGTGGTAAAATCCGCGAATCCATAGTAAGTTACTGTGGCCAACGTTCTCTTGGGAATTACTGCATCTTTAGACACAGATTGTTCCGACGGCGTCCTTTCATTATCATGGTTCCGCTCTTCCATCAGCTGTTGGTAAAAAACCTTTGGGGAGCGGCCATCATCTGAGCTTCCATAACTCGCATGTTGTCGCTGCTCTTCCTGATTCACACTGCCATCGTCCTCATGCTGGTACGCGCTGGGCTCAAAATGTGTCTTGATTGTAAAGGTCGGCAAATCACCGATGGGCAGCACTTTTTGGGCCGCCAATTTGCGAGCATTGTTCTCCAAATTGCCGAAACGATCCGGTAACACATTTACAATGGGAACATTTTTAGAAGGCGTCTCATGCTCTGAATAACTGGGGGATGCTGCCCCTAGCGCTAATGAGTGAGATGCGCTTTGAAAACTAACGAAATCAGTATTACCCACAAACTTGTCATGACTACGGCTGGTGCTTGAACCACCTAGTCGATCGTCAATATCCTGCCAATCTGGAGCATCTGCGTTGAGCAAATCATTGTGGCTTTGTAGGAACGCACGAGTGTGCAAGTTTGTACCATCACCCACCCAGCTTGTAACCACAGAAGGTGCCACATGTATATTGCTATTTGCATTCTCATACAGTACTCTGGAACTTTTTTTTAAGTATTGGGCGTAAAGGCGGCCATTCTCCAGAGTGGTGCCCAAAACCTGAGTTGCGAATTCAGTTGTGGTACCCTCCTGAATGAATGTGCGAGCTGTGGAAGTCAAGAGTCCAACTTCTGGACGAACTGTCAAGAACCTGCCATGGATATCACCCACACGTCCAGCCCCATTACCATTATTAACCAGGAGCACAGTGGTCAGTTCTGTGAGATTACGCCAATGCCATATACATATACATATACAATAGAAAAACACACTCAAATGCATAGTAATATTAACATTTACAGTAATAAAGTAAGAGATAAAGAAGAAGAGATGTGAAAGATAAAAGAAGAGGTATTTACATCATAAGATAGATAAATCAATTTGTGGAAGTGGAGTATAGAGTTGAAAGGTTAAGGTATTAGATCAACATTTCCAGAATGTACAGCATAGAAAGATGATGAAACCATTTACATAAAAAGAAATAAGAAAAGTAATAGGAAATGCAGTAAATACATTGCTCTTTGGCGTTCAATCATATATATTTACACTGCGACTTGACCTTTTCCGAGATCTTGTCCCTAGGTAACAAAATTTGGAAAAGGCATTAACTTAAATAGAACTCAATGTATATTGATAACACAACTGTGTAGTTATTAGCAGGATTTACAAACAAAACATTGGGGTAGATACATATAGGTACACCTGAGGTTATGAAGTTTTCTTACCATCTGCCACTGCCGGCCGTAGGGCTGGTGTAGGTCTCACTGTGAATGCGTCATCTGTAATTGAATAATATATAGATTAGTATATTGATCATGGAAATTAGGATCAGGTAATTAGGACAATTCGTATACTTGAGTAAATTTAATTAAAATTTAACCTGAATTATATTATGCGTATTGATATTTAAGTCTGAATTTTGATTTTTCAATATTTGGAATGATTAGATACATAGATATACAATATTAACTAGATACATGCACGTACATACATATATAGAAGAAAGCATTTGAAGTTCTTCTAGCTCAAAACGAGTTTACGTTGATCAACCTGTGTAGCTGCTATTTCCGTTTTTACTTTATTTGGCAACACGAACAAGCCCAAAAGTGATGCTGCGATTGGGTGTGTATATACGTAAGTTCGTATAAACATATATACATAGATATACTCTTACATTCGAAAAGAGCGAAAGCGTTCGAGCACCGGGAGTAAACGGAGACTCATAGTCAACATTTTATAAGCCCAAGTCCCCATCTCTGACCGTGTCGTTCAATTCATTGTATGGCCTGGGGCAGTTTTCTTCGGTCAGCAAAAGATTCGTTACTGGCTTCGCGCAGCATTGAAAGACCTTCAAAGTGAAAAAGCCAAAGCCCCCCTTTCTTCAAACTGCATGCAACAAACAGCGAGAGTCTGTTAAGGTAAAGGAAAAGAAAGTGGCAAACACACATTCACATTTACAACTTTACCCCAGCCATTTCCCATTCCCACCTGAACGTCATCTGAAATCTAAGCTAAACTCATCCGTGATGCTACGTCTCCGCCTTCGACAACCAGCCTAGTGCACATTGGCGCATTCCAAGTATGGAAAAGCAGCAGGTATTTTTGAAAGTTTCGAGTGACAGTTGCAATCCACCACAACAGTCGGCATCCGTGCAAATTGAAGTTGCAATGAGCACATTTCTAGACATTGGCGACTGCGGTTCCTTATATTTATTATTTTCTGCTTCCCCGCAAGACACAATCTTCCAGTGCATTATGTAATCTATATTTCTCCATTTCTATTCACGAATGGTAACTCTGGAACGAAAGCAATTTAATGACCCAAATTGCTGTGTCTAGTGCTTTTCATCTTTATTCTTTGTTTGTTCTCGGCTGTGGTAATGAGGCCGTTGTTGTAGATGTCGGTGGTGCATGTGACGGTGCTGAAGACCGAGATGGAGACGGAGTACGGCTGTGCCGCGTATAATGTTTGTGAAAGCTGATCGAGTCGCGACTGTAATTTTTGCTATTGGCGAGTGTTCAATAGTGCCATCAGCTAATGATGATGATAATAATGTAGATAATGATATTTTGGGTAGATCTAAAAACCCACATATGTGTGTATGTATATTTGTGTTGTCTTTTGTTTCGTTTACAATTATTTAAAATAATTTTTTTTTGCACCCAGTAAACAATAAAGTCCAAGTCACCTAACATGATTTTTTTCCCATTTAACTGATGGTGATGCTGCTTCTGCTTCTCCTTTGGCTTTTGTTGGTTTTCGGCAGACATCAGGTGAACGCCAATCAAAGAAGTAGTCAATCCGCTTTCTCCTCTGTCGAATTTAGTTTTGAAATTTCGTACCTTTGTGAAGAAATGGTCTTCGACAATGTGAGCAAGGGCTATAATATCATTCATGAATAGCACTGATGCTTATGATAGCTAAATAGCTGCCTTTACTATATCCCGTTTCAGTTTGCACTTCTTGTTAACGTGCAAGAGAGACGCTCTGGACATTAACTGTAGCTGTGTTAATCTGGTCTAGTTGTGGCAAAACGGAGCACCAGTGCAAATTCCGGTTTAACAACATTGTGACAGGTGCATTGACAGTGTTTTTATTTTAAGCTCATTCCCAAAGTTGAGCTGGGCTGGTTGGTAATATAAGTAGTTGGGTTTACCCTTACAAAACCGAATCAATTGGAATACTAAATAGACTCCCTGACTTCCATTTTCGAATCGATTAAACTTCAACAATGTATGTCGGAAGACAACGCGAGCGACTTTAAAATTGAAAACGGGTCATGGGAAACCTATGAAATTGAATAAACAAAACTTTAGCCCCTTCACCATTATTTACAAAAAACGTATATATGTACATATAAATGTATGTATGTATGTATGTTCATGGGGACGGACGGAGATGGTTATATCTGCATTGTGTTCAGTTTGTGGTATTCTTCCGTTGGAGGAAAAGAAATCTGCTGACACAACAATAGGCAGTAATTTATGCGCAGGTATACATACACAGTATGTGATGTATGATGTACATACATACATATGGCTGCATACATATGTACATATGTATGCCTGTGTGTACAATATAAATGCCACTTCGGTAGATTAAATTGTAGCAGAATCTCACACAGACATATCTACACACATAAATACTTAGAGAACCAAGGTGAAATCGGACTTACCGGCTGTTTGGGTAGCCCCCAATGGTACCCCAATGGCTGCTAACAAAACGATCAGCAGTAGCGCCATCGTTTTCCGACACTGATATACGGATGTCCTGGGCTCAGAGACACAAAGTTTACAATCTTCTCTTCCTTCTCTGCGTGGTAAACGTGGTTGCAGCATTATGCTTGTTTCCTTGAAGCGGAATAATATTTCGATAGAGAAATATACAATATTTATTAATTTTTTTTTTTTTTTTTTTTTTGGTATGCGATGCGTCACTAGCTTTAATATTGAAGCTGATCTGTTGAGACCAAGCTTTGTTTGAATTTTGGCTTGTTATTTTGATGCGAGATTTCTCTTCGTTTGTGTTCCTTTATGTATTCAAACTCGAATTGAAATTTAAATTTGTTTATAGCATCTGATTTGTTAATTTGACTTTTACATTCACGATTTTGGTATTCATTTCTTGAGATGTATGTATGTATGTTATACCTACATACATATATAGGTATATTTGCATTTGGAATTTATTCAAATATTATGACACAATTAATTTTATATTGTCGAATCAGTTCCAAAATGTTGGGACATACTCTCACATTCATAACACCGATATGACGAATTATTAAAATATTTCTTTGGGCAACTGGATTTGCAGACTTATGCAACTATCGCATTCACTCTGTTTCACTTAAAAATATTGCAGATATGTGCACATGTATGTAACTACATGCATATAAACTGTTGATTATTTTAAATTTTTTGATTTTTTGCTATTGGATATTATGAATTATTTGATTTTTAGTTTCCAATGTTGATCTTAATTATGTAAATGGGATTCAAACGGTTTAACACAAATAAGGAGTCGCGATGTATATGTATTTACACACAATGTATGTGCATACGGCGCGTGCCTATGTATGTGTGTGTTCGCTTAGGTGTATGCAGAAATATGTGGGTAAGTTTTTTTTACCGCTTGATAGATCGAGGAACTACACGACTATTCCATGCAAAGAAAAGCAGAGAACTGATTTGGCCAGCTTCAATCGCACAGGCATCACATTGTTGGCTCATACCCGAACACGACCAAGAAGAAAGAGACAGCGGTCGGTGGTTTTTCGAGCTTGAGGGAGCACCTGGTTTGGCTAGTTTAAGCCGCCAGTGGCTTCCAATACCAGTCACAGCGCAGACGCAAATGTTTATGTAGTGGTGGTGAGCTGGTGGGAGAGCAGCAGACACGCCGCGGCGCAGAGTTTTAGCAGCTAATCTGCAAGTGTTACCAAATGAAACACCGACTTGTTTCACGTTCACCATGAGCGCTGCTTGAAGGGGGAGAAAACAATAGGAAATAATGATATAATTACCGATGCTTGATCAAATAGTCCATAAAAGTTCTATAGAATTGGGTCCGTCTACTCTAAAATTGGAAAAGAACTAATGAAGTTGTAGTTCCCTAATAACGACAATTGTATGTTTATGAACATATATTTATTTTTTTTTTTTTAAATGTTCCACGAAAACCATGTTTTAGTTTTTTCAGAAACACATCGAAATGAATATCAAATGTTTTAACTCTAAAAATGCATACTGTGTATTGGATAAATAAATTATGGATATTGAAAATATTATTATTATTATTAATTTAAGTATAGGATATAGTTGTAAACTATCAAACCTAACTATATTTTACAAGCACTGACAATTAAGGACTTCGGCTTAGACGAAAACTACATCCTTACACTAGTCTGGGATTCGAACCCCGATCCTTGTTATTCAGTTGCCTAAATGACTGGGCCACTTTGACAACTCATCTTCCAAGGACTGCAGATATTGAAAATAATTTTTATGTTTTTAATTAAAATGTTGCGTCCCTTTTATTGAATACGGCTACTTCCATGCGGTAAACTGAAAGTCACACAATCATCATCGATATATTGTGCTACTTATAGATGATGAATACCGGATTTGTTAATGGATCGACTGCAAATACCAGAAATAGATGTATTTGCAATGAGTTTTGCCAAAGTGGACTTTTCATCTTCCTGAAGCATTAAAAGAAGGATCTTGGAGAAGGATCGATGGCAAGGAAGTTCAATATAATATATAATATTGTGAAGCAATTATACCAAACAATCGTGTTTTACAAAAACCAATAAAGACGAATACTTCATGTCAACAGAGTCGCGAAGCTTTGGTAAAATATCATCCACTTGGCAATGTGTATTTTGGTGAAACCAGTTTGAGATGGCTTACATATTTTGCGTTCCGCTTTACCATATACGTTATCTGTAAAGGTGAGTTGTTTTTCTTTGAAAGCCATTTGATAAACGCATTAAAACCAAAGGGTCTTGCTAACTTAGACAATTTGGAAGCTTTTATACGCTAGCTAATTCTTCTTTTGTCTAATATAAATGACAAAAGCAATCTAACTACTTTGTATGCCCGGGTAAAGTATATACGTCATGTACATAATATGTTATAAATATATACATATATAGCCCGATCCAAAACTCCCGTGGGCCGATGTGAGAGTGGTATTATAGAGGTTCGAAGTCAACGAAATATCAACTTCGGCGGATGTTTCAAAGATTTTCAAAATCATATCCAAATGCAAAGAAGGATAACTTAATAAGTGTATTGAAGATAAAGAAATTTGTGTTCTAATGACTACGAAATTTTGTGTTGCTGAACGGAACAAACAAATCTCCAGTCGAAGGAACGGAATGTGATAGACATATTTCGAATTGCTTGAACTTAACAAGAACATCGAATTTCATTAAAAAAGCTAGTCTGCCAATAAGAATTTGAATTAGAGGCAGGATGTACTTATACTGAGAAGATAAAAATGTTAATAAAACAACTTTAATCTTTCTATTTTCCTTTTCTTTTCAGTAATGAATATAAAAAATTTTCAATACCGTTGAAAAGTATTCGTATAATACCGTCGTCTCGCCGTATCGGTCCAACAAAGGGGAACAACAACAACTCCTTACTCCTTATAGCCTTGGGATTGAACCATAGGAGTAAATGAAAAAGTCTAGATCGACTCGCTGTTGATACTGATCAGTCTAGACTCGAGATGGTGATAGTTTAGGAAAATACTTTCCCCTGCAAGGACAATCACATTAATTGGAAAATTAGACCACTGAGTGAAATGGTATATTAAAGTCGCCATGTCCTCGATTAAAATAACCAGCCAAATCCTTATCCTGCAACTAACAAATTAAGTGCTCTATTCGACTGTTTGGCGGTGTATTAGTGTACCAAATTTAAAACTTAACATTGTAAGCTGTTGCTTAAGTTTTTAATATTTTTTTTTTTTTAATATTTGCAAATGAAAAGCATTACCAGCCTTTTAATACTGATTTAGCGAAGAAGTTAGTTAGTGTTAGTGAAGAGTTTTTTATGTTAATTTTTAGCTTTGAGTTGATGTACCGTAAATTTTGTCAACCCCTTTGTTAGTCGTGTTTTTTTGAGTTGAGTTTTTATGCAAAGTCTTAATTTGAATCCGCAAAAAAGAACACATTATCAATGAAATAAGTAAGTCGTCTCCCCGACTTCGGGGAAAGTGAAAAATGTTTTAAATTTTCGAAAACCAAATGTATGTTTATTAATTTGTTTTACATGACTCATCATAGCATATGATCTCGCTCACTCTACAAACGCAATGTATCTAGTCCGCATTTAAAAAAATTTTCTAAGTTGGTAGAAATAAATAAGACTAATTCGTGTGCTGAATTTCGATAGTCAAAAAAATTACGGGAGGCAATCGGCTTTTTCTACATTATGGAGGTGGAAGTGGGCGTGACAAAAATTTTAAATAATCATAATCTGAACGCATACTAAACAAATCTACGTAGCAAATTTGGTGGCTTTAGTTTTGCGGGGCGAATGTGGGCGTGGTAAAAATTTTAAATAAACTTCACCACTGTACATACTACACGAGTCTACAAACCAAATTTGGTGCTTCTAGCTCCAACAGTCTTCGAGATCTAGGTGTTGATACAGACGGACGGACATGGCTAGATCGACTCGGCTGTTGATCCTGATCAAGAATATATATACTTTATAGGGTCGTATTATGTTTTTTTTGCTTGCTACATACATTTTGGCGACTTTAATATACCATTTGTATATAATGAATTGCAATTAATGCAGGAGTGGGGCAGCTGTGTACTGCCCACCTATTCAGCTCTCATACAAGCTAAGCTGAGTGCTGCAGCGTATTCCAAGCGGAGGTCTTCCCTTTGTGGAAAGAGTGGCAATGTCGCCATCTCCAGACAAGGGTCGGAAGAATTTCTTTGTGGACAGCCAAGCAGTCATTAAAGCCATCCAGTCGGTCAACATCCAAAATGGATGTACCGTGGATGCTCTAAACATCAGTAAAAAGGTATGCATCTAGCGTATACGGAGCCATCAGGTCATCAATTGCAACGAATGGTGAAAACTCTGAAATCATTCCAAACCTAAGCATCGCCATCGAGTAAACTCGACACAACCTGTTGAATAGCCACGCGGTATACCAGACTGTCAGCGCAGATGCTAGCAGGATGCTTACATTCATACATGGTAACAAAGAAAACCTACTAGACTGCACCAACTATCATCGCTAGGCACCTGGGAGTCCACCTACTGAACTCATTTTAGGATGCGGCCATACATATCAAGAATATGCTTTATCGCTTAATCTTACTAGCACCTTTTATTCAAATTTCGGAAATCCTATCAATGTCTTATCTGGGGTATCTTTAGCTAAAAAGGTGTTGTACAAAAAAGGATTTAATTGAAATTCGTAACGTCTTTATTCTAGAAAGTATGCAATACAATATCCAGTTAATATTCTATGGTTAATACTTAATATGAAATAAATAAAACTTTGCGTATGAGGTTCATTAGGTGGCCGATAGCGGAGGTAGTGTTTATTTCTATATAACAGAATGAATCGGCACACATGTTTACCACACTCACTACGTAATTTAAATTAAATATTTAGTAGAAAACGTTTTTTCGCTAAGTACTCACAATTTATAGACTTAACTTCTTAAGTACAAAATAAATCATCAGATAGATGCAACAGATCGTTCATCTGGTTTCTTATTAACAATCGGTAACTTAAACCACGAATGCATTACCCTTGACTAATAACTTAAACCTAAACATACATATTTATAATCAGTAATGTATAATAATTATATATATGTATATATACAAAAAGTAGCATATATATTGATGATAGTTGGGCTTTATGTTTGCAATGTCGCTGAAGTGGAAATTGGAGATTGCATTTGTTTGTTATCAGGGACTTCGTAGAACCCGGGAAAAGTGGTGTGCTGTATCTCAATATTTTGTTCAGCACCCAAGTTAACATAAGTAGGTTGAACTTCTTCTGATGCAGCAGGATCATGTGGCTCGTACACTTCAGTTATCGGAGGCCAATTGGTAAATGAGTTTATACTATACTCTAATCGCATGTACTTTTGTTTCGATGTGCTCAACTGTTGGTCACGCCGCACTTGTAATCGCTTGAACACTATTTGTTCGACAATAACGGATTCGACAAAGACATGGCTAACGAACGCCAAAGCGCCATAAATTAGCATAATATATTTCCAATCACTTTCACTTGGTGGTACTACAAGTTGAAAAAAGGTCTGAATCCAGGCACTGGGATAGAGCACAAGATAAATTATAATGCAAATGTTTATCACCAGCGTCAAGCAAAAGGGCAAGTTAGACCAGATTGGTTTTCGATACGGGGCACCCTTCGAAAAGACAAATGCGAGTATAATATATTGGAAACTGGATATGGCAAACATCGTGTAGTTCTCATGGCAGCCCAAGTGAGTTTCATCAGATGGGATAAATGGCTTAAACCATTGTTGTTGCTGCAGTTGAAACCAACCTGTATGGGAAACAATGAATTATTAGTTATAGAAAACAAGGATGGACTAATTTACTCACCAGTCACTTGAAACGCCGTCACTACGGCTAAATGCAGTAACAGTGAAGCTAGCGGGGTGGGTGATATTAATGAACTAAGCGGAACTTGCTTAACAAGCTGACCATTAAATGCCTCCGTCTTACCGAAGAAAAACGCGAATATCGATATCAAGCCCAAATCTATATATAGGTACTGCTTGTCCGTTAAATTGGAGTCTATTGAATATAGGATCATAACTGAAATGAACTGCACCATAGAATAGGCGGCCATGTATTTAAAGATCCCAAATGACGTAACTAAGGCGGCTCGACCTTCTTTTATAACGTTAGGTACTGCTGCAATAGTAGGTTTACGAGATGTAAAAGGTGAGGCTATAGAAGATTCAGTTTCACTCAGAGAAATTCCAGTATGAGCTACTTTTAGAGCTCCACAGTCATTGGCTCCATCCCCACACATAGCCACACAGTAGTCCAGATTCTGTAGCTCCATAACTAGGGCCTGCTTTTGCTCCGGAGACATACGAGCATAAATGGCACCTCGAGTCAGAAGGATTTCCATTTGCTCTGGGAAGCGATCTCTAACAATTTGCCATGTCTTTCCGTCCATGGCAAAAATGTAGTGTCTTCTCCAATTGTCCCCACGTGAAACACTGGCTCCGAGTTCGACATCAATTGGATCATTGTGGGTCCATGTGTCTAACGTTTTAATACTGGTCAAACTGTCGCTGTTCGGTAACATACTGGCAGCACAACTAGAGCTAGAACCATTTACCAGCGAATTAGTTGACATTGAATGGTGAGGACCGCAGGCATCATTATTTTTATAAAGACCTGACATAATTCCATTTCCATTACCGTTGGGTGTCAGGAGGGCAGATGGGCAAATCTTACTACCCAATTCAAGTGTATATTGAAGCTCGTATTGGCTAAATTCATGAAGATCACCTTCGATCCTCTCAATTCCGTCTTTAGGGTTAGCACTAGCCTGCCCTTCAACTGGTGAGGCGTGCACGGTAATTACTGCCTGTGAGGATGTAACAATTCCACAATCTCGGGCCACGCTTGTGGCAGTTAGTATGTTATCGCCAGTAACCATTATAGTACGAATATTGGCAGTTGTAAGAGCATTTATTACTGATGTCGTATCAGGCTTTAATCGATTTTCGAGAATGACAAATCCCAAAAACTCCAAGTTGTGTTCGACCTCCTCGCGGGAGAGCCTCTGCACTTTTGTATAGTTTATCTTGGGGGCAAGTGCCTTGAAGGCCACAGCGATAATCCGGTAACCCTTTTTAGCAAACGTAGACAACTGCTGTGAGTAGTTTTCAGGCAAGCTTTCTGGTTGACATAACTGCTGCATCATCTCCGGAGATCCTTTGCAATATACCTTAAAGCCCTGCACACTTAAGCAACGAGTTATGACTGACATGCGCTGGAGATTTGATGAAAATGGAAATTCCCTAACGATTCCATGATCAAAATTCTTTTCACTTTGTGACAGACCAACATTCGCCAATAGATCATCTACAGAAGACTGGCGTTGAACTGGCGGATTCTCTTGATTTGTAGCGCATTTCTCTGCGTTCAGCACATTCTTGTTCGGCTGTCGCAGTACAGTCGGATAGATTAAGCCGTACTTCTCATTTTCAGGTATATCCTTAGATTCCTCTAGTATCCATCCCGTTGACTCAAACATCTTAAGGTCCAATGGATCTCCCATCATGCGACCGTTCATTACAGTAATAGAGTGACACGTCACCATAGCAAATAAGAAATGGTCGTAGGGAAGGCGCTGAACATCTTTCATCGGAATTTGGAATTGATTTGTTAAAGATTTCGGCACTACTCCCCACATATCCAATCCATCTTCAGTAAGAGTCCCGGTCTATAAATAAATGATTCAGTTATGAATTCCTCATTTATGAGTTGCTCCTACCAACAAACTGCTCACCTTATCAAAGCAACAGCAGTTAATGCTGCCAGCAACATTGATCGAACGGGGCGAAATACAAAATATTTCGTTAGCCTTCAAACGTTTTTGTGCATAAAATCGACCCACGGTCATTGCTGCTGGCAAGGCCGGTGGGACCACAATTGTTATTAAATCTAAAGATTCTACGGCGATCTTTACCGGATCCGTACCACGCATTATCTAAGTTGGAAACCAAAAATTAATATGACGATTTGAAACTCTTACGAAATGCAATATTACCTTTGTGACAAGTGTGTATATAAAGCCAATACAAGCAATTAGCGCTAAAAATTGAATAAATTTATACGAATCCTGCTCAAATTTGTAGTCCACGGGCGGTGGATACAAAATGGAACGTATTAGTCCGCCCTTTGCTGTTATATTCCCAGTGTTGATAACACAGGCCAGCACCTTCTTCGAACCAATATATCGGGTTTGAATGACTTTTGTGCCACAAAAGAGCGTGTGTCTAGCATGATCCTTTTTGTCAAAAATGACATCCCGCTTCATTGGCAGTGGCGTCTTAGTTACTGGTACACTCTCGCCTGTAAGCATTGACTCGTCGAGAATGCAGTTGCCCGATAATAAAACCGCATCGCACTGCATGGTACAGCCCGAAGACGGAATTTCAATTATATCGCCAGGGACAAGAGATTGTGTTGGAAATTCCTTGGACACGCCTTTGGCGTTTACAATCCAAGCATTTCCCGTATTCATTACGGTTTTATGAAGCACATCTTGGTTCTAAAATGAACGTAAATACAAATTAGCAAAGAAACATAATTTTCGACACTGGCACACGTCTTCTCACCCTCTTTGTCTGGAAAATTGACATTGCTATACCAAATATCGACATCAATATAATGACACAGGCATAATAGTAATAGTTGTAGGTGAACCACAGGATGACAGAAAATAGTTGAAACACATAGAAAGGGTTAAGAACCTCCAGGAAAAGAAGCGTCTTGACATCATGCAATGGCACTGTTATTTTGTTATCGCCAAAAACAGTACGCCTAGAGAGCTGTTCCTGCTCTGTAAGGCCCCGTTGCTGGTGAAAATAAGAGCACGGCACGTTATTGTCGAGGCCACTGATTTTGTTAAATCCATTGATATTGGTGTCCCAAGCGTAGACCAATTGCTTACAACGAAATATCATCAACGAATCGCAATCTAATAAAAAAAAATAGATTTAAATCTTTACTCCATGTGTTTGGAAAAATACCTCATAGAAATACAATAATTTTAACGTACGTCTAAATTGTGCAGACGAGAAGTGCACCGACAATTGAAGCGGAGTTTCATCTGACGAGCTAAAATAATCTCGTTCTCGTTGTTCTTGCTCGTTTTGCAATAATGATCTGAAATGGAATTGGGTTATAATTTTAATTAGGGTTTCATTCTTTTCATATTCAATTACTGTTACCACTTACTTCAAGTCATCGACTGTCAGGAAGTGCACGGTCTTTACGTGATAAAGCTTGTGCTTGCCCTGGTAGTCTTCCTCGACCAACACCTGTTCCGCCTCTTGCAGGGGACATGGATGGCAGGTGGCAAATAAATACCAGTGACGCCACCAGTGCAAGACCAATCGAAGGAGTCCTCCAGTTAAAAAAATACACAACCAACACAGAAAAGTGCGCATACGAGAGTGCCGATATCCACAAACTTTCATTTCATCCTCCTCGTTTTGGTTTAATACACCCTCGCATGGTAAAGGATCTAAGTAATAAATGCATTTGTTGAACAGCGTTTAAAGACTTATTAATTATTAAGAAATTTAAACCGATTTCATTTAGTAAGCAAATCTTAAAATTTTATTTCAACCACACCGAAAATAGTTTTAATTTTTTCAGACTTCAAAGCTCATCACATTTTTCTTTCATACCTCGCAAGACTTCGCTGTTCATCATCCGATTATATTCAAATTGACGTATTTGTATCGCTGCGCGAAATGAGGAATCGTTTGAAAACTGTGACGATGTCGACTATCCAATTATAAATAGCGTCTGAAATTATCCAACACTTTGCATAGGAGAAAATCTACCATAATCGCATGGAAACATATATGCAAGTATATGTAACTGATTATATTTGTATATACACGTGATTCCAAACCGCTATATCCTGGAGCACGATCGTACAATTTTTTTAAGGAAATCTGCGATTTTGTTGCATGCTAAAATTCAGAAACTGTCACTCTGACAACTATTCGCTCCACCTGTGTGGGATAGATTCAATTGATTTAACAAGCCCTGGGCCAATAGTCTTGCCAGCTAAGCAGTTGGTTCCTTAACAAAGCAAAGGCAACACGCGCCTAATCAGAAACTATATAGATAAAATCGAATTGATAAGAGGCAAGTGGGAGCGACATTATTCTGTGTGTTTTGCTTGACTTGCTTCTAACTTGGCAAGTTGCGAGTATAGTTTGCCTAATTCGTTTATTTGTTTATAGAGGTTTAATTATGCTTCGGTACAATTATAATCACCTACAATCGCTTTTGAACAACACGATTGTGGGTAAAACATGAATAACAAAACAAACACGCGCTATTGCTGTGCTGCTCGTAACCATACATATACATATGTATGTTTACATGTACATGTGCATGTGTTTGTATTATTGTATTGGCTTTTATCACTCTGTAGGGCTAATTCAAGTTGTAAATATTGCAATTTTGTAACTTGTTAAGTGCACTTGTCGTTCCAGCAAAGATATTGCATTTCTGTCCTGAAAAATTATTCTGTATGTATGTATATACAATGAAGTTTTAAAAATACATACAGAATAAATCATTATTTGTTTGAGCACATGCATACATACATATATGTATATATATAAGTATGTGTGCCCAGTCACTGAAATAAAACAAGCAATCGTAAAGAATAAAAAACAAAGTTGCGAAATAACTTCAGATGAGTCGAAGTTTCTATACCCTCTCCTTAGTATTAAAAATACAAAAATCCACTTTCATTACCCTAAAGTATGTTAAAAATATCTCAGAAAACAAGCTTCTCAAACTATATTTTTGGTGTCAATATGATACTTGCAATATTTTCATCCTAGACAGTTGGTTTTTTGAAAAGACTTAAATGAACACATTTGAATTGGTGCAAATAAAAAAATAGAAATAAACGGAGACCAAAAAGACTAAAAAGATACAAGGGAAAATATATTTTTCGCTCAAACTTTTAGCCAAACATAACTTTTTGAAGGGAGTATAAATGTCGTCGACACACTTACACTCACCCTACTCACGCACTCAGCAACAAACACATACAAATATAGATGACACTAACACTGCTGTAGCAAGCAATTAGTTCACAATCTTTGTCAATTAATATTTGGCTTTGACTCTGAATAACCGCTATGCCACATGTGCACATATATTTGGGCATTGAAAGTCTTCAATTCGAGAACTTGATAATTGGTACGACTTTTTGCGTCACAGTTTGAGAATTTTTTGATAATAAATTACAGCGACGAATTCAATAAAGACGCCGAGTAAAGACGTTGCTGCCACCGACACCATCACAAACACCCACACCAACACACACTATCAGTCTACTTAAAGATTCGTATAGAAATACACTAAAATATGTTTAATTTATGCAATGGAGCTCTTGACCCCGATCGGCAACACGGCCCCTCGTTTCCGACCCCCAAGCATACTATAGTATGCACCTGTTACTGCGCCCGCCTAGAAAGGGAAACCACAAACGATAACAGCACGAAAAGCGACAGTGGTAATCGATCAAGGTTTCAGGCAGTGATCGCGTTAAATTTTACGTCGCGACCGAATTAAACCGTTACTGAACCGAATTTGGCCATCAGCCACCAACGATTGCCAGCCCGATGTCAAGCGACAGCACGATCAATGCGCTTAAAGCTCTGAGCCGGCGTCAACAAAGTGGTCACGCTAGGGTTGTTCGAAAAAGCATTAAAATACTTGAAAAATAAAATTTAAATTCGTAAGTGCTGGAATTTTTTTCTTACACTTTTATTTAAATTCAAAAGTATTCAATTTCATATATTCAAGCAGAGACGCTCATTTGGTATTATAACAAATGTATGTATGTAAATACATACATATAAGCGACTTTATTTTTGATTAAAGGTGGACCTTAATATATTTAATGTATTTGAAAATAAAAAAAATATTTAATGATATGTGTATGTATATAATTATACCATACACCCATAGGGTGAAATGGTATATTAAAGTCGCCAAAATGTATGTAACAGGCAGAAGGAAGCTTTTCCGATCCCATAAAGTATATATATTCTTGATCAGCATCAACAGCCGATACGATCTAGCCATGTCCGCCCGTCCGTCCGTCCGTCCGTCTGTATGAACACCTAGATCTCGGAGACTATAAGAGCTACAGTCACCAAGTTTGCTATGTAGTCTCGTGTAATATGTACACTTATCGAGTTTGTTTCAAATTTTTGCCACGCCCCCTACCGCTCCCGCAAATGAAATAAAACCGATTTTCTCAAAAACTGTTCTAGCTAGAGACACCATAGTTGGTATGTATATTTGCTTAGTAAATGCGCAAATTTTTTTTATGTAAAGATTTTGCCACGGCCCTTTCCGCTCCCGTAATTTGAAAAAAACTCGATTATCTCCCGTAATTTTCTACCTTGTGCAATCAAATTTACCACACTCAAATTTGATACTAATATCAAGCAAAAAACTTACTTCATTATTATTTATTTTCGTAATTTATGTAAATATGTAAAATCAGGCCAGTATATCATATAGCTCCTTTTCTCATTATGTATAAATCTCATTTAGTTAATATGTAAGCAGTTGTCATTAAAATTTAAATATAATATTGGTCAGTTTGATTTACCTATTAATGACTGTACCACACTTGAACAAGATCGGGTTACTATATCTCCGATTGGAACGATCGGTCGAAAACTGTGAATCTTCTCAATTACTTCGTTATTTCCTAAGCTATTCGCAATAAAATATTTTTTCTCAGTTTTGTATATCTATTAATGACTGCCAAATTGTAACAAGATCGGGTGGCTATATCATATATCTCCCATAGGAAAACAGTGACTTTTAATAAATGGATTTAATTTTATTGACACGATTGTCATAACAATTAATTTTGACCAGTTTAATATATTTATTAATGATTGTGGCAAATTTTATAAAAATTGGATGACTATATCTTGCAGCTGTCATTTACGCATACAATGAAATAGCATGATATATTCGTCGCATTGCTCAAGCCTAAGATTGTAGGCCGTTCTTTGGCGGAAATTAGAATTTCACCATAGTCATAAAATTCGACAGTCAATAATATATGTAATTCACGGACATTAATTTTTAAGCTTTTTGATATACTGGTCCGATTCAGCTGAGTCCAGACTGGCGGACGGTCGGCTATTTGAAATCTATGTAGGTGTGCTACACAAATCACTATCAGTTTCAATTCCGCGCGGAATCGAATCCACTGCAACAAAAGCTATTTGCCACAGAACTTCGAGTGATTTCATTTTTTCAAACACAATTTGGTTATTTTTGGGAGGGTTGTCATAATACCATGTCTGATAATCCCTTGTCTTCGAAATATGATTTAAAAACTTATATACAGAACTTTGAGTGATTTCATTTTTTAGAACACACAGGTGTGTGTTCCAGAAATCACTTCAGCGGCAATTTTACTGAAAGTTGAAGACTAGGTGCAACAGACTGACACTGCGCGATTTTCAATACGCTCACCAATGGTCTATTACTGGACAATTATAAGGTTTCTATTAAAAAATGAATTAAGTAAGTCGTCTCGCCGACTTGGATATACCATACACCAGTAAAACAAATATTTTAAATTTATAATAACCAATGCATTTTCGTATTTTTAAAAAAATCTGTTTGCATGCTTTTTACAAGCATATCTTAGTATTTCGCTCACTCCGCCCCCACCAGCCAACGGCCACTTCCGGCCATATGAAAAAACGTATATATGCATAACTTGGCTATTTTTAAACCGATTTTGATCAAATTTTGCTTGATATTAGTATCAAATTTAAGTGTGCTAAATTTGATTGCACAAGGTAGAAAATTACGGGAGATAATCGAGTTTTTTCAAATTACGGGAGCGGAGGGGGGCGTGGAAAAATCTTTACACAAAAAAAATATGCGCAATTACTAAGCAAATATACATACCAACTATGGTGTCTCTAGCTAGAATAGTTTTTGAGAAAATCGGTTTTATTTAATTTGCGGGGGCGGTAGGGGGCGTGGCAGAAATTTGAAATAAACTTGATCAGTGTACATACTACACGAGTCTACATACCAAATTTGGTGGCTCTAGCTCTTATAGTCTCCGAGATCTAGGTGTTCATACAGACGGACGGACGGACGGACGGACAGACGGACATGGCTAGATCGTCTCGGCTGTTGATGCTGATCAAGAATATATATACTTTATGGGGTCGGAAAAGCTTCCTTTTGCCTGTTACATACATTTTGGCGACTTTAATATACCATTTCACCCTATGGGTGTATGGTATAATTAATGTCGTTAGACAAGTTGTTTAGTTACTGATGATTCTGCATTAAAATAAATAATTACAGGTTTAATGCAATTATTTTTTTTAATTTTGCGTTTTAGCAAATAACTAGAAATTTTGATCAGGCATAAATCCGCTGGCAACAAAATGGTTGCCACTTAGTGCAGCTCAAAAAGATGGTTTTCTTAAAACAATAAAAGTTATAAATTTTATGACTTAAATCCATGGTAATATAATAAAAGGCAAATTTGTAAGTCATTTAATATATTATATTAATAGTTTTTTAAGTGAATGAATTTATACACAATGTCAGTCCTACCAAAACCAACTAACTACGCTCGAAAAAAGTCACTTGAAGTTCTGTGGCACCTAGCTTTTTTTGAAGCCGATTGGATTCCCCGCTGAATTGAAATTGACAGTGATTTCTGTAGCTCTCCTGTATAAACTGTTTTTTTTTGATAAAGTAAAGTTAATCGTTTAACTAACTTTGTTATACCATGCATCAAGTGAGACTCGTCAACGACCAATTCGGCCCCTAAGGCCCACAGTTTATTTGCATTATTTAGCTATTTCCAGTCCGATTTTAACAAAATATGGTATGATATTGCTTTTTGTAATAATAAGGGTGGAGTGGGCGTGTCCAAACCTATCTTTTCGCATATTAAACGATTTTACATACCAAATAAAGTTGATATATCAAAATAGAATTAAAATTTTAATTACGATAATGCATTTTTTTGCATTTCGAATTTTGTATTCAGTTAAAGAATATGTCATAACAGTTTTCCTATTCCAATTGAGACACCTCCAAAACATAATTTAAGAGTTCATTTGAAATGCATCGTCGGCGACCGGATAGTTTTATATAATTAATTCGATGTTTTAACCACACTGTCGATTACATACTTATACCCATTCACCCGTGACGGTTTTATTAACGTTTCTTACTCCAATCAACCGAGCCTTTTTGAACGATTGATATTGAATATATTGAAGTAGGACTAATTTACAAGGGTGACTATCTTACTATATGTCACATGCTGCTCTTGCACCAGTATACATACATACAGCACTAACGTTTTGTGTCGCTTTTGATGGTGATTTCTCTCTATACGAATAATTAAGTGATTCGACACATTAGGATAATCCACGACGAAACTTGTTAAAAATAATTCAAAGAAAAACCCTCGCGTAAAATTTCGATTGCCTTGGTAAATTGAGTTTTTAACTTAAAACAGAACAAAAACCAATTGTACATGCATACACATATCTGTACATAAAATCGTTGTAGAAATGACAAAGCATATATAAGTATGTATTTTGGAGTTGCCTGATTTTACGTATTTTTACGTCCGTCTGTTAAATACAGAAATGCACCATATGGATGCATGACATAAAAATTTAATAAATCTGGCAATTACGTTTACTCCACACGAGATGAGGTCTCAAATCCGATTCCGAACCAAAAAGAGAACAGGCCTTATCTTATTGCATAGATATAGATACATATGTGCAAATTTAGCGTCTACAGCACCAAATTTGGAGTTTTGAAAAAGTAAGAGGTGATAAACTTACCATCCACAAGCCGTTGTGAGTCTTGAAGGTCAAATTCGTTAACATCGGGTTCAAAATTATTATCGCACCGTCGCTTTACGTCCTTCCGATCGCCCCATACCCGGTCTCGACCCCTTAGCGAACTATGAGGAGTTGTCCTAGTCGACGAATTGGCACTACTGTGTGCTGTTGCATTATTGTTATCCGTTGCATTGGAAATGAGGGCATGGTCTCTGTCTCTATCGTTGTCAAATCCATTTGGCTGTAGGCATACTGACTCAGCTTCGGGATTCTGTGGTTGAGTGGGCGAGTGCCACCAATTAAACTTCAACAAGTTGTTTTTCGTGGCGATTCGGGGAAAGTAGGGAGTCTGTCCCAGTTCCACATTTTGCGATGGTGATAGTGGGACGTCAAAGAGTGACTGCAATGGCAAATCTTCTGGACGCGCAGGAGTAGCAGAAGTGGTGCCCACGTCTAATAGACTAAGGGACATGTTAGTGCACAACCAGTTCCTTGAGAATATACAATCAGAAAAGGATTCTTAAATCCCCTTGCTTTTACAGGGTACCGAAATGACCTATTCGATTGGTTGTGTTATGATAAAAACTGATGATTGTCTAGGGCTGTCTTATTGGAGCAGCAAAAATGTCAGCTGGACAACCCCAGCACTGCAGTGCAGATCCTCAAATAAACAATGGCTCGGTTTGTAAGAACTTTGGAAGAAAGCATCGTAATAGTGGGCCAGATAACGACGACAACGCCGAAGGTGATTGATATAAATATTAGGCCACCTAGAAATGTCACGCTGCTATTACCGCTGCCCCAAATTCTTCTCAATCATCCAAAGTTGGCGCTGCGATCGGTCAAGGGATGTCCAGTAGTTCCTTTGCCTCCTCCTCCTCCGCTGCCAACACGTTTCTCAAAATAGAACTGTTTCACGTATTCCTTTTGCAGTAGTAGCACCAAATCTAGCCGCGCCACGTTTGCCCTGCCACCGGACTTGGACCTGGACCGACTATCTGTCAGCACCGATGCAGAACCGTAACGTCGCTTGCGCAACTTTCTCTTAAATAGCCCAATTTGCTCCTGCTGCGTCTCTGAATCGGCTTTATCTGAATTCATAACGATGTGAAGCTCCCTCGAAGAAGAAAATATGTTGGTTTTACGACCCAACGATGTAATAATGCAAAATTATTAAAAGGCAAATTAATTTGCTCGCGTTTCTCTATTCTGTATTTAATAAGTTTAAGTCACAAATAACTCTTTTTAACGCCTTTTTTGATGATTAACAGTTTTTTATATCGATAATGCTCACAAAACAATTAGTTCATTTTATGCACAAATTTGACTCAGCTTTTAAATTCACTTTTCACCAAATTGAAACAAGATATCATCGCTTTTAGCGAACCTGGACTTTAAAATATTGAGAATGGATTTAAGTTTGTTTTGTAACTGACAGTCAATACCAATAGCTTGCTTTTGTTTCACAACAGAGTTAAATGATTTTATACACATTCCTTGCCTAGCAACGATTAGTGTCAGTTTCAGACACATATTGCCGATATCTATGTATCTGAATCAGTGTCAGTTTCTGAAAAAAAATGAAAAAAAATTTAAGTTAGTAGGCACATCATGTATACGTACATATGTAGGTTTGGGTTGGGTTTGTTTGAGGCTGAGATTACCCGCAGCACCTTAGCATTTCCTTTCTCCATACATTCATTAAATTTATTAGAGATTTTCTTAAGAGTTTCTTGAGGATTAGTTTAAATTTTTACATATTGACACCTCAAGTCTATATACATATATGTATGTATGTACTTAGGTACATACATAGGTACTAAAACAGAATTTGTATATTGTGTTTAATATTACTGTCTCCATTTATTTTCCAAACAAATACAATAAGAGCCTGTCAGAATTTCAACAGTTAGGCTAAGCTGTGAATTTTGAGCTATAGTCTTATCAAGTGAGTCATTTCCAGCTAGCAACAACGATTTCGATTCCTATGTTTACTGCCGCAATTATAATTAAAGCGTGTTTTCTTCTTTTTCATTTCTCAGGTGACATAACTTATACATATGTACATATGTACTCGATATTATTATGTACACTAAGTTCTCGGTATTTTCAAACATTAATGTAAACATATGTATGTACATACATTCATCTGTACATAAATAAAGAAAAGTGTGGACTATTTCCTTGAAGTTGGGTCAAAATGGCTATGTAAAGATTACACATGACTCATATTTAGTCAGATGCCTCTAACCATACATATCGTTCATATCCATGTACATATGTATATACATACATGCATATGTAGATTCACATATGTACATACGTATGTATCTGTATATACAATTGTACATACATATCTGCGAATTTCTGTGATAAAAATTCAAGCGTGTACAAAAATTTTTATTTGCTCAGACTTACAGACATACATACGTAGGACGTTGATAGCGCCTTATTTGCAGAGGACACTATGTTGTAAGCAGCACATATCGTAACGACTGAATTTAAATCTTTTCTCTCAACTTCAATTAATTAAAGAACTTTTCACAACTTTGCGCAGTGCAATATCTATAAAAGACATAGAACCGGAAGATACTTTGTAAAATAGGGTCTATGTGTGCCCGCCCGCTCGCTTAATATAGGGGTAAAAAGAACACCCAGCAAACATTATCGCATTGACAGCGTGACTCCGTGACCAACTTGCTACACACTCTGCTTGTCTTCAAAAATTTTCTGCGCCGATATACATACATATGTATACACTGGAGGCACTGGAATTTTATATTTTAGAGTAAAATTCGGGCAAAATCGGTTACTTGAAACTTGTTAGTGTTACGATTGTTACGACCAATATCGAAAATGTTATATTTTTTGCCTTTTTAAAAAACTTCCAATTTTTTTTTCAGAGGGAATTTTTTTAGAGGGAAAAAAATGTTTATATTTTTTCATTATCATTGCGAAAAACAAACAATTGTTTTAATGTATTTCTCCTACTCCACTTAATCTCACGTTTAACATAGTATTTGAGAAAGTTAGTTATTTTTGTAAACTAGTAAAATCAATCTTAAGTTTTTACACTCAAACATCTATATGAGAGATGAGTTTTACTATGACTGAATAATATTTTTATATTTTATTTTATATTATTATTCTTATATATATGGTTGATCAGCATATCCGTGTGATCTGTGCTATCCATATCCGTCCTTATGAATACCTAGGTCTTAGAGACTAACGGTGATCAAGTTTATTTCAAATTGTTGCCACGCCTCCTTCGGCCTCCAAAATTGAAATAATATTTAAACTAACGCAATCAAATTGGGCATTTAGATTTTATTTTGTAATATCTCTCTATACACAAAGACAAATTATGCACATAAAATTTTTTTACTAATGTGATTGTAAGAACCAGCGATAGTATACATATGTTTGCTTTGCAGCATGTAAAAAGAATTGGATATATGTACATACATACATATGTACATACTTATATATATTTGGCCTTTTGAAGGGTTCTTGATTTTTTTAATTTCACATACTATGGCCTTTAATACCCTTATTTACAGTTACTCGCTCCATCATTAGTCGAAAGTCCACTCGATATTCCCTGTTCCCATGTCCGTAACGATCGTCGTTATTGGACCGTACTTCAGAATAAAATCTTTAAACATAGATTTTGCTACTGTTTTATTTTTAGTTGGTATTGCTACCACGCGTTAAAAATATTTGAAAATTCGGTAAAAATTTCAGAGTTTTAAAAATCTCGATATTTGATTGATTGATTTGATTGATTCCTTATGTATAGAAATTTGTTTTATATCTGTAACTTTTAAAGTGTTTGCCAAAAAATATACGATTGGGTTAATTGACTGCTTAGACAAAAAAAACAAAAACATATTTGAAAGTTTTACCAATAATTTGAGGCTAATCAAAAAGATTTTATTTATGCGAATGTTAATAAATTTTATTTATTTATAACTAATTTGTACATATGTACATATGTATATCGTTCTATTGTGTCTACTTCAATTAACATTTTGGATAGCAGGTCAACTCCGCCCCTTCCTTAAACCTGCGCTATTTTTCATCAAATTTTTATCAAATTCGGTAATTCGCCAGTTATTGGCAACATACGTACGTATATTAGTGCATTGCATTAGTTAATGAATTAATGAATTTTTATTACTATTAATTAATTGTAAATACATTAATACCAATATCTTAATTAATACTATCTCTGATAGTGATTACTTTTATTTAATTGGGTGGCGAATTTGGGCTAGGCAAAAATTAAAAATAGCGGACATAAAAAGTTTTGGAAAAATCTAATTTTTGTATTTAGAGCGAGGTTTGGGACGGTATCGTCGCGTTAAAATGGGTGGGCAAATTTACGAAAATTTGCGTCACGTGATTAATGAACGGCCCCATACCATTTGACTCAAGTTATCGAGATAACGCTACAATAACACGCAGCTGATTTTTTTTATGCCAAACTGACCTAAAACCTGGTTATTTGAAAGATTGAATTAAAATATGTGGCAAAAACTGCACCGCACGTCGATTACACATCCTTTTTTTGGGATTTACCAGAAATATTTTTTTGTAGTGTTTTGTAAGTACTATGTATAAATGGTAAAAAAAATTGAGAGCCTCCTGTTTTTATTTTTGGAGATAAAAGCTACAAAAAACCGTCACTCAGACAACTTCAAATGCACATGGCATAAGAGATCATTGCTAATAATCTGCAAACTCTGCCAATTGTGTGAAACTTTAAATATTCTTGCATAAATAAGAATTGTCAATCTTTAAAATTAGACTAATGACTTTTCAAAATTTCAACTGTTCTGTTTTTAAAAACGCGTCGACTCACGCCAAATTTTTTCTCTGTAGTTTTGTGTACAGTTACATCCACAATTCACTACATTAGTATTTAAGCTAAGAATGCAAATAACTAATATAAATTTAATTTCGCTATGTACATATTATGTACTACATAAGTTATAAAGGTGGGAAAGGTGGCACAGAAACACTTTTTAAAAGACCGATTGGCTGATACATTTAAACTAAAAAACCTTTAAAGTTAATCAAATTTATACACTTTTAGTTAATATATAATAAAAACAGGAAGATTTTGTCTTTTTTTTTATCTTTTTTGCGGAAATACCCATATGCTTTTATTTAAAATAAAGAAATAGTGTCATTCAAAAGTACATTTGTTCTTCTTATATGTGTTTTGGAGTGCATGTCAATGCTTGGATTTTCTTTCCAATTGCAATATTTTTATACCACTATAATTTTGATATCTCAATTTGGCAACTAAGAGCTATAACCACTGTCCTTTAAAAAAGTATTACTAACTTCAGCATGGTCTTTGATACTGCTAATGATATGCTAATGTAAGGGGAGGTCAGCTACCAGTAAAAGTCATTTATGCCCCATCAAAAAGAAAATTCATAAGTAGGTACATACAAAATGAAGCAATCAGTTTTTGTCAGCGGGTTTTTTTCGATCAATTTGCAAGACAAAACTTTACCTATTCAGCATTATTAAAATCTATAATAACTGTACAAAGTGGTTTTTCAGAAGAATGGGCAAAAAGATTTAAGAAGGTTTTAATCACCCTTAAAAAATAGAATAAAATGAAACAACATGAAACAAAACCACCACAAAAACAGAAAAGTAAAATTTTATATATTTTAAAAGCCTTCAGTGGTACAAAGAAAAATGAAGTAAGTAAGTCGTCTCGCCGACTTGGATATACCATACACCAGTAAAACAAATATTTTAAATTTATAATAACCAATGCATTTTCGTATTTTTAAAAAAATCTGTTTGCATGCTTTTTAGAAGCATATCTTAGTATTTCGCTCACTCAAGCATACGAGCACCCTAGCGCCCCCACCAGCCAACGGCCACTTCCGGCCATATTTATTTATTTTATATGCATAACTTGACTATTTTTATTCCGATTTTGATCAAATTTGGTACTTTGCTTGATATTAGTATCAAATTTAAGTGTGCTAAATTTGATTGCACAAGGTAGAACATTACGGGAGATAATCGAGTTTTTTCAAATTACGGGGGCGGAGGGGGGCGTGGCAAAATGTTTACACATCAAAACTGTGCGCAATTAGGGTGAAATGGTATATTAAAGGCGCCAAAATGTATGTAACAGGCAGAAGGAAGCTTTTCCGACCCATAAAGTATATATATTCTTGATCAGCATCAACAGCCGAGACGATCTAGCCATGTCCGTCCGTATGAACACCTAGATCTCGGAGACTATAAGAGCTACAGTCACCAAATTTGGTATGTAGTCTCGTGTAATATGTACACTTGTCGAGTTTGTTTCAAATTTTTGCCACTCCCCGTACCGCTCCCGCAAATTAAATAAAACCGATTTTCTCAAACACTATAGCAACTAGAGACACCATAGGTGGTACGTATATTTGCTTAGTAAATGCGCAAATTTTTTATGTGTAAAGATTTTGCCACGCCCCTTTCCGCCCCCGTAATTTGAAAAAAAAAACTCGATTATCTCCCGTAATTTTCTACATTGTGCAATCAAATTTAGCACACTTAAATTTGATACTAATATCCAGCAAAACACAAAATTTTATCAAAATCGGACTAAAAATAGCCAAGTTATGCATATAAACGTTTTTCCATATGGCCGTTGGCTGGTGGGGGCGCTAAGGTGCTCGAATGCTTGATGACAGATTTTTTTACAAATACAAAAATGCTTTTGTTATTATAAATTTGAAATATTTGTTTTACTGGTGTATGGTATTCCTGTATATATTATACTTTACTTACTTACTTTGTCATCTATGTCTGTATAATGTACATACATACATATTATTATTATTACAATAGAATAATTGTTGCAAATTATCAACCTAACTATATTTTACAAGGAATGGCGAATAAGGCCTTAGGCTCAAACGAAAACTACATCCATACACTAGACTGGGATTCGAACCCGGTTCGTTGTTCAGTTGCCTAATTGACTGGGCCACTTTACAACTCATCTAACGAGGACTGCACATACATATATTATTGTACATTTGTATATTTTGAACAGATTGTAATGGAAAATCATGGAATATGTTTGCTTTATAAAAGCCATGTATTTTTCAAATAATCATAGTCATTTAAAATTTAGTTCAACAATTTATTCGGTTAGCTTGATACACATGTTTTGTTCAAATATTCCGACAGAAATATCCATCAGAGACCCATAAAAGATTGTATGGTTAATTTTAAACATGTTCGATTTGATACAATTTATACATACAAACATACACATACATTTTGTTGTTTTTGATAAATAATGAATTGCTTGGTATAGACAAACAATGAACGATTACGATTAGGAGTATATTGATAAATAAATAAATAAATATACGATGTCGATGCTTTGGCATGACAATACTTTGAAGACTCTACTCAGCTATATTCCTTGACGGGTTGATCTTGTTGCTGTCTATTGGTTCCGCCACACTTGCTGCTGCAGAAGATTCACTGGCCGCGAAGACTTTAGAGTGTTCACCGACATCGGCTGGTACCGACGAAGCGTTACGATTATGTATGTCCGCCAGAGACTTCATCAACACATCTTCGACGGCAGTTTGTTCTGGTACCACACTCTGAATGTCTGTTAGTGCTGTTTTTGTATTTGTGATAGAAGTAACAAAAAAAATTATGCAAATGTCTCAATCTTTAGGTTGCATTGCTTTCAGTAAGATCACTGACTTTCCACTAGTTGCTAAAGAACTTTGGAAAGAGTTAGTTTACATTGAAAGCTTAATCACATGTAGGGTAAGCATATTTTATTCGAAAAACCCGCAACCCACAAAGCAGTACATTTTGTTGGCTTGTTTGCAAACAACTTACCCCTTTGCTCAACGTTTTCCTGAGCTTCTTCCAGCAACTGTAAAGTGTGCTCCTTTGCCGTATCATATACAGTCTCCAGGTTGTACTCTAATTTTGTGTTATCTAGAGCTTCTATTGGAGTTGTCGGCGGTGTTGCACAAGAAATACCTTTTTGATAACGGGTAAGAGCATGCCATTTTTTTTGTTCAATTTTAGGATTTATAGGCTTACCATCGTTGGGCTCAACATTCGGATCAGCAATTATCAAGGAATCTACAGGCTCCAATTTTCCCTGTTGACCGTTTTCAAGTTTTTCAACATTTTCGGATATTGATGTTTGATTCGGCTTCTCATGCGAATCAAGTCTAGCAGTGGCCACATCCAATTCCAAAATGTCAGTGACGGGCTCGAGGTTTACGATGCACTTCTCAACAATGTCCCCACGACCAATTTTATACAGGGCTTGAGCCATGGCATTGCCAGTGGCACGGGAAGAGCCTTCTTGAGCTATCCAGAGCTGTAGCACAACAAGGCCCGGTTGCGTGTCACTAGCATATTCGGCTTTAACCAGGTCGATGTCAGTCTCGGGTACACCCAATTCTTTAGCCAGCTCCGGCCAATCGTTGCCTATTAGACTAGCAATGTCTGATAGTCGAATGTCGGCGCGCTGTATATAATCATTGTGAATTATATCGGAGTGAGAGCCGTTTGTTGAAAATTTCGTTTGATCAGCCGAAAGATCTCGGTTGTCTTTGGCGGCTGCGGAAGCTTTGATTTCTGCATTTATTAGATCCTTATAATGCAATCCGTGATTTATTTTATTCACATTTTTAAAAGTCTCGGTATTGTTGTGAATACCGTTTCCATGCTGATGATCTGAGAAATCTCCTGATTGATGGTCGTCATCGGCTAGCGAAACATTTAATGCACAGATCGCTTGTGGAGAATCACCAGGACCTGATTTAAAGCAAACGTGGCCATGTGGTTGATCTTGATCCTTGATATGGACAATGAACGATAGCCGATTCTCACGAAAAGCTTTAAACTTTATGCTCAACTGCTCGCCCGATTTTAAAACTGGCACCAAATTGCCGGCAAAGTCTAGGTGAATATTTTGATCCTGAAGAACTTCAATGTCTCGGCTCTTGGCTACCTCTTTGAAATATTCCTGGTGTTCGAGAGTTTTGTCCTCCTTGTCGTCTGTCATACAGAACACGGAGAGCTTTGCCTCGGTAGCTGATATGCGTTTTGCAAATATTACAAACTTCACCATAAAAGGCACCTGTGCCATGTAGGTGTACAGCTCGGTTGCCATTCTGCCAGCGTCTGCGATATTACGGCAGTCCATTAGCCAAAAGCGAGCCGAGACTGTTGTTGTAAATGTAACGCTATCTTTAACAAATGCCAACGGTGTGGATCCAGTAACATCCTCCCAAGCAGCCCGTGTCTGTCCACCAGTTATGGAGCATAGCAGCCTCAGAGTGGGAGCATGCACGTTTGCATTTCCGTTGCCTGCCACTCCACTACCATATGGTGCATTTACCATGCCCTCATTGCATGCTTTAGGTGCTGGAATACTCAGCGTTATCGCCTTATGAAACTTCCTTCGACCTTTTGTTAAAAGTAAAAATTAGCACTTAATTGAATACTATATTAAACATACATACGCGGCTCAACAGTCACCACAGGTGATACAGCGACACCCTGGCCAAGCAGCTTGGAGCAATCGATCAAATCAACTGGTTGTGCCTGAAGACCGACACGAATTTTTTTTGTCAATGCATGAGGGGGAAATATGGCCTGCACTTGAGGCACTGCTGTCGACGAAACAGTGCCGCCATCTGTCCCAATTGCATGAACTTCCTGTCGTATTCGAGATACGACAGCAAAGAAATGAGGCACATTTTGTGTCACAATGCGAATGATGCGGTTTGTATGTAGATCCTCCAGCGGATTTACTTCCGTGTCGTTGCCAGCAGTTGCCTCGTTTAAGGCTTCCAGCATGTATTCTTCGTTTTCGTATAAGCTGTGCTCGCGCCAGCTCTCACCATTGTCGGAGCGTAGTATAATGATTTCGCGTTCTTTTTCTCGCAGTGATCCAAAGTGGGGCACTTCCAAGACAATTGGGCTTAAAAATGCGTTTAAAATAATTGTGAATATTTTGTAGACTAGCTATTGCTGCACTAATTCTCTTATTGTAGTATCTATTCTGGATCCCAGACTGTACTTAAGACGTTTTACTCTTTTCTTTTTGCTTACCTCAAAAACTTTCCCTCAACAGGCGACATTTCCAGAATCCGACTTACCAGCGCCTCACCTTCCATTAGTGGCGGAGGATTTACTATCCTGTGTGGCTTAACGTAACGACAAGTAATACGAGTGGGCTCCGTACAGGCCTTTGGCGGTACGTTAATGCGGACGCCACTGTGACGACATCCGCGCATGGATCCACCACGAGCGTCCACCAGAAACGATACAAGAAATCTACAAAAATTTATGAGTCAAATCATATGGAAATTTTCAAATTTCAAAGCGGACATACCCCAGATGAACGGGTGGTCTAACTATAACAACATTATCACTCTTTCGTTCCACTGAAGAAGTGTTCAAAGTAGTATTGACAGATTTCACGATTTCTAGAATGTCCAATATTATTATTGGATTACGTATTTAAGGCATAGGCAACAAATTGTGCTAGTATTAAATTATTACACATATAATTTACAATCGTGACATACCTTTTTCATTGCAACCTCCCAAAGTTCCATCTGCCTGTTCAATGCCAGTACTTGTTGTATCAAAATTTTGGTTATCATGGTCATTGCTTGCCTTAAGATCATCGGTTGCCATGTACTTGTATTGATTGTGATCTAAAAGGTCATCACCTCCTTCATCTTCCGAGTCGGATAGTAATGTCTCGTGCATAAATTCTGGAGCCACCACCTTGTATTTTTCCTCCAGCACACCAGTCGTTGTATTAACCACCGACATTTGAGTTACAACTTTGAGTGTCTCTACAGCAGTTACATATCCCAAATTGTGAGCAATATTTAGAGCTGTTTTACCATTCTGAAAAATATATTAATGCAAAAATTAACCGAATTGACTATTAAATATATTGAAAAATCCGATTGTAAATGATGAAACAACTACCTACATGAACACACAGAAACTACGCCCAAAAATTTAATTTTATTTTGGAGTGCTAACGAATCGCACATACAAAAACCATGCACGATCTCATACACACAAATATGTATGTAAATACACACAGTTGTATGTATAAATGTATATACAGAAAAAAACAATTTCATTATCCATGAGAATAGCATAAGAAAAAAGAGAAACAATCAAGAGAGCGCAAGGTGAGTAATAATTTGCTTCCTTTAGATTTTCAACCACATACGCGCATACTCTCTGGCAATAGGCACATCACTCTATTTCAATTTTGAATTGTGCTCAATATACTGGATTGTAGATTTAGTTCGGCTACCCTATCAATATGTGTGTATAATAAGTAACGAAATGTTTAAAAATAGACTCTGTCGACCAATGTGAAATTGAAGATTTCTCTTTGGAGATTCGTGCGGATATCAATGTTTATGCTCGGTAAATTCAATGTAGATTGGTTTAAAAATCAAGAACATTTTGCACACACACTACCTGACTTTCAACATTTTATAAACTTTAGGGACAGGGTTGAAAAATTAGTGATGCCATGAAAGGATCTGACATTTTACTACCATACTCTACTACTGTAAAATATCAAATTTTAAACAATTGTAGTTAACAAATTCAAATCTTTTAATTTTAAAGTACAAGGGTGCACCGAAAGTTATCATTCATCTTTGACAACTAATTTTAACCTTTTTTATCTGCCATTTTTCATGAGTCTTTAAAAACCTCCACTAGTTAACTGTCAAAACGATTGGAGAACGTAAGGAACGCCCATGCATTAAAACGGTTTTACAAAAGGGGATCTATGAGAAAAATAATGGAATGATTTTGTTTAAACCTGGTGGAAAATTCATCTAAACTGTAGGAGGTGGAAGAAATATCCTTCTACCTGGAAATACTAATCAATAAGATATATTCATACATAGGACTTAATGGAATCGAAAAAAACGTTCGTCTGTTTGGCGACTTTAATTTACCATTTCACCGTTTGGTTGCATCGTTCAATGTGTGAAAGAGATAGTACAATAAAAACTGGATACAAATATTCTGCGCCCTTTGAAGTAGCACAGTTATATCGACATTGCACATCGACAGGAAGTGAAAGGGAAAATATTTTAAGCGTTCCTATGTGTAAATATGTATTTTAGTACCAAATGCGAGATTAAGTTAACCAGGACTGGGAAAAACATTTGATACTACTGGAAATGGAACTGACCTTTTCTTGTTTCCGAACGTTTTTAAACAATTAACTTGTGCCACTTTTTTTGGTTGAGAGTAAACGCCAAATAAATTCGATGTGAAATATATATATGTAATATATGTTTAAAATTTTGTGAAAATGAAATTCATTTGCCAGGACTAGAAACAAATTTGCTTAAAACCCATTCACAAATCAAACTGTGTTATTGTGAATGTATTATGCGTCTGATGTTTGGACATGACATGAAACCAGCGATCAGTAGAAATATATCAGTTATTTTAAAGTATGTAATCTTAGGGACAATTTTTTAATAATATGTGTAGAACAATCTTATAAAATACAAAAACTTATTGCATAAGTTTAAACCTAGGTACTTCTACATAAAACGATTCTCAAGGAATTCAACTTCAATTCAAAATTTTAAAGCCAATTTCTCGTGCATGCTCCCTGGTTCGTTGGAAACTATTACATATAAATCTAAGTACAATTTCCATTAAGTCAGGGATTCAAGGATTTGGCTACCGATATTGTTTAAGAATTTAATACCATGAAAACCAATTTGCTCTCAATCATCTGGACAACAGTCAACCTCTATAGCGATGATCTTGTTAGGCTTGATTAATAAAACAGCAGACATTTTCTATATTTAAACAAAATCGCCTGAAAGCTGTGTACTTGCTGTGCTTACTGTAAAGCTTGATTGCCAATTTATATATGCAAATCTATCGAATAGTTAACTGCACAAACTTTTAAAAGATTAAAAATTATACCTTTTTTTTTTCCTTGTAAACTTACCCACAATTGCGGTTCACCTATCTCTAAAACAATTGTTCTGATTACTATTGGAGAGATATAAAACATATGCTTATAAAACATAATATCTCAGGCGGAGATATTTTATTTCTTGCACTGTAGCGATCGATTTGAAATTCTAATAAGTTAGAATAGCTTGGAAATCCCCAGTCTTTTGTAGCTTAGTTAGTATTTCTGTCCCGATATACCGATACAAGAAGAATTTTACTTCCATAAATTTGAATGGGGGCTAAACAATATAGTGGCTCATTTGTACACCAAGTTTCAAACATATATCCCAAAGACTCGTGCCTATAGTTTTAAAAACATATACCTTTTTTTTTATCATAATCTTAAATTACAAATATCTCTTGAAAAATTTAAACTCTGTTTGATTTATGTATGTTAGTTACATGTATGTTTTGGGTGAAACGAAATCGGACACAAAGTGAACGAGTGTGAAGCGTATGTGAAAACTTACATTTGCTACGGCATCGGGATTCGCTTTATTGCGCAGAAGCAGGTTGATTACCATTGTGTGACCTTGTTGGGCGGCTTGATGCAGTGGTGTATATCCAATGTTTGTTGTCATTTCTATATTTGCGTCGTTTTCTAGTAAAAATTTAATCAGATTGATTTGTCCATAATGAGCGGCAATATGAAGGGGAGTGTACCCGGACTTCGTTCGCTCTGAAATACACGCTCCGTGATTAAGCAGAACTTGGGCCACAGGAACATGCCCTTCTTGAGCAGCCAAGTGTAAAGGTGTCAGCCCGTTTTTGCCGGGTACACTTGTGGATCCGTGCTCTAACAGGAGTTGGACCATATCAAGATGCCCTTCCTGAGCCGCAAGATGCAACGGAGTAAAGCCTGATTTACTCTGTAGGTTGGCATCGGCGCCGTGCTGCAACAACTGCTGAGCTATTTCCAAGTTATTCTTTTTAGCCGCAATGTGTAGAGCGCTGTGACCATTGCGGGCGCATATTTGGGGTGACGCTCCTTTATCAAGCAGCAGAGTAGCCACTGTCTGATGATCGTAGTGTGCGGCAATGTGAAGAGCCGTCACTTCGTTTTTACCCTGACAATCTATAGGAGCACCCTTCTCCAGCAATAGCTTGACTACTTCCGGTTTGCCATATTTACAAGCGAGATGCAACGGTGTGAATCCTTTTTTTGTAACCGCATCCAACTGAGCACCATTCTCTAGCAACAATTGGCATACCTCCTCCTGCCCCTCCTTAGCAGCAATATGTAAAGCGGTATAGTTATCCTTCGTACTGGCCTCCACCTTTGCACCATGTTGTATCATTAGCATAATTATGTCTATGTTGCCCAGTCGAGAGGCCACATGAAGAGGAGTCTGTCCTTCCCGTGCAATAGCATCCACCTGTGCCCCATTCCGCAATAAAATACGAATGATGTCGGTCTGTACAAAACATAGAACCAATCAATTGGGGATTTGCAATCAAAGATATCAGTATACACTTACCTGATTAGCACGCGCCGCCAAGTGGAGTGGAGTTTCTCCTCGAACTGTGGGCACATCAGGGCTAGCACTGTATTGTAACAAGAATATTACAATGTTCATGCATCCTGAAAACAAGCAATTAGAATGTAGTACTTGAAAAAATATTTATGTATTGTTTATCAGTATATAGAAAAACGGAATAAATAAATATTAAATCCTTTTAATTCTTTAATAAATTTGTTCAACTCAGTTCCACATCTCAAATATAGAAATATATAAGAATTTTCCATATTATGACATAACATAAAACTTGAGACACACAAATTTTTGTGAGCAAAAATAACCTCGCAAAAATAACCTTCTCTGCCCAGGTCCTGCGGCTGTTGCTCTGACTCCCAAAAACAATTTCCGTGGCCACCCTTGTTTTATTTGGTCCGATCCTGCTTTTCATACTTGATCTGACGCATGTGAGGAAAAAATTTCATCCTAATAGCTTTTAAGATGGCTCAGTGAGCGTTTTACGCACGGACTGAAAGTCGGACAGACGGACATGGTTTTAATGACTCAGCTTCTTTTGATCATAAATATATCTGCTTTATGGGGTCGGAAACGACTCCTTCTGTGCGTTACAAAGGTCTGATCAATTTTATAATACCCTCTGCAAGCTGACGTAGTAGGGTGCTGAAAGCGCTGTCAACATCGTTTTTATGTGATAGGATTAAAATTTTGCGATATGATAAATAAATTTTATAGGGATACTCCAACTCCTTCACCTATTTTTCGTATAGCACTTTAAAATCTGGAGATCCGATGCAGGCGATTTTGATACTTGATCTCACCCAGGTTATACATAGGTTAAATACGAAGTTTCATCCTAATAGCTTTTAAATTGACGGAGTAGAGTGCAATCGCACAGACGGGCGGACATGTCTGTATCAACTCAGCATTGGGGTTTGAAACGACTCCTTCAGTGCGTTTTAAACATCTGATCAATTTTATAATACCCTCTGCAAGGGTATAAAAATGAAATTTTTTCCAACACTTTTCTAAAGCTTTTTAAAAAAAGAAATATTTTTCTTAGTCATCTAAAAAAACGCATCTCACGTTTTCAGTCTTGTGTTGAGTATTGCAGTTCCTTTGATTAAAGAAACGCGGAATATTAAAGAATCAATTGTTTGTGAACGCCGCTTGATACAAATATAAGTAGACGTTTTCTTCTTTAAGCGTAACTAAATGATTTTTTTACACTTTTTTTCAACTGTTGAAACTGTTAATATGTAAGAATCAGTCTAACGTATTGACCAGTAGCTGTGAATGATGAATAATTTATACAGTAGATGCCGAATATAACAATGGTCAAAAGACCGGCAATATTGCTTGATTATAAACGATATTCGTTATAACCGACTGTGTTTGCCTCTGCAAGGGTATAGTTACCATTTTGTGCAAAATGTCGATAGTTGTATATGTAAATGTTTATGTGTAGCATTGTAGTTCTATTGAAGAACAGATCAATCAAAAATTGTATCTTCTATTAAGAACAGCTTGATGGCGGCTTAAGCCTTATACTCTTTTATCCAATGGGTTGCCTTACTTACCCATGAAACTAGCCACGTGTAATGGTGTAAGACCTGATTCTGTGGTCGCTCCAATGTTGGCTCCGTGTTTGATTACTAAAAATATATACACATTTGAAATTCTTAACTTTGTAGTTTTTATGATTTAGTTTAATGTGTAATGCACTTAAAATCGGACTTAAAAACTCTATGTACGTACATATATTCAGTTAGCCAATTAAATATTGTTTTTCTGTTCAATATATGAAATGAGTTATTTGTTTGCAAAATGAGGTTCCATTTACAATAAAGATCAAAATCAATAAATATAATATTGATTTCAAAAATAACATAAATAACATATAAAATAACATAAGAACTTAAATACTAGTCGTAAATATTCCAAATGTTTGATGCAAAAAAAAAGAAAGAGAAATTAGTCTGCTTCGACACTTTAAAAAAGTGGTAAAAAGATTTATCATACGTTAAAGCGTTGGAAGAAGACAGAAATATATACCCATACTTATGGCGATGCAGAGAATTCTATATGTACGTACGTATAATCTTTTAGAAATTTCTAAATGCGTCCAAGAAATGTATTATGTGCATATGCCCAATATATGCGTGAATACTTGTTATTATTCTTGAAAATTATATAATTGTAAATTATATAAATGACAAGAACCAGTGTTTGAAATTACTGCTACATACATAAGTATACTGCATGTTAAATAAAATTGGAAAACTTACATAATTCGGCCACCTTGATTCGATTCTTCTTGCACGCAATATGTAGAGGAGTGAATCCATTTAAGGCACGCGAATTTGGATTCGCTCCGTAGTCGAGAAGCAATTTCGCCACACGTACATGTCCGCAGTGTGCAGCCACATGAAGTGCTGTCAAATAGTCCACCGTCACCTCATCGACAGGGGCCTTGTGATCGAGCAGCAATCGAGCCGCTTCATCATGTTCGCCCTGGGCAGACATATGAAGCGCTGACAGTCCATTTTTCGTCTTTGACAAAATGGGAGCCTTTAAAAAAGAAATATATTAATTGATTTTGACTTCTACTTTAAGTAAAGCGATCAACCGTGAATCGTATATTAAATTTTTCCGATTAGAAAAATTAATATTCTATAAAAATGTAGCTTAGTTCATTAAATTATCATCATCAGAAAGATTTTACATGGTTGCGTCTGCATGTCTTTTGTGAATACTGAAAATTGCATTACATTGCTAATTAATAGTACCTGATGCCGTAAGAGCAGCTCAATAACAGCAACGTGACCGGACCGGGCAGCACAATGTAGAGGCGTCAGACCGTCTCGCGTAGCTGCGTCAATGCGTGCATTACGGGCCAACAGAAGGCTGCAAACCTCTGTTTTACCCCACTTGCAGGCCACATGAAGCGGCGATATATTATGCTTGGCGGTATAATTAGCATCGGCCCCTCGATCGAGCAACAAAGTGGCAATATCCGCATTTCCATAATGCGATGCAATATGAAGGGGTGTGAAGCCCGACTTAGAGACAATATCAGCATTTTGATCGTGCTGTAATAGCAGCGTAGCAGCAGTTACATCGTTCTTCTTAGCGGCAATGTGTAGAGCAGGTAGCCGTACTTTTCCACGTACATCACTCTCCAGTAGAACCGCCACCACTTTGTCGTGTCCCTGCTGCATGGCTACGGCTAGCGGGGTAAACCCATCTTCTGTGGCCAATGAAGGATTTGCACCTTTGGCCAGTAGCAAACGGCAACAACCATCGTGGTTCTCTTGCGCCGCCATATATAGCGGAGTAAATCCATTTAGCGACTGAACATTCACATTCGCACTGTGCTGAATGAGTTGCTTAATAACCTGTTGCTGGCCAGCCAGCGAAGCTATGTGCAGCGCCGTGTTGCCCTTTTTCGTGGCATTGTCCACCTTGATACCTCGCCTCAGTAGCTCTGCACAGATTTCCACATATCCATCTTTCGCCGCCAAGTGTAAGGCATTCAGACCATTCTTAAAAGACAAAAGCTGTTTTGGCCCAAATCGAACATATTAGTCTATTACATTGTTTACTTACTGCGTTGCACGTATTAATATCTGAAATTTGACCGCTCTCGATAAATTCAAGAACCTTCCGCAGGTCACCACTGCGAGCAGCACGCAAAAACGATATTGTTGCGTCGATCTGTGAATAAGCAACCACAAACCATAATTTTTATGTGTTGATATACATAAGAATACCTTTTTTATAGTTTAATATTTTTGGCCGAGCTTATTTTGGCCGTGGCAGAGTTCTAATATTTTACTACGCTTTTAAAGTAAGCAAGAATGGCCCATAAAGCTAACCTAACCTAGCATTCAATTTTAAGACACTTATGTGAAATGTATTTTAATTTTGTTAAAATTAGACTGCTTACACCGCCAGATAGTCGCTAAAAAAAACTTTTACGTTAATAATTAAGTTCACTTTGACTTTTTTAACTCTATACAAGAAAGTTATACTTCCACATTACCATTACGCAGTATTTCTTAAGGAAATCAAAGATATGATAGATTTTACATCTTTAAAAATCGTCCGACATTGATGCTCCTGATATTGGGGTGCACAGTAAATCATGGAGAACCCCCATATGTTTAAAAAACTTCTTTGAATTTTTAGAACTTTATGTTTTATAGGGTAGGTTGAGAATTCTTAAACTTTTGTTGTTAACTAATCGCTTATTGCAAAAACAACCGAAATTTTTTTTTTAATATTATTGATTATTAAAATGTTTAATAGATAGTTGTATTAGTATGTTTCGCAAGTTTGTTATTTATGTATATCTTTCAATTATTTTTATATTAAATCTTAAGGGGTGTAATCTACTGTCTGTCATCGCACAAGAAGCAAATTTGAGATTTAAATTAATTTCGGGTCGATCTGAAAAACTCGATTGGAATATAAAGATGTCACTGAGATAACTTTTTTTATGAAATTTGTTTTTAAAGGAAGCTGCTGATGAAAATTTACATTTAAATTTTTACATTAAAATTTTTGCATCTTTTAAAAAGTGATCTAATGACAAGTATAACGGGAAGAATTCCTCTTCTGCACATTTAAAAATTTCAAACTTTTAACTCAGAAATACATTTTTTTAACCAAATGATATCATAACTACGCCTATGACACAGACACTCGCTCTGTTGAGCAGCGGCGACATCAGCAATTGACAATATCATTGAACATATTTATGTGTGCATGTTGAATTGTTTATATATATGTGTGTGTGTGTAACACAGACAGAGTGATCTCATACCATAGGATGGTAGAATTGCTCTAGATTTCTGCCCAATTAAATTCGTTTCGGAATGTCACACACACACAAACACAAACTGAAATGTGCCCTTTTACCTGTTTTTCATGCTTGGGATTCCCGTTTCCATTTTCATTCGTTTTATCCATGCTTATAATCATTCCGCTGCTACTCCTTGTTTGGTTTTTATTTTGGACTGGATGCAATGCTTTGGGGTGTTGCGCTGGCGACTCGCTTCCGTTTTTTATCTCTCCTAGTGTCATGCTTGGTCTCCCAATTTCTAAAGGGGTACACAAAAACAACTTGTAAGCCAAACAAAACACATACTTACATACATATGTATGTATATCTCATATAGCCGCAAAGCACACACTTGCGCTGCTGTATTGTATTGAATAAGTCTGAATTGCACATAGGCAATGCCTTTTGCAAGCTATGTACCTATGGGTGTCTCTGAATTTTAAATCAACTTAACATTTCATATAATTATAATTTCTAATAAAGGACTAACTCGTTTATGTCACTGTTCTATGACTATGACGTCATTCCACTTTACACTTGTATGTGCATTTATACATACATACACGTCAACACGCTAATAGAATATCCGTCGATAATGTTAACAATAACAAAAAATATGCTTCTGCATTAAGGTGGTCGTATTAACTTTAATTTACTTTTATTCTCTTTATTTCTTATTTACAATTTAATTAGAATTTATTTATGTACACTTACGGCGGAGAAAGTTGTTGTACCTCGCGATGTCGACGATAACTGGTTTATCGATAACATATCCGCCCAAATGATGTGTGAACAGCCCTTAGCAAAATAATGTAATGTAAAATTTTACACTGGAGAACCGCGGTAAAAATTTAAATATGAAAAATTGAATTTCTTTCATTTTTATGACATCAAATAAGAAACATAGCTTTAAACACACATAAATCAATATTCTTAATTGGTCGATCGTATCAATGAACAAGATTTTTTAAAAATGTTCAGCTACATATGTATATGCTTACGAAAATACCCTGTACTAAGCCAATAGGTAACCTTGCAACTCTAACAAAGTGGGCAATTAGAACTAGGAACTGGTTCCAAAGAACGAATTTCATAGAGGAAATCGCGCACGTGTTTGTGTCTGTTGATTTAAATTTGAATCTAACACGTTTTAAACCTTTAAAATTTCAATGGCATTTGGAAGACCCCGTGGTGGCGGTGGCGGTGGCGGAGGCAGAGGATTTCGTGGCGGTGGTGGCAGAGGTGGTGGCGGCGGGGGAGGCTTTGGAGGTGGCGGTGGAGGAAGAGGATTCCGTAGCGGTGGTGGACGTGGAGGATTTGATCAAGGGCCGCCAGAGCGGGTCATTCCGATTGGCAACTTTGTTTACACATGCCAGAATGATCTTGTTTGCAAGGTCGACATCGACGATGTACCATACTTCAATGCACCCATTTTCTTGGAGAACAAAGAGCAGGTTGGCAAAATCGACGAAATCTTTGGCACTGTTAGGGACTATTCAGTCTCTATAAAGCTGTCGGAAAATGTTTATGCAAACAGTTTCAAGCCCCAACAAAAGCTCTTCATTGATCCTGGCAAGCTGCTGCCGATTTCAAGATTTTTGCCGAAACCTCCGCAGCCCAAGGGCGCAAAGAAAAAGGGGGGCGCAAATAATCGTGGCGGCATAGGTATCTATTAAGTAACATTGTCTCTTGTGCTGGCAATAAAACATATTTTTCCTTCTTTAGGTGGCGGTCGCGGAGGCGGAGGTGGCTTTAACCGGGGAGGATCGGGTAAGATATTGTTATTGCTTTGATCTCTAAACATAAAGCTATTTCATAAATCATATTTTTTAGGCGGCGGTCGTGGAGGCGGTTTTAATCGTGGTGGTTCGGGTAAGAACTTTCTGTCTTGCCCTCGAAATCCGTTTATAAATATATAAAATTATTTTTTAGGTGGACGTGGTGGCGGCGGAAACTTCCGAGGAGGCGGCGGTCGTGGAGGCGGCAACTTCAACAAAGGTCGCGGCGGAAATGGGGGTGGTGGTCGCGGACGTTGGTAGTTTGATAATAATATTAGCAGCGTTAATTATTATCCATAGAAATATAAGACAGTAGGTACGTTCGTTCGTAAATTAGTGGAGCTCGATTCCATTGAAATACGAATAATTTTAGTTTGCAGTAAACAAAGAGTCGACGTATGTAGTTGTAACGGAGATGACATTTTCAAATCCAATCCTACGTTTGTAATACAATTTTTGTAAAATAAACTATTAACTTCTAAACACAGTCTTATAATAGCATCCCTTAACAACCAGAAATCTTTAAAATTTCCAACACCAAAGCAGCAAAACTTCTAGATGCGCTATTAAAATGCGAAGACGTTAAATCCCGTCGCTATACAACAACAGTTTTTCGGTATCTGCATAAAGAAAAGAGAGTTTTCTATAGAAATGACTTTTTTCGCTATTGTCCATTGGATAAACTGAAGGCACAAATGCAAAACCAAATATTCAATTGAGAAAAATTTGTTTTCGTCACCAACTGCAACAAAGTAAAGTCTTGAATAATGGTTTTAAAATATTGTGGTTTGAAATTTAAATTTGTTTACCGCTAAAACAGTGGTAAGGCTGCATTCATTTAAGAATTAAAGTCCAGCAGTCCAAGATTGTGCGTTCGTGTTGCCGTAAGGCAGTAAGGAGGGCCGTGGGAATACTACAATTGTTTGACTGCAGACCGATTTCGATTCCCTTGAGCTCTTTATGGATAGCTCGGTAGCCAATGACAATTCTGTAACAAGCAGCCAACCTGCTCCGACTCTTTTGTCCATTTTGTTGGCTGCGGAACGGCTTAAATTTTCCCTGCTTCCCTTGTGCTTCGTTTGTTCCGCCGAGGCGCCTAGATGGCTAACTACCAGACCTGCAACCCGTCAAAGAGAATAAATGCCAAGACTAAAATACAAATCTTATGCGTCACTTTGGGCGAGAGGCCCCATGTTCAACTCAGCAACCTTTGCGTTGTCTAGAGAGCAATCGTAGCTTTTTTTGACATTTCCTCGACATTGACCTTTTATGACAGCTTACCATCTATTGTCAGTCCGGAGTATGCTTGCTGTTTAGGCGTAAGTAACCGATCTTATCCTTTGTGTGTATCTTGTATTTGTCTTGAGGGCATCCCATAGAGTGTTGCTTATAAGGTAGCATATCGTAAATAAATAATTCCTCTAATGGGTTTTTCGTCAGGATGGCAGAGGATGTGAGCCTTGAGGATGAGCCTCAATATAAGTAGTTTATAATAATGTTTGAAATCAGAAACGTTAGAACTAGAAGTAGAAGTGCCTCAATATTATCAGCGTCTTTCTGTTTGGTCATCCTGTTGAAAATTAATATTAACGGGCGTAAAGATTATGCCAGCAGAGCTTTTATGTTACGTACAGTGGCGGCCACGAATGGTTATTAGTGGTCTTTGACTTGGATTTTCTCGACTCTCAAGTGACTCAGGGATTTGTTATTTGTTGGTTATTATATTAATATATTACTCTTTAAATTAGCTCTTCTTTCGCCACAAACCGATCCCATTAAGGTTGGCCATTCTATTAAATTGTTATTCGATTTTAATGAATAATATCTAATATACGACGGGGAATTTTAATGGATCGATTTACCGTATCAAAATGGCGTCAAACCGAAGGCCCAAAAAAGTGTATGAAAGGTCATAATTTCGATTGACCCCAAAACGAAAATTGGAAACAAATTGACATTCGTGGTATGCAGTTTAGTTTAGTTCAACTGCTTTCTTCAAAGGATCATAGGTCTATCGGCAAACCGAGCCATGTTTTATTATAATAACCAACAAATAACTAAATACATTTTTTTATTTAGTTACTTGGGAGTCGTGAAAATCAAAATCAAGGTTCGAAAATACCAAATGTCCTTAATTCGTCGCCATTACTGTATATCCACATGGATTTGGATTTTTTATTTGATGCATGGTATACCAATGTCGACGTTTTACTTATTTTATTTAAAATAATTTCACACTGGTACAAATTGTTTCAATAGTTTTGAGTAATGTTTTCTTATGATAATTCAGATATCTCACTAATACAAAAGTATTATTGTGATATAAAAATGTTTTCCAGCCGATCGTTTCATAAGTTATAACATGTTTATAAAAATCTCTCACGATTTGCTCTTATTGATGATTATCATAAGTTAAGTTTGGTAACAATATGCGCAAAAAGCAAATTATGAATAAAGCTATTATTGAACTAAACCGTATTTGATTTCGGCACCTTTCATAAAAACTACATTCGATCGTTTTGGTTTGTTACGATCAACTAGTTTGCAGCTACCATTCAGTGCGATTTCGATGTTGAGACTGGGAGGTGGTGTTAGTCTATTGGTCGATTGCATTTATCCGCAGACAGTAAACGGGTTCGACGGTTCACTTGAACAATTAATCCAACAATAATGAATCCATTATCTAATACCATTACCACTCTTTGGATCATTGGCCTTGCGATTAGCTTTGTTTGCCTATCCGATGGCACATTGGTTGAGAAAAATCTTGAGGATATTTTCCCACATCGTCTAGGATTGACGTCCGAGGGAGGATACTCACAACAGCCTCTTTTCACGGTTGTAAACGAATGGAAATACTTGGACTTTGAGTATCCAACTTTTGTCAAAAGGCAACGTGCAATATCGAATGGGTATATTTAAAAAGTGTTATAGAATAATTTATAAAATTGAATGCGTTCACCTTCCAACAAGTTTAAATTAGACAAGACTTCAACTTGGCCATTTTGTATCATGCATGTGTATACACATATATACATATGTATGTATGTATGTATACATTCATGGTAGCAAATGGTACTGGCCTTGTCTTGCTATAGTTGTGCGTGTGCTGCTCAGATTATAGTTTCATTTTATTTGCAGCGAATTCGTACCGAAAAATAACCTGCCCTTAGGCATTGATGTATTTCGAAATCGACTCTTTATAACGACACCGCGTTGGCGTGATGGTGTTCCTGCCAGTCTGAGCACAGTGCCATATCCGGCGAAAGAGACTTCTCCAAATTTACATCCATACCCCAATTGGGAGGCGCATGGAGATCCCTTCAACCCAGACTGTTCGAAGCTTATCTCTGTCTACCGGACTGCAATAGATTCTTGCCAACGACTCTGGCTCATCGACTCCGGCATTGTAAATGCCACAATCAGCCTCCGACAAATATGCCCCCCAAAAATAGTCGCCTTTGATTTGACCACTGACCAGATGATTGTTAGCTACACTCTTCCTCCAACCCAGATCAAAGAGGAATCCCTGCACTCTAACATCGTGGTAGATGTGCGCGATAGCTGCGAGGACGCACATGCTCTTGTAACCGATGTTTGGCGGTTTGGCATTGTTGTCTACAGCTTAAAAAAAAACAGAAGTTGGCGTGTAACCAATTTTAACTTTTCACCTAATCCAGTCGCATCCGACTTCAAAGTTTATGGGCTGAACTTTCAATGGCTGGATGGAGTTTTTGGGATGAGTTTGTCATTTGATCCGATAAGTAGACAACGTGTGCTATACTTCCACCCTATGGCAAGCTTTAAGGTGAGTGCAGTTCGATTTATGTATAACTTATCCATATCTATGGCATGTTCAATAAATGCACTTGTAGGAATTCATGGTATCCACTGATCTTCTGTTGAACGAGTCCCTATGGGTGAATGGCACTCAGGATGTTGCACAATATTTTTTCCCCATCGGTGATCGTGGTTTCAATGGCCAATCCTCAACATCCGGTATTGCACGTAATGGCGTAATGTTTTACACTCAAGTTCATCGGGACAACATCGGTTGCTGGGACACTGCCAAGCCCTACATACGGTCCAACTTAGGACTACTCCTAGATGCGCAAAACGCTTCTACTGTAATTCAGTTCCCAAATGACTTAAAGGTCGACAACGAAGAAGATCAGGGTGTTTGGATAATGAGCAACCGCCTTCCCATTTACCTATACAGTCAGCTTGATTATGGCGATATTAATTTCCGAATTCTTAGAACTGGAGTCGCTTCACAGGGTGGCCTTCCAGCCATATGCGACCCAAACAATAAGCTAATAAGCGGATCATCAAAATCAGCAATTGTTTCAATAGAAGAGGGTCAATGCTATTAGAGAATAAATAAATAAAATGTATTCTTAAGTCTGAAAAGACTTTTAAAAAAAACCTTTTTTGATGACTCTGTTACAATTTGGAAATTGGCGCCACTTTCAACAGAACACTTTACGATCCCAGATAAGACACTTCAGATGTACATATATGCATAATTTTAGTCATTGGTCGAGACACAGATAAGTCACTTAGCCAGTATTGTTGTGTAGATTATTCAAGCACCTGCTGCATTTTGATCTGTAAAATTGGTATTAATACTAATACAAAAAAAAAAAAATTTTATGGAGGTTTAGTTCTTCAACTCCTTTTTAAGGATGTGCAAAAATATTTTGAAAATATTTAACACAGAAGCCGTTTTTAAAAAGTGAGTTTTATTTTGAGCGAAAAAATTAAAAATCATTTATTTTGATCAAAAAAGATATAATGGATAATTCTTATTAAATTACTCAAAATTAATGATCTTTTTTGAAGAAAATTGAAAAAAATCGAAATGTAATTATTATCAAATAAGTTTTTTAATATAACTTATAATGATTACGGTCCCTGACTTAAACCTAAAGAACTTAACTCGGATATTATTTTTGTCCGATTTGATTAAATTTGCACACGTATTAACTAAGTATACATCCCGAATTCGATATCTCTAGCTAGTATAGTCTTTGAGAAAATCAGATCAAGAATACATACATATGTACATATACATATGTATATACATATGTGTATATACTTAATGGAGTCGGAAAAGCTTCCTTTAGCTTGTTAGATACAACTTGTAAATTTGAATAAACCATTTCATTCTATATGTCCATATTGGGAATTTGTATGTATATCTTGAAACTTTGTTTGTTTTATACCCTTTTAGAGGGTACCAGAAAATCGCTCAGACGTTTGTAAGGCAGTGTAGGAGACGCTTCGGTCCCCATGAACTGCATGTGTACATATGTACATAGGTACGTATTATTTTTGAGTATTTAAACTTTTGCTCAGTCAAAGTTACCATCTTTCTCGACTTTGCCAAATTTTTTATTCGAAGTTTTATAAATTTAGATACACACATTGTGTCCACACAATGTAATTATGTAGGTCATGCAAGTTTTTCCTAAATTACATTAAAATGCAATCCATCTAATATATATGTATAGGGAATCTGAATGTGTGGATCACATCTATGTACACACATCTCGTTCGGTATGTTCCTGTCCGTTTCATAATAAATACATGTTCCTTGTGCATACAAATGTATGTCATATAGTTTATGTACTTTTTTGATAAAAGATTATGTGTAATTATTAAGACAGTCGCGTAGTTTATCTCGTTTGTTTGCTTACATGCTTGCTGAGAGCTCATTGCTGTAGCATTTATCTCTTATTTTTTTTGAAATCTTAGGAATTGACTTCAGCCTTGAACCCCATTTACCTTTCGCTTTGCTTACCTTCAGAGGTTTAGCGCGTGACGCTCTTATAATCACAAATGTTTATGTAATGTTTATGATAACACATATACGTGTGTTACAGATACATACATACATATCCAAATTTCAATCCATTGGCTAGTCTAAACCATTTTCCGATTTTCTGTAGGGTGTACAGCCAAGCCCAAGTCCTAACTGTTCTTTGTTTTTGTTCTACAATTTTATCTTTCAGCTTTGCTTAGCAGTCTATGGACATACATGTATAGATATATGTACTAGGGTTGTTGATAATATATCAAATATCAAATATATCGATATTTTTACAAAAAAAATAAATATTTATATCGAAATATTTTTTTCCCTGATATATCGCATATCGATATTATTTGGAAATATATTTTTTGATATTATGGCTGGTCACACTTCACTTAAAAATCTTAAAGAAAGATGATGGTCCAAACGGAAGGCAACTTGATGAGATGAGGGAAGTAGAAATAAAAACGAAAGCTTCCTAGAGGCCCATAATAGATCAATTGCCATAAACCCAAATACAGATGCCATGGAAAATACAGAAATAAAACTATTTTTAAATTTACCACTCGCTCCCTGGGAGACAGATCACTTAGAGTTTTGGAAATCCCAGGGAAACACTTTACCGAAGTTATCAAAATTGGCCATGAGTTACCTTATAACACCAGGTAGCTCGGTTCCTTCAGAGCGGCTGGCCTCCGCCATAAAATGCGTTGTCTGCGACACGCGAAGCCGCATGACAGATGTTCATATAAAACAAAGAGTTTTTTTGAAATCCTTAAAAAAAGAATTTTGGAGGTAAAATCATGTTACATATATATCTAATTTTACTTACACCACTCTACAAACCTGTAATTCATTTTTCATTGTTTAAAAAATGAAATGAAGTCTTTTAAGTTTTATTATTTTATTGTATCCTTACTTCAACCTTAAGATCTCTTTAATTGGAAAAAGTGTATTGTTTTATTTTTAATTAATAAACAAAAATTAGAATGCATTTAAAGTTAATGTTATTTTGGCGGGTTTACGATTTTTATAGAGAAATAGAAAAAAATCAGAAATATCCGATATATCGATATATTTTGGTGATAAATATCGCAAAAGACCTGATGATATTTTTAAACAATGATAATCATCGATACGATATTTTTTACAGATTTTCACAACCCTAATATGTACATACATATGTATGTATGTAAATAAATTTGTACGTATGTATGCATATGCATGTACATACATAGTATATACGAGATATCTGTATCTTTTGACAGTGTCTGCGGATGATTGTAGAAAGGCTGATCACTAAAGAATCATTCATAGTTCTTGCGCTCCACGCTTTTGTAGTGGGCTAAATATTGCGCTCCGGGTTTTCCTTCCGTTCCCCGCAAAATGCGATCGTCATCGCAGTGTAATGTAACTCATTTAATTTTATTGATCCTCGTTGCCGCCGTCCCTGACACCCTGGCAAATGGTGAGTATTCAATTAAGGCTACAATTGGGAAATAGATATGTATTTAGTTTTCTCAAAAATAGTTAAGAAAAGTAGCCAAATAAATCATTCCAGCGATAACAATTTTTATTTTTAGACGAGAAAATTTCCGACTATATACGGAGATGCTGTATCAGTGGTCTTCGACAAGCACGTACCGCGAATTCCTGTGAAAATATCTCGGAGGTCAACAGCATTCCTGCTCTCTGGCTTGGATTGTGCCACTCAACTTTCGAGGTATGCTGCTCCCGCGAGGTTGGTCACTTAAGCTGTGAACTGGGTCGTTTAGCTGCAATAGAGGGCACACGTTGTAATAAATTCACGGCAGCTAATTCAAGCTCAACGACCGGAGCATACGCTGACTGCTGCCGCGCCTGTCAAGTTGGATTGGCTGTCAAGGCTAGTCAACAAAATTGCAGAGACCCGCTTTTCTCCTTTCTTTCGGCTATTGAATCATATCGCCTCTGTTGTGATGACACCGACAGCTACTTTCCCAATTACTCCGGGTCCAAGCACAGGCATCACGATGAGAACATTGTTATTGATGACGACTCCAATAACCCCGACAATGATGACGAAGTTGAGGAGGATCTGGAAATAGAGAAGAAAACTCCAGGAGATAGGACCGATGCTGAAAGTGGAGAAACCGCAGATGGAACAATAGTTCTCACTGGCGATAATAATGACATTTGTGGTGAAATTCCTAATCTTTGCGCACAGATCTGTGAGAACACGGTTGAAGCCTACGAATGCAAGTGCCATCCAGGATTTAAATTGGATGAAAACAACGTTACATGTTCGGCTATATCTGAGAACAAAAATCTATGCCCCAACGGGTATCGCCTGGATGGAACGCAGGGCAAATGCGTTGATATAGACGAGTGTAAGGAGCAGTTGCATGAGTGCAAAATAACGCAATATTGTCACAACACAATTGGCGGATACCACTGCCTTAATGTGAAGACAAACGAATGTTCCTCCGGTTACCACTTCGATGAAAAGTCTGAGGAATGTGAAGGTGGGAAATTTGCTTATTTACTTTTCACTGGTCTTATTAGTGTCTTCACTTCGCAGATGACAACGAGTGCGAGCAATCGCCGTCACCATGTGATGTTGGTCAGGAATGCACCAACTATCCTGGCGGGTACAAATGCATCAAGAGTTTACTACCACCTCCAAGTACTTTAGACAGCAGCCAATGTGGTAGTGGCTTTTACTTAAAGGACGACGGAAGCTGTGTTGATATTGATGAATGTGCCCAAAACGCGACCAATAATTGCCATTTACATTTACACAAGGAATGTAGAAATACGTTGGGCAGCTTCTTCTGCCATTGCCAGGCTGGCTACAGTTTAGATGTCACCCAAGATCGATGTGTCGGTATGTCTATTGCCAATCCAATATTGATCGTCCACGTTCAATAATTCGCAACATTTGCAGATATTAACGAGTGCTCTATTAACAATCACAACTGTCTACCCACTCAGAGATGTGATAACACGATCGGATCATACATTTGCACGGTACGAATTGTTACGAATAATTAAAGATTACCACTTTTCCTATACTTTACTTTACTTTATAGCGGCTTCAAAGTTGTGGTACGGGCTATACGTTGAACGCTGAAACTGGAATCTGCGACGGTATGATAGTGTTTCTTTATTTATCCGTAATCAGTTGAAATTATCAATTTTCTTTCATGGAGATGACGATGAGTGCGCCCTCGGAACCCATAACTGTCCAATGAGCTACGACTGCTACAATACCAAAGGCTCATTTAGATGTCACAGAAAAACGACAACCAGCACTACAACCACGACGACAACAACATCCACCACAATCCGGCCGCCGGTTGTTCAGACATCTCCCAATATTCGCTACCCGTATGGAGGGTTGACCTCCCGCCAGCGACTACCATGTGCAACAGGGTTTAACCGAAACAACCTTGGGGCTTGTGTTGGTAAATATGACATGGGATCGTTGAATTTTCGATACTCCGAAAGGGTCTTGGGTTTTCGTAGATATCAATGAGTGCTATGAAGGAGATCCATGTGGCAGCCATGAGCGTTGCATAAATACCAATGGCCACTATAGATGCGAAAGCCTATTGCAGTGCTCCGGGGGCTACAAATCGACTCCCGACGGAACATCCTGTATTGGTTAGTGATATTCGCTTAACACACTAAGGCAATTTTAACGACTTTCATTGAAAAATAGACATTGACGAGTGCGAGACGGGAGAGCACAATTGCGGCGAAACGCAAAAATGCCTGAATCGCAATGGAGGCTATATCTGTGCTTGTCATCCGGGTCATCAGATGTCCCGTCTATCCAATGGTGTTGATAGCTGTGTCGACATCAACGAATGCCTGTCCGCCCAGCGTGTATGTCCGTCCAATGCGAACTGCTTTAACACCATAGGTGATTTACAATTGGAGACCTGACAGGAAAGCCAAAATAACACTTGTAACCCATAGGTTCTTATTACTGCGAATGTAAATCTGGATTCGAGAAGAAGACCGACAGTAGTCAGGCTTCTGGAGACTCGATAGCTCAATGCTTCGATGTTGATGAGTGCGAAGCAATTTCTGGACTTTGCCAACAGAAGTGTGTCAACTTTTGGGGTGGCTATCGGTGCTCGTGTCACATGGGATATCAACTGGGACAAGACAATCGTACGTGCAACGACATAGACGAATGCGAAGTGCACAAGGACTACAAGCTATGCATGGGGTACACCGCAGATTTAAGGGATTAAATTGGTCATAGCTAATCTTTTCACTCGACATTATTGCAGCTCTTGTGTCAACACTGCTGGATCTTATCAGTGCTCGTGTCCACGTGGATACACCTTGGCGGCAGACGAAAAAACTTGTCGCGACATTGATGAATGTGAGGGCAGCACCGAAAATCATGTGTGCACCGGTCGGGTAAGTTAGTTCATCTTACATGTATCCACCTAATGCTGTAAATGTAAATGGCCTATTTTATGCTTCAAGCATGATATATGTACAAATATACGAGGGAGCTTCAAATGCACAACGATCAACTGCCCCTATGGATATATGAATGATCCCGAGCAGAAGAAGTAAGATTAGCATAAATTATTTGACTTTAAACTCTGAAATTAACCAAATTCTAATTCTTATTTATATCCACAGCAGGTGCAGACAAAAGACATATTGTGAAGGAGAAGACTGCTACACAAAACCTTCTGCGTACACCTATAATTTTATTACATTTGTATCCAAATTGATGGTCCCTCCAGATGGTCGCAATATATTCACTCTCCGAGGGCCAAAATGGTATAACAACATTGAATTCGATCTGAAGATTGTACGAATTCAAGCCGCCCCGAATATTGAAAAAGCAACTGAAAGTCATTTTGAGTAAGTGCCAGAAATGCAACCTGTTGATTTATCCCAATGCAATCACTTGTAATTTTTCCTGTGTGTATTTGCAGTACTTTGAAGAGCAATAACCAAGTAAATCTCCTGTTGAAAAGGGCTTTGGACGGTCCCCAGGATATTGAGCTTGAGTTGAGCATGACGGTATTTACAACAAATGCAATGCCCCGAGGAAAGAGCGTTGCAAAATTGTTTCTCTTTGTTTCGCAATATACTTTCTAAAGGCCCTTACCTATGTGTCTTATTAATATTAGAGTCGATGAACAAAAATTTATTATTGGTTCGCAAAGATTGGCCAAAAAATGTTTTGTTGAATTTTGTATTCTTAATTTAAAGTATGTGATGGATGAATACCTTAAATGCCTATTCAAGAGCAAAGTCAATTATTGTGTTGATTTTATTACCGAGAAGTTTTTTCCCCGTATGTATGATGGAGTTTATATTTTCATTAAAAGTTATAAACGCAGGAATCAAAGTATGCACACATACATACATGGGTATCTACCATGTCACAAGGGAAACATCGTGTTAAGAGAATCCTTGTTAACCGATACATAGGATATGGTTAAGCGGTTTCGTTCAAAGGTTCCACTCAGACTTTGCAAAGCTTCTTCTTAATGCCCTTTACTTTAGGCCAATCTCTGAATTCTGCAGCATCTGAAAGTTCAGGTTGTGTTGGAAGCTAGTAATGGTTTGCTTCATGTTGCTTTTCTTGTTGAAAATAGACATATACTTTATATAATTGAAGATGCTTTTTTCCCGTGGCCCGAGTGAAAAATAATTCAAATTTATTTGACCAAATGTAGTGATGATGCGGCCTTTCTTTGGCCGGCACCACCATGTTGCTTTCAGTTGATGATGGGTCCTCGATCTTGAGCTTGCTCTTCGTCTTTGGATCGAAGGAATTCAAAGGAAATGCATTTACAACATCCTGAAATCTAAAAATTAAAAATACATATATATGACATTTATAAGTCGTTTCCTCGTCCACTGTTTCGCTTAGCCAATTATAAAATAATTATCATGAGTGCTTAACCCTTCCTGAATATATACCAGAGAGTGTGAATGATCTATTTATAAAACTGTCTCATTACTATATTTCATAAAGATACTCCAACTTCTTCGCCAATTTGTCGATAGAACGAAACGATACATGATCTGATTCGAACGATTTGTACATGGGTAATAAATAGCTTAGCTACCAAATTTTATTCCATAAGCGTTTAAATTGGCTATATTGAGTTATTTCCTTATGCTCATCAAGAATATATGTACTTTATGGGATCGGAAATGTCTCCTGTGCATTACGGACATCAGATTTACTAGGTAAAGAAGGCTGTAATCAACGCAGAGGACCCTAAAAGGTTCATACAAGGCATAGTTAGTAGAACAAGGCACCTGAGAACAATTATTAATTTTTTAACAAAAGCTTGAAAAATAACGAGTTATTTTCATAGATCCATCCTATGGGATCCGAAACGACTATACAATACCCGATATATAACATCCTTACGTATGTTTATAGCAGATCATATAAATAATTTTAAGTCTGTAGTTGATCCAGACGGACGAACGTATAAAATATATTTTCTTTTGCTAAAGTTCAGACTTGCTAAGGTTAAGCCAAAAATCAAGCTGTAGCTTTTTGGTAACAAGAGCAGGAGTTTAATAGAAATTTAAATTTATCCATGCAATACACGGTATGTGTTCAATTTGACACACCAGCAGCAAATCGAAGTAAACCAATTTTCGTTATCTATAATTTTAGTCGAATATATTGGATAGATTAATCAATATGTTTAATATATTAACAATTGGTATGCACCACCTACTAGCAAGTTTTTGATACATTTGAACTTAATGTTAAATACAAATTACCCAGAGAAATGACATGCGTATTATTGTTCCACCCAATCGTTGCTGGAGGCCGTATTTATCCGAATGTCTGAACAGTTATTGCCTAAATCACAATCATCGACAAACTCAACATGGGTAAATGGAAAGTGACCTTTGCGTCCTTTCAGCTCGCCCTCCCATTGTCCATTGATGTTAGTTTTAGTGACTTTAATAATGTCACCTATTTCTAGCTTCAATGCAGTCTTGTCGTAGGCATTTGGGACCCTTGACTGTTTTACCCGAGCGTATGCCGGCAATTTACGCTAATAAAAGAATCGAAAAATTACTTTAAACAAAAACTTACATAATTATCTGAATTACTTACATTTAAGTCGGTTCTTTTCAATGTACTGGTAGTCGAGCTAGAAGGTACCATGGGCTGTTCGGAGCTGCTGCTAGACAATAAGTTACAGCGCGTAATAGTAGAGCTGCTACCTCCTAGAATCCCGTTATCAAAACCATCTTCCTCAATGGTGTCTTCGTACTGTCATGGAACAAAAAGATTTTATTCAATATTATAGCAATTAGAGTCATTGCACCCATAGCTGACTTGTATTATTTATCATTATTCCACTAAATTACTAAAGTATCGCAACAAACTCTAAACATTAAACATATTACTAATTTAATACCGACCACTTTGACGTCATTTGAATATTTTCTTAGGTTATTAAAAACCCATATAATTCTGAAGACAACAAATTAAAATTTATATTTCAGTCAACACATAAATAATGTGACCATTATTAGTTGGTACTGACAACTTATCTTAGGTAACCTGAAAACACTGTCTACAATAAATTTTCAAGATTCAAGATTGTCACGTCCGAATCTCGATAGCCCATTGTATATTTAAAGTATGTTTTATTATGTTTTTTTGCTTAGTATGTTTTATCGAAGTTGAACATGTTGCACAACACAATGAGAAAGTAAATTTAGTGCAACCCCAATCCACCAGCGGATCTAGTTTTGATTTCTAAGACCGAATCCCTTCTCAACATTAAGAAAATCCACATTTTAATAGTTTAAAAGAAAAATGTCAGGAATTTTTTCAATAGTCTTTGTTTAGACGCCATAAAATATGTTTCAGAGCTTCTCCCTTAATAAACTAAACGCTGTACAGTGTACTGTATACCATACACATATTTTGTAGCCCTTTGTTGTACATTATTTATTCCTTTTGTATATGAATAAAGCCCAGACCTAAGTCCAATAGAAACAATTTGGATTTAATGAAATTACAAATGAAAACTTGAGAGTTCAAGATCGAGCACCGGTTAATTAAGTTGCCATACCAAATAATAGTGGTTACGATACAGGAAAACCCGTATTTACATTTCGTGACCACTGTTTTAAAATGGTTTTGTTATTGCGGTATGGTATTAAAAAATTAAATAAACTAATTAAACCTGGCATTCAAAAATTGTTTTAAGCATACCCTTTGTACGTAGGGGACCGGTATTTGCCCAACTTGTCCTGAAGAATTACGTGCTGTCCACCACTGATCTTCATCTTTTCGGATTACAGTAAGAACCTCACCCCTTTGAAAGGGCAAGTCGTCCTGGTCCTGCAAATAGAATCTTTAATAGAAACTGTTTCTACTTACAAACGGAAACCACTTGGTGCTTACGCTTCCTACGAAATCAAATTTTCCTATCACTTTTTCCACCTTCTTCTGGGCAGGCCGTCTTAGCGGAGTGGTATCCAAATAATGTAATGTATAAAACGTCAATAGTCGCGGTAGATTCTCAAAAGATTGATCCCCAATACGATAAACAATTTGGTCTTGCTGCTGCACTTTGTTAATGATATAATTGCTGACCTTGGTATCTTCCCTGAATATAAAAATACGTCAGATGTGATGGAGATTTTAAGATAATCAGTATACTTACCTAACACATAGAACATAGTCTCCAACTATTGAATTGCTATCACGGACCAGGAAAACACCGCGCTCGCGTTCATTCATTAACACTTCGGTGGCATCTTGTCGGGACATGGAACCAAAGTACCAGCTATAAAAATATTGATTAGAGTATTGTTAATATGGTCTAAGATCTATGTGACAATGTAAAATTTGATACGTTAACAAAAAACAGTAAATTGTTCACATGTAAGTCATGGACGACAGGCGTTGGCCAATCTACTGGATACTCCGTATGAACTAACGGGTTACGATTTAAGGTAAATATTTATATTTCGCTTTTTGATGTATGATTGTTTACACATAGAATTGTTGCAAAGGGAATTATATGTACATACTTGAGGTCAATTTTAAATTGACATATGTATGTATGTACATATGTACATACTAGTACCTGTAGGTATGCATGGGTGTACATACATATGTATGTACTCAAGACTTTTTTTGGTTTAGGCGTCCAGCAAGTCAAAACGTAATGTTGTTAAATTGGCTCACCTGCTCCTGTCGGACACATCAAAGGTATCCATTTTAAAGTTAGAAGTTGTTTTGAAATGAAGTCCAAATCCAAGTCCAGGTCAGGTCAGCATGACACACATGCAAGAGGTTGCTCTGAAGCATCAACCCAACTCCTTGCAAAACGGATTTGATTGTAAACGATTCCTTAATTGTTTTGTTTTCCGGTCATTCTGCTGCACGGCATTTATAAAAAATTAAATTTTCTTTTTTCTTTTTGTTTACGGATACAAGAATTGTAAAAACAATCGATGCTATATCGATAATGTTGCAATCGAGTACTTTCGCTAATTGTCGATTCTTTGTGTTGTTTCGGGCATAGGGCTGCAATCACTATCTCCTTATCGTAAACAACTTCTGCAAACACATTCATTTGAATATTGGCTACAAAGAACAGTTACAGGCCCACAGCCAGTACCCTCAAGGTAAATAAATTTTTTACCTTTTAACAAACTTGATTAATAGAAGAAAATTTGTGTTTTAACCTGAAAGAATCAATATATATATATGATTGTAGTTATTTTTAGTTAAAGTAATTGGGTATTGTAAAAAAATTAACAGCGTATTCCCACACGTTACCATTAACCATCTTCTTTGCCTGGATGGAAAAGTCTACTTTTCGAACGTCAGAAATTTGACATTACGAATTCAAATTTTGAAAATAATTTGCGAATTGTTGGCGTTAGCAAATACAACCATGAATTCTGTTGAACAGGATAAGTGTATAGAGTTTCAAAGGAAAGTAATTTGATTTTATGTGGGAATGTCTCGAATGCCCAGACAAATGAACGCATTAAATATGTGTTGAACCGGCGATTAAATTATGGGAGGTAACAATCAGAATCCGTGTTTTGGATTTGAATGGAAATAATTTTGCATCAACTTTGGTACTAAGCAAGAGCTAGTAAACGGTATTTTGATATAGGGTTGTCTACTTTGAATTCTTACGAATGTCAGGTCCGACAATGGAGAATTTGCCATATACATATGTACATATGTACATATTTACGCTTACTAACAAAATGTATATACATATACATTATGCATTAAAGTTTAATTTTATATTTTTGATACACTTGCAAAATGCGTATTCTAATTTTGGTCAGAAGTGTGCAATGCATTGAACGAAGCATCTCCGACCATATAAAGTATATATATTCTTGATCAGGTGATCATGATGACAAGACGAGTTCATATAGCCATGTCCGTCCGTTCGTCCGTCCGTCTGGATCAACGCAATCTTCTCCGTAAGAGCTACAAAGTTGAAATTTGGCATGTAGGCTTGTATATACTGCACAGGTTGTACATCTCGAATTCAGCCGGATCGGACCACTATATCATATAGCTCCCATACAAATGGCAAAGTCACGAAGAGCGACTTTTCTCAATAACTTTGTTATTTTCTGAGCTATGTATTGTTTGATATCAGTTAATTACACCTATAAACAACTCTGCCAAATTTGATCAAAATCGGGTGACTATAGCACATAACTCCCATTGGAACGATCGGTCGAAAACAGTGACTTATATCAATAACTTTGTTCCTATCAAAGACTGTTCCAAATTTTATTAAGATCGGGTGACTACATCATATAGCTCCCATAGGAACGATGGAAGTTGCAAAGGTATACAAACTTCGGTACGGCTGAAGTTAGCCCTGGCTCTCTGGTTTTAAATTAAAATCACTGAAAAAAAATCAATGAATCATTTATGGAACCCATTTAATGGTTTGGAATACCATAACACGTCTTACAACATATCGAAACGATGATGTGAGAAAGTCGCTGAGGGCTTTCATGACCTACAATAACAATAGTGGATTGGAGCAAAATAAGGATACAGTGCGTCTGTTTTAACCTCTCCACCATAGATTCAGGATCCAGGCAATGGTCTAATGTCACCCAAATAACAACAATAGTGGATTTTTTGGGCGGCAGCTCCTTGTCAGATCGCAATAACAACAACAACGCTATGAACAAGGGCGTCAATGGAGAATACGCCGGTAATAAATTTATTAAATGAGTGAATAATCGTCAAGAACAGAAAGCATCAACTTCTTTTTTTACCATCAACATTTCGACAGTTTCGAAACCCAGCTCCTTGTAGTACACAAAATGTAGTTTTGTCACTGCCTGTAACTAAAACATTTAAGACCTTAACTCAGTTTGTACATATTCAAACCAGGACAAACAATTTAATTATGATCGAAAAATTTATGTAAATACTCTCAAATTGTTCAAGGCTAATTTTCGAGTAAAACAATTTTTTTTTTAATAAGGAGCTCTTCGTAAATTAGCTAAAAACAGTCCTTTGAGTAAATGCATTAAAAAAATTGGTACTCACAGTATTCTGTGAGTTGAATATCCAGATAACAAAAAATAAATAAACTTATTTATATATACACGTATATTTTTAGATTAAACTCTTGTCTCAATTTTGTTTAACTCCGGTCCTCAATCATTAAAAAACTTGTCTAACATATACACAGCTATAATACTCCAAACGGCTGTTATTGAAGGAACTGTTCTTTTTGTTGCTCATTGGAGTCCATTTTCCTAAATCTCCAGCTTCCCATACCGTCGAATTCCAGTATGTGCGTATGATATTTCCTAGTAAAAAGAATTATTTTTAATCTCATCCAGTTATGTTCCGTCGAAATCTAAATCCTTACCATAAAGTAGGTCGATGAGTTATAGTCAAAAGCGTGATGCCCATACTTTTGGCTGATTCATAAATCGAACTCTCCACATCTATAGACACGGCGCTGGTGCATTCATCAAGAAGGGCATATTTCGGCCTATAACAAATAAGGTGTTTTAGTTAATGAGTTGTCTAGTATATTACTCAGGCGATGCGTACTTGTGGTAGAACAAACGTGCTACGGCCATTCTTTGTTTTTCACCTCCAGAAAGTATATCTTTCCAATCGCGAACAACATCAAAGCTGTCTCTAAATTTGGTAATTAAAAAGAAAGTGTTAATCAAATATGGGAGTAAAGAGTTCTCAGACGTACCGTTGAGCAATATGTTCCAGGCTGACCATTTTTAAGATGTCTCTCAACTGATTCTCATCGATGTCCTTTCGCTTCATGTCTTCTCTCGTATCTGGGTAGATAATTTGGTCGCACAGGCTTCCTATGGACATGTATGGTCTATAATGTAAAACAAATTAGCATAATGTCCAAATTTGTATTGGGGAACTATGTAAATTTACCGTTGTGGTATGTAAAACATGCAAGGTTTATCCTCCACTGGCCGCGGTATATGCAGCTCACCCGCATATATTGGCCAAAGTCCACTCAAAATGCGGAACAGGCTGGATTTGCCACACCCATTTGGACCTGTTATTAACAGGTGGACACCCGGCTCAATACACAGCGTTAAGCTTGGCACAACGATATCACAGTTGGGGGTCACGACTGGTACTGCTTTCAGACTGATTGACATGTATCCGGGATCGTCCGTGTAAATGATGCGGCCCTTGGCAATAGGCTTGCCGTCGCGGAACTCTATAATGCCATTCATGTCCTCGTTCTCGGCTACCGTGACTTTACTATATATGCCTTGGGCGGTCTCCTCGAAAACATCCATCATTCCGGCAACCCTATATGTGTATCCAGCCAACGCTACAACCTCCTTGTAGGAGGACATTAAACGCTCTATGGCGTCCGCGGCCGAAATGAGCAGATTTCTTGCAGTTGTCAAGTACTGAGTACGCTCGCTCACGTTAGACTCATTCGTTCCGGCTGTCGCACTAGGAGTCTCAGTGGCACCAGCAGCTCCAGTTAATATGGGCAATGAAACCATAATCATACCCGTACCGGACCACACGTACTTCATGAAAAACTGCTCTAGCATGACGAACCACAGTTTTTGGCTAAATATGTTATTCATTTGGTTAACCAGGCGATTGTAGGCTTGTCTCAACTGTTGCATCTCAACCTGTGGAAATAATTACTTGTTAGGGAGTTTAACATCTGCAAATGAATTCCTTACTTTGTGTCCGCCATAGAATGCAATCTCTTCGGCATTTGTGATTATACGTGAATGAATATGTCTGAGGTAACCATATCGATTGGCTTCCTCAGACACCAATTGGCCGAATTTAGGTGACACAATTCTTAAAATGTGTGCAGTTAGCGCAATAACGCTAACTGATAGAGCAGGACCTATGAATGAAAGAATAAGAAAATTAAGACGTGTAAGCAGGAAAACTTTGAATTTTTTTAACTTGCCTGTAAGAATATTTGCTTTCATTTTTCTAGACGACCGCATTAATGCTAGGCCGATCAACATTAGATCAAAACAGGGCTTAGTCAAACTGCTGTACAAATGAGCCACGGAGCTTGCGAATACCGATATGTCTTCAGTGAGCCTATATATAATTAATAAATATATAGTTAATATTCGTACCATTCTCAATTTAAGATTTAATATTCAAAAAATGTGAACCTGTGATCTGCATTTTCGATGCGTCCATCCAAATTGGAGACCCTGTAGTAGTTTTGGTTCTTGAAGTACAGACGATATGAATGACGCACTAAGCGAGTTCTGCAAATATTGGGTGATAAATGATAGAAACTAAAAAAAACGATAAATAAAATAAAACCTTACCGGAAAGCTAGGGCCAGCTTACTCTCTAGAAAGCGTATCATGGAATTAACAAATGTCGCTGGTATTGCGATTCCGAACCATTTTAGTAGGACGAGAGCAAATTGCTTCACATCTTTTCGCACAATGAACTTCACGATTGCACCCTCCAAGGCGGCCACGTAAATGCTAAGAAAGGTTCGAGATATCAGGCAAAATGTGTGGACGGTAAGCAGTCCTGTTTCATAGCAAATAGCCTGCGGTATCATAATTTTTCCCAGCATTGTCAGCTGTTTCATAAACTCTTTATTAAGTCCTGGCTCAACCATTTGTTTGTTGGTTTTTTTCTTTTTCAATTGTTGCTCGACCAACAGCTTCTCGGCCTCAGCCAGTTTCAAATCTTCATCGGATCCATCGGTCTCCGAAGGCGTTAAAACACCCTTGTTGATCTTGGACTTTCCCTTCTGATTTTGGGACGGAGTGTTTGATATATATGGAATGCTGACTTTAATAGTTAATGCTAATATTGCACTAGTCACTAAGGCATAGCTGAAGGCGTGCTTGGAGAGCCCATTCTGTTCGCATTTCTCCGCAATGCGATCGACGTATTTCGAAAAGACAGTCATTTTAACATAGGTCTTGGTTCGGGTTCAGCCAAATATGAGTGATCAATTTCGGAAAGTGCTGATACTAGAAAACGAAATGCACAGATAATTACTAGGAAATCATGACATTAACTGTATAACGATCAAATTTCAATATATATATTTTCTAGAAATCTTTTAAGATATAATATCCGAGCACTCTCAATGGACTCTGCCCATCATTCACATTGTATTCAATAAACAATTTTACATAAATAATATGTAGTACATCTACATGTTAACATTTCCATCCATTGGTAACCACTTTCCTATATTTTATTTTGACCAGACTATTAACTTAAAAAAAAGTTGAGAATTGGAGAGTTGCTACAAATACTATTAATTATACATATATGTACAACTTAATATTTTATCCAAATCTTTCATACACTTTTTATACGTATTTGCCCCTCAATTCTATGCATGGGATTATTCTGTGCAACTTCAGAGGCCGATTCATTTGTTAAGAGGAAAAACTTTGTACTTTATTTTGAATAATGACGAACATACCTATGTATGTATTTATATCTGATCGATTTTTATTTTGGTCGAAAGCAGTAGGTTTTCTGTGTAATTTTCACCACTAGGCAATTAAATATTTGCGGACTATGATATTTAATTGTAATATCGGAACCAAGCGACGAACTCGTTTAAATGTTAGGGTACAAATATGCCTCGTGGCCACGTTACGCGTCTATATACATTTGTAGATACATATGTACATATATCACAAAGAGGTCATTTTTAAAATGAACAATTTAAAATTCAAGGATTGCCGTTACAGTTCAATGCTTCATTCGTGTTCGTCGCGGTTTGAGGCAGAACTAATCTACGTCCAATCCAAGTTGCTTGTTTAAAAACTAACGCACTCGACTAAAAATCGAAAACACGTTCGCTAAGTTAACGTGCGGCCAAAATTTTTGATAACGTCCGCTCTGAAAATTCACAATCGCAATAATCTCGGCCATTGTAAGCGATACGTCGAAAATTTAACTCTTAAGTGGCGTGCATTTTTTTGTTTTTTACCATATCAACATCAATTTGTTAAAGTTTTTATCTTTAGTGAGGGCAAGGGTTCAGTTCCTTAGTTAATCCAAATACATTCAAAAGTGCGAAATATTCTGAAATCCACACTCTCACGCCCTAAAAATATTGAGTTATCAGTCCACGCGATAACAGTTTCGCTAATCTACAAGGTAATGTGATTACGGATAGGGTTGGATTAGATTTTAAGTTTTTTTATTTTTATAAGCTTTTTTCAATAGGTAATTTTGTATTTATAATACAATAAGGTTTCACCAAAAATGTAAAATAAAATAAATAAAACTATACCTACGTATGTATGTATATATGTGCGACTGCAAACGCGCTTCTAAGTAAAATTGAAAATGATCATAATTTACGAAGACCAACCGAATTTGCTTTAATCTCTAAATAGCAGGTGCGTTCGGGCCTTTATATGTACATACGTACATCCGTACTTACATACATACATACATATGTAAGAGTGCCGGCCTAATTGGCATTGGTGGTAGTTAAATGGTAACAAAGGTTGCTGAATAATACCCTCCAACAGAGCAAAGTTCATTAATATTGTGTGATGTCAACTTTCCACTCGAACTTCCATGTATTATATTCGTTTACGTACATACAATGTCCATACATATTATAGAGTGAATCAAGTGAGTATTCGCGGTATCAGTCCAGACGACAAACGATTTATTAATTTATATGTACATGTGAATGTATATAAGAATGTTTAACATCAAAGTACGTACGGATTATAATTAATTGGTTATTTGATATAGATATATATGTCTACGTCTGTGCTGAAAATAACTGTTATAATCCTACTTTCCAATTTGCTAGATAAGATTGATTCACTATTGGTCTTGATCTTTTATTATTATGAAAACACATACAAATTTATCTTACAGATTCGGATATGTAATAGGTCGTACGCCAATTGGGAATTGTTAATATATAGAATGTGTGTACATACGAAACTTGGTAGGAAACACCTGTTGAGACGTAAGTTGCTTTATTTCTAATAGGCCGAGAAGAATGAGGAAATTTTTGAAAAGTAAAGGATATTTTGCCAACTGCTTAAAAACTAATTCCTTTTGAGTTTATCTCTATTTCAACGTTAATTTAATGAAAATTAAGAAAGATTTCCATGTTATTTTCAATAGTTTTGCTTATGAACATTGTATGTATTTATTTTATTTGACCATATACCTGCTTGCATACATGTAAAATCTCTTCAATTGTAATAACGGTTGTTTAACTAAAAAAAATCGACACTAAGCTAGATATTTACTTTACTAAGAAAAAGAGGTAGTTTTTATGTCGACCAGTTCATTTTCACTACATTCTAACGTCTTATAATTAAAAGATAGTGTTGAGAACCAAATATTCAAAGGAAACAGTTGAAAATATACAATTTTTTTTTGGCTTTCTAATTAAAAATGGATACCTGCTTTGCTTCATTGCTGTAGCACTACAAACTTTATGAAAATGTTAAAAATTTCTACACATATTGCTGCAGACCTCCAGAAGTGTCCCACGTAGCTGATTAGGAAATTATGTACAAAACAAATGGCTCTTGGGAAAGAATTTTTAATAGATTAACAATGGCGGAAGTCGATAGATTATCGTTTGCAATGAGACTTTGAAACTTATGTAACAAATATGAGAAATGGTAAGTGCTCTGTTATAATTTCAGGTTTAGTTATGCGTACAGCTTTATACATAGGTTTAATTATGTACATACATATAATAATTCAACCAGTTCATGTATGGTTCTTGAAATGTAATCTAAAATATATTAATTTTCATAATTATGTACATACATATGTTCACAATTATGTGTGTTATAGATTTGTGACAGTTTGGTAGAAATCTACCTAAATTTTGGCCATTGTTTTTAATGCTATCACGAATCTAGACTTCTAGGCATACATATGTCTGAATTCATCTCATCCCAGAATGACTTACATGCCCACACACACATATATACATATGTACATATCTACTATTTTTTTTTGTTTTGAAATTTAAATTGGAACAATAGCAGTTGCACCACGATTACAAAATGTACACACACACATATGTACATATACACACACTCACACCAGTAATCAGACTGCACATTTATGTATTAGTTTTGTTGTTGAAAGCGAAAGCTTAGAGCGCCAAAGGTAGAATTATTAAAAAATGAAGTAAGTAATTCGTTTCGCCGACTTCGGTATACCATGCACCAGGTGAAACTATGTATATTTAAAACTTCCAAGACCAAATAAATGTCTTTCAAATTTTTTTTACATGCCTCATAACATATTCTATCTCGCTCACTCTTACAAACACAGGAGCCCTCTAAAATACGTTTATATGTACGTATATTTTCCATGGTAGCTTTAGCTTTGTTACTTTTTTGAAAGAAGCTTAATCTACTAAACCAGTACACGTAACAAATTTGATGTCTGTAGCTGGTATAGGATTTGAGAAAATCGGAATATCGTGGCCAAAATTCAATTTAACTCTATATATTTACATACTACACGAGTCTGCATACCAAGTTAGGTGGCTCTAGCTCTTATAGTCTCCGAGATCTAGGTGTTCACACATATGGAATGTTGATCCTCATCAAGAACACATATACTTCATAAGGTCGGAAATGCTTCCTTCTGCCTGTTGCATACATTTTGGCGACTTTAATATACCATTTCACCCTATGGGAGCATGGTATAAAAAGCTTTGATATGCACACACACATACATACGTAGGAAAATATATTTTGTTTATACCAACATTCACAAAGGAGTACCCACAAACACACAAAGGCACATAACTCTCAAGAAGAGTGGAGACGCAGACTTCTCCCGGAAATTTCAGAAGTTTAAATATACTTGAGCTGTAGCACTTGATTTCGCGATATTTTCTGCGAGCCCCAAATGGTTGGGTACATACAAATACATAAGCAATACACTGACAACAAAGAACTTACACCGTCACAGGAAAATAGCGCAAAAACCAATCTTCATCTTAAATAACATATTCAAAATTAATTCTACTTTAGAAATACTTCACACACAACTAATTGTTATTAATGAGTGAATTGAAATAAAAAAATATTAAATAAATAAAAAAGGCGACCGAACAACACAAGAGCTTAAAGCTTAATGTACTCATGTACTTCTACTACAACACACTACACTACAAAACACGACGACACGACATTAAACTAGCTTGGAGATTAAAGGACTCACAATTTAAAAAAACAATAAATAAATGAATTACCCTTGATAAAATCAAAAATAACCATATAAATATGAATGATGCAGAATCGACATAACCCGTAAATATTGTGGATTCCCTGATTAAAGACAGACAGAAGTATGTTTATAAACGAAGTAAATTTGTGAATAAATTTTGTAGTGTCGTGTAAATAAAACCATTACTACTTATGCACCCACATATACAAACTGTATGTGTGAGTACATAGGCGTAAAACAATAAGTATTGTGAGTTGAGGCACCGATTTAAGAATGCCCTGGACCCAGATAATAGTTATATTTTTCGGTTATTAAATTCGAATGAAACAAATGTTAATAAAAGAAACCATAAAACTTTGTATGTATATAAGCTAGATAATATTTAATGCCTATATGTATGTACCTATGTACATATGTACATATAATTCTCAAATTCAGACGTGACACGTTACTTCAATACACCCACTCACTTTTTGCAGGGTAAAAAAGCTTTATTTGTGATACACGTTGGGGCCATATGTTGTAATGAAAACATTCTCTGACAAACACACAAAACGTTTTCCGGAAAACTCGAGTATTTAATTTCTAAATTTAACGATTGATTTCTTATCAACAGATGCCTGCAACTATATTGATTGAGTCCAGGTGCGGATTTATCACTGGGGTACAGAATATTCTGTGACATGTGTATGTGCTTACTGTTATTTCAGTAGTAATGCAGAAAACCCCGGACTAATCAATTTACATATGTAAATATATTTCATTTCATAGAGACAACATTTTTATGTTTTAGGACTACTAAATTTTAAAATATCAAGCAACACATAAATTGTTTAGATTATTAAATATTAATTGCCGATGTCTGCGATACATCCATGTACTTATATTTTATTATTTTTTAGATCACTTGTTCCAACTTCCAAACAGCTTGGGCAAAGTTAAAAGCCCAAGCAAGTAGACTAATAAGCTTTTAATGTGTGTTAATAATCCAAAATAAAATGTTTTATTTCTATTCAAGAGCGACCAATGCAACGCAATCCATTCTACCAGAATACGCGCATTTGCTACAAGTTTGTAATTAAAGTTAACAATTATTTACTTATTTTTTGAATTGTTTTTGTGCTACTTTGTTAATCATATATAAAGTTATACATGCATATATACATACATATGTATGTATACAATATTTATGCATATTGAATTGAGCCTTGACCTTGGCCTTAACCTTTTTATTAGTTACCGGTTATAACTTAAAGCTTGTTTAAAAGCTATAAAAATTAAATACGTGAACACAATTTTCAAGTAATTGGATTATACAAACATGGCTGGAATTGAAAACAATTTGGATGTAACGGACAACTCTGATTCGGATGAGGTATGTGCAATCATTTTGTTGGGTTAATTGGGTTCCTGTCAACTGACGTTTTTTCTCGTAGTTTTATGATGCATTCTGTGATTTGGAAGATCAAGACTTCTCCTGTGATAATGATATGGATTTGAAAACCTCTCTTCAGGATGCCGAGCGAGCCATTGACTATTTCTTCAACAATCAATTTGAGGAAGCACGGAATCTGCTGCATCCATTTGCTCATAAAAGTCTTTATCATTCCATGGGTAATGCAGTGTTTGCATTCCTAGAAGCTGTTCTCACCTTCGAGGACATTGAACGGGCTTCAACAGAGCTGAAAAAATGTCTGGAATTGTGTCAAATGCTTCGCAAACGCAGCACTCTAAGTGAATCAATTGGCAACACATTCAAAAGGGTGCGCATAATTATCTAAATTCACTGCAATATTTTGTAGAATGTTTAAGTGCCTCACAGAAAAACTTCAACCAATTCACTGACCTGGAATGCCACGCGGAGTTGTGTATGGCGGAGGCACTTCTGATGAACGCCCTTCTCACATTTATTGAGGATGAGAATTTGAGTAGCTTGATCCGGGGAAGCTTAAAAGTGCGTCAGTGCTACAATAGCTTTAGGTAGGATTTGTCCTGTTATTGGGAACTCCATTTGTATGGAATGCATTCTTGATTTCCAGAGTCTGTGAACAGATAATGAAACACCGCGTTTGGGAATCTCAGGATGATTTGGAATCGACAAATCTGCAAATGCATTTTAATAGCGGAGTACACATGGGCATTGGAACATTCAACCTGATGATATCTTTGCTACCCGGACGCATAGTAAAAATATTGCAATTTATAGGATTCACAGCAAATAAGGTGGGCTTCTGATAGTCTGTTTGTGATCGGTATTTACTTATTAATTGCCATTTTAGACTGCTGGGTTAAATATGCTTCTTACAGGACATCGGGAAAATGGGTTACGACAAGTCCTGTGCTCACTCACTCTTTTGGGATACCATCTGATGGTGGCCTCTATGATCAGCGATCGCAACCGCAATGTCCAACTGTGCGATGATATTCTGGCCACGCAGTTAGCTAAATATCCAAAAGGTTTGTGGTTCCTTTTCTTTAAAGGTCGTCTAGAGCTGATCAAGGGCAATTTAGTGGAATCTGAGTTATGGTACCAAAAATCACTGCACTCTCAACAAATTTGGCCTCAATTCCATCTTTTGAGTTTTTGGGAACTGCTATGGTTATACAGCTTGTTGGGAAAATGGTCTGAGGCCGAACTTTATGCCACATATTTGCTGCAAAAGAGTAAGTGGTCCCGAACGATTTATGCATATCAGTTAGCCGCTGTTAAGATAACAGCAGCCAAGGCCAAAAGCAAATCGGGCTGCGAATCCCAGCCGGATCCGTCTGTCGACGCTCTGATGCTTGACGTACCCACATTTAAGCAGCGTATAGCTGGCAAATCCTTACCAATGGAGAAATTTATGATTAAACGGGCCGAGCGCTATGGCTGCCAAAACGGCAATCTTGTCCTGCCACTGATTGAACTTATGTACCTATGGAATTTGTTCAAATTTTTTAGTCAAAGCTGTAACATAGCTGATGACATATTACGAATGATTGACATGGAACTTACTAGCCTCCCGCAGTCCCAATCCGATTCTCATTATAGTGCTGATAACCGTGCGTTATGTTTGCTGCTGCGTGGATCTTGCTATCGTCAAATGTCAAAACCGGCTTTGGCCCTTCAGTGAGTTACATATACAAATGTATGTATTTAGACATTGTTACATTTCGTATATTAAAGGGATCTGGAGGAGTGTATAGCCATTGGTCAAAGCGGACCAGGACTTAGGGAGGACTTATTCTTGATTCCATATGCCCACTTCGAGGCTGCTCTTTGCCACGAAAAAGATAAAGCGGTGGCTATGCTTCAAAATGTAAAGTAAGTAGTATAGTAGTATAATTCCATACGGATGATCCCTATCGATATACATAGTGAAGGGCAAACCATTAAATAATTTTTAATACTCGAATTTTGTATTCCCAAGTCCTAGCATCATTTTATACTTTGTGTTTTTCGGCCAATCATTCAAAATATATTAAGTTTTTTGATTTGGGTGTTTGTATAATATATTACCAAAGAGCCAAACCACAATCGACACCTATAAGTTATTCATATCACATACGAATGATTTGCATTCCAATGCTCTTACAAATGCGGTCTAACTAACATAATTAATTTGATAGTTGAATAATGTATGCTAAAATATGCTGGTGTAAAATAAGTTAGAATAGTTTAATAACATAAGATTTTCTTCCAATTGACATTTACTTTTAGGAAAAAATTCTCGGGCTTTGCACTGGAGTCTCGGTTACATTTCAGAATACATGCTGCCCTAATGGACATAAGCGAACCAGATTGTGGTGGCCCGTAACATTTTAGGCGTGGTAAACCATTTAATCCTTCTAAAAGAACAAAAGAAAGCTGACATCAAGTTAATATTTTATCATTTTATTACTGTGGTAATTGTTGATATACATGTAATCTCATATATATATATACATATTTATATGTATATATATATATTTTCATATATATACATATATATGTGTACATATTACGACAAAGGGGAATTAAGCATACAAATACAATCTTATTCAATAAGGGTGTGTTTTTTGTTTTTTGTTGTAGTGTTAAGTGCGCATCAATACTATTAATTGAAATATTTCTTCATAGATTTTATAATTAGATTGTTTCCTTAAAAGCATATGTTTATGTTATGTTTATTTTAATAAATTTAATTTAACATTAAAAAATGCAGAAGCCTTATCTAATCAGTACTATGTATTCATCTTTCATCCATTAATTTATGTTTGCAATTATTTTGTATTTTTTTTCTTTTTTATTATTTTTATGTGGAGCATTTCTGCATATCCGCTAAGTACATTGCTCCATTCGAAATGCAAATATATAGAACATATATCTGTAACTATGCATTAAAGGGCGGACAAATTTTTAGATCCCATCCCAAATCTCTTTTTCTTAATGATTTCATTTCTTGACAGAGCACCTGTGGAACTGCGGATCGTTTTTTTGTTTTTGTTAATCTATCCGTGTTTTTAAGTAATACCTATTGTACAATGTTTGTTTTGCTTTTTTTTATTTCTATGATATATATAAATATATATTTATTCCTCAACTGGACTAAATCATTAACGGGGCAAATGGTTGAGTCTCCGTGAAAAATTCTTGATGAAAGCGGATAAATGATAGGATAAATTTTACAACACAGAGAATCGCGATCTGCTATTCCATTTGATTGCAAGTCCAAACTTGATTCATCCTCTATATACAGTTGAAAATATAAAATATATCGCTACGCTATCGAGAGCTAAATAAATGCGAACCAATTTGACAAATTTACATTTATGTCTTAAGATAAATACGAAAATAAAATAGATAAAAGGCATTTCGGTCTACTCTGTTCCCCAGTTCCCCAGTTACAGAGTAGAATGACAGACAATGAGGGAGTCGGAGAAAGCAGAGTATGTGGCAGTAAATGTTGAGCAAAATTATTTACACGAATATTGGTATTGGTTTAAACTTTTAAAACTTCGACACGGCCGTAGTTTAGATACTCTTACAAATTTTTGATTTGGTTCTGAGAAGTTGACAAAATTGATTCAAAAAAGGTAAAATCTATTTTTTGTTTGGTTGATGGATCTGTTACAATAAAATACGCAGACAAGCACCTTCCATATCTGAGCTTTCATTTCTCTATAGATAGTATAAATGTATGCGGACCAACAATGTAATTCTTATTAAAATGACAAAGAAATAAATGTCATGTGCTGGTTGCCGTCTCCAGACCAAAATCAATACTGTTTCATTGCAAGAGAGATGTAAATTTTGTTAAATTCTCAATAATCTGAATATGGGTGAATGGGTAAGTTAATATCAAATGGAAGTGTAGGTATCGTATGAAATAAATAATTTGAATATGCTATAAATGCACACACATACTGTAGCGTATGTATGTATGTACGTATGATGTATATGTATGTATATACAATATATGCATACGTTCTGACCAATTCGAGCTTAAATTCGAGTATGCCAGATTACTTTTTCGTATTATTAATTTTGTGTATTCGTTATATGTATATCACAAGTTTGAAGAGAGTAGAAAGTGGCGAATTAACTACTATTGGCATAAATCGGCATCGGATATAGAAATTCGATTCATATCGGGGACTCGTAATGTAACAAATTTTAGTTGCAGTAGATATTTTTATGATTACTGAACCACGATTCAATGGATCTGCTTTAGGACCAATTTAAAACTTTTTAGTTTTCTTCTACCGAAGCTGAAATTTATTTTGGGAAAGATCCCTGAGTTCCCGCGATTCGATCTCAACTAGCTGTATTAAGATGATTTACTTGAAAATCTCTTTGTGTCAAACATATTTTTTTTAACAATCGATGCCGTTTATAGTCGCATTGCGACTCTGATGACGCACAGACGACAAGGAGGCAGCGGCACCCGGAATGGTTGGGGTACTGTTGGGGTCCTCTAATGCGCGGAAGCGCAGGAAACCTTGCTCGGTCACCAGCATGCTATCCGAAGCACTGTTGGATGAGACCGATGCCGCCGCAGATGTTGACGAAGATGCAGCAGTATTATTTTGTACATGCAGGTGATGGTGTGCCGAATGAGGATGCGATTGTGAGTGTGGATGAGGGCTGTGGCCAATTACCGATGCCATCAAAGCATTGCCGTTGCCTTCGTTAGGGATACAGGGACCGTTCTCATTGCTTATCAAATTTGTGCACTCTACATTGCTTCCTGATATCATATCGTCATCTTCGTCGTCATCATCATGATCAGTTCTGGGCTCCTCCTCATCATCATTTTCAGCATCTTGATTGTATGGTTGTTGCTGATGCTGTTGTTGTTGTTTATGATTGAGTGAAGGTGGAACGCAATTGACCGACTCTCTGGCGAATAGTGCTAAATCATTGGATCGAGCGTTACGGCCTCCACCCCCTCTCTGATAATAGTGAGCTCTATCTCTATCTGAGATCCCCAGGGTTTGAACTCCGTTGCCCACTAACCGCTGTCCTCCAGCAGAGGCGGATATAGGCACTGGTATGGCGCGTCCGGGACCTCCCCCAGCACCAGATCCATTTGCAATGCTATTCAGCGTGCCACTTTTGCGGACTCCATTGAAATAGCCACGCTCGCACGTATTGTAACTGGCATATCGTCCACCTCCGCCTCCATTGGAGGAGGAACATGAGTTGGTCGAGTTGGAGCTGCGCCGTTCTGGATTTTCAAAACCAGCACGCTCTAGTGTACGCGTGTGACTGTTGTTATTGTTGTGCTTCCTATCACGGCTCTTTGTTAGCTTATGTCTAATATCTCCAGGCCAGCATTCATCATTAGAAAGGGGGCCTTGATTTAGGGTCTTTTCCTTAAATGTTGGTCGCTCGAAATTGTTGAATTCATAGCTTGAATTTTCCTGATGCATGGGCTCAGAGTAGCAGCTATCACTCTGCAATAGAAGCATTTGCTGTTGGGACGTTCCCGATGAACCGGATGCAGAACCTGAACCTGAACCAGAGGCTGAGGCGCCACTGCTTAAAGCGGTCGAGCTGCTGGCCGTATGAAGATTCTTGTTTAATTTTTGCATAGTTCCAGCACCAGGTCCTGTACCCATTCCAGTTGCGCTGGTACGTAAATCAAAATTGGGATTCTCGTAATGATCGGTTGTGGCGTCTGTCATATAATCCGTGCTCATGTATGCACCCTGCTCGTGCAATCGCATATGATGGGGATGGGGATGTGGGTACCGTTGTGATTGGGCCGACTGTGAAGCGTAATCAGCTATATTGTGGTTTACAGCACTTCTAATTGAGCCTGATCCCGTATCGTAAGGCCGTTGATACATTGGCTCTTGCAGCTGAAACTCACTCGGAGTTCCCGCCGTAACTGCTGTAGTCGTTTGACCCAAAGGATTAAGGGCATAGCTATCGTCATATATTAGCTTCCCAGTGCGCATGGTGTAGGTGTGAAGATTTGTATTTGTGTTACAAATGGCAGGATAGTCTGTCTCGAATTGTTCCTGACTGGAACTCGAGGTGCAAGGCAAAAAGAAATTATGATGGCCTCCACCTGCCCCAGGCTTTTCTCTAGGTATTCCATTGCCAGAACCTGGCGCGCCACTGCCGCCGCTTGATTGCCCGTAAGAGCCCATTCCCAAGCGTAAATCGCTACTGGCAGCAGCTCCAACTCCTCCCACATGACCTGAGGCATTGTGACCAACACTGGTCTTCAGCCCAGTAACCCACGAAATGAGCGTAATGATGGCAATCTCAATTAACCGAAGCGAAAACTGATAGCCCCACTGTAACCAATCGATTTCGACTATAGTGGCCTGGCTAATCAGTGGACGTGCTGATGAAATACATATTGCACCGAAGATTTGGAGAGCAGCCATTAAAACAAAGAGCAGTGCCGTGGCAATGGTGATGTGAATGGCATATGACAAATTCTGATATCCATGTATATAGTTTTGCGATTTGCTGCGCAAAATCCTTTTCAAGATGCGGTACAGGTACAGATAGAGAAGGCCCAAAATCAAGCAAATAAATATGTAGATGATCTGACAGATAAGTGTAAGCACTCGTGGCGGAGGCGGTGGTCCCGACACACTCGCTGACTGTCCGGATTGCTGAATGGGTTGACCTGGCTGACCTTGGCTCTGCTGCTGGCGGCGAAAGTATTGATGCTGGTGTTGCTGCTGGTAGTATAAATGATGATTCTGTAGCGTATATGACTCGACATAATGCAGTGTAATGCAGAGCACAATGTGAACACCACAGCCTACGATCACAGTTAGGGGGCGTATCAAAGCGGAATAACGGTTGTTCTTGTGGTTCAGAGACTTCAGAAACAGGTACAGCATTAGCACGGCAAATGCCACTGTCAAGAATGTGGCCGGCAGATTCAGTAGCAATTCGGCAGCAAAGATGTGGAAAGTGCCGTGAATGTTATAGGCATCGAAGCATAGATAGGAAATGCGCATTATGCAAATGACAATGAGGATGAGATGTATGCAAACGAAGTAGGATTGGGCAAAGAGATGAGTCAACTTATTGTAAGTGAGCAGTTTGTAAAGAGAGTAAACGGATAAAATTGTAAAGAGTACCACAGACAAATAGATATGCACGTTCCATGCCCAGGTCCATGTGGTGTGAGCTGAGGCGGCTGCAGCTACAGATGCACCTGATCCAGAGCCGGAAGTTGTTGTCTCTGCCGAACCAGTGGCTGGCACACCCATGCTGGCTGTTGGCCTGGCTTGGTTGTGATTAGTGGTTGCATACGAATACGATGTGGCCGCCACATCACCTATAGCCGCAGCCGCCGCCGGCGTTGTCACCGAGGACGTAGACTGGTGATAGCTACTCATATTCTGTCCACCGTAGGCAGCGACGGCGTGGTTTAAATCGTCTTGACCACCAGGGGTGTGTTTACTTTGATTTATATTGGGACTGGCGGCACTCGACGGTGCTCCTACATCATCGCTCTCTCGCTCTGTTGGAGACGGTCTTCGTTCTGAGCCAGTCGTCGCAGAAGATGTTCCATTCTCGATTAGAACAATGGGAGATGATGGTGGATGGTGATAGTTCGTGAGAGGACGTTGAGTAACCTGCTTTAATAATACTGCTGGGATGTCACCCTTGCCATTTGAGCCCAGGATGCGGCGTATGTTGGGTAACACTTCCTGTCGTTTCTTCGTGTCCTTGGCAGTATCCTTGCCGGACAGGTGAGTTCGCTGTTGTTCGCTGCTGCTGTTAGCATAGTCATCATTTCCGTATGGAGATGATGGCCGTGCAGGTGTATTAAGCGCCTTCTTGCGATCAACATCGAAAGCCGAAGCTGCACCCTGAGTGCTGGTGGATACAATGGGATTTTTCGTATCCCCTCCCACACCATTCACATAACTTACATTTGCCATGGCATTTGGTTCATTGGCCCCTGCCCCTGCGAGATCTGGCGGACGATAGGGGATCCTCTCATGACCGGGCATCAGGCTAGGAGGTGGGATCGGCCTTCGGTTGATATAGGTGCCAGTGTTGGCCATGAGGCCGCCTCCGCCGCCTCCCTCATTATTTGTGCCACGCAACGTTGGCTTGTCGGCAAAAGGGTTTTGATACTCTGGTGGCAACGGCGGAGTAAAAAATGATCTCGATGGCGGTGAGTATGAAGGAATATCACCCGGATACATGGGTATTGTCGGCGCCTGACCATTTGTCTTCTTTAGTAAATTTGGAACTGTAAATATGATAAAATGAAGAAATACTCATATATTGACATCAGAGGGCTGGATTTTGATAACCTACTTGACGGCATTGGTGTCGAATTGTACTGCATTGGGTGACGGTGACGATCTCTATCGTGCGAGTGATGTCGGTTCGGATTTGGGTAGGTCGGATTATTATTACTCTTTAAAATGTCGGCATTGGGCGCCGACGTTGGCAAGGCATGATCTCTTTCCAGGTCTAACTCGTAGTTTCTGTGGCGGCCACCGCTTCCCCCACCGCCGCTGCTCTGTTGCTGATGTGATGACTGGTATCTAAATAATTTGCAACAAGAGGGCAAACAGCCATTATAATACCAATAAATGTGATAGTCGTATTTGTTTGTTTATTTTATTAAATAAAATAATTTAATATGTTATATTTTTAACCGTAATCCAATTAATATCTTACCTTTGCGTGGTCAAAAGAGGAGTCGCAACTGTTGTTAGGGCTAACGCATAGCTGCTGTCGGGTATGCTACGTTTGGTCGTCGATGTCGTCCCATAGGCAACCTTTATTAAAACAGCAGCCACGCTTCTCTCCAAGTTGTCCAGCTTGTCGAGATATCCGCCAGCTGCCGCCACTGGAGACGTGCCCAATGAAATGGCATTGCTCCGACTACTAGTAGCGTTATTGTCCGAAACCCCCTTGGCTGTTGCAGCCACGTCATGGAGCTTTGTTGCCACCACATCGGTTTCCTCGACCAAAAGCGAGTGCGCGAAACATATCAATTGAGACGCAATGATTAGCAGCAACGCCCAGTAGATATGTCGCGGACGTCTACGCATAATTAGAGCCAAAGAGCTAAGATAATGCCGTAGAATAGGCTATTGCAAGTTTTGTTCCCTTTCTCCCGCAACTGTGGCTGGAGAAGGCACAAATTCGAGCGATTATACTAGTACCGTAATTGTAACAAAAACTAGCGTTGGATCTGAGACGATTAAATACTTGTAGGCGATTACGTCTCCGCAGCGTTAAAGTGGGTGATGTTTCATTTGGAATTTGATTGATGGCCTCTGGCGCACTTTTAATTATGAAGGAAAACGCTCCTTGGGATAAAGCTCATGGAATCAGCTGTGGAAAAATATTAATATTTTTAAATGTTGTTATGGAATGATTATACATAGTTTAATATTTATTTAAAGGCAATAATAGAATAAAACCAGAGAGCAGGGGCTAACTTTGGCAGTGCCAAAGTTTGTATACCCTTGCAACTTTATACTGTGGGAGCTATGTGATATAGTCACCCGATCTTAATAAAATTTGGCATAGTCATTAATAGGTATATTAAACTGATAAATTAAAGTGGTCCGATCCGGCTGAATCCGAGATATACAACGCCTGCAGTATATATACACCCTATACAAGCCTACATGCAAAATTTCAACTCTGTAGCTCTTACGGTCTAGGAGGAGTTTGCGTTGATCCAGACGGACGGACGGACGGAGATGCTTCCTTCTCTGCGTTGCACACTTCTGACCAAAATTAATATACCCTTTTTGCAAGGGTATAAATATGAAAGGTATTAAAAATACTATTAATGAATTAAGTAAGTCGTCTCGTCGACTTGGGTAAAATTTATAATAACAAATGCATTTTCGTATTTAAAAAAAATTTATTTACATGCTTTTTACAAGCATATACATATTAGTATTTCGCTCACTCAAGCATAAGAGCACCCTAGCGCCCCCACCAGCCAACGGCCACTTCCGGCCATATAAAAATATGCATAACTTGGCTCTTTGTAGTCCGATTTAGATCAAATTTGGTGTTTTGCTGGATATTAGTATCAAATTTAAGTGTACTAAATTTGATTGGGAGGTAGAAAATTACGGGAGATAATCGAGTTATTTCAAATTACGGGGGCAAACGGGGCATCTTTACATATAAAAAATGTGCCCATTTACTAAGGAAATATACTATACAACTATGGTGTCTCTAGGTAGAATAGTTTTTGAGAAAATCGGTTTTATTTAATTTGCGGGGGCGGTAGGGGGCGTTCCAAAATTTTTACAAATACAAAATATGCGCATTTACTAAGCAAATATACATACCAAATTCTGTGTCTCTAGTTGCAATAATGTTTGAGAATATACATATTGAGAATGTACATATTACACGAGACTAAAAGTACATATATGTATTATGTAGTAACATAATTTGGTGACTCTAGTACTTATAGTCTCCGAGATCTAGGTGTTCATACAGACGGACGAACGGATGGCTAGATCGCCTAGGCTTTTGATGCTGATCAAGAATATATATACTTTATGGGAAAAGCTCGGAAAAGCTTCCTTCTGCCTGTTACATATTTACATTTTGGCGACTTTCACCCGTGCCGAAGTTTGTATACCCTTGCAACTTTACACATACCAAATTTCTTGACCTTTAATTGTAGTAAAAAATACAAAAAATTACAGTCAATGTTTTTCACCGATCGTTCCTATGGGAGCTATATGATCCGATCGTAATAAAATTTGGCACAGTCATTGAAAGGTATATTAAACTGATAAATATTCATTTTTATGAAAATTGCGTGAAAAGTAACGAAGGTTTTGATAAAAGTCACTGTTTTTGGCCGATCTTCCTATGAGAGCTACATGATATAGTCACCCGATCTTGATCAAACTTGGTACAACAATTAATAGCTAAATTAAACTAAAAATCGTAAATTTTTATGAAAATAGCGTAAAAAGTAATGAAGTTATTGATAAAGTCACTGTTTTCAACCGATCGTTCCTATGGGAGCAATATGATATAGTCATCCGAACTTGATTAAATTTGGCACCATAATAAGTGTAATAAACTCACCAATATTAAATTTCACGATAGTAGCTCAAAAAAAAAAAGGAAGTTATTGAGAAAAGTCACTGTTTGTGACTTTGCCGTTTGTATTGTAGCTACGATCTATACAAACTGTGCAGAATATACAAGCCTACATGCAATTTTAACTTTGTAGCTCTTACGGTTTAGGAGTTCGCGTCGATCCAGACGGACGGACATGGCTATATGAACTCGTCTCGTCATGCTGATTAAGAATATGTATACTTTATATGGTCGGAGATGCTTTCTTCTATGCGTTGCACACTTCTGACCAAAATGAATATAATTTTTTTGCAAGGGTATAAAAAGACGGATATCGAAAAAGAATGAATGGAAAAACCATAAACAATTAAATTTGGATTCCTAGCCGGCATAGCTATTTACATACTACACGAGTCTACATACCAAATTTGGTGACTTTATTTCTTATAGTCTCCGTCTTTTGGGGACTTTAATATACCAATTCACCTTATGGGTGTAGGGTATAAAAATCAAATTCCAATAAAACAACATAGACTGTTTATGTATTTTTTGAAAACTAAAATTAAAACTATTCGCTCTCTGATAAACCTTGAATGTTCAGTAATTGAGGCTGGTTTTGTAAGCTGACTATCAGTTACAAAAAATTGGTCCAACGTTTGGTGGACAGCTTTTTTTACTATGGCCTTCGGCTTAGACGAAAAGTACATCCGTACAATAGCCTAGGATTTGAGCCCGGATCCTGGTTCTTCAGTTGCCTATTAGACTGGACCACTTAGACAATTCCTCTACCGAGGTTTGCGGCTTTCTATATACTTCAGGCATTGTGTATCTTGGATTCAGCCGGATCATATTGACCACCTCATTGGCTCAATCAATTGAAAACAGGTACTTAAAAAAACGAGCGACCTACTCAAAAGTACATATTATCATTGTTAAGTTAAATATTCTACCAAGTTTAATTAAGATCGGATAGTCACCAAAGTCAATAAAACTATTTCGTTTCTTATGCGTTGTCGCCAAAGTAAATGATTAACTTACGCCTTACAAATCTTATATTCTGGAAGTTTTGATTAAAATCATATAACTAGGTACATATATCATATATCAGATAACTAGGTACATATATCATATATTTGTATTTCCTTCTTAGGCAGTAATTCTAATTTTTAGATCAAGTGTTAAAAAAAAAAATCGAAACGTTATATTTCCGCAAAACTTCTCGTGGAATTAATAATTCCACGCGTAGATATATCGTTGTCCATCGTTACCAAATAATTACATATACATATGTTTGACAAATACAAAGGTGTATATATTAAGCAGAGGTTGGCTAAGAATGTGGCTTGCCACCTGTTTCTAAAAGTTAATACACAATTTAAATTTGATCAACATTTTACGATAAGCCTTAATGATTACAAGTGTTACAATAAAGTGGTACAATTATTTCATCCCACAATCTGCCTCTTCTTTAACTAAGACTTTTGTTTAGAAACAAACGTAAAGACAGGTGCGTGCTACATAAATTACAATATTTACCTTGTCTTTTTCTATAGGTAAATAGAGAATCCCATTTATTACATAACCAAAATACGAAATAGTAAATTTGATAAACCCATTAGAATTTAGTGTAGTTTTATGTACATACATTTGTCTAACTAGGCTCTAAGGAGGACTTTAAGGACGACAACTCTCAGATTTGTCAACCGGCATATGCACGAATAGCAAAATTTTTAATGCTCTTATTTCTTTAATGTGGTTGAAAAAGTCTTAAGAAAGTTTAAACTCAATAATTAAAATGAAATAACGCATAAACAATTTCAAAACCAAATCAAAAAAACTGCGGATAAATTATTTTTCTAAAACAAGCAAATACACATGTATTTTTTCAGATAAATATGCGCACGTACATATGTATGCATATGTGTGTATGCACATTCACACACATGTATGAATTCACTTGAAGAAAACAAATATCGATCGATACCTTCGAAAAATGCACACACACTTACACAATGCACACTCAGAAAAACAATTGTGTCTACGTGATGTACATATGTATGTACGCACTTCTTCATCGAATGTATACAGCATACATCGGTATATGCATATTATGTACATAAATACATACATACCACTGAGCTTAACATCAGTTGCTGGACGTTTTTCATATCGAATTTCTCTTCAAATCAAATATTCCTTTCTCAATGGTTTGAAGCTATATTAAAAGCTGGGCGATTTTAGTGCAATTGTCAAATTTGGATCCATGTTTGTACATCAAACAAGTTATTTGTACTGTATGTACACTATTTAACACACACACACACATGTACACGAAGGTTCGTAGGCAGAGCCAGAGGCAGAGCACCTGGGCGTAGCGTATATACGCTCATATCATAAATTAATTTGTTTTCACTATGTTACTGTCCATAATACTAATGTCAAATGTCTTATTCACTTATTCCACTGCATTAGTTTTTATTAAATTAATTCATTTAAAAAATACAAAGCAAAAATGTTGATATTTTATGTATGTATACTCGATTTTTTTTCACAGCTACAACATGACTCGTCAGCACTCGACGTAACTCTTTACGTTATTGTAAATTATCGATAGCCTTACGTTGTTTTGTACTGGCGCAGTCGATTGTGAAATAGGACTCTGGCAATGTGTTTATATATGATATATATTTTTATTTTTATATTAGTAAATATTTTTCATACAAATATTTAAATTTGCGCGATGTTGTAATTACATTTTGGAATTGTAATTTAGGTAAAAATTTGAATTTTTCACTTCATACCGCTTTTATCGATTGCATGTTTGTTTGTTTGTTACCGATTGATCTAACTGAAATATTAAAAATCATTAAAAAGAAATTATTGTACCATGATATCAACACTTTCATCTAAACATAATAATAATTAAATATTTATAAAGTTATAATTATAGTATATCGATGTACCTACTGAAATTTGAAAATATTTAATATGTAATAGTCCTGTAAATACCGAATAATATACATATATGTACATATATTTATAAAGGACTTTTCTTGTCTTGTATAGTGGAAATAGCAAGTCATTAGCTATTTTTTTAATATTTAAAGTTAGTTTATATGAAGAAAATAAAGAACTCATAATAGACATTATTACACACTTTGAATACAACATAGTGAATACCATAAAAATTCCTAGTTTCAAATTTCAAAAATTCTGCGCTCAAGTGCAGTTTATACATAAACTAATCAAAATGAAGCAAGGTCAACAGTTTTTTGACTCGTTCTGAGTTTTGGCTTTTATATTTTTCTTTTGTAATTTCAGTTTTTAGTTTTATAATTGAGCATAATACTCAGTATTATAAGGTTAATAATTGAATAATTATAACTAATTAAATTAAAAAACAATATTTTTTTAATATAATGTTAAAATTTTTATTTTTTATACCCTTGTTTGAGTTGTTAAAGTATTTCTTGACAGACTGTCAAGAGAAATTTGTAAAATGTACATACATATGTAGATAAGAAGGATGTCATAAAAATATCGATGAAATTGTTCATTGACTATGGCCATATCTAGTTCGCGGAATGGGTAGTTTTGGTCAATAGAAAAAAACAATAAAATTTAGTATAATGGGGGCAACGATGGTCAAGAATGGAAATTTGCTGGATGCTCTTCCGTCGCAGGTCGGCACGTTGCACGTAGTGATGCTGGGATTAGACTCAGCTGGAAAAACCACGGCCCTCTACAGACTCAAGTTTGACCAGTATCTGAACACAGTGCCTACGATTGGATTCAATTGTGAAAAGGTAGAAAAAGAGTCGGAAATGGGATCAGCAATAGCTAGATCGGAGGAAATTTTATAAAAAATCAAAAGGATATTTAAATCTTCAAGTTAGAAATACATATATACATATGTATGTTGTATATAACAAGACAATATAAAAATGTCGAACATGATAGGCCTAAATTTAGGGCACGATATTAGCACTGCAGATTTAGAATCAGGCTTTGATAATTTTCTAAACTATTTTTTTATTTTGAATTTTCTTATTAAACGTATTATTTACTTATAGGTACAAGGAACTCTAGGAAAAGCGAAGGGTGTACACTTCCTAGTCTGGGATGTCGGAGGACAAGAGAAATTAAGGCCATTGTGGCGAAGTTATACAAGGTATAAGTGTCAGATTAAATCGAACTATTTATTAACTGGTACGTTTCTTTCAACCTTTGCAGATGCACTGACGGTATCTTATTTGTTGTAGACTCTGTTGATACGGAGCGTATGGAGGAAGCAAAAATGGAACTAATGCGCACAGCAAAATGTCCAGATAACCAGGTACGTGCACCTGACAATTCAGATTAATGTCTCTTATTTATACTAAAATTTGCACAGATGTGAATTTTGAAGTGTAATTGTAAAATCTGTACCGATTGGTAGCTAAAATTTGCTTATAAAATATGGTCATTGCATTGGTTGTTAATAAGTCACAAAGGCCTATTTTCAAAAGAAAGTATTAAAATCGATCCAGTTTAAAACTAAAAGTGAAATTCTCTCAGTTGCGAATGATTATATATTTTTAAAGGTCTACAGGATTCAATATTTTGTGCTGTTAACTTAATACTGTCTCGGTTTTATCCTACATTCAGCCTACTTTCTAAAATATTTTATTCTCTTTACAGGGAGTCCCAGTGCTTATTTTGGCGAACAAACAAGATCTTCCAAATGCATGTGGTCCAAAAGAACTTGAAAAGCTCCTGGGGCTGCATGAGCTGCATATTTCACACATGCAAAGTCTTCCCCAAGTAAGCTCGGGCTCCTCATCGACAGGAAACTTAATGGGCTATAATGCACCAAACCAAAGTTATAGGGAGAGTGAAAAAGATCCCAGTCAAAATTCATCACAGATGTCACCAGCTCCCGACGAGGGAGGAAATGTGTCAGCACATTCATTACATTCCTGCCACGATGTCGATGGCAAAGACAAACCTCTACACATTACACAGACATCGACATGGTCGGCGTCGCCGCCGCTGACAACGACAAACAGCGGCTCCCATTTTACAGTTAAGGGTCATAGTATAATTGAATCGAAGTCTGTGCAGCTAAAGGGATGGTATATACAACCAGCGTGTGCTATAACTGGAGAAGGATTACAGGAGGGATTGGATGCATTATATGACATGATTTTAAGGCGACGAAAATTGAATAAAACGCATAAGAAAAAGCGGTAGTAGAAATATCAGATAGTGCCTGTCTAAAAGCGTGTACCAATTAAGGATAATTTAGCACAGTTTAATAAACGCATGCACAAATATCGTATGTTCATACATTTATATACATGTATGTACATACATACATGTCAATGTTTAAAACAAGAGTGTCTCTTTTTGGGCAACTATTTCCGCGAGTGTCTATTCCTGACTGATTGGTCTGGATTAATTTATACTAGTCAAATATCAAAATTGTGAACATATGCATAAATTTACCGAACTGTGGATATGACTTGTTGTAAGTTTTCATATCTAATATGTAAACAGATCATTGACACACACACTCTTTTACTGACTTTTCGCAAAATTTTCTTATATCAGATAATAATTTGAATCTAAAGAGAAATTATTGCTAAAACATCCCCTAGGGGAAAGGTCTGCTAACCGTTGAGCATCACGATAACAGTTTCTACTGTTATTTGGAGGTCATTAAATTAATTGGTTTTATACGGTAAAAGGATGTTCGTTTTTGTTAAGTATTTTAAAATACTATCTTGCCTAGTAGATCGAATTTGACACTCGGAATAAAATGATTTGTTAAATAAAATTATTATTTCTTTTTTTAAATTTGATTATTTTAATGAAAAAGCTACAGCGTATGCAACAAATGGAACAAATTATTTCCGATATTATAAGGATTACATGTATGTATATATTTATTAGTATTAACAGTTACATGTAAGATCTTATCCAAAATTTTATAAATACATATATTCTTTAATTTAACTTATTATAATATAAAAAAAATTGGCAGGATTCTTTTAAGATGTTGGCGACCCAAACTTTGAAACTTTATTCTTTAAAAAGGAAAAATTAACTTTCATTCATAAATGCTAGATTGAATAGGACCTTTAAACGTGGGTCTTCTTCGCAAAGGGTCCGCTATTTTTCTTCCAAATTTCTTGGTTAGTAGTCGCTTCTTTTCAGCACTGTATCAGAATCACGTCATCGGCATCTCTTGCAACAATAAAGGAATTGGGAACAAAACAGAAACGGAACCACTCTAATTTATATGGTTGGTTTTTTGTGCGTGTATGTACATATATGCGAGTTTTAAATAAAAGTATATGTATCGAATAAGCTTTTTCGAACGAGAGCGTAGACCTAGACCACGACCATATAGTGTATGTGTAGTAAATAGAGAAAATGTGGACTATGGCGGCAGTGTGGAAGCTATCTTTGATGTGCACTCATATTCTTGAGATCGAACGGCATATATATGTTCTTCTTCATTCGAGGTCATTTTAGTCCGGATAGCATTTTAATTTTATTGTCTTACAATAGATCGGTTGTACTAGATACGTTGTACGAGCTTCAAATTTAAAATCGCACAAAATCTTTGCAAATTGGTAAGTGTGTAAAAATAATTGATAATTTTTATTGTGGCCGTGTCTTATATAAATTATTCATATATTTACTGCAAATGTGAATATATCGAAAGTGGAATACGAATATTAAGACAGCGAACTCATATATGTATACTCATATCATATTTGTGTGTATTGATATTTTTTTATAAATAAAAAACCTCATATACGAAACTGTGTAATTTAAAAAAAATTCAACCCGGTTAGTTATGTAATGACGCTGATCGAGTCTGAGAAAGAGTATTGATTCGAAATTTGAATGTATGTAAAAGTGAATATGCGTATCTTGGTGTTTATGTACATACAATTGTACGTACGTATGCATGCTGTCAAAAACGAATTGAATTTTCGCACCTGTTGATCGTGTTTATCATTAACACAAACAATCCTACATATATACATACATATAAATAAATTGTTTTAATACTCTTATATTCTGTAAAAACATCTAAATCAATACCTTCTGCAATGGATACAAGGGGAAAAAAGAAGAGAATTGGAATATGTTTAGATGCCCTTGCAAAAATTTAAAAATCCTAATTGATTTAATGGATTTGAATGACAATGGAATCCAAGTATTTTTGAAGGCAAATATTAAACTTTTTCGCGTACAATATCCAAATATTTGTTGACTAAATAAAACATCGATAGGCCAAATGGGAATGCAATTCAGGGTCCAGTATGAAGTTTATTTATAAAAAAGGGTATATTAAACTTCCTATCAACGCATTGAAGGAAGCATTCCCGACCATCTAATTTAGATATATGTATGTACATATATTCTTGGCCAGCACGACCAGCAACACCAGTTCATATAGTCATATCTGTCCGTCCGATTTATTCACCGAAGACTCCTTCAAGACCGTTAAGTTTCTATACACTGAAGGCACTATATTTCGGATTTAGCCGGATGGGACTGTTGTATCCAACATCTGCCATGGAAACGATTGCTAATATTTATCGATCCTGAAATAGTTAGAGCATTTAACAGGGTACAGTGATCTAGCCCATTTCAAATGAAATTTACATCGGTTGGAGGGGTTAGGTCCCTTTGGCGTTGTCTGCCCATAATTTACTAAATATGTAGGTACATATGTTTAATTACATTTTTCTTCTATTATCAGAACATTTCTAAAAACAGGAGTTGGAAAACATAAAAAATGGATTCGAATTCCGAAGTCGTGGTGAGTAAAAACTGCTTTAGATTTCGGCAGGAGAAATATGTATATACATTCATACACAATTTGTAGGTTCATTAGACCAGGTTTTTAACAAATACATATATCAATTTTATTTGTTTATAGTTTTTTCCTTTTTTTTTTGTTAAAAAAACTGTCTAATGTTCGTGCAATATATTATATACCTTTAATCTAATTCTTTCCCAACGAAAAGACAACGGTTCCTGAAGTTGAGCCATCGCAGTCGGCCAATAATGTCGAAGAGAGCAAGGAAAGCGAAGCTCCAAAGACAGTTGAGACTGTGACTATTACGACAAAGGAAAATGTCGAAAAGGATGAGGACGATGCCCAAACAAAAACCACAACGACTACAACGGTTAAAGTTGCCAAAAAAGAAAACGGAGAAGAGACAACAACAACGACAACGACCACGACAGTGTCGGTGGAAGCACCAAGTCCGGACGATGCGGTTACTGTAACTGTTGAATCTCAGGAAATAGAAGTCGAACCAGAAACAGAAACAAAAGTAGAAACTGTTACGGAAACATCTACGACGAAAGCTACTGAACCCCAAGATTCAGATGCTCAAATTGAAAAAGAATCCAACACTGTGGTGGAGGCTAGCGTTGAGCCTAAAGCTGAGAAGGAGGAGAATGTTAGTGTAAAGGAGGACACGCAGGTTGAAAGTGAAGAAATCGAAGAGGTAGAAGAAACCGAATCAGAGGCAGAAGAAGACGATGCTGAAGATGAAGATAATGATGAAGAAGAAGTATCTTGTATCGTTCACAGTATAAATATTTATCCTAAATACATATATGCGAATATTGCAAATTTGCAAGCTGCTTAATTGCCCCCAATGCTTATGCAGCAGTAGGAGGATGATCTAATAATGAGAAGAAAAAACATAAATGCTTCGAATATTTTTAACTGCTGCGATGCGATGATGAGAAACACAGAGAATCACGTCTGCTGATATTTTTGTTCTTTTCTGTATCCTTGTTTAAATTATGCCTATTTCACAGGATTATATATTATTCTTATTTACATATGTACATATGTATGTATGTCCATAAGTACATATGTATGTACCGCTGTTGCCTAGGCTTGGCTCATTACTAATTCGTCGAACAAACATACATTTATTCATATTTAGAACTACAACCATCCCACAAACATACATACATACATACTTACCTAAAACGTATTTAGCAAAAAAGCGTAAACAATTTTTATCGAGTTGAATATTAATATTATATATTTTTCTTATATGTTTATCAATTAGGAAGCTGAAGAAAAATCGAATGTTTCAGTCGATCAACCATCAAAGGAACCTGTTGAGGTCAAACAGGAAACTGAGGAAACCGTATCCGTGACTGTGAAACCTCCCAGCACAAAGGTAAAGGAGAATTTTTGGTTTTGTTTCTTTTTTTTTCGCAACTATTAGGTGAATTAATGAATCTTCGTTTTATTGTAATTGCTTAGACCAAAGAGGCTGAGGAAAAGACTCCTGATTCAGTTGACCAAGCAGATGCACCAACGGATATTAAGAGTTCGACTATTAAGGTAAGGTATTTGTGACTGTCTGCTTTACCTGGGCGATAGCCGGAAGCAATATTATTTAGTTTCAGGGCAGCTTGGATTACATTTTTTCTCTTTTCTTTTTTTTTTTCTATAAACAGAAAGACTTCAACGATCAAATCCAAGATATCATTTCTGATATTGATGTGAATATAAAGGCTCAAGAAAAAATTACTAAACTAAAGGAGCAGGAGCTGCAGCTTATTCAAAAGCAACAAGAATTGGCGAATCAAATTAAGCAACAACAGATTTTGGCTCAACAGCTAATTGCTCAAAATCAGTTAAAGCAACAGCAGTTAAATGCCCAGCCGCAGTCGATACCGCAGGCATACGATGTCAAAGTACGTACAAAAAATGTAACCCTTTATTCCAGTCACGGACTTACATATTTTATACATTCCACTATATTAATGAATATTTTCGAATGGAAGCCATAAGATTGAAAAACTATTAGGAATGAAATGGCTATTTCATTCCTAATAGTTTTTCAATCTATTAGGAAATCCAAAAATGGGATGCAATTGATAGCATTGTGTGGTCCCAATATGGTCCATACTTATCTGGAATTTCTAGAAATCTCATTATAAGCAAAACAATATTAATAATTTTGTTGGTATTCCGAAGATAAGTAAACAGTAGGTAGTTGACGATTTCTCGTTTTAAACCGACCCGAATGGCGTATACCCTGCGCAGAGTATGAACATTCTCATGATCAGAATTAAAACTTATCATGCACCTGTTAATCAGTTCAATCGTATCTTATGGCCTTTGGATATTCACTATACAATTTTCTATTTCACACTAGAAATCGTTCCGTTAAAAACAGTAAAAGTAATACATTTTTTGTAATTAGGTGAATTGTTCCTGCCAATACTTTACTTTCTCTAGTCTCGATGGTTTCATTGTTGTTTACCGGCTACGCTCGATCAGGAATATTCATAAATAATCTGTCTGTTGAACCGAGTTTTAATATAGCAATTTTAACTCAATAGCCATTGCGAATAAGTAATTGTTGTTTTTTTGTATTGTTGCATTGTTTTTCAGTTTATCTTATAGGAGATTAGTAGATATTGCCATTTACTTGTTCCCCTAGTATGGATATTGATCTTTTTGACTTGCATTCATAGTCATAAATCTGAAAGAAAATTTGAATAAATCAAGAGCATTTCTTCTGTACAGCAGATTTTGAATGTACATATATCGCACTCTGATACTTTGCACATACATATTCTTATATACTTGCAAATGTTTGCTAAGATAACGACTAATGTGCTTTGATTAGTCCACATTCTCTTTCTCTCTAATGGCATCTATAATTAGCAATAGAGAGAGCTCCAAATGCGATACATAAATACATGTACATAGATAAATATATATATATATATATATATATACATATGTGCACATAGATATGTATTGTGGCGAGATCTATATACAGACACACACATACAAATATTTAGGGGCTATTGTGTGTATCATCGTTAGATGAAAATTTTATTGCTCGGCCGTCTTCTAGTATCGAAAATTAGGCGGCCATAATGCATTACGTTTACACGTACGAAATCCTCGGACTTTTAGTAAATACGTAAAAACAATTGTATATTGCATATTTCAAACAATTTTGAATATTGAGAGCCCCAAAAATGAATTGTATAGTGGAAAGGAAGCGCGGCTTTCGGCCAAGCGATCTTCGCGATCCGAGTAAACGAAACATTTTACTACATCTGAGTACACAAATGTGGCAAAGAAGAAAAGTATGTAAATTGAGAACGCAAAATCGAAAGAATACAAAATTCGTATGCCATGAGATTTCGTCAATATTTTTAGTCGCGTACTGATCCTCAGCTTTGTAAACAGCTTTGACTTCTTAACACCACAAACCAATCGTCCTTATTGAAGCTTAGTTAGATTGTTTTCCAATGTAATTAAATCCAAATAGGAATCCACAAATGTATCGAAGGCAGTTGATTTGCGCAAAATATTCACACCAGCTACCGATGCACCTGAAATATTGCCGAAGAACCGTAAGTATCTTGTCCTGAATATGAAAAAATAAAAGGTGATACGTAAAGACGTATTAATCTGCAATATATCCAGACTACCCAATATACCAACACGTATGATCCATTCATTCATTCATTCTATCATTCAATCATTTGCCCTTGTAAAATTTCATTCCAAAAGATTGAATTGCGGCTGCATTAACCACGACTAAAACGACAACAACTGTGGACCAATTACGTATCGCCTTTTAAATAGCAATATTTACAATCTTAAATTAAAACTTATGGAACTGACTTTCAATTTGTTCACTCGATAGGAAAGCTATATGCCTCATCGGCATTTTATTCCCCGTCACTGCATCCTACTGTGGAAGATCAGGTTGAGCTGGCCCGCCGAATATCGCATTCGTTGAGCGATATAAGTAACCAAAAGTCAAAGGGCCAATCTATGTTTGTCAATCGAAAAAAACGCTCAGTCAAATGGGTTCACGAAGGTTGTGCTCAAGGTAACAGTTGTGGTCAATTGATGCATGCTAATGGTCATTGTGTGTTCAAGCGCAGTTACGGGTTGAGTCGGTATAATTTATTAGTGATTCGGTAGTACATCTTATTGTGGAGACAGCCTCCACCACCCCGTTACAGGTGACCATTTTCGATAGTGCAATTTAGCCAAAATATTATAACTTGTGTTTGTGCAAGGTGTATATACATACATATGTACATATGTAGTTGTATATCGGCTCAATTTTTTTTTAAGTGTTAACTGTGCTAGTTCAAGTGGCTATTGTTTTATGGGGATAATCTAGTCGAAAAGCAGTGTACATTTATGTTACAAACATTTCTATCAGTTGTTAAAAAAATTAAATTTAAAAATCGACCAAGCTTATGGAAGTTATGTCCCAATAAAGTGGAGAAAGAGGATCTGCACTTTTGTAATATGGTAGATATGTTTATGATAAGTACAAATGTCCCAATGACAAGAAAAATTATTAAGTAAAGATATTAGTTCCAGTTCGTTCCATTAAAAAGTCTATTACTTATATAACTATCTTAGAATGCTTCTTTAAATTAAATTATAGAACCCAAAAAAGGTTACGAAATTTAGTACAGAGGTTTTAACCTAAGTAATTAATTTTAGAAATGTGAATAAGTCAATTATGTGAGTAAGTTTGGATCCTTTAAGAAGAGATTTTTGCAAGATGACGAGGAGACGCAAGTAGGCTTACTTAAGACGCGATCTCTAATTGTAGGATGTGAGAATTTGTTTGGGTCTTTAAAACATCACTCATAAATCAAAAAATCGTTCGGTCGATCTATGTTTATGGAAAAGCAACAAATTAATCGTCGTTTATAATCCTAATCTGCAATGTTTATAATAACTTCAATATTAACGTCACTCATACCATACAAGTATATTGCTCATTCGCTTTTTCGATTTTCGTAACTACTAACACCAACTATGTATTATTAAAACTGTTGTGTGACAGACACATAACACTAGCATAGTTTTCTAATAAGTATATGTGTTCGTGTATATGTCTAGAGGATGATAACGCCTTTGAGACTCACAGTTTGTATAAAGAAAACTCAGAGGCAAGTATGACACCGGAACTAACCAAGCTGGAAAAAATGCCGTTAAAGCTAATCATGAATCCAAGAGGCCAAATGCGCGACTACAACTCACTCAAAGAATCAATCAATATTGAAGCCGGCCTCTTATCGCCCGACAATTGCGCTGAGCTTATTACCGCTCTTCAACTGCACAAGGGACGAGGTAAAATTGCACTGCCACTTAATAATTAATATTTTGGAAGTTACCCTCGGGCTGCCGTGGTTACTATGTCCTTTCCTAGAACAAGTTAAAATCTTAAGCACATTCAACAGTCTGTGAAAGTATACATTGGTCCGATCTTAAGAATATTCCGAATAAATTTGTTTTGAATTTTAATTTGCCTAAATTAAAGTTAGTGGAAACTCTTTGGTAAGCGAACTAAAATATATTGCAAATAATCTAACTCTTTTTTTTCGCAATCGATTTGATCATCGCCCTAAAATTCGCTTTTTGCCTTCGCCGACACCGCCGCCATCGCCACCGCCATCGCCACCGCCTTGCCTCCATCGCCTGTCTCAACTGAACGCCACTCAACAAATAAAATCAAACGCATTAATAAGGAGCTGAATTGTTTGCCAAGCGACGCAAAAAGGCCGAAAATTGGGTAGTCGATGAGACCAATGCCGGCACTCACAGTCCATCTGGTATTCCAGATTACCAGCAGTATCAGCCGAGGCCGGCCACTTCACCCAACATTGTGCCAGCGTACTCTGATGCTGGCAAGCATCGGGTACAATTGAATATTCACCAAGATCAGCTGATTGAAAAGTATTCAAAGCCGGGACTGCAGGTAGTCAAATCACCCTGGGAGGCAGCTCTTCAGACTGGCTCTGCAAGCTCTGCTTTTCAGGAGGAAACTAGATATCGTAGTCAGACGCCCATTGTGTCGGCGGCATCGCCATCCAACTACGAGCGGGAGGACTTTTCCTACTCGGGATCCAACCGTCCGTTTGTGCCTGCACCATCAGCGTCCATTCAGCAGGATGTGCCTTACATTAAGGTATGATTTTTAAATTGGCATTCCATGATTTCAGAAATAAGATTCCTCTCCATTGTTTCAGCCATCGGTACCAACCCCGGTAAACCCTCAAAGAGAGTTAGCTTACAAGCCGAGCGTGGCCCAGGGATGGGGTGGACGAAATGTTGAGCTGCCAAGAGGTAACATTTACTGTATAACTGATAGTTAATAACCATCGGATGGGCAGCGGCGTGCAGTTAATTACTTCTTATCATTATTATGTAAAGAAAGAAAGCTGAATCAACGGTTTAGCAGTTTGCGTTGATCCAGACGAACCGACAGATGGACGTTGACATCTTGTCATAGTGATCAAGAATACATACATTTTTATAAAGTACTTATGTACTTTATAATTCCTTTTTGTTTGCTTGTGTTTAGAAACATGACATGATTTAACGTTTTCCCATCCGATGGATTATTATTTAGATTAATCGATTGGGTTTTGTGGTTAACAAACCACGCATGTTTTAGAATATAGGGAATACTTTGAGCCTGTGTCATCTGGGGAGGAGGATAGCAATGTCGTTAGGGGGGATATTCGGAGGAGCTCTGATTGTCATCGAATGGAACGTTGGTACAATCCATCTCCGGATTTTACAATGGACGTGCAGAACCGATTGCATCAGCTGGAACAGTTCCAACAATACTTTATGGAGCAGCAAAAGCGTGAGCTTGAGATTCTCAAACTACGGGAGAATATGCGTGTTTGGCGCTCACAAGCTTATAGGAAACCAAAGAGCTTGGATACGACTACAAAAGCCACTGCGAAAGTCATAAACCAAGAAGTCCGAGAGGAGGCCGTGGACAATGAGCAGCAAGTGAATGTAAGGGAATTGATATCCTCGTTTGAGCAACAATCTCTAAGAGAATACGAAGAATCCCTGCAATATGTAAACCGGCATTCACATCCCGTTCCATTGGAGAAAGATAACTCGTTACGAACAGACAGTAACCTTGACAATCACGTGAAGATCGACGCAGATGTCGAGGTCGAAGAACTCTTGGCGAATTCTGAAGCAAATGAAGGCAAGACTCAAACATCATGCCCCAGCACTCCATCTGTTATGTGTGTCTTGTTCTATTTAGATTATGTTCTATGTAGATGCTATCTTATTATATTGTTTGTCACTTTGCCAATATTTGATGCCCTATTATGTTTTGTGTTTACCCACAGGTCTATACGTACCCAAGGAGATCTCGTTGGCAAGCTATGTTCCTCCTCCAAATCAGTACCAAGCACCGGCTCAATCCCCTTATCAACCAGCCCATCCAGGACTGGGCTATTCTAGCAACGATGGAGTCAGTGGTGGCAGCAACTATGCCTCTCGATTTGCACCTGCCAACGAAGGGCCCGCACCATTCAGTGCCGGTGGCAACGGTGTGTTTCCTTTATCCAGGCCAACTTCCGGATTTAACACATCATCTGTGGCCCCAGCAGGTGTTCCCAGACAGCAATTGAACGCACCATCCAGCTATCAAAAGATACCACAGGGTTCTTCACAGTCTGCAGCACAGGTTAACTTCAACCCGTCGCCGCTTTCATTTGATAAATTATCCAAATTCGAGCAGCCCGATCAGTATCAGGGTAACTCATACGGATCGCCGTCGCCGCATCCACATCAACAGCGTTATCTGAATGCTCGCTACGAGTCCAATGTGCGCAATACTTCACCCTCTCCATTTGGATTGGGTGCTTCCTCACCCGTGGATCCTGTGTTGTCCTCGCCCATTTCAACACCAAACTTGGGTCAACAGCAGTCGTTGAACAAATATGCACCTTATCGCCCAGCGGCAGCTCAGAACCAGAGCTTCAACAACTGCGCTCGTGGTTGGGGCTCGAGTTTGGGTTCCCCCAGGCAGGGTGCTCCTGTTCCAAGAGGCCCAATAGCATCAGCGGGCAACTTACCGTACTCAGACTTTTAAATTTCAATTCGAGTTGATGTTAGTTTGCAATCGACACAACGGTTTACGACATGTGTAGAATACTCGTATAATATATATATTGCGTTTGTTTATTTGCGTCTTTGAAATAATAATGATATTAAAAAAATTGAAAACGTCAAGACAGGCATTTATTTAATATAGTTGCTGGTATTTTTTTTTTTAATTATTATCGTAAGTATTGCAGCAAGTAAAGAGGAGTGAAAATAATAGTTTATTTGCGTGAAATCCAAATCCAAAAGTCTTTAGTTATTTACGTCTACTAAAAGAGATCCGACAGAAAAATAAACTGTTTATAATTAACTATAAAATAAGTAAGCTTAAACTTCAGAAATTTTAAATAAACTCGGACGGACGGACATGTCTAGATCGACTCGACTGTTGATCCTGATCAAGAATATATATACACTTTATGGGGTCGTAGAAGCTTCCTTCTGCCTGTTACATACATTTTGGCTACTTTATTATAGAACCTTTCAAAATGAAGGTTGTTAGACCAAACAATATTTCTACAATAAATAATGATGAATGAGATCGGATTCATGGAAAGGGAATTTATATATAAGATAAATTATAAAATACTCTAAAAATGAAATGTAAACTTTGGGGAAAAAAGAAATATCGAAGGCTATGCCGAACTTTATATACCCTTGCAGTCCTTGGCAATAATATTTTCACATGCTCAAAATTCTTTTTCTGTAACCCAATTGATCAATACACCAACAAAACATTCAAATTATTACTCTGCCCCTTTCTATGCTGCTATGCCCGCAATTTTTTCTTCTTCTTCCCATCCTTCATACAGGTTATGTAGCGTTGCATCTGTGTGTGTGTATGCATGTGCTCTGCTGCTCTGTTGATTCGAGCAATGACGTAGTAGGGACCTGGCAGCGTTTGAGCAGAGCCGATTTATGTACATATATTGACTGTAATTTGTGTTCTATTTATCCCATCGCATTAGAATAACTCCAACTCTTTTACTTTTTTTTTTGTATGTCAGTATATGATATAGTGGTCCGATCCTATCGATTTTCATACTTGATTTCCCGCAGGCACCAAGACTGACAATAGCTCTTACCGCATACGCACGGACGGACATGGCTATATCGACTCAGCTTCTCATGCTGATTAAGAATATATATACTTTATGGAGTCGGAAACGTTTCCTTATGTGCGTTACAAACATTTTTTTTTTTTTAACGTTTAATATATATTTGTTGAATCTACTCTTAAATTAGAGCCTAACAACAAGTTTGAGATATTTTTCTTAGACTAGTACTTAAGATAAATCCTGGGGATATTGCAGGCGGCCCTAATCACTTGTTATTGGGTTGGTCTGTCATTTCTTTTAAGACGAGTTCTATTATTAGTTCGCGTAAGGGAATTGGCAAGAACATTTGGGTGTGCATCCAGTTTCGCAGAATACTTTAGTTGTTGAGTACCTATTTCAGATTTTACGCTAGGTATATTTAGATCATTTTGAATGTTGTCGTTTCGTATATACCACGGGGCCCCCGTGATTGATCTTAAAATCTTCGACTGCGCTCTTTGTATAATATCGACATTGCTGGTACTTGCATTTCCCCATAGTACGGCTCCGTAAGTCCAGATGGGTTTCAGTACGGAGTTGTATAGGAGGACTTTATACTCCAGACGTAGAGGGGACCGAGCATTGATGATCCAATGTAGGCTACTCGATTTCAGTTTAAGCTGTGACTTTTTTGCTTCGATGTGCTTGCGCCAAGTTAGTCTTCTGTCTAGGTGGATGCCCAGGTAAGTGACATCCACGGCTTGAGGAACTGGTACGTTGTTTAGCATTAGAGCTGGACAGTTTCTTCTGTTAAGCGTAAATGTAACATGTTTGCATTTCTGCTCGTTGACCCGGATACGCCAGGTTGCTAGCCATTCCTCTACCACCTTAAGGTGTTCCTCTAGTTTTGCAGAGGCTTGTATTGGGCATTTGGATCTGCTAAGGATTGCCGTGTCATCGGCAAAAGTGGACGTTGTAAGTCCTAAACTCGTTGGTAAGTCTGCAGTGTACAGCAGGTAGAGCAATGGCCCGAGTACACTGCCTTGCGGTACACCAGCTTTGATTTCAAAATCAGCGGAGACGGAGCCATTACATCTTACAGCGAATTTCCTATTGTAAAGGTAAGATTCCATGAGTTTGTGTGTGTACTGTGGCAGTTTTTGCCGGATTTTGAACATCAGACCCTCCAGCCAAACTCTATCGAAAGCCTGGGCAACGTCGAGAAAGACAGCCGCACAGTATTCTTTTAGTTCGAATGCTGTTCGTATTTCGGATGTTATGCGATTGACTTGTTCAATTGTACCATGTTTTTCGCGGAAGCCAAACTGGTGTGAAGGGATTGTGTTCTCCGATGCCAGAAATGAGTTTAGGCGGATCTGCAGGACCTTTTCAAAAAGCTTCGAAAGACATGGCAGCAAACTAATTGGCCTATAGGATGATGGCTGGGTTTTGTCCTTTCCCACTTTAGGAATCATGATGATAGTGGACTTTTTCCATGTTCTTGGGAAGTAGCCAATTTTTATTATAGCGTTGAACAGTTTGCAGATATATTGTATTGCAATGATAGGGAGTTCTAGGATCATTTTCGGTGTGACTAGGTCATGGCCAGGGGCTTTTTTCGGCTTTATGTGGTTTTTAATAACTGCAGTGATCTCGTCCGATTGGAGTTCCGAGTACTCACTATCCGTTAATGTGTTCGAAGGGGGAAGTACAGATGAGTTTGATGTTGGATTTGGCTGGAAAACCATTTTAAGATGTGTGGCAAATACGTTTGCCCTCTCTTCGTCACTGCGGGCCCATCCACCGGTTGGACTCCTTATCGGTGAAATTGTCTCTGTAGGAGCGCTTAAAGTTGGGTGGGCTTTCCACAGAGGATGTTTAGTGCTGGTTGGACTGAGCTTTTCTATGTATTTCCTTTGAGCCCATTTTTCCTCTTGTCTTAACGCCTTGGAGAGGTTGCGATTAGCTTGCCTTAGGCGAAGTTTTGCTGCTGGTGATCGAGTAATCTGCCATTCTCTTCTTAGACGTCGTTTTTCCGTTACTAATTGTTCTATCCGCCGGTTCGTAGGCCTGTCAACAGGTTTGGTGTAAGAAGAGGCATGTGGAGTAGATACTCTTGCTGCAGCTCCCATCATCGACTCAAGTGCAGAGACGCACATATCAATGTCCTCTGCAGCATCCAGTTTCGGCGAACAGTCAATGTGGGCACTCATGTACATTTTAAATTTAAGCCAATTTGTTTTGTTGTTTGTAAGCCTATATGGGCGATCAAGTACTTGAGGTCTTGTTAATAATGTGAATAGCACTGGAGAGTGATCGGAAGTTAAATCTAGTAGTGTTTCCGCAGTGATCCGATTACGTGGAATCCTCTTGGTTACTGCGAAATCAATCAAGTCAGGCACTTTCTGTGGATCTGTGGGCCAATAAGTAGGCCTACCCGGTGAGACGCAATCCATCTTATTGAGAGGGTTGACTATTGTGTTGTACAACTGCTTTCCTTTAGGATTTACCAGGCGAGATCCCCAGTGCGTATGTTTGGCGTTATAGTCCCCTGCTGCAATGAAGCGATCTCCGAGTGTGTTAAAGAAATCGGTAAATTCCTTTTCAGAGATTGAGAAGCGTGGTGGGCAGTACAGGGCGACCAATGTAGTGTTGCCGCAGCTGGTTTGGACGGTTATAGCAGTTGCTTGTAGGTGCTGTGTTTCAAATCTGTTGAGGAACGAGTGTTTTATACGGTTATTGATTAGGATACCGGTCCCGCCATGAGCTTTTCCGTCTGGATGGTTTGTTGCGTAGAAGGTATATTTTGGTATTTGAAAATTATTTTTTGATGTTAAATGTGTTTCCGAAATCAGCAAAACGTCGATTTCACTTGAGTCTAGGAATAGTTGCAGTTCATTTTTGTGCTTGGAGATGCCGTTAGCATTCCAAAGACATAGACGTAGGGAAGCCATTATTTATTCTCGATAAGCTTCTGGATAAGCAGGTTTTGATTCCGCATTAGTTCGTGCATACAGTTTTGCATGAACGTCATAAAAGTGGTCATGTTTTGATTGAGTGAGATCAATAGGGCCTCTAGACCACTTGGAATTTGCTGGCCAAGCTCTGGTGCGCTAGGTTGCGGATTCTGTAGATGGCGGAGTGACGGGGTCTCTTTCGCGGGCTCCGTCTGTCCAGTTCGGAGCACACTAGCGAAGGATACACTAGGACTGGTTGTAGCAGTCATGTTGGATGATCTAACAGCCTTGGCGAAGAAAACCTCCGGTGTAGTTTTGGAGGCGTTGAAGATGATTTTTGGTCCGGCTGGGGGTTTGCGCCCGTTTAGGTGTGATTTAAGATCCTTAAAGACAGGACATCCTCTGTAGTTGGCCGTGTGGTTCCCTCCACAGTTGCTGCATAGTCTTAGTGCGACGTTGTTTCTGTCCTTGGTACAAATTCCACCTTCATGATGTTCGCCGCAGCCAACACACACTGACCTAAGATTGCAATTGTTAGAGGTGTGGTTGTATTCCTGGCAGTTTTTACACTGCGGTGGTTGGCGTCTCTTATGGGGCTCCTCTACGGTGATTCTTCTGTGCAGTAGAAGCTGTGGGTTGTAGATCGGGTGCACTTCATTTGGCTTCGACCGCTTTGCATCTGGTTGGAGCTCGATTTTAAAGAGCGGTTGTGCGACTTTATTCCTGTTGATGATGTTGACAACGGACTTGACCGCAAACCCTTTTTCGACCAACGCGTCTGCTATTTCTTGAGTAGGGACCGATGGCTCAATCCCCTTTAACACAACCTGGAGCCCTTTACTGCTTTTTAGTTGGTAGGTATAGAAGTTGATGTTAGCATTACGGAGGTACTTTTCGATGATGCGGAAATTGTCCTCAGTTTGGGCTTGACATTTAATTTCTTTAATGTTACCCCTATTGAGAGGGGTTACAACAAAGTTATTTGCCCCTACTGTTTCTACTAGCTTCGAAATCAGGGCGCTGCAGTTGGCTCCACGGATGTATAAAGGGGGTGGTCTAGCCGATTTAACTTTATCTACAGCGCCGGCTTGATCGTCTTGCTGATCGGCAAGAATTTTAAAACGATTCCCGCTAAGGGGTGCTACTCGTTCATTTGGTTTGGTTATTTTCGGCGTATTGCCACTTTTTTTCTTTTGCGGGCTTAGCTTCCGCTTAGTTATTTTAATATATCTGTCCATTCCAGTTTGGACAGAAGTCGTTGGGTTTACTATTGTGGCTGACTCTGGGCGACTTGTCGTTGACGGCTTGAGGCAGGTCAATACTTCGGCAGACGTTGCAGTAGTTGCTGTCAACGAGCTGACGGTGCTGCTTGGTGCAATCGGTGACCCAGTTATCGATATTGATGGAGAAGCACACTGCTCTCTCCACGGTAGGTTGCTGTTAATTGCTGAGTGGCTGGCACTTTCGGTGTTATTGCTTACGTTAGCATTCGGTGGGGTCGGCGACACCACCGAAAAGTACGCGTTGTTGCGTTGGACCGAGAGTCGACGCTCACGTTGTTGTTGTACAATTAGTTCTTGTAGCTGTTGCTGGTGGGGATTGAGAGAGCTTGGGCCCGAATTGGTGGACATGGCTTTTGTAAAAATTACGCACTTTGTTGTTGCAACTTAGTATTTATTGCTATTAGAGCAATCTAATAGCAATATGATTGTAAATAGGCGTCTCTGAGGTGACTGAGAGCCCTACACAACTTTTTGCAAACGCAGACTTTTTTTTTTTTTTTATTACACTCAATTTTTGCGGAGTGCATTAAAAAACACGTCTGCACACGGCGGCAGTTGAAATTGGAATTACAAACATCTCACCAATTTTATAATACCCTCTGGGTATAAAAATGGACCGATACAGTTTGATTTTTGGTGTTGCGCAGTTTTAGGGTATTTATTATTTTATCCTGATAAGGAATAAATGTATTTTACGAAGTTATGTTATATTTTTCTTAAAACAAACCGACCAATGTCGGCACTATGACTTACTTTCAAGAATGTTGTGTGAAAATTTGAAGTAAATCGAAGTAAAATAGACAAGGATATAGCGCTTCAACTGATTGGCCTTCAGTGAAGCTGTTTAAGTATAATAAACTTTCAAATGCGTTTTCCTCAAAACGACTTTTTCAAAGTCCGTTTTCACTGTCATTTAAAAACTACTTGAACGATTCATTTCAAACTTGGTGGATGTATTCTATATATTTCCAAAAAAAAAAATCACAAAAAGGTTTTTTTTTGCCCAAAAAACCATTTCCACCCCTTAAATAAAGCAGATTTTCGTAAAGATGCTTTAGTAAGCAGGTTTTGTTTGTTTTTAACTAATTCAATTAAATAATATTTATATTTATTATTAATATTTAGTAGCATAACAAATTTAATCAAAACTTCTAAACTATTTAAATAACGGGTCTCGCCGACTTCGGCTCTTGCTGGACACCAAGCAAGTGCTATCTCGCTCACTCGTACAAGCAATAACGGTCCCTGGTCCTTTCCGTTTGCCCTTTGTAATTTGCATTGGGATCAATATGCACATGTTTCATCTTGTTCCAGTAGACTTTAACTAATTAACCTTTCTTCTTTAAGTAATCGTTGAATTCTGTTGAGTGTATCATTTCTCTATAAAGTTTAGAATGGTAAGATTGACCTTCCGAGCTGTCGAGCCAGATTAATGTTTCTGTTCCATCTGTTTGGAAGTTCCCACAATTAAATACATACATATTTACTTACACACATACATATGTATGTATGTATGTACATACCGTGACGACGAGGCGGCCGACTCGGACTCTATCAAAGAAGCGTCGTGCCGCTATTTTGGTACAGCGAAAGAGTGAGATGTCATATAGCGACATGCTAAAGCTGGTGACAAGGAGCCAGGATACCAAACTGGAGGATACTAAGGAGACCTCCTACTGGAGCTAAATGCAGCAGGGGCAGAGAATGTAGTCCAGCTGAAGGAGGACATAGGATCCGCACTTGAAGGTCAGGTCGAGGCAAGGGCGCTATCGAATCTGACCAGATTGGAGATTCTGGATATGGATGGCGAAACAACCAAGGAGGAAATCGTTCAGGCAGTCTCTGACCAGATGAGCCTGAGAATTGTTACCGCAGATGTCAAGAGTCTGCGCCCAGCGCACGGAGGAAACTAGAGGGCAACAATTTGTGTCCCGGGAGCGGTAGCAGAAGTAATCCTGAAAGCAGCCCACCTGAAGATTGGATACTCGGTATGCAGGGTACGCGTAAGCACGTGGCAGCAACTTGCAACAGCCCTGTCGACAGGACAAATTGGTGCCTAAGATGCGGCGGTAAGGACCACAATGCAGCAACGATTTCAACTGCTGTATATGCGAGTCAAGAGGGATTACTGAGCGAAAACACGTAGCAGGCAGTCAGCGGTGCCTCTCAATAACGCAGGCGGGGCCCATGATGTCGTCTCGACCAAGACGAAACTTAAACCACTAAACTTAAACCACTGTGAGGCCGCACATGAGCTACTTAAGCAGAGGGTGCGAGAGACCAAATCAGACGCGGCTGTAATCAGCGAACCATTCCGCAGGAAAACCTCGCCCAACTGGGCGTATAGCACGTCAGGCAAGGCCGCCATCTGGGCATGTGGCAACCCGCCCACGCAGCTCCTTTCCAGGCTAGCTGGTGAGCACTTCATCAGGGCACAGGTCAACGGGATATGGCTGTACAGCTGCTATTTGCCGCCCAGTCTGTGCCTCACAGACTTTTGCAAGGCGCTTGATGAACTGTCGACCGACGTAAGGACACACAGACCCACCATAATCGCGGGAGACTTCAACGCATGGGCACAGGAATGGGTAAGCTCCTCCACCAACGCGCGCGGCCGCGCCGTACTCGACGCTTTTACCTCCCTAGACGTCGAACTGTTGAACCATGGCACCCAAAACACGTTCAATCGGGCCGGTAGGGGATCCGTGATAGATCTGACGTACTTAAGCAGTGGCTTACGTTATACGGCAAGCGATCACGAGGCGATCTGTGTCACTATAGGCCGTGCAGCGGACAGACGGCTGCACGAAGCGCACCCCCTCCCTGCTGACATGCCTTTCAAAGAAGATTCGCTGGACCCCCAGGCGTTCTCTTCAATGCTGTCCCGGCTAAGTCTCACAACAGTCACGGCGCAAGAAATGGCAAACAAAGCCTGCAGTTTGTTATCAGCGGCCTGCACGGCAAGTATGGCCCAATCCAGACCTTTCAGAAGCCACCACAAGCTGGTATTCTGGTGGAACGGAGAAATTGGAGATCTGAGGAGATCCTGTATGGCCGCAAGAAGAAAATACCAACGAGCAAGGAAGCGCATGGACTCGGACTGGACACACCACCACGCCCATTACAGCTCGGCTAGAAAGTCCCTCAAGAAGGCGATCCTTTCTGCGAAAAGGGAACCGTCCGATTTCCCCTAGCATAGCCCAACACCCAGTTCCAGTATCCCACACCATTGATGCGATCTCATCGGATGAAGTCCTGGCGGCGGCCAAATCACTCCAACTCGGCAAGCACCCGGCCCAGATCGGATCCCAAACCGCACCGTAAAACTGGCCCTGTCTCTACGACCAGATGTCTTCGCAGCCGTCTTCAATCGCTGCCTCACCGAGGCAGTCTTTCCCGAGAGATGGAAAATCCAGAAGTTGGCCCTCTTGCCAAAGCCGGGGAAGCCAACAGATACGTCCCCCTCCTATAAACCGATATGCCTGGTGGACTCTATAGGCAAGGTGTTTGAAGGCCTCATCGGAACGAGGAGTGCTGCGTCTCCCACTTCCGCCAGGTTGCGAAGCCATCGGATATGCTGACGACGTGGCTATCGTGGTTGTTGCCAAGGAGCTGGAAAAGGCGGAATCAGTGGCCTCGGAAGCTATAGCCAGTATTACGCGATGGCTGCAGTCGGAGGGGAGGTGGACCCACACCCTCATCCCCAAGATCAGGCCATGGATTGAAAGAAAGCATGGACAGGTGTCTTTCCATCTGAGACAGTTCATCACAGGACACGGCTGTTTCAGGTCCTACCTGTATAGATTATAGACTCACGAGGCTGAGCCGTTCTGCTTGACATGTGGTGAAGGAATGGTAGAGGACGCGGAACATGTCCTTTTCGCATATAGGCGATTTACTAGCCAACGGCGGCTTCTGGAGGAAACGATCGGCACTGTGCTGACCACGGAGAACCTGGTGCCTATAATGCTGGCAGACGTGGCGGCGTGGGAAGCAGTGAGCAGCTTTACAGGCATCGTGGGATATAGTCTAAGAACGGCAGAGCGTGAGCGAAATGGCCATACCTAAAGGGTTATAGGTTTTTGCGAAGCAATTCCCCACGGGACGCCCCGCAGAAATCCCCCTTATACGTATTTTGCAGCCTTCAATTTGCGATGTATATATTTATAACTAATGTAATAAATGAATTAAAAAAAAAAAAACATACATACATACATATAAAAGACTATGCGTCGTTGTACATTCGGAAATATCTAGTGTTAGCTGTATTGAAGATGTAGCCGTTCTGTGATCGATTCGGTGTTTATTTTTTATATGGACCATATTTTTTAAGGTTTATAAAATCTGACAGTTTTGGCGCGATCTGAAAAAAAATGGCTACATGTGCATGCATATTTTATATGTATGATACACACACATACCAAGAAACTAAAATAATTTTTTAGTGAAGTTTTAAAATAAGTGTACATTTTTGCAAGAGTTCAATCGGACATGTGTTTGGGTATTTCTAATTGAAGATTCATTAATTTAGTATAAAAAATAATGAAATACCATTTTAAAGCAATGCATGGTTCTGTGCAAATCCAAATATTGCATGCATACACACGAAAAATACTGTTGAAAAGAGCTTTTCAATCAAAGCTCCTCTTCTCAATGACCAACCACTAAGCAAACCAAGCAAAGTGGAGTTGCGCAGTAAACATCAATGTCAGTTTGATAGAAATTGCAATTGAGAAAGTTTTCCTTAACAGGAATTTTAACTGGGCAGTATAATTCAGATAATTGCATAAACCAATATTGCATTTGAGTTGAGTTATTTATATTTCGATAATTCCACTACACCAACATTTAATGTCTAACACAATTTGTCGACAATTTGGGATACCTCAAGCAAATTCCCACTCGGCTGACCAGACAAGCATACAAACAATCCTGTGTACATAATTCTGTAATCGTGTATAAGTGAGCCAAGTCTTAAGGACTGAGCAAGTAAGTCTATTGAATGGGAATTAAAGTTTTCCAAGCTAAAGGCCTGTGAAAAAGGCGTCCTGCATATAGCAATTAGCATCTCAGTTTCCCCTTTCCTTTCATTGCAAGTCAATATGCATTCTTAACCTACTGTGCCCCTACCTAGCATTGCAGTGAAAAGTTATGTGTGTACATACATCATATGTGTGTATATACATACACATGTACATAACTATGTATAAACATATACATATGTAGGTCTTCTGTTCGCTTAGCCGACCTATCACAAGTGAAACAACAAAAATTTTAAAATTCATTAATTTGTAATTTTTACAAATGTATGTATGTACATACATAACAAATAAGATTATAAATTAAAATAAAAGATTAACATATCAATTTATAAGAAACAAATTAATTTCAAATATTTCAGGAATGTCAAGGCTCTAAAAAGAATACACCGAGATATCATTATGGTTGCGTCCTTTGTAAGACCAATGTGCGCAGCGAGTTCTTTTAATAAGGTCAAACCGATCATATTTTTGATCTTAAATTTTAATATTTGTCTTCATCATATCAATGCATCTTCATTCTTAAATATCAATGGTGAGTAATTTTTTTTTATATTTTATGTGAACACTGTATACATCATTGATTTATTCCAATAGATTTGGCAAATGTGGAGCGACCCTACTTTGACGACATAAGTCCTAGAAATGTTTCGGCTTTTGTGGATGAGACAGCAATTTTACGGTGCCGTGTTAGAAATAAGGGCAATCGAACCGTACGTACCTTCCTTATTATATATATCATGCACTTGTGAAGGGTGAAATGGTATTTTAAATTTTCCAAATTGTATGCATCAGTCATAAGGAAGCTTTTCCGACTTCTGTAACGTAAATATATTCTTCATCAGCATTAACAGTCAAGTCGAGCTAGCCATGTACATATGTCCGTCTGTATGAAAACGAAGCTCTCGGTAACTATAAGAGCCAAAGCCACCAAATTTGGTAGGTAGAAGATCAAATAATTTTGAAAAAGTTTGTTGCATGGTATACCGAAATCGGGGAGTGTAAGGTCTAAAGTACTTGATAGTTTTGTTTTCCTTAAAAGGTAGTTAAAGGAGGAGCGATCGCTCAAAACAGTGACTTTTTTTGAATAACTTTGTTACTTTTGTCGCGATGGTAATACAAATTCATACAAATGTCAGTTCAAACAAGTTGTTAATGACTGTGCCAAATTCCATCAAAATCGGATGACTCTTTATAGATGTTTTTCCACTATGACGACTATAGGTATGGGAACAATAACTAAAAAACTTGCAACGGTATTAAAACTTCGGTGCGGCCAAGGTTAGCTCCAGCCGAACGCGAACTCCTCCTAGACCGTAAGAGCTACAGAGATGAAATTTTGCATGTAGGCTTGTATATGCTCTGACTTTTCCGTATAATTTCCCTATTTTTTAAGCTATAGTCGTAGGCTATATTTGTAAGCTTAATATATTACCAATGGCTGTGCCGAATTTGATCAAGATCGTTTAACTATATCAAATAGCTCCAATAACTTCGTTATTTTATAAGTTAATATTTGACAGTTTAGCATATTGTTTAATGACTGTGCCAAATTTGATCAAAATTAAATAACTACATTGCTCCAGCCGAGGATTGTAGCCCGTTCGTCCGTGAACATTAGACTTCTTGGTTTTGGTTATTGGCTATTAGAAACAAAAAAAAAAGAAGAAAAACAGAAAAATTAATATTTTTACTCTATAAATGAATATGAGAATCTTGCATATTATTATTACCTTAAGGAAAGAGTAAATATAGTACTGTCATCTGGTTTGTCGACTATTTTTATACCATGAACCATGGTGAAATGCTGTATTACAGTCGTCTAGTTGTACAGAAGGCAGCTTTTCCGACGCCAAAATGTCCAGTTGATTTAGCAATATCTTTCTGTCCTTGTGAATACCGTGATCTCAGAGCCTATAAAAGCTAGAGCCACCAAATTTGTTATATATGTAGATCGGTGTAGTGTGCAGGCAGCTCAAGTTTATTTAAAATCTTTGTCACGCGCTCTACCAGTCACAGTTTTTCACCGATCGTTCCTATGGGAGCTATGTGATATAGTCACCCGATATTAATAAAACTTGGCATAGTCATTAATAGGTATATTAAACTGATAAATATTCATTTTTATGCCAATTGCACGAAAAGTAACGCAGTTATTGATAAAAGTCACTGTTTTCGACCGATCGTTCCTATGGCAGCAATACGATATAGTCATCCGATCTTGATCAAATTTCGCACAGTCGTTTACAAGTGTAATAAACTCTCCAATATTAAATTTCAGTAGCTCAGAAAATAACGAAGTTATTGAGAAAAGTCACTGTTTGTGACTTTGCCGTTTGTATGGGAGCTATACGATATAGTGGTCCGATCCGGCTGAATCCGATATACAAAGATATACAACGCCTGCAGTATATACAAGCCTACATGCAAAATTTCAACTCTGAGATGCTTGGTTCTATGCGTTGCACACTTCTGACCAAAATTAATATACCCTTTTTGGCAAGGATATAAAAATGCCTTCCGCAAATTTCCGATTATTGCGCTTAAATTTGCATTAAACGTTTTTCTCTAGAGGGCCATAAGGCTGGAGTTGGCTGAATGGCGCTATAATGCTCAAGTGCTTTTGCCATGTGTGGGCATCCATTTGATCCTTGAAATTTCAAAATATATTTTCCCAACTTTTTTTCACCATGATTGTGACACAAAATTATGGTTCTTTATTGAAAACAATATCTCTTATGTATTGTTTTCAAATATTGTCACTGTTTTTGACCGATCGAGTCAATGATTAATATGCATCGAAGTTATTTATAAAAGTCACTGTCTTCCACCGATCGATCCTAAGGGATATAATGTTGTAGCCCATGGCCAACATACGAAATTTCACTATGGTTTACCATTTCCGTGAAACATGTTCATTCGCGAGCCTTTTTCCACTGAGAATAATAATAAATATCAAAGAAGCTCATACATTGTATATGTAGGTATACCCTTGCAGTCCATGGCCATAGTATTTTTACATGTTCCAAACTCTTTTTCTGTAACTCAATTCATTAATGCACAGAACCTTTCAAATATCATTTCCATTTCTTGTTCTTCTTTTACTTTCCCATCCTTTTTTACACGCATGACTCGATTGGCACGCATACACATATAGTTTATGTAGCGTTGCGTCTGTATGTGTGCATGCGTGTGCTCTGATGATTCGAGCAGTGACGTAGTAGGCAGCAGGCAGCGCTGCCGGCAGCGGTTGAGCAGAGCTGATTTATATTGACTGTAACTTGTGTTCCATTTATCCGATCAGATTGAAATTTTGGGAGCTGATGTTTTATTTCAATTACTACCACATTAGTAAATTTCATAGCGATACTCCAACTGATTCACCAACTTTTCGTATTCAACTATATGATAGAGTAATCCGATCCGAATAAAAAACACAAAAAAAAATTTGACGTCTCGTTCTGTTCGTTACAAACATCTGACCAGTTTTATAATACCCTCTGCAAGGGTATAAAAACTATAAATTTATAAATTTATAAATAAATCTACTCCATAGAGTTAAACGAATTTGATCTAATTTTGCATCTCGTTTTAGGTGTCCTGGATGCGAAAACGTGACCTTCATATTTTGACAACCAACATATATACTTACACGGGTGATCAACGTTTTTCAGTTATACATCCGCCTAGCACGGAGGATTGGGACTTAAAAATTGACTATGCACAGCAGCGGGATAGTGGGGTCTATGAGTGTCAAGTAAATACTGAGCCAAAAATTAATTTGGCAATTATCCTGGAAATTTCAGGTACAGATATGACAATTTCACCGATCCATATTTATGAAAGCTTACAAAACTGAATAATTTTTCTTTAGCTGAAAGCGACAATAGAGATGGAGGTTCGGAACGCCGTTACTATGACGCAAAAGGTTAGCTAAAATAATAAAGCCTTTAAATATGTATACCATTGTATAATTATCGTGTAATAATATCTTAGCGGCCCGAGCCAAGATTCTAGGATCGACGGAGATACATGTAAAGCGTGACAGTACTATCGCTTTGGCCTGCTCGGTTAATACTCACGCATCTTCTGTACAGTGGTAAGAGAAGACTAAAACACAATTTCCAAGGAGATAAATCCTTAAATAAAAAAAAAATTGTAGGTACCATGGCTCTTCCATTGTCGACTTCGACTCTCTTCGAGGTGGCATCAGTCTGGAAACGGAAAAAACTGATATTGGTACTACCAGCCGCTTAATGCTAACGCGGGCTTCTTTGCGGGACTCCGGAAATTACACCTGTGTTCCCAATGGCGCCATTCCAGCATCCGTTCGGGTTCATGTTTTAACGGGTTAGCTGAGATTTTTTGCACTTATTAATTGGGTGTAAACAACCAAATGGGATTTATCCAATTTCAGGAGAACAGCCTGCAGCCATGCAGACTAGTGCAGCAACTGCCCACGGTCTGGACTTAAGAGGACTCACCGCCATGATAATTATAGTTACGTGCTTGATCATATCAGAAGAAACGTTGTTGAATATTTCAAACTTAGCCCAATACATACATCGAATGCAGAGATGACTAACTTAGATAAACTAGCAATAGAGTGAATAAATATTTTTAAGGTAAGTCTCTGGTGTTTAAGACTTGGGACATTGTGGATGACTCATCATCATTTTATTATTTATTCTAATTACAGCAGCCATATTCCAATGGAACGATTGTAAGAGAACGTGTTTACAAAAATATTCAATATAATTCCTATAGTCATATGTAATAAAATTATTAATAAACGTACTATATGTAACCAGTTTTGGATAACAAATTGGAAGCGGCTGCAGTAAGCAATGCCTAGGAGATTACTTTTCCTCACTAGCTGGACTCGAACTGAAATAGAAAGGTTTTCATAACATTTGCACCCAATACTCAAACCGACTGAGTTTTGTATTGAATTGAGATGGAAAAGGAAAATACCCGGTTCCGCTGATAAATATCAACCAAGACAAACAGCAAGGCAATGACTAGACTGGAAACATTTGATTTGTAAGAGCTTCACAAGCCAGAGACACACATAATTGCCGATCGTCTGGGATGGGTCTGGGTGTAGTGGTATACATAAATTTAAGGCTACTGGGTAGATGTGAATGTGTACACACACACATACCTGCACACATATGTGGGTGTAAATGGTTTTTGTGTGTGTTTATGAGAGTGTGCTCACGGGAGAGTATTTATATATGTATATGCCATATGTATATATTCCGATGGATATGGATACGCACATGTATGAATATGTATGTATGTATATAAATACATACTACAATAATTTCTCGAGAAAATATCAGAATTTTTTGTTCTTGTGTTCTCGAGAGTGTATTCCAATTTTTTATACATGTTCTCAAACATTCGATGTTATTCTAGCGAGTTGGTTTTATTGATCGGTTTAAATCGTTGGGGTTGGCTGTTTTATTGGAAATTGTTGAACGGAAAATTCATCACAAACGGAAAATTATTGAAAAGACGAGTCGCAATGTTATCGACATTTATAATGCATGTTATCTACTTATGACAAAATATTGTTCAAAGACTGAGAACCGAAACACACACGGTCTATATGTGAATGTCGAATGCTGATGTGAATACTCAAAATTTTATAAATAACCGCGGGTGTATATACATTGCCCACAAGAATACCAACATACTTATATATGTACCTATGCCTAAGAGCATCTAAAGCTACAACCTTTGGTGGTCTCTATAGAAATTACATTGCAAGTGGCTTTATAATTGATCAGCATTTCGCTTTAATTCAAAAATTTTCAAAATGAAAAATATCGCGTTGGAAAAATGAACTATGTAAGTCGACTGTGAGTATCAAAAACGTTGGCGATACGATGATGGCAACAACAAGTGCGAATAACTAGGAGCAGGCAGATGTACATACATACATATAGTACATACAATCATACCACGCACAAGTGTGTTTGGATATAATGGGTCGGGGTCCAGAAGTCCACCACACCCATATTTGTAGTACTCACCTTGTCTGGTACATACTAATTAATCAACTCTCACGTTAATGGCATTGAATTTGAATTTGACTGTGTATGCTGTGTGTGCTTGTGGAAATTGATATAAATTTATGGTTATATTTCAGTTTCAGATGGCATCCCACATAGAAAAGCCAAGCATGGAGTTGAAAAGAGATGTGAAAGAGAGTGTAAAAATCAAAAGCTCGTCCTCGAAATATAGTGCGAGTACGGGATCGGGATTAAGATTGGGATCGGAGCAACAGCCACAGCTTTCAACTCTTCGGCGTCCTGTCGCAGTGGTCAAAAAGAGATCGGGTCCATTAGAAGAAGTACTCGATCAGCTTGATCAGTCAACAGATGCTGCCAAACCGAACTCAGATGAAGTGACTCAACCGATTTTAGTAAATCGAATCAAGACTCCAGCTCCGACAGCGGCATCAATACACCGACGCCGCTGCAGTTCTAAGGACAAAGATAAAAAGCGGGAACGTTGGCTGCTTACTCGAAAAACATGGCGATATATGACCGATGCAGGACGAAAGCTCATTCCAGATAGCCTGCAAAATGCTGGGGTAGATAGTATTCCCATCATTGAGGCACAGTTTCAGCGTGCGTGTGCCTCCGAGCCCCGATTCATATTATGGCGACGAAAGTCCTCATTTCCGGGCGCCTACAAAAGTCCCAAGCGGCGTTTGAAGCTTCTCTCCCGACATAGTCGGGCAAGTGGAAGCGGTGGAGGAATTGGTGTATTTGGTGGTCATCCAAACCAATTATCAGAACAATACGCGAACGCCGATCAGACTATTGAGTTATTGCAGTCGTATTTAAAAATCCGTGATGCCTTTAAGACCACCACATTGCTGGGATCTAAAACGGTTCGACCTGACCAAACTTCTTCGCCGAGCGCACAACGTCCGATTTTGATAAATTCAAGCAAGTCAGGTCCGGGGGTTGGTTCAAATCCAGCTATATCTGCTGTTTCGAGCTCTACCGCAGAAGCAGAGATCTTGTCGCGTCTTCAATTGCTCTCTCAAAACTCTATGCTGGGATTGGATGTGGGAAAGATATCAAGCGATATACTTGAGGATAAAGTACTTCTTAAAAAAATTTATAATATGCTGAAAAAGCAACAACTGCATAGGATGTTACATTCCACTGAGCCCCCGTCATCGACATCATCTGGATCTTCATCAAAATATGGCATAAGCCGGGCTATCTCACTGTCGAGTCTAAGTAGTTTGGGCTGCTACGAAAGTAACTCTAATAGAAATCCCACCTCCTCCAAAGATGAAATTAAAACCAAACCCGTCTTTGATATGGATAAATATTTAAGAACGAGCTCAAACTTGAAATCCATGGAATCCTTTGATCTTAAGAAGCGACTACGCAAGCCCCCTGAAACACTTGATATAATTTCTAATAAAAACTTGGGTATTGGGCTTTCACCTCCCTTGTCGATTCCAATAAGTCCACCATCAACAGCACCGACTGCCCAGCCGAGGTCAAAGGCCAAACGCGAAAGAAGTGTAAACACATGCGGAACGCAAACATCGTTCATCCAGCTCTGTGAATTGAGGTATCTTGCCGAACAATACGAACTGATGATGGAACATTGCAACAGCAATTCCGCGTCGGCTGCATCTGAAGAAGAGCCGGAGAAGCAATCTAACGCCTTTTCCAGTCGACGAAAGAGCTCCATTGATAATGAAGACATATCGCAGTCGGTTAGCAATACAATAAAGCGGTACCTGAGGATGGCTAGGAAAAAAAGCGTGCATGATGCCGACTCGAATAGGTTCAAGTCGATTAACTATGACAGAAATTTGCGCAATATTAAAGCAAAGGGTGAAATAAACCCTCCGGGAATGGATTGCGGAACAGATAAGGCGGTACAGACATTGGATGCATGGCCAGTCATCGCATTGGAATACATACGAGGCAATGAGAACTCAAAGGCTCTCCACAACGCTCATATCGAATGGCAGAGGGCTTTAGATGAGCGCATCAGAAAGAAACTGGAGTGGGAAAAGAGTCAGAAGGTTAAGGAGAACGACACGACTACCGATAGAAAGAGTGCCTCCTTGTCTAATTCAAGCTCCAATCTTAATTCTCGATCGACATGCACGTCGGCTCCCAATTCGCCCACGAACTACTCAAGGGCTATAAAAACATCCACTGCCAGTGGCTTGCTTACGTCCAGTTCTCAATTTCTCTCCAATATTTGGCACGGTCACGGTAATCCGAACAGCAATACCGATACTTCTCACGTACAAGTCCCCAATGCGAAAAATGGCAATGTGAATAAATCAAGCATGAGTAAGTACACATATATCAAACAATGCCATATGCTTGGTTCGATCCTTGATCGCATCTCCTTCGAACGTACGAGTGTGTATGTATGTACAAATAAAGATATCCCCATAAACGAAATTAACAATCGCATACAACTGCATCCGCTCATAGGTTAACGCCTTCTAATTGCCTCAGCTCAACTCCAACCCAAGACCCAGCTATAGTATTTACCCATACCTTACTTTCAGATGCCCAACATGAAACGAGCAATATGCAGAAATCCAAGTCCCTGTCAAACGTTGGTCAATTCGTTACAAAGAAGATTTGGCGAAGCCGCTCAAAGAGCCAAAATAGACCAAACAGCTACCAAAACCATGAATTTGCCACCGTACCTTCTCAGAAGTGGTCGCCGTCGGTAAGACGCAACACTGAAACGGAAAAACGTAGTGATAACTAGATAACTAGATGTTATTTGCATTTACAGGAAAACTATATTTGGGTTTCCGAGCACGGCGACAAATTTCAGATAACTGATACGTCCTTAGAGAAGCTTTCAGAAACCGAAGCTGAATTAATTAAAAATATTGCAGTAGAAAAAATTAAAGAACTGAATATTGGCGGTAATATAGGTATGTAATCGGATATTGTCGAAATAGCAGCCTGTTTTACCAATTTATTTATCTACATTTAGACTTTGATAGAAAATCGAATAAACGACGTATTATTTCCAAGAAAAAAGCGCTAACAACCAGCTTTTTTGACATCGGGCGAAAGGATAAGGAGGAACACAGTAAGATATTTAATATATATAACTATGGTTTGGTTAACTTTGAATCGATATCAGATGGCCGAGATTTGCTGTTTGGAACCTCGTTGGAATCCTGTCTCTCGAGAGACAACAAACCAAGCGGGGAAGGATTAACGCGACCAAAGCACTCGTTGATTCAATCGGTATTTCGAGGTGGCGGAAATGGATCTGCCAGTTCGAAGCTTAGCGATAACGTAAGTATGAACCAGTTAATGCATTTTTTTAAAGCTGATTTGTATACAAAAAGACATCCTATTTTTTTGTTGTGATGTTGTTAGACACTGGCAAATATTGTGTTAGGTAAAGTCCTAAAAGCGCTTAGCCTGAAAATGAAAACCGAACATTTTGGAAAAGTTCAACATAGATAATCGCCATTTGGTATAAAAGATAAAGAAAAAATATCGAATGGATAAAATCTGGATAATATGATGGGAGATGGAGGAAACTTAAAGACATTTAGAACCTCGTAGACCATATACAGCAAAAGTTTATTTTACATCTCTTGTCCAGCCAATCTCAGAGTATTGATCAGGCATTTGGTCACCACGATATGAGTCGCACCAGACTAGGCTTAAATGTCAATATGACTTCGTATTCTAGTCGGTATCCTTTGTTTCACCTTCCTTCTTTTTTTAATCATATAACTATGATTGCTGACTTTTACTTTTTTTACTGAGTGGCTACCAGGCGAACCACGCTTCGTCTAAAAGTCTAAAATCTTCTTAAATCTCTGAACATTCTATACATAGTAAGACTTTTATATTTATTTGAATGTACTTCTAGGTACGATCATGTGAAAGCTTGCCCACAAAGTCATTGGAATTTGGTTGTAGTGACGACTTCACGAACTTGAAGAAACCGTCCTCTACGGCATCCATGCAAATGTCCCAGAGTCAGTTTGATATGAGGCACAGTGAATTGAATTATGAAAAGCCACTGTACGGTGAACCCAGCAGACCGGCATCGTACTCCGGTCTAAATGTACCTGCTTTCATATTACATTGTATAGAATATTTGGAGGAACATGGACTGCAGAAGGTCGGCATCTTCAGAGTCAGCACATCCAAGAAACGTGTGAAACAAGTATGTTTTGCTGAATAGCGATTTCATCTCCTGTATTTCATTACTTTTTGTTGGTTAGTTGCGGGAAGAATTTGACAGGAGCTGCCAAATGAGAATTCCTGAAAATACATGCCCACACGATGTCGCTACTCTGCTGAAGGAATTTTTACGTGATCTTCCGGAGCCCCTTCTCTGTAACCACCTATACACAACATTTTTGGAAACTCAGAGTAAGTATTCCTATGAGTCCCCTTAACAAATTCGGTTTTATTTACTTAGTACTTATTGTTCTCACAGGGATACGAAACCGTCGCTTACAGCTGGAGGGTATTTCGCATTTAATAAAACTATTACCTATTCCGCATAGGGATACTCTTTTCGTTTTGCTGCGATTCCTGGCCAATGTTGCCGCCCATAGCGATGATGTGCAAGACCACCAGGGCTGCATGGAGATGACTGGCAATAAAATGGATAGTAGTAACTTGTCCACAGTTTTTGCGCCCAATATCTTACGTGGCACAGCTCCACATACTGCCGAATCGAAAGAACAAGAAAATATGAGCGACGCTATTAATGTAATAAGGTCAGAGTGCTTCGTGATATTATATTGAATAAGTCCTTAATATTTTTTCTTTCGTAATCTAGAACCATGATTGATCACTATGAGGAAATCTTTAAAGTTCCAAGTGATATTCTTGACTTGGTTTACTCGCATATGTTAGACACATGTCCGGAAGCGTTATACGATTTAATAACTAGAAAAACGCACGATACAGATTGGTATGATATTGAGAAAGGGTTTCATAGATGTTTTTTAATATCTCGTTTTATTCTTTTATTTATTTTTAGGGAACTTCATCATGTAGAGGAATCGGCTATGCAGTGCAGTGATCAGGCTAGTTCCTCAGATGAAATAGTTGAATCTCCAAAGGAACCAAAGCGGTAATTTAAAAAATGCTCCTGTTTCGCTTTAAATGTTATGATTGTTTGTATGACTAGGTATGGATCGACAGGCTCTAATAGTAATGTTGTGAATGAAAACATAATGCCTAACAAGGCGTCCTCCCATGAAGAATCTTTGATTAAGCCCAATAGCAGACGGCAGTCAACCCCATTGTTATTAGAAAGTTCCAATGTCTTTACGGCAAGCCTGCAAATCTCTAAGCCGGAACAGTCGCTAATTGCAACAAAGGGTAAATTTTGTGCGATCAGATAATGTTTTTTGTTTTTTAATTAAGGAAACCCATATTTTGCCTTGATCACTTTTAGGCCGAAACATACAGACTCTCACGGCATCGGAACCTAAGTTGCCGCCAAGCATCTCAAATATCGGAGGGGCGACGTTAAGTGCAAAGACGGCGGAATTCGAAAGAAACTCAACTGGCATGTCCAATGGATCGCCAACTCAGACCCAGGCTGTGCCCATGAGAAAGAAACCTCTTTATAAACGTCAGCAATTGATACCCAGCTCGAGGCGAAATTGAGATCATTGCGAATGAGTAAGCCAAGTTACGACTAATTTATTTTAAGTACCTAAAATATTAAGTATTAGCATATACATATGTATATTTACATACCTTATTTCTGATAAAATATATTCTTTGATCCATTGTATCGTTGTTGCTCATTGTTTATTTAAATATGTAATTCGTCTTAGTATATAATTATAATATGTAATATATATATATATTTATTTATAATATATAGGCGTTAATAGTAAGCACTTGTAACACTGAGCAACAAATTTCAGGTCATCGTTTTCCTTCCGAATGGCTCTAGTGCCAAAGAACATAGGCATTCTTTTATGGGTGTTATTTGTAAAGTTGTGAAGTCAATTGTTATGCAAGCTCAAGTTTAATTTGCTCCGATTTGTGATAATTCTAATAAGTTTTATCATTTTGCCATTTATGCTTATTATTGTGTAATGAATCAAATAAACTGAACCCAATAAATTGTATTACTTTGACTGCGTTTCTTCTTATGGGGCGCTGGTGCCATTCGGGAAAGAAAAATGTGTTACTCAGTATAGAGTTTGATACTAAATTACAGTTTTAGCATTAGCATAAGATTATATTCACAGCCAATTCGTAAACGTTCTATAAATATTATTATTACATTTTTTCGTTTTTGCACATGCCCGTTGCCCGTTATCTTCTTCTCTTATGACTATTATTGTACTAATACATGGTTAAAATATTACACGATTTTAGGAGCTCATTCTTTCTCGATCGTGTGTACATAGGATGGGAATTTTCGCACTCTTTGCAGATATCAATGAGCTCTGGACTGAAAATGTTTAAACTATTATAACATTTCCCAAATCACGGCAAATAAAATATTATAGTCTGAACATTCTTATAGGAACACAGTGTAGACACACACAAATAGGGGGCTGTATGACATATTGACCTGAACCGGACGAAATTTAATATGTTTCAATTGTTGGAAGACTAGTTTAGTGTGAAGAGAGACAAACGGATTCGCTGGAGAGTTACGGACGTTTCAAAAAATTTTTGGCAAAGATATACAAAATCATGTTTCTGTCCTGCTCTTATTGATATCGACAAATAGAAAATTTGCCAATATTTAAATACATGTATATGTATATTGTAGTATGCATATATGTTGTACCTATATATACATATGTATATCTTTATACATACGATGTACACGCTCTGTATAATTAACCGGCTAACACTATTTAGTCCAATAAGTCTATTTTAATACTAATTCTATGAATTGTATTTAAGATTCGTATGTGCATACATATGTACAAATGTATTGATAATGTTGTAAAATCAAGCAAACATTTTATTTAGCTTTCAAACAATTAAGAATTGACTTTGGCGAAAACACTCAATTGTATCAAATATTTTCGAACAAGAATACTTATATGTATGTATATCAAAGTCTATTCCTAATTAGGTTTTTCATAAAACATACATATGTATGTATATATTGATAGCCGCAAATCGACCAAATTTTTGGCTATGCTGAGCATGTACATATGTAGGCACATTCCAATCTCGTAATGGGTACTACTATTTAGATTAGGAAAACCAAATACGACAGTGGTGTCTTCAATATCGTTAACAAAAGAGTTATTTTTGTTAGTTTCTCATAAAAAAACACAAACCAAATCAAAATCCGAATTATAGTTAATAGTTAATAAAGGGTGCATATATGCACAATTCCATCTGTATAATTTAATGTTGAGAGATCCAGTTCAAAATTCTACTCTTCTTTTTAGATAATCAACGATTATCGTATTCGTTGTGTAAGGTTTTTCCATAAATACCATATACTTATTTGATGTGAATTCAATTCAGCTTCATTACGGTTATTTTTTAAATTAATCTACTATTGTCCGTGTAGTTTTCTTTTTTTTTTATCAAATATTAAGTCTTCACAGTTATTTACTATTTATAGTAACAGATAACCTTACTTCTTTTTCCAATCTTTGCAATTTGTAACTAAATAGAATTCTCAATAAAGTCTATAGCATTTCAGTCGGACCGAGACTGGGCATCTATCAGCCTTGCTATGGAAAATATTGAGAATTGCACAGCAACCTAATAGTTTTCACACACAAACCGTTTTAACTAAAGCCTGATGAAAGAGAGGTGCGTGCAAAAATTTGAAGAAAAAAAGATATTTGACCAAAGTTCAGCATGAACATATCTTCAATTATTTCAAATTTATGCAGGCCCTCAGATCTTCATATGTCTATCAAAGATGCCAAAAATGGGTGTTGCCCCAAGGACCCCAGTCTGTTAGAGTTTAATGTTTTTTAGTTCAGGTGCCGATACCAATAGACCGTATTTATGAGTGGTATGTGTTGAGTGGCAGACGTCTTGAACATAACTAATTCAATTCAGGAAAGGGAACTTGTTTTGTGTGAAACGTTTTGCTTAATTAACTTCTTTTCTTTCAATCATGTCGAATTCAAAAAGTTAGTCAAGAAATTCGCCACAGAACTGTTCGTATTTTTAAACGTTTGTAAAGAAATGAACTTGAAAATCTGCATAATAGGTGAGGGAAGTATGTCTAATTACTTATATTCAAATCTTATGTATTTAGTGAATAGTTTGGCATGCCCAAGCCTTAAGAGTGTAAGTATAAGTCCGCTTCACGATGTCTTGACGTAGGATCATGAGACATAGTCACGATTTGGATTAGCGGAATATTCATCGATGTAACGACTTGCTGCAATTAAAAGTGTAAAATTATATTTAAAATTAAATTTAGTGGACCAATCCAATATATTCGTTTAACTTCATTGACCATTCATACATAACGCATATAAGAAAAACGCATTAAGAATAACCAAGAATTACTACGGATATTTAACTATGGAAATATTTTCCTTACCAAACCAATAATTACTGATACCTTGTTAACAGACTGACATACCGACCAAAGCATTCTATAAATAGATTAATAAGCATTCCTTTGAACTCTAAACTTGTACTTAAGAAATATATATTTGGCCCGAGTTGGCCCGATTTTAACAGTTCACCCTCGCCCTATGTGTGCAAGATATAAAAATATTTTTAAGCGGTTTTGCATAATGAAATTGAGTACCTGTATATAATTAAACAGAAGTCAAACCAAGTTAAATTCCCGGTGTACTCAACTAAAATGGACTCCAAATTTGAAGTATGCCAAGATGATTTGATTTTTCAGAGTGGACATTTTCTTTCAACTTTCTACGTAACAGGTTTGATAAATATAAAAATTTCACGCTTGTGCCGGATTCAATAAAAAGGAGTTATGAATATATCCCAGGGATTGCATCTCTATTGTTCCCTGTTCTGTTCTGAACTCATTCGTATCCGTTTAAGTCTTGATTAGACATTTATCGCTTGTGATTAACTATGTATTATCATTATAGCAGTTAATTGCAGAGTTTTTACTTACAATCCTCCATAAGTATAACCTGCGTATTTTCTATATTTGTACTAGATACAGAGTGTGGAATTATGTTGAGCTCGTCTTCGTTCCATCGGGTCCGCGTTCCAGGGCGATGAGCAGAGGTTACAGCCATAGTTGGGGCAGAGTAGAGGCTTAAGTTTGTTGGGCTTATAACGCCAGACATGGTGGAAATGGATCCAGCGTATCCAAGCAGCTTTAAATAAGAAAGACAAAAGTCAAACCGGCTTCAATAACCAATTGTATCTCACAATATAAACATTTAACCATAAATTTTTTTTAAAGTTGATAATCCTACAACTACTCAAGTCTGGTTTGCTCCAGTTCTTTTCGCTAATTGTTATCACGAATATAATTTGAAAATATAACTTACCGAAGTTGGCTGGGAATGAAAATGATTGAAAAACTCCCGACCGTTTGATGAAGGATACATTGGTGCAGCAATTCGAGTTAAAGAACTGGAGCTGGCCGAGCTTGGGGATATTTTACATCTGCCGGTATCAATGCACACTTGGGGACTTGTTGCTTCCTGGGATTGAGTTTGCGTCGGTGAAACTGCTGCTACCACCAGAGGGGTGCAACTGGCGTTATGTGCTCCAGTGTCCGTGTTAAGTGGACTATTTGTGCTTTCAATGGCATTCGCATTATTCTCGTCGTCGTCCAAGGCACTTTTTGGTAAACACTGGTTTGCCACGGAAGAGTCGGATGATGGCGGCGGTGACTGAACCATTGCTAGATCACTGCTGGATCTTATTATGGCTACTGGCCGGGCCATAGGTGGAAGCATGGGGGGCAACATCTGATAGTGTGGCGATGCAGATGCCAATTTTGAATTGCGCAACTGTTGATGGATTTGAAAATGAGACGGGTGCCCATGCGAGTGTGTAGCATGTGCATGTGAGTGGGGATGGGAGTGCTGAAACGAATGGTTTTCCGCCGAGCTCGCTGCCGCAATTGTTGTGGAGTGGCCAGCATCTTGGCAAACGTATGTGACAAAGTCAGATATATCGTGCGACTCCGCCTCCGTCGAGTATTTTTCGGCGTGGTGGTGGTGCTGCTGACCTTGGTCATCTTCGTTTGCTCCCGCCGCCGTCGTTGGCGACGGACGTGGGTTGCTGCAATGTTGCGGGTAGTACAATGTGTTAACAGGGCTAGCAGATGTCGCTAGCAATGCGGAGCAGTTGTGGTGGATTATTCCTGAATATGGAATAAAAGAAGATGTCATTTGACACAAATAAGATATTCGCTATTCCAGCCCTTACCCTCGGTTGTGCGAATCTGGGACAAAGGCCTGCTGTTCAACGAAGTATAGCGATGCAGCGAAATCACCGAGTCCGATGTAGGAGTCGACTCCCCAGTTGAATTATTGCTGGCACAATTCTCGGTGTTCGAAGTGCTTGGCCGTGATGCAACGTTTACAGAGGGCGGCGAGCTGCTGTGGTCAACTTTGCAGACCTCTCCGGACCCATTCCTTTGATCCACGAAGTCAACTAGATTATAAGCAGGCAATTAGAATTAATTGGTAGAAGTGTTAGCATTTACTTACTGCTGTAAACACCAGAAATGGGATTGGCAACAACAGTTCCAGCCACAACGCCGGCTCCAGCCTGGCCTATAGTCTGAACACCGCCGGAAATCGGAGAATCGGAAGTCAGGTGATATGTATTGCAGTCGTACGCAGCTCCCATATTTTCTCTCTTGATTATGTTCGAGTGCAAACTATTACTACTTGCCTCATCTAGAATTGAATCTGTAATATTTCGGAGTCAATTCAGTGGCAGAGGATAGGACTGTCGCAATGGACTCACCTTTAGAAAGCGACCAAAGTTCTTGAGATGAAAACACCCCGGTCGCTAGGATAATGTCGTTGCACACCACACCATTGTAGGGATTGTGTCGCAGGACTTCGTTTTTCATTTCAATGCTATCGCTATCGTCTTTTCTCTCCACTGACTGGTGATTTCCGCTGCGATGTGTGAACAGGGTCAACTGTGGAGATCTGCTGACAATTGCTGATGGATGCTGATTAATCGTTGAGTTGTGTGTGTTTATGAAATTGGCCAAGTACAGGTCCAGTTCTCGCACAGAGACATTTATGTGATATGGGTTTACGCAAAGCAATGGGTGTAGGCATTCTGGGTTCTTCTCCAAGCGTTCTCCATCAGTGCTTTCCAGCGGAATGGCCTTGAACAATATGACCATAACCAAGTCAAGCCGCCACACCTTGTCGGCTTGACGTAAGCAATCGATGCGACGCATTTTGCCCTTCTGGTCCGGATTGGAAAGGACGCAAATCGATTTACGTTTCCCGATTATTGACTGAACAAAATCCTCCCGACTCTCCTGCGTAATATCCTTTCGCAGTTTTCCCAGCAGACGTGAAGCCCATTTTTGCTTTACCTCTGTCTTCTCATTCTGAAATTCGAATGTATAGCAAATTATAATTATATTGTATCTTGATCAGTGTTCAGGTTGTTGAAGTAGCTCTGTCGTAGGACGTTACCTGTAGTTCGTCCTTGCAGTGTCTTTCTTCTTCCAGCGACATGCGTTTTTCATGTTTTTTATAATATTTCCGCTTGGCTGCTTGCAAATTAAACCAGGAATAGGAAAATGACTTGACGTACGGCAGCAGCGCCTCAATGAAGGGGTGAAATTCATCCTGCATTAGAAAGAAATTGTCATCTAATATATTTCGTTTTATGTTTAATTTCTCAATCAGCAAATAAAAGCATTCGCAATAGCCTAGCAGTTTCATACATATCTGAAAACTATATTTGCTTAAACTTGTGTATTAGAAGAGACGTCGCATGGACAAAAGAAGGTCATATTAGACCAGATGTATGCCAAAGGATTAGCTCAGCCTGCGACGACTCTGCTTATTCACCCAGCTTTAACATCTCTCAAATCAATTGTCGATACGAAACAAGGAGAAGAATTTAGATTTTTCTTCTAGGCTTTTTTATTTAATATTAGTTAGAAGTGTATGAATTTGCCAAAGCCAAGGTGCCATGCGAATCCTTTCATTTGCGTCTTAGTTCCATGAAAGATACACTAAAACGATTTAAAGTAATATTGGTAGATATAATATGAACAGCAAACACTATATTATCATCAAGCATTCAGAAAGGAAAGAACGAAATGTACATGTACAAGTAGGAGCAGGATGATGTGATGCAGACAAATCAAGTGTACATATGTGTGTGTGGAAAATACCAAAAGTTCGCTAAGTAGACAAAAATTAACATATATTTGTATATATAAGATAATAATTTGTTCGCTTCTTATATTTTGATTAAAAGAGCAGTATTAGTTTTAGCACAAATGAAGCACAACCCTCCAATTGAAGTATATAAACAGATGTATAAATATTTTTTTAGTTGGAAGGATAAAATATTGGCTCAGTTGCTTAAGTTTATATTTGTACATAAATCGTAAAACGTTAAGTTATCCATGTGTAAACTTAATCACTTTGAAGATCGAAAATACTTTTTAAACTCCTTGTACCATAACTTAAGTTATGACTTCTATCAGACTAAATTGAAAAACTGTTTTTAAATTAATATAAAATATATGTAAGCAATTTGCCCTGTCAAAGTTTAGTTTTTTGTACAAACTGGGCGAACTTTTTATAAAATTCTTTTATGTATTTTTAAAGGATAAGGAGCAGGAACACACAAACACACAAGAAGATTAAAAAAGAATGAAAATTGAGCACAATTAAATTAATTATTAACATCATAAATATAATTGTAATAATATTTGTTTCTTGACTTTTGCCTTCATATTGGAAAACAACATACAAGATAGATAGCGTTGAGTGTAATGAAGTTGGCTAACGAAACCTGATACCCGTCATACTTCAGTATATCCATCCTACTGACATACAAACATACATACATAGGCACGTACATAGATACAAACATACAAAGTTACATACATAAATCATATGTAGTATTACACTAAGAGAATGGGAATGATACCCAAATAAATTTCGATGGGACTTACAGTTCTTGGGAAAGGTGCATAGTGATAAATTAAGTATTTTGGTTCTCAAGTTAATTGCAAAGTTAAAACAAAACATCGAAACGTTTGACACTGGGCCGGAAATTTGTTTTGGTATCATTCCCTATAAGAGACGCTTTTGCAATGGGCGTGGAAGTGAAGATGGAACTGGAACAGGAGTGGATAAAAGTAAGATGCAGTCGTGGAATTTGATGATGGTGTGAGGAAATTTTGTAAAAATTATGGTATACATACATATATTCAACATAGAGACATCAAGATTTAAATTTGAAAACCAAATATTATTATTAAAATTTTTAATTACATTTAAAATATGTTTAATTTTTGATGGACTATGGTATGCACGTTTGTTTCCTAAACATCCGGAGCAATTTCAATCATACCTAACGATAGAATTAGTGAAGTTTTTATTAGAACTGGTAGGATTAGTTGTTGAGGGAGGTGGTTAATTACAAATCAGCTGCAACTGGAATTTCAATTCGCGTATTCCTCATTTGCACAGGGTAATACGCTGAGTGTACAACCCCATTTAAGTAAATACCTAAGCATGTACAGATACAAATATGGTATATAGTAACAGGTTCAATTCTCAATTCTTTACCTGTCCCGTCGATGATGTTTGTAAATAAGAAGATACGTCCGTCTCGATCATACAGCTTCTTAAAGTATCTGGTATGAACATACCTTGGGCAGTCTATTTATCATTGAATTGTTTATTGTCTGGATTGGAACTCCAGCGACAAGTATTAGAACCTGAAATGCACATGTATACCGATTCATTTATAAATGCATAATATAATTAAAAAAGGATCTTCTACCACATTTGCCAATTTGAATAAATGCGAGGGAGATAGGAAAAGAGGAGATGAGAGTTGGGTCGTGCTCTTAATCATAATCAGCAACCTTTGGAATTCAATGCAGACTAAAAATACAAGAAAATCCCCGATGAATGAACAAACCGACGTTGTCGTTGTTGTCTACTCTCTGTTCTCCATCTTGTTTGTTTGTTGTGACGTTGCTCGGAGTCTCGTCCTCGTCCCTGCCATTTTAAAGCGTAATTGAGATTTTAGATTTTGCAGACATTACACAATTCGATGAATATTTTTACGCTACTATGACGGCTACGGGTCGAAGAGTATTACACAATCTTTAAGCGGATGCGGATAGGTATTTACATATACTTATATATATTTCTATCTATATCTACACATACATATATAATGCACATACATATTTTTTTGAACCTCCCAACACGCAACCGAATGATGACAGAATGGTAGGTGCGTTGTGCAAAGCGAGTACCTTTAGACTAAATTTAAAATTGGCAATCCCACTTCTACCATCCCCATTTCTGCTTAGAAAACAAACGAAATCGTTCTAAAAATGGATTCTCCAATGCGGCGTCCGACTAGACGACCAGAGACAACGAGAAAATTGAGAGAAACAAATGCATGTTGTGTGTGCTCATTAATATTCGTAGTGCGCATGTGCCCAATGGATGGCCACGACCGAAGAAAGAAATGCGCTTTGAATTGCAACAAAGAAGTGGCCATGGCATCACAAATCTTTAGAAATCACAAACTTTTCTGACTCAAAGAACTGACAATCAATGCCACTATAATATCTTCTTCCTGATCAATATTCGAGATACGTTGATGAAATTCCTCTTCGCCACAAGTTTTTTTGAATTTCCCGCCAATGCTGTTTGGCTGAATGCTGTTATGTTGGCAATTTCCTCTACTTACACCAAGTAGATGCAACCATATCTACATACGCTTAACTACGCGAGATTTTAAAGTAGCGATGACACCTACGAAATCAAAGTGATGGCGGGACACTTTTTCATTTAGTCATCGCGGGTCTTTGCAATAAGTCGAACATTGTTCCACAATTTCACAAAACCATATAGTGTATCTGTAAGTTTAATAAACCCGGTTTACTTGTATCGGACTTTGTAAGGAAATGTAAAAATATAAGTGACAGCTTCTTCTCCAACGCGGTAGTTCAAGAATAGATTTATAAAAATATTTTCTTTAGATCAGTAAGTAGCATGTAATGAAATTAGACTTAAAGACGTCATACCCTAATATTAGCTCATTCCAACGAAAGTGAATTCAATTGCATTATGCATTGACCGGTAACGACCTGGACTTGTATTGAGTATCCGGTTTGTGAAGTGAAAGTGTCCAACCAATTCGTGAGGCTAAAGATGCAAAAAAAAGACAAGAAAAAACAGCAAGCTTTTAATGGTGCTTTTTTGCAATATATTTAAAAAATCAGAATGGTAAAATATTTTACAGTGTCACTGCGAGTGTTTAAGTTACAATAATTTTAAACACCTCATCAAAAACCGAATTCCATGCCAACCTTGGTTAACTTTAGTATAATTGGCGAACCCAATTTACCAAATTAGATATGTGCATATATAAACTCAATAAGTTCCATGGAACCGATCTTCTTAAATATGATATTAATATTAAATAAGAAGCAGCAAAAACTAAAAAGTTTTTAACTGAAAAGAAGGCAACAGTTTTTTTTGGTTTCTACAGGTTTGGCGTCAAATCCCTAATCGCACTAAGGCAAAAAAGGCTTGATTTGGCAAAAACTACAGTTTGAGGGCTAGAATAATGAATTATTTTATTCTTATTGGTGTGACATAAAGCGAATTTCAATTTTAGTTATTTTGAAATGGTGTCTCTCTTGAAACTTTACATTTTTTCTAGTATGCATACTTTTGGGCTGTCGTTTTTTATTTACAGGAAAATGTAAACCAAAATTGGCAGTTCTTTATTTGTTATCTGTGTTTTTATTATGTTTTAGTTATTGTCTTTACAATCAGTGCATAAATTGTAGCGTTTGTAATGATTAGGACAACAAACCTTCTGGCAAGAACCGCAAAAGTTACCATACTTATTTCCGTCTGTGATTTAGGGACATATTCCACATCGAGTACATTTTTTTTGTGTTGTTTATAAGAGGCTCTTTTGCTGATCGTTTTGGCCTTGATGATGGCACTTGATTTTGAATATTCTTGAAGAGAGCAATAGCATTTTTTGGATGAGGCGAATTGATTAGCTTTTTTGCCACGTTTTTCAAATAATCTCGTCGTTTATGTTGGTATATATGATAAATGCGCTAATACCGGATATGTCTAGCAGATATAAAAATAGGCCATTCGACACGTTTGCAGGAGAATATACCCATCATTTGGTCACAAGTGTCAGCACCTTCTGTTGTTTCATTGTTGTCAGGTATATACATTCGTGCTCGATTCGTGACTCTAACTTGAAGACTCCAATGCGCTCCCCACCAGAACATATTTCTTTGATTTTATCAGAATCGCATCATATTTTTTTTCGCAACAGTTTAACATCTAAACTCTATGAGTCTACCAAGTACAATGACTGCTTTCGCACCCCAATTACGAAGCTTTTTTCGTGAAGATTTATCTTAGGACATGTATGTGGGACTCGTTAATGCAATCCCACTTTTTCCTCCCGAATTTCTAGGCCGTTTTTACTCACAATCAATCAGTTTTATTCAACATTATTTCTTTATACATTTATTACTTAATTACCACATAACTACACTCTTCTTATTCGAGCAGCCACGAGGAACACAACCGGTCGACAAAACTTGACGCCATAAAACTCTTTTCTCAATTGATATCGATGGTTTGTCATCGATATCGTTGATAAACTTTAAATTATGCACCTCTGAACTGGTTCAGTACAATCGACCGCTTCTCGTCTCTCGACCCATTCCCACATTCGGCCGGACTGACTTATCATTCGCCTCGAATGTTGAATCGTCTGATGAATTCACTTGACCATTCCACGACTTTATATACTCCGCGACAGTTGAGGTTTTCCCAGGACCTTCGTGATCTCCTACCTTTTCTACGTCATAGCGTCCATGAGACTTAACTTTCACCACCCTATATGGTCCAAAATATTTAGCCTTAAGTTTTAATCCTGAACCATATTGCGTTCGCTTAATTGCTATCAAATCATCGATTTTATACTCAACTACCTTTTTGCGTTTTTTGTTATAACTTTTACGATTCTCCTCTTGGATTTTCTCAATATTATGCTGAGCTTCCTGACGAACGTTAGTGCGTTCAATTTCTAGCTCTTCTATGGCTTCCTCTTCCAAAAATTCTTGTAACTCAGGGAAACTATTAGTCCTCATCTCAACCCCGGTTAATAATTTAAATGGCGACACTTTTGTGCTTCTAGGAGGGGTACTATTGATTGCTTGCTGCACTCTTTCAACGTACCTATACCACATAGTCGGTTTTTCATAACAAAGTTTTGTTAGCATAGGAATAATTATCTTATGGATACGTTCAACTTGACCATTTCCCCTAGGTACTCCGGTAGCTATCATTAAATGCTGAATGTTTTGCTCTTTACAATAATCTCCGAACTGGTGAGAAACAAATGCTGCACCCCTATCTGATATAATACGCCCTGGATTTCCAAAAACTGATGCTTGACGCCTGAGTCTATCTACTACCGCTTCTGATGCCGTATTTTTTGTTGGATAGAGCCACACAAATTTCGAAAACGCGTCGACAACTACAAATAGATAGTTATAACTCTTCGCTGTCGGATCCATAGGTCCTACATGATCAACATGATAAGTCCCTAAAGGTTTAACTTCTTTATTTATTGGAGCTAAGAAACCTTCTTTCTTGCCTGCTTTACCTTCCGAAACAATGCATTCGATACAATTTTTTACAATCTCAGAGGCCTTTTGGAACAACTTCGGTATGTAAAACTTTCTCTCAACTTCCTCTTGAGTTCTTTTGGCCGAAAAATGACCCTTTCTATGTGCAATCTTAATTAATTCCTCTTCCATAAGTGATGGGACTACAATTAAATCCTTAATGGGATCCTTGTACAAAACACCGTTTTTTATAAAGAAATCTTCATAAGTTTGATGCTCTAAAACAGCTGTCACTGCCCTAATCCAATCATCACTAGCTTGAGCTATTTTAAGTCTGTGATGCATTGAATCCTCTAACATTAAACAGGACATACGACTTAGAGCATCTACATGCTTCATTTTATTGCCACTTCTATGTTCAATTTCATACTTGAATTCTTGAAGAAATAAAGCCCAACGCGAAACTCTTACTGGAATGTCTCTTTTTTTCATTTCGACTGGACTCTTCTTTGAAGACTGTGGTACATAACTGTGAATAAGCTGCTTGACTTCTTTGACGTCCGATTTAGTTAAATGGCACAAATCTATTTCACTCTTTTCTTCTTCAGCTAATAAACACAAACTCTCAAATTCCTGTAACATACCCTTCGGAGTTTTCACTTCTTCATTGTGTACAGTTTCTTTCGCTTCTGTGTTTGGCATCACTTCTTCTTCTCTAGGCTTAAAAGTAGCATTTCCTTTTGTGATAACCAAATTAGCTAATTCTAAAATGTTGTTTCCAATCACTACTTCGTAGTCAATATCTTCTTTTCTATAAACGTGGAACGTTAAGGGCCATTGAAGACCATCAATAGTCACCTGCGCTTTAAAACTACCTATAGTATTTAACTCACTTTTACACACTCCCAATAAACGGTTTCGTTCATCGTTTAATTCTATACCATGAAGTTTTCTGATAATATCATCTCTTATTAAACATAAATCACATCCTGTATCTATGAGTGCAGACAGCTCAACGTTTCCACATGATATTTTTTTGAAAATAGCTTTTCCTTTTACATTGATTTCTTTTGACATTGTACTAGCCCTACTGTATTCCTTTTTAGTATCTAATTTACGTGTCGGGCATACTGATGCTTTATGCCCTATCTGATCGCATTTAAAGCACTTAATCTTCGGACACTCACTCATCAAATGAGATACTTCGCCACACTTATAGCATTTTCTCGGTTGTTTAGATATTTCCGCTTTTTTATCATCCTTCTCATTATGATTTCTATTTCTATTTACCACTTGAGGGTGACCAAAGTAAACCTTTTCGTAAATTGTAATCTGTTCCTTCAGCTTAATGACTGTCTTTGCCTGATACAAGTTACTTTTGTTAGCTTTTGAATCAGGTATTCCTTCTATGAAATATTCTATAAGACTAGCTTCATCTAAATTTATGGAACTGCCTATTTCCCTCAGACTATAAAGGTACTCACGAAAATCTTCATTTGGGCGTTTACGTCTATTTCGCAACAATTTATGTACTTCAATTGCTGATACTTCTGCGCCGAACTCGCTTAACAAAATTCTTTTTAATGATATCCAATCAGTCACTCCTCGCTCACTACGCACAAAAACTTTTGCTGCACCTTTTAATAATTGCTTCGCATAGATAAATTTCTGTAAAGAGTTCCATTGAACTGCTTCTGCATTATCTTCAAAATCCCGTAACCAATTTTCTATAGACGATTGACCTGACCCATTGAACGAAGAAAGAGAATCCTCAATGTCGCGCAAAGTAAAATTATTTCTAACTACAGTTGGTGCCGTAGACTGAAACGATCCCGCATCATCACTTTCGGATTCAACCTCGACTTCGTCAGCCACCAAACCGAAATGTTTGAGAAGACGATCTTGCAACGATTGCTTTCTACCAGTTATTGCCAAATTCAAACTGGCTAACTTTGCTTTGAGCTCATTTACATTTAAACTTAATACTTCGTCTCTATTCATTTTGTATTCGTCGTAGCTTACTCGTTACAGCTGAAATTTCAATATATTTTACAAAAGGATAATCTTACTCTATTGTTAGTAATTTAATTTTCTCTTCTTTTAGCAATTACAAAATATAATTATTTCTCTTTTAACATTTACTTTTCTTTTAATTCTAAATTTATTTACTTCACTTTTAAATTCCAAATTTATTTACTTTACTTTTGAATCAACATTAATTTACTTTACTTTTGAATTCCAAATTTATTTACTTTACTTTTGAATCAACATTAATTTACTTTACTTTTAAATCAAGCCAATCTTTAAATTATTAGTTATAATTTTGACATAAATTTGTATTGATTTAATTTAATGATTGCATCAACTCAATTTAAATTATAACATTTTTCGTTCTGTAAACATAATGTTAATTAACATAAACATCTGGCTCACCACTATGTTGCCTTCTCGCTCGTTCGTGTTGACTCACCAACGCCGTTTATTCGCGCCAATTCTGCTGATATGCCGATCTTTCACGAATGCTCTCACTAACGCTGTCTCGCTCGTGACGCCAATGCCGATGTCTCGCTCGTGACGCCAATGCCGATGTCTCGCTCTTGTACAAATTTTTCCACTGACGCCGCCAAACTTGTGCGTCTAATGCTTTCTCGCTCTTGCCGCCAATTGTTGTAGCTTCTCTTGCCGCCAATTGTTGTAGCTTCTCTTGCCGCCAATTCTCAAGAATTTCCCACTCTAGGTACAGCTGCTCACCACATAGATTCTATGTTCCAGGCCATTTGCCACATAAATCTACCATCTCAGTGAATAGTTCCCACGACGATACTCCAACACATTTACCAAAATTACGCTATACAAGCTTCATTGCCACGTAAATTTGTGCAAAATTCCAACGATCGTCAATCTCTTTGCGTTTTCAGCCTCTTTGCCACGCAAACTTCAGGGTTCTCTATACTGCTCACACCTCCACAATTCTCTCTCACTTGAACTTGGACGTTTCGCTATCTCTCTCCAACATACAAGCATGCATCAATTGGGGTGGTTTTTTACTGATCTTTGTACATTGAGGTTAAATCGAAGACACATTTTTTCTCGAACTTTCTTTGTTTTTGGCGACTCAATTTTAATGAATTTTTCGCCATTTGGAACTTATTTGTTTCAATTATTAGTATTCTTTATTTAACAACATTGTTTTGCTGCACGTAAGTTCGATGCACTATGTAAATGTACATATCTCACTTCTGACACCAATTTGTGGGACTCGTTAATGCAATCCCACTTTTTCCTCCCGAATTTCTAGGCCGTTTTTACTCACAATCAATCAGTTTTATTCAACATTATTTCTTTATACATTTATTACTTAATTACCACATAACTACACTCTTCTTATTCGAGCAGCCACGAGGAACACAACCGGTCGACAAAACTTGACGCCATAAAACTCTTTTCTCAATTGATATCGATGGTTTGTCATCGATATCGTTGATAAACTTTAAATTATGCACCTCTGAACTGGTTCAGTACAATCGACCGCTTCTCGTCTCTCGACCCATTCCCACATGTATCTTTCGTAACGCATCCGATTGGATTTTCATGTGGGGTCATATTTGACCCTAACAAGGAACTTGTAACTTTTCATTTTTTCACGTTGAAAAAACCAGATATCCAAAATAGGTTAAACATTAGATCAAAAAACAAGATATCTTGAACAAAAATTAATAAAAAACCAGAGAGCCGGGGCTAACTTTGGCAGTGCCGAAGTTTATGTACCCTTGCAACTTTATACAAACCAATTTTCTTTAACTTTAATTGTGGTAAAAAAAACAACAAGAGTCACACCGATCTTAATAAAATTTGGCATAGTCATTAATAGGTATATTAAACTGATAAATATTTATTTTTATGCCAATTGCGTGAAAAGTAACGAAGTTATTGATAAAAGTCACTGTTTTCGACCGAACGTTCCTATGGGAGCAGTATAAAATAGTCACCCGATCTTGTTGAAACTTGGTACAGTTGTTAATAGCCATGTTAAACTAAGAATCATAAATTTTTATGACAATAGCGTAAAAAGTAACGTAAAAAGTAAAGTCCCTGTTTTTGACCGACCGTTCCTGAAGGAGCAATATGATATAGTCATCCGATCTTGATCAAATTTGGCACAGCCGTTTGCAAGTGTAATAAACTCACTAATATTAAATTTCACAGTATCTCAGAAAATAACGAAGTTATTGAGAAAAGTCACTGTTTGTGACCTTGCCGTTTGTATGGGAGCTATACGATATAGTGGTCCGATCCGGCTGAATCCGATATACAAAGATATACAACGCCTGCAGTATATACAAGCCTACATGCAAAATTTCAACTCTATAGCTCTTACGGTCTAGGAGGAGTTTGCGTTGATCCAGACGAACGGACGGACGGACATGGCTATATGAACTCGTCTCGTCGTACTGAATAAGAATATATATACTTTATATGGTCGGAGATGCTTGGTTCTATGCTTCTATGCTCTTTTTGCAAGGGTATACAAATTGTTTGAGGGTGCGCATTTAAGAGATTAGAGCAAGTGTGGAAGATTTGTTTTGCGGAGTCAAGGCTAGCAGTTTTGAGTTTTTTTTGTTTCTATGAGCCAAATATGTATATATACATATGTATGTTGTGTGTTGCATTCAGAAACTACTGAACCGATTGCGTTTAAATTTTGACACACTGTTGGGTCAGGTTCAAGCTTGGTTTTTGTGTTCTTACGCCTGACCAAAAAACAAAGAATGTCGTTTACCATAAGGTGCTTGAACGAAAATTGTGTATTGTGTTTGACTTTTCAAATATAAATAAAAAAAAAAAATAAAATTAATTTTCTCCATCTTTTAATCCTCAAACGAAATGTTACAAAAAACGTAAAAAAATCAGGTGGCGATACAAAGTTCGCCAGTTTTGCTAGTATATGAGAATATATAATCCTTACAAAATTGAAAGTGCATAATTATAACCTCTCGAAATACATAAATATAGTTTCAAAGTTAATTTAGTTTTCTTCAGTGGAACAAAAATGACAAGTGCGAAACCAGATGATTCACTATCCGATATTCAACAATTTTTCCATGGAGCAAATGTTTTTATTACCGGAGCTACTGGATTTTTAGGAAAGAGTAAGTGCTGACTCTGTAATGGCTAATATTTCAATTTACCGCTTTGTATCACTCATAATTTTGTAGTTTTACTTTACAAATTGTTTACGTCCTGTCCCGGAATAAATGCGATATATATACTCATTCGGAATAAAAAAGGAAAGACAATGGATGCCCGTTTGGAAGAAATATTTCGAGATCCGGTAAGTGATGGCGTAATTTTCGGAAACGATACAGTTACTATGCTAATTATTCGTATTCAACAGGTTTTTAACAAAACGAGCCCGAAAATCCGTTATCTCATCAAAGGGATTTCCGGTGACTGGTAAAACTTATGTAATGAGAATAATTGAAATAAGATTAAAAGTGATCTTTTATTTTAATAGTTTACAACCAGGATTGGGGTTGAGTTCGGGGGACAGAAGGACATTGATCGACTACGTAAACATTGTTTTCCATATGGCAGCCACGGTACGCTTCGATGAGAAGCTCAGAACTGCTCTGCGTATCAATGTCAGTGGAGCATATGAGACAATGAAGCTTTGCAGGAATATGACGAATCTAAGAAGTGTAGTACATGTGTCAACAGCTTACACGCAATGCCCTCTGAAAAACATTGATGAAAAATTTTATCCCATGCCAAATGGAACTGATGTAAAAAGACTTTTATTGATGACCGAGTGCATTCCCGATAACCTTTTTGAGCATGTAACGCCAATGTACGCTTTTCCGAAGTGGGCATGAAATCAGTAATAAACAACTTGATGCATTGCAGTTTGTTGGGAAAGTGGCCGAACACTTACACTTTTACAAAGGCCGTTGCGGAAGATGTTGTGAGAACTTTCGGTGCAAGGCTGCCAGTTGGTGTCTTTCGACCGGGGATAGTGATTTCAACTTACCAGGAACCTGTGAGTGGATGGATCGATAACTTTTATGGACCAACGGGGGCCATAGCAGGAGCTGCCTCAGGAGTAAATGGAGCCTTTTCGAAAACGTTTGCGACTTCAAAAACATTATTTTCTCAATCTTTCTAGATACTCAGAACCCTACGCTGCGATCCACATGCCGTGGCCAACATGGTGCCTGTTGATATGTGTGTTAATAGCTTAATAGCTTCTTCTTGGGATATTTTTGAAAGACATGGGTTAGTACCAATGGGTTAGGACTAACTATTCAGATACAATTTCTGTAGTATACATATATACATAAATACCCTTGCAAAAACGTGACATCAACTTTGGTCAAAAGTGTGCAACCCATAGAAGGAAGCATCTCCGACCATATAAAGAATATATATTGTTGTCTGGATCGACGTGATCTACTCCTTGACCGATAGAGCTGCAGAACTGAAATCATGCATGTGGGGTTCTACATATATACTGATGGTGTTGTATATCTTGGATTCTGGCGGATCGGATCACTATATCAAAGACACAAACAGCCTAGAAGGCCGTTTTGCCGCGAAAAAAATCTCTGATTTTTAATTAATTCCCCTTTATGTATTAAACAGGTCTGCAGAATCTGAACAAGATGCTCTGAACATACCGATATATAACTTCTGCGCTGCTCCGGAGAACCAACTTACCTGGGGTGATTTCACATCTAAGACGACTAAGTATGGACTAATGTATCCAACAATGAAAGCAATTTGGTATCTCTGTTACTCTAATACTCCGAATAGGATACTGCATGGCTTGTCTATATTATTCCTGCATTACTTGCCAGCTCTGATGTTTGATACCGTCTGCCTTTGTTTTGGGAGAAAACCCAAGTATGTCAATCGAATCGTGCCATATGTATATAAATCGCTATCGGACCCAACTTCCCCTTTTCATTTTCAGATTGATGAAAACTTATAAGAAGATACACCGTTTTATGACAGTAATTTCGTATTTTTCACTACGTGAATGGAACTTTCAAATTCACAACGTTCAAAATCTGTGGTCCCGCATGAAAAAAACGGATAAAGAAATGTTTTTCTTTGACATGAGGCAACTGGACTGGGATCTGTTTTTGCAGCAATACCTGCTCGGAATACGGCAATATCTATTGAATGATCCGTTGGAAACCATACCAAAGGCACTCGTTCGATGGAATCGGTAAGTAACTCGTAAATAAAGACCTTGCTAATGTAATCTAATTTTTTGTATTATTGCAGATTGTATTGGTTACACTGTGGAATGAAATCGACAATTATTTGCATTATTCTTTATTTAGGTTGGGCCCTACTTTTATGATGAAATAGCCTCCGGAATTTACCAAATCACGGGGACGGTAGTGGGAGAGGATAAATGTTGAAACAAAAATCATCGAGAATACATTCTAAATTTGATGTCTCTAGCAATTATAGCCCTTGAGAAAACAAGTTTTATTGCGGGGACGGAAGGAGGCGTGGCAGAAATTTGAATTAACTTGATCGCTGTTCATGCTATACCAGTCAACATACCAAATTTGGAGATTCTAGCTCAAACCGACAGATGGCCGGACAGACGGACATGGCTAGATCGACTCGGCTGATCAAGAATATATATACTATGCGGCATTCTTATGCCTGTTACATACATTTTGGCGACATTAATATACCATCTCACGCTGTGCGTGCACGGTATAAAAATTTAACTTGTAAATCTGTATGCTCGTAGGGGGAAGTCAGATAAAGGAAGCTTCTGTAGTATTGACGCAACATAACTTACATAAATACGTAGAGACACATAGATATAATTATATAAGTACATACATACATATATAGACTTTGGGTATGCGTAGGAGTCCCGTTAAAGCTTTGCAATAATCTGGTGCTTTCTACTGAAACTTTAAGTTCGATAAAAAAAAGTAACCTTCGATGTATGTATCCGTGATTAAAGGCATATTTTTATGAATATTTCTTAAAGTGTGACATTTATCTATGGTTTCGAAAATACAATAAATGTATTGAAATATTGTGAGTTGCTGTTTGGAGTTAAGCTCTGTTCCCGCCTGCTCGCAATTGATTAAAAGAAGGGTATACGGAAACACTACGTATCAGGACATGCGCATTGGGTCTATCCGAATCTACAACTTTAACGAGCTTTCATGTAAAATATACGATGAGAACTCTTATAATAAAAATATCTATTCAATGTGTTTTCTTTTGGCATAAGTAGCTGACTTTCAACTTTTGCTTAGACATTTCAAATTTGGATTGAAAAATAAAATTGTTTGTTCTTAATTAAAACCATGTAAACCACGAAACCACGATTCAACTGATTGATATTTGTGTTGAAAATCATATTTTTCCTGTATCTGTGTGTTTGAGACACAAAATATTCAATGTATTTAGTGAATATACTAATAGTACATATCCATATCCATGCACACTTATATACATACATACATACACACACATTTCATGCTTTCGATAACATTCTCACCTACTAATACACGGAATCGCATTCGGATTCGAGTTTCTGAGTTTCGCCCATGGTATGAGGCTGCTCCGCCCTACATTTGCTTATACACACATAAGTAACATAAAAAGAAAAGAGTATTTAAGAAAAACAAATAAAACAAGCACTTGAAGACGACAATGCATCAGAAATAATATGTGTATTAAATATATTTGCATAAAGCAGAAAAAAATTAAGTAAAAACATTGAATAAACCAAACGCTTTGAAGCATATGGAGAAAATATAATTAATATGACCAATACTAAGTAATGTGCAAACGAAGTTATGTATAGATTGAGTCACATACTCCGCTAATCACACCCACACAAACACAAACACACACACACTCAAACACAAGCACAAATACTACGCATATATCCATGTGGTGCGGCTACGTAAATTCCAATAATATAATGATCGATAGAAACAGCCGCGAGGACGCATTAAATAACTACATACATTTATTATATGTCGTGTCCTGAAGTGGCTTCAAATCAATTCTGAATATATGTCAATACTTATACGTATATATATATGTACATATGCTCGTACATATGTATGTACATACATACATACATACATACATATGAACATTGGCGCTTGCATAACCAGATTGTCGTAAAGGATTTATGTGCACAAAGGTGGAGTCCTGTCGAATAAATTTAAAAATGAAAAGTTACTTGTGCAAAGTTAAAAACTAAGTGTACAATTTCATAACCGCATTTTCCACACCACCTTTATAATTCTCAACCTACCGGTTGTTACGGTATGCCAAGGAGCAATCAAGGTTCTTGTGCATGGAATTTAAGAAGCCGCGTCTGCCTGAAAATATGTTAAAGTCACTACACGAGTGAATGGAATCGGACCTTATTTCGTTGATAGTGGCTTGCTATTGATAGATATATTTAAATTGTGAAAATAGCAATTGCGAGAAGAAAGAATGTGTTTTAAGTCAATTATGGATTATTGGTTTCGGTTTCAGATATGGCGAGCTTAATATTGATAGCTTGCCTTGCTATTTTGGGTCTAATCATTGCAATAGCATTGTTCTTAGCCGGTGGCTACTTATGGTGGCGACACAAAAGGTCTCAGCTACAGTTTATCGAGCCCAACGAAGACGAAGAATCCAGCAGTTACAGTCTAAGGTGAGTCTCGGCTTTCAGTACTTAATCGACGATTTGTTGAATTTTCCTTCTCATTGATCAGAGCTGCCCAAGACATTACCGAGTCAGGAAATCCTCCAACTAAGCCGCCACCAGTCCCTGTGGCTCAAGCTATAACCACTCCACTACAAAACAACATTAATCGAAAGCTTAATGGATTCTTAAGTCTTAGGACTCCGCTCATTGGGTAAGTACATACTATTGGACAACGAGATCCACATGCAGTTAAATTTTAATTTTGGTTTTAGAAGTAGCTCGGCTGCTCAGTCAAAAACACCAAATACTTCCACAAGCGGAAATACAAGTGATGGGGGGGCTAAGGATTCCGCGGTATGTAGAAATACTCGTATACATACCCTGTATAAAATCGTGTTTCGGGGATGAGCTTATACTCACACATTCATAATTTTTGCATGTAATTTTAGAATAAGAGCATCTCAATGACCGATATGTACCTAGATGGCGCCGACTCCAATGAAAATGTGGGGCAAATTCATTTTTCCCTAGAATACGATTTCCAAAACACGACTTTAATATTGAAAGTTCTCCAAGGCAAGGAGCTACCAGCTAAGGACTTGAGTGGCACCTCTGATCCCTATGTCCGTGTAACACTATTGCCAGACAAAAAGCACCGATTGGAAACTAAAATTAAAAGGCGCACTTTGAATCCTCGATGGAATGAGACATTCTACTTTGAAGGCTTTCCAATTCAAAAACTTCAGTCACGTGTAAGTATTTAGTTTTTGATGTTCCGTCTAAAATATATATTGGAAAACAAACCCATTTTTATTTTCGTCTTACGCCTCTGCAAACTATACGCCCATCAAATGGGCTTAGAAATTACTCTTCCTCGCAATCCGTTTTTTAATGTTTTGTAAGATATTTTGGGACTCTTAGGCCAATTTATTAATGTCCTTCTAATGGCCTAATGGCCAAATTTCAAAAGCTTCGGAATAAAAATGACTTCGTTACGGATCAAATGGTTCTGCACCGTTTTTAGTACTTTCAATGCAGGGTCGATTAACTGAAAAGAAAGATGTAAACCAGTCGAGATCTCAGCATCTCCAATTACTTTGATAGGAGAAAAAATTACTCCACTTAAAAGTGAAAATTCGATATTGGAATTTTTAAAAATTTGAAATTTCTAAAACGCAAATATTCAACTGAATATATGAAAATATATTTTGATCATAAAAGGTCTTGCACTTGCACGTCTTTGATTATGACCGTTTCTCGAGAGATGATTCCATTGGAGAGGTTTTCTTGCCATTGTGTCAGGTAAGTGCATAGATTCTAAAAACTGTATTGGAGAATAGATATAAAAACTATATATTCTATAAATTCAATAGGTCGACTTTGCTGGAAAGCAATCATTCTGGAAGGCGTTAAAACCTCCAGCAAAAGACAAATGCGGCGAACTTCTCTCTTCCCTGTGCTACCACCCCTCGAACTCCGTGCTTACATTGACATTGATTAAGGCGAGGAACCTAAAGGCAAAGGATATTAATGGAAAGTCAGGTAAAGTGCTGATCGCATTTAATAGAAATGTAAAACAATGTTATATGTATACACTTTACCATACACTTTAGATCCTTATGTAAAGGTCTGGCTACAATTTGGGGACAAGCGTGTGGAGAAGAGAAAAACTCCTATATTTACCTGCACACTAAATCCCGTTTTTAACGAGTCCTTTAGTTTCAACGTTCCATGGGAGAAGATCCGCGAATGCTCTTTAGATGTAATGGTAATGGATTTCGACAACATCGGGAGAAACGAGCTAATAGGCAGAATACTGTTGGCTGGTAAGTAATGGCCAATAGAGAGTAAAAACATGCTATTCAACCCACGGTTTCTTTTCGACGGCAGGTAAAAACGGTTCAGGTGCTTCAGAAACAAAGCACTGGCAAGATATGATCTCAAAGCCCCGGCAAACAGTGGTGCAATGGCACCGCTTGAAACCTGAATAAGCTTAGGGGTTTAGTAACGTCGATCTGACCATATGTAAATGTGCATGTATTAATATGAGGATTTATACAAAGAAAAATAATCTTATTAGCGAAAAGAGCAACTGCAAAACAATTTGGCAGTATTCTGCAACACTCACACACAAGCACACACACAGCACACGCACATGCACACGCACATACACCACTTGCACACATAAAAAATATACACAACTACAATTGGAATATTTAATATTTAACGCAAACAACAGATTAGGTTCAGGCATACGCTAGGAATACGAATCGCATGTGAAGTGTGAACAAGAACTTTTATTGCTCACGTTGGAGCGCCAGTTTTATATGTATACATGTGTATATGCTTGCATGCTGAAATTGATGAGATGCGGTCTTGATCATGGATATTGAATTCGATATCGAGGAGGTCAAGAATATGGAATCGAACTTCGGTTCTAGTACCTTTGTGTTTTATTCAATTTTCTAGTTTAGCTAACAGCTTGATTCGGTTTCGCTACGGCAAACAGTGGTGCACTCCGGTAAACGGTTAGATGCAAACTGAAACTCATATATATTGTTTCACGCCGAAATGGATTGGAGGTGGGGCCCGGTTAACCGTTCATAGCCGAACCGAAATTTGTTTTGGTACAATTCTCTTTACCAAAGTTTTATGGATTGTCTTTAAATTTCTAGTATTAATTTAGAAACCACAACACTGTCAGCACAAATCAGAGCAGATCCATAGTCATACAAGATCAGATACTTTTATATTGAATAACAAACAGTTCGTTTAGAGGAACACAGCAGCTGAAGCAAATAGTGAAATTAAAAAAGAGGGACATTACAGTAATTCGTCGTAGATTAATTAACTAGGTGAATTATTTAAATTTGAATAGGTTTGTGTAGCAATGCTGAAAATACCATCAGATACCTTGGTTTGATACTATAAAAGAACGGCTAAGGAGGTACCCCACACACCAACACACACTAAGTAAATGTATATAATACAATTAAATTGTTACAAATTATTAGATTTACAATCTAACTCGTAAAACGACATTGTTACCAGTTACTTAATGCGAATTGTTGTTTCTTTTACAATAAAAGAAAATTAAAGTGCGAAAAAGGTCATATTAATCTTAAACTTAATCTTAAAACGATAAACTATTTAGTATGATAGGTCGTAGGATATAAAATATATTTGATTAGAGAGAGCGTTAGTAAACCAACCAAAACCAAATATATAAACCAAATAATATTGAACATTTTTAATAGTAGCTATAAAGAAATTAGCCAACCATTGCCGGAACAAGCGTCTACTGGGAAGAAGTGCAAACATAAAATATGATGTATGAGATGAGATTGACATTAAGAGTTAAACAATAATTGATAAATTGAAACTGAGTTTAAAAAACGAAAAATCGAAAATTCAACCCACCTTGAAATTACATATTTGTTATATACCTGTTATAATATTATTAATTATTACAAATAATTTACGATAAAAATTACATAGCTGCAAATAAAGCATTTTAAACCTAGAATGTATTCGATCGATTCCATGCAATCTTCATGCCATGCTCAATTTCTATTGTATTCATTTTGATTTTGAATGCGAGAATATTGTAAGTATATTGAAGACAGCAAATCCCTATACGTTGATATAATTTCAGTAAGTGCAATACTACAGTAACTTTAGAATATGTATATTTGTTAATTTATTTTATATCTTAATATACAGTTCATTTATTTATGTACAAGCTACTGGAGTCCGTTGGATTTTGGTCACACCAACCCAGGATGCGAAGGCTAGCATGATCCATCCAAGTAGGGCTTCGATTGTGCCAGCCCAGAATACGCCTCTTAATGTAGGAAGTCCGATCAGATACCTTTTTTATTCAACTTACTCCAGTCTGTTTAAGGCATCACCAGATCGGCCACAATCCTCTCCTAATCAGTAAAAAGTAGGACATCACCACACTAACTCCAAAGAAAAAACTTATAGATGTGAAACTTGGAAAAAAAAAACTTAGACTTGTAACAATTTTTATTTTTTGGACCCTAGAGACCGCCCGCCCGCTGTTTTCGCAGTGTCTAGGGACCAAATATCCTGTCTTATTATTGTCTTACACAAATTGATCTATATTTAACCTGTCTCCATTTTACATACATACCTTTTATTTGGATTGTGTTTTTATACCATGCACCCATATAAGTATAAATAGTATATTAAAGTTGACAAAATGTATGTAACAGGCAGAAGGAAGCTTTTCCGACCTCATAAAGTATATATATTCTTAATCAAGATCAACAGGCGAGTAGATCTAACCATGTCCGTTTGTCCGTCTGTATGAACACCTAGATGACAGAGACTATAAGAGATAGACCCACCTAGTTGGGTATGTTGACTCGTGTTGTATGTACAGTAATCGAGATCGTTTCAAATTACTGCCAAATTATTATCTCAAAGACTATACTAGCTACAGACATTAACTTTGGTGTGTATAGTGGCCTAGTATGCATGCAGAATTCATTTGTTGCAAAATTTTGACACGCCCACTTCCGTCCTTGCAAAATAAATTAATCGGATTTTCTGATTATCTTCGCATTTGGAAGACACAAGGAGAAGTTTCACGGTTTCTAAATGTCTAGTTTCTAAATTTTGTAACAAAAAGTATATACATACATATCTAACTATTTATAGAGATTTGTGTATTGTAAGGTAATGTTAATTTTATGTAACAAAAATAATGATTTGGTTATTAGTTTGAGACACCAATGCCTTCTCTTCAGCCGGAGGATGGATCTCTGCAGGCTAAGTGTGTGGCCAGACGATTAGCACATGGATGCAGCTCATCGTTGGGTCTATTGATACAATATAGCGATTTATTTTCAGCAACTATTTGGTTCACTTAATCGATTTAAGATATTCAACACTATTTTGACTGAACTCAATTAAACAAGACATTATGCTGGATTAATAGATGGATACATAATTAATTAGTGTTCAAGAAAACCGATGAAACCATAACTACAAGATACAAAAAGTTAACAAAGTAGCTTACATTTTTAACATTAAGAATTTTTCCCTACAATTGAAGAAATTGATAACTTTTTCAATTTTTCGCCTCGATTTTCTCTTTCAATATTTGAATTATCGCAATCGAACTTATTGACATCTAGTACCTTGCCTTTTAGCGGTATATCAGAAGATTCCAACCTATAAACAAAAACTCCATTGAAATCCTTTTTTTTGTCATACACCGTCAGAATAAGCCTTTTTTTTGCTTGTTCCATAGTACGATGTCTTTTTCCAAGTCCAAATTAGCGATCTGAAATGAGGTGCACGTTCGAAGTTCGGAAGGCAAGGAAATAGAGAATCCGGCTTTGATTCCGGCTGAAATTCCTGTTTTCCTTCCTGTATCATTATGACCCCTAACAAGTGTGGATTTGAAAATGTTTTAACTTCGTTTCCTTAACTGCTACAAAGGCAGCAATCAAGAAGAATGATTCAATCGTTCTGCAAGATCGTCAAACCGCGCAGTCTTCAATGAAGAATAATCGGGGTCTATAGAATAGTCGATAGTTTCTAGTGGTTCAGGACTCTAGAATCTAGAGGTGGTTCAATTTTATCTTTCATTGTAAGAACACAGTGTTTAGTTCTAAGAACTAGGAATAATGATGTTATCAAGTTCCTGCTGAAAATTGCCTTTCCCAGATAGCCCCATTTCTCGAAAGGTTTTTTCTCAAGGCAAAACTTCAATGCACCGCCCCCAAAATTCCTTTCCCGTTCTTTCTTTATTACCTGTCCTGCAGGTTGCAAGCATCTATCAAGCTTGTTCACCCGTGTCTTTACAGTGGATCCACAGGAAATGTTTCGCGTTCTAGAAATTCTTCTTCTATCATGCTTTGATTTGGCCCAGTTTTGGTGGTATTATTTTGAAATTACAGTATTTAGCAAAAAAATCTATCTTGCCTTATTTTATCTTGGACATGAGTTTGGAATCAAATATTTGACGGGGAATTGAGGTTATTGCAATGCAGGATTTATGAAAGATTAGAAGCTGTCAGAGAGAAGAAGCTGTTTTCCATGATACAATAGTCCGATCATAAGGAAGAATTTTAGGAAACTTAATATCACGAATACGAATACCTTATCTCCGCAAGACTATCTATATCTTAGAGACTTTAAGAGCTAGAACCAACCAAGTTTTTGTAGGCTCTTCCGTTATGTAATGAGATCAAGTGTTGCCATTTAGTTTTCTCAAGCTGTATTTCCTCCAATTTTCAATCGATTCAAGAACATCTTCTCTTTAATCTCGCTTACATCAGTTTTGACTTCGAAAATTGGCTTAGGGTTTTAATGAATATTACAAGATGACTTTTGAATAGGAAATTTAATAAATTAATACTTTACATTTTAGAATTTAACGAACTTTTAGGCTTTTTTCTAAATTTTTCGTGTAAGAACAAGTAATAAGAGTTGTGATGCCTATCTTTAGCAGATCCGCAGTCCGCATGACGTCCTTTGACCAAAAATTCAGTAATACATCCTTTTTTCAAATGTTCACAGGATATCTCCAAATGCCTGCAGAATGTCCCAAGTACTTTTTCTGAATGTTCATAGGATGTTCCATGGTCTCTTTTACAACAGACCATAGGATGTTCTGCGGACTTTTCTCCAAATATCCGTAGGATGTCCTGCGGACTTTACTTAAATTTTTGATTCTTTTTATTTTTTTTAGAAACAACTGCAATTTAGATTTATGGTGAACATTATGACTTGTTGGGTGGCTTTTTGGTTTGTTCGAAGTTTTGAGGCTCGTTAGGCTCTGTCAGCATTCTTCTTATTCTAATCTGAAATACTTTTCCAGTTCCCATTGCTGTTATAGCGTCCTTTTACCGGGGGTTATAATGCTGAGCTTACAAAATGTTGTATGAATAAATTGACAGAAAGTATTAATTCTATGATAAACATTAATATTACAAGCCTAGCTTGTTTTTGGGTTCCTATGATGCTTATTATTATCTGTTTTTCTTCAGACCCCATATTGGAAATTAATAATTGCGAAAGGGTATAAAAATTGTAACAATAAAGAAAATCGAATAAGATAGTTCAAAATAAAACTCACTATAAAAATACGGCTGCTGTGTTAATTTACACAATAGGTCCACTTACGAAGAAGTACAGCATACCTGTACAAACTAAAGGTGCGAAAGACAAAGCAATTTTATCAGCCTAACCCATGGCTTAAGTAAACCCCTCGCGTTTCATTAAAGTATTTTTATACCATGCATCCATACGGTGAAATGATATATTAAAGTCGCCAAAATGTATGTAACAGGCAAAAGGAAGCTTTTCCGACCCCATAAAGTATATATATTCTTGATCAGCATCAACAGCCGAGACGATCTAGCCATGTCCGTCTGTCCGTCCGTCCGTCCGTCTGTCCGTCCGTCCGTCCGTCCGTCTGTATGAACACCTAGATCTCGGAGACTATAAGAGCTAGAGCCACCAAATTTGGTATGTAGACTCGTGTCATATGTACGCTTATCGAGTTTGTTTCAAATGTTTGCCACGCCCCCTACCGCCCCCGCAAATGATATAAAACCGATTTTCTTAAACACCTTAGCAACTAGAGACACAAAATTTGGTATGTATATTTGCTTAGTAAATGCGCATATTTTGTGTTTATAAAAATTTTGCCACGCCCCCTACCGCGCCCGCAAATCGAATAAAACCGATTTTCTCAAAACCTATTTTAGCTAGAGACACCATAGTTGGTATAAATATTTGCTTAGTAATTGCGCACAGTTTTGATGTGTAAAGATTTTGCCACGCCCCCCTCCGCCCCCGTAATTTGAAAAAACGATTATCTCCCGTAATTTTCTACCTTGTGCAATTAAATTTAGCACACTTAAATTTGATACTAATATCAAGCAAAACACCAAATTTGAACAAAATCGGAATAAAAATAGGCAAGTTATGCATATAAACGTTTTCCCATATGGCCGGAGTTGGCCGTTGGCTGGTGGGGGCGCTAGCGTGCTCGAATGCTTGAATGAGCGAAATACTAAGATATGCTTCTAAAAAGCATGCAAACAGATTTTTTTAAAAATACGAAAATGCATTGGTTATTATAAATTTAAAATATTTGTTTTACTGGTGTATGGTATATCCAAGTCGGCGAGACGACTTACTTACTTCATTATACCATGCATCCATAGGGTGAAATGGTATATTAAAGTCGCCAAAATGTATGTAACAGGCAAAAGGAAGCTTTTCCGACCCCATAAAGTATATATATTCTCGGAGACTATAAGATCTAGAGTCACCCAATTCGGTACTTAGACTCCTGTAAAAGCTACGCTTTTCAAGTTTATTTCAAATTTTTGCAGGCCCCGCAGATTAAATAAAACTGATTTTCTCGAAAACTAACCAAGATAGAACCACAAAATTTAGTAATTAGATTTCTTTAGTATCGGTGCAGATAATTGATATTTAACATTTTTGCTACGCCTGCTTTCGCCTCCAGAATCTAGAAATAACCGATTGCCTCCTGCAACTTTTTGATTATTTCGAAACCAAATTCAGCACACTAATTAGCCCTGTCTACAAACCTACAAAATTTTTAAATCGGACTACAAACATAGAAAATATATGTATAAACGAGTTTTACTAGGCGGTCCATAAGGGCGGAGTTGGCCGTGGGCTTGTGGAGCGCGATAGACATTTTCGAAAATTTAAAATATTTTCACCTGGCGCATGGTATACCGAAGTCGGCTAGACGACTTACTTACTTCATTTTTACATAAGATCAACTGTATCCCGATCCATTTCTCTTTAAACTTTACCCTATAAGTAGTAGTTCGGCAATGTTATTAAAAAGTGTCTACTTACTTATCAGAATTTGTGAGAACTAACTAGACTTGCTGCGACAATAACAAGATTTATAATGCCCATTCGATAAATGGTATACATATATTTGAAAGAACTTAAATATTCTTGTATTATCAGTTTATGTTTGCTTAAAATCAATACAATTCTCATTCGCCTTCGAGGTTGTTTCGTAACAATAAAATTGCCTAATACTTCCTAGTGGATAACTCCACTTATTGGACGAGTCGGCAAGTGTGCTCTGGCTCATAGTTGCCTGTCGGGCGTGCTGATGACGGAGAGAATTAACTTGCGACTTAAGAAACACTGGAAATGTGACACTCTGCTGTATATGTAGGCCTGGTTGTGCGGCTTTTATAGACAGGGACTTCGAAACAAATTTTTCGTTCATAAATTTAGTTGCAGCTTTCTTTGATATTTTCCGTTCTCGCTCCTTTTGACCTTGGGCTTTGCGCCGAGCCATATTCTTCAGTTGTCCACTCTCATCTAACGCCTCCTATAAAGATAAAGAATTACAATCGTCTATTATTTTAGTAGTTAAATTTCAATCGCTGTAAGATGACCTGTTTTCATTTATAAGATATGTTTTGTTAATTGTAACCATTTAACCATTCTATGGTCTAGTACATATCTAGTGGTCCAAGCATTTTTAAAGCCAAGGTGTGTGATAAACGCATTTAATATGTGATAAGTTCATAACAGTCCCCCCCTTCACGAGATAACATTAACAGGTAACTTCATTACAGCATAAATCAAACACATTGTTTTTATGTTTAAAACGATTACTAATTGATGACACTAATGCTGACTATTATCAATTCTTGCAATTTCTTCTACCAACATAAAATAAATACTTTTTAGCTACTTTGGTATGCCATGAACCAAGTAAAAACGGCCCGCCCTTTTTCATTCAATTAGTAAACAACCTTTATACGCATAATTCGCGGTGGATGAAGTGGGCGCGACGCAAAAATCAAATATACTACCCCAATCTACACACCAAATGATTTTAGCTCTTACTGTCTCGGAGTTCTAGGTGTTCAGCGGATAGAGTAACGAACATGGCTAGATGGACTCGGAGACTAACAAAGGAAAAGCCACAGGGCGGAGGTGGCTTTCAAATGTTATATCACTTATTGGTTGGTATACCAAAGTCAATTATATGTGAATGGTCACATAATTGGCACAAAAAAATTAATACTTAATGGCATTAGCTAGCATAAGGTTTATCTAATGTATTAAAAAAATTTAATTTGAATTCAAAACATCAAAAAAACTTAATAAATAATCTTCTTTGAAATAATCTTCCTTGGGAAGATTGACCTCGAGCCGGCTAAAATGCAAGGTTTGACTTAATAATAAACTCAAAAATCTTAACTAATCGTTGTTTAAAAAAAACTAGCTATTGCCATTAGGCATTAAAAAATTGCCATTAGAAAAACAGCATTTAAAACTAGTATTTCGTAACATATCCATTATTTTTTGATGACTCTTCTAGTTTCTGACATTTGTCCTAAGGTATGGAACTTCACGGTTCCTTGACTGCAGACCACAAATATTCCAAATTTGCAAACATCATCTTGGAAGCTTTCACTTTAACATCGTTCCACAGATTTTCAATAGGACTAAAGTCTGGTCTTTGAGGTGGCCACTCCATAACTTGTACATTTTCTACCCCAAACCACCGTTAAACGACCTTTGATGTGTGTTTCGAGACTTTGGCTTCCTGATCTTGTTCTCTTTCAGATTTGTTGGATTTATTTTAACCAAGGTAAGTGCATTGTTTACCATGTTTCTAGAACTTTTCATTTACTCAGCGATTTCTGCTGGCATTTTACCCGATAAACTTAGCCGGTGAATAATTCCTATTTCCTCAATGGTACAAGTCTTTCCACTACCCATTTTTATACCATACACCCATAGGGTGAAATGGTATATTAAAGTCGCCAAATTGTATGTAACAGGCAGAAGGAAGCTTTTCCGACCCCATAAAGTATATATATTCTTGATCAGGATCAACAGCCAAGACGATCTAGCCATGTCTGTCTGTCCGTCCGTCCGTCTGTAGGAACACCTAGATCTCGGAGACTATAAGAGCTAGAGCCACCAAATTTGGTATGTAGTCTCGTGTAGTATGTAGAAATTATATAAAACCGATTTTCTCAAACACTATAGCAACTAGAGACACAAAATTTGGTATGTATATTTGCTTAGTAAATGCGGACATTTCGTATTTGTAAAAATTTTACCACTCCCCCTACCGCCCCCGCAAATTAAATAAAACCGATTTTCTCAAAAACTATTCTAGCTAGAGACACCATAGTTGGTATGTATATTTGCTTGGTAATTGCGCACATTTTTGATGTGTAAAGATTTTGCCACGCCCCTTTCCGCCCCCGTAATTTGAAAAAACTCAATTATCTCCCGTAACTTTCAACCTTGTGCAATCAAATTTAGCACACTTAAATTTGATACTAATATCAAGCAAAATACCAAATTTGATCAAAATCGGAATAAAAATAGCCAAGTTATGCATATAAACGTTTTTCCATATGGCCGGAGTTGGCCGTTGGCTGGTGGGGGCGCTAGGGTGCTTGAATGCTTGAGTGAGCGAAATACTAAGATATGCTTGTAAAAAGCATGCAAACAGATTTTTTTAAAAATACGAAAATGCATTGGTTATTATTAATTTAAAATATTTGTTTTACTGGTGTATGGTATACCCAAGTCGGCGACTTGGCGACTTACTTCATTTTTTATTAATTATATTAAATTGGGTAAATTTTAGCGAAATATCCAAAAATATTTGACCAGCACGTCTTTTTTACAAGAAAACATGGTTCCCAGAGTTTTGTGCCAATTCTACATAAATATGTACATACATACATACATACATATGTCCAACAAAACAAACCACCAGAAAATGCAGATTAAAACAAACCCAATAGATGTAACGGAACAATTGCTCTTACATTTAAGAGCATGAGCCAAATAAATTATACGTGCAAAAATAAAATAAATGAAGTAAGTCGCCGACTTCGGTATACCATGCACCAGGTAAAAATATATTTTAAACTTTCTTCCTATACATACATTCTGCCAGTTACATACTGGGTGTAGTTTCATATAAAATATATATATAAATATATATAAAAATTTTAAATGAGTAGCCACAAATTTACTCATATTTTTGCTGAAATAAATAATTAAAATTTCAGAACGATTTGTAATTTGAACAATTATTCTTACTCATTAAAAATGTATTAATTATGTAATCTATATTAAGCATTTCCAATCAATTCTACCTTATGTACAAGCATTTAAAGACGTTACGTACCTCTTTTCCCTTAGACTCATCTTGGCCCATTTCATTTTGGGTGCTCAGAAGACTTCCTGTCATTTTATCATCATTGTGAAACTGGGTGCTGGAACGGCTGTTATTGTCATATGAGCAAATATTCGATGTAAGGTCAAACTGATCTTCTGCATCTGTTGTAAGGCCGTCCACATCCACATCTACATCCACGTCCACATCCGCATCTGCATCGGAGTTAGCCGATGACTGCAAGTGAGCAGGAGAAATTGAATGGCTGGGACGAATGAGACAAGTCGGCAATTGTTCTTTTAAATTCGCCACTTGGGCCTCATCTTCGGTGGTCTCAATGTCTACCATTTCGTCATCTTCATCATCATCATCGTTTACTGCCTTGGTTTCAGCATCACTACTTCTGTCGGTATCGACTGAGTTTGCGGTTTCCTGACCGATTTCCGTTGACATCGACCTATCAGAATTTTTCCTAACCTGCGTTGACACAGATTCCAGAGATGGAAAGTCCAATTGCTCACTTTCTGTGCCGCTTGGCATTGTGTCAAGTATTTGTGTAAAAGCAGTCTCTGTCCCAGTTGCAGCCACTGTTCCTAATGGCAATGGTAAATGATGCGATGCAGTGGTAATGCTATTGTGAGTCAAAACCCCTGTTGTTCTTGTGGCCTGTCCAGGAGCAATGTACACATTGCTGTTGGAGCTCGAGTCACAAGAGCGCGTGTACAACGATGTAGACACAATTGCCGCCGAAGCAACAACTGGCTTGAACGCCGAGCAACTCAATATTGATGGGATGTTGTAGTCCGACAGCGACAGCTCACTGCTCTTTGTGGAGTCAGGAAATTTGCGTCCCTTGCTGTACATACCTAAATGGGGTTCGCTCTTTATGTTGACGACCGGGGATGACTGTTTCTGATGCTGATGCTGCGTGGTAGTTGCCGTCGGAGTCGGCGTGGGTGCTCCATTCGCTTCCGTCCGAACCCAAGACATGGGGCAGCCATCGAAGCCGAGGGCTGATGCTTCGCCGCAGGTTTTCTTGGAGTGCTTCTGATGCTGCTGCTGCTGTTGCCACATGTAGTCGACAACGAAATTACGGGAAAGTGGCATTATTGATAGATCGTGTTCGTTGCGTAGAGATTGAAGGGGAGACAAAACCGATGAGCGGTGCAAATTAAATGGGACCCCGACGGCAGCGGCAGCCACAGCCGTCACTCCCACCACAGTGGCTGCAGCGGCTACTGTACTGTAATTGTATTGCTGATCCAAGGACACGGAACGATCTTCAGCCAGCGATTTCATCTTGCCATCAGATTCACAATTCACTGGAGAACTGCACGAGCTCCCTGTCCCCATTGTCACCATTCCCGACGTTGAGGACGTTGGCGAGGCAGTGTTCTGGGTTGGATTTCTGCCGCTGCTGTTGCTTACGAGTCTTTTCCTTGTTCCGCCGTTAAACATGGCCTTAACATCTTCCCAGGCGTGAATGATTTTCTCATCCTGGGCGTTCCCATTCAATGTCATATGCCGTCGCCAAGAATTAAAGTTGGCAGCGTCGGGCTGGACGTACCTGTCGTTGGTGGTAATACGATGCGAATGAAATATGAACTTGTTGGGTGAGAAAAACATGCCGCAGTAACTGCACTTGATACATTTGGCCCGGGAGGAGTTATAGCGGGATGGGAGGAACGAGCCACGACATCCCCAAGCACACTTGTGCTGGACACTGAAGGCAAAGTCGTCCGGCAACCGGGGCGGTGAGTTGTCACCCAAAAAGCTCTTACAAAGCCTTTCCGCCTCTCTCCGGGTGATCATGCCACAGCGTCGCGAGCTAACTGGCATTGCACCGGCTCTCCGTAGGATCTCCAGCTGAACAGGGGTGCATTGGACGCAGGTAATGCCGAGGGCGACCCGCCGATTATGGATTTCATTGTAGCTGAACTGCTTCAGTAGCGTATTAGATATTTGTGCTAAGCAGAGACGCTCCTGCCCTTCAATATACAAGGAGACAATTGGTATGCCGTAGAGCAGCACGGAACTCACCTGAAAAGAGATGCATTTTAGGTAAACGAACGCCAACAGCAGGGCAAATCTTGTCAGGAGGTAAATTATTATTTGGAAGTCTAAAGTGCTATTGTACTCTGTCAATTTGCTGCCAACTTTTTATGAAACTATGAACAAGTCCGGGCACGTATCCAAACGTACCCCTGGGGAAGCATTTATCTGGCACGGATTTGTTTTATTTTCGCACCCCCCGTAATGTGCATTTTGCTTATTTGTCTTGATTATTTTCCACACGATTTGAAAAAGTTTATGCATTTAGGTTCTCGTTTCTATGTGCTCAGTCCAATGGTTAATTTTGTCTTGACATTTGCCTAAAATCGCTTATTTATTTTTCTAACTCGGGCTTTTGAAACAACGTACGTGATTGGACCTCTGAGACGCTTGATTCTGATTGTTTTCCAAGCCATGGGGCGGCGTTGAAGGTGCAGCCGATGTTTGAATGGTCTCGGGAAACGCCATTTAATCACCAGTTCTAAAAGAAACAAAAAGAGAATGCCACTTACTAATCGATAAGTATATGTAAGTCTCAGCGATTTTAAACCATTCACCATCAGCCTTTGGAAGAAAAGATGAGTAAATATTCGTACATACATATGAACATACATAACTAAGTCAATGCAACCAAAATAAAAGTTATACGTATCATGCTGTGGAGAGTTTTCGATGAGGGTACAAATCAGAAACAACCAAACTGAATGGTTCCCAAAACACGAAATGCGCACACATTACTTTTCGCATCTGTGTAAATCAACGCCCCCGTCTACATAGAATATTATTATGTAGTTACAAATTTATTCAATACAAATTGGTATAAGACTCAGCCCCGCTTATGTTGTTGGTGTCGTTCAATTCCGTAACTGGACTGAACGAGCTCGGACCCGTGCACGGTCCCCTTATGTGAAAAGCCCTCATTCAATTATACAATGCGTGTGAATGGCATAATTGAAAAGGAGACTGTCCCTAGAGACAATTCGTTAAAGATAATAAGGTTAGCAAAAAAGTTATAAAGTACAGATTGTTGAGCTTAATGCCTTTGTTATTACATGGTTCTGGCGGTGAAAGAAGCGAAACAAATGATTACCAAACTTCTTAGACAGCGAGGGGAGACAGGAAGCAGGAATGCCACACAGACACAGGGTTGAACGAATTACAAACCAGTGAGGTAAATAATGACAAAATTATGTTGGTATTTAGAAAAAACAGCAGATTGTTAACAATCTGGCAGATGTACTTAACTAGTCAGACAAAATAGAAATACAGCGGGGATGATTGCCTGAGGTTAAGGCCACGGGAACGCCCAAAAGTATTTTCATCAGGGTGGTTTTCCGGCCACCAACAAGCTAAAAGTTGCACAAATGTAATAACATAAGCTCTGTAGCATATACAAATCGATTGGAAGGTGAAAATCTGAGCATTTTGCCCTGTCCATGCTGAAAAATCAAATGCGTCGTCAACGCTTCACTTAATTACTAATTATTTATTGTGGGTAAGACATACAAATGTATGAACTCGTATGTATGGATTTGCATAGAGAGTGCTCACTTGTTAGAATCATGGGACTTTTCGAATACCTTGAAAGGGCATTAAAATCATCATTGCCGTTAGCAATGATTTGGATTATTAGGTTCGTACTCCGGATTGCACTACACAATCCTAAAAGAGGTTTGTTATTTCAATTAGATCACTTACATCTTATTCTTGGTCTCATTATTGACATCATTAGTTACGAAGGATATGCGGCCTTTGCAGAGGGTGTTAGAAAATTGGTCAAAGAACGAGATGTTTTCGACCACAAAAACGATATATATATTCTTAATCAGCATGAGAAGCTAATTCGCAATTGATATTGGATTAAACTTGGTATTTCAGCTATTTATATCTAGCGTGAGATACGGTATAACAATTGTTCGGCACATTATACGAAACATTTGCAAAGAGTTGGAGTGTCGTCATAAAATTACTAGTGAAATAGATTTTATCCCCAAGTCCCCCATTTCCCCAAATTTCAATAAGATCGGATAGATGGGACACAAGTTACAGTCAAAAGAATTTGGCTGTGCTCAAAAGCTGCCAGCAGCCTCCTACGTCCTTGCTCGAAATCAGCAGTGAGATCCTTGTTGTGCAATTTTGTTGCCCTCTGCTATGCTTCGAAATACTCTGCGGATATTTTTGCTCAATTTTAACAACTTTTCAAAATTCCAAAAAAAATACCAAAACTTTTTAAAATTTTTGGAAGTAAGGGCTTATCTCACTCAGACAGCTATGGCAATCATAGCTATAGCACACAAACCAAACTCGACCATTAAATCCTTAAGATCCCGGCGTTCATACGGACAGCCAAAGAATAAATCGTCGTGACACTCACGATAATGAAATATTTATGCCATTTTAATCAATGACTAAGTAAAACAATCATATCTGTCTACGTTAATTTTTTTCACATGCTTAATAGTTAGCTTAGGCTAAATATGTATATCGCTTAAGTATCGCTCAGTTACAGGCAAAAATCTGTAACTTTTTAAGAGAACCAGATATCTATTTGAAATTAAAACCAGAAAGCCGGGGCTAACTTCGGCCGTGCCGAAGTTTGTATACTCTTTACAAATACCAAATTTCTTTAACTTCAATTGTAGTAAAAAATACAACAAAAGGTACTTTTTTTCACCGATCGTTCCTATGGGAACTATATGATATACATAGTCACGCGATCTTGATCAAATTTGGCACAGTCAATAACATATATAAAACTGAGAAATATTTAATTTGAAAGCAAACGCGTGAAGAGTAACAATGTTATTGATAAAAGTCGACCGATCGTTCTTATGAGAGCTATATGATAAAGTAACCTGAGCTTAATAAAATTTGGCACAGTTGTTTAAAGGTGAAATTAACTGAATAATATTGAATTTAACGACAATAGATTAGAAAACATGAAAGTTATTGAGAAGAGGCACTGTTCGTGACTTATACGATATGGGAGCTATACGATATAGTGGTCCGATCCGGCTGAATCCGAGATATACAAACTGTACAGTATATACAAGCCTAAATGTAGCTCTTACGGTCTAGGAGTTCGCGTCGATCCAGACGGACGGACATGGTTATATGAATGCGTCTTGTCTTGCTGATCAATATATGTATATACTTTATATGCGTTGCACACTTCTGACCAAAATTAATATACACTTTTTGCAAGGGTATAAATATATATTTCTACTACTTCAAAGTGGTTTTCATCGTCAAAACTCATTTGGGTGTGATCAAAAAGGGTACGAATTACCGTTCAAACACAAAATTTCGTGTTTTAATTGAATTTCATCAAATTGAAATATTTAATGCAACAGAACAAGGTAAGTATAGGGGAGTTGGGAAACTGGTTGAAATGCTAGTGGTTTGTCATTAATCTTTACTATTAAAGTCGGACAAAATGTATGTAACAGGCAGAAGGCAGCTTGTCCGAGCCCATAAAGTATATATGTTCTTGATCAGGATTGAGTCACCATATGTCGTACTTATACTCCTGTAGTACCTACTAAAGCCACCAAATTCAAGCTTATTTAAAATTTTTGCCCTTCAGCACCCGTAATTTATACAAAACTGATTTTCTCAAAAACTATAATAGCTAGAGACATGATATTTGGCATATGTACATATATAATTCTTAAGAAAGAGCGCAGATTGTGTGCGTGATTTTATCGAATTTTAACAAAGCAAAAGTCTCAAAATTTGGCATATAGACTTGTTAGTTACGCCTCCTTCCGCTTCAATAATTTTGAAAAAACAAATTTTTTAACTATCGTAATCAAATTTTACAGGCTAATTGAGCTCGTTTATTTATACCAACCCAAAATTTTATTAAGATCGGACTAGAAAGATGACAAAAATTTGTATAAACGGGTTTTTTCAGACGTTCATTAAGGGCGGAGTTGGCCGTAGGCACGTCGCGGCGCTAGAGTGCTCTTCTGTTTGCACGAGTGAGCGGGATAGAATATGTCATGAGGCGTGTAAAACGAATTCAATAAACATACATACACTCCTTATCACTTGAATAGGACAGCTTCTACACTATGTATATTTTTGCGTGGAACTCAAAAGCGAAATGATAAAAAATCAATTTTGTTTTGGAAGTTGTCTTTTAGCAGTTATTGTCATCTATCAGAAGCCAACCAGAAGAAACGTCTGAAATTAATAAAATCAATCCAACTGTCTTAGAATTCCATTTCCTTAAATTATCTGGCCAGTTTGTATGAATCCTTAACAAGCAGGATGCTTCATGTCTTGGAACAGAAAGGTGGCTCGACTAAAAACGACTTTTGGCAAGAGGTCCTATTCAAGTGACATACGATTTGACCGTCGCAATTTGGGGTATTTTGGGAAATGAAATTTTGTTATGAACTTAAGCAGTTTTATGAAGATTTCCATTCGTTAAAAACTTGACTATCAAACAATCTTTAGTTTAAAAAAAATCGCTAGCTTCATTCGTAGGGGAGCAGTGAGTAATGGAAAAGCTGGGGAGTGTACATTTTGTTTTCGAAATTTAAAATATTTTTTCACATAGTATATCGAAGTCGCTAACACGATTTACTTACTTTATTATAGACTTTGAAAAAGGGTATTTTAATTTTGGTCAAAAGTGAGCCAAGAGCAACAGAGCCAAAATTGTGCATATAAGCTTCAGGGGTATATATCGGATTCAGCCGGATCGGATTACTACATCATAGCTCCAATACAAACGGCAAAGTCACGAATTGTGAGTTTTCTCAATAACTTCTTTGTTTTCTAAGCTAAAAAAATAAAATAAAATTTAATATTTGTGAGTTTTTTTCAAATGATTGTGCCAAATATCGGGATCGGGTATATTCTATATCATATAGCTCCCATAAGAACGATCGGTGAAAAACAGTTACTTTTCTGAATAACGTTCATAAAAATTAATTTTTGGCGGTTTAATACACCTATCAATAACTGTGACAAATTTGAACAAAATCGGATAACTTTATTATATAGCTGTATGAACAAAGATACGATGAAATGGCAAGCTAAATGCGCCGAAGAATTAAACTTGAAATGAAGTAAGTAAGTAGTCTCGTCGATTTCGGTATACCATGCACCAGATGAAACAATATTTTAAACTTCCAAGACCAAATAAATGTCTTTTAAATTTTTTTTATTCATGCCTCACAGCATATGCTATCTCGCTCACTCTTACAAACACGCCGCCACACGCCCTAATCTACCGCCTAGTAAAACACATTCATAGGTACATAAATTTTCCATGTTTTTAGTCCGGTTTTAATAAAAATTTTTATGTTGGTAGATATTAATAGGGCTAATTAGTGTGCTGATGGTCAAAAAGTTGCAGGGGGCAATTGGTTTTTCTTAATTTTTTTTAAATTTTTAAATTTTTTTCGCGCATACCAAACAAGTCTACGTACCAAATGACTTTAGCTTTGTTAGTTTTTGAGAGAATCGGTTTTATTTAATTTACAGGGGCGGAGGGGGTCGTGCAAAAATTTGAAATTTGAAATCTCGATAACTGTACATACTACACGAGACTACATACCAAATTTGGTGGCTCTAGCTCTTATAATCTTAGTGATCTAGGTGTTCATACATACAATCGGACAGACGGACGGACATGGCTAGATAGTCTCGGCTGCTGATCGTGATCAAGGATATATTTTCTTTATGGGCTGGGAAAAACTTCATTGTGCCTTTACATACATTTTGGCTACTTTAATATACCATTTCACCCTATGGGTGCTCGGTACATTTGGTCACTCTCCCTATAGTTTTCAAAATAGCTTAAAGTGGAAAAACGTTTTATCAATCTAATGTTCTAATGTTCGCGAAAAACGGCTAACAAGCTAAAACGTCGCAATGGCACGCCATTTCATCGTATGTTTATATGACAGCTATTTAATATAGTTTTCCGATTTTGATCTAATATAGAAACAAAACATGCAGTAATATACACACGATTCCGGGTTGGTCAATCAAAACTTACACACGATTACGTACTAAACAAAACACCTCCACCTATCTGCCCGTACTGCAATAGAAATTGTAAAATGCCAACACATCATTAATATTAGCAAATCCCTGAATTCTCCCTCCCCTAACATTCTTATCTCAGAGGCTAACCTCTCTCTAATATATAAAACTTTATAAAAATAATCAATACATTAAATATCTTACAACAATTGTATAAAAATTGTATAAAAACTCCAGCCTGAAGGCCTTTGTTGCTTAGAATTAATTTTTTTTTTTTCTATTAAATAATAATAATAATAATGATCTAATATGGCACAGCCTTCAACAGCTTTATCAAACTGAAAAATTTTAAATTTTTGGGCAATCTTTTGAAAAGTAACGAAGTTATTGATAACAGTAAATGTTTTCTACCGATCGTTCCTATGGGAGCTATTTAATATAGTCATCCGATCTCGTCTCCTATACCCATGACATGAACTCGTCTTTTATACTCTTGCACAAAGGGTATAAACATAATATGATGCTGATCAATAATAAATATTATTATAATCGGTATGAACTATACTTGTAAACTATCAACCCAACTACATTTTATGGCCTTTGGCTCTTTGTATTAAGATAAAATATTTCTTTTTACGAAATTTATTAATTAGTTGGTCAACTTATTTCCGCAAATTCAATAACAATTATAAACCTTATTGGGATTGCTTTAACTGCATTTCCGAGTCAGTACTTTGGCTATTCAATGCAGTGCAATTTGTTGCTTACTCCGAGATCCATGCCGTGCAGCTTAATTCCATTTTACATATGTATGAATGTATTACATATGTTTGTATGTTCGTATGCATATATGACTGGTTAATTGATGAGCCAAAGTGGCGGTAGAGGCGGAGGCGAAGGCGTAGGCGGAGGTGCCAACAGACACTGGCACTACGGTTATGCCAATGCAATTACCTTAAATTAATTTGAGTGCTTTGTTGATATAGGGCGGCTGGCCGTGCTCTGCACACTGTACACAGGCGCTCCTGTTGCTCACCCGGATCTCATATTTCGGTTAACAAAAAAGGAAGCATAAACACACTCATGCACGATGGGCTATTGAAATTGAAAACGAAAACGATTACGGTGTCGCAGAAGGGTGGTTGGAATTTGAAAGCATATGCCCTTTGACGAATACGAATACAGATACAGAATAGATACAGATACAGACGGATATGGAGATAGATACGAACACGCACACAGACACATAGACATAGACATAGGCAGATAAAGACTAAAATGCCCACTGATGAGTTGGCAATAATTCGCTTGAGTGGTTGCTGTCAACAGGCAAATAATAGGTGTTCTATTTGGGGGCGGGCGGATTTTATTACACTGCTTGGGCTGGTGGTCGTGTTTGTGTTGGTGCTGATGCCGTTGAATGGTCTTTTGTTTACACGTACAACACCATGCATATTTAATTGGGTTAAATTGCTTGGCGATTAACGTTTGGAAATGAAATGCGCGGATAATTGAGTTTACTTTGTCTAATTACAACAGTTCTTATATGTATAATGCTTGCACAGTTCAGAATCCATAGAAACACAGAACCGATTCCAATGTAGCATATTGTTAATGGTGTTTGAAGTCTTTCGACAACGTTTTTTAGACATATATAAAACTGGGGATGCAAAATATCTCTGCGAATAATACATATTTCTGAAGAACAATAATGCCCAGATGTGTGATAGTATGAATAAGGATGAAAAACGCATCATCCGAGCCATTTCTCAGAACCCTTTGATTGCCAAAGCTAAACCAATTAAAAACATAAATACTAATGTAGTAGAACTCTGATCTTAAACAAACGCCCAATTTATATCTTTATCAGAACAAAGAATTCACAACCGAATTAGGTCGGAGCTATTGGGATTCCGCAATTATTGAATTCTTGTAGGGATATTTGAAATGTCCATGAGGTTTTGAAATGTCCAGTGTGTCATTAAAAAATTATACGTTTTAACATTTATCACCGAAGATCCAGCTTACATAATAACAGCACAATTCGGCTCATCAAAATGATAGGACAACAATTTGGGTGTCACATATGTATATGTACATATATGAGAATACAACAAAGTGAAACACCACTTTCGTATTTGTAATTTCGGACAACACACGCATTCAGTTAACTGCACTTTATTATAAATACTACATTTCAGTATTACTGTTAAAATTTAAAGTTTGTTTGTTGCTTGACTAATAAGTAATTAAGTACATACTTATTGATTATTCAGAATGGTTTAAAGAGCTTGTCGCCGTTGCTTCATTTTTAGATTGTTCTTGGTTTATTGAAAAATATCAGTTCGCAATACATTCGAATCTCGCGCCACGAAACATTAAGGAAAACTGAATATGAAAACCATTTTTAGCTGACATTGACACCGGCACACTACAAGCCGCCGCTGCCATTCGCAATCGGAAATCTAATGCCGATACAGTCCAGAAAAGTCCAATAGAAGGACGAGCTACGTGGGCATTACCCAATGAGAATCGTTTGCCGAATACTCTGGAGAATGAGAATTTTTCCTACCCGTCTTTAGAGCATTGACCCACCAATGGAATTCGCGGTGAAAGGGCGTTTCCGGTCAACTGCGCCTGCGCCTCCGACACTCGATACTGGAGGTAACCTATCCTCCGCCCACTACCTCCTCGACGATTCCCATTTATACTTACTGTCCCCCCCATATAGCACGTACTTTGTATTCAGAATTCAACGAACTGTGAATATTGCTTTTAATTTAATTAACTTTTCCAACAAAATTGTGGTATGAAAATTAAATTAAGCTCTTGTTTTGAACGACAGGGACAGGAGTATGTCTCCATGTGTGCGTTGTGATTTTAATTATTTTCACTTACCATATGAAACATAACCAGCTTTTTCCTGATATATACAATTTCTTAGTCAGGGGAAAATTGTAGCCAATAGCAGTTCCAGGAAAAAGTATTAGGATCAATTACTCTTTTAAATCTTCATATTTAAACTATGCTCTCAGTGACTTCCACAACATAGAGTTTTTCGATATCATATCATCATACAGTGGATATTATAAAATTGGCCTAAGTGCCAATAACAATGTTTAAGAAAAAACCAAAAATTATTCAGAGGGGAGCATTTCCACTGCAATCACCATCAATAAGTAATATAAGTAATATCAGTATCAATACTTTTCACACCGAAATATTTTGATTGACTTTTCCGCGAAATGCTCAAATAGACTTTTCCGCCAAAATAATATATTTAAATAAATCCTTGATGTTTGTGTCGTCATGTTGGTCATTAAAAGGAAACTCAACATGACCAATATGGTAATCAAGTCAAAGCGTTAAACTCGTTGAAAAATTTAACTGATTTTACCGACAATTCAGAAGTTACTCACATCTTTCCTACAGCTTAGCTCACCTGCCTGTCAGCAATATTTATAATTGTAACTTAAACGGCACAGACTAAAACGTTTGCTGACTAAAATCAAACGATATGCGTACATTAAACAAGTGGCACACCCATTTAATTATTATATTGTGCATGTATAATTGACAACTTGTAAATGTTGTAACTAACCTAATTATTGCGGCTTAGCAGCAGTCCCTTGAAATTGTACACAATAACTTTGGTATCTATCACAATCGCGTCGATGCAATTTTAAGCCCTGCGCCTCAAGGTAACATTTACCTTAATACACCCCCGCTTTCATACCACTCCGATTCGCATTTGATGGGTACATTCATCGCCTTCAGTGAGCTCATAGAGTTAATGCTCGGCACACGACCTAAATGAGATGTAATAACCAATTAAAGGTTCTTATTTACTACTAAGCTCATTAATGTTGTTACTTCCTGTGCCAAACGTCTCCAACGATTTTTCTGACATTCTATGTATAATGGACATGTACATACATATGTATGTATGTGCATATGTATATTTAAATTTTTTTTAATTCACAAAAAAGAATATGATATAGATATATGTACATTTGATAAGCAATTCAGAACTGGGAAACACATCTTTCTAATGTTATTAAGAATTCTAGTAGAATTATGAACTAAGTCGCACCAAGTAAACCAACTGTTTCAAAGGCCATCTCGCTCACACTTGCAAGCACAACAGAGTTTCAGCGGTGCTATAAGCCTACTAAAAATGGTATGTCCTCAAGTTTTCGCACGTAAATTTTATACTTTTAATCAGGGACCGTAATAATTAGATGTTATATTAATAAATATCAAGATAATAATTACATATAAATTTATTCAGATTTTCTTCAAGAAAGATAATTCATTTTGTATGATTTAATTAAAGTCATACAAAATAGCCTGCTCATTTTTTGTTTTCCCAAAAATGACCTCGAGCCTGCTCATTTGAAAGATTGAAATAAGTAATATTTTAATAATAAACAACTTTTTCTTTATTAATATTCTGGATTTGTTGCTTAACTTTACAAAAAGCAATTGTAGGTTACATCTTTGGTTCGTCAGCATCATTTTGAGGGCTGAAAACGCTCCCTTTAACTTTTCAGGAACCGAGTGCACCACTTTGGCCAGCGTATATAAATTGGGGTATACGTAGAGCTTTTCTTCCCAATACTCCATTCCATTGGAGAACAAGCAAATTGGCCTCGGGCTATAGGCTTCAATAGAATCATCCCCTTCATTATCGCACGATTTTCGTCTTCCAAAGCTACCTGAGGTTTTAGAAAGATGTGTTAATGCGATCTCTGTTTCCAAGGATGTGGATGCTATTGAGGTACTTGAGCAAGGCTCTCAGGAAATATAAATATTTTTAGTGTTCTTTTTATATATTTCAACGGCGTTAATACTTACTGGTACTTTGCTTCTTAAGCTTGCTTTCCGCTAGTATGACCTTGATTGGATTATGCAGCAATAACCGTTTTACCTGTGGGTTCAAGTAAATGCTGCAAATTAGACAGTCATATCCCAATAGTACAACTTCTTTTTCACCGATCCACTGGCCGAAAGCTTGGCTTTTAGCCGTATTTGCTGCTGCAACAGTAAACTTGAGTGCTAGCCAGAGTTTTTAAAATCCGCCCATGAACAGTTGGCTATTTAGTACCTGTGTATGCCAGGGTACTAACAAGACTTTTTAAGTCATTCGACTCAGTTGCAGTACCGATTGGCAATTCCACACCACATATATCGATGCTGAGAGAAATAGGGTTGTGTAATTCAAAAAGTACATACAACTGTTTTTGTGCTTAAGTTGCCAATGGAAAAGTAAAATGCTCAAAGAAAAGGGAAAATTCCGTGCCGTACCGAGGTTGATGCAAGCGGTGCGTTGCGTCAGGGCCTCAAGCCCTGAGAAGCCTCCATGCTTCCGAGTCGTAAAAGTTCAATCGAATAATGTGAACCCTAAATGCAAAAACCAATGGAAGCAGCGTTCATTTCAAAAATGAAGTAAGTAAGTCGTCTCGCCGACTTGCGTATACCATACACCAATAAAACAAATATTTCAAATTTATAATAACAAATGCATTTTCGTATTATTAAAAAAATCGGTTTGCATGCTTTTTACAAGCATATCTTAGTATTTCGCTCACTCAAGCATACGAGCACCCTAGCGCCCCCACCAGCCAACGGCCAACTCCGGCCATATGGAAAAACGTTTATATGCATAACTTGGCTATTTTTATTTCGATTTTAATTAAATTTGGTATTTTGCTGGATATTAGTATCAAATTTAAGTGTGCTAAATTTGATTGCACAAGGTTGAAAATTACGGGAGATAATCGAGTTTTTTCAAATTACGGAGGCGGAAAGGGGCGTGGCAAAATCTTTACGCATCAAAAATGTGCGCAATTACTAAGCAAATATACATACCAACTATGGTGTCTCTAGCTAGAATAGTTTTTGAGAAAATTTTATTTAATTTAATTTGCGGGGGCGGTAGGGGGCGTGGCAAAAATTTTTGCAAATACAAAATGTGCGCATTTACTTAGCAAATATGCATACCAAATTTTGTGTCTCTAGTTGCTATAGTGTTTGAGAAAATCGGTTTTATTTAATTTGCGGGGGCGGTAGGGGGCGTGGCAGAAATTTGAAATAAACTTGATCAGTGTACATACTACACGAGTCTACATACCGAATTTGGTGGCTCTAGCTCTTATAGTCTCCGAGATCTAGGTGTTCATACAGACGAACGGACGGACCGACGGACGGACGGATAGACGGACATGGCTAGTTCGTCTCTTCACCCTATGGGTGTATGTACAGTCAAAGAGCTTTCCGATTTCCTTAAAATTGAAAATTAAAATTGATATCAAATTTATCATATGTTTATACAACAACAACTGCCACAGCTGAACGATCGTTGCTTAATTTAATAAAAAACTATTTGCGAAGTTCAATGGGTAGTGAAGGATTAAGTGGATTGTAGGACTGTCAGTCCAATCCATTGAAATTAGATTAGAATTAGAATAAAAATTTTATTTTAAGTTGTGATGATTCTGTGATTTTACTTTGCATATTAGTCATTAATGATTTATGTACTAGTCAAATGTAGTGATACAGGTGAATATTTATTTTTTTTTTTAACTTTAACCAACTGCGATAAGCGACACTAGTACTATAATTTGGCTGTAAAGGAGTTTTGTAAAGAAACTATAAAAATACCCAACTAAAAATACTTTTTTTTGTCGTGGGAGATATTTTTTGAAAAAGGGCCTAAAAACTAGCTGGCTGACTAGATTCAATTAAAGAGGGACCAAATTTAGCTGCAAAAACTATGCGCCAAATAAACAATAGTTAGTTTTATATAAGTTTCCCCTACTTTACACTTTCCAGCACTGATATCTCGTGTGTCTTAGGTAAATACTTATTTATTTAACTTTTCAAGCACTTCCTTTTGCCAACAAGCTGTCATTGCTCGAAATGAGCCGAGCAGCAGAGCACACTCAAACTCAGACGCAACGCTACATAAATTATAGGTGTATGCGTAACGTGGTTTGTTTAGGGAATGAGGAAAGAAGAAGGAAGAAAAATGTTGCCACGTCCCATCCGCCCACGTTATTTAAAAGAATTCGATTATCAACCGTGATTTTATACCCTATGCAAGCAAATTTTGCATACTTAAATTTCATATTAATATCCAGCATAATAAATTTGATCAAAATCTCCCTTTAGGGTGCTCATATCCTGAGATGTGCTTTAAATAGAATGTGAACAGAATTTTTAATAAATACATAAATGCATTTGTTATTATAAACTTAAAATATATTTGTTCTACTGGTGTATGGTATAACTAAGTCGGCAAGACGACTTACTTACTTCATAAAAAAAAAAAAAAGAATCAGTTTGTGTGCAACATATCGTAATAAAAACGCATAAAACTGGGTATGAAACGTTTGCAGTGGGTAAAATATCTGACATTTTGGCAATAATTAATCCTAAAGAATATTAGTGTGATTTTTATACCATGCAACCATAGGGTGAAATGGTATATTAAAGTCGCCAAATTTTATACCCTATTTTAAACTTTTGGCACGCCCCCGCAAATTAAATAACACTGATTTTCTCGAAAACTAACAAATATAGATGCACCAAATTTGGTAATTAGATTTCTTAAGCATGCGTGCAAATTATTGATATTTTCGCCTCCTACTGTCGAATCTAGAGAAAACCGATTGCCTCCTGCAACTTTTTGATTATCGAAACTGGTAAGCCCTATCAATATCTACCAACCTAAAATATACGTATAAACTTGTTTTACTAGGCGGTCCATAAGTGCGGAGTTGTCCGTAGGCTAGTGGCGGCGCTAGAGTGCTCGTGTGTTTTTGTGAGGGTGAGCGAGTTAGCATATGGTCTCATAGCAGGCGAATTTAATAGACATTTTCGAAATTTTAAATATTTTTTCACCTGGTGCATGGTATAGCGAAGTCGGCGAGACGACTACTTACTTCATTTTATTTTTATACCATACACCCATAGGGTGAAATGGTATATTAAAGTCGCTAAAATGTATGTAACAGGCAGAAGGAAGCTTTTCCGACCCCATAAAGTATATATATTCTTGATCAGCATCAATAGCCGAGACGATCTAGCCATGTCCGTCCGTCCGTCCGTCTGTATGAACACCTAGATCTCGGAGACTATAAGAGCTAGAGCCACCAAATTTGGTATGTAGACTCGTGTCATATGTACGCTTATCGAGTTTGTTTCAAATGTTTGCCACGCCCCCTACCGCCCCCGCAAATGATATAAAACCGATTTTCTTAAACACCATAGCAACTAGAGACACAAAATTTGGTATGTATATTTGCTTAGTAAATGCGCACATTTTGTGTTTATAAAAATTTTGCCACGCCCCCTACCGCCCCCGCAAATTACATAAAACTGATTTTCTTAAACACTATAGCAACTAGAGACACCATAGTTGGTATAAATATTTGCTTAGTAATTGCGCACATTTTTGATATGTAAAGATTTTGCCACGCCCCCCTCCGCCCCCGTAATTTGAAAAAACTCGATTATTTCCCGTAATTTTCTACCTTGTGCAATCAAATTTAGCACACTTAAATTTGATACTAATATCAAGCAAAATACCAAATTTGATCAAAATCGGAATAAAAATAGCCAAGTTATGCATATAAACGTTTTCCCATATGGCCGGAGTTGGCCGTTGGCTGGTGGGGGCGCTAGCGTGCTCGAATGCTTGAGTGAGCGAAATACTAAGATATGCTTCTAAAAAACATGCAAACAGATTTTTTTAAAATACGAAAATGCATTGGTTATTATAAATTTAAAATATTTGTTTTACTGGTGTATGGTATATCCAAGTCGGCGAGACGACTTACTTACTTCATTTCTTCATATTTTACCACGCCTAAATTAATATTGCTGCTTACATATATGTATGTACATTATGTATAATATGTTACATGCAATATATGTATATTTCATTAAACATTTACTAATTTGTCCACATTAATGCTATTTTAGATCCATCTGCAGTCCTCGGTAGATGAGTTGTTTAAGTGGCCCAGTCGATTAGGCAACTGAACAACGAGGATCCGGGTTCGAATCCCAGGCTAGTGTATGGATGTAGTTTTCGTCTAAGCCGAAGACCTGAGTTGCCAGTGCTTGTAAAATATAGTTAGGTTGATAGTTTACAACTATATCCTATACTTATAATAAAAATAATAATAATAATAGATCCACCTAGATTTCTGATAAAAAGGTAAAACAAAATAGCATAGATCAGGTTACAGGTTAAGGCTAACCCCATATTGCAGACCATTGGAATTAACAGAAAATATTCCAAACTTAAAGTCAAAGTCTTAAGCACTTAATTTGGCTTTGCTCCACATAATGGACATACTTGGCATGAATTCGTACCAGTTTAAACGACAAGCAATTAACGTCATTCCTTTGATAAGATTTTTCACATTTTTCTTGTAGTAGAAGTTCAGATGTTTCCTTAATAAACTTAATTTTTAATGCCCGACAAAATCTAACAGATTGTGGAATAGAATTAGTCCGAATGACTTGACTGATCATTTAAATGTAATGTGGTTCTCATTGTAATAAATAGCGAATGCTCTAATCCGATATGATAATTTTCTTCAAACTTCTGTTTATTAATGCTTTGTCCTGTAGAACCGTCAAAACCGTAACTTAACTTTACCGTAAAACGCGCAGAACTAGAATCTAGTTACTAGATACTTCAAGATCGTCTTGCTGCATCTGAGGTTCTACTTTAGACGTTTATGTATATATTCTTCTTGCTTGTTTAGGGCCTTGATGTTATTGCTGCCCTTTTCAGTGATCTACAAAACGAAATTACTTTAATGCTTGACTCTAGCCCAGGGGTAGGCACCCATAGCCCGTGCGGGCACTTTTGTTCGGCAATTGCTCGTTTTGCTATATGTGTGCATGCCGAAGTCAACCCGAATTGCACCCGAGAGCGTAAAATCTGAATTAGTCGCTTGCAGCATTTCGACGCGAGTGGATCTATGGCGCTTTGTTGAAAATATGCACATGGAAAAATTAATTTAGGGGTTGTTTTCTTTTTTATTTTCTTGCAGCAGATCGTCGATTCCGCTCGTCTGAACGATTGAGGCAATATCTGTTCACTTTTCTTTTCTCACAGTCTAAAACACACACATACATTGACAGTTTGCGTTGGCTCTCTTTGTGCCTACCCCTGCTCTAGCCAACCTTTGTGCGTTGTTTTCAGGCGTTCCAGCATTCGATTGCGTTTTGTTAAAATTTATTTAATGAATCCAAAAAACCGTTTCGCTTTATGGCCTATTACTTTAAGGTGATCGTCCGATATATTTTCAATGACTTTTTTCTGCTGTAATTTTTTCTGAAATAATTTTTAACTGCACTCCAATCCTAGGCTGGAGCAATGCGGAGCATGCAGCGTGACATTTCATCGTCTGTTTGTAGGGCAGATATATAATATGGTTATTGGATGTTGATCAATTTCGGCACAGTCATTAAGAGGTATACTAAACTCACAAATATTAATTTTTATGACAATAACTTAAAAAAAAATAAGGAAGTTATTGACCAAAGTCACTGTTTAACACCGATCGTTACTATTGGAGCTGTATGGTATAGTCACGCGATCTTGATCAAATTTGGCGAAGTCATTAACAGATTTATAAAAGTGACAAATGCATAATTTTAATCGCGTAACATGTAACGAAGTTATCGTTAAAAGTTGGTGTTTTCGACCGTTCGTTCCTATGGGAGCTTTATGATATAGTCATCCGATCTCGATCAAATTTGTTTGTTATTTGAAGATATATTTAACTCGAAAATGCTAAATTTTATGACAATGGCTCAGAAAACAACGAAGTTATTGAGAAAAGTCACAGTTCGTGACTTTGTCGTTTGTATGGGAGTTAAAATGTACTGTCCCGTACCGGCTGAATCCGAGATAACCAATGTGCAGTATATACGAGCCTACATGCGAAATTTCAGCTCCATGGCTCTTACGGTCTAGGAGAAGTTTGCGTCGATCCAGACGGACATGGCTCTTCTCGTCGCGCTGATTAAGAATATATATACTTTTTATGGAGGGAGATGCTTTCTTTTATGCGTTGCACACTTCTGACCAAAATTAAATTATACCGTTTTTGCAAGGATATAAAAATTAAGCCTAATATATTTATATTTATAGCGGGATTTTATCTTAACGTAGCTGCTTCCGGTTAAAAGAAATCTGTCGAATATTGAGACAGTGTTGGCGATGACGACAATTTGTGCTGCCAGGTGCCACATTTTGGATATAGCTCCCAAAAACGCGGCCTATTTGAAACATTTGTTCGCATTATTCTCTACAAAAGGGAGTTTACAATATTTGCTGATTTTATAGAACAAATATAGTTCAAAATAAAATATTCAGCTGCCAGAGAAAATTTAAACGCCAGAATAAACACAGTTCAAAGCACGCGCCAAAAGTAAGTCTAGCTTTATCCGATATTTCCACTTTTTAACACTGAAATGACGAGTAGTTTAAGTAAATATTTAATCAGTTATTCTTTTTTTTACAAATTGAAATTTATACTGAATTGCGATTGAATCGCAATCAGCATCGAACGTTAATTTGAACCACATATTAAAAAATAAGAAGTCATGAAATGTAACAAAACAAAACGGAATTAGGAATTGCGCGCAGAAACGACAAAAACAACGCAAAAAATTTGGCATGAATCAGATCCGCTAACAGTTCTTACACTAGTGATGGTAATTTATATATTAATAATAATAAACAACGACACGACATCTATATCTTGGAAATTAAATTACAATAAACGAAAATCCATGCGCATTTAAAAAATTATTTTGAACCATTTCCACTGGTCCACTCATGGTAGGTGAACTTGCTAAAAATATAAAGCTATTCTTATTGGTTCGATTCTCGGCTAATATAAGATAGACATGTTGCTAATCAACTTTTTGCCACATGATTTTTAAAAAAAGTAAATAAGGATAATATCGAGTTTTAAGTGTACAATATGTACAGTTGTACAATAAGTTTACCGTTGCTCATAAGTGAACAGAAAAGACTTATTTACTAAACTGAGCAACTGAACATATTCTTTTCCATTCGGTGGTTTTTGTTTATTTCTTCTTTTTTGTTCACTTGCTCTTTTTTGTTCACCAACTAAAAATCGAAATTATTATTGACAATTTTACAAAATTGACGTCCTTATCGGATTATAATTCAATATACTTATGGTGAGCAACTGAACAAATGAGCAATGTAGTGAGCAACTTAACAACTGAGCAGAGAACTAGAATGAGCAATGTTTAAACAACACCTGAATATATTTATCCATATATATATGGTGGGTTTTTTGTCAAATGAAACAGGGGTGTATCCGAATTCAGTGGACCGATTTGAAAAATCTTGGCCTTTAAAATTGTTTTGACAGACCTCATTCGGTGGAGGAGTGCCTCTTATTAAAATATTCTAAGATGACTAAACAGTTCTGCGATCCGGCTAAGATGAGGCTTAGTGTTGGTAAAAGCCAATTTTTTTTACTATGGCGCTGACAGTCTGTATTTCTTTCTTTTTATAAGTAGCTTCAACTTAGCTTATCTTGTCGTTTCACTTGGTTTCATAATATCGATGAATATTCGGCTGCTCTGGTATACTGAACCATATTTTGTTTTCCAAAGACATTAAATTTGGAATGATGTTCCAAAAACTGAGTCCATGGCGAATGTGCTTTGTGCCAAATGTGTTTTTTTGAGCAATGCAGACGCCAATAATACAATTCAAATTCGTTTCATGACTAGAACGATTTTCAACTTTATATCAAGTTCCTTGCTTCGAAAAACGTGAACGTTTACATATGTATCTTGCTTCTCCGGAGTTGTTCGTAATGGTATTAATTAAGGCATTTATTACAGATAATTTCAGCAGCCTATATGGACTGAGGGAAAAAATGTTTGCTAATGGATGGACACCATAAAAAAAAAATATTTTTTCTGAACATTAGAAGCAAGTCTGAAATGTATTTGTTATAGTTATAGTTATAGTTATAGTTATAGTTATAGTTATAGTTATAGTTATAGTTATAGTTATAGTTATAGTTATAGTTATAGTTATAGTTATAGTTATAGTTATAGTTATAGTTATAGTTATAGTTATAGTTATAGTTATAGTTATAGTTATAGTTATAGTTATAGTTATAGTTATAGTTATAGTTATAGTTATAGTTATAGTTATAGTTATAGTTATAGTTATAGTTATAGTTATAGTTATAGTTATAGTTATAGTTATAGTTATAGTTATAGTTATAGTTATAGTTATAGTTATAGTTATAGTTATAGTTATAGTTATAGTTATAGTTATAGTTATAGTTATAGTTATAGTTATAGTTATAGTTATAGTTATAGTTATAGTTATAGTTATAGTTATAGTTATAGTTATAGTTATAGTGGTCGCTCGTTCCTAAAAGGTCTGATCTGATCCAGATATACAAACCCTCCACTAAGTATATAAAAGTTAAGTTGCAAAATATCAGCTCTAAATCTTTAATGGTCTAGGAGTTTGCGTTGATCCTTAGGGACGGACGGTCATGGCTATATGAACTGGCTCGCCGTGCTGATCATGAATATATGTATATCCCAAAATAAAATGAAAAGAATATTGAATTTGACATCTGTTTAGACGCCTGTTCTGCATGTTCTGCAGATGAGTTGTCTAAGTGGTCAATTAGGTTGATAGTTTACAACTATATCCTATACTAATGATGATAATAATAATCATTATAATATAATATAATAATGAGTATGCACATAATAAAGGTGGAATCTGCAGTTGCAAGCTTTGCCGTTCTTTTCTCGCTTCATGTCGTTTGAATTCCCAACTACTTTTAGCGTTGAAGATATGGTATGGCCATTACAACTGTGGATTCTTTAGCAAAGTCTGCTGATGATAGAACTTGGTGGTTCTTGAAATAGCTATACGACAACCTGCTCACCTTTGTGCTGCCTATAATTTAAAATGTTACAAATAAATTAGTAAGATTTATTGACCTGAAGCCTAGCTAAAACTCAATTTTGATTAACTTCAATACAGGTCGAAATCTAGACAAATAATAATAATTAATACAAAATAGCAATATTTCCTAGTTTTTACATAATCAACTTGAAGAATTACATTTAACGATGAATCCTTGAAGATAAATATTAAGTCGTTTCTTACTGCGACGTCTATCGAAATTGAACGTATGTTTAGCAAATCTGCTTTTATTCACAAATAAAAATGAATAGATCTCATTATTTAATCAATATTTTGAAGAGTAAGAACTTTCGACGCACGAAAAAGGTTTGTTCTCTTTATTTCGTTAATTTTTGAGAAAATAATTTTGCTAAAGACATTAAAAAATATCAAAATTCAGAACAAATTTAAAAATTGCGGCTGCCGAAAACCTATGTATCGATACATCGATTATGCCAAACATCGATGTTTTTCAGCACTAGATAAATGGTGTATGTACATATAAGATTATGAATATGACATACATTTTGATAACTACAATATAACATCTCACCATTCGCTTAAATAGATAAATAGCGAATGCATAATACTCTTAAGAAAACTTTAATGTCTGTTCCAGTTTTATAACCATTTTATCTAAGTAAAGCTTATGACTGGCGTAATCAATAAAAGGGCTTTTTTATACATTTTTTCAAAAGCTTTCAATCCTTCAACATTTCTAGACTTAGAAATTTCCTTTTTACTCCTGACCAATAATTTCCTTGTTAGGGGTATAAAAATGGAAAGAAATTTTAACATTACTCACTTTGAGTTCTGTTAAGTCAGCTTTGAGCTATAGGGGTAAAACTTGATTTCGCTGCGGATGTTTGAGAGTGAATTCGCTCCGTTTATTCGGCCAATAAACTTGCTTTGTTTTTTTGATTAAGTAAATTCAAATTAGAATTTCTACAATTTATACTACAAAAATAAATCGCTAAAAGGATAAATCAGAGTATCTTTTGGGTTTTATTCTTGTAGGAACGAACATTGCATATGCTTGGTTTGCGGCATGTAAGATACATTATACCATACACCCATAGGGTGAAATGGTATATAAAAGTCGCCAAAAAAGTATTTAAACATAAATTTGGCCTTAAAAATTTAAAACTGTTGTTTTACATGGTGCACAGTATACCAATCTCGACGATAACACCATTGTAATAAGGATTTATTTATAAGGAAGAATCACCGAGCATATTTGTTAGTTTTAATATACTTTTGTTGCCAGATTGGATTAATATTTTTATACGATTTTCACCAAACTGGGTAATTAACTTACGCATATAATATAATGTAATTCCGGCAATTTTCTTAAAAATCGGATAACTCTATTATAAAGTTGTTATATAGACATTCGACAAAATGGCACTTCATCTTGCCGCTTTGCTCCAAATTGAGTTTGGATTTTCGATTTTTGGATAAATCGTTTTTCCGCCTTGACGCCTGTAGGAAGACAAGAGTAACAAAAGAACTTGGAAGGATATACAAACTACAGCACGGTTAAAGATAACCCATTCTTTTGATTTTTCTAATAGTTTCTTTGAAAGGCCTATTACACTATATTACACCAGAGTATGCATTTCGCCCCATCTTGAGTAGAGGGTAACGTTTCGTGATGAATTCAAATTTTAAAATTAAGAACGTGACTAAAAAGCTCGACTAGATGTAGTGTCACAAAATTTTTTTGTAAATTAACAACTCTAAAACATTGATGTTTGCATACCCCTGTAATTTTTTTTTTTTTTTTTTGTACCATTTCTTTACCTTACAAGCATCAGAAGAAAAACACATTTTATCTGAAGGGTCGAATTGTCGATTGTTTCCATAGAAGCTATATGATATAGGTGCTGGTCCTAACGAAATTCGGCAGACATAAATAAGACCTATGGGCCTAGGAAGATGTTGATCCAGACGGATTCGGATTTGGGGAACTTGCCCCGTTGTGCTGATCAAAAATATAGATATATACGTAAAATATATATACTTAATATGGTTGGAGATGCACAATCACAATTTTTAAGGAAATTGTGGATTTGTATTTATTTAATAATACTAAGTGCTAAGTGATATAAAATTTGTATGACGGGGGGAGTTCGAATTTCTTCAGGGATCTCTTTTTTATGATAATTATAACGAATCCTTTGAAACGCATGATGTTTGGAAATTCCCTTTTTCCCTCATTGATGTGTTATAGTGAATTGATTGGATCCATCCCAACAAATGTGCTGAGTTTGTTAACAATAAAATTATGATGCAATAACTCGATAACTGACTGAGAAAAAGGGTTTGCAGAGAAATAGACCGACGGGTGCTGACCAATTGTATAATATTCTCTGCAAAGTTTTAGAAATTACTTATAATAAATGAAGTAAGTAAGTCGTCTCGCCGACTTGGGTATACCATACACCAGTAAAACAAATATTTCAAATTTATAATAACAAATGCATTTTCGTATTTTTAAAAAAATCGGTTTGAATGCTTTTTACAAGCATATCTTAGTATTTCGCTCACTCAAGCATACGAGCACCCTAGCGCCCCCACCAGCCAACGGCCAACTCCGGCCATATGGAAAAACGTTTATATGCATAAATTGGCTATTTTTAGTCCGATTTTGATCAAATTTGGTATTTTGCTGGACATTAGTATCAAATTTAAGTGTGCTAAATTTGATTGCACAAGGTAGAAAATTACGGGAGATAATCGAGTTTTTTCAAATTACGAGGGCGGAATGGGGCGTGGCAAAATCTTTACACATAAAAAATGTGCCCAATTAATAAGCAAATATTTATACCAACTATGGTGTCTCTAGCTAGAATAGTTTTTGAGAAAATCGGTTTTATTTAATTTGCGGGGGCGGTAGGGGGCGTGGCAAAATTTTTACAAAAACAAAATGTGCGCATTTACTTAGCAAATATACATACCAAATTTTGTGTCTCTAGTTGCTATAGTGTTTGAGAAAATCGGTTTTATATAATTTGCGGGGGCGGTAGGGGGCGTGGCAGAAATTTAAAATAAACTTGTTCACTCTACATACTACACGAATCTACATACCAAATTTGGTGGCTCTAGCTCTTATAGTCTCCGAGATCTAGGTGTTCATACAGACGGACGGTCGGTCGGACGGACGGACGGACGGACAGACGGTAATGGCTAGATCGTCTCGGCTGTTGATGCTGATCAAGAATATATATACTTTATGGGGTCGGAAAAGCTTCCTTCTGCCTGTTACATACATTTTGGCGACTTTAATATACCATTTCACCCTATGGGTGTATGGTATAAAAAGTGCAAGATACTTTGCATGTTCAATGATTATTTAACACACCTTAAAGGTTTTTTCACATCTTTGGATATTATAATTTGTTCCACTGGGCAGAGCAATAAAACTTTTAATTGGCAATTCAAAAGATGTACAATATAGGTACATTGAATATAAATTATTAAAGTATTGAGAGAACGGACAAACTTCGTTGGAAATGTATTTGTCTAAAAGAAATACATAACAACTAAGAACATGTACATATATGTTTTGTATTAGCTGTGTTTATTTATCTGCGACTTAACACTATTTGAGTAAGGACGCAATAGGCTTATAATCAGGGTAGTTGGATCAAGTTATTGCAACATTTGAACTTATATTTGAGCATATTTACCTAAATTTGACTGTATGTTGTAAGTATGTATGTGTGCACAGTTGAAAACAACAGAAATTCATTGCCATTCATACACAATTATGTATGTATACTCGCACACAAAGGATTCGGCTTCCGTCGGTCAAAGAGTCGAAACGAAAAAGGGCGCAGCAAGTGCAGAAAATCCCAAGCCCAAGCTGAATTGGATACACTCAAAAATATGCATATCAATAGGGTTGCCGGGGCTCTCAACACAGTTATCGCAATGCCCAGGAATAAAGATAATAGTTCTGCCCCAACTTTTAAGGATTCCGCTGGCGAAAGCAAAGGTTTAAGCAAAAGAAACAGCGACAATGTGGATTTGGCACATTTGTCCCACATCCAGGCCACGCAATCGAGATTTATCTGAAAAATTCTTATCACATGTCAATTTAGTTCCAGTTGACGGGCCTGAACCTGAAACAAGCCTGAGCACAAAGCCAAGCGGGATCAGCTGTTATTTTTCACAATGAATGCGGTGTTCGTTCGGCTCGAAAATTAATGACACAAAATGAAATGTGGAAAGTGATGCTGTCAACAACACTTGTTGGATTAAAGAAAGACGGAGCAGGCACAATGAGACCAAAAATTGAGCGCAGTTTACCGCAGAAAACAAAACAAACTTAACTTATGACTCCCTCTCGTTTCTGTTTCCTCATTTCAGTATCACAGGTATTAGCATGGATCGAAGTTTTTATGTACATAAATAAATAAAATGCATGCGAAAGACGAATGTACAAAAAATTAGAGAAAAATATTAATTTGCCAGTCAACACTTCACATCGACAAAAACACAATAAAAAAAACTTAAAACTAAAGCAAATAATTTTCAAAACTAAAAATATCAATTCATCCAAATTCAATAAAAATGGAATAAATTATAATTTTTTAAAGAATTCATAAATGAGGTCGGTCCTTTTTTGCTTTGCAAACATCTTATTCATTTTATAATACCCATTTCTAGGGTATTTTTAAATCTCCGAGTCGGCTTGAAAGCGTATCTTCCTACTTCATCGCAAATGGATTGTATAGTCCGTGTATAGAGAAACATATCTCAATTATGAATTTATATTTGTGTTGTGCAATCAACTGGATTCGACATAAAACGGACTGTCGACATAAATTAGTGTTTTGCCAAGCAAAAACTGTCGACTAGTGGATATCTGAGGCGAGTTGTCTTTTTTGCCGCGTCCAGATTCAGATCTAAAAAAACAACAAAACATAAAACAATTTTAAGTACTGAATACATCTAGTTGCGTCTCTTCTGGAGATCACCTGTTTGGTTGATATTGGTATTCTATGGTGTGTATAGGGTATAGCTTAGTCGAAATGAAAGAAATGAATAGAAGGGTTATTAATTCAAACCTTTGGATCGACACTTTCGTTGTTTTTTTTTTTTTTTTTGAAAAGGCAATAAACGCGTTAGTTCTACTTGATTTGATCGGTGGGATACCTACCTAAAAAAAATAACGTTTTTTTGTGAATCGATGAATAAAAAGTAACAAAACAAAACAAAAATTCATTAAATTCTGGCATTTCGATCCACAAAAGATCGCTGACGTCCGTTTAGATATACAAGACCAATGTAAGTACTTACGTAGAAATGCTTTCGGTGACAACTGGTCTGGCAGGCTAGAAACAACTCTAAATCTAAGCCGAATTCGAATGCTTTTTAATTTTTTTGTTCCTTTTTCTCTCGTCGTCGAAACGATGCCATGCTTAAACGCTAAATGGGGCGGTCGTTTGCAATATAAATCTGCCAGTACGTCTGCCATGTGATGGTGTGCTGATGATGAAGGGGGACGTGCACAAGGGACGGGGGAATGCCAGTCACATTAAAATCGAACAAGCTGTAGCACTAGCTCAGGCAAAGGCACTGGCACTGGCACTGGCAGTGGCGCAATGTCTGGCTAAGGCTAGGGTTCAGAATTCACAAATTTACTTTGAGCTCCCCTTTTCCTTTTCCGGTCGACTGGCTAATTGCCCACTGAAGTGGCAGCACCGAGCTACAGCTACAGCTACAGCTACAGCTACAGGGAAGGAGCCCGCTGCTGGAGGATGATGATGCTAAGATGCCGATGACGACCATCCACCGCAGCCGCGAGTCCTGTAATTGTCGTCATTGCCATCGCCGTAGCCATCGCCATCGCTCTTGCCATAGCCCTGTAGTCTGGGCGCATCGTATTGTTGTTTAAATGATTGCTATTGCTGGCTGTGTCCTTCATTATTACGTCGAAGGAACATAATGAAACAAAGTCGAAGCATTGTTCATTTCAGTCAAATTCAAACCAAAGCCCAATTTGCGCACCCGCACCAACTGGCTAGCTCTGTGGCAGTGGGCACGTGGATGTTAGATCTGATGCACACTTGGATGAAGAATCGGTAGAGTCCGTGTGGGTGGGAAGCAGTTAAATTATAATGAAAGCGAATATTACACTACAAAAGTATTCAGACTGACTTCGGTCGGTGCCCTTTACTAACGCTTTTTTCGGCCTTTACAAAAAACAAGAACAAGTGGTGAACAATTTTGACAAAAACCTTTGATGGGTTTTCAAAATTGTATACCTCTTAAGTTTATATTTTGCTGCCCGTCATCTCTATCGATTTAGCGACAAATATGTTATAAAATCCAGCCCTCCTATATCATGCATCTTTAAATTTGATACTCTGAACCAAAAAGTGTCGAAGGGTATGAAGAGAGTTAATTTGGGTTAGTAACTAAGATAAAATTTCTTTTGTTTTTTTGTCAATTTTATTTTTTAGCACAGCAACTTGTAGCCATCATTATCCAACAGGTATGCAAATTTTACAATACAATTATTTTTGTGTTTTATATACATATCTACATATATACATATATATTTGTGATTTTGAATTATCGGGAATCCAAAAGAGAATGATATTGATTGAGCTACGAATTCCCCTATTAAATTGTGTCATAGGCAACTGTTTTTATGAAACAAATTCCTGGCAATCATTGCGTATATAAAGATGGGATTGAATGGCGTCTGCTAATTTAACTTTATCAAGGAAGTTACGCCTACTTTTCATATCGCAGTTGAAGTGACGCAAATGTGTGTGTGGCTTACCGACAAACACGCACGCGTGCACAGACACCACCAGACCTTCAAGAACCCTGAGTCCGAATACAGACAGACAAACCGACGGACTGACAGACGGACACGCACTGAAACAGAAACAGGAACAGAATAGGGTGAGGCAGGATCAGCGCCGATTTTGATGATGATGATGATGATGGGTAGGCTAGACGGGTCGGAACAAAGGATATAAAAAACGAAAGGCATGAGCAAGGGTCTGGCCTGGGCCCCGGCTGGGCTCTCTGATTTCGATTCTGTTGTGGCGTGGGTATCCCTTTGATTGTTTTTTGGGATTTTCATTATTTCATTTCAATGATTTTGAATTCATGAAAATTGCCGAGACATTTGTTATACAATAATTTAATTTTCTGCCCATCCTATAGAACGCCCAAGGTTTAGATTAAACAACCAACATACACATAATTATTATTGGGCCGGGTGTCGAAGCTTTGATACCCAGAAATAAAATGGCGAATGACTAGAAAAATATTATCAAGTTAAACGTATGTACATACATAGTTATTATACATGCCTACTTATGTATGTTCATCTGCTGACAAGGAGAACACAATGCCAAGTTGTCTCTGCCAACAAAAGATAATACCTTCTTTTCTAGCACTAAATCGATTCGTCTATTAAAACTGTGCATTCCACGGCTTTCAGGTACTCATGAAGATAAAAACGCGTCTTTTATCAGATTCTTATCAAAGAATGATCGAGGGTCGCTTGGATGCTCCAGGCTCGATTGCAGATGCATTGACTCGAGCTTGTCAACGGATCCCATCTACAGAATGTGATTGATTACCCCAAGAGCAGAGGAGAACACTTGCTAGTCCGTTGAGACTGATGATGGTAAGAAACGACCTGCATTTTGAATGACATAACGTTTTATATTTGTTTGATTATAAATACTATTCCACATGTAAATAAGTAGAAAGGAAAAAATAAAAACTAACTTCTGAATAGTACAAGGTTGCCAAAATGTACATAGATTTCGGAAACTCTTAGAATCGGAAACACCAAATTTCCGGACTCGTATGAAGGCGGATTCAATTTGTGAGTGTATTAATATGTAATAGTCTCTGCTGGCATATGAAAATGGTTTTTATACCATCGAAAAAAGGAATATTCCTATTAAACCGAAGCGTGCCATCCGTAGAAGGAAGCATCTCTAACCATATGAAAAATATGTAATCATTTCCATTTAGACTTTTATTTTCAGAAGACATAGAAATCAATTCAAAAAATAACTTTACTTTTAGTTTTGCATAAACCTAAGAAAAGGCCTTTCTATTAATTCATGTGGCACCTAAATTCACTGACAACTGTGGCTTCTATAACTAGACTAGTTATATAATACCTTTTCTATGCCTAAGCAATATTGAATTTAATTTATTCTATAAGCTTGTACTACTTATTTTATGGCTGACCATATAGAGAAATGTACGTAAAAATGATGTTGGAAAAGCCGATGTGAATGTACTTAACTTTTCACTTGATGGGGATAGTTTCTCTTTTTCCTTGGATGGCTATTTTATTAAGGGAAATTAGGCTACCGCTGCACTCAATTAAGTGGACACATTAAAGTGAGAGAATTCATGTAATCCTTTATCTTGACGAACACCTATGTGGGTGTGTGTGTGTGTGGGCGCGTGTGTGTATGCTTACATTTATGTGTGTATGGACTTAGCTTTGCTGACCACCTACTAATCCCCCTTTTACACGTGCCTGTCTGTGTTCGATGGGGCCAAGGCCAAGTGAAATGCGAATACCCAGCCGTCCATATAATTAATGACGTTTGTGTTTATATGCTCAAAAAGTATGTAAATGACATTGGGCTGCTGTCGGGTGCCGGGTTGCTGCTACATAATTGCTATGTTAATCAGTCAAATGACAAATTTCAAAAATAAATTCAAATATGGCAGTTCACTTAACAGCGAATTCAGAATATTGTTGAACGTTGTGCTCATAATAGGGATTGGAATGGATAATGTATATATCTTCCGTTTAAGCCTTTTCTTAGGTGTGTGTCATCGTCCGAGAAAGTTTTCCCGAAGTTTTCCTAGAAGTTGAGCTAGAAGAACCGATATCCAAACAATATTGTCCGTCTCCCCCTCCTTCTAAACCGTTAGAGTTGCGGATACTTTCAACGTAGGCTTGTATATACTGCACGGGCTGTATATCTCGGATGCAGCCGGATCGGACCACTATATCATATAACTTCCATACAAATGGCAATGTCACGAACAATGACTTCTTGCAATCACTTCGTTATTTTCTAAGCCATTGTCATAAAAATTAATAAGTGTTGTATACACGTTAATAACTTTACCAAATTTGATCATGATCGGGTGTCTATATCATATATCATGAAATAGTAACTTTTATCAATAACTTCTTTACTTTTGACGCGATTTTCATGAAAATTAACATTTGTCATTTAAATATACCTTTTAATGACTCTGCCAAATTCGATTAAAATGGAATAACTAAATTATATAGCTCTAATATAAAAAAACGGTTAAATAGCCTAAACTTCATTCGCGAACATTAGACGTTTTATATAAAACCATTGTACTAACATAAATAAGTTTTCAAGGATATACAAACTTCGGCAACGTTCTTCGACGGCTCTCACCTTTGGGGGCCTTCAAAAGCCAATGAAAGTTCTACCAAAAAAAAAAGAAAAACATTGACATACAAACACACAAAAGCAATAAGAAGGTAAAGAATCCCTATTATGTACTTAAATGAAAATAATGTATTTACAGTTGGTCCTCGATTATCCGGGACGGTCGGTACCAGAGCCATCACGGAAAATCGAAAAAGCAAAATTTCGACGTATTTCATACTTGACCAAAATATAGAAATAATTAGGTATTGCAGTTTGTTTCAACTGTTTAGCTTTTTAATTTTCTTTCATAAGTTTCTCCGGAATTCTATAAACTTGAACTTTATCATGATCTGTTATTTCAGAAGAATTAAAGTTTTCAAGAAAATTTCAAATCAAAGGGATCCGAATCTATGAAGAAAAAAACTCTTTTAAAATTTTGTCTTTATTTTTAATTATGTCTGTCGTAAACTGTTTGTTTTCCCACTTGATTATTTTTCGTCAGCTGTTTGACAGAAACTTTTTTCTCAATAATCATTAATTAAGTCAAATTTCTGCCTTATATGTAAGACTTTTCCTTTGTCCTTTTAACTGATAAATTTGACATCGTGAAATTTGATGCTAGGTGATCAACCTTCAAATGCACACTGGCCATAAAAATATGTACATATATACATACATACACGTTTTACAATTTTAGAAAAAAATTATCGTTTGAAATCACGGATAATAGGGGTAATCACGGTTAACAGTGAGAATGAAACAAATTCATCTTCATCCCGGATAAGAGGGGTGCCCAGTTAATGGGTGGCCGGATAATCAGGGTCCAACTATTTTTATATTTTTTTAATGCCAGAACTTAAGCAAACGTTCAAATTTAATTAAAATTAAACTACACTTTCTTAGTTCTTCCTTATAAATTTAGAAACACATATCATAAGCCGAAATCGAACCCACCTCATGACGCCATCTAATGCAGAACCCTCTGATGGAATCAGCAACAATTTTTAAATAGCATAAGTAACCACCAATGTGGATGGCGACAATGATTTAAATACAGTTTGTTAAAAATTTGGGCCATATAGCTGTGGGAGTAATATCTAATGGCCGAGCACATATAGAAAAAGAAATATCAAAAAACGATCGAACGTAGATCATGGGACTCATGGGACTCCTGACTCGGAAAATCTTCTACAGGAATGGCTTAGACTTCGGAACATAAGCACGATGATTGAAAAGGATTCAAATTATTGTCTTTAGGAGTAAATCGTGCCAGTTCGCCTTTGGCCCCCACCTCAGCCACCGCCAGCATCTCCACAACGGTTTCAGCAGTTGGGCACATATCGTCTGCTCTAGCACTTGGTAATTGGCAGCCAGGCGACCATCGATCGATAACAATAAAATTGTTAAAAGCGCAAAATGCCGCAAAGTGTGTAATTTGTAGAGTTCCAGGCAACGGCAGCCAGGGAGCATTCATTCAAATTCATCAACATCAGCGGCGTGTTTAAGCAGTTTGTCAGCGCCACGTGGCAGAGCAGCCGCTGTTAGCCCTTCCTTCGAGTTCGCTGGCACCAGCAGGCGGTGGCTGATTCTAGTGATTGGTATAGGAGTGGGCTATGTTTCGCTCGACTACATTGGATTGGATTGAGAAGAGAAGAGAATTGAGCGAGCTGGCCGTGTGCCGAGCGCCAGGGCAACCCCCTCAAGCTCTTGCTCACACGCTGCTGGATACAAGGTGCAGTAAATAGAGATTTCAACGCCCTGACAAGTCGGCTGGCCACTTTACCGCTTGGCGTTGTCAACGCAACCCCACGACAATGACTCAATCCGGACTCAATCTCAGTTGGTATCCAGCCAATGCAATGAAATGCCTAAGCGCTACTGGTCCTGCTGCTTCCATTGATTCATCCTTGGGGAATAATTGCCATTTATCTTGCTATCACTGCATTGATTCCCACTGAAAACCCTTTCACCTCGGTCGATCATTATCAAAGAGCAGTTTGCAAATTATCCAATTGCGTATTCCCAATTATCGACCAGAAGATGCCATTCTCAACCGTTCTCAATCGTCATCACTTTAATAATTTTCAATAATAGGGCAAAAGCAAAGAGGTGTAAATTGCTTGCATTACGTTTCAAATGGCAACACGTGCCTGAAAGCATTCCGCGCCTTACACAATTCCAGAAATATACCTACATACAATAGAAATTCTCCATTTAAGGCAACAGACCGTTTCCATTGAACTTATCGCTCATTCCTATGTATTTATTTTCACTTTGGATATTTGAAGTGTATGAATTAGAAAGGCAAGCTATAACCTTTAAGTATCGATTCTTTCGGGCCGACTTAATCTATTTCTTCATCTATTGGTTCGCTAGGTTATGTTTCTACTTTTGGAATAGTATCCAGTATTTATTTTATTTAAATTAATTCCAAATCAAATGCACAATAATATACTGTTCATAGGATAATTGCATAAACTCTGATCAAAGCTTCCCATTCATAGACGGAATGTTTTGAGGGCAACCTGTCTGATGCTGGCTCATGGGGCCGGGGGTAATGGAGGCTTGTTGATGATGTGCCTGAAAACGGGAACATCCGTCAGTTGCAAAGGGACAACGATATATATCGTGTGCCTTTAAGTTCAAGCAATAAATTAATAAGCGATTGCAGCTTTTTGTAAGCAAATATTACGAATCGCATTCTGCACGCTTCTCTCTTAATTTCCCGTGCACACGCACACTCTCCCCTGTCCATGGTGGAAAACAGGCATTGGCATGGCCCATACGTCCGCCCCGTCTTACGTGATGGTGCGCAGTTATTTAAAATAATATTTCCGTATCCGGCAAATAATACGAGACGCGTGTTGCTTGCTACAGCCCCGGTACTGGTCCACAGTCTATCTAGGATGGCCTTCATCCATTTTCCATTTTATTTTTATCGCTATTGCGAAGGCAAGATTTTTAAATAATGTAAAACGCCAAAACTTCTGCACCCTTTTGAGACTTTCTGTAATAGAGCAGCTTCCCTAACAATTAAGGACTATTTCTAGTTGGCAGTTTGTCTTTCGTCTTAATTGTAATTGCAAGTAAAAGTTTTATCGTTACCTGCCCGGTGTGGATGGTGGTCTGGCTTTTAGGTTTAAACTTTAAACCATCGCGAATAAATTAACAATGGCCCGAAGATCGAAAATTGGGGCATTATAAGGTATATTCGGAGCCTTCACAAAAGTCATTGACAGTCAAAAGCCATTGTTCGCAACATTATCTCTATCGTTTTTCCATTTTGGTTTGGGCCTATATATTTGGTACATTGTCGGCACTTTTACATTGGTTACTCGCCTATTCCATTGTGCCATCTCCATTATATTCTGCCTATAGCCAGCCGCATCCCCCGTTGATATTGTTTTTCTTTTTTTATTCATTTTCCCAAATAGATAAGCATTCCACGCGTGAGAGAGGCATCGGGATCGGATCAGCGGTCGCCTGAATGGTGTTCTTAGCCGCACACACCCCGCCTTTTCACAACTACTTACCTATGTGTGTGTGTGTGTGCATGTGTACATGCATTTCCACTTCTATTCAAGCCCAAATCCACGGACAATGCATTTTATTTAATTGTTTGGTTCAAGGGTAGGCTCAGCTCAGCGCACCCCTAAGTAGGGTTGACTGTCAAAACGTCTGGGTAGAGAGGGGCAGGGTCAGGGGACTGAGTCTGAAGCCGAAGCTGAGGACTCACTGGGACTCGAATTATTCGTGTGTTTTTAGTGTAACAATTTTGACCTCTTTTGTTTGTTACAAAACCATGTCAGCATCGGCATTGGTATCGGCATCAACTGCGGTTTTTTGGTCTCTGTTCCGGAGTCTGCGTTTTGTTTTCTCTTTGTTATCTAAGCTAAATTACTCCCTCGTCCTATGTATGCTCTATGTCCCCTCCGTCTTCTTCATCTTCGCCAGCGGGTTCGACTCCGAGGGAAGCATCAATAACAGTTCGGGATCAGCAGAGGAATCACAATCGGTGTCTGAGGCTGCGAATGTTGCGCATATTCGCATTATTAACTTGTCCTTCGCTTTGTTTTTAGTTTCTCTTCTGTGGCGGGGAATTCGAGTAGCCGAAACACTCGCCTGTATTCGGAGTCTGGTGTTGATTCGATGACAAGGCTAATCAATTGGCCAGCCTCCTAGGACACACCCATGTTCCTGCCCTTATCCCAAACACACATTTGTATGTATACATTCTAATGTGTATGTGTGTAGAGACAGAGAGACAAAGGTCGCGTGTATTTACCCAGGACCACAATTTTTGTTTAGGTCTAGATTTAGTGTCTTTGGACATGTGTAGTTGTATTGTATTGTATTCCTATTCAACTGGCTGGTTTCCAACTATTACGCTTTTTTTTTTTTTTTTTTTAGATTTCAGACCTCGAATAATGGTACGTGCACAAAAAAATAATATGGTATAAAATAAATTAACGTTTCTCACACATTCCAGAAAAATCTGATTCGTCACCTCCACAAGTCTCCATGAAATTTTTGGCACACGCAAAAGGAATTACAAAAAGTCGATTCGGGAATGCCGCTTTGAAGAACCCACATCCTCACCCACAGCTCTGGATGATGTAAACTCTGGATGCCAGCAGTGGGAATGGGGAGTGGGAGGCTGACTTGGTGGGTGGTTGCCCGACTGGTTTTTTGTTTGGGTGGTTGGACTGACTGTGCGGGAACGAGTAGCGAGACCAGGTCCATTGGTGCGTGTGACTTCAAAAAATCCCAAAAACGTGTCGGGCAGCATGCTGAAATTGACGTTCCGTTGGGGTTGAGTTGGGGGTGGTTCTTCGTGTTGGCGGGTGCAGTTATGGCACAATTTTGAGCATTCCTTTTTTTCAGATTGTGTGCGATTGACGGCTCAATTCCGAGTGCTCACTTAGAACAATCGATGCAATGATGATCTGGTGGATCGCCACAGAACGCCGATAGACGGGGCCAAAGGAGAGTGAGCGTTAGGAATGTGATTTTGACACAAGCACTAGTAAGTGAAGGGATAGAGCTCTGGATTTTACTTAGTATACCCTTAATAATGTACATTTATATACATATGTATGTATATATATTGTATATATACATATACATATGTAGAAGTGCATATGTATATTTATTTAGAAGCTCTTTGTTGATTATACTTAGTTGTTCGTCCTCGACTCCGACCCCTTTTTTCGGTCCCCTATTTACGACCCAGCCCAGGCTCCTCCCACCACCCCACATTTTCGGTTTCTCGGTTCCTTTCCTGGTTCGTGGTCTTCAACAAAGCAAAATGTTGTAATGGCTGCATGATACTGAATGAGAATGGGCTGGAAAATATATGTATGTCGTGTATGTGTATATAATCGTCCGACCGCACATACATATGTATATACATATGTATGTTGTTGGCAGATGTAGACACATGTATGCAAACAAAGGGCAAACAAAAACAAAACGCATGTATGTAGACTCACATACTCAATTTACATACATATGGATGTATATACATTTCTACATACAAATTTATGCATGTATATATGTATGTACTTACATACCTACAAACTTACACTCACGCAAGTATTTACGCAGCCGTTGGTTCAGGTTTCGGTATGAAAATGGAAATGGTTCATCTACACAAACATACAAATACATACACATACACATATGTAGTTTTATTTGCAAACGTTATTATCATCGTGAATTCATAAAGTTAAAGTTCCAGTGATTATAAATGCCTAGGACTGCCACAGGGAACTCCTTGGCTTCCCCTCTTACCAACACACACACACAAACACACAAACACACACACACATATAGCAATTGATGATTCTGCGTCGTTGTATTACACAAGCGCCGTACTCGTCACACGCATACGTGCATCCCCCATTCACTTCAATCCTATTCGTTGAACGCTAGGACTGCAGCCATCCCGCCTCCGCACGCATAAAACGCTATTGAAAACCCCTGGGAGCGAAAGAGACGGATGGAGGAGCTCGCTCAAAATGGCCGGCGCGTTGACGATTTTGCTGTTGCCGTTGCTGTTCCTGCTGCCAGTGTTTTTTCGCATGAGAGCTCATTATCGTTTCGCTTGGCTAAGTGCGCGCTGCTACCACCGCTCGGTCACCGTCACCGACTGAAACCAGTTAGTCGTGCAACATTTTGTCCCAGAACGAGCTAAGGCTGACGCCGGCGTCGCCTCCGCCACGCCACCGCTACCGCTACCGCCGCGAGTTTTGAGATCGCCTCGAAAGCAAAACTTTCAAAACTATCAATCTATAGTGCCAAAGAAGGATACAAGTTCACAGTCCGTGGCGCGCCGCCGGGTCGCTGGCGGACCTGCACAGCACCTGCAGCACCTACGGCTGATCGATTGGAACGGAATCGTCGACGACAACGCGATCTAAAGGGACCAAATTCAAATGTGTGATTCGCGCGAGTGAACGAGCTAAATCCAAACGTCAACGAACTGGTGACAAGTACAAAGAAAGCCCGCCGAAACACAAACCAAAACCGCAACCGAAAGTGGAATCGAAATCGAGAATTATATAAACGTATATATACATAAATATATCTATATATAAGAGTTAAGAAAGTGGAGAAGTGAAGCAAGTACAAAAATCAATAACAACGAAATGATATACCATTCTCTGGCACTTTAACAGTTCCAGTGACAGGACCTCGCCCTATCAGCGGCAGTGATACCCATACCTAATAATATAGAGTTGAGAACCCAAAGCAAACATCGGTTCTGATCCTCCGACGCAACAATTAAAAAATTGCACGCAAACCGTTAAATAACCCCAAGACATCAAAATGATGCTAACCACAGAGCACATAATGCATGGCCATCCCCACTCATCGGGAATGGGCCAGAGCGCGCTTTTCGGCTGCTCCACAGCTGGTCATAGCGGTATCAATCAGCTGGGCGGAGTGTATGTGAATGGACGACCACTGCCGGATTCCACACGGCAGAAGATCGTCGAGCTGGCGCACTCGGGTGCTCGGCCATGTGATATATCCCGTATACTTCAAGTTTCCAATGGTTGCGTTAGCAAAATTTTGGGCAGGTAAGGAACCTTAGGCTCTCTTAGGATGTAATGCTTAAATAGCTTATTTGCGGTAACTACATTATATAACATAAAGTTGCAAACCAAGCCAAACCGAGTGCGGGGAATCCCATACCGAAATCCAATTCAAAACCAACTAAAGAAAAACACATCTTATGGGCATTTGTCCATAACGGTAGTATAGGTCGAGAGGTCATATCAATTTGAAGTTTGAATACAACTTTTTTGCTTGTTTATACCCTTGAAGATTGTATCATAATTGACTTGTTTTTAAAGGCGAGATGGAAGGTTTAACAAGATGAGATCTGAACTTTGTCAAAGTGAAACAATGCTGTGTAGACGAAACAGTCAAATGTAAAAAAGATTTCAAAAATACCAGACCATCCTAATATAGTAAAGCTTTTAGAAAAGAAAACAACCAAGGTTGATCATGGCACTGGATATTTAAATATGGTTGGATGTGAATCTGAAGTAGTTTATTTTTATAACTTTACAATTATGAACAAATGCGAAAACATATATTCACTCTTTTCCACAATTGACAACCAAAATGTTTAAAACAATATATAGAACAGCTTATATAGGCAAGAGCGTAGACAGGATTCAAATTAGGGACTAACAGTCAGGGCTTAACTAGATTTTTTTTTTTAATTTTGATTTAAATTTTCACTAAAATTACTATGAATTAGACTTTAAGACTTTAGCAGTGAAAACTAAGTTTTATTTAGAGAATTTTCTGAGCAGCCAAATCTAGACTTTTATTTATTTTCACTGAGATGCTTCTCAATGTAGTATGCTTTTCCATCGATGGCTACAATGGCAGCTACATATATGTATATACATGTTCTAGTACTCCGATCCGACGAGTTCTGAAACTTGATCTTAAAGCTTAAGTATGTTTTGCATTACAGTAGCGTTTTAATTGAGGGTGTGAAGTTAATACGCACCGTCGGACAAAGGAACATGGGTATGTATATCGACTCGGAATATATATATGTATGTGTATCTCTTTATCGTTGTAAAAACATCTGACTAATTTTATAATACCCCATACAAAGGTATAAAAAGGTTCTTTACAATAGGCACAATGCAAACAATGATTATGTTGATATAATAGCAAATAATGGAGATACATATACATAAATCGATTTCAGAAGCGGTTTTGAAACCATCAATATAAAGTATCAAACTATTCTGGATACTTTATATTACATTACGTTCTAAAATATTATCGCTAAATTTTATCCTGGACACTTTATTTTGACCAATTTCGTAAATGTACTTTAAAAAATCTTTCCATTAGCCATAGCTAGTATTAATGTAATTACTAATAATTACTAATTTTTCCGAAAAATAACTATGTTATTGATACATGTCCGATTGTTCCTATGGGAGCTACAACCTATGCAGTATATTAAAGCTCACATCCTTCGATCCAGACGGACGGACAGACAGACGGACATGAATATTCTGGTTAAGAATACATATATGTACTTTAAATGCTCGGAGATGCTCTTTCTCGCTTTTGATTCGAGTTGGCAGATTTTGTTAAGTCATTTAAAACGCAGTATTTGATGTGATCATTTTTGGGATCATCCCAATGTAAGTTATATAATATTAAAACTACAAATTCTAAATTTATTAAAAATTTATACCTATGCCATAATTAATGAAAATACATACTTGCTTACTGTGAGAAAATAATTATACCTATAAGGTGAAGTGGTAAATTGAAGTCCCTATGTGGGTCACAAGGACGGATTTGCCGGTGTCCTGTGGCGGCGATAGAGTGCTAGTCTGCCTGTAACAGTGAACGACTTAGCATATGTATGTATTTGGTCTTATTAATTTTAAACAGTTCTTATACAGTACATGGCAGTTATAACGACACACTTCATGGTAATAACCGATATTCGTTATAACCGAAATTAAAGAAAACGCCTTTTTTATTTATTTCATATTCTAAAATTTTATTGGGCACCTTTAATTTTTGATTGCTTTAGAGTTCGAGATTGTACGTCTTAAAACGATTTCTGTACAGCATTGCCCAATTTATACGTCATTGTGTTCAAATGGTCAATACACAAGAATTGGCTGAAGTCAATACGAAGTATACTAAAGAGCGTCGAAGCCACGTAACTCTTAAAACCTTAAAAATTGTTTTTGAGTCTCTTTGTTTCGATCGCTACTGCATTGTGCTCCCCTTCTTGTCTTCCTTCCTAATAAACGGTAAATCGTTAAAAGCGATATTGTTATAACCGATTGTGCTTCCATACAAGTTTGTATGAAAAGCACACAAATCTTCCAGATTGTATCGTTGTAAACGCAATATCGTTGTAACCGGCATCTACTGTATTCAGTTCAATTACAGTTATCCGATTTTGATCAACTTTGGGGAAAATGGGAGTATCATGCAACAAAGTAGTCCAGCAACAACTTTCGAATCTTAAAAAAACGGTCCAAAATGAATTTTTCCTTTATTTACAGCGACAAATTTCCCTTTAATTTTTTAAGGTGGCTCACTTGGGAGATTCTCACGCAGCTACTTATACTATGTATGATATAGTTACCCGATCTTTGGCCCAATCCTTAATAAAAATCTTAAACTGACAAAAAATGTGCCCCAATCAGTTAGAAGTCTTATTTTTGGCAATCGTGTTTATGGGAGTTACATAATACAGCTGATTCGGCTGAGCGCGTCATACGTGTTGTTTGTGTTGACCCAGACGGACGACGGATGGAAAGACTTGGCTAAATCGACGCGTCTCGTTGTTCTGATCAATTGACACAATCCTTAATAAAAATATTACACTGACAAAATCTGTGCGCCAATTACTTTGAAGTCAAAAAAAGATAAATAGTTTATGACCAAAATTAATATGCCCCTTTTGCAAGGGTAAAAAAATAAAACTGGAAATATTTATCAATTTCTGAAACATAATGCATCCATATTATGGAAAAAGTATAATCAATTACACAAGCCAACAAAACTCAGATCCAGAGTCCATTATATACTTTTACATGATCGATTATTTTTCAGTCGCCAATCTTGTTCTTTTTTAAGAACTAACTCAATTTTAGATGAAATTTGCTTAAGTTTTATTAAACAATTCATTTAATTCAATTCACCTAAATATACATTTTATATATGTATACGTTTTTTAGGATTCCGAATAAAAGTGTGTTAAAAACCTAAGAAACAATTTTTTTGTAGGACTATTTTTACCACACTTTGGCAGAATCTGTACTCTTAAACACCGTTTTTGATGTTTTTTCAATGTCCATCAAGATATGTACCTTCGAAGGAGAAATCATTAAATATACGTGGTACTAAAATACTTTCATCCTTTTAAATCGAGGTCACTCATAAGTAAATGATGTTTTAAATATGTTTATTAATTACTATTTTAACTTCGAGTAGGTGAACGATCCGCTGTTTAAGAATTTCAAATTGGGTTATTGACATGCAAAGACAGCTAAGACTCCCCTATCATGACCGTCCGTCATCCAGATTATTAGAGCTGGAGACACTAAAATTCCATAAGTGCTCAACTCAGAAGATTTCTTTAATTTGTTGGTTGATCTGACAGAAGGACGCTTTCGGAACGCTTAAACTATATATATTCTTGATGAGCAGACCAATAGTCGAGTCGATTTGTCCATAAGTGCTTCCGTATGAACACCTAGATCTCAAAGACTATAAGAGCTACGTAGAACTTTTGTAGACTTGTGTGTGTTTTGAAATTTTGAAAAATAATGATTTTCTTAAAAACTATAATACATAGATTTTAAATTCCGTAATTTGAACTGCCGATCGGCTCCCACAATTTTGAACTATAATAAAAATTTAATACACTTTTTGCTGTTATTAATATCTATAGACACACTAAGTTTTACTACTTATAAACGGATTTCATTATGGTGGTTTGTAAGAGCAATCGAGATGTCATATTCCTATTATACAGCAAGTAATACGAATCTTATTTTCATTTATTTGGTCATCTAATTTTAAAACGTGTAGTTATTTCATCAGATACATGGTATATCGAAGTCGGAGCATTACCTAATTAGTTACTGCTACATGAAGTATGTGGTATACCATATACCAAATAACTGTTGGAATATATGAGGCAATCAAGTGAATTTAAAATTTTCTGTAAATATTTACTGAAACTACTCAAGATTTCAGTGTTAAATAGTGGAAAAATCGGCTAAAGCTAGATTTAGTGTTGACAAACGCTATTTTTTGTGGATTAAAGCGTTCCCACTCTTTACTTTAACTTAGAATTTATTTTGGCGTTTAAAGTTTCCTATGGAAGCCGAATATTTCATTCTGAACTATATTTGTTCAATGAAATAAAGAAAAATTGGAAACTCATCAGTATTTCCCTTTGTAGAGAACAAATGTTCGCACAAATGTTTAAAAAAGCCCGCGTATTTGTTAATCAGCTGTATCCAAAATGTGTCCAACACCGCCTCAAAATTCAACTACTTTTTTTTTTTGGCCGAAAACAGCTACTTTCAGATATAATACCACTAAAAATACAAATATTCTTTTCTAAATTACACAAAAACTAGGCAATCAAAATAAATCGCCAAAGCACACCCGAGGTCGTGCTCGTGGTCCCATTCGTTTGTTACCAAATTTACCTACCTTAAGGCTGTTTTGGGCTGTGGTTGTGGCTCTTTATATGCGGACAGAAGGGCGGACATGACTAGATCGACTTGGCGGTTGATGCTGATATAAGAGATCATACATATAGAATATATGTACATACATACATATAGAATATATGTACATACATACATACATACATATGTACTTAATGGGGCAGGGAGGTGAAATAAGAAGGGGCACATTTATATGCAGAGATGCGATGAAAAAATTTATTTTCGTGAAAGGGTTCTTACTTTATTCTGTTAATTTTTCTAATTTTTTCTGATTTTTTTTATAATTTTTCCTGATTAGTTAGTTTTTTTCCTAAAAAAAATTTTATTTATCTTAATTATAATGCTACGGCCAACTCCGCCCTCATTGAACTTCTGGTAAAACAGGTTCATGCGTATATTTTCCATGTTTATAGTCCGATTTCAATGCAATTTGGTAGGTTGGTAGATATTGATAGGGCTCGCCAGTGTGCTTAATTTGGTTTCGATAATCAAAAAGTTGCAGGAGGCAGTCGTTTTTTTCCCCGCAGATTAAATGAAACTGATTTTCTTGAAAACTAAAGTAGATAGAACCACCAAATTTGGAATGTGTACTGGCTTAGTATTTGCGCAGATTTGGCTTTTTTCAAATTTTTGCCACGCCTACTTCCGCCCCCGAAAATTAATTAAAACTAAACTATAAGCGAGATTAACTAGATGGTCCATAAGGGCGGAGCTGTCCGTAGGCTAGTGGTGTCGCTAGAGTGCTCGTGGTGAGCGAGATAGCATATGCTATAAGGCAAAGTTAATAGACATATTCGAAATTTAAAATATTTTTCAGCTGGTGCATGGTAAACCGAAGTTGGCGAGACGACTTACTTACTTCATTTTTAATGCTAATGAAAAAACTTTCAATTGATTTTTTTGTACCAATGAAAAAATTGTCATTAAAATTATATTTTTTCAATGCCAATGAAAAGAAATTTCGTTAGAATTATTTGTTGTAATGCCAATGGAAAAAATTTCATTAGCAATATTTTTTTCAATGCTAATAAAAGGACCAATGAATTATAAATGTAACGCATAAGGAACGACTCCGATATGTATGTATGTACATACATATTGTAGGTTTTCAAACTCTTATTTTTGCCAGTTAAAATCAATTAAAAGACAGTTTAAATGTCACTAAATGCTAAATAGATACATATAAGCAGCTGAAAATCAGTGAGTAACGGATTAAGGCAGTGTTTAAAAAGCGAATAAAAGTTAAAACTTTGAATTTTTCCAAATATTGATTAATTTCTAAATAAAATTTTGAGAATTGTTTTATTTTGATATAATGAGAACTTGGTGTGATGCAGTGCGGTGGAGCGTGTCATGGACTAATTAAATTAATATCAAAAAGGAAAAGAAATGTATAAAATATACATACATAGGTATGTATATATAAATATAGCTGAGAGCTGAATAGTCCTATATTTGAAAATATAAAAAAACAATTTACATGACCGTAAACGAAACTTTATGTAATTCTTTATTCTGTTTTTTGTCTTTAAAAAACGACGTATCTTTTTAGAAGTATCCAAGTTCTTAGCCCCTGAGAAGCAGAAAGTATCCTAAAAGTTTCCTGTTTAAGATATCAAAATATCGAGAAATCGAAAAATCGTTTTAACACTATATTCCAAATAGGTTGTAGATCCGATTTATAAAAGCAAAATAAATGTTTCAGCTTGGATACATTATTGTTTAAATTACATTTTCCTTAAGATTTACTAATTTACTAAGATTTAATGAATTTGTATAAGATTCAAATGTATCAATTACTATTTATATTTATATTTATTTTCCAATCCGACATATTCTCACCGAGTTTGTTTTTTCCAGGTACTATGAAACAGGATCGATAAAGCCCCGAGCGATAGGAGGTTCAAAACCACGCGTAGCCACAACGCCAGTGGTGCAAAAAATTGCAGATTACAAACGCGAATGTCCCAGCATATTTGCATGGGAAATTCGCGATAGACTTTTATCGGAGCAAGTTTGTAATAGTGATAATATTCCAAGTGTAAGTTTTTTACTTTATTTAGTGTATACATTTGTACATAATAATTAATTTAGTGAGTACATATTAATGAAAACTGATCAGTAAAGCAATCAAGATTATTTACGCCCTTTTTTGTGCTTTCTACTTTTATTTGAACTTGATTATTATGCCCTTAAATAGTTAAAAACACAAGTAAAATGTTAGTTAAATTAAGTTTAAGTCCGTCCGGACTTTCTTTCTGTCTGTCAACACGAGCCAGGTATGACGTTTATGGCTGCCATTCATAATACACATTATGTAAACTTATATCAATAACTTTCAACTTAAGTTCAATGCCTTTCAAAAACATACTGATATAATTAAGTCGTCGCTCCGACTTCGGTATATTATGCACCAAGTGATATATACAAATTTTTTCACATGCAGGCTATCTCTTTGTAAAAATCATTCATACACATAATTGATGGCTGATAGATATTAATAACAACTATTATCAATATCACGATAGCTTAGGTATTGGAAATATGTTGTTTTGATACCATGCACCCATAGGGTGATATGGTATATTAAAGTCGCCAAAATGTATGTAACAGGCAGAAGGAAGCTTTTCCGACCACATAAAGTATACATATTCTTGATCAGGAGCAACAGTTGAGTCGATCTAGCCATGTCCTTCCGTCCGTCCGTCTGTCTGTATGAACACGTAGATCTCTGAGACTATTAGAGCTAGAGTCACCAAATTTAGTACTTCGACTCCTATAATATCTACGCTGTTCAGATTTATTTTAAATTTTTGCCACACCCACTTACGCCCCCCCAGATTAAATAAAACGGATTTTCTCGAAAACTAACAAAGCTTGAAACACCAAATTTGGTAATTAGATTTCTATCTCGGACTACAAACATTGAAAATATACGTATAAACGAGTTTTACTAGGCGGTCCATAAGGGCGGAGCTGTGGTGGCGCTAGAGTGCTCGTGTGTGTTTGTGAGGGTGAGCGAGATAGTATATGCTATGAGGCGAAGTTTATAGACATTTTGGAAATTTAAAATATTCACTTGGTGCATGGTATACCGAAGTCGGCGAGACGACTTACTTACTTCATTTGTAATTACTCGGGGCGTGACAAAGTTTTAAAGGTATGGAATTAGCGAGCATACTAAACAAGTTTAGTATTAGTTTAGCCATAACTTTGCTATAGTCTCCGAGTAAATCAATTTTATTTAAAATGTAGACGAGGGCATTTATACAAAACAACGTTAATATTGCTCTTCCAAATTCAGTGTGGTACAATTTTGACACTTAAACATATACATTTGTGTGCAATGATATTACTAAGTCAATAACAATGGTTTAATAAGTTTTTCCTACATTTGAGGAGAATTTAAGAAAAGCTTTTCTAGGTTAGATCTGTAAAAAGGGATATAACTTTAACTTCAAATGTGCTACTAACCAATAAAATCTCACCATTTACTTCTGGGTCTGTCCAATTATTAATAAACAGTCTAAATCAAATTTTACTTATTAGATCTAAGATCTAAATAACGCCCAATTTAAACTTTGCATAGGAAAAACAGGCTAGCTTGTAGTATCTTATATTTCTATGTATCATCTTAAGAACAATTTGTAGCTCCTAGAGCTATTCTCTAAGATTTATCTTCCTCAATTCAATCTAAGGATGTATATATGTACGTGCATACATCGCAAATATTTTGCAAGGACTAAAAGCCGCTATTGGTGTGGTTCCATATCTTTAGAGAATTAGAAGGAGGGGGAGAGGCTGATACATTGCTGAGCCATAGGCTCGATCTAGATTGCAGTGCTGCAGGATCCGCACTCAAAGGCGGCACACGGTAAGCCAGCCCGCACAATGGATTAAATAATTTCATAACAATGCCTCCGTATTGCTTTTAAAATGGATTAGTGTTCTTGTGTGTTTTTTCCATTATATTCTCTTGTTTTTGTCCGGAAAAGATACTTTCATTATTCGATCAGGTAAACAAATACATGGTATCTAGTTCACCTAATCTCGCCTGAGCTCTAATTGTGTATGTACTCAGATTAGTCGGTCGACGGTCGTTGAATAGATTAGGGAATCCAGCCGCCGTGTCGGAGTATGGTGAAAGCGAGCAGTAGTATTTAGTCTATTGCAAAGTAAAGCATGAATATTATTGTAAAAATTTTTGCGCTGCATACTTCTCCAATCCGTATATGAACACGCATCTCAAATACGAAAAATTGTAGAAAACATTTTCCGTTTTTGTTGCGTCAATATCAATATCATAAAATTAAATGTGCTTAAAAATTCCTAATATTTATTACACGCATAAATAAAACGATTTTGTATGCGCCAAATACATTTTTAAGATTTAGTTAGCAACATTCACTTAGTATCGAAGTACTGAAACAATAATATCGAATTAAAGTAGCGCAAAATTTGTGAACCAAAGACATACTGCCATCTCTCCCACACACTCGAAGATACATATATCCCGCTTATGGGAATCCCTTTCACTGAACAGATTATCCTTTGAAGTCTTTTGATGTCTTTATGTACAAATAAGAATGGCCAGTAATTCATTATGCGCCCGTTTCAGCGTAACGTCATCTCAATTGTACCTAAATGAGGTGCACAAAACTGCCTCCGCATCCAAAGAAATGTCAAGCCCGCGTCCGACATCGACACGTGGCAACACTTAAACTCCAAAGTGGCATTTTCCATGTTCATGGTAATGACATTGTATGTAATTCACCCAAACCGAAAACCGAACCAGAAGCAACCCCACTTCTCCACCTACAATCATGTCTCAGCCTCGATATTAACCACACAGTTTAATAGAATGGGAAAACCTCTGCCCATTTATTTAAGTCCAGAAATGCCTTTGGAAACGGAATTATGTAATGTAACATATGGTAGTAGAGCTGCATTTTCCCCAATTTTATTGATCACCAACTTTATTCTGCTATTCTGCTGTGCTTAGACCACTCGCTCATCATTCTTATTTCCAGACCAAAGCAAAAAGGGGTGGCCATTGCCCAAATTGTTACGACTTATCTATCCATCTCACTTCTTCAACCAACCGACCACCATTGTCATAGTGGTGGCCTTTTCGGGCATGAACACTGCACATAATTCAACTTAAGCAACTTAAAGATACCCTGCACCAAATTTATAATTTTAAAATTTGGCCCTCTTTAATTCTGAAATGTCTCTGCCAATTTCGGCAAACTTTCTCAGGTGGATATGGTATGGGCGGATTGTCTGAGCAGTGATAAGAGATAAGACAAGATCATAAATAACGATTTTTTTCTACATTGGACAAGTTTAACTGGGCTACAGGGTACCAAAATGGTAGAATAATAAACATATAAATAAATACTAAATTGATAAAACCCATTTTTTTGTCAATGATCTGCAGTGCGGGGACTAAGCTTTTTTTTAGATTATAGTTATATCAATAATGTAAACTCGAATTCTGTGGATGGAGTAAAGTTGGGCATTTAAGTAAGACACTTTCTAGTCTTGTCATCTGTAAGGCCACTTTACGCTGGTTAAATTTTTTTAAAACACATTGTTCTTACATAAACTGTCTGATTCAAAACAAGACCCATTATACAGTATCTAGTGTTTCAAACAAACAAGTATACAAACTAAATGTTACTTTAGGAACTAATGTGGGAAATTTTAGGTCGGAACTTTTAGAATGAGCATTTCGAGGAGATTGTTGTTTTTTGTTTGGCGGATGCCAAACTAATTTTCTGAATTATTCGGGACTCTTCAAGAGTAGGATTTGATTTTTAGACCGTCACCATACCCATGGGCGAAAGTCTGCTATGTCATATTGCGAGATTAAAGTGTAAAGTTTTGCCATAGAAGAGGGTCGACGTAGAGTGAACATTCAGTCGCTATATCTCTCCTGCTCTTGAACGTGGATTGGCTGGCAACGCTTTCATTCCAGCCAATCCAATCGCGTCGTTTACGCCGCTGCTGTGTTTGCAGGAGGGTAGGTAAGTTAGGCTAGGTCTAAGAAACAAACAGGGCGAGTACAGCCTACTCGCCCTCTTTTAAGCAATGCTCTAGTGTTTGTATGTCTCAGAGCAAGCCAGCAGTTAAACCCATACCTAAAACATAAAGTTATTGGACTCTGCTTTGTAATTGTGATTGCAGGTTTCATCCATAAATCGCGTCTTGCGCAATTTGGCGTCGCAAAAGGAACAACAGGCCCAGCAGCAAAACGAATCTGTCTATGAAAAGCTTCGCATGTTCAATGGACAATCCGGCGGATGGGCTTGGTACCCAAGCAATACAACGACGGCGCATCTAGCTTTGCCTCCAACGCCCACAGCGGTGCCAACACCGACGAATTTGTCAGGGCAAATTACCCGGGATGATGTTCAGAAACGTGGTAAGTCACATCCGAGTCCGTAAAAATCGCTGGGGGCATTTCTAAAATGTTATATTGATTAAAACCCACATGTCGGACGAAAATGAAAATAAATACATTTCTCCAATTCCCTGAAGTTTTGGATAAACAAAACTGGATCAAATAACTGGATCGAAAAAATCCTCCAGACCAGAATAGCTACATTTATGTATGTATCTCAGTTTTAGCCGTATCGGACCGCCAAAACGAAAAGCATCCATAAACAAAAGAAAGAACGGGTCGAAAATGGAATATTCTAAATAATTATGACATTTTTAACTTTTTACAATTGTTAGTTGAATATCCCTTAGTCTGACAAAACGATATTTTACACTGCTAGCGCGACTTAACTTTTGGTTTCTTGGCTAATTACCAGTTGCACATAATTTGAACAACATCTGTCGACTATATCATATATGAAGCTCTCATACAATCATACAATTAAATTGAAATTACGCCGATATTTGGCAAAATTTTGACATTATAGACGAAAGAGATTTCAGTTATACGCATTTTAAGAGAAAAAGCAATACTAAGTACAACATAATTTCAATTTAAAATCTAAAGAAACCGCAGAGGCTGATTTACCATTTACCATATAGTTTATTTTGCACTAAATTGTGAATGTAATAATGAGTCCAATCTTAGTCAACTCTAAAATTGGTAAGTGTAGAATTTAAAAAATATGCTAGTAGTCCAATTTTGATCAATTGAAACAAATATCAAATTTTATTTGAATCGCTCAAGAATTACAGAGTTTTTAATTCAAGATAGTTCTCACTATTCGGGTATTTTCATAACTCACAAATATTAATTCTTAGCATTATATTTAGTTCAGTAATCCTTTGGATAAATGTGTGTACATATATAGAATTCCACATAAACAAGTTTAGTTCTGTAGCCAAGTTGTAGAAGATGATTACTTTGATCGAGACAGTCAAACGAAGAACATATCTCTTTTTTATCAACAGTAAACCCTGAGATACTGATTTTCATAAAAGATATTTTTTAAATTACTAGTATAAATTATACAACTACCCATAGGAAGATACATACATACATATGTATGTATGTACATATATAGAGAATATAAGCACGTGAAGTAGATTGGTGACTATTGCATACCAGAGGGACCGGTTTAATTAAAAGTAGAATCAACATCCGCTGAAAGTTCTTCTGTCTGTTTATGCAACTAAGCGCAGATCTAAAATGGGGTAAAGCACTGTAGTAAAATGCAATGTATAAAAATCGTTCAACAAATTCTTTTTATATATTTCATTCAATAAATATAAAAGTTCAGAGATGGAAAAATTGCTTGCACTTACCCACTGACCACTTGTAGCAATTATGTTAGAGGCCGCTAAACTATACAAAAGTAACGGAGGGCGAAGGAAACTCGGCGCACTACCGGAAAACAACCCTCAGTATCAGTCCAGCATCCCAAAATCCTTTGGAGTTGCAACATTGAAAGTATTTTGTCACAGATGATCAAACATTAGGACAAACAAACAGTTAATTTGTTGGTCATTTATTATTTGTCATTCAACCTAATTGAGATTGGGACTAGGCCTTGGCTTCTGTTGCCTTTGTTGCCTTTGATTGTTTTTGTTTATTCGCCGATCGATTTATAGGGCTGACATATGTCCTTTACCCTCGTTCTCGTTCTCGTTGTCCTTGCCCAGCCATGTGAACGGTAAATTATCGATGTTCCCGGAATGATGGGAGATAAGCAATCGTCGAAATTACTTTACAAATGCTCCATATGTATGTACATATAAGTACATATACCAGGCGCACGCACTTATCTTCATTCATTCTTTATTTTAGCTAAGAGTTCAGTTCTAATTGGCTTTCTTTTGCCAAAAGTGTGTTAGGCCATATGGCTGTATACAATGGTAGATGCCAAGATAGACAGGAAATAGTGGGAATACAGATAATACTTTCACCTTTGATTTCCTATCCATTATATATGTATGTGTAAAATTAGATCTTTAAATTTTATATAATTTTAGATCTGTATCCTGGCGATGTGTCTCATCCCAATTCTCATGAAAGCACCTCCGATGGTAACTCCGATCACAATTCTTCGGGAGATGAGGACTCACAAATGAGACTTCGGTTAAAGCGGAAACTCCAGCGTAATCGGACGTCTTTCACCAATGAACAAATCGACAGTCTAGAGAAAGGTAAGCAAAAGGAGGATACTTGATTTACTGAAAATGTGAAAACAATATTTGCAATATTTATTTTTGTGTTTTTTTTTTTTTTTAGAATTTGAGCGGACCCACTATCCGGATGTCTTTGCACGGGAACGACTTGCTGAAAAAATTGGTTTGCCAGAGGCACGTATTCAGGTTTGTCTTTCAGTTTCGTTTAATTCTATTCTGTTCTATTTTAGACCTGAGTTAACTTTCTTATTAGTTCTTTTAGTGTGTTTCCTCTTAATTTTGTTCATTTCAAGCATTACGACAGACAAATGAGTTGGCTTTTAGATAAACTGTTGGACCTCCCAAGATTGGTCTTAAAATGAAATTGATGGCTTTAAAATCTTCGGTTTTTTTAAATTGTGGCTTTTTTCTAAATCTTTGTGTTCTTTAATTCCCCTGAGCAATTTCTCCACAAAATTACACATGAAATCTATATCTCATTTCTAAAGTTTACAATTTCAAGCAACTATCCATAGGTGTGCATAAATTTTGATTATTAGTAGCTTTACATTGCAATGTGTGCACTTTATTATTATCTATCATCCAAGGATGAAGCCCATTAAATCTAAACCTGGCCACATCATTGGCTAGAATATTTGGATGCACTTCAATGCACTCCTGGTAAAGAACCTGGACGTACTCTGCTCAATTTTATCACCATTTTCTGCAAAGACTGAACTGTTCGCAAAGAGCTCTTTCTCTTCTTACTTTTTTGAAGATGCCAAAAAAACATAGATTGAAGCCAAACTACACAAATTAGTAGGGTGCGCTGGAGCATTATTAAAATGGGAAACTAATTGTGTTTGAACACTCAATGAGATATGCCCAGGGCTGATGAATTTCGTAACTGAATTTTTCAATGCAATTGCTACGCCTTTTAGCCACGCGAGTCACAGCCACATTTGGAGTCAGAGTCAGTTTTAGAAACAGAGTTACAGAAGGACATCGCAACCCTCCAAATCCATGTTTCAACCTCAATCCGCACCCCTGTGGCTGCCTTGATATTTATTATTAATGCTTTTTTATTCTCCGTTTCTGAATCGGATGCAACATTCAACGTTCCGCTTGTGATTATTTGTATAAGTGAATAAAAACAATTTGACTGTAAAAACACTTGAAACTCCTTGTGATTTTCGCATTGATGGGGTGTAGTGTGTGTTGAAGAGTTCGGAAGGGAAGTGCTACGGCAAAGAGTGGTCGTGGCTACAATAACGCAAAATAATAAATGTCATGATGAAAATATTAGAGCCCAACAACAAGTATTGTAATCCTAATTCACCCCTTTGTCATCACGCCGGAATCGGGAATCGGCGCTCAAACCTCCCCACTCTGCACTGTTGTGCTTTGCGACAACGACAACTTTGTAAATACTTTAAACAAAACAGCTAAAGCCACAGTAAACGTCAACGACAGGACGACTGCAATAGCTTCATTAAGCTTCGAGTGTTTGCTTCAACTCGAACCCCGTCTTAGGTCAGAACGGGAGAAGTCATCAATGTGCTCGAATTGTGACAAAGTACCATATTTGTGTCAACTGTGTTGTTATTGCTCTCACTGCAAACAATTAAGTCTAAGGGTTCGCATTTCTGGTGAAAAGTATTTGTGCGCATACTGCTCTATGAGCTCCCAAAAAAATGATCTTATCTTATCATAAATTTGACTAGCCATCGATAATTTAGTGTGCCCCAACTCATGGTCTGTCGTTTCTGTTATCATATATTTTTAATTTCTTTGCTTTATTTTAATAAGTTCATACCTGGTTTGTTTAGCACGGAATTTGTTTAATTTTTACGATAGCCAGTAAGACATCACCCCAATGTCCCCTTGAACAATCGAATATATAATGTCGATCTTTGCATGCATTTAGGTGTGGTTCTCCAATCGACGTGCAAAATGGCGCCGGGAGGAGAAATTGCGTACCCAACGTCGTTCTGTCGACAATGTAGGTAGCAGCGGGCGGACCAGCACAAATAATAATCCCAATCCATCGGTCGCGTCAGTATCTACCACGGCCACTGCGACGGGCAATGGAACTCCCGGCCTTATCAGCTCGGCAGCTGTTAACGGTTCGGAGGAATCTTCATCGGCCCTAGTCGGGGGAAACAATACCTTGGCCGACTCTCCGAATGGTCCAACTGTTAGTTCTGCCAACGTCGAATTGTCAATTGAAAGTTAATTAATCTCGACTACTCCTTTCAGATTTTGGGTGGCGAAGCAAACACAGCGCATGCGAACTCAGAGAGCCCTCCACTTCACGCTGTAGCTCCAAGACTACCTTTAAATACTGGATTTAACACCATGTACTCGTCTATCCCGCAACCTATCGCAACCATGGCAGAGAATTACAAGTAAGGGAACAATAATTCTTTATCTTCTCATATTGCAAAACTGAAAATGATCCACTAGGAACCTTTATCAGTTTACAGCGTGAAATACCAACATATAAGTAATTAAATATATTTCATTTCGACAGCTCCATGACCTCCACCTTAGGCTCAATGACGCCCTCGTGTCTGCAACAGCGTGACAGTTATCCTTATATGTTCCACGACCCGCTATCTTTGGGATCCCCATACGCGGCTCATCACCGAAACACTCCTTGCAATCCTTCAGCAGCTCATCAGCAGCCCCCACAACATGGTGGAGTCTATGGAAACAGTGCGTCAATGACCTCATCGAATACAGGTACAGGTAGGATCTGCACTCCGCGTGAGGTAAACGGCCAATACTCACATCCCATTCGTATTTTCAGGAGTAATATCTGCCGGCGTGTCGGTGCCAGTGCAAATATCTACGCAAAATGTATCGGACTTAGCGGGCAGTAATTACTGGCCGCGTCTTCAGTGATCGTCAATATTCAACTTGCCCACGGATCTGCTCTCAAAGGCGGCTGCTGCTGCAGCAGCTGTTGCTGCCGCCCACCACCAGGAGCAGCATCAGCACAGTGCCACCAGCAAAAATGCCACAGAGCACAACGATAGCCCACCAATGATATTACCCCAAATGGCTTCATGCTCATCATTATATTTCAACATGGGCCCGTTGCCCACTGGCACCGGAGAAACAGCCACAGGATCTGCGAATCCGGACCTCACACCTCCGATCTCTCCATCCCAGTCTGCACCCACGCCAATGTTCATTGGCCCCGGATTGAGTTGTCAGCCGGATAATGAATCACAAAAGTTTCACCAGAACTACTCACGTCCCCTAACCCTTTCCCACCATCAATAGCCACAGCATTGTGAATCTTGAGCGCCCCAGATCGTCTTTTAAAACATCGGGACTCAAACAAGCCAAGCAAAGCATTAATCAGAGTGCTAAACGTTAAACATTCAGTTCACTCCATTAGAAAAAGCGACATACTCGATGTTTACGCACAAAGCTAAAATCAAATTCTTTTGTTGCAAGTGCTTGCAATCGATTATCAAGCGGGCAATCATTTTAAAAATCGTAAGATGTGTATTAGAGACCCAGCTAGAAAAGCCAAAATAATAAACAGAAAAGTCCACCAAAAACTTAAGAATTCTCTTGCCAATTTTCAAAAAACTACCTAGCATTTTCATTTATGTATACCATTGCAAAAACCCAGTTTTCATATGTTATGTTATATGGCTATGACGAGTTAAGTTAACACATTGTCCGTTTGTCCTTAAACCTGTGTGTGTATCCCTCCCTGTATGAACATAAATAAGCTGCGTACCCAAACAGACTATGCAACGAAGGTTTTGAAACTTTTACAACCACAATTCATGTTAGAAATTTTATTTATTTGGGGAACATTATGAACTCTATACGACTGATTAATCAAAAAAGAAAATTGCAAGGGTATACATACTTCGGCATGGTCGAAGCTTGTCCGGACCTCTGGTTTTCAGCTAGTCTCGCTGATTCTTTTTCCGGCAGTGAACGTATGTGAATGCAATGAAAATGGAAAGCTCTCCCAAATGCACGGATGCACTTTAAGCTTAGGTTACTTAGGGTATTTTACAACACAGACACACATACATATGTATAATCGAAAATTGCAACGAAAGTCGAAAATTCCAATAATATGTACTATTACGTCGACAGTTCATCCAAACACACCTCCTTAGAGTAAGTCTTCAGTTTTACGAATTAAATTTAAAAACGGATATTTATGTATTTATGTATGTATTTAACTTATGGTTCGAATTTATATATAGGGAAACTTAATGTAACATACCGGAATGCATATACATGCAAAAAGGTATTGTATGTATGTATGTATGTCTAATGTTCTTAACAAAGATTTAATAAAATCGTACATATTATGTACTTCTCATTCGTTCAGCATTGTTTGAAAAAACGCGACTTTTTTGGGTGTACATTATTATAAAAATATCAAAGAAGCTAACTTCGGCTATGCCGAAGTTTATATACCCTTGCAGTATACTTGGCAATAATATTTTTCCTTTTTGAAATTTCTTTCCCTGCAACTCAATTCATCAATACACAAACAAAATATTATTTCTCTTTTTACCACAAGTTTTTCTTCTTCCATCATTTTCTAAGCAAAGCACGGCACGCATACACATACAGTTCATGTAGCGTTGCGTCTGTGTGTGTATGCGTGTGCTCTGTTGATTTGATGATGGCAGTAGTAGGCAGCAAGCAGCGCTGCCGGCAGCGTTTGAACCGATTTATATTGACTGTAACTTGTGTTCTATTTATCGGATCAGATTCAAATTTTGGGATCTGAGATTTTATATCTATTACTATCATATTGGTAAATTTCATGGGGATACTCCAATTTTTGCAAAAATGTTTCTTCTAGAGCTATATGATATAGTGGTCCGATGCCAAAGATTTTCATACTTTATCTCACCCGGGTAAAAAAAAGCTCCCAAAAAAAATTTCATCCCGATAGCTCTTAAGATGGCTGAGTAAAACGCGTACGCACCGACGGACAGACGGACAGACGGACATGGCTATATCGACTTAGCTTCTCATGCTGATCAAGAATATATATACTTTATGGGGTCGGAAACGTCTCCTTCTGTGCGTTACAAACATCTGACCAATTTTATAATACCCTCTGCAAGGGTATAATGATGTAGAATTGTAACTTCTAAACGGTTAGTGTTTGGATCTACGTTTCCCCAACCCATGTTGGGATGGAAAAACAATAGAGCTGCAAAAACGATGTAATTAGGAAGTAATTATCTTGCCCAAAGCTTTCAGAAGAGCAGACAATTTGGATATTCCCTGCAATAGAATGCTTTGGACGTTTTGCCATTTTTTCACCACGCACCCATATTGCCCATTTGGGTTTGCTTTATTATAGTCGCCAAAATGTATGTACCAGCCAGAAGGAACATTTTCCGATCCTATAAGGTGTATACATATCGTCTGAGCGTTTGTTCGTCCAGCTGCCGTCTGTCTCTCCTATTGTCCCTAGATCTCGAAGAATAAAAAAGCTTAAGCCACCAAATTTGATATGTCGAGTAATTTTGTCTGCACAAATCTCATGACCGAAAGAACACACAAACTAAATATTATTAACTACAAATTAACTAGTTAAGAGCATGAGCAACTAAGTTAGGAAAGAGAGGCCTCTGATATGATTACGGGGTAAAGAAGATTCTAATCCGAGCATAGAACTCGGAAAAGTTCATACAAGCATAGTTAGAGGTACAGTGTTAATAAAGGACGAAATAAAAATATATATTTTTCTAAACGGATCCTGCACTAGAGGTGGAAAAAATCAATGGAAATATCGATAGAAGAACGCTATTGAACTATTAAACTATTGATGATTCAACGTCTCGATATATACATGTTTAAAAGATTTGATTTCCAAGTGCCTGAATCGGGACAAGGAATACCAATCCACTTAACACAGTTCGAACTTAAATGACAACCAAATAAAAGGTCCAACCCAATTTGAGAAGCCATGCTCCCGGTTTTGCTATACCAGCTGCAGGTGCTTGCTTTTTAACCGGCATGGGCCTTTTTTTGCATAAATATGGCTACAAAGAAACTAAAACATACAACAAATCACTGCGTCTGTATATTAACTGACAATGACAGCTTAATGTTAAAAGCATATTTAGAATTTTGCGAATATAAAAAACACACGTCAAAGAACTGTTAAATTTTGAAAAAGGGAGAAACTTAAAACATTCGTTTTCAAGAATGTAATATATAATATAAAAATAATATAAGAATATAAAAAAAACAAAGTAAATGGTAATTAACAAAAACACCAAATTTCATATAAATCGATCTATGACTAAATAAGTTTTATTCATAGTTCATAGTGAATTTGCTCAATCGATGTTCTCATCTCTTTATATGATTCTACATACTACCTTTAATATGAGGGGCTACTTTTTAAGAATTTTTTGTATTTGTCATCATCGCAATAAAGCGAATTCAACTCGGAAATCCCTGAAATGCTTTTAACATCCTTTCACTTTTCCTCCAATGTATACTACAAAGACAGATTTACTATTTCATCGAAAACATGAAAGTTATTTTTATTCGCCCCATGATAAAAGGTTTGAGCGGCATGTAGAATCACACCAATGGATTTGATTTATACCAAACTTATCGTTTAATGCCGGCTCCATCAAAGGCCCCCTCAGTGACAAGAAAAACAAATTCCATTGCAAATGTGCACATTCAATTTCCTTCAATATATGATACCTTACATTAATCTGTCGCCTGTCACCTGTTTAATATTAATATTAAATATTAATTTAACAAAAACAAAACCTTTTTTCTTAAGTATATTTTCTTCGATTCAATTTTTCATTCAATCCTTAGTAAAAAATAAATTGTTTACTTCGCCCAAGCTGTCAGAATTCAATTATTTCATTTAAATTTATCATGAGAAAAACATTTGCGACTATCATCTATCAACGAGGTGATAATTTTTGTCACTTTTCGTCAGAATCCGATAATACCAATAAAAATAAATTATAATACATTTAACATTTGATATATTTCCCCAGCCTACCTTTGCACTCCGTTCTTTCGCGGATATTTGTAATTTTAGATAAAAGTTTTTTTTGCGCTTGTAGGTACCGGATAAAGAAACGAAAAACTCACAACTTAGGATCTCTGATTTAACTTATGTACATATATGTACATATTAGAAAGATTTAGCCTTTAGTCAAACAGCGTGGTATAATAACTCTTTTAGTAGCAACTTGTTACACTTTAAAAAATAATGTTTCTTTATTATGACTATCGACCATTATAAATTGTGTTTTAAATTACGATTTTACACTATACATATATGGCGCCCACTGCAATAGTTCCCCACCTCAAATCTCCATCGCTATAAAGTGGAGACGGACACGTAAACTAGAGCCAGCCGTCCAAGCAAGCATTGCATTCATACTTCAAACCGCATACTTTCGCAATAAACTGTTGAGTCCTGCGCAAAAAGGACACTTAACGTTGTCACGGAAACATTATAGAACATATTCATGGAACTCAATTGTTTGAAGCTAGCATTGGCTGCGCCAAAGGTAATATAACCTTGTGTATGAAGACCCCTTGAACGCTGTTAATTCCTTAAAGAAATTTCCTTTAACGAATTTCTATAAGATTTTTCTATATTTTGACAAATTTTTCACTAAGAATACATTAGTACTTAAGTTTGCGTTTTGAAATTTATAAACGGGTCCACGGCTTAGTTCCTAGTCAGCGGTTTGTAAAGAGTCTTAGAACTTAGAACACTAGAAAAATACACTAATTGTAAGTGAAAGGAATTTTAAACAGATTTTTATTAATAGGATTTTTAAATTTCTCTAATAAGGCCCAATGCCATCTTTCCATACGGTTCCTTGTGGAAATGAGTTTGTTTTATGCCTTAAAATTTCCTGATGAACAATCGTCAAATATTTCCACAAAGTGTCCCTTGAAACTCAGCCCCGAATAGTGTGATCAAAGTTTGGGTTGGAACATGAATTTGGGTAATGGTCCCCCAATTACACACGTACGAATAAAACGTCACGAAACTTGTGGACTATTTATGTATGTACAAATATGCAAGGAATTCACTCATAATGCATTCTTCCTTTGGCTGCAGCTTTAGGCTGCCCATCGTTTAAAAGTATTACCTTTCTCGGTGTGAACCAAATCCTTTTTGTAAATTGGTAAGCCGCCAACATGTTGCGTATAAAACATAAAAATATTATATTTAACGAATAGGATCCGCTGCTAAATAATTTAAACACTAACTATTTTTGTAAGGGCTTTAAAAGTAACTTCAAATTAAATTCAATCCCTTACAAACAATTTTTTAAAAATTTCCCAGCCCCAGTCTCAGAGGCCAAAATCGAAATGAATGAATCTCTACCACTGGCATACAAAAAAATTATTAAATCATTAATCTAGATTCTATAACTTTAATGTCTTTGGTTATTCAATTGAAAGAAATCTCTCATAATTCTCCAAATTGATTTTTTAATTTTTGCATGCATTCACGACGTAGATTTTGGCGCCATCTTCCGCCGTAAAGTATTGACATGGTATTGACATGATTTTTACATACTTTGGTGTAATAATCTGTCAAACCTGCTCGAGCCTGTTCACGTTCTACAGCAGCGCTCTCGAGCCTCCTCAACAGTGTTGGTAAACATTATTTGATCGAACCGATGAGTCCAACAAATTTGTGAAAAATAAAATCGAAGCGCAGCGTCTTGTCAATTTAAAAGATAAATATATATAAGTAATATCGTGAAATACTGTATACCAAGAACTGAAACGCAGAGACAAGTGTAAGTTCTTTTGTTAAGTTGGATGAGTTATTAGTTTTCAATTGTGCAGGTGCAAGTGAGAGTGTGTGTACGTGTGTGGGTGGGACTTTGTGTGTGTCATTGTCTGCTACTTAAAACGAAGTACATATGTACTTATATACTAAATTAAGGTATGTACTCGGTACTAAAGTATATGCATACTAAGCCGCCGTGTAAAAAATGTTGACGGAATCGAACGGTATCTGAAAGAAACTATGATACATCGCCCATGGCTTTGTATGCAATTGTGTGTATGTGTGTGTGTGTGTGTGTGTATGTATGCACCAAAAAATAGTACATACCAAAAAAAAAATATATATTCAATTCAATCATCCGAAACTAACTGAAGAGTGCAAAATGCAAAACCCGAATCATGCATACATACAAATATGCGGATGTACATATGTATGTATATACATATGTTTTATATCGCAATTGTTAGAACTTTAAAGGCGTGGGCGTGGTAGATGCAAGAATTTCCGTTTAATTGTATACACATGCATTTGTAGTTCGTACATACATAAAATATTTCATCCATACATCGAAGTGATCTATCCAGGACGGATGACTACAACCAAGTACAAGTGGGGTGGCGGTAAAGCTGCGCAGGGGCGTTCATTACAGTGAACTCATATGATTAAGTTATCCTCTCGCATCCAATGAGTAAGGGACCTTCAATATACGAGCCTGCCGGTATATTAAATCCTTGCGTAAATTATATTTTACGTCAGCACTAAACAATAAAGCTATTTGAAATGACGCTTCGAAATGAATAGGAACAGTCATCTTTTACTAAAGTTGTGATTGGTGAAACACATAATATGTTTAGCATATACAATACATAGATATGTACACATACATACATATGTAATCAATGTGTTGATACTAGAGCTTACCGGTGAACTTTCGACATTCTATACTATTATATTGAAATTAGGTTTTAATGTTAATGTTTGTTAAATTTAATGATGTCATTTAAAGAGTAATTATTCAATATTTTAGATACTGAAATAAATACAGAAATCAATGGGGAAAATATAGAAAAAAATTCATTTGCTTTGCCATTTTCAATTGGCACCAGATTGTTTATTTATTATCTGCTTAATGGATGAAAGCACCATGACCAGTCATCCGGGCGACGATAGTCGCAATGACGATAGAGGCTATCGTCACCAAGCTTACGGCGGAAGAACACTGATAATGACAATGACCCCACCACCAATGCATCTTGTTACAAACTACATACATATATACAAAGTTATTTCTGTAACTTGTTCCTCGCGTTTACAAAACTAAACATTGTTTTCTTTTATTCACTTAGATAACATTATGTCGCTGCTCATGCCCATAAGCAGTTACAATAGATATCTTTAGACAGTTCTGTGTCTAATGGATAACAATTAGAACTTGTAAGATTTGCCGTTCCCTTCCAACGGATCTTATACACTTCCAAACCGAGACGCAAACAGATAGACGCACGCCTATTTTTGCCGGATAACGGATCCTTGGAGTCCCAGGAGAAGCGGACCTGAAATGCATGTTCTATTTTGTCTGATGCTTGCTACTGCAGCAACAATAAATCTGGCGAATGGTGCACGAGCAACAGGATTTGGTACGGGAACACACGTGCGATTGGAACGCGCACCAGCGGTGGCCAACTTCACCAATGACGCAGGCGATGGCGTCGATGCAGGCTTAAACACAGAGCGAACTAAAAACTTCAGCAGCATTATCACAAATGTTGCCAAATTCGACACTCAACTTAATCATTTGCTGGTAGATAGTATCACGGGACGGGTGTTTGTCGGTGGCGTGAATCGTTTGTTCCAGTTATCACCTGACTTGGAGCTCCACGAGACAGTTCGAACAGGACCGCATAACGACTCGGTGGAGTGTAGTATATTGGACTGTCCGCTGAATGCAGTACGCAAACCAACGGACAATTACAATAAGGTGCTGCTTATCGACCGTGCCACCTCCCGGCTGATCGCTTGCGGCTCTTTATTCCAGGGTACATGCACTGTTCGCAACCTACAAAATGTCAGCATCGTAGAGCACGAAGTGCCCGATGCGGTGGTCGCCAATGATGCCAACTCCTCGACAGTGGCCTTCATTGCTCCAGGACCACCACAGCATCCGGTCACTAATGTCATGTATGTAGGTGTAACATACACAAATAACTCACCCTACCGCAGTGAAATACCAGCAGTGGCCTCGAGATCTCTTGAAAAGAGCAAGATGTTTCAGATCGCATCATCCGCAGTGACAACTGGCACTCGCACCTTTATAAACTCATACGCTCGAGAAACATATTTTGTGAACTATGTGTACGGGTTTAGCTCGGAGAGGTTTTCATATTTTCTCACTACTCAGTTAAAGCACAGCCATCACTCATCGCCAAAGGAGTATATCACTAAGCTGGTGCGCATTTGCCAGGAGGACTCCAACTACTACTCCTATACAGAAATACCAGTTGAATGTATCAGCGACGCTCAAGGCGGCACAAAATTCAACTTGGTTCAGGCCGGCTTCTTGGGCAAGCCCAGCTTGGATCTAGCCCAGAGTCTAGGTATTTCCATTCAAGACGATGTTCTCTTTGCCACCTTCTCCAAGGGTAAAAGCAACAGCAACATTCCCAGCAATAACTCGGCGCTCTGTATCTACTCGCTTAAGTCAATTCGACGTAAATTCATGCAGAATATTAAGTCTTGCTTCAATGGCAACGGGATGCGAGGACTTGACTTTATATCACCCAGCATGTCATGTGTTCTAACGGTATGTATTAATAGTAAACTACATTCTCGATTAATTATTTTACTGTTTGGTTACAACAATCAGACATACCTACAATATATAACTCAGTAGCCAGATTTTTAGTTTTAGGTACTACTTTATAAATTTATCTATCAATAATATCAAGTAATACAAAGGTTTGGTAAAAAGCACAATTGTTTCTTCGAAACAGAAAAGGCCGACTATTTAATAACAAGTAATACTTAACAAAGTGACTCGTAAATCGGTCTGAATTATCATATTCTTTAAAAATAAAACTAGCAGTACAATTTCAACTAACAAGATGGTCACAAATATTCAAAAGTTACCAATGCGCGCAGATTTTAAAGACTTTGTCATTTCTCATTAATGCCAAAATCATGTCGAAAAATAATCATTCACCGGTTCTAAAGAACATAAAAACAAAAAGTATGAAAACCTTCAGCGCAACGTCTTTCATAGAGGAAGTAACGCTGGGCATTGACGCCCAAACATCCTTGATAGGAAATGAAGTGAACTCAATTAAACCTCAGTCCGAGCCTATCTAGACTTATATATTTAACAATATGCAAATCTCGCACCACTCGGAGATCCTTCAAAGATTTAAATATGAAATGAGTAGTACAAGTCTCGTAGTTTGTGATAAACTACGTATGTATGTCTAGATTCTTCGGTGTGTCTTCTATATTGCTTTAGAGGCCAACAGTCAGCGAACGGTGCTGCTGGAGTCTTGTCGATCTCTCATAAAGGCGGGCTCCATTATCGAGATAATCACTCTGTATAGCTTAATTTATTAATAACTGAAGATAGAATTGTTATACCATATATATAAAATAATTTTGGATTTGACGGTTTTAACGATGAGGTAAGGATATCGAATTACAAGTCTAGAGTTGTCAGGTTGTTGTTCGGCTAAACAAACAATAACACATTAATAGTGTCCTAGAATTCAGCAAGGAGTTTTTTATTCACTAAAGCAAATATAAAATACTGCCAAGATCGTTCTGATAGCATCTAAAGACAATCAGCAATAAAACATTTAATTTCTTTTTAACATTTATTTTTTTAGAAACTTCAAACTATTGGAGAAGACTTTTGTGGTCTAGATGTAAATTCGCCTCTGGGCGGAGAGAACCCCATTACATCCGTACCAGTTGCAATGTTTAATACAAGACTAACCGCAGTGGCAGCTACCAGTACCAGCGGTTACACAGTCGTCTTCATTGGTACGGCCAACGGGTACATTAAAAAGGTTGTCGTTGAGTCATCGACCATGGCGAATGAGTATGCCAGTTTACCAGTGGACGAAGGTTCGGCCATCAATCAGGATATGCAGTTTGATAATCAGAACCTATACATATACGCCATGTCGGAGCGACGAGTATCCAAGGTAAAAGTATTTGACTGCGCCGACTACAAAACATGCGGCGAGTGTCTGGGTGCCAGGGATCCCTACTGTGGTTGGTGTTCGTTGGAGAATAAGTGCAGTCCCCGCTCCAATTGCCAGGACGATGCTAACGATCCCCTTTATTGGGTTAGCTACAAAACTGGCAAATGCACGACCATCACCAGCGTAGTACCTCACCAACTGCAACGCACCACTGCCCGCACATTGGAGCTGATCATCGATCATCTACCGCAGCTTAAGGAGAACTTGATCTGCGCCTTTACAACGGAGGATAAAGCACTCTTTACTAATGCTACGTAAGTAGACTCTGAACTAATACGCTACTAATAAGCGCAATGAAGTTAAACAAATTATTCCCCTAAAGCTTACTGTACTGTAACTTTGTTGAAAAAGAATGATAAGAGTTTAGATCAGTAAGAGAATTCGTTAATTTTAAATTTAATGTACATAAAGTACAAAATCCTATTAATATTTGTTTAATACATTTGCATGTAATGAAAAATGTTTTGGATTTGTTAAGATAAATCTTAAACCTGCATTCTTGGAAGCTTATATACTACTTCAAACCTGAGATATTTACATATACAAAAGGAGACATTTGTATAGATTCAGCTATTAACGCAGATCAACATTATTTGTGAATTATCTATCTATCAACATTATAAATTTTCTTGTTACTTGCAAACATCTTACCATTTCTTTAATATTAATAGGGTTTAGCAAAGACTGCGTTAATAACAAATAATAATATTCTTCATAGATTTAAATTTTTTCAATTCGTCGTTTCAGCGTTTCCAATTCGGATCTTCCCACTTTTTATATTTTAGTATTGTTAATTTCTGTGACAGTAGTTTTCTTCGGGCTGTAAGTGCTAAGAAGAAACTTTTTAATGTTCCAGCTTATACTTTAACACATTTATCATGGTCTTCTCCAGACCATGAGATTTTGTTTACAACGTTGGTTTTGTACATTATATACATATGTATACATTTTATTTTTCTTGTGCAAATTCTTTGTCATATACTTATGTGTATTTGAGTTTCACAATCTGTTAGAGAAGCATATCCGACTGCTTCGTCGACTTTATGTCCATGTTATTTTTCTTACGCTTGATGTAACTTCATCAATGCTCCTATTATTCCCGCTGAGATGCCTTCAATGCCTTCTAGAATTAATTGGCAAACTAGTTAACTGTTGATGATCCAATTCTTAGAGTGTTTGGAATATTAATTGACATTCCGTCCAGTTGCTGTAGGTTTTTTGATGCCAGTCAAGTTTTATTTTTTTTGTCCATTTTGCATACACAACTTCCAAACTTAACTGTATATTAAACAATTTTATCATAAGCGTTTAGTCTTGTCAGTTTTATTTCAATTTAGTCTTCCTTAGCAATTGCATGCCTCATTTATGTTCTACGTTGGCAAGAGTTTAGAAACGTTTTTTTTTTTTTTTCAATGTAGGGCGGCTAATTGTAAAAAGTATTGAATTCCAAAACGTAAGGTTGTAACCCCCGTGCACACCGTAGATCTAATTTTAAGGTGATATACCATTTCTGAATTTCTATACCTATGTATAAAAATGAACTCCATGTGCGGGAATAGCAGAACTGTATTTTTTTTAATCAAATTAGGTAACTTCAAAATGTAAGCCGTTTGTAATGATGTTGGCCATTCTCTAGAAGTTTGCCTTGTATCAAAACAACGAACCAAATCATGTATAGCTTTGGCTGATACAAATCTGACCCATTCTCATGCAACCTCCTGCAGAGAGTACCTACTATAATGTAATTACGAGCCTTTGGATAGAATTAACAGTAAATGTTTCCTTTTTAAAACATATGAGCGACTTGCTTTAAACTTGAATTGGATCGCTTTCTCGAAATGAATTAAGTAATTAAACACATTCTTGTTGAACAATTTTCATTGCTCTGCCAAATTGATTTGTAAGTTATTGTAAACAAAACCAATAAGTTTATAAATATCACAGCATATTATGGCATTGTCTGATGTTACATATTGATATTTGTATTGCCAACTACCAAAATGTAGATAGCAGCCCTCTTATCAGCAAAATTTATTTAGCCAATGACTAATTAAATAGATATTTTAATGTTTCATTTTGAATGTTTTTATTACAGAAAGAAACGAAATGGCGTAAATTGCACCACGCCGCGGACAGACATGCTCCCGCAAATTGAGCAGGGCAAACACCACTTTACGGCAAAGCTCTCAGTACGCACAAGGAACGGACCTGACCTGGTATCTACCGACTTCACCTTCTTTGACTGCAGTACTCACTCGTCATGCACGCGTTGCGTGTCCTCGGAGTTTCCATGTGACTGGTGCGTGGAGGCCCATCGATGCACGCATGATACCGCCGAGAACTGTCGCAATGACATTCTGGTTACAGGTGTAAGCCGCATAGGTCCCAGTTACCGATCCGGGCCAGGCTTTTGCCCAACAATTAACGCCACTGGCGATGGTAGCGAGGTGCTTGTGGCCGCCGGTACTAGCAAGTCTATTAAGGTGAAAGTGCATATCATTGGACAGTTTATCGTTCAGACGCGATTTGTATGCCAGTTCAATATTGAGGGCCGCGTAACAAGTCTCAATGCACAACTGCTTGGAGATACAATTTATTGCGATAGCATGGAGTTCCAGTATACGTCTAGATCCCCCAACTTGACTGCTACATTCGCTGTTATCTGGGGAGGATCAAAACCATTGGATAACCCCCATAATATTCATGGTGAGTTATAAAAAAATGATAGTAATTCTCTGTTGCACATCAGCGTATTTAAAAAAAATCTAGGTCTAAAGAAGCTTTTTTTGATCATTTGATGATAGAAAGAAAAAGTTTGTTTTTTCCAATATAAAATTTTTTAATTCATTTTTCGCAGTTGTCATTTATCGTTGCCGCGACATGGCTGACAGTTGTGGTATTTGCCTTGCATTGGCGGAAAAATACAATTGTGGTTGGTGCTCGTCTACCAACTCATGCGAGGTAGAGGAACAGTGTAATAAGAACAACGAAGGCAAGACAGACTGGCTTAACCGTAGCGAGACTTGCCCAAATCCGGAGATCCATACATTTGAGCCGAAAACAGGGCCATGGGAAGGTGGCACTAATATAACCATTCGAGGAATAAATCTTGGCAAAAACTACAATGATATTTACTCCGGCGTTCGCATTGCCGGTATCAATTGTATGCCGTTTCAGCAGTTGTACATCGACACTAAGCAAATTGTGTGCACAGTAGACAGTCCGGGCGAGCAAATGTACCGTAACGGGCGTATTGTGGTGCAAATTGGCGACTATCGTGGTGAATCCAAAGAGGATTACGAGTTTGTTGATCCCAAAATATCAAACTTTTACCCAACATTTGGGCCTACCTCTGGAGGCACGGAAATTCGGATAATCGGCAAACATCTAAATGCAGGATCGCGCACTCAGGCCTTCATTAATGATCATTTGCCGTGCAGAATTCTCAGCGCGGACTCTTCGCAAGCCATTTGCCGCACATCACCCTCACCGGGCATCATTGAAGGCCGTCTAAAAATGTCATTTGACAATGGGCCACGTGAATTTAATGACTACAACTTTAGATATGTCCTAGATCCCACCGTCGAGCATGTAAGTTCTGGTCCAAGTGGCCAGATAAAAGTTCCCAAGGGTATACCCGCAGGTGGAATACGCATTTCGGTGACTGGAACCCAATTTACCAGCATCCAAAATCCTAGCATATATGTCTTTTATAAGGGGGAAATGTATGCCAGTCAATGCCGCGTTCAGTCAGATACTGAAATGGAATGCGCTTCACCAATTATTGAGGCCGACAGTCAAAACTTGGATGCCGAGAACCCAACGCTTCTTGAGTACGGTTTCCTTATGGACAATGTACTGCGTGTGCAAAATCTCTCAAAAACGCACAATAATCACTTCGAGCTTTACCCCAATCCAGAATACTTTGTCTTTGAGGAGCGCGTGAAGTACTTTAAGAGCGAGTATTTGACCATTAACGGCCGCAATTTAGACCGGGCCTGCAAGGAGAGCGACGTGCAAGTAAAAATTGGTAATGGCTATTGCAACATTACGTCCCTATCGAGACAGCAATTGACATGCCGGCCACCCACCGAAGCTGCAGCCGCCAGCGATGGCCCCGGAGGCCCCGAAGTGGTTGTGCGAATCGGATCTTCACTGGAGTATCGGATCGGCATCCTCAGCTACGAGACGTCCAACATAATTTTGGATTGGGGCGAAAATGTAGTTTTTGGTGTTATCGCAAGCATTGTTATATTGCTATTAATCTTTGTGGCTCTACTTGTGGCTTACAAAAAGAAAAGTTCTGAATCGAATCGTGTGTTGCGTAACATGCAGGAGCAAATGGACATCCTCGAACTACGTGTGGCAGCCGAATGCAAGGAGGCTTTTGCTGAACTCCAAACTGAAATGACTGATCTTACTGGCGACCTAACCTCGGGCGGCATTCCATTCTTGGACTATCGATCGTATGCAATGAAAATTTTATTTCCCAACCATGAAGACCATATTGTTCTTCAATGGGAACGACCTGAGCTGCTACGCAAGGAGAAAGGCTTACGCCTCTTTGGTCAGCTAATTATGAACAAAACTTTTCTACTGCTGTTCATACGAACTCTAGAATCCAATCGGTACTTCTCGATGCGCGAGCGAGTAAATGTTGCCTCGCTAATTATGGTTACTCTACAATCAAAGCTGGAGTACTGCACAGATATTCTTAAGACATTGCTGGGAGATTTGATTGAGAAGTGTATAGAGGGCAAAAGCCATCCAAAATTGCTGTTGCGCAGAACTGAAAGTGTAGCAGAGAAAATGTTAAGTGCATGGTTCACATTCCTACTCTACAAGTTTCTTAAGGAGTGCGCAGGGGAACCGTTATACATGCTTTTCCGTGCGGTTAAAGGGCAAGTAGACAAGGGCCCTGTGGATGCCTGCACCCACGAAGCTCGATATTCGCTTAGTGAAGAAAAACTGATTCGCCAGTCTATCGATTTCCGACCAATGACTGTCTATGCCAGCATTATCCAACAGCCCATATTTTGCAATAACCTGGACATGTTGCCGTCTCATACCGAAAACGTGTCTGTGAAAGTTCTAGACTGTGACACTATCGGACAAGTAAAGGAGAAGTGTCTGGAAACCATTTACAGAAATATACCGTCTAGCCAAAGACCTCGTAAGGATGACTTAGACCTGGGTACGTATTAACAGTGCTATACAAAATTCCATCTAATTATAGTCATGCTTTTAACAGAATGGCGAACGGGAGCTACTGGACGGGTAATTCTTTACGACGAAGACGCCACATCCAAAACAGAGAGTGAATGGAAGAAGTTGAACACATTGCAACATTATAATGTTCCAGATGGAGCCGGCTTAAGCTTAGTGCCCAAGCAGAGTTCCATCTATAATTTCAGTATTTTGTCAGATAAAAACGAAAAGTCACACAAGTATGTCAACCACCAAACACAACACATCCTTGCCTTTCATATACACAAACAAATATCTTTTCATTATCCTGAAATTCTCTTGACCTGCTCTAACAGTATATTTGCATATCTTTAACCTTTTCTGTAACATTGCCAAATTGCCATCCTCTAGGTATGAAACTCTTAATTTATCGAAGTACAACTCCTCCTCCCCGACATTTAGCCGCGCCGGCAGCCCCCTAAACAACGACATGCATGAAAGTGGTCTGAAGTATTGGCATTTGGTGAAACACCATGACAGTGACATGCAAAAAGAAGGCGAACGTGTTAACAAACTGGTCTCCGAAATTTACTTAACCCGGCTCCTAGCTACCAAGGGAACGCTTCAAAAATTTGTGGACGATCTATTTGAGACAATCTTTAGTACTGCTCATCGTGGCTCGGCTTTGCCACTGGCCATTAAATATATGTTTGACTTCCTGGACGACCAAGCTTTGCTGCATGGCATCACTGATCCCGAAGTGGTGCATACGTGGAAGAGCAACAGCCTGCCACTACGGTTCGTAGTGCTCAATTGTTTTTTATTCACAACTCATCTACCTTTTTTTTATTTCCTGCAGTTTCTGGGTAAACTTGATCAAGAATCCAAATTTTGTTTTTGACATACACAAGTCAAACATTGTTGACTCTTGCCTGTCGGTTGTGGCGCAAACATTTATGGATTCCTGTTCAACTTCAGACCATAGATTGGGTAAGTACATTAATTTCTAGAAGTGAAACAGAATTAACTTTGTACCTCATTTATAAATTTAGGTAAGGACTCGCCCAGCTCGAAGCTTTTATATGCCAAGGATATACCAGAGTATCGCAAATGGGTGGATAGGTATTATAGAGATATTCGCGATATGTCACCCATCTCCGATCAAGATATGAATGCTATGCTAGCTGAGGAGTCTAGGGTATGTGTGGTATCCTTTCTTCCATTTCGAAGGAATGATGGAAAATTTTCTTCAATTCGTGGAATTTCTCCATATATTTTGTTGTTGTTTTTTTCGCAGCTTCACACAACGGAATTCAACACGAATTGTGCATTACACGAATTGTACACCTATGCGGTAAAGTACAACGAGCAACTTACCGTAACACTAGAAGAGGACGAGTTCTCACAAAAGCAGCGGCTGGCGTTTAAACTCGAACAGGTTCACAATATAATGTCGGCTGAATAAAACTGCAGTACCCATAATCACCAAAATCATCAGCAGATAAAGGGGGAATGCTCCCACAATTCGAAACCCTCACCTATTAGGCGGTAAAAGCCATTCTTTCTAAGCAACACCATCTATGTATTTAATTGTACACCGTGTACGTATGTACGAGTCTCTGTATGTATGAATCTGTATGTATATACCATGTACCATTTGAAAGTGAGTTCACTAGCAATATCGTATAGTTCTATATTTATAGAAAACTGAACATGCCACCATTAGAATCGGTAAATTCGCAAAATAGTTATAATTTTTCAATTAGTTTCTTGAGTATATATTTTTTTTTTGTCTATATTTATCCTTGACCCTTGTCTTAAATCAAATTTCCATTATATTACGAATTTAAATGTTTAGGGTTAATACAATATATAACAGTTATTATTGTAAAACGTACAAGTTCCATAACATATTGGTTTTTGCTCGCATTTATCTTGAAAGGGGGTTCCAATATTGCTCAACAGCTAGGTAAATCTCAGACAAAGACATAAAATGATAGATAGTCTAGATTGTTGTTGTTTAAAAAAATACTATTTTGCGAATTCGACCTAACCACAAGCTCGTTGTGGTGTGATATTTAAGTGAAATGCGTTATGTGTGTGTGGATTATAAACTTTATCCCAAACAGATCGTTGATCGCTTATGAGATAGGTTAGCGTTAACTCGAAAATATGTTTTGCCAATACTGCCATAGGAACAACTCTGATCAAACATTGCACGCCACCCATAATGGATTGGAATAGGGACTGGTATATAGATGAATATAAACAAATTTATGCTTTAGGTAATGAAAGTATTCTTTCATATCTAATTGCATTACCTTTTGGATAATAGCGTCCATCCCGAAACACATTCATCCATTGACGAACAACGCATAAATCGTATGTATATATATATATATATATATATATATGCTCTGTAGCATTCCGATCACAATCACGAATCACGATTCCGACAAACTTGCCATTTGATTCTTTCATGATGCAATGAAATACTCTATTGTATATTAGTTAGCATTAAAAATAAGAATCAGTTTGGTATTCGTTGTCGGCATTGCTCATTTAATAATATTTATAAATGTATTGTATGTATGTAATATTAATGTGTAAGCCCGATATTCGATATAAAAATAATCCAATCGTAAAAATCGACTGATTTTAATTTAAATTAAATATAAAATTATATTTTTAAAATAATATGGTTACTTTAGTTGCAAGAATATGAATAATACCGTGTACCGCTAATGGCAACGAGCCCTAGCCACAACAAAACTATTACTATCACTAAAATCTAAACTTTACAACATGGGATTATGACGTTGTTGAGATATTTTTCTTTTTTTATACCCTTATTTTGATTATTATCATTTATACAGAACAGATAATGTGCATTATTGTTATAAGTTTGTATGTATTGTGTGTCTACTAATCCGAAGAGTGGAGGGCCGGATTTAAAGCAAGGCGTTCCATTATATCAAATTGATGGAGTTCATAAATATGTTTTCATAAATTTGTTTACACTTATTTTTCGGTAAGAAGAATGGACGCATTTTCTCTAAGTCTGGCTCTTGCCCTTTCTTATCCTAATCTCTTTTTGTGTGTAAATCCTGTAATTTATTTATTTATAGAGCATAGATTAATGGAAATAAATTTTTATTTACTTTTCATTTGGGTTGCTGTTGTCATTTTCGCTTCGACTGTGACACAAGATAGGAAACTTGGGTGGGACGATAATGCCATATACATACATATATGTATTGGGGAAAACGCATTTTCCTTCCATTGTTGTACAACGAGCAAACCGGCGAATAGGCTGGGGCTGCCTTACTCATCTCGCCATACTTTCAGTGTATATGTATTATTAGTAATATTTAATTTTACAAATTTAACAGGTCAATTGAATATCACTTTTACCATATTAAACCCATAAATATAAAGTAAACCACAAAACTTAACCATAGATATGAAATAACGATAATAAATTGTAGTATGTAAATGTTTTATACTATATCCTTGATGTATCTATGTATGTTTGTATTTTTAGAAAATAAGCATTTGCATAGCTAACCAAAACCATTTTTTTTTTTTCAAAAATTGCCCACCAAGCCGAATTTCCCCTTCTTTCTTAAACAAAACAAAAAAACATACTCATATAAACTTAGGTTCCATTTCGATTCTGGCATTAACTAATTACATCTCAAAGACTGATAAAGAAGCTTTCAAGGTCAGATGATAAGGATTAGTTTCTGTTTTCTTCCACTCTCCCTATTTGTTTGAATATCATTCTGCTCTTATATCCCTTACAATGATCTATTGGCACTTTTGAACCACCGAATAAGGACCAGGACCAACCACACTCCGCTATCCCAATTATTGTACAGCTATTCTATGCGATTTGATTCCCATATAACTGCACATACTAGCAGTTGGAAGTCGAATACTAATTCACAAGTAATTTATGAAAATTGGAACACAGTCATATGAGTTGTTGTAGTGTGAGGTCTGGTCTCCAGAGCGCTTTGACTTTGCCTATAATTTAAGAGCTATTCCCATCATTACATTTAAACTTATGAAAAGTATATATAAAAATACATATATAAAAAATATTTGTGGTTGTGCGTAAATATATATTATATATAGATCACTAAACGATAGATTTATGTAAATGTCTATTATTCTCGCAATTGAACAGATAAACTACGACTTCGACCGAGACCTCGAGCTTGAAAGCGATGCAAATGGAAAATAATAATAAAATAGCTTCCGTCATTGTCAACATATCGGCTAGATACAAAACAGTAGGGGCATTAATTTAAGAATAAGATTGCATAAAATCTGCATAGTGTCGAGATTTAATCTATTGGGCTTACATGTATACAGATAGCCACATGAACGTTTCTAGCTTATAAAATGAAAATTGAAACGAATCTCAAAGCAAATTCCCATGCGATTCTAAACCGAATCCTAATTGATGCCCGTCTTAAACCCAGTCCCAATATATTGTAACGAAAAACCTATGTATGTAATAAAATTTAAACTATAAACATATATGTGTGAGTGTGTGTAAAGTATTTGTATTTTAAAATATACAATTATAAACTGTGCAAAAGACTTTTCTTGTGATTCCTTTTTCCGGGTCTGCTTGAAATAAAAGCATTAAATTCGCAGGGGTAGATGTATTAATGCTACAAAATGTCTAAATTCGAACAACTTCGGACTATTAAAGTAAAAATAGAACGAACTAATTTTGGATTTTGTTGAACGCTTTGTCAAATTTTTACGAAGTATTTACTGCAAAAGTTTTTATTTATTAAATACGTTGGTAATACCAACAAGGATGACACTTTTGACGTTGAGATTGCACGATGACTCTGTAGATTTGGCATGTTGCCTTTCAAAAGTGACTAAGAGAGTTTTTAAGAGTTTTTGTCGGCATTGCAATAGCAAATAAGGCAGTAAAATATCCAGATTTCCAAAAAAAAAAAAAAAACAATCATCGTAAATTACTGGTTATTCCTTGGGCTATTAATATGTGACAATAGCTTTTCTATCCTCCTTTAAATTATAATTTTTTTATCTCATACCTTGTCAATATTAGTTAGAAGCACGCATCGTCTTACTTTTCCAATGTAATAGCAAGCGCATGTGTGTTATGCTTCACTCTGCCTCGCTGGAGGATTTTGAAAGGACGAACTAGGTCGAGCGTACGAGGACTAATGTAACAAATCAGACATAATGTTATTAAAGAAGTCGACTAATGTCAATAAGGACAGAGGTGTTGAAAACAAAATTTGTTTAATATTGGCTTTAAAAAGTTCAATTGTAAATTTCGGGAAGGTTTTATTTTCCAAAAATGGTAATAGTAAAAATAGGTTACCGTGTTCAGACATTTATTTAATGAAAATTTTGTTTTAATACGGAATCGATCAAAGCTGTATGTCTACTAAAACAAAAAAAAAAACGTTACATGACCAATTATTTTGGGGCCAAATGTAAATTTGTAAGCTTAAGCAATCGTTTTTCAATTTATTTAGTTGGAATTCCTACGAAGTTATAGTAATGAATATATATGTATATGTTATATGTTTCATTTTGAAAATTTTAAGACTTTGCATAATATAGGGGTTAGATTAGACAGCTGCATGAATGATAGAAAAATGAAATTCTTATAAATCCATTTCAATTGAATTTAAATGAATGAGGGACAGGTATACAATAAAATGATTGAGTGTGAATGTAACTACTTATCAATTCGCGAATCTGTTTAATAAAAGGCAATGTCAAAGCATCAAAATCTACTAAGTCACTCGAATCAATTCGAATTGTCTCATATGGATTGAGACGTTTTGGAGCACTAACCAAATCATTTTAATTATATTATATGAATTAATATTTAAAACACCAAAAATTGTAATGCTCGGTTTTTAGATCGCACTTTTTATGACAAATCTTGGGAAATTTAATTAAGAGTGATTCCCATTTGCCGCAAACCCAGAAAACATTAATAAAGCTATCTAGTATAAAAAATATTATTCGCTAATCCATAATATATCCGTATTACTTTAATAATTGAAAAAAAAATACAGTAATCACTTATATTTCAAAAATATACACTACAAATAAATACTAAGTATATACTGAAATCAGAATCGGTATCCGAATGCATTCGAAACATAGCAACTCATTATTTTACATTCTAACTCAGTCAATTCGTTTTGTTTCGTTTGAATGTTGTGCTACTGAGTTTTATGTTAGCCCACTCATTCACTTAAAGTCGATTTTCAAACTCATTTAATTCATTCATTTCGTTTTAAACATTGTTAACTCGAATTGATTTTTCTATCATTCATGTAGCTCTATAGTTTACACTTAGATGTGCTAGACTAATGTACTGTTAAAATTAACTTTGATTATTATTAGATTTTCATAACTAATTAAATAATTATTTTACGAAAACGCATTTCAAAATATCAAGCAACCAAAAAGAAGAGACATACAGCTTTAAAATATTTTAAATAATTAACTTATAATAACTTAACTTTTGAAATTTTACAAATGTATATTTTCAAATTATCCTTTTGTTGGTCGACTTCTTTTTGTATTGTATTATTATTTTGTATTATTGCCACGTATAGACTATAAATTACTTCATTAGTATAGACTATAAATTACTTCATTATTATGGGTGGCAACATGTCCAGTTTGTCGTCTTCCTCAGTCAGTTGGAATTGCCGTTTCAAATCATAATCCAATTGTACAACGGATAAGTCCGCACCATCCACCAACGACTGATTCTGATAGAATGTCGATTAACCCATCAACAATCATTGGATCTGTGGTTAATACAATAGAACTAAAGCTGGCACGGTCGCCTTAAATCTACAATTCTTCCTTGCGCACTTTTCAGATTGACACTTGAGAACTTGTGTTTGCAGCAGGGACCGAAAATAATTATTATTTTCCAAAAAATTTTCCAAAAAATCATCTATGTAATAATTGTTACAAAAACCCTCAATCTTAATTCTTATTTTTGATTTTTAAAATAAAACTCGAAAATAACTTTTATTTTTGATTTTTATTTTTCCCTCAACCCATAACTGTTATTTTTGAAAAAAAAAAAAATAAAAATCATTTGTGATTTATACAAAAAAAAAAAATAAAATAAAAATCATTGCTGACTCAATTTGAATTATTAATAGTTTTTTTGCAAGAATACACATCCAATCTGAAAAAAATTTTTAAATTAAAATAAATAAAATAAAATAAAAGAACTATTAATAATTCAAATTGAGTCAGCAATGATTTTTATTTTTGAGAAAAAAAAAATTAAAAATCATTAAATGATTTTTATAATTTTTTTTTTTTTATATAAATTACAAATGATTTTTATTTTTTTTTTTTTCAAAAATAACAGTTATGGGTTGAGGGAAAAAATAAAAATCAAAAATAAAAGTTATTTTCGAGTTTTATCAAAAATAAGAGTTATTTTTGAGTTAAACGGAAAAAGTTTCAAAATAATTATTATTATTGATTTGTTTAGATTTATCTTATAACAGTTACGGTCCCTGGTTTGCAGTATGACTATCATCTTTGCCTATGCAATATGTTTCTAGATAGGTGGGCATTGGCCTTGGAGAGCTTAGAAACAATCCGAGTGGAACTTGCCATATAGTATTTCGAATGAAGTAAAAGTTAATTAAAATTAATTAATTAATAGAGTAAATCTAGACAACATCCCTGGCTGGACTTCGACTTACACATAATTGTATACTCAGTTGAGGTGTGGCTATGTATATTAGCAGGTTTCGGAAAGTAATAGGTGTCCTAAGATCAAGTTTTGGTAGGCTTTATTTGCATCCATTTCATAGTATCCAAAATATTTGGGGTTATATATTTTCTTACCTCAAAAAGCATTTTTTGCTCGCCAAGAAGAGGTTTTTAGAAACATAGTTACAATTTCTAAATTTGATCGATATTAAAAGAATTGGGTTCCGAAATGCATTAATTTATCGTGTATAATTTATTCCAATTAATTCACACAACTTTCAAATTTTTATCTTGAAATGCTAAGTAGTAGGATGTTTTTGTGGCGCTTTAAAATCATAGTTGGTTTTGGTTTTGGCTGTCATTGTGTATGAATTAATTTTAATTGCACTTATAAAACTCTATGAATATATTATTCGAGACGTAGAAAATGACTTAACAATTAGCTTTTTATTGTATTACCATGGATATAATTTATAAAATTCATAATTTTTATTGTTTAAAGAAAACAAAATTAAAATAGCGCGCTAACATTTTTTGTTCACGACAACAATATCAATTGTTTGACAACTTGTATTACGACATTCATTTTATTTTTATAAAAACCTTTTAAGTTCCCTAAAAAAAAGTTAGTCTGTGGCACCTAGATACATACCTGTATATTTAAATATAAGTTAAATTTATATTTATTGATAAAAAACATTACATGTGCTAGAATCAGACGGATCACATATAGCTTAACACTATATCATATAGCTGTCATACAACTAAACAGTCATAATACCAGCAAGCACATAGTTGGTGGTACAGAAAGCTTTATTTAAATTTTTTTTTTTTTAATTGTACTTAAACTTATACATTTGTATATTCACTCGAATCCAAGTCCATCGATAGTATCGATAGTCCCCGCGAATATTTAATTTATTATGCTTGGGCGAATTCGGCCGTGTGGTTGTGGTTTCATTTGAGAGAAACTTGTTTTAAAAGAGAGCGCCCCGAGCGAATTGAAGAGAGTCGAGGCGAAGTGTATGGCACTCAGTGCTGCCAGATTTAGCAAATATTCAGCCAGAAAAGGCTAAAATATAGGCTAGAAATAAAACAACACAAATATATTTCATCTAATTCGCTGTTACCACAGGCACCTATCTTTTTTCACTTCATTTAGTTGCAATTCGCACCTGGTTTTAGTGTTAAACCGGCTAAAATGCATGGTTTGACAAAAAAATTGTAATATTAAACTGAATTAATTTGTTGTTTTTCTAATTGTAGTAATAAATTCATATGTACATACATATATACCTACACATTGACATTGCCACTTTTTGACTTCTGTCATCTTTTGAGAAAAAAAACAACCCGGGACCGAACCATCTAGTGTAAGCTTCATAATATCCTATTATCTTGTTAAACGTATCTTAACCTGGAAAAAAAATCAGGGAATTGGTGTTCTCAGCAAATGTAGTCGGTCCCGAGTCGAATTGTCTCAAAAAAGTTAATAAATAGGTGGAAAATAAAAAAAATGCAAAAAAGTTAGCAGTCGCTAACTTTATGGCAACGTCCCGTGAGTGTGGCAGCATTTTTTGTATTTTTACTGCCAGGCAACGCCGCGGTTTTTCTGGAGCAACGGCAACGCCTTACGGAACTGTGCTCAGTCGAGAATAGTTTGCACCGAAAAAATGTTCGTGTTACGTGCTGCCGCTAAAGCTGATAAGAATTTGCTGCCATTTTTGGGGCAATATTGTAAGTATGGTGGATATTAATTGGTTAACAAATTGGAACCCTAACTATGGATAATTTTCAATGTTAATATCGTGGGGAAAATCAAGTTTGTCAAAACTCTCGAATTAAAAACGAATCGAACATAACCTTAAAGGTTATGCAAGATGGAAAATTGTGCACTACTGTAAGCTATGTATGTAGCCCTCTTTGTATGTATCCGGGATGTACATTTTTGAAATAACACCCAAATATAACAAGTATTATGTGAAATTGAAATATTTGCGCCTTATGTGAAAAGCCTTTTTACTTGGTATAATTGAGAAAAGATGGCTTGTGACGTAATATGCACGAATGTAATGATGGCCGCCGACACACAGGAGCACAGGCAAGACTTACGCAATTGTCGAAAACGCAAGAAAACATCATTATTCAGTAATTGGGATTGAGTATTGTTTTAGTTTTATAGAAAAGCACGTTATTAAAGTTAGAACAGTAATTCATTTAGTATAAAACACAAGAGTTTACATAACAGCAAATTGCTCTAATGCTAATACATTCACACTTTTTACAGCGTCTACGCAAAATGTATGTAACAGGGAAATATAAGAATTTGCAATCCCATAAATTATATTTTAATGACAATGTGTTTTTATTCCTGGGGCATCGACAGTTCACTTGGTCCGTTCTGCCTACTGATATTAACCACCACTGAGATTATTAATCTAAATATTTTGCATTTTATAATAATTGATTTAAAATCATGTGAACAAGCCGGACCAATCTGCAACATTAACACAGCTAAGCAGAGAAATACGTTGTACATTTCAAAACCCCAACCAAATTAAATATATGCTCATCTTCTCCCTCCCTTTTTATTGCAGCTCGTGGCCATGCCGCTAAGGCAGCTGCCAAGGCAGTCGCTGGAGGCAACGGCAAAATTGTCGCAGTCATTGGTGCTGTCGTCGATGTACAGTTTGACGATAATTTGCCTCCAATTTTGAATGCTTTGGAGGTGGACAACCGCTCCCCTCGTTTGGTGCTAGAAGTGGCCCAACATTTGGGAGAGAACACCGTGCGTACCATTGCCATGGACGGTACAGAGGGTTTGGTGCGTGGCCAGAAAGTTCTGGACACCGGCTATCCAATCCGTATTCCCGTCGGAGCCGAGACCCTCGGCCGCATCATTAACGTGATTGGTTAGTATTTAGTTATTCAAACTAGAATTATAATGACGGTGTAATAATTATTATCAATTATTAACTTAGGCGAGCCCATTGATGAGCGTGGTCCTATCCCTACCGATAAGACTGCCCCCATTCACGCTGAAGCACCCGAATTCGTTGAGATGTCCGTGGAGCAGGAGATTCTCGTCACTGGCATTAAAGTCGTCGATCTGCTTGCACCATACGCCAAGGGTGGAAAGATCGGTCTGTTTGGAGGCGCTGGAGTCGGCAAGACTGTGTTGATCATGGAGTTGATTAACAACGTAGCCAAGGCTCACGGTGGTTACTCCGTGTTCGCTGGCGTCGGCGAGCGTACTCGCGAGGGTAATGACTTGTACAACGAGATGATTGAGTCCGGCGTCATTTCGCTTAAGGATAAGACCTCTAAAGTCGCCCTTGTCTACGGTCAGATGAACGAGCCCCCAGGTGCCCGTGCCCGTGTTGCCCTTACTGGACTTACTGTTGCTGAGTATTTCCGCGATCAGGAAGGACAGGATGTGCTGCTCTTTATCGATAACATTTTCCGTTTCACTCAGGCCGGTTCTGAGGTGTCCGCCCTGCTAGGTCGTATCCCCTCAGCTGTGGGTTACCAGCCAACTCTGGCCACTGACATGGGTTCTATGCAGGAGCGTATTACAACTACCAAGAAGGGCTCCATTACTTCCGTGCAGGCCATTTATGTGCCAGCTGACGATTTGACCGATCCCGCTCCGGCCACCACTTTCGCTCACTTGGACGCCACTACTGTGTTGTCTCGTGCTATTGCCGAGCTGGGCATTTACCCAGCTGTGGATCCCTTGGATTCGACCTCCCGTATCATGGACCCCAACATCATCGGACAGGAGCACTACAACGTGGCTCGTGGCGTTCAGAAGATCTTGCAGGATTACAAATCGCTTCAGGATATCATTGCCATTTTGGGTATGGATGAATTGTCTGAGGAGGACAAGCTGACAGTGGCCCGTGCTCGCAAGATTCAGCGCTTCTTGTCACAGCCATTCCAAGTCGCCGAGGTCTTCACTGGTCATGCCGGCAAACTCGTTCCATTGGAGCAAACCATCAAGGGCTTCTCACAGATTCTGGGTGGCGAGTACGATCACTTGCCCGAAGTTGCGTTCTACATGGTTGGTCCCATTGAAGAAGTTGTAGAAAAGGCCGACCGTCTAGCTAAGGAGGCCGCCTAAGTAGTTTTCATCGTCATGATGCCATGATGACTAAGATCAAGTGAATTAAGCATTAAAGTTGTTGTCACAGACACTGTATCTTTTGAAGGGAACTTCCCAACCCGACCTAGAGGAAATCAATAAAACGTATTTAAACTCAACACAAAAACATTTTCACTACTCACATTTTTTTATCTGGCTTCAATTCCAACTAACTCGTGTTAAGAAGGAACGTGCTCAGAAGGTATTGAGCATTAATATGGATGTTTTCTGATGAATGAACTTAGTAAGGTTTTAAAAGTTTGTCGGTCTAATGTTTTAAGACTGTCATTAAAATAGAAAAGATTTTGTAGGAAAGTCAAGTGTTTTGGAAGTTTATGCAGTTTTGATACCGTACTCAAAACTTTTAATTGCAATTTTTTTTCTCGATTTTTTATTATGTATTTACAATATCTATCTTTAGCATGGTAACTTTTAGTATCATAGTTTTTTAAATATAGACCAGATAGCCGGTTATTACTATTCTGTTTACTTATTTCGGTTTTTTATTTTGAATGATGTGAAATTTTTTTTTATAACTTACGGTTTTATAATATCAAGCGGAATTCCAACTGGATATGAATCGATTTTGGCTAATATCGTTGCCGTGAGGCAATGTTTGATGATTCTCGCTGTTTGATTGGTGTTAAGGGCTTTTACCCGAATAGGAAGATTGAAATATTTTCGAGACGTACTGCTGGTGGGAATAATTTTATCGTATACTTATAAAACAGCTATGAGATATAGTCAACCGATTTCAATCTATTTTGACTGAAAGTCTTCTTTTGTGATAATCCCTTAAAAGTCAACAAGTTGTTTGGTCACCAGATTTTAAAAATTTTCGGAACAGTCTTTAATGAGTACATTGAAGTAATAATTTGTAAATTTATGATAATCGCTTCGAAAATAAAAAAGTGATTGATTTAAGAGTAAGTATATATGTATTTACATAGAAGCCGTGCACATAGACTTAAATGGTAAAGGGTGAGACAGAAAGATGCTTCTTTCGGTGAAAATGGATCTACAAACCTAATTTTGTGGCTTTAGCTTTTATAGTCTTTAAGAAAAACAGTTTTATTCGGGTGGCTTGTTAGACAGGGCTGTTTTACATTTTTCTCATACATCGAAGCGGAGCCATCGACAGCATCTTTCTAGCTATATAGAAGGATTAGCAATTGCTAAGGCCTAGCCCTTTTAATAGATTTTGGATCAAAACTCTTTTGATTAATCTCAATTTTGCGAATCTCACCTTTTAACAGACTTCATTTAATAATGCCGTTATTTTAAATTCAAATGTTTGTCACGCTAATTATCAAGTTATCTCTTTTAGGCAGACAAGATTGCAAAAAAAAACCTTTTTTGCAAGATCTCTAATTTAGTTAATTTTTAGAGCAATTGTAAAATTCAAAAGATAATTTTTTCCAAATATCTGGTTGAAATTTTTAATTTCCCAACATTTAAATTGCTCAGAAAAGCTTTTTTAGTTCTTATGCGCACATAATAATGGCATGCGTCTTTTTAGTTAAAACGATTTACGCTTTGAAGCCCATCTCTGGTCTCACCGTTATGGTAATGTCGACTTTCAGTTTTTTCCAAATGATGTTCCACAAAATAGCATCTATTAACTAATAGAATGAAGTGAGTAGTCTCGACGACTTCGGTATACCATGCACCAAGTGAAAAAAACATTCCAAATTTTGAAAGGAAGCATGAGAGCATGCTAAAAGGCGTACTGTTCACACTGTTGTCGTTTCGCGATCTTCCACCGCTTATGTGCCAAATTGCTAGTTCCGAGTTTGTTAGCAGTCCGCCCCTTCATTCATGCTCAGATGGATTTGTATGCAGTAGATGCAGACCTTTTTACTTATATTTAGAGCATCCACGGTACTACAGATGAATAAGACTGGTTTAGATTTGATATTGGCTGACATAGTTTTCTCTGTTTAGATTTCTAGTTTGAATCTAAGACCCTATTTAAATAAAGTAAGTAGCCCACTCGCCGAATTCCTTATACCATGCACCAAGAAAAATAAATATTTTAAATTTAAAGCCCAACATGCATTTATGAATTTATAAAAATGTTTTTTTACAAGCGTATCTTGTTCACTTTTACAACCATTTTACAAGCATATCCCGCTCACTCATACAAGCACTTGAGCACCTTATCGCCGCCAAAAGCCAAGGCCCAATTCCGGCCTTATGGACCACCTTGAGAATAACGTTTATATGCATAGCTTGCCTATTTTCAGTCCAATTTTGATCAAATTTTGTATCTTTGCTGGATTAAGTATATGAAACGTAATTACATTACGCGAGCTCCACGGGTTTTTTCAATTTAAAGGGGGCAGAAGAGGACTTACCAAGCGACTATACATGCCAACAAAACACTTTTGTTTTAATTTTGGGGACGTTAAAATAAACTTGGTCACTGTACATACTGCACGAGTCTACATACTAGGTGTTCATACGGACAAGGCTAGATCGGCTCGGCTGTTGATGCTGAGCAAGAATATATATACTTTATTGGTGACTTTCATTTATCAAATTACCATATGGGTGCATGGTATCAAACTTAAAAATATATTCCATTCTTAAAAATCCGCGTTTGTATTTGTAATAATTTTTATTAAGTATTTATTTATATTTCATAAATCATAAATGTGGAATAATTAATATTTAAAGTTATTACCGTTATATTTGTATTTGTATTAGTTGCGTTAAATTTTTGTATTTAAATATTGAGGACATCAACTACAGCAAGTAATTTGTTTAGGCAACCGTTCCATGACCTTAAAGTCGTCGCCTTTTCAAAATAGGCTCGATGCTTTGTGGTGTCCGTAAAATTTTTTTTGAGTTCGCCAGGAGGTTAGACTCGGCGGTTAATTTGTAGAGTTGAACTTATTTGTATTTGTAATTGTTTTTTATATATATATTTATATATATATATATATTTCAAATATTATTTAAGAAGACATTTAAATTCTAGAAAATGGTTCATAATAACATTGTTTGGTTTGTTCAATTGAAAATGCACTCTCGAACGATCCTCCGTCCGGATAGTCAGTGATAATAATGTTGAATAATAGGACTTGGACAAGGATACAAAAACGGATACAGATACAGATGCAAATACAGAATTACAAGATATGCATGTCATATTAGGGGATCTATGGGGGATAGTAAAATCCTAAATCCGCCAGTCGCACACATGCATACAGTTAAAGGGAAACCTTAACCTAAAACACTTGCTTCTGAATATCGGAATAGGAAAATTAATGCGAATTGCAGTACAATATTATAATTATATGTAATTATTATTATGTTTGGGTTTCATTTTCATTATAGTGATCATGATGCGTTGCTCTTTAAGTAGTATGTATTGTAAATTTGTTTTTTCCTTTTGTTTTTGTTTTCTCTTTTTTTTTTTTTTTTGTTATATAAAATTCGAAGAAATAATAATAATAGTAATACATAATAAAATTTCTATTCAACTGCTTTTGTGTCGTCTGCACCGGCATTGGCCACATCCTTGAATCTGTATGCGGATGCATACAAACATACATAGATACATATGTTTGCAGTAAGAAGCGAAGCAAAATCTTCGCCCGCGATGTCTAGCTGGTAACAGTAAAACGACACCCCTCGTTTCACCCTTTCAATCTTCTAAATTTTTATAACAATTAGCTAATTTGGTTTTTCTTTGGTTTTTTGTTTCAATATGCTCTTACGTTTGCTGTTGCATTTTAGTTGCTTCTGTTTTTGGTTTTGCATTGTTAAATTTGTAAATGCTATTTAGTAATTATCTAATGCCTTGAATGTGTGTGTATGTGTATGTATGTCTAGGTTTGCTACTTCGATTCATTTTTGCACTATTCACACTTTGACCGCCATTCGCAAAGATAAGCTATTAATTATGTATGTGTACACATCTCTCCACATCATGGACGACCCAGATACTTTGCCCATACGAATCATTATTTAGTGCCGTGAAAAAGGAAATTGAAAAACTTCTCATTCAGATCATATTAACTATTAACTAGGGCTAGCACATTTAAATTTTGGTATCGCTATTATCGCCTGCTAGTCGCATATTTTTTTTAACACAATTGTATATATATATTCGGACTGAAGCTATGGCTTTAACTGTTCCGATTTACACTTTACACACAATATTCAGGATAAGGATCAGGACCAGTTTCAAAAGTATTTCACATTCAAACACATAATCATTACATACATACATATCCATATTCATATCAATGCAGAAGTTCGTGTAAGTAGACATATTAAATACAAATGGAGAAACAAAAACACGCGTTGCTTTCGCATTATACTAAGTATTACATTTTGCTCTTTGCAGGACGTCAACGCGTCATTGCCGGCTGCCATCTGAAAGAGTTGAGTTGCATCTAACATGGACTGCTTTTTGAGTGCCCATGCCCATTGCTGACGATTGGCATCGCCTATTTCTGTGGTATAAAATCAAAGGTCGTGGCTCCACTGATCTTGCCCGACGCACTACGATGAAAGTGGACATTCTGCCATTTGTTATCACGCTTGTGCCACACGCGTGTCTCCTCCGACTGATGGGTGTGCGCATGCCCTTGCCTGAGGGAAGAAAGGGAGCATAAAGGACCTCTAATCGAATGGCTACTGCCAATGAAATTTGAAAGCTTACTTATCAATGTACTGCGTAAGCCGAACATAGGCAATGCAGGCTGCCTCCTCTCCCAATAAGTGCACATGGGGATTCAGTATTGTTGTATTAATGGCTTTGCAGTTCTTACCAAGCACTGAAAGGACAGAGTTATATTTTATTTTCATTAACTTCACATAAACACCCGTTACCGTTACTTACCGTTCTCAAAGTAGAATTTGTGGAAATCAATTCCTTCGACTAGATTACCCAATGCTTCCGGTTCAAAGGCAGTCAGATGTGGATCACAAATTTTACTGAAACAAACGAAAACTTCGAAGTGATTTATGTGCACGGACGATTCGATGGACACCAACTCACGTGTAGCCGTCAAAGTCGCCGCTATTGATTGCTTCGATTAGCTGTTCTGTGATCTTGATGATTTCCTGTCGTCTGGCTGCTTTGTATATTTGTATAGTAGTATGTGTTTAGGGTAATTCGTAATTAGTCGGGATCGCGCAATAAATTCGGATGGAGTTGTTGAAACGATGATAGCAGTACGATATATAATAACACTAAATAGTAGGTAGTCTTAGCCATAGCCATTTTGCACAGATATAGATATTACATCCACAAATGAAATGGAGCTACATTTGAACGATCCAACCGATCGACCGCGCCAAAAGATATGGCAACAGCAACAGCACAACATAACAATTACAATGTATGTATGTGTATGTGTGTTTTTGTGTGTATGTATAGACTAAGTACACATGTATAAATGTATCTCTACTGGTTGATACACGAATATACATCCATACATGACAAATCCAAATCATTTAAAAGCGTCTTGTTCTAAATACAAAAGTTCAAGTTCTAACTACAAACGCTCTAATTAATAGTTATGCAAGATGATAATGAGAGCTGTAAAGGATTAGAAACTAACAGGTTGCCACATCTCGAACAATGCTTAACTGCTTAATACTATCAAGACCTTAGGGCTAAGATTTGGGGTCGTAATTGAGCCATTAAACTTGTGGATTGCCTAATATGCCACATTTGCTTCCCAAATTCCCATTTAATAAGTATACAAAATTTGTAATCAAAATCAAAACCTTAACGAACATTGGAAAAACAAAAAATAAAATAGTTTATTTAATGGAGCTCGCAACGTATACGAAGAGGCATGCTTGTAATATTGATGGAATGATAAGAAATCACGTGCATTACATTAAGGATTAGCAGCAGTAGTCGGTTTGAAAAATTTCCCAAAAATATTAATTAATAGGACTTAAACTGAAAAAAAGAATGTTCCATATTAACACTTGAACTCGATTTGTTGCTATATTTCTTCAAGTTCCAGTCAGGTAACGGTCGGAAAACCCAGAAAATTGATAGTGAAATTTAATTAAAGACAACATTAATATTGAATAGCGTGTGGGTAGAAAAGAAAAAGGACCAATGCGCTACCAGAATAAAAATGGCGAGAGGGTTGATCACCAGAACTGAGACTTTGGACTGACTTTTTTTGAGTTGGACAGAAAAGTGATAATTTACATTCAGCTAGAATTTCAAAATATAATTTACATGCAATTTGTATGAAAAGATTCTCTTTTATAGCTCTAATGCAAATACAATACTAATGCATGTGCCACAGATTGAAAGAATTACATACATAGACAATGTAGTGTGCGTGTGTGTGTGGGTGTGTGCGTGTGTGGATGAGTGTGAGTGGGGGCGTGTAGACACCGATATGTAGAAAGCAATGGTGATGTAAATGGAAATGGAATTGAACTCAAGCATTCATACATACCTGAAGAGCATTGCGAGTTTCCTGATATTTGCTGGCAAGTCTTTGCAGGACACACAATCCTTATTTCTAGAACGCATACACGTTTTGTATTACCGATATCAATTAAATACCGATTACACAATATTCATATGCATTGTATTTGAAAACAAAAAAATTCAATAAATAAATTGAGGAAGGTGGATATTTGTTATTGGTTTGGTTTTTAGTGCTTTGATTGGGAATACCAATACAATGTGAATGGATGCGGCTTCAGATGATTATGCTCTATGTACTTTAAATGACGATCTTAGCAATCATAGTGATCGCACATGTAAATAAGTGCAAAAGGTCAAAATTCTTGATTGAATTCGAAAGTTCACAATATTATACGACGGCTGCGCGGTGACAAGATCCAGGAAGAAGGACAACAACGACAATAGTGGAAGTGCGCCAAGCGCTTTACTTGGATTATGGAGGGTTTGGTCAACAATAGTTTAATATGTAAGTACAGTTGAGTTGTAGAAAGTCAAATTCGATAACGTTACATACAGTCGAGCCGCAACCGCTAAGCACTAGAGAGTTCCTTTTTTGCCCAAGCACCAAAAATTTAGCATGCGATCTGCAAGAGGTCAGAGAGAAAATGAAAGAAACAAAATGGCTGGGATAGGGCACTGGGACGGCACAGGGGCCTCTATGCCTTTGTCCAGTTGGCCAAGGTATAAAGGTACATATCTCTCCGATTTGAAGTTGATGCGCATACTCACCTCTGAGGCGTTGGCGTGGGCAAAGTTGGCTGCTTAGAGTGCTTTTGCATTTGCTTGAGTTTGTGTTTGGGCTAGGACTTGGACTTAGGCTTGGCAAGTTGCTGCCATTGGTTGACGCAGACACGTACGACGAGCTCATCAGATCTTCATGGCTGTGGCTGTGGCTGTGGCTGTGGATGTGGGGATGCCCACCTAGTGTTTGAATGATTTGCGCGATTAGTACAATATACACATGTCTGGCAATCAGGGAACGAAACCGCACTAAGAACCCGCTTTGGATGCTGGGCGATGTACAACAAAGTTATTGACAAGGCTGGAGAATGGCCCCATTGTTAGTTATCGGATTGGTTTCATTCCCCGTCTGCGATGTACAATGCGATGGGGACAGACATCGATAAGCCAGGATCATGGCGCGAGAACGCAAATTGTTATTGATGTGGCAAGCATGAAGAAGCGAGCGTAGAGGGTTGAACTTCCGCATCCAGTCGAAGTATCTTTCCCTGATTCCCGTTTTTGAGTAAAGTGCAAATATTTGAAGTACATCCCAATCGAGTAATTCAGATACTTGGCAGATGCCAGCATGTCCTTTAGCTGGGGATATGGTTGGGATTGAGCAACATGGGCCGACAGCGAATGAACTGTTTGTGATTTGAATTAGTATTGGTTTGAAATTAATCCAAATTCAGCAACTGCACCGCTGAAATAAAAACCAAAGCGATGAGCTCGAAACGATCTTTAAGGAGCAGTTTCGATTTGTCGATTTTGGAGAACCCACTGGCAGTTTGCGTTTGACATGAATCAACTCTAAGTAAATACTGGATCCAACTTGGCAGGACATGCTGGCGAGTGCCTGCCAAATAAATGCAAGCTACTTAAGCTTAGAGATATGCGATATGCATTGAATGTGGACACCATGAGGATGAGGATGAGAATGTCAAACAGAAAAAAAAAATGCATGTAACATTTACCTTCAGGATCTTTTGATATGACTGTGGTGCTGCGATCAACGATTCCTTTTTTATCTTCTAGGAAAAAAAGTAAAACAAATTTCATATTTGAAAATGTAGCTGTATTGGTTCCAATATCATGTATCGCCGTTTCTATTCTATGTGAGTCCTTGTGTCTCGAACAACCCAAAATATTCGTTCTTGACGAAAAAAATAGAGGCATTTACATTGCCATTGGATTGAGTGCAGATCGAATCAAATCAGAACTACTGTTTAAACAATTCTAACTAACTTGCTTTTTATTGCACAGTGGTAAGTTTATTTTAACCAACATTTTTTACACAATTTGGAACCTAAAGTCATTTTCAATATTCTGCCTAACACAGCAAAATACAAACTCAACCCATGAGGGATAACAATTATACAATTATATATTTAGCAATGGGCTGTTAAGTCTTTTGGCAACACGACAATTAATTTTTATTCAAATAAGTAAAAACACAGGGCTAAAATTATAAAAATAAACATGGTTCCAAACATATGCAGAAACATTTAGTAATTTCAATATTATATTTATAACAATTTATTAAAATGGTTACTTTCCCCACTGTCCACTGTGCATTAAAAACTATAAAATTCATACTCTAACTTATATATTCTGTTTATGATTCGATCGAACTTAAGTCACTGCGGCTTACACAAAACGAAACGAACCGATTTATATATAAATAAATTTTTGTAATCTGTCATTCATATTTCTAGAAAGTGTTAAATGGTGCTAAAAAACATAATGAAACGCGGACATGTGCAATTGAAACATTGGGTGTTTGATCGTGAATGTAAATTAAATTTATTCTCCGGGGATTAGGTGAAAAAAAAAACATTCAAATTCTACATATATTTATTTGAAATTTTTTAAAATTCCGAAACCCTATAGTTTAAGAAATTTGATCCGTTTTCAACGGTGTAGCGGAGTAACTCGGACTTTTGAACTGCCATCCCAACTGGGTGACTAAAGGCAATGACCGGTGGCTGGTAATATTTGTTATGTGGCTAGATGGGGTCGAGTTATTGTGTTGAATGGTGCAAAATTAAGAGAGACAAAGTCAACGCAAAAGCAAATACACACAGGCATACAAAATATGTACGACATCATAATCAAAGCTAATAAACGACATTGAAGAGCAAAATGAAATACGTGCGGCTCCTCTAAGGGAATAGGTAACTTGTGCTGCTGAAACGATAAGGTTGAAAAACAATGCAAGATTGCGAATGACAATAACGATTGTTCGTTTGTCTTGGCAAAACTTTCGATCTGCACAAAATGTATACATATGTAGGTTCAGAATTATTATTGTTTAAATTGATCAACTTGTCTACAGTTGTCTTTTTTGTTGTACGTATGAGTGTGTGTGTGTGTCTGTGTGCATGTATGTGTGTGTGTATGTCAATTGTACATACACAAGTGTCGATAAATTTAATCCTGGAATTGTCGTATGCCGTATGTATGTATAGTAGCAACACTAGCAATCATTCGCCTACAAATGGTGTGGCTACCTAACAAACTAAACTAGTCTAATGTAAACAACTCTCATTCATTACTTTTTAATTAAAACGAAAGTTGAAATCATTTCAACTTTCTAGTTTTAGTTTTATAATAAAATTGACTCTGTAGAATACTAGAAGGCTCAAATATTTACCCTTGACGTCGTCGTCTTCGAGGGTGGTACTGGACGAATCGGTCGACTCCTTAACTTGAGATCCATCGCCTTTTTTGGTAATCATGCTTCTGCCTGTTAATGGCATATATGAGTGAAAATTGATAGACAGACCATGCGTTTTTCAAAAATCTTACTTGAGAAGTTTCTAGTTGCCAACATGGTTGTAAGAATTGCACCTTTAAGCTTACGACGTGCATTGAACTTCTTGAGGCAGTCCACGGTCTCTTGGCGATGGACAACAGAAGCAACGCGTTCTCTTTGCTGTGTTAAGTATATGAAAGCGGAAAGAATGAAGTGATGATTTTAAAGATATCCACAAAATGTTTGTACTTACACAAATCCATGGATGCTTGAGGGCCTCTGCAGCAGTTATTCGTTTATTCGGGTTCACTGTAAGCATTTGGTTAATCAGGTTTTTCGCCTCTGGCGTTACCGTATCCCATTCTGGTGAAGGATACTGAAATACATGAATTGGAGTATTAAAGTGAGAACTGGTAAATTTTCATTCTTCTTACGTCATAGGCTCCCGCCTTGATTTGTGAGTACAATCGGTGCTGATCCTCATCCCAGAATGGCGGATAGCCAACCAACAATATATAGAGAATGACGCCTGTGTATGCATATTTGTTTATTTAATTTTTCCATGATGGTATGGCGTGTCGATGGCAGGAGAGATATGCACATATGTATAAAAGTAAGAGTTAGTGCGTTAGCTTTGAATCTTATTTAATTTTACACTGTTCAACTATTTTTAGATGTTGCGTCAAAAATTCGTATGCTTACCGCATGCCCATATATCTACCGACTTGCCGTAGGGCTCCTTCTTCAAAACCTCCGGCGACAGATAGCCAGGAGTGCCGGCGAATCCGAACCAGGCTTGATGGTCGCCTTGCACTTCAATGGCTAGACCAAAGTCAGCGAGTTTCACAGCTGCACCCTTTGCCTTACTAGCTAACAGTAAATTCTCTGGCTTCAGATCTCGATGCACCACACCGTTTTGGTGGCAGTGATTGACCGATTCCAATATTTGTTGAATACAATGTGATGCATCAGCTTCTGAATAAAATTCACGTGCAACAATATCTTCGAAAAGTTCACCGCCAGTTACACTGCAAATGTATGTTAGGACAGTTTTTTTTTTTTGAATTTGGTTGGAATGGTTAATTCTTTATGTGTCTGTTTGGATTTCGGTTACAGGCTTGTTAATTTACTTGCAAATGGATAAGTTGCACAATTCAATTCGGGGTGTATAACGTTAAACAGTGGAACATAACAGAACCGAACAGAGCTAAAAGAATTACTGTAGCAATTTTATATATGTACATATTTAGTTCATATCTAGGGTGCACATTTTGGGGGTTAGCATACATCTATCTTATAACTATCTATCTCGGACTCGGAGGGGAAAGGATGAAGTATGAATCTCAATAAACAATCGTCAAGTCATTGCAATATACATATGAGCTTTAACACAGCTCATAAAGAAAATCGTAAACAATAACGGAATCGTAAATATGTATGTATCTACATCACAGGCTTGGATTCTCGATTATTGGTTGTCAGTTACAAATATTTCGAAGCTTGCAGATGTGCTTGGGCTTGGTTACTTACAGGTCAAACACAAGATAGTGATAATTCTCCTCCTGAATGCTGTCATGCAAACGTACTGAAAGAGTCCAAAAAGCATCATTAACACTGTTTAGCAACAAACACAATATAAAAACCGAAAAGAAAAAAAAACATTAATTAATGGTAAGTTGTCTAACATACCGATATTAGGATGATGAAGTTTTCTGCAAATCCGGGCTTCCCGCTCCAACTTTTGAAAGTCTTTATAAAAACAAATAATAAAATTGTATTAACTAGAGGGCTTTGATTAAAATCTTTCAATACATTTTTATGTATTTATTACTGTATAACGTGTGTATGCTGAAAAACTAGTAATACTGAAATATTTTACCCAACAAAATAATATTCGTTTACCATTTTGAAACACGAATAAACCTATTAAGATACCGCATTTAGCCATATAATTTGATAAATCGTATTATATAGAATTTTTCGATGGCGATTTCTTTGCTTTTCGTCAACTAATCACTTACTGGGTTAATCTAGGCAAAATGGTTGAATACACTAAAAAATATAGAAACTCATTTTCTCGTAACAAAGAATGATTTCAAGATCCTAGACTATGCGTGTACTTAAGTTTTTATGTAGGTACATACTATATTTTATTAATAAATAAAGGCACTAACCTCTTGCTGTTAATTTCTTGGTATTTATGATCTTAGCCGCAAACTCAAATCCCGTAGACTTCTGGACACATCTTTTCACAATAGAGAATGCTCCTCTGCGAAAAGAAAGGAGTGCATTTTATTTTTAAGCTTGCATATAAGTGATGTCCTGGCTTGGTCAACGCCAGCTTAACGTACTTTCCAAGCTCTTCCTTGATGTCGTAATTGTCCGAAAAACGCGTACAGGCTGCTGGAGCAGCCATCGCGATGGCGCACTTGAGAAAATCTATGACGGCAGTAAAATTCCAGCAATGTTGTGGGAGTTGTCTTTAATAGAGTCCGCGTATGTGCCTGTTCTTGTGTGTTTGCTCCTATACTCTTTCCTTTTTATGATTGATTTTAATTGGCGGCAAAGCCGAGCTTACGTGTCCGATCTAAAAAGGGAAGGAGTGTATATTTAGAATCATGTGCGAGAACTGCAAAATATCCTGGTTTATGCTTAAATTCCTAATTTGCAATGTCGGCGGGGGCGACTATAGCGATAACGATGCCGATGACATATGGGTCAAAACATTCGATTGATCTTCTATGTAAATCGAATACCACCTTAGACTTAGCAGGGACTTCAACCACAATTCTGTTTAATTCTTGTTTTTGGCAGCTGGCCGTTTACTCTTCAAATAGGTCTTACAATTAGCAACAAGACTTCCCTTTTTTGTTTTTGAAATAAATTTTTTACCTTTTCTTAATATTAAAATTAAATTAAATTATTAAAATTAAATTTATTTCAGTAATTATCCGAATTCCTAAATAAATATTTTAACATTTTGAGATATGAACATAAACGACTTTGCAACAAAAATATACATAGACAATTTAAAAGATTAAGGATGAAATTTGAAAGATTACTTCAAAATACAATCTTTTTTAAAGTAAAATTTAGAAAGGGGCGTAAGTCCAAGATTTAATACTTTTTTAATACATACATGCATATACATATGTGTAGGTTTGTATGTACGCATGTATGTACATACATATGTGTGTGGATGTACCCAATCATAACGAAACTGGGTTTCCCAGCTGCGCAGATAAATAGGCCACATGTAAAAATATAAGGGCACGGTTTTTAATTTCAATTTATTTAAACTTTTTGCCAAATTTTCGTTTTGTAATGTGCAAATGCATTTATAAATATACACGTATGTATTTTACGAAAGTTACTTTTTGAAACGCATTACTTTTCCTATCTCTCTTACTCGCTAGTTTCCCACGCGTTTATACTATTGAAATGAAAATCGATTTTCCTCAACCACAAAAGTACATACACATACAGCACAGGCACAAGCACCAACACAACACCTTGTCCTAAAAAACTGTTTGTATTTATTTGGGCTCGGAAATATGGATACTAGACATACATACATATAATATGAGATCTCAAAATTGATTCAATGCAATTAGGATGATTACATTTTGGTCGCAAGGCCTTGCACTTCTGAAGTCTAGAACCCTATAAAAATCTTCAATTTAAGACGGAACGCGACAGGTGTCTTCTAGTAATGTTGATTAAAAACTGAATATTGCTGAGGAATCAGGCGAGTTGAGCTTCCGAACATATCGGCAAAAGCGTGTATCTGCTGACGAGTATTTGTGGTGTATATGTGTATCCTTTGCAGGCTTTATGGTAAGGGTGAGCTTTTCTTGAGATTGCGCCCCACCTTTTAGAGATCTGAGTATCCTTTCTTTCCCTGATGCTGGCGGCGACTCATATGTATGTATGTAGATACATACATATATAAGTATGTATACATATATGTATGTACAAATTGAGATTGAGTTGGACGGTAAAAGCACTTTGGAATTCTATGCAAACTTGTTGCAATTCTTCTTATTTGAAAATGTTGTGTGTGTACACCTTTTAATCAGTTTCGCTCTGTTGGCAAATATACTGGTACTAGAACTTATGCGTGTGTGTGTGTGTTAGTGCGCACATGTCATTTCTTAACTCTCTTAGTTTCAACTTCCATTTAGGCTGCGCATGAATTTTCCACAATTTTTCCAATCGCCAAGTAACACCTATGTACCTACACATTTATTAATGTACATATACATACTATATACTAAATGTATACTCTGGCGGACGGATTAGCAGGACAAACGTTTATTAAATATTTGTACATACTTACATATGTACATATATAGATAGATCTGACAATGAAATACATACATAAATTTGTATATTGTCCATTGTTATATTATTATTGTATGTGACTTCCAACATACATACGTGTCACGATGTCGATATTTTGTGTAGCAACCCTGCAAATCTTTTGAAATAGGTCTATATATAAAAGCACACACATTTTGCCTGGTCTGTATATATGTAAAAATATATGTACATATATCTAATATATGTATCTATATAACCAATATGCATACATATATATTATATTTATACAAATGTATGTATGTAACTAAATACACAAATATACATATGAACAAAATCACAAAAATCCGAAAAGGAAAATTAAGTGGATGTAAGAACACTATTTTAACGGCCTTTGCCCTAACCAGTGGACGTTTAGTCTATGAATCTTAATTTGAAAAATTATTCTTCATATCTTTCTTATATTAGGATACATTTTATAAATATGTTTTATGCACGCATACACACACGCATGCAAATGAATTCATTCGCATATATCTACATAAGTATACATGTGTGTATATTTTTGAATCTGTGTCTAGCCCGAACCAGTATCGTAAAATATATATGTACATACATATGTAGGTATGTATTTGCAAATGCATTACATTTCAATAATGAATTAATTTGGACATGTGTATGTATTTATGTAAGTGTGCGACGAACAAGGACGAAACGATCCACAAACCGTACACCGTTAGACGGTCCGAAACCGATTTTTTGTCAATGCCAATGCGGTAAATATATTGTTTCGAAACCGATATGGGTACGTACTTTGTGTGTACGAAGTAGTGTATATATATATATTTATATATATATATATATATGGATATATATATATATGTATTGCTGTTAATGCAGATGCAGATGAGTGTAACGGGAAACGAACAGGAAAAGTCGACAGCCGACGCGCTAATGAGTTACAGAACTTCAAAACATAACGTCCGATGGCTTGAAAATCGAATTCTATACTGATGACGAGCAATCTTTCTTTTAAAGCAAAAGCACAAATCTACATATACACTAAACTCACCAGAATAGGGCAGAATGCCAGGAGCATGCGCGTTAAAAAATATCTCAATAGTCGTATCCCATGAATATGTTTTAACATCATCGGCTGTTTTCCAGAAGTAGAAGCTTTCGCAGTGCCATGGTTATCGATAACAAGGTTTAAGGATATGATTTTCATCAAAGAATCCTAGTAAAGCAATGATTTTTTACACAATCCCCAAAAATATGTCACTAGACATATTCTTATTAATAAAATTTATTAAGAGGTGAAAAAAAATGCATTGTATTCCCGAACCACATATTTGAAAAATAAATGCTTATAAAGATACATATGTATGTACATAGTTAATTATAATATTTTTCTTCGGCAGCCCTTAAGTTAATTTGTCGATTACAGAACAATAATGATGGAACATCGATAATTTGTGCTTGATGGAAATATCAGTACACAAAATTCGAATTCGATGATTCTGTGTATTGCTAAATCAATTATAAATACATATGTATGTAAGCTTGAGCTTGAGCAGTCCTCGCTAGAGGAGTTGTCTAAGTGGCCCAGTCAATTGGGCAACTGATCAACGAGGATCCGGATGTAAAAACAAAAACATTTTTAGCCAGTTCGTTTAGAAAAATCACATTTGCTGATACGATAGATATTGCGTGAAATAATTGAATGCGCCTGTCCAATATACCCAATTTCTCAAACTACTACTCCAAAAATTCACCATTCGAACCCAAAAAAAAAAAATTTCCTTCGTACATTTGTATATTTTTATATATTAATGACACGACATGCATATGTGTATGTATTTTTAAATATTTTAAATGCTTCTACAATAATGGCTTTTAAATAGGTAAAGCTACGAGTATGGAATTTATAAATGAGTTGACTAATCTTTAGTGTTCCGATGTCATCCGATTTGTTAGAGCTTGAACACGTTGGGCATTGCAACTTTTGCAGAGAACATGATCATCTAATGGATAGCAACCCCGACCATCCGCTTCCGATGACAATAGAAGACCACAGTCCTGTAAAGGGAAAACAATCAGATCTAAAAAATGACTTGTACAATTTAAACTCAAACTACCTCGCATTTATAGCATCCCAAATGAAAACTCCGATCAAGCGCAACCACCCGTACCGTTTCTTCTTGTCCCGGCTCCGGCATAATGGGGTCTCTGCAAACACAACATCTCGGAGCAAATTTTCTGAAATTAAGATTGTTTAGATACTAGGCGATTTTGCAATCTATACATTTGCCTACTTGTGGAAATCGGTAATGCAGTAATTCTGATTGGTGGCATCGACAGTGAATAGGAGGCCATCCAAACTTTTACCACATACAACACATGTAAAGCATTGGGGATGATATGGCTTCCCAGTAGCCCGTAAAATTCTTTCCAAGATGGGCTTCATGCAAACGGAGCATTTCTCAAGCGTTTGCAAATAGTCGTACTCGCAGTATGGCTTTCCCTCCAATGCATAGAACGGTTTTCCCTGCAAATTGATTTGGCAATCGTTGCACGTGAAGCAAGATATGTGATAAATTTGATCCATAGCAGTGCACCCGCTATTTTCACCCAACACACGCTCGTTGCATTTTACACATCGACCTGAGGTAGAACATGAAAAATAAACCTCTCACGTTATTTTTAAATACCAGAACAATATGCTTTGCTTACCGTAATTCTCGAATTCATTTGCAGTATCAACAGAGGAAGAGGATAACACATATTGGGACACATTACCATCGACATTATTGCCCTGTTGGGGATAACCAATATGTTTTTCATTGCCCTCTGCGAGAGCGTGTTCATCGCCACTAACGTACATGGACATATTTGATACTCCCACACTACCGCCGTTGTTGTCCATATTATTGCCTAAATTGTTGGGATCATTTACATACATATTGTAGCAGCTCCGAGAAATCATTTCGCCAGGTGGCCGAGGATTTATTGGCTCGTATATTGAATCATAGGTTGACGAGCTCTATAAAAAGAGCAGGGTTTCTGGATTTATTTATTTATTGTAATTTAAACAATATAAATTTAGAAATCACCTGAGATAATACACCATATCCATAATAGTCTCCACTGGCTTTGTTCGGATGATTCTAAAAGAATAATAATAATTAGCTCAAAAATATATTAATTAAAGTTTTATCGAATGATCTGTGGATGTCATCGAAAGTTATTTTTCAGCTAATTCTGAAATAAACTGATATTTTACTAATGGTGCAGAAAAGTTGAATACTTAAGGAAAACTTCGAAGTATTCGAAGGCTAACCGAAGTATTCGAAGGCTAACAGTTTAGCTTATATTTTAAGAATTTTTTGATCAAAGGTTATACCTCCGAAACTCTAAAAGTAGGAGCTTTATAAACGCTTGTATTCTTATCCTACATTAAATTTCAATCGCTTTTACAAAATAAGCTTTAAGTTTTTATTGTTTGTGATGGACTCGTCCACAAGATCAAGAAGATTCATGGATATTCAGAAAAGAATTTATTTTAAAGCTCACTCGTACCTTGTTCAATGTGTTGTATGCTGCATAGTGCTGCTCGGGATAATTCTTGCTAGTGAATTCTGGTGGTAACTGCTGAACCCCCGACGGCAGTATGTTGGTAGTGTTATCCATTAAATCTAAAGATTTATTGTTGCTGAACACATCGGTGGCACGACGAAGTTCACTGTACGATGAACTAACGGCGCTCACAGGGCTAGGAGGAGCCGGCAGCTCTTCTTCGATTTCCTTATCTGACATTGAATTGGTGCAAATGGAAAGCATTCGAGATCCAGATTCAGATCCAGCTCCCCTCCTAATGCTACTGGTATTAGAATCTAAATAGACATGTGAAACATGTATGTAGAAATATTACAACATATGAAATATATTGAAATAACCAGGGCTTACCGGCTAGATGTACATTCGAGTCGGCGGTTTCAGGCTGAGAAGACATGTTACCATAAAGACCCTTAAAATCTCCAGTTCTACTTGTGCAACTTTCGGTTGTAGGTCGCAGATTGCTATAAATGACATCCGAAGAACTGTTACTTAAAGAATTTGACGACAACTTTGGAATGCTGGCTACGGATTTCATATGTCCGGTCCCCAAAAGACCCCTCTTTTCCATTTGAAGTTTATGATAAGCTAGAGCTTCTAATTGTTGTTCCAAAACGGCAGGGTTATCCAGCGTTGATTTACTACTGTTAGGTTTTTCGGAATTTTGAATCGCATATATAGGCTGTTTTCGCATAAGTATAGGACCGCATTCGCTGTCTTCAGCAGCTGACCCAGACATCGTTGTGACTTTGTCTAACCCATGTAAAGGCTGCGAATAAAGCGGCTCCCGGGAACATGTAACTCGTTTACTGAGTGGAACCTGAAAAATATCACAATAACAAAATATAATAAAAATTTTATATAAATATGTGTATACTGTACGGTTTTAGGTTAAACATTAAGAGTGGATTATCTGGATTATACCTGGGGCATTTCATTTTGTTTTTTTTGTGGTTTAGGTGGAATGCAAGGCGCTGTCTTCCTAGTGCCGGACGCATATGCATTTCGTACAGCAGCGGGCGAAGACTGATGCTGTAAATTATCAATCAGTTCCGCCACATTTCCATGCCGAACATATTCTTCAGCGGACATACGAGGCGGTAGTGGCCTACTATTTAATATAGTTAGCTCTCTCAGTTGCTGTTCCAGCCCGTCCATTGTAGAAAATGTTCAGAAGATTAAATCCTAAAAAATATATTAGCGGATTCCCAGGGTCATTGGCCACAAATCTAGACCAGTTCTTTTATTTGCTTTGATTGCATATTTAAATGCCATTAATTGTAGTGAGCCGAAATATATGAATCTGGGCGCCACACCCACGTGATGAAATGCATTTCTCTGAAATAAAAATGAAAGTTAATTGAAAAAAATAAAGGTATATTTATTTTACTATATACTTAAAAATCTTTCTTATCAAATCTCAGCATGTCATATTAAGGTACATAAAACTATAAAACTCAATTTTAGTGCCCGAGATGAATCTGCGAAGATATGTACATCCATATGTACGTATACCAACAGACATGTATCCGCATTCACACTATACTATATTTACGTAAATACAAATGTATGCAAAAAATTTTCTCATCTTTTATTTGTTGCAAAGATTACGTAGTTGTAAAATAAATTTTTATGAATTCAATTTCTGGGTTCTGCGATAAATGCATACACACCAAATATACACACATTCATACATACAGAAATACCTCTGTAAGTACATTGTATATTGAATTTGATCGATCTATGCAATCAAACAAATCATATCTCATATTTCTAGAATCTTTTAAAAACGGCGATAATAATTAATTTTATTACTCACCAAGAAAGCACACAGCTTAAACGAAATAAATTCACCCACAAATATTATAAAATTTTACAAAATAACAGAACAAATAGGCGAACAAAACTAGTGCTGGCGAATCATCGATGGCATCATCGATAAAAACGATATTTTCAGAGCTCGATAGTACTTATTTTCAACCGACAAGTCCATCACTGCCCATTGCTGTGCACGAAAACAAAAAACAAAATCAGCTGTTGATAAACATTCCCACAATGACAGGAATTTATGTCTGTATTATTTTTAAATTGGCATTTTAGTACTAGTAAAATTGATTCGTAAATTAGACATAAATATCTATAAATAAAGATTAAACTAGTTTTTTCATCAAACTATCTTTGTTTAAAAGCTTAATAAATAATAAACTAAAGTTGTTAAAAATTGTGAAAATTAAACATACATACATATGCCGTTTTTCTGAATTGTATATGGGACCAAGAGTTCATGCATGTATGTATGTATCTAAAAAATTATTCGCTTCAAGTTTATGAGTTCAGACTAATTAGTTTTTGTCAATTTAAAAAAATGTTGGCTTGATATAAAATTTTAAACTTAAAATTTATGAAGGATCATCAAATCATTTAGGTTTTGATAAAGGATTTAAAAAACAAATTTCAGTATCGAATTCGGAACCATAGATTTACATTTTACAAATACTAATTGGAATCCTTTTTCATTTTGTTGGTGTGACAAATATGATACACACCTTACAAACTTTTCCGTACTCATTTGCGAGCTAACAGTATCACTGTGAGCTTACAGTGCCTTTGTGAGTTAACATTAATAAACATAGCATTCAATTTACATGCTCATTGCATGAGCAAAGTTTAAAAATTACCATAAATCTTATCCAGCGTTTTGTTTTGATTCCGAGGGGTTGCATACCTGCAGGATGCGTGCTTGGTGTGATTTATAATTCGGTTGTGTAATTGAAGTTTCGAATCGCTTTGAAATAGCGGTGTTTTTTGTTACATCGAATCGAATCAAATTGGAACAGAGCGGAGCGGAGTGTAACGAACGTGTGTGCGAGTGCGGGGGCGGATACTAGTATGCACATATGTATACATACGAAATTGAAATTATGCAGAATGTGTACTAGAACGCAAAAACAAATACAAAATAAATTTGGACGGCCAAAGTGTGAATGTCTTTGGGTTTATAGTTATAATACATCATACGGACTTTCAATTGCACATGCTATCATTCAAAACCAAACCCGTATTCGAGAAATGTGAAACGTGAGTATGTGTGTACATATTTATGTACATACTACTGTCGTGCATGTTATGTAAATACAAACAGACATACAAATACGTACATTTTATTTTATGTGCGGCTGTGTGTACATACACACATGCATGCATACATCGACAGTCGTATCCACACAGTGTGAAAAGCTAAAGCTAAAACAGAAGCATCTCTAGCAAAAACCACAAAGTTGAAATATATAGAGATACATGTGTAGATATATATACATATGTGTAGGTACATAAAATACGAGTGCCGCCGACCCGCCGTTAGTATCTTTATCTTTTATTTTTGTATCTCCTCCTCTGTGTATTTGTATCCGTATTTGAATCTGAATCCGAATCCGTCGTGACTAGGTGCGATTTTATGTATGTATACTTATGTATGTACATATATTTGTATATATATATGTATATGTATAGTGTATGTAGATATTTAAGTGCGAATGTATGTGTATATATAAAATATTCAAGTAACTCGCAAAATTTCACAATAGACACTGATGAACAGGCAATTGGATATGTACATACATACATACGTATTAATGTAAGTATGGCTCCGCTAGTGCATCATAGTCAGATTTGTATCCCTGGGCGATCCGTCGTAGAATCCAGGTGTGCTTTTGTAGTACCCAAAAACCAGAGATTTTGCATTTCACCAGTGAAACAACAATCATATATTCATACATATGTATACATATCTACATATGTATGTACACGTCTGTCCGTACCACACATATCCAAACACACACACATAAAGATTCGAATTCGTATGTAGGCGCATGAACCGGTTGGGATACATACACTCATACACTATGTCCGTATTACAATGCAACGTCTGAGCTGATGTGTGCTAGTATGGGTGGTCAGTTCACTTTTGAGTAAGCGGGTACGCGGGGAATACCCTACCGCTTCCCCCACCTACTTTAACTACATAGGTAGATGTTTGCCAAATTCATGTTATTCCGGAGTCGAGCTGGCGAAATATCTGGAGTCAAGGGGCTTGTAAATTTATCACACTAGTTGGAGAAATCCCGCCAAGAATTTATCATGAATTCCTATGGTTGACCTAAGAAAGAGTATCTTAGATGCGGTACAAACAATTTCATCGGACACAAGACGACGACGACGTCGATGGTTCTTCCTCTCCTAAATGTGCCCAGATACATATGTATGCACATACACAGCCACTGCGATACGTATCCATCTGAGGCATAGTATGTGAGTGTGTACAAACATTTATAAATACAATTTCGCCAGTCTTTCAGCCGATCGGCCTGCCCTACTCTTTCGCCTCACACCACCACCACATAGCCCCCACTACCCACTACGGGCAGACCCGTGCTAGTGATGGTTGTGGGAAAACTGCTTGTTTTACGAAAACGTCACCCAAAACCCAAATCCTTGTCTGTACCACATCGTACAAATGCACATAAATCCTTTCTATTAAAGGTCGCTCATTGCTGACAAGTATTAGCTATTGATTTCGTTACATTTTCCAATCAGAAAAAGATGAAAACCGAATCTTTGCTTGATGCATTTTCGTACTATTTACATTGCAGTCGAATTCGTGATCCTACATGTGAAAGGGAAATCGATCTTAGATGGGTTATTGAAATTTCTCTTATTGAATTCTCGCGGAGAGCAGAAACATTGAACGGAAACTAATTGCCATCGCTTTTAATGGATTTCGGCTCAGTGCGCGATGTCCTATGTCCACCCTACCCCAAATGTCCTGTTCGCAGTGATGCGACTATTTGATGCAATTGTTTCTACTTGCTTCGATTTCGCATTAGTATTAGTATTTATTCCCGTTGCTGCAACTACAGCCACCTCTGACGCCTGCCATGCTGCCTCCTCTGGTTTTGGCTCTCTAGCTCTGGGTCTGACTCAATGCTCTACTCGTTGCTTTCGGTGGTCTTTCATGACAGCGATACCTACATACATACGTACGTACGTATGCTCATGTACACATAGTGTGATAAACAGGGTGTTCCCGGTGAACAACAATGGAAACGACTCTCAATAGTGGAGCATCAATATAAATACATATACGAATACATGGGTATATTGTATATTTTAGCAAAGCACTATCTTTTCATGGTCGAAATATTTTCTATTTGGCCAGGACCCCAGAACACTTTCAATGGAACCCTGTAATTTCGTACAGCTGCACATACAAACATCATCCCATGTACTTGCCATAGGAGCTTTTTCATCAGTGCGTGCTGGTTTGTCTGTTGTTGTTGTTGTTGATTTTGCTAAACTTTCTGGTACAGTAGTTTGGGACATACATATGTATGTATGTATGTATGAATGTATCCATGTATCTATGTGCATAGCTTGCCATTTCTCGCTTCGGTGCATTTGGGGTTTTTTGCTCAAATATTATGTGTATGCATATTTCAATCTGTATATACGTACGTATGTATATACATTCAAACTTATATATACATACATACATTTGTACATATGTACTTTGTCTATGCCTGTGCCTCTGCCTGCCTCTGCTTGTATGTATACTAGGTGCTAGAAGACCCCCAAATGTTAGCCAAAAACGTATCTCAAAATCTCTTCCCATATTAACACTATTTAATATTTGGTGTCCTGTGGCAAACAATAACACAATAATGACGTGACTGCATTACCCAATACCTAGAACCCTTTTGCAATACAAGGTACTATTTATTTTATTTCTCGTGAGTTATAGCGATTGTGATCCGTAAAAGATTTAGACTTCCAATTTTTTACAGTCATTAAAATTAATATATTTTCATACATATGTACATAGGTATGTTGAATTTACTTATTAATGAATTATTTAGAAAGATAGTGTTTTCCAAAACAAAATGTTGGTCCAAAAATGATTTGGCTGCTTGGGATATTAATACAATATAGGTCAATAACTTAGGCGCAAATTAGGCGAATATTTTTTTTTGACGCCTGTAATATGTATATTAATTTTTTGTCCCCCTGTGTCAACGTAAAGTCCTTTGCTTAAATGTTTCATATGGGCTCCTATGGATCGAATTACTATATTACATATCTCCCCTGAAGTCAATAACAGTGACTTTTCTCAATAACTTATCATCGTTAACTATTTATTATAATATTACCTGATTATGAATGTGCCAAATTTTATCAAGATCTGCCAAATATATCATATAGCTCATGGGAACGATCGGTCAAAATCAGTGACTTTTATCTACAACTTTGTAATTTTTCACGCGATTGTCATAAAAATTTGTCAGTTTAATATATGTAGCTGTTAGTGACTATGCCAAATTTAATCATGGTTTTTAAGTGAATATCATTATTCTATAAGTCTGACAATTTCTTTTAAAATCGGATAACAATATTTTATAGCTACCTAGTCATTGCTACCTTGAGCTTGTATGCCGTTCTTCGCTTTGATCTGGGTATACAGACTTCGATATTTCCGAAGTTAGCTCCGGCCCGCCAGGTTTTAATTTATTTTAAAATGATCAAATTTTACTTGAGATCCAAAACTATCCGAAAAATCATCATTATTATTCAAGTAGTCTTACTACAGTATCAACTAAAAAATATTTAATTTTCTGTAATTTATCATACACTAACTGTGTAACTGATCGTATGGGCTTCAGCACAGCGAATCAAATAACGTTTTGCACCGTATATTTAAAAGATTCATAGAAGGAAGTGGTTTCAAACTAAAACTAAATAAAATAAATTTGTATGAATATTCCAAAATATGCATCAATATGAAAATACATCCAGCCATGCTCGTCAGTCTTCATAGGTACTATTTGCATAGTATACCGAGTTTGATGGATCTATATTCTCCGGAAGAGAGGTCTTTATACAGACGGACTTGGCTTGATCGATTTGGCTGTTAAGTTTTATGGTAAAAAAAAGTATTGTCTGATCCCATGGATGTGTGAAAACATCTACACAAATTTGATATATATATCCCATGTTCTGTAAGCTGCGAGGTGGCCACATCCTGCCCGACGAACCGAGAGGTGCGGCAAGGTCTCTGACCTGATTAATGCAAAACGTAATATATAATCATGAATAGATAGTTCTAACAGAGTATTGCTAGAAGACTTAATTCTTAAATCAAAATATAAATATCCATGTACATACATATGTATACATATACAGCAAGCTCAGTAAGCGAAGAGAAGAGTGTCCTTGTCAGTCGATTGTGGATTAGCTTAATAAAGTGTAGGCACCGAGTATTTTTGACTCAAAAAGCTTCTAAATGTGATGTTAATCGGGAATCGAAAATTCTTCGTGTTATTATTCTTTTATAATTAATTTGATTGTTTTTTAAGCGATTAACAATCTGTAATTGAAACATAAAACACTCTTCATTTTTTTACGCTATTATTATTCGACTTAGTTATTATATTTTTTATCAAAATCGATCAAAGCGAGGCACTGCTTCACCATAACATTGTAATAAAATTTTTGGCAGAACTTGGATTCTTTAGACAATATGTTTTTGGACAATTATATTATTTTTTATATTTAGTTTTGTCTCGTCGGATGAGTATTAAGCTTCCTATAAATTATGTCCTAAAAGTGGATCATGCTATGTAGTTTTAAAGTGTTCCAAAGATATTTCAACAACACGTTATTTTTTTCCGTTGTTCTGCTAAACTTCCTAGAAAAAAATATCAAGGAAGCTATCATCGCCAGACTTTGCCTATTTTATAAAGATTCAAACTCTTTTTAGTTTCTCCTTTTGGTTGATCGCCACTCAGAAAGATGGACAATATTCTTGATTCAATATTAAATTTTGTGCTTTTGTTGTATTTTCAGAGTCAATTCTGGCGCCGCATGGAAGGTTTTCCACAAAATAGCTATGCCAAATTTGAGTGTTAGCTGCAGTGGGCGGTAGAAACTTTTGTGACCGACCCCAGACACCCACCCACGTGCAAAAATATAATACATATATTAGGTGTAATTGCTCGTGAGTTCCAACACTAAATAGCCGATAAATGAAAGGGAGATGCAAGTGGAAAGTTTATTGGAAAAGAAAATCCCACTGATAAGTAGTTCCTTTACATACACGCCTAAAGTAGCTCCAATCTCAGACCGAAGAGTGTCCGATCGAGGAAAAAACCTACCACAAACACAACAGGGTGTCGATATATTACGAATTTTATACGCAGCATTGATTGAAGCAGAGCTGAGGCTAATACAACAACTGGGCACTGGGATGGCCTCAACTGTAAGCTCCGATGAGGATGACAAACTGCCCAAGACGACCCCATCCCCTTATCAAGGCACCAATTACAATCACAACAACAACAACAATATTAAATTGTTGCCAAACAAGAACAAGAAAGCTTACAGCTCTTTGCAAGACAAAATAGAAGACGAAGAGGTGAACCGTAAGAGAACAAAGTTCTCCAATCTGATCGACTCGAATAGCAGTGAGGAGGATGCGGATAGAGATGTAGGTGATGGCGATGAAGATGAAGATAACAACGATAACATAGATTCAGAAAATAAAAACGATATATGCGAAGCACAAACAGATAAAATAATTGGTAGCACAAACCATGCACTTTCCAATGCCATTGATGAAGCTACTGAAGCACCTACAGTTCCAAACGTTATTTCTGATTCTGCCAGGGAAAGCAGTTGCGGTGAAGAAGCAAGAGCTGGATCGGAAGAAAAAGCTCGCGATCTTTATGCAAATAATGTTTATATTGCGCCCGAGCAGGCGTTGGTTACCAGTGTGGAATTGGTAGTCCCAGCGCCCCAGCCTCAGGCGGGAGTGGAACAGGCATCGGTAACGGGACCGGTAACCAGAGACGTCTACGGTGATATTCACGGCGAGTTACAATATGATTCAGCCGTCCTATTTAATTCTTCTGGATCTTCCAGCTCGCAAAACAACAAAATCGATGGTTGTGCAAGAGACACGCCTGCCTCCTCCTCCTCCAACTTGAATGTAAGAATTCCTACTAACTTAACATTAGCAACACCGGGTGATATTATGCTAACTGATCATCGGCGTGCCACTATATGGACGCCGCATAATGAGAATAAGGAGGAGGCTTCAGGAGGAGGTGACTTGAATGTCAAACCAGAATCAGAAACTATGAGTGCGAACCCTGAATCAGCAGTCTATCCCGCAGTTGGTTCCTACCGCAACCAGCAGCATCAACGACAGAGTGAACTTTTGCTCCAGATCGAAAAGGAGACGACTGGAATAGCTGGAACTGGCGGATACGCGCAAATGCTACCCCTGTCCGTCCAGCATCATCATCAGCAGCATCATGAGAGCACAGCTCAACAGCACTACAGCCATCAGCAAGCACAGCAAACGCATCATCTCGATGCTAGCAACCAGCTCCAGAACAACGTGTACGCACAAAATATGTACATGCAAAATATGAACCCACATCAGCATCAGCATCCGCATCAACATTATGCTAACTATGGGCAAAACCAGCAACACTATTCGCATGAACAACTCTTTGGCCTCCACCATCCTGATCAGCAGCACCCACATCATCATCATCAGCAGCAGCAGCAGCAACAGCAACAACAACACCAACAGCAACACATCCCACATCACATGGATTTGGAGTGTCATGGTCATCTCCAGCAAAGGTCATCCCATTCCCACTCACAACAACAACAAATGCAGGAAGCCTACCACGACCTCATGATGGACGACTTTCACGAAGATCCCAGCTCAGCATACAAATTGTAAGTCATGTCTGAACGAGGCTTAAAATTATATTAAACATTGAATTGAATGAAAATTCCTTTTAAATGATCATAGGCCCATTTCCCTTTATCATTGTATGATATATTTGTAACTAATTATCCTTATATTTCAGAACACTCTCGCCTGCCAATGCAAAGCCCGAGAACCAAGATGACGGATACGAAACGAGTGCTGGCGATGTGCTTACGCCCAACTCCCATAGTTCATCTACACACTCTGTCACGCCGCAACATCATATGCAACACAGTGTTATCGGACTTATGGCACAGAATTCGAGCCAAAATCAGAACAAGAACGATGAGCAGCTTCACCCATCACAGAATTCTGGAGTCAGTGCTGTCGCTAATCCTAACAGCAACCAAATACAAGTAAATGCCACTCCTCCGCCACCTCACTTGGGCTTGTCAATGGATCGTTTAGCAGATACAAGGAATACGCCCAGCATGGCTGGCGTAGATCCCTATAGCTTCATGGGTGAAGATATCCGCATGCTCTCGCCAGCTAGTCGTCACACACATGTGGAAGGAGCCGCCTCCACAGTGTCTACCTATGCTCCAGTGCCAATGTCAGTGCCAAACGACGATACTGAGTGTCACAGTGATATCTATCGCACCCATCAAACGCAGCAGCAACAGCCGGAGCCCCAGCATTATGAAGATTCCAAAGATATTGAAGCGAATAATAATGGGAAAGCGAACGATATGGACAATCCAGAAATTGCTACAAAACCAATTCCCAAAAGAAGAGGGCGCAAGAAAAAACTTATTGCAGTTGGCGACGGCATGCTAATTTCTTCCGCAGTTTCTCATCAGTGGTAAGTTTGCTTTAAAGTTTTATTTTGACTTTACTCTAATGGGCATTTGTTTTGTTTGTAGTGGCGGCACCACCGACCCAACTATTCTAACTGCCACACCCGAAATCATAGGATCCATTGGTGATACAATGGCCGCAAAGCCAAAAGAGCGCAAAAAACATGACCGTTTTAATGGCATGTCAGAGGCAGAGGTCATCAAGCGGACTATTCCCGACCATCTGTGTGATAATTTAGATATCGTTATAGTGAGTTGTAAACTTTCTTTCCATGTCGATATGATTCGATATTTGGGTGCCTCGATTTTAAATCGAAATTGTTGTTCTAGGTTGGAATTAATCCAGGCCTCTTTGCCGCATACAAGGGCCACCACTATGCCGGACCCGGCAATCACTTTTGGAAATGCTTGTACTTAGCTGGTCTCACACAGGAACAAATGAGTGCGGATGAGGATCATAAGCTGATCAAACAAGGCATCGGGTTCACCAATATGGTGGCACGTGCAACGAAGGGATCGGCTGACTTGACCCGTAAGGAAATTAAGGAAGGCAGTCGGATTCTACTGGAGAAACTGCAACGGTTTAGGCCCAAAGTAGCCGTCTTTAATGGGAAATTAATATTTGAGGTCTTTTCGGGAAAAAAAGAGTTTCACTTTGGACGTCAACCAGATCGCGTTGAAGGCACTGATACTGTAAGTAAATGCTAGTCCCGTTTAATTATATTATACCCTGCCCAAAAAGGATGTATTTCTTTTAGTCAAAAGTATGCAAAACATAGAAAAAGGCGTCTCCGATCATACAAAATAAATATATTTTGGGTGATCGTGACTAAACGAGTAAATTCCACCATGTCCGTATGTCCGTACGTCAAAATACAGTACTAGATCAATTTCGTTTCATACAATTTAGCACATGTATGTTTTTTTATAGAAAGGAAGACTATATCATATTGCTACCATAGGGTTCTAATGATAGGAACGATCGGTTCCATTATTGTTTATCAAGTCATTTAAATAGGATGTGCAAATTATGGGAAAAAAATGTTTCTGAACACTATTTTTTTTTATCATTTTAGTACATTTGGGTTATGCCATCGTCATCCGCGCGCTGCGCTCAGTTGCCACGTGCCGCTGACAAGGTTCCTTTCTACGCCGCGCTCAAAAAGTTTCGTGACTATTTGAATGGCCTAATCCCACACATCGACGAGTCTGAATGCGTGTTCACAGAGCAACGCATTAGACAATGCTGTGAGCAGCAGGAGCCCCACCCCATCAATCAGACCATAACGAGTTCCGAACAACACGCCAGCTTATTATACGTTGATAGCACTGGCAGTGGTGGTGCTGGAGGTGATGGAGCCGTGGGTGGTGCTGGAGGCGGTAATTCTAGTCAAAATGTGGAGAAAATTCTGCCTCATTTGGCCGCTAATGAGTCAGCTACTAGCACAAATGTCGTTAACCGTTCTCCTTTCATCCAATATGGAAGCGCTAACGCTGAAGAAGTCATGAGGAATGACAACTATATGTCTGTTTTTGGGCAGGCCCAGGTGCAGCCTCAAGAGAAGAAAAAGCGCGGACGGCCGAAAAAAATTAAGGGACAGGAGTTGATTGATCCCTCCACCGGCAACAAAATAACCATTGTTGGCCAAAAGATACCACATAATCACGATTTTAACAACATTTTGAATCTGTCCATGCTCACATCGGGCAACGCTGGTGGCAGTGAAACGCCCAAGAAAAAGAGAGGTAGACCAAAGAAATTGAAACCATCACTGGACAACATGACCAACTCCAATCCTAACTCCCATGCGAACGGCAATCCCAATTCAAACTCTACACCCAAGTCCCAGTCAACGGGCAATGTAAATGGGAGCGTACCCAACATGCACGCCTTGACCATGGAGCACATTGCAGGATCGCCGCAGAACAGCAGTCACCAGGTGCCACCAAGCTTGTATAATACGCCGCCGCCATCTCATATGCTGTACACATCGTCTGCCTCGCCCATGGCATCGCCAGCGCTGAACTGCACATATTCACACTCTCAAATGCCGTCTGTTGTCCAGGGCACAACCTCCGTTGGAGAACTTAGTAGTCCGAAAACTCAAGATCATATGTTATCGCAGAAACAGACTCAAGGACAGACTGTTACTACTGTCGGGAGTATAAGAGATACACCACATCCTCATCTTGGTGAGACCCCGCCGCCCAACTCACCAAACATGTGCTCCGTTGTCGATTTCGAACCGCCAGACGATCACTCGGACAGCCAGGGACGTAGTGCAACACAAGGTCAGGGACATGCCCAGGATCAGACTCTCGGTGTGGAGAAGTCTCAGTACGCTAGTCCAGCGCATGACACAGAGGCAAACACAAACGCTCATGCCCAGGAACACTATCAGCAATGGCTGCCACACCCACCTACTCATCCACTCGCTCATCCACATCTCCAACAAAGTCAGCAACCCGAACAGAAATCCATCCAACATCCATCAATGCATTACCAACAGGAGCAAGCGCAGTCGCAGCCTGAGCATTGGCCCCGCTATGAGGATCACAGTCATAACAGCAGCCCTTATATGCTAGCCTCGCCGCACCATATAAATCTGAGCCCCCAGATCGGCGGCAATAGCAGTGGCCAGGTCCATAACCTAAACCAAAGTACAGTTCAGTTAGGGCCAGCGGTCCAGCAAATGGGTTCTGATGTGGCACGAAAGAGTTTATCGGGATTGGAGAGTTTGGTGGATCAGATTCCAGCAATGAGTGAGCATGAATCGAATAGCATATCATCGGCGACAGCTGCGGCCGCTGCAGCTGCTGTCGAAAGTCGACTCCTGGGGCTACAACAGCAACAACAGCAACAACAGCAGCAACAGCAACAACAAAAACGTTGTCATCCGCAGGATACACCGGTGGCCGTGCAATCAGAGTCCCTTAGCTCTGCGGACAACGGCAATGCCCATGCTTTAGCAAGTAATTTCTCTGTAAGCAATCTTGCTACTTCCGCATCGTCTACGGCTGCAGAAACGGATGGGGCATACAATAGCAGCTCCAATCCAAATGCCACACGTCCAGAGAATCAGAGCAGGGGCGGAGAATACGCTATCCACAGCCCAACGCCCACAAATCCCGCTGGTTATCCACAACATGCCAATCATCTGATTAGCGCTGCTTTTGCAGCAGCTTCGGCCAACAGCCCCCAGGCAGGCGTCAATCCGCATCAGCATCATTTGGCACATCCGCATCCACATCCAGCTCAACATCCACATCCGCAGATGTACATGGACCATGCACATATTACCACACACATGGCCCACATGGCTCCAGTCAATGTGAACTCTATGTACGGTCCGGCGGCAGCTGCTTATTCGCCAGGACCTCAACATGGCGCCAGTGGTGCGGGAGCAACAGATTATTACGGAGTTGGGGTGGGAGTGGGAGTGGGAGTGGGAGTACAAGGAGCCGTCCAAGGTGGCCCGGCAACATTACATGTGCCCAGTCCCAACTATCCGTATGCTCATCCTTATGGGCACACACCGCCGCAGGCTAACTACCCGGGCTATGCCCATGCCCACCATCATCATCACTCGCATCATCCGGGTCATCCGACCCACCATCTCAGCGTTTTCGAGCGTCTCAAGCCCTCCGATATAAGCGGATACACCGGGTTTTGAACAATAGCAGCTTAGCTTGGTGTGAGGAGCATGAAATATTTGCAATAATCAGCAATCTCCGGCTATGCCGTTTGTAGGTTAAGTGAATGAATTTTACGAGTAAATACTTAAGATAACCAAAGACTCCGCCTAATACAATTTTCTTTTGTAAGCATTACAGAAATTTGCATAACATACTGAGATACAGATACAGATTACAAAATAATATAACAACATTACTCTTACTCGTCCATGCATAAATTCAGAACAGATACAGCTATAGATATAGAGTTTCATATAGCCATTTATGTTTATATATGTATATGTTTATGTACATACCCACCTACATATTAGATATATCAATTCGATATGACCCGATTTGATACGGAATATGCAAGTGCGGTATTTAAATCATTGGACTACCGATGCTAATCTGCTTTCTGGTTTACGAATTATATTTATATATACAATACCTATAAATATATATAGAACAAGCGCATACGTAACAGCAAAATATTAACTGAACGAATTTTTGTCGAAAATTTGCCACAAAACAAGACACCTATCAGTATCGTATTAGATGATTTATACTTATGTATATGTACTACGGATACTATAGTCATAGAATCGTACACTAGAAGTACACATACTCACTGTTGTATTTAGACCATGGCAAGCCCCGACGCATCGAAATCGAGCATAAGCATAGATATATACATGTATACAAAATTTACACGCCCACTTCGGATTCGTAACGGAGTTGGAATCGAAATGGATTACTATTGTTAGTAACAACTATATATGCTACTGCGTTGTGTCCTAATTGACTACTTAATCACTACTACTGAAATACAATTAAACTTAAATCCAAATACATATAAATGTATCTGTGCATACGGCGAATTTAATTTCAATACAATGTTAAAGTTTAGAGCTAAAGGATTTCTGTACTTCGTATATTGCAAATATATTAGTAGGTACGTGAATATTTTGTAATTTATGTAACTTCAATTTGGTTGTTGGCAGCCAAGAACAATACAAATATAACAATAAAACTGTTTAAAAAGGTGCAATCAATAACAAATTACATTTAAACATAACTTATATGCAATATACCAATACCGATACCAATACTAATCTCAATTTGATTCAAATAAACAAATCTGACTTACTAAGTTTGCAATTCTACAACAGTAATCATAAAGAAACTTTCCATCCCTATTGAAGTTCCAAGTGATCCCAAAAATGTATCCCTCGAATATAAGTAATTTGCCACTACCTTTTTGTCCGGATTAGCTCAGATTGACTAGCACTGGCATAAATACACAAATATTTAAATCTATTTGATGCCACTGAATATTAGAAAAGTAGTACAATTTAAATTTCGTGCTACAACACCCATTAGTCAATTTGTGCAGAACAGGGCTCCAAGAGTTTCTGTGCACTGCTAATTTCCCACTCCAATTCCCATCATATGATCCTGGTTGTAAAATTTGCCATCAGATAACGATAACCCAAGTCCATCCGACTTAGATGGAACACATTTCTACACATACATACTTATAATATTGTGACATACATACATAAGTAACACTGAAGACTGTGACTATGACGAATTGTGTATATTTATCTTTATCTATTAACTAATACTATACTTACGTAAGTACATACATATGTTTTATTTTGTTCTACTAAGATAAATGTATATTTTCGGCATTAGTTGCTTCGCGTATGTGTATCTTAAAGACAATTGTAGAAAATACAATGTTCTTATCTGTAATAAATCCACATAATGGTTACTCTTATCACAAATGGTCTAAGTATTACTTCCACTCTTCCAACATTTTGACTTGCGTATGTACATACATATATAGGATAAAGAATCTTCTTGTTGGGACGTCACAACGGCCATATACAAACATCAGCCCTTAAGTTATTATGGATAAAAGGAAGGTAAGTCATTTTACAAATCTGGCTCAGATTGACCAGCACTGACAATAAGCTACAACAATTTGTATTCCCAACGTTTATAATTTTCTAAAATTTCTCTGAAAACGAATTTAAATTAAATGATTAGTTCAATTGAGGTCCAAAACAGTAGTTAGAAGTAGGAGAAATAATCTCCGAGCATTTTTGATCAGCACGGCGAGTTGAGTTTGTACAGCCATGTCAGTCCGCCCTCCGTCCTTTTAAGCTAAAAATAAGCTGAAATCGTTCATTTCAACTTTTTTGACCACCATATAATATAGACAGGTCGCAGTGACTTTTCGCAATAACTTTGTAATTTTTTAAGTCATCAAAATAATTATATTTCAGAGTATTGAAGACTTCAGACCAAAATGAATATCGAAATTGTTTTGGCTGTTGATGGAAATGTCAAAAACAAAAAAAATGTTTCAAGTAGATACTTACTAAATTTTCTTTGCATCAGGAGAATATTTGTCTTGAATAAAATGGTTTTTGTTTTTGGTATTGTTCATATCTTTATTTAGTTATAATTTTATAATATATGCACATCTTTGCCATTCATTAAATATATATAGGAACTTTATAAATATGTATTTTAATCTTTTGTTTCATATTTGTTTTTGTAAATTCTACGCAATTCTTGCAGCAACTCTGATTAATTCATACATAGGTTGTAGTTGTTAAGGTTACTACTGACTTAATTCTCCACTTTCGGATCGTGTGTAAATGTTTGTGAGAATTCGTATAGATATGGAGAAATGTGTGTAATTGTATATGCAAGTAGAATCGGAGAAATGGAATCAGACATCATCAGAATGAATAATATTGAATCGTTTGGAATCATTAGATCGACTGTCTATAGGAATATTGTCTGATTCTTTAAAATCGGACTGAATTGATATTTTAGAACTTTAATTATCTGTTCATTCCTGAACTTGATAGCAGTGTGAATTTTGCCTGAGCTGCTAAATTCACAATGCCCAATAATCTTGAGATTATTGGGTATGTTTGTATATACTTGTTGATATGTCATATGCTGGCTAACTCAGGGTTGGTGAATTTTCCGATCTAGGACTATTTTTGTTTTGGGGTCTGTGCAGTTTTCTCTCTATCTCTGAATGTGACTTTATAATCAGTATGTGTGTGTTTGTATGTGCATGGGTGTTCGAGCGCGTTTATGTAGAAGTACATCATCATTAGACTTATTCGTTAATTATAATGTTAGGTATGCTTGAATGATTCGTACATATTCATACAGGATACATGTATATATGTGTTTAAAACTATTCACTTTGCTGCGAGGATTCAGTTATATATGTATTTGTATATACGTAGATATATATATTTTTATATATATTCATACATATATCTTCATATATGCTTGAGTAAGTATGTGTGTGTATTTCGAGCTTGCCCAAATACTAAAATATATCAAATTAGTTAATAATGATTTATGGTTCGTTCTCGATCTTTTCCTTTTAATTATTGTATGTATATCGATTATTAGGCGTGTGTATCTGTATCTGGGCTTCCTTAATCTTAAAATTTAAATTTAATTTAATACTATAGGAACTTCATAGTAAAGTTGTTGTTGTTTTTTACTTCTTACTTCTATATGTAGGAATGTATGTACGTATGCATAATTATCTCTGCGTTGTTTCATATTCAAAATCATCTGTATTTGAATCTGTATCTCCTAGCTCTATTTATACCGGTTTTATTTGCATAACTAAATAAAATTTTCTCTCAACCCCAAAAAATATTGAAATAGAATCCCAGTCCATTGCAAAACAATTAATTAAAAAAATTCAAGCTATATAAATAAAACTAATAATCAATCGTCTTCCATCAAAAATATCGTACATTTGAAAGTACTTAACTATATATGTATGTATGTATGTATATTAATAAAAATATAACGGTATGATAATCGTGTTGAGCCACTGCCCTAGAAGGCTCAGTTCTGCATTGGAAGCCTCATGGAACTGAAGATGTAATGGTGAAATAGTACAACAAAGTCGAGTACGAAATATAATAATGGAGTGGTAGGTACACAAAATAACAAATGATCAACAAAGAATCTGAATCTACATCAAATATTCAACGAAATGTGTATCTTGCAGTCAGTCGAACCGAATTTGATAATAAGTTATAGTTATGTATGTATGTATATATGTAATGTATGTATGATTCTTCCTATTAACTATATATTCATTTTGTCAGAATGAGCACAAGGGGCAAATTAGTATGCAATGTCTTTAGTTAGGAACTTGGAATTCTGATTTGATCTGAAGAAGTAGTATTCTAACGATACTAGAGTGAATGCAATTGTAATGTAATGTAATTATAGGATATAGGATGTATGCATCGCAAAGTAAACCATTGGCACATTTTTGGATATATATATATCTGTTTTTTTTTTTTTTTTGTGTGTTTTGTATTCTTTTAGTTTTCTTTCGATCCTGTTTATCGGGCACATATTCCGAAAAATGTGCACCTTAAGGTCTCGGCAATCGAACTTTAAATGAGTTTATAGTTTGAATATTGGAAGTAACCGACAAATGAGATGTGATTGTTTAATAGTGAAATATCGGTGTGTTTGTGTATATGTGTGTGTGTGTGTGTGTGTGTGTGTGTGAAGGGAAATTTCAATAAACTTTTGTATTAATTATTGAATGCCGTTGTTCAGACATTGGCATCCCGAGCAGATTTCATTTCGCTTACAATTTGACTCTGTACTCGGATTTAAGATTTTCGGTTTGGGTTTGGTTACGATTTTCGTTTTTTAATTACATTCTTAAATAGAAAACAAAGGCATAAAGCAATCAAATGCTAGGAACTCAGTTTGCTTCTCTCTAAATCTAATGCGTTAATATATGTATATAGATATTTATATAATGGTAGCTGCCATTCTCCTTACAATCTTACATCTAGTTGTGAATCCCCTGGTCCGAAGGATTCATATGCTTTATATACCGTTCGATTATTGCTACATATATTTTGAATAGTTAGGAACACTTCCGTATCATTTGCAATTTGCTTTTTTTTTTTTTTTTTTTTTTTGGTTTTTTTGTTTTAGTTTTTATCAGATCTCTTAGACGCACTATAGTATGTGTGCGTGTACGCAAATTTTTATCAATTTGATCAATTCTGATTTTGTAAAATAGGAACTTTTATGTTTTCTTAGTATGATTATACATATTCGAGCGCAGATGATGAATCATTTGCCTATGCCAAAAATATCTTCCTTCTCATCCGCCTTAATTTCTCTCATCAGGTTTGTCTTAAAAATGTCGAATCGGTCGATGCATTTAATAGTTCGTTTTTTATATGTGGATTGAAACCTTAAAATAAATGAAATATAGAATTCGGAATGTTAATACACAAAGTGCAAGGTCTATTATTAGTAAGACGTACTTACGTCGAATCCAATGAATGTGGACAGTTTCCAGGTATTGGGACGCGACAGAATTATTTGCCACCTATAACTATTAATTAATAATGTATTATTATGTGACACTTGAATGGATATAATGGATATTAAACAATTTACAATACATATTTAGCTCCTTTTAGTGGATCCAACTGAAAAATGCTAAACAAATAATAACAAACAAAAAACGAAGCAAACACAACAAACAATAGAAATACAACACAAAATCGAATAAAAACAAAAGCAATAAATCACATTTGAATAAAATAATTGGTTTATTTCTGTACATCTTGTCTTGGAGTAGTGATTAACGTAATTCGAATTTAAATTAAGCTAACATTTATCATTTAATATCCACATACACATAGTGGGAGCAGAATGTCTGGTCTGAGCGGTTTATAAACTACTTATTCTACCAATTGTCAAGCTCCATAGCATTGAGTACTATGTACTGGATGCAGGAGCAGGACCTTCCCTACCAGTATCGGATCCAGTCATAAGGTGGTGCTTTAGAGGTTCTAACTTGGCTGTCATTCTTGATAAGGTTCTACATGATCAGACCACGTCAAATCGGTAAACCGATACGAAACTCAAATGTTCCTTTGAGTTTCTCCATTGTCAGCGGAAACGATACCTGACCCACCTTTGATCATAAAATTATACACTTGTAGTGTTTTAGTGTAGTTTTGGAAGTCACCATGTGATTGATCAGTTTATGTAATTATTATTATTATTATTATTATTTCTTTTTCGTTGGTGTCGCCATTACCATGTGGAAACCCCCTGACTTGAAAGTGTCTAAGAATAGGCTGTTTAGAGTGTGTAGGTATAATGTATCTATCATATCTAATATAAATTATAAATTATAAATTGCGAGGCGTAAAAAACTTCTAGTCTACATATGTATGTAAGTATGTATGTATGTATGTATATATAATTATGTATGTAGTAGGTATGTATAAGTGGCATATATAATGAGATTTTGTTTAAAACAACATAGTGTTTAGTCTTTGACAATGCCAATGATTTTATATCTATGTATGTATGTATGCATGTAGGTATGTATGTAGGTCTAGTTGTAAGGATAACTACTAATTCTGCCCCTATTTGGGGGTTTCTTATTCGTCTTTCAGAGCGTGTATTCGTATTTGTAATCGGTGTTTAAAGCGGTGTACTAAATCAAAACTGAAATTAAAAGTAAACAACACATTGACAAAACGTAATTTTCATAAAACTATAACACACACAAAATAATGATTCGATAATGCACCAAAGGCCACAGTCGAGCTACGAGCTAAATCAGGAAGATTACAAGTACATTGAGAGAAGTGGCCGTTACTCTTACCGGTGATATGATTACGGTTAAATAACTGTTGCATAAGTTCGCGATTGCCTGCTGCATTCTGAACTGCATCAGCCACCTCTTCGTCGTCCTCATCTTTGTTGCCTCGCTGAACTTGGCCCTTTCTATCGCCAGCAGCCGGATCGAAGGCCAGCAGGCAATTGGCATCGGGCATACCATCAGCATTGTTACCAAGGCCGTTTCCGGCGGCAGCCGCACTAGCGGCATTCGAGACAACGTGTTGCAGCAGAAGAGCCTTGGACAGGCTGTAAAAGCGCTTCTCCCTGTCAGAATCGTTGTCGTCGCTGCCACTGCCACTGCCACTGTTGGCGTACAGCTCGCTGGTCTGTTCGAGCAGCTCCTTCATCTTACATATGTGCTCCACACTGAAGGCGTGCTTCTGCATGTTGACCTGCGACACCTGGCACAGCTGGCAGTCCTGCAGATCGGAGGCGTCGTGGTCCTGTACGAATGACAGGGACTTGCCTTTCAGACTGGGCTCCTTGCTGCCGGCGGAACCGTCAAAGCTGTTCTCATCTGAAATATGCGCATATTGGCGTTGATTGCGCGATTTTTTGTCTTTGGCACGTGAGTTCTGGAACCAGACCTGAAATGTAAGCATGGAGTTGGTCAGCTAATTGCATCAAAGACCCAAGAATCAATCAAATCACAAGACGGAATTCGGTTCCGCCAAGAAACCCTTTCAATTTTATTTTTGCTATGGACTGCCACCGTCGTTTAGTTACCTCAGTAAATCGGCCAAGTTACTCGATTTAGTTACAGGATAGCAAGGAGGAGAAGGAGGAGGGTTGGCCTAAGAAAGCCCACACGAGTGCACTTAGTGTGATTGCCACTTTTCCGTGACGCTGTTGCACTTTATCGATCATCATAGTGTTTTCTGATTTATTCCGCGGTGTTGGCAACAATTCACTAAACCAAATAAAAGTATAAGAACAAAAAAAAAGCAAATAAAGTAAACTTAAATAAAACAAATTAAAAATAGGATTACACAAAAAAAAAAAGTAAGGAAAAAAATCAGAAAGCCAGGGTTTGTTTTCTCTCGTTCTGTGCCCAAACTATTTCGAAAATTATATTTGTTCTTATGGGATATTTAATTGAATTTAGGGGCTCCTTTGGTTTCACTCAGACAGACGCGAACGACAAAAAAGATATGTCACCATATGACCTCTACCTCCCACTGGGAGTATTTTCTCTTTTGTAAGTGAGTAGGGCTTACCTGGACAACTCGTTTCTTGAGGTTCACCTTCTTTGAAATTTCCTCAAGCATTTTGCGACTAGGATTCGACTCCGTTTGATAGCATTCATACAAGAAGTTCAATTGCTCTGGCAGAATGGTTGTCCGCAAGCGTTTGTTCTGTTTCGATGGAGCATTCAATTGCTGGGCACCAGAAGAGTCCAGGGGCGACTTTTCTACGTCGTTGGTATTGCCCTTGGCAGCAGTTGCTCCCACGGCAGCGACAGGGAGCACCTCTCCCCTTGGGCTAGCGTTGTCGTCGTCGTTGAATGTAAGCGTTTGGGAGTTATTCTCGATCATGCTGGCATCGAGAAAGTCCTCCAGATTCTGCAAGTATTGAGACTTTTCGTCCGCCTTTTGGACTCGCTGTCGATCCTTTTCGTCTTCGCTGGCCGACATCGATATAGGTGTCACCGGCTTTTCCACCGACTGTCCCGAGTCACATCGGAATCCGTCAAAATGATGCTTTTCGCTTAAGCTCAGACTAATGTTGTTATTGTTAAGCCGTTCATGACTGTTTTTGTCCAAGTTGTCTTTGCTGTTCCCATCGCAGCTTGGCTCCCGTTCCTGTTCGGAATGATTTTGCAGCATCTGCTCCCCGTCCTCATACTGATCCGGTTCCAGCTCCTGGTTGCCGACCACATTCATGGCTTCATCCGCCGTCGCGTTCGGCAGCTGCGGCGACGGTTGAAAGCCTGAGCCATCAGGTATTGCTGGGGGCGAGGCAACTAACTGAAAAAACTTTTTCGACTCGTTGAGTTGATAGTACTGGAGAAGAAACTCGATCGTTGGCTTCTTGCTGGAGCTGAACAATTGCTGCGGCTGCTTCGCATTAACAGTTTCCTCATTCTTGCGATAATATTGAAATAAAAAATCATAGTTGCTGACCTTTTTCAGTTCACTTTGTTGATAGAAATTGCTCAGGAACTCCAGCTCGAAGTCCGACTCGGCCCCCTGAGGATGCTGTTGCATGAGGAACTGTTGCTTCAACTCAGCATTCGATTCGTGTTGCATGAAATATTGATACAGAAAGTCGTACTTTTTTTGGGCTGTCTCGAGTTCACCCACAGAAGTGGCATCATCCGGATTGGAGGAGTTGTCCGAATATTTTCGTTTCTTTGCCGGCGGGGGCTGTTGTTGCTGTTGCTGCTGCTGCTGCTGTTGTTGCTGTTGCTGTTGTTGCTGTGCGGCCTGCTGTAGGCTCTGCAAAATACTGCCAAAGGGGCCATAGGAAGCATCCTGATTAGCGCCACCACCGCCCGAACCAAATAGGCCAGGATTCATTAGGTGCATCAATTGATGTTCGCGAAGCGGCTCCAAATGGTTGAATTGCAAGTCGCACTTATCGCATTCAAACTTGCTGAGACGTTGCTGCTGTTGTTGCTGCTGCTGATGCTGCTGATGGTCCAAGCTGTTGCTACGCTCGCGATGCGGCGGCGTGGGAGTTGTCGATGGGCTAAAGTCGGTGAGTGACGACGATTTGCTGAATAAATGCTGCGGCGACGGCGATGCCCCAAACGTCTGAGAGCCATGTGGTGTTTGTTGGGACACGGCAGAGATCACCGTGGAACCAGTACCCAAGCTGACCGCTGCGGCAGCTGCCGCAGCATGATGTATATCCATGGACGAGTTTGAGTCCTCGGAACTGAGGTTCTGGGCAATTTGAGCGGCCGCGATTTGGGCCTTGGCTGATTTCTTATTGTTCTCCTCTTTGAAGCAGTGGTTCTTCTGGTGACGGATTAGCTCGTAGTATCGCTGGAACACCAGATTGCACTTCTTGCAGGCATAGTTAATGTTCTGTTTCTTAGTCTCTTCGCTCTCGTACAGAGAGTTATTCGGTTGGTTTTCGTAAATTTTGCGCTGCTTCTGTCGGGCATTCTGGAACCAGACGACAATCACACGGGGCGACAGAAGCAGGAGTTTGCTCAAGTACTCCAGGTCGCTGTCTTTGGGATACGAGTTGTTCTCAAAGAACTCCTGCAACACCTTGATTTGGTAGTCAGTGAAACGGGTCCGATTCGCCCTCTTGCCCCCTGAGGTCGAGGACGAAGAGTTGGAAGAGTTCGATGAGTTGTTCTCGAATTGTGCGCACGCCGATCCTGCAATTGCCACCGAGACAGAGCCACCGGATGAAACCTTGCTCGATAACTGCAGTTTCTTGGGTGGGCCCATGTTGCTGCCCATGCTGTCCAGCTGTTGGCTTAGCAAATCGTTCATACTGCCATACAGATTACTCGCCACAACGCTATTTGGAGTTGGCGGTCGTGACATTACGTCGGAGCTGCCACTTTCTGACTTCGTTTCAAAGTTGTTCGACTGGATTGGCTGCTGGCATTGAAAGTGTTGGATACCTGACATAGATGACACTGATGCGGACGCTGATGTTGACAGTGGCTGTTCATGGAACACGTCCGCATCGTGGAGCATGGATGGATGCTCTGATGAGTCACCTTGTTGCTGTTGTTTTAGAAAATTAAACGCTTGCTGCTGACTCTGCTGCTGCTGTTGTTGTTGTTGTTGTTGTTGTTGTTGTTGTTGCGTCTGCTGTTGTTGCTTTTTCTGGAAGGCAAAATCGCTGGCTCCAATCATTTCGTCTTGCGGCTCCGCCTTTATTTGTACTTCCAACGGAAATGGCAAACCGCCTAGACCGGGATCCTGCTTGTCGCCGGATTGTCCAAAACATAAATTGTTAGTCAAGTAGTCGGATATGTTGCCACTGGAGTTAGTTGAACCCGGACGTGAGGCGGATGGGCCAGGAGCTGGATTGCTCTTGGGAGTAGTGGCAGTCGTCGTCGATGTGGATGCTGGCAAAGATGGTGTGCTGGTGGAAATGGCGGCCACACTGCTCGACGCACTGCCCAGGTCGTTTAACGGCGTTACCTTGGCCTGACCAGTTCGCTCATATTCCTCCAGATTCAATGTAGTCGAGGGAGGATTATTAAAGTTGTAGGGAGAATCCTTATTACGTTGTCTCTCCTTAAACAAGGTGTTCCGGAACCAATGCTTCACCACCTACAGAGAGACACATAGATACACACAATTTAATGGAGAATTAGTTTTGCAATCGGATTTAGCTGTACCTTCATTGGCAGATTCGCCTTCTGGGACATCTCCATGATGCTCTCCTCGCTGGGTGAATTGTTTATGTCAAAATGGGCCCGAAGGATCTTTAACTGATCATCTGTGATCCGAGTGCGTGCCCGCTTTTGATTGCTGCTGAGCTGCTGTGGCAAAATACGAAAATAAATTCGCATCCCGGTCTCATTCCTTCTACTGCACTTACCTGAGCATTGCTGTTGCCACTGTGCTGGGCCTGTGCCGGGCCCGCTTCACCAGCAGCTACGACAGGATTGCCCGACTGCGGCAGATCACCGGAGCCCGACACTGCCGACACAGAAGATGAGGGAATGCCATTGTTTTGACCTGTAGCTCCAGACCCGGATGCCGAAGCGTTGCCAGCTGAATTTCCTCCAAAGATTAGAGGTGGAGCCAAGTTCATGAAATTCAGCGACATCAAATGATGAAACTGCATAAGATTCAGCATATCCACGGGATTGATGGGCATTCCCGAGGCAGCCGCAGCGGCGCTCAACTGCTGTTGCATGTGCTGAAGGTTTTGTAGATTCTGCAGCCCCTGCAACGATTGGGGATTAATCCCTGCGGATCCCACTCCGGGTCCAAAAGCCCCGTGCTGGGACTGAGACTGCGCCTGGACCTGCAGATCCAATGACATCGCGTCATTCGATAATCCAACAATATCTTGCTGGCACTGTTGCTGCTGCTGTTGCTGCTGCTGCTGCTGCTGCTTTAGTAGAGCGGCAGTTAGAGCAGCAAAATGTTGTTGCTGCTGTGCTTGTGATGCTTCATGGCCGAGGGAGCTTGGCGACATTGGAGCAGACATCTGATGTGGGTCCTTTAGGTGCTGCGATTCCAACTTTAGCGGTGATCGCCTGGATATATCATTCGATTTGGCTACTGCAATAGAAAATTTTAAGCAACAATTGGTTTTAACTATCCTACCAATCCATTCCAAACAGTTTATGTCGGTTCACACTTACCAGGATCACTGCCGCGTATTTCGAAAACATGTGATTCAACCGGCACTTTGTCCATCTCATGAGAAGGCGATGGCGACGGCGGCCGTGGGCTGGTGTTGCTTGTGGCAGTGGAACACTCTGAATTGTGGGTCTGCTCCATGTGCTTTTGCAGAGCCTGCGTGCTGCGAAAGTTGCGCTGACACAGGGAGCACTTGGTGGCGTCTCGCATGCTGTGGTACATCATATGGGTGGTTAGCTTCTCTTGTGTCTTGAATGCCAGCGAGCACTGCTTGCATCGGTACTTGTAGACGTGCCGTTCCGAGATAACGAGACTCATGTGGGCGTCTCTGAAGTGGGTGATCATGGCCGGCAATGCGGAGAAGCTCATGTAACAGGGACGGCTAGAGTGGCTGATGGCTAGGCACGCAAACTCGCCGTTCTGGAGAGGAAAATGATGTGTTTGCTGGGCGTGCTGCAAAAGTTGTTCCTCGTGCTTGAAGCTGGCCTCGCACTGTTTGCACGAGAGTCCTTGAATGCCGGTTGAGGAGCTAGAGGGAACGGAGCTCGAGCTGGAGCTAACTGGCACTGCAGCTGAAATGGCGGAGTTTGGCGTCGATTCAGGATCATCGGCAGTTGGTTGATCCGCACCTGAGCTGCTGGCATCGCCTGCAGGCGAAGCTTTGGGTTCTGTTTGAGCGTTGTTTGTGTCCGATTGGGGCTCGTGCGACTCTTCTCGCAGGGCCTTGCTATCCACCAGCTGAAGAAGTCTGGCTAGGCCGTCCCTGGTTACGCTGTGCACGTTCATCAAATGGGCCTCGAGGACCGATTTCTCACTGAAACCACTTTCGAGACACAGCGGACACTGAACACCCGAAATGGGGGGTATCAAAGTACTCTCTGTTGATGCTGACTTTTCTGGTTCTGGGCTCTTCGGTTTCGGGGCCAATGTGTCCATTGTATTGTTGTCATTCGTATCGGAAGCATTATTCCGAATGCCAGATGTGCCGGTCATGGGGTCATCCTCATCCTCTAACCGCTCGCGTTTAATATCTACAGGACAATCTCTCTCGTTGGTGTCCGCCTCGTTCACCGCTTCGTTGGAAGGAATACTGATGGCACCACCGCACCGCTGTACGGCTGCGAGGGCGGCGGCTGCGACGGCTGTCTGGAAAGCTTGTAGGGCAGCTGTGTTCGTGGGAATGCTGATGAAGTCTTCGGCGTCGGCTTGCGGATGCACAGACTCCAAGTGGACTCCCATCTCCTTCTTGGATTGCACGAAATAGTCGCAGAGATTGCACTTAAACACCGTGGTGGCCACACTGAAATCTGCCGCCCCTGGAGACATATCGCGTGGTTGTCCTTGGTTCTTTCCGCACGAGTTCGAGCAGCTTGAAGCAGACGTTGGTGAGAATACGTTGACGTCCGAAGCAGAAGCTCCAGCCGCTGATCCAGCTCCGGTTGCGAATGGGTTGTCTACGGCATTTCCGATTGTTGTTGCCAAATTCAGGCCACTCTCTAAGGTGCAATCTACAAACAAAAAAGAGCCATTTCATACGATCAGCAAAAATTAACTCAGAAAATTTATATAGTGCAAGTACATCAGACTACCGACGGAAAATAAAAAGTTCCCAATAAGAAAAATGCATTGCCTAAGGGACAACAATCATATCCCAAGTTTTCTTCGCATTTTCCAGCAGACGACAAATTTGGTGAATTTGAACTGCAGCTAAATATACACATATGTGACAAAAAATAATGGTTTCAATAGTTATTTCCCAAGCTATGGAAAAACTATTAAATAAACATTTCTGTTATGGGCAGCTCGATATCAAATGAAGGAGGAAATATTGAATATCGTTCACCGAAACTAAATTTTAGTTGTTAACCGATAATATAATATGTTTATAAGTTTGTAACTAATTTTTCAAACCCAAAGTGTTAATTAGATGTCCGTTCATCTGTCTGTATGAATACGTAGATCTTAAAGACCATAAAAGTTGGAGCAGATAGGGGCAGAAGGACGCTTTTCCGCCTTCATAAAGTATATACATGCCTAATCAGCATCGACAGCCGAGTCGATCTAGCCATGTCGGCCCGTCTGTCCGTATGAAGATCTCGGAGTCTGTAAAAGTTAGGGCCACCAAATTTGGTGTGTAGACTCGTGTAGTGTGATCAAGTTGATCCGTCTAGGAGGAGTACTTCGGGCGAAGGTGGATGTAGGCGAGTGGCGGCGCTAGAGTGCTCGTGTGTTTGTAAGAGTGAGCGAGATAGCACATGCTATCCATGTAAAACAAAATTGAATAGACATACATTTGGTTTTCAAAATTAAAAATACTTTTTCACTTGGTGCATGGTATACCGAAGTCGGCGAGACGACTTACTTGCTTCAGTAATTATATCATTAATTTATTCTTATGTTTGTAATCTTCTTTTGTATGTTTTGTTTTTATTTGCAATCTATCCTAAATGGACAATGAGCAAATATTATCAAAGGTAATCATGAAATGGGGGCGGAAAGACCAGTCTGTCTCTGGTCCAAATGGGTGACCTCTTTTCAGATTTGTAACTCATTAAAGTAAATTTTTCAAACCCAAAGTATATATTATTCATGAGCATCATCAGCCGTGTGAAGACTATGGTTCTATCAGGTTTGTTTTCAATTTTTGTTTTTTGAAAACATCGATGATAGGGTATACAATTTTCTATATAAATAAAAAGTAGAAAAAATCTTTGATTTTGGCGCCTTTTTTCCTTGTTTTCTGATCAAGTGCGATTATATTTTAAGGTTAATTCTATTTAAATCAGACAGACAATACACACAGATAATTCTTTAAGCTGCTCCATCACAGAAAAACAACAAGTTTGCGAACGTCTCCTTATACTTGTTTTGAATTAACATTTATTATTCATTATACGTTTAGTACAGGCCGACTAAAGAGATTAGAGTGTTGGCCGGACTAACTGGCAACTACTTCATCATCAGAGAGATGCATACAATCCTGCATGAACCCTTCGGCAAATCAAGGCGTTTGATAATAGAAACAACTTTAAGAAAGGGCACTGCACTGGAAGGGCATCGGTTCGGGACCCCAAGAAGTGGTCATGGTCTCAGCTGGTTTACTTAATTGCCAACAAGGACAAGGTCGGGGCACGACTTTCATGTACCCTGTACCCGAAATATAAAACTCGCATTAACTTGCGAAAGATTTAGAAATGAAACCCATTTCAGATTTTAATCAGTTTCCCACTGGTTCTTAATAAGGTAGTAGTTCACGACCCTTGCATACCCTTTTCAACTGTTGCGTACAGGGTATGAGAGAGATGGAGGGTTGCTTGTATCCAACAAAGGCAAAAGCAGAGGCAAATGTGAATGTATTTCAAATTCCATTACCAATTTCAAAGTAATTTCCATACAGTCTGATTGCATCGAATTAAAAAGCCGACATACAAAAATAAAAATCAAGTCAAGACGAAGCGATGGCGGTGATGGGGAGGGAGGTAGAGATGGAGATGGCCAGAAAGGGAGTAGGGGGAATGGAATAAAAATGAAGCGAAGAGCGAAGTGAAATAAATCTAAACAAATCGAACATACATACGGGTATTTCTCTTGCCGCTGTTGTTATTGTTGTACTTGCATACACACTCACACAAACACACAAACACATACACCTACACATACAGGCAAACAATACCAATACACAAGTATTTGCACCAAGGAATAATCATGCGCAGCTGTTACCACGAAAGGTAGATCGATATAGGCCTTAAGGCTCGACATATCAATACCCATTATGGAAGGAATGCACATTTAACAATTAAAACTGATGGGTCTGCACACATAGAGTACTTAATAGTTTTTAAATACTACCACAATTTCAATTAAATTGTTGTTGCATTTCAATAACTAACTTTCAGTATATGCAGATACATCAACGAAATAGGCATTCCCAAAGGAAAAATGTCTTTATGAGCAGGGTATGCGAAACAAAGTCCCAAAAGGAGCGTAGGACTCACTTATGACTTAAGATGGGTATCATTATGTAGCGCTTTGTTGCAGAACACAGACACAGACACAAAAAACAGACAAAGTGGAGTGGAGTGGAGGAGAAGGAGGGAGACCAATCTCCACCAATGAAGAGCACAGATGCGCAAGTCGCAGCAGCGTTTAGCAAACCGCCGAAGCTTATTATTGAATACAATAATTCCAGGCATAGTTCTTGGTGTGACTCTTGCTTGAAGATGACAGCACCAGCACCAGCACCGTGGAATATTATTTATTTCGTCACACCGAAAGAGAAATACTCTGAGGTCGTATCTAAGCCTGGCCGTGTGCCAAAATTGGCAACCTGATCCCCCACCATGAATGATGTGGGCTACCCTAATGCTGCTCCCCTTGTTAAATGGCACAACAAGTCGTACTCTTTGTGATCGTAGTCGTCTTCGTCGGTTTCGTCATCCGATCGCAATGGCGGGACCAGGGGCAACAGGGAAAGACGCAGAACAAGACGCAGCGACTGGGGCAGGGGCAGGGGCAGGGGCAGTATGCTATAGTTATAGCAATCCGATATAACTGCTTTTCGAATCCGCAGGCATAAGCAGACTGTGAGCCACATCTAAAGCCAGGCCAGGGGACAGGGAGGCGGCATCTTCATTGTCTACGTTAGCAGTGAGCATTTCAATTTTGCATATGCACTCGTAAACCTGAACACCCTACAATGGATATGAGCGGCATGTACAATTATCAACCTCGACCACGGCCTGCTGTGGGTGAGTAAAGGATGCAATGTCAGATTCAGATTTGGATTCGTCTGCTCTGGTGTGGTGTGGAGTGGTGCGCTGCAGAGCGGTGCTAGTTTGTTGTTGTGTCTCTGCATGGCTTGTGGTTTAGGTGCTATGCCTGCGGTTCAGTCCCGCACGACGCCGCATCTGATATGGGAATCTCACACTGTGGATATGTATGTTTGCCTTTCGGATTGTGGCCATCGGTGAGTAGACTGAAACCGAAACTGAGGTTGGTGCTGGTGCTGGTGCTGGTGCTGGAGCGCGGAGCAAAGTGTGCACGTCACTAATTGCAAATTCGAACGATGGATACACATAATCGTTTTTGCATTCTTAAGTAATTTGTAAGTAATAATTTCCTCCTCAAGGGTCAGCGTCAGCGTATAAATCTCAGAGTGCATATAAATCGCAGAAGGGCGACGCGAGGGCACGCAGCGAAGAATTTACGTAAACGCAAACAGCGAACAACACGAAAAGCGGTAGAAGCGGGAAGGCCCGGCCGGGACAGGGCAGGGATTGGGCATTGGGAATTGCGAATTGGTATGAGAAGACGACGAAGACCAAGACGACGCGACGACGATAATAATCGAAGAGTGAGGCAAAAGAAATTGAACTGAAATCAGCGCTTAATGATGAGTTACGAACGAACGAACCGTATTATACAATGCAATATGGTTATGGGTATGTGGGTAGGAGTAGGAGAACATATTAAATGCACATAGGACACGTTCATGGGCCCAGCAGAGGGGTAACCGAGAGGGGATCACAGCTTGAGGATTGAGGAAATGGGAATGGGCATATGATAAAGGTTGCTAAGCTTAAGGGGCAGCTAAGCATTGTATTTTACAAATTTCTAAATACTTATATAAAACTCTTAATTGTTTATTATTAAATTCAAATGACTTCACCTGAAAGTAAGTTACCCTTTCACCTTTAAATTTTACGGAAAAAAACTGTCGACCATTTCACCCTATGGCTATATGGTAAAGAAAGGTAAAGGACACAGGCCAAAACCAAATATTGTGTATACTGCGAAAAAATCAAAGTCGATGTTGGTCGATTGGAACAAATGATATGTACATAGTAACTGGTTTATTTAAACTCTCTTTTGATCAATTGTTTCTATTGCTTTGACCAAGATTGTCAACGAAATTCCTTTGTAAATATATAAACTAGGTACGTACCTTCTGAGCCTCCAGGAATCCTTTCTGTGATTTTGAATACCTCATTGAGGCCCGGCATTTCGAGGTTTTCCGTTCGACGCTGCAGGCAAATGAACTGTTCCACTTGCATGTGCCTCATTCCCTTGACATGTTGCACCATTTCGTGTAGATTCTTGGCTGCAAAATTGCATAGCTGACAAATAAGGACCTTTTCGTTTGACTGGCCTTGCGACTGGTCGCCCTCGCAGGGATATGAACACATGGACTGAGAATGAGATTCCTCTTCTGCACCCGCTGCTGCGCCCTTGGACATGGACGACTGCTGGACAAGGCACAGCAGATGCTGGAAGATCATACGCATCGTGTCGTGCCGCATTTGCTGGGTGTGCAACGACAGCTTCTGTATCGAATTGGTGTGAAAGTCGCAGCAGTTGCACTTCAGCTGAACCACATTGGCAGCCAGTTGCGGTTGATACTGCAGCTTGTACTCGTTAGCCGGACCTCCCTCGCGTATGTGGTTAAGGAAGTTCAGTTTCTGCAGATGCTTGTCTGTTTTGCTGTGCAGCTGGAAGTTGGCTTTGAGATTCGTCTTGTAGTTACACAACTTGCAAATGTAGTTGTTGTTCTGGATGACCATAATGTCCTCGGATGCGTTTGAAGATTGCCGTGAACGATCCACGAGCAGGTGCTGATTCAGATCGTCCAGATTGTTTGAACTAAAGCAGTCGCAGATCAAGCAACTATAAAGTGCTGTGGGCCAAACATCCGGTTTGTTTAGGGGATGTATCACATCCAATGAGCCACCAGTGCCGGATCCAGAGCCAGATCCAGCCTCACTGGGATGCAGCATTCCCATGCCCACACCCACACCCAGACCCATTGTTGATCCCATCATTGGCCCCATTCCGTGGCCCAATTTGAGGGGTTTGGGGGAGAAAGCAAACTGCTCGGGTGTGCTGACGGGCGAGGAGGATGTGGGTGACAATTTACTATTGGACGATGGCTGCAGATGCTGCTGCTGTTGCTGCTGCTGGTGCAGGAGTTGAATCATGAGAGCTTGGTTGTAGGCCAGATCGGCCAGGGCCACCTCTGGTAGGAAGCTATTGCCGCTTGGACTGGTAGTGTTGGGGGTGCCCCCCGCATTGCCTTGCTGCTGCTGCTGTTGCTGCTGCAGAAAGTTGAATGCCTGTATGTGCTTTATGTTATTCTGTAACACGGCCATGTTGTGGGTGTGCTTCTCGCTGGTCATGTGAATACGCAGATTGCGCGCCACCGATGTCTCGTAGCTGCAGATGTCACAGCGAAACGAAGGCTTCGGCTTGGCGCTGGCTGCCGCGTTGCTTGTCCCCGACGTGGTCGAGCCCATTGAATTTCCCACTGACGAGGGGGCCACACTATTCGCAGCATTGCTTCCTCCGGATGGGGCCACCGAGCCCATTCCGCAGACACCGCCGACACTGCCGCCAGCTCCTTGCGTTGGCGGGGTGGGCAGTAGCATTTTGGCATTCGCCGCTGCCGCTGCAGCAGCCACCATGTTTTGGGAACTATTCAGCTCCTGCATGTTGTTCAAATGCTTGTCCGACTGCATATGGATGGAGAGATTCCCTTTTGTGGTGGTAGAGTAGTTGCATATCTCACAACGGTATGGCTTGTATCCGCAGGAATATGACTCGCCACGTGCCAGCCGTGGATGCTGTTGGCCTGGAATGGTAACAAAGTCAAATCAAATACAAAAACCTTCCAGGGGGAGAAAAAATGTACTCTCTCGCACTCTATATAGCTAGACGAATTGACTCTAGGTGTACCCAGTATGGGTTAATACTGGTTACCGGCGGAGGGCGGAGGTCGGAGGGCGGTGTACACTCACCTGCTAGGCAATATCCACATGCACTTTCACCATCCGGATGCTTCTCGCGCATATGAATTTCCAAGGTCTCTTGATACTTGTAATGCCAATTGCACTGCGGGCACTTGAGGGTCTTGCATGAGTTTCGTGTGGACATCTGTACGCCACTATTGAGACGGGCCGAGTTCAGTAGCATTTCGCAACTGCAAAGAGTAATATAAATATAATTAAATAAAAAATCAAACATCCAAAGAAAGTCAAACAATTGAAATGACCATACAAAGTGTGGGGGAGGGGTGCTGATGCGAATGGGAATGGGAGTGACAATAACGATGAAAGCAATCCTCAGGCCATGGCCCGTGTACTTTAATGCATAAACACGTAATAATAACTAAATGCCGAAATCTTTTGTACACAAATAGATGGAGCCACAGATACATACAAATGTACATATATGTGTATATGTATATCCGTGTGATGTGTGTGAATAGGGGCTTTAATCTCACAATCACAATATACAAGCAAACAGGAGCGGATTATGACTTGGCCCTAGATTTATAAAACGTCCGATTTGAATGAAAATGTTTCACAAGAAATGAGATAATAGAATGTTTGGTTTCTAACAAGATCTAGTTTTTAATTAAAATTGGACCCCGCATTCCGGACCTGTATGTACATATGTATCCATCCATCACCCTTCAGCCATGGCTATCAACTTGCCAGCAGCTTACATTGTCATTGAATCGGGACTGTTCATCTATTTGGGTTTGGGTACTTATCATAATTATTTAATTTGAATTCGAGACCCGACTTCATTGTGAACGAAACTGCATCCACATCACACACAAAGGCGACATATCCACCCCACTTCGGTGTTGATGAAATTTTATGATCCCGTACACCAAACACGGGCACCCGGCACCGGGCACCGGGCACCGGGACCAGGCGGTCCACAGTCATCACCATTAAATTGTGACAATTGATGCGGCTGAAGCTGTGCGAGCATTTATTAAGTGAAATCAGCGCAATTGGTTTAATTTATTTTAGTTAAGCCACATCGCCCTTCACGCTCAAGTATCACCTCCACCTCCGACCCCGGCCAGCTCATTCTCAGCTCAGTTGGATTTCTATTTCCAGCTTATCACAACAGATCCCTCAACAATCAGTTAATTTAGATGTACATGAACAGGCATGCTTGCATTATTAAAATCTGGCTACTTAAATTAACCATAAATAATGACCATAAACTCACAAAAAAAGAAAACAGGAACTGCGTATGATTACCACATTGACATGACACCACCCTCTTTAAAGTATGCAACACTTTTTTACGGATCTCAATACACATTAAGACATAAATATGTCTAAATGTTTACTCTATCATTTTGAAGTCTATAAAATTATTCTAGGTAGAATCTCCTAGCAAAGACGCAATATACTGTGAATAGGTATTAAGAAAAAATTTCATAATTAATTATGAAAACAATTGTATTGTTTTCCTAAGTATATTCAGTTTTGAATACTTTTGGACAAAAATTCAAAGTTTAATATTCCGTAAATTAGAAATGACAATGAATAATGTATAAAAAAATATTTTGAGGGCAAGGCGGAACACCAATTAACTGACAAGGAATAACTCGTGGATGGTTGATTACATTGGACGAGGATGGGGGTGCGACTTCAGATTCAAATTCAACTGTCATGCGCGCAGTAGTGAGGTGGAACGATGGTGACGCAATCAATGTGGATCAACCGACCAATTTGTAGACCCAAATCCCAAAGTTCATTTGCGTTTAAATGAACAACCAACCAGGCGGACACGGAGCACTGCCGAAGGGCTCTTGTTACAGTTGAATATGTATGTGTGTATGTGTGTGTGTGATTCGTATGTGGAAATTAGACTAATGAGTTATTGTGTGGCGTCGGCAATCTCAGGAAGGGTTCCCGTTCTCCCACCCTGTATTCACAGCCATTCACAGAGTTCAAACAGCGATAATAATTGCGCATATTACGTAATGAAGTCCAAACCCTAACCCTTTTGTCCTCGAGCTCACGTACAGGCCTATAGCTCCATCCACCCGTCATCTATCGCTTCTGACAGACAACCCCTGCTGGTGGATTCAATGGCCAAATGAAGCGCCCAAGGCACTTGTTTTCTCACGTCCAAATTGCCAATTCACTGTCTTGTTTGCTCCTTGACCAGTGATGCACAATTATCCTGCCGATATTCACAGAATCGATAGTTCAACTGTATTTCGTTAATTATACGTTATCTATAAGGGTGTACATAGTTGAGTGGTTTGTTAAAACTTGTAAGTTAGTTGCGAGATTAACAATCCGTTTAATTGAGTCAAATATATGAGCTACAAGTCCTCCATATTGAACAATCTCATAAATCCGGCATTACTTGTAATTTACTTGTTTTGTCATCTGATTTATTTTAGTTTTGATCGGTTTTATCTTAACTACATTTTCATATATCTCCTTAAAAATTAATTATTTAAATTAGAGTCAAACTGATATATCTGCCTGATGGCACGTTGCATTTCGTACTTAGGTTTAAATAAATTAATATTTACGCAAATCAAGTCTGTTTAAAATTTTATCCATTTCGAGCCACATTACCTTTTGTAGATCGCAAAAAAAAGGGACAGATGACACGAATTCATATCTCATTCGATTATTATTTTAAGTATAGGATATAGTAGTAAACTATCAACCAAAGTATATTTTACAAGCACTGGCAGTTGCCAGCCTTAGTTAAGGCCTTCGGCCTAGACGAAAACTACATCCATACACTGGGATTCGAACCCGGATCCGGATCCTCGTTGTTCAGTTACCTAATTGACTGGGCCACTTGGCCAACTCATCTACCGAGGACTGCATCTAATTCGATTAGTTAGTAAGAGAATTAGGCATAAGAAAAAAGTCATTCATATGAAAGCCTTTCGCCAATAAGAATGAGGAAAATATGTTCGATCTGAAATAAATAAATAGCTTTTCACCTAGATGCTGTGTTTACTTACCGGGCACAATCAACCCCTTGAGGTCTACCGTTAATGTGTTCAGAGCAGGCACCGATCGTGAAACTGGACGTACCGCTCGCCGGATTCCCAACGCTGGCCACCGAGGAGGCGCTCGGTGAAATGGCCATGGATGTACTGCTGGGGGACCGCTGCGAGTGCTGCTGGGATGTTTGCTGAGATGCTGACGAAGCTGGTGGCGGTGACTTGATGCGCTGCTGTATATCTAAGAGTTCGCAGCTCTTGCAGTCGACTCCTTTGATATCCGGATGATCCGGGCAGACGGCTGGGAAAAGTGGGTGCTGTTGCAATTGCTGCTGCTGTGACTGTTGTTGCTGCTGCAAGTGTTGTTGCTGCAACTGTTGCTGCAGAAACTCGGTGAGGAGCTTGACTCCATTGGCGTTCTGTTCGTTGGCCGCAAGGGCTGCCAGGGACGCGTGAAAGGAACTTAGCTGCGCTTGCGCTGGAGCCTGCGGGTGCATCGGTGGGAACATGCTGGCTGCTTGCTGCTGAAGAGATTGCAGATGCTGTTGCAGGAAGTCGGCGGCTAGAAGGGCCGGATCCACGACATCAGGGTGCTGGGTCGGCGAGGCGGAATTAGAAGCGGACACTGCGGGGCTTTTTACATCATCTATCGTAGAGGACTTTACTCCTTGGCTAACCTTGGTTGACTTATCACTACTTAGATTATCAGTACTAGGGTCCTCCAGCTCAGCGGACGATGAGGTTTCGCCCTTGCCACCGCTCTCGGATGCATCCGTTGTGGCTGTGGATGTGGATGTGGATGTGGCTGTGGCTGTCGTTGCAGATACGCTGGACGATGTGGTTGATGAGGATACTTTTGATAGGTTATTAGTCTTTGCTGTTACTGAGTTTAAGGAACCAAATTTCACAGTTGAAGTGCTAACTGCTACTTTAGGCGATAATGCTGATGCGGCTGCCAGGTCATCGTGCTCTTTATCTTGCTTCTCACCCGTCTCCGTTTGCGTCTCAGGCTCCAGGCTCGGCTCTCGATCGGGTTCTTCGCTGGTGCTGGCTAAGTCAGCCGGAGTATGCGCCTGTGCATCAACGTCGCCAGCTAGCTTCTCCGCCGAGGGTTGAAGCAACTCTTCACCAGAGCCACAAATAGCGGGATTAACGTCCAGGGGCTGAAGAAACGATATCTGCGGCTTTTCATCCATGTTGCGCTGAATGATGGCACTGGAATACTCGCGATTCAGCAGTTGCTGCTCCAGCTCCTGCAGGTTGAGTCTGTGTTCCGTGTTCGCATGCAAGCTGAAGGACTTGACGTTGCCAAACGACAGTTTGCATATGAAGCACATCAAAATTGGTTTCTGTATACGAAATGCACTGCTTGGATCCGGGCAGTTTGTGCTTGCATCTTGCGCGGACACTACACGGAATGAATGGATCTTTGGGCTTGCTCTGCTCTCACTAGAATCGGCTAATTTCCCAGTTGCGGTGGCCGAAACGGAACGGGAACGGGAACCGGATCTGTATCCTTTCCAGCTCAAGCCAAAACTGCTGGACTCGGACTTGTCTGGTCGCCCTTCTTCTTCTGTCTCTGCCTCTGCCTCTACCTCTGGCTCGTCTTCGGGGTGCTCACCTGCGTCTCGGTTTTGCACCTTAAACTCAGTTGATCTCTTTCTTCGTTTTTCTGCTCCGGATGTCTGGGATGTGGCTGGATTGCAACTTAAACTGACGGTGGGCACAGACCCAGTGGCATTGTCTGCATCGATAATAAAGGCGCTGCCATCGAGATTGTAAACTATTTTGCCATTGAACGTTTCAACATCAGAACTGGACATTGGAGAGCCGTCGTTTTCATAATTGGTGCTAAAAGGACAAGAGAGGACAGAATAAGTCAATAAGAATATGATACCGAACAGCAAAAGGCAAAATAGCCGCACATCGAAAAACTTTCTAAGGCAACAAATTCCCTCAACTACTGTGATAAAAGTTGTGGTCTATTCCTCAAGTTTCTCCTCTAAACACAAAGCAGAGTCCAAAAATGATTAGCAGACAGGTTAAAATTAAAGTCTCAAAATAACTAGTACAAATCTAAAAACAAAGTTTTCTTCCTTCTTTTGGTAGCATAATTTTGTTAAAGGCATCTCCCGAATCCCAAAAGCAGCTTAAAAGGAAAGTGTCACAGAAATAGGATAAGAATGATAGCCAACTTGATTTAATTAACCATGAAGGAGACAATTAATTATTACTTGGGCGAAACTGCCAATTGCCTGTTACACACGTTTTCGCACCTTTATTTAAGGGATGTTTTTGCTTGAGGCGAAAAATACCTTTTGTTACTACTTAAATAACAAGTACTTGTTTCGTTTAAATAGTTCATCGGACAGAAACATGAAACACATTATCCTGCACCTGGTCTTTATAAGAAGAAGTTGCCAAAACGCAAGTAATTAATGGCCAAATTAAAGTGATTCCGTAAAGATTTTGATAATCTGTATCGTTTTAGACATCGATCTAACTGATTCGTTTGAAATCCAATCGCTTGAACACAATGCCCAGGAACGTCTCAAACAACAAACAGCTATGTCCCTAAGCCTTAGACTAAGATTGGAAAAATAATGTTTTCTGATGTAATAGCCCTAGACAATTCTTAATTCATTTTAGCTTTTCAAATAAATGTGCTGAAAACAGACTGGACTGTCCACTTTCATTCTCCTTTCCAGTGACAATTCCATCTCGAGTATTCTATCATACATCTGAGGTTCATAAAAGACAGTGTCACCTGAATAGGAAAAAATTCTCTGGTCCCGCAGTGGCGATAATACTATAACTTTAAAAATAAATAGTATTTTTATGAGACATATTTCATGATCTCCAAATAAATTTTAATTAATACCAAGAAAGATATTCAATTGACCAAAAAAGTACTTATTATTTTGGTAAGCAGTTTTGTTTTGTTTTAACTTCTTAAATGTAACTCCTTTGAAGGCGTTTTGGATTTTTGTCCGTCCATTGTAAATATCATAAAAAATATTTTTTTTTAGTAAGCCAAGCAGCATTAAAAAGGAGAAGTAGGAGAGGCAGGATGTGCCACAATTCCTTTGAACATAGGCTGAATTTAATTATTTAATATGGTCAAAACTTTAGGTCCTTTTGAAAAGCAATTGTGGTTAAGTGTCTGAATCTCAGAAGGTCCCGAAATAATTTAAAAAAGAAATAAACTGTGTACTTAAAATTATAATGGAAACACTGAATTCTATATGCAATTACGTATATGTGTAATTTAATCTCTGCCTTTCTAGATGCCTCTATTTTACATACCTCCTTTGTTATGGCAGAAAAAAGCAAAAAAAAAAAGCACTTTTGGTCCTGGGGAACAGTAAACTGTTCAAGTTCGGGGTTGGTCGCAAAGCTTGATGTATCAATTAATCAGATTAAATGCGAATCGATCTCATTTCAAAAGCATCCAATTCGTTTTATGTAAAAACGTTGCTTTGCCTGTTTAGATACCAACATAGGTCAATCCAAACGACCAGTAGCCAGGTGGCAATGGTAACATGTAGTAGGGAAACTTCACCCTTCATGGCAATGCATCTGTTCCAAAAGATTGTGCGCTTGTCCAAGAACAACAACAACAACTACATCGGGAACAACAACGGCAATGACGAGAAAAGGTAGGAGAACTTTAACAATGCAAAATAGGTAATTACTCGACAATTATCCGAAATGCGTTTTCAAACTGCTTTATAGCTATTTAATGACAAGTCTACTCTGATGACAACTTAAATATATTGTGTGAGTGCTATCGTGCATGTGTGTGTGTGTGTGTGTGTGTTCACAACAAATAGGCTTTTGTTGTTACTTTTACATGCAAGTGCATTCAATGTAGCTATAATTTGCATCCAAACAAATACAAATATAATACACACACACAGACACACACATATGCCCGCATACATATATACATAGATATGTGTGTATGTACATATTTATGTGATAATTTGCCTACGTAAAAAGGGAGACAAGATTGGTAAGGGGAAGGGACAAGCACAATGCAGCCATCCATGTGAAGAGCAAATGCCCAGATTCTTGGCTCGTTATAGATAGTTGAACAAGTTATGAATGTATATGTATGTATTTACTTACACACTTACGAGGGTCGGACGAAAAATGAGCGGCCTAGCTAAGAAAATGAGCATTGAGCCCAAGGGAAAGGTCCACTCACTGATAAATTTGAAATTCCTCTTCTCTTCCTCTTAGGTTGGATTTGAGTTAGACTTCTCAGTAAGTAGAAACACAATATTCTGAATAGAATTAGGCTTACACTTCTCCTAGTTGTCATCCACACATATTTCTATAGATTTGGAAAGACTTGACTAGAGTATACTAACAAACTCACAAAGTTTAAGAACCAAAAACAATGGACAAGGACATCCATTTCCGATGTGCTTCAGTACCTCTAATGAAGGAAAGAGCCCTTGGTTATTGGCATCAAGTTAGTAACTCAATGGATTAAAAATGTCAAATGCAATTAAACATCTGATTGGTATTAAGATTCTGTTTCCACCAGGTACAAGAGATGAGTGCTATAAAGAAGCAATTACTAGATCAATGTTGCCAAAGTCGGTAAATTGGTCGTATTTAGGGTCTGAATAACAAATGATATCATGCTCCTGTCTCGACATAATGCCAGTTGCAGTTCGCAGTGCAAGAAACAAATGCACTTTTGCTTGTGCATAAAAAACGCGTGATCAAATCTAGTTACAATTATAGAAAGCATTTGTTCCGCGTATGGTAATTTTGCAAAATTTCACGCACTGATAAACAACTAATCATCGACAAGGAGAAGCAACATTTGTACAGCTGTCCATATATACATACACACATACAATGTACATGGGTATATCTATGCACTTATTTACTTGCTTATGCATGTGTGCATTAAATGCAGTTAAATGAAATTACCTGTTTATGTCCCTCCGATTAATGAAGCTAATTGTGTCAGTTTCAAACTCTCGAAGAACTCCACTAAGTACATTGAAATTGAATGTTAAAAAAATGTTCAAAATAAATATATGATTTTGGGAATCAAGAAGCGAGCTTAGAAACATATAAAAAATGATGACTGAAAGTGCAATTAAGAATGGGACAACAGCCATGGCATTCAGGTTTCAGTTTAGGCCTGGCCAGATTGCAGTGTATTACCGTCAAAGAATAACAAAACAGAAAAAGGGCAAAAATTATTAACAAGACTAAAGGTGTAATGAAAAGAAGCGCAGATCCACCGCAGGCCCCCGAGACAACCTGAACCTTAGTCTGGATCTGAGCCCGAGCCTCGGCCTCGGCCTCAGCCTGAGCTTGAGCCTTAGCCCGAGTGCGTGAAGTTGTTTGCATACCAACAGTCAACGTCGACAAGTCGAGCGAGAATCAAAGCCAAAGCCAAAGCCAAAGTCAAACCAAAAACCTAAACGAAAAATAAAAAAAAAACTATCCCAACGCAAAACCGCATGCCACTCGATGGTGGTAGCTGATATATCACGGAATTTGTGTGTGGGTGTACTGCATAAGACGACTGTGACTGCGACTGTGACTGCGACTGAGACTGCGGCTGCGACTGAGACTGAGACTGCGACTGAGGTTGAGTATAAACCAGTTGAGGTTGAGGTTGAGGAATATGAAAACAGATAACGACTCCACAGAAATAAAGACGTACAACAACAAGGCACGTGCAACTCAGACACACACTCACTTACACACACACACACACACACACACTCAAAGATGCAGACACAAAAGCAAAGGCCCGAGACGGCAAGGAGGCAGGAAAGCCTTGACTTCCTTTGTTTTGTGTACCAACCGAGAGGCAGTGAACTTTTCTATTTGTGACCATAACCATTGAATCTGTAAATCTTTCGGTTGAAGCAGAATACTCCTATGCTCAGCACTAGCAGACCAAATCCAAGAGCACTGCTTATCCTGGACAGCATTATGAATTCATGAAGAATTTTCCTATGAAAAATCATTAATGATATCCAATATCTGCAGTCAGACAATTGGAGGACTCTTTTAATTCTGAAAGTTCTTTAAGATTCTCTTCTTCATAGCAGTTCGACTTGTAAAAATTCTCTATTGGAGCAATTAAACTTATCGGAATTTCCAATTGTTGCCATCAAGTAATAGAAAGTAATCAAACCTCCAGCAGTCAGTTAAAGCGTCGTATAGCAACAAGTTATTGTTCTAATGATTTATTTTTGACCTTTTGAACTTAAAAAAAAGTATAATAAAATCATGGACTGATCCAGGTGGCAGTAACTCGAATAATATTTTGACTACTGACAAAATGCCTTCATAGAAAATTACTGAATTAAAAATCTGCTTCCCGAAAACGTTTTCTATAATATAGTTTAATCCCTTTGAATCAGGATATCGTTAAATTAACTTAAAATGTTTACGATTTTTAAAGTCGACGCTTGCTAATCAGAAATATATATCGTTTTAATATATACGTTATTAATGGGTTTTAAGTACAAAACAACGCAAAAACAATCGGAATGTTGAGAAAACACTTTTGCCTGTTTCTGACTTTTTTCAATGGATTCTACACCCAGAATTTTAGAAATTCTTGTCATACTTTTTTTTCAAAATGGGGTCCTGGTTTAGTTTTGACTATATGTATGTGTGTTTCAGGCTGATATAAAGCAGATGGTTGCACTTGAAGTACTATGGACCCTTTGGCATTCACTGGTTTGGTGGTTGGCTATGAGCGGATATGAAGAGTTCGCTTTAAAGAGTAGGAAATTCATCAAACTGGCCACAGAGATTACCCTTGTGATGTGAATGTGAATGTGCACCTTTTTCGACAAAGCCAAAGTACATAAATATGTATGTATGTATGTACATACAGCCTACGCTAAGGATACAAAAGACAAAGGTTGAGTCCGCGGTTGGCGCAGCGGCAACGGATACCGGTACAAATGGATATGGGTGCTCAGTACCGGTATTGATATCTCCAACTCCGTCTCCGACTCCAAGTACAATGCACATCGCTTTGCTTTATATGAGTGCCTGAGTTGTGTGTGTGTGTGTGTGTGTGTGTATGTGTGTGTTGGTTTTTACTGAGAAATCTTCTTTTGTTCTCCGATTCAGCATAAAAAGTTGCGAATATAAAACAAAAGTGTCACTTGCTGTACGTTTTTGCCGCCGAGGCAGGCGAGGCTGAGATTGTGTGTTGAGCTTGCATTGTTTTTCCCTTTGGCCGCCGATGGTTTTGTGTTTTTGCGAATATGTTTTGTATGCATGTGTGTGTGTGTGTGTGTATGTATTGTTTATTTATATGTGTATCTCTGTGTATATGCGGACATTTGATTTTTTGTTGTTCTGTTTTGCTTCCACAAAAGCTTCACAATCATTCATTTCGGTAAGATCAATGGATCGATACGATTCCCCTGCATTGCGACAAAAAGGAAGCCAGAGGCTCAAAAGGTAAAGAGTTCTCGGGATCGGAATCGGGATCGGCAGTGATGAACTGTTTTCAAAATTCTCCCTGTGGTCAAGACAAAAGCGAATGGGCTAAGAAAAAGAACAATAAATTTCATTTATTTTAAGCCTTCATTAAAATTGTCGCGAATTGTTTCCACCGTATGAATATGTTAATGAATGATTGTTACCAAATACGAATATATACATAAATACACACATAAACGAGGGTCGTCCAATAAGTTACGACCCCGTCCGGTGAAACTCATAATGGACTCTTAAGTCTTATTAATTCAATTTTTATCTGCGTTTAGATCCATCAAATGAGAAAAGGTTGACAAAAATAATGCAAAAGTGCAGTTAACTAGGGAATCAGAAGACAGTTATGTGTCCTTAGATTTTACATACTTTGTATGTTGTGGGGTGAAGAAAAGGGTTATTTGATCAGCCGACTCAGTTGGCGACTGGCCTTTTAGCCACATGGGGCATTTGCTTGGACGGAAAGTACATATAAGTCCATTGTTTCAGTTCCTACTTAGTGAATAGACAACGATTAAGACAACAGGACTTTGCTAGGACTTGAATGAATACATGTAAATACCAAAGAAGTTTTCTTATGGGGGGATGTCTATGATGGGATGACACATTAAGTAAAAAAAAAACAGAATTCGCCACCCCCATCGACATTAGCATCACCATCGACATCGATCCCGGCCATCGACATTTTGGCAATTCATCATTTTCGAAAGTAACCTGAAATTGGCCATCAGGATAACGAAAAAAAATATATATATAATGAATAACGAGAAAGTGAGCCAGCTTTAATGTAGTTTTCTCCCTTCACCCTCTATTTGCTCAGTAACATTGTGCCTACTTATTTCGGGGTCGAAATCTTTCTTGTTGTAGTTGCAAATACAAAACCAAAAAGTTCAGATACCCTTTATTTGGGAGACGCGGCTATTATTGATGCTGAATTCGAAAATCTAAATCTAAATTAGTTGCAGATCTTTCAATGTGACACAAACATTCGCTTATTATTTGTGGATGCCACAACCTGAGGATAGGGTGTTCACTTGTGGTATATGTGTGTGTGTGTGTATTTGCTGGTAAGTATTAAAGAACTGCAAAAGGCGCAACACAATTTGAATCCATAAATTCATAAGCAGCAAGCTGAGACACACACACAATGTGAATGAGTGGAGGGGACAGGGGGGAACTGGGAAGACAAGATAGGACCAGAATAAGAGGAATAAGCGATATGGAAGAGGAAGAGTAAAAAGTAATAATAAAACGAATTAATGCACTGTAAATATATGGACACAATATGAAAAGGACAAAAACAAAGCCCAAAGAGAAGAAAAGAAAAATGTATTGTATTGAAGGAATGGTTTTCTTTTGCCTCCTTTTCTCAGAACCAGCAGAGAGAAACAGTAACACAGGAACGAGTGCTGTGCGTAGAGGGTAAACCAAAACACAATGCGGATCATGTCTGACGAGGACGAGAAGAAGTTGAGGGAGAGTTGAGATGGAGACGGAGACGGAGACGGAGGCCGAAGTGGTTGCAAGCAGGAGCAGACCTCTAGCAACTCTAGAGCTGCTAAATCGACAACAATGTTTGGACGAGCGGCACCAGCGCAGTATCAACCAGTACACCTCAGCAGGAGAACCAAGTCACAGTTCCAGTCACAGAACCATTGGACAAAATGTGCCAACAATGACAACAATAGCTGCTGTGTGTGTGCAAGTGTGTGTGTGTGTGTATTTATGAATGTCTTGTATTTAGGTATTTGTTAACAGTGGCGGAGATCTACGATTTCAATTTGAAGGGTATTTCAACTGATGTTAGCAGTTGCAAAATATTACCATTATTAAGGACATTTTCAGTTCAGTTAATCGCTTTATTTTTCAAAGTTGGGTTTAAAATTTTAGTTGAAAACCATCAACCAAATTATATTTTTACAAGCACTAGTAACTATGGCTTTCGGCTTAGACGAATACTACAGCCTTATACTAGCCTGAGATTCGAACCCGGATCCTTGCTGTTCAGTTGCCTAATCGACTTGGCCTCCTGCAAACTTGGACTGCGAATTTCTATTAAATTGTCTTTTCCAATCTGAAGCAAACCAAATAATTGAGAGTTTTTGAATAATTAACCCCTCAACATGCTTATCGCTTTCAAAACCAGACAATAGGCAACATTTTGGAAACATTTTGTGTGGACCTATTCGGTCCTGAAAGGGTTAATCCTGTTTTAAATCTCTCAAAGAATAATATACAAATATAACTCCAGAACAAACTCTATTAAATTAACTAACGGAAATGCTCAACAATTAGACGGAAGTCCGCCAATATAAAATATATATAATTTTAAAAGGAGTTCACATAGGCCTTGATTTCTTTGTGCTGCAATCATTGTGAATCTCCGTATTATGGAGGGATCGGGTCACCATTTAGCCGTCGTTTGGTTGAAACATCCAAACTTTATTTCAAACTATTGATAATTTATGTTTTTTTTTCATATTCTCATTAAAAACTGTTGCAAGTTTAAGCGTTATCTCTATAAGTCGACTTTTCAGATAAACGGCTTTTTGGATTGAAAAGTGTTGGTAAAAAAAGAGTAACACTAGAGCAAAAGCAGATTTCATTTGATTAATATATTGACATGACATTATCCAACTATCCGAGATATAGACATATATTCATTTAAATAATTATGTTAACAGATGAACTTTGATATTACAAAGCAAAGTCAAAGTCATAATATATAAATTATAATGGAAAATTTGTTCCTTGAGGGTTGAATACAATAATTTAAATCAACTTAAATATTAATATTTTTTGTGTTTGTAAATTACTGAACAGCGTGGATCCGGGTTTGAATCACAGCCTAGTATATGGATGTAGTTGCTAGTGCTTGTAAAATATAGTTAAGTTGATAGTTTACAACTATTTCCTATACTGATAATAAGAATGACATTAATGTTTGCAAATTATTGATTTGTTTCAATACAGGAAATATATTTCAGCATAGTGACATAAGTTTTTACGTAAATATTTTGGTTTGAGTAAACTGCTGAGAATTGTTCAACTTTACATTGATTGAAAATAGGAATGAATAAATTCTGTTTAAATTCCACAGAGCTTGTCATCTAATTTTTCATTCACACATCTCATCGAGTAACCCTCGACTCCCCAATTGAGACTTTTAGTCCATCATAAAGATAAAGAGTATCATTACCCTATCGAAGATTGAGCGAAAACCAAAAATGTTTCAGCTCCAATTTAAAGATTGACCTAAGAAATATTTACATTGTCACCATTTGGTGATGGTGATGCTGTTATTTTTGTCACTGCCCCCCAAACAATATGTATTTTCGGTAGCGGTACATTGACCAAATAAACTGAGGCGATGCTCATGACCAAATAGTGTGGACTCATCATCACGTCTATAATGAGCTTAAGAGAGAGAGAGAGGCCAAGAATGAAACCAGCAAATCAGCAATGATAATGACCAAAACGTCCATTCGGAAACCTATTGGTAACAGACAGTTGTACACGAATTTGGACAATTTTGGCAACAATTAAACAAATCATACATACATTTTGGAAGCGGTAAATAATAGTCTACATTTAAACGCAAAGTGTAGTAACATTCTTAGTTTTATTCAACTTCTAAATTATTATTCATAGTAGGTCAATTGAATCTTATTCCCATTGTCATTGTTATGTATATACGAGTCCTTTTCAGATGCCAAAGTTCAATGATTGAATGAGTTTAAAATCAAAGTCAAATCGCCATTGGAAATAAACAAAAAAAGAAAAATGAACCAGAAGGAGATCGCGTTGGAGTGTTATTATTTGAATGTGGAAAAACTGGTTGCTAGCCCACGTACTCATCTATGCCAGACAAGACAAGCCTGCAAAAATTTTCGGATTCGGCCAAGGGATTCCTGCAGTCACACGGTAATCACCGCATCAGGACCGCAGGTTTCCACTGTTGTTGTGATGCAAAGCTATTATACACCCTTGCACAAGCTCGCAGACCATATGCATGGAAACAAACGACGATCGACAATGCAAAAGCCGCAAAGCTGGAGGAGAAGAGGAAGAAGAAGAAGCTGCTGCTTTCTAATTATGTGTTATTATGCAATTTTTGCATACCCTCTAACCCGAAGGGCAGACTGAGCATATTAACCTCGTACATAACATGCAACAGAGAAGGCTTTGAGCACAAAAGGGTGTCAATGCTTCCACCTGCAGGACGCAAAAGGAGTGCCAAATAGACGCTAATTACTCAACCACGACTCCAATTGTCTTTCACACAACTCCGTGACTTCAAAGGTATCCCGTAGTCGATGCCCTTTGTACTCTAGCAGTCTAACTTGTCTCGCTTTTATAACCCTACAAAATGTTTTGTGGTCAGGCTTGCAATTAAGGGAGGCAGACGAACCATATGTATGCGGTTCCAGCATGTACATATATATGTTTGTCAATATCTATGTATATGTGGGTATGTAGATAAATGTGTGTATTGAATTATTTTAATGATTTATCAAGAAAGCATTTCATGTTTAAATATGCTTTAAGTTGTAAACTAGATTCATATTTAAATTGTTGTTCTATTCTTTAGCCTCATTATAAACCTTCAAAAAAGATACCGTAACTAATGTCTAAATCGCATTGTGGGTGTCACTTTTAGCGGCAACGATTAGAAAAAGTATACGTATCTGTATATCTGTTAGTCTAATTGAGCTGTTTTTATAGGCAAAATTTATGGAGACCAATTAAGCAATTGCTACTCATTTTCAAGTCTATATGGACATCATTAAAAGTTGATCCGACCCTCTGGTTTCTTATGATTTCACTTTACCCTCCCCGGCGACTTCTGCCATATTTATCGAGTCGAAATTAATTATTGCGTTCACGTAATTGGCTATGTCTGTATTTATGTGACGGACAATATATATGTGTGTTTACCTGGTTCAGGTATTATTCGCAAACGCTGTCAGTATGCATAATGCTGAGTTACACTCTCCGTCCGCAGCGGCTTGAACTTGAGCCGGAGCCGCTTTGGCCCCCATCAAACTAGTATTCCTATGCGCATGGGCATGTGGAGCATTAAAGCCCCCAAAAAAATAAAAAAAAAAATAAAAAATAAAAAGAAATGAGAAGGTTCAATGCCCAAAAACTGGCAACGACACAATTTGTATCACACACTGAGAGGTGTTGAACTATTTCAAATGCACGAAGTGGCTTCGAGTCGCGTCTTCCACGTCTTGGAACACGTCCCCGCCGCAGATAATAACAACAGAGTGGAGCACCAATATTGTCACCACAACGATATTTAATTTAATTCTGGGCAAGCGGAGAATTTTCGGCGCAGTTTCACCAACAGCAAAAACAAAAGTTATGCGGAACGTGGTTTCAACACAATGAGAATAAGCGCGTTTAAACATTTGCCAGAGAGTGTCACTCGAATATCATATAAATATTTCTACCACACACACACACACACACATGCAATATTCTGATTAATTAAAATCCATATACTTATTTTAAGAAGGGCATTCGTCTGCACATAAATGGCCTATCGTTGAGATAATTTAAGTAGGTGAGATAGTTTTAACATTGCAAAGGGCAATTAAGAATCTAGATAAACTAGAAAAGTAAGGGAAATTAAACTAGTAATCGATGGCCAAGTTATTCGAAGTGATCTTGATGTGTGCGAGTTATGGTGATTTCAGAATTTGGTCCATTTCAGGTCCTTGACTTAACTACATCAATGGACCGGACCGTTTGCCATATCCCGCCGTGCAAGGTTTTTTTTTTTGTTTTGAAGCCAATCTAATTTAATTGGCGGTATTGAAGATAATTGTTGTTAATTTGTTCCTTTTTTTAGTTTTTTGTTTTTTTTTTTTTTTTTGATTGCCTGGGATCGGCCATATAATATGCCGTCCGATCACGATCACGCATATGAGAATTTTTTGTTCTCGCTCGCGAACCGAAGTCCAAGTTCAGACATGGCCAGACTTTGTTTTTTATATGCACTCCACTGTCAATATCGGAGGCCCCAACAGGTCACATTGTCCACCAGGTTTGAGTGTTTGATATATTTTCAGTACTAATTATACGAGTATTTTTTTTCTTCCCAGTTTATCCCCCCACCATCACAATATCTCTCGCTCGTTCACTCTTTTCCGAAATATGGATCTCTTCTCTCTTTGTTTTCTTCTCTCTTCGTAAACTTGTTTTTGTAGTTAACTACGAGATGGGAGCTATTGTGTGTTTCTCTCTCTGTATGTGTGTGTGTGTGTATGAGCCAAGAGGTGTGATTGCGGGTGATTCAAAACTGTAATTCGAAGAAGATGACTCGGAAAGCAATTTGAACAATAAGAGCGGCAAGGCAAAGCAGGGCAAGGCAAGGCAGGGCAAGGCAAGCGAGCGGAGCGGAAGTTGTCGAGACGCCTTTTCACTCATAATTAAAAGAGATTATTGCTGAAGGAGCTTTAACTTATGTATGTACACTAGAGATGAGCGCGTGATTCCATTGGAAACCCAATTCGAAACAATTTTCATGTCATAGCGAGTACTAACTAATATACGAATCCCTAAAAACAAATCCCGCTTAAACAACCGCTCAACAAATGCATACAGTGATCTCTCATTATCTTGGACGGAATTAGTTCAAAGTAAATTATACAGGAGTAACGAACATATTGAATACCCACTGTATTTCGGCTACCACCGAACACACACACACGCACACATGCACATACACATAATACCTACAATTTCTGGGTCTGGTGTTGGAGTTGGAGATGGTGTTGGTGTTGGCTCGGTTTGGTTTGGTTAGGTGCCTCAGTGAGTACCTGAGTGCGCGTCGCTCCAAGTGGAAGAGGAAGACGATAATGATTCGCCAATTTAATGATAATTTGTCTAATAATTATCCCGTAACTATAATTATGGTCACATTAAAATCCGGAATTCGTTGAAATTTTTAATTTCAACAAATTTGTATGTTGGGTGTGTGTGTGTGTGTGTGTCTGTGCCCATCGCCGCCTTCGCTGTCTATGTGTGCATTCAAACAACAGTTATTTAATTATATTAATTTCACATGTAATTACAATGTTCATAAGCAAGAGCAATTTGTCATCGTCATCAAAATATTTATGTATATATGTACATACACATATATATGTAACTAAGTACATCTTTACCATGGCCAAGAAGATAGTGGTTCATGCCACGCCCATTGGGGATCACTCCTACGACACTAGGAACAGACAATTGTTTACTTTTCTTGTTTATCTCTCGGTCCACTTGTTGGGATATCCTTCCATGTACAAACATATGTATGTAGGTATATACATATATACGATGCGGGAAGGGTACATTAACCCTTCGACTCTGTAGCAAAGTCATTCCAAGTAATAACCATTAAGAGAACTGTATGTCTCCCACTCAGTGGCTTTCAGCCCTTAATTAAGAACGGGTTTTGCTCATTAATAAGCGAATGAGACTTGGCAGCCGAGAAGGACAAATACAAAAATACATCCACTTCTGCAGATAATGCCGTCTTTTTTCGATTTGGCCAATGACAGGACAGAACTTCTGCGACAACTCCAGCATAACATCTAGCTCTGCCCTTTGTCCGGTTGTCTCTCCCCCTCGGTAAAATCTCGCACCAAGCGACAGCATTCGTCGTTGTTGGCCGTCATCTTCGCTCTTCGTTGTTCGTTGTTCGTTGTTAGTGGCCGTCGCCAATTAAACCCCAAAAACCAGCATTGAGGGTGGTTGGCTGCGACTAATTAATGCTTTGCCGGGCAACCCCATCCATGTATGTACGTTGTACATGGACCAGACCGATTGTCATTGGCTCAATTTATATACATATACATATCTATAAATGTTTATCTATATAAAGTTGTAGTTAATAGGGAAAGGTGGGGGTGTGGGTACTTTTAGAGTGAAAACCTACTGATTAGTCCACTGACTCTTTAAAGTTTTCCTAGCCCACGCAATCGATATACGATAAGTCGACCATTCCCATACCGATAATCGGTATTCAATTGGGGATTTATGGCATGTTTTGTTGTCGTCGTCGCCGAAAAGAGAAACAGCAACAACAACATCCACAACAACAATTGTTGTGAATTGTCCGATGGAAATGGGCAGTGACACAACACATAAGCACACACAAATGGATGTGTGTGTCTGCTAGGATATCGCCATCGGATTCGACAGCTGATGTGCGGCCACCACATCAGAACGAGCATTCAACAAGCAGGATTATAGGTGAATGTGCGTACGTTTCAATGTGTGTGTGTGTGTGTGTTTGGAATCCCACCCCTAATGCAGACATTTCGGACAAAAAAAAACCTTTATTGACCGTAAAGATAAAAGCGAACACTTACAGCGAGGAGTAGGTGCTAAAATACACGCACACATACAAAACAAACAAACAAACTGTGGTCAAACATGCGATATATATATATACGTATATACGTGAACGACCACGATGACGCGTCGTCGCCCGGCAACTTGACCCACTCTCACACTCTCACCCACGTTTACAGCACTCACGTGAGTGCAAGTCGGACCGAGTCAGAGTCTGGGTTACCCGGTGATTGCGACAAGCCCAACAAATTGTGAGTGAAACCGAAGAAACCGAAAAATTCTTGTTTCTGAACTAAATCAAGCAATGACGGAAACGGAAACCATGTACAAAAGCTGATCAACACATGTATACACGATTCCAAGTACGCTGCCATGGCCAATACTATTTCACTTGTTCAGTCTAATTAAACACAAATACATTGTCCTTTGACTGGGTACTATTGAAATGGCAAAGTCACATTATAAAGGAGGGCGGAATCTCCGCGGAGAGACACCTTGAAAAAACAATTTTCATTTTCTTTGAATAAATCAAATAAAACAGAGTACGCCAACGGATCATAACTACAATTTATTGTGGTTCGAATGGATTTTGAGTTGGAATGCAAATGAGATGGTCGTCTCTGTCAAATTGACCCCTTGTCCACTTGTCAACTACAACATGTGTGGGTGGAGTCCGGGTCTGATAGCTGAGTCGCCTGAACCAATTAAGTACATGGACACTGTTTACGGCATAGGAAAGTTAATTAAAGCAGTCATGCCAAGAGGGACGCGGGCGCACTCGACTCTCGCTTTGGACGACCAATCAGAAGATGCGACCGCACTAGTGTGCGAATATTCGACGCACAAGCTCCACCAACACTCTCATGCCCATGACATGTGTGTGTAAGTGTGTGTGTCTGTGTGTGAGTTCCATCTCCGTATGAGAACGAGTGGGTGAGATTGGGATGAGAACATTTTATGTACATACATACATACATTCATACAGAGACGGAAGACGTATGTAAGTATGTATGTATATTGTGTATATTTATGAATGTTTGGGAGTGTGTACGACCATCCATTTCTGTAGTATATGTGTGTATAAATTAAAACCAGAGGGCCGGGCTTACTCTTTGGCTATACCATAGATTCCTTCTCCATGCAAATTCATATATTCACCTCGAGCCGCGATAATAAATTCAAAGAGTTGAAATTCATCATAAAACAGATTTAAATACAGTTATTTGAACAACAAAAGCATATATGGCCAAATCAGAGTATTCTCATTAGAAGATAAAAGACAATATGAATAATGGAAAATTTGCAATGTGATCCGAAAAGAAACATCTCCTAATTATGTATAGATGTACATTTACGTATACATACACAATATGTACATATTTATGTATGTACATACATCATTTGAGGGAAATTCAACGCCCGATAATTATGTGCGATATGCAGATTTGTGTCACTATAGCCAAGCCCAGCCAGCCAGGCAGTCTGAGTCTGCCCCAATATGGTTCTGTTTCTTACGCCACGCCTACTTTAGCTGCGTTCGTTAGCTTCTCTCCACTCTCCGGCGGCTCATTCATTGACGCGCACAATACCCAGGTTTAAGAACTGTTCGTTTGTACATACATATGTACATATAAATGAATATATGTTTGTTTGTACGTATGTATATATGAATGTATGTGGGTTTAGGGTTACGAAGCAGTAACTGTAATGAGACCCAGACCCCTTAAAAGCGTTCATAAAACGAGCGCGAGTGAAACGACAAAGCGGTAGCACAGCAGCATCCCATCTACAAAAACAATAAGAACGGCACAATCATTGCCACCCATCTCTGTCTCGCTCACGCTCGTGTGGGAGAGTTAGCCAAGCAGAAGCATATAAAAAGAGAGAGGTTTGTTTATGTACCCACGGCGTATACATAATTTGAGAATGTATACGTATATAAAGAGAGTGCTGAGAGAGTGAGTGAGTGAAAGAGAGAGGGAGTGTGAGCGAGTGAGGCTTTTAATTTAATTAGCATGCCAGAGCCAGAAAGAGAGAAAAACTGCAGTTGCGCTCTCTTTATAACATGCTCTTTCTCTCTTTTTATTATTTTGCTTGCCGTCGCTCTCCAAAAAAAAAAACTTCCACCTCTTCTTCCGAATAATTCGCAATCCTGTCTCCTGCATCTGAATCGGGTTTCTTCGTGTTCGGGTGGTTCGGGTACTAATTCTCATTCTCATTTTCCTTTTAGGTTGTTTTTTTTTTCTGCTTTCGTTGTGTTGTACCCCTTTTTTCTGTTATTTTATGTATGTATGTATTTGTAATTGAACACACACGCAGACACCAGCGCTCGGCTGCCATAGCAATAACGTTGGCTTATGGTGGGGCGCAGCTGAAGCTGTGACTTAAAAAGAAAAGCAGCAGGAACACAACGTTGACGTCGCCGTCGACGTCGACATTTGCACGATTTTTCTCCTTATATCATCGTCTCGTCTCCTCCTCCACAACCCACTCCATCCAGCGGGTGCGAGTATAAATATAATGTAAATAAATAATTTATACATAATGCGCTGACTGCGCCGACTGCGCTTCGTTTCGACATTGCCATCCATGATAGTTGCTATCTCTTTTACCCTTACTTAATGCAGCTTTAACTTAACGTCGTCGCTAGCAACGCAGCAAAGCAGTTTCGGCTTGTGGGTGTCGCTAAAAAGGGACAGCGCAATGCGAAATGAGGGGTGAATGAGCCCCCGCATAGGAGCAAAAGCAGGAGCAAGAGCAGGAACATAAAGTACACAATTACACGCGCGTCGCGTCGCGGCGCTGTCGCTGTTGCTGTCGTCTGTCTCTCAGAGCGACGATTTCTTATTATTTTTTTTCTTTTTGTTGCAGTCTTTTTCATATTTCTTTGCTTTTGAGATTTCTTATTATGGTTACACATTTTCATCTCATTTTAGACCAGGACCAAAGCAGAAAACCACCCACCCTTACCCCGCTGTGGTGCACCCCGCTTTCAAGCAGGCCTTGTTTTGTTTCTTTTTTAGGACTTTTTTTATACCCTGTGCCAACACACACACACACACACACACAATATAGAAGGGTATATTAGTGGTGTGCTGATCATTGTAATTTTTTACTTTTTTCATACAGAGTGTAGAAAATATGTAACTTATCATTTTTAATATAGACAATAAATTACAAAATGTTTTGATATCTAATACAAAACAGATGAAATTACTTCATATACCTACGTATGTATGTATGTGTGTACGGATGTAGATATATTAGAAGATAAAGAAGATACATGTTACACAGATTATGTGTGAGAGTTTCTGTGTTATTGTTAAATTTGTACCTGCGAACCTTTATGCACCTTCATCCTTTGCTTAACAAACAAAAGGAAGAGGGAGAAAGGAACCTTTAGGAGTGGAGAGAACTAATTATAAAAAGGCTCTTGTGCTGTTATTGGAACCAATGGTTTTTATCTACAAATTAAAAATCTTCTTAAATAGAAAATTGTTTAAAAAGGATATATGTATAGTTGAAAAAAAGTGATCGAAATAAATAAAATTTGAACAATAATGTTTGTGGCCATGGTATTGAGGTCTAAATGATTTACAATCAAACACAAATTTTTAAATATTTTTGAGCAACTTTTTTGTTTTTTCAATTTTTTTTAACCAATTCTTACAGAAATAAAAAACAAAACGTTCTAATGACTGATTTTTGAAGAACAGAATGAAAGTTGTAACTAGGATCTGTCAGAGATTGGCCGAAGGATTAAAAGTGTCGGCATTTCCTTCTCCTACAATCAAGAAGTAGAGTTGAATTTCAACGTCTTTTTCATTTCCCTTGGTTTTTACGTTTATAATTTGTTTGCCTCGGTATATGAATGTACACACACATAGAAGAAAAATTGTTTCATCCCCAACTCCTTCTCCTTCGTTTAGTAAAAAGAATAGCTGAGCAGCTCTCAGCAGACGCCACCCCCACTCACATCGGGAATTATTCTCCCTTCTTCCCCATCGCATTTACATAGTCACCCACACTTCCATTCCCAGTCACTCACACACACACACACACAAACAGACACACATACACAATCCCAGGCACAGACAAAAATATTCCTACCAAGAAGCTTTTTTTTATTTCAGTTTCAGTGTCGTTTTTTATTTTAATTTCGTTGTTCGGCATTATCGATTTTTGCGCCTTCCCTTTGCTATTTGCCTTCTTTACATGGCCCGATGCAGAGGCAGAGGACACACGCTGTTGTGTGTGAGTGTGTGTGTGTGGCAAAGGCGAAAGCTCATTTCTTACAAGAAATGAAATTCTGGGGTCTGTCGGCTGTCGACTGCCGGCTGGGGGATGATGTTTTAGTAAAAATGTTCGCATGTACCTATGTATGTATGCACATATATACACATGTATGTATGTATGTATGTTTAATATAATATGTATGCAAGTAACTACACATGTATCTACATACGTATGTAAATTTTCTTTATTTTGGCCACACCCATGCGAACAATTAGTGCGAGAAGAATCCAAGAAAGGTATCTTTTATGCATCTAGATTCTTAATGCCCGGAGAAATCATCTCTGACTGGTTTTACAATACTTTTCAATTATCCAACGCACGGCCGATAAATTGATAATTACAATGGGTTACTACGCCTCGATGAGATGGAAATAAAGCTCGAGCTTGGTTTTAATTGGTTAAACTACGTGTTCACTGCGCTTGCGAATACTAATGCGAATGAGGAATGGAGAAAAGAGCGAACAGACAGTAAATAAATATAAAATTGTATATATTGTATGTATCACAGCCAACATGTAGATTGTAGATACATACATACACACTTACAGTTGTATATATGTACATATATACATACATACATACATATGTACGTATTAAGCGCTTGAGTGCTTAATTGGTTGCTTTTGTAATTAACATTGGGCGAGTAAATGACGACCTAAGAGTTCCTCCCTTTTTCTGGGTGACGATAACGAATCACGGGATTGCGAGATCCAACCAGTAGCAATGCCAAACGAATCAAGTGTGTGGTGTGGTGGATAGGAGGCGAGGGGGAGGAAAGGCAGCAATTAACTTTCTGTACGCGTACTCACACACACACACATACACACACACACCCAAGCCCACATATGGCACTGCAGGCGCAGCAGCAAGGTGGATGTGAAAGCCAGAGCGAGCAAAAACAAAATCAAACAAAACATATGAACATGTGCCAGCCAGCAGCAGCCGCAGCAGCACAAAAACCGATGGGGATGCGGATACGAATGGCATGGGTATGAGATGCTATGGACTGGGATGGGTTGGCAGGGGAATTGGGAAGGTGGAAGTGAAACGACCGACCAATCAAGTTGCGCGTTGGCGGTTGTCGCACACTGTTGCTTTACTCTTCTGTTTTTGCTCTCCATACAGCAGCATCGCATAAAATTGAAAGAGCGTAATATTCAAGTTCTCTTCTCGTTCGTCTTCTCATATCATTGTCTTAGCTTCTCCAATTTCCCTCTCCACACTACTGCTGCTGCTGCGGCTGCTTCTGCTGACGACTACTGAGTTGGGGGCTCTGCTTAATTACTCTGCCGCGACCGAGTCGCGTTCGCTTTTGGCTCGGCGAGGTTCGGTTCCCTCCAAACCCACATACATATATGTATACGTCGTAAGTAAGTACATATCTTTATATGCATGTACATATTTATGTACAAAAATAAAGTGCTCCGTCATTGGCTAATTAGAGGTGGCTGTTAATTAACGTCGAGTCAAAGGGTGATTCGGCATCGCGTCATTGCCCCAAAAATGATTTTAATTGGCCATGTTGTTGACGTAGAATGAGCTAAAAGGGAGAGATTTTCTCAATTAACCCTTGGAACAGGTCCATGTGTTTTTAGCCAAATGGAAATAACACCATCTGATAGAAATACTTTCTGCCCCCAAAGTCAATTCACACAATAAATCCAAATTATTGGATCTTGCCTAAATTTTAGTCTTAGGGCAGGTCAATACTATGATAATATTAAATCAAGTTTTATAATTTAGCGATGAACTTGCTATAGAATGAATCTAAAGACAATAGATCGAAACATTAGTCTGCCGGATCTACATATGTATTATTCCAATAATAGTCAAAGACGGTTTTAGGTCTCCTAAAAATATGTCAATAATTTTATTGTTTTTAAACAAATATAGGACTCTTCCTATGTACGTTTTTATTAAGAATTTCTTAATTTGTTTCTGAAAACCTACTTAACCATTGATGTATACAATAATCTTTGCGATTTGAATAATATTGTTTTGCATAATTTATTAATCGAGAATAATGTGCATCCATTCTGTATTCTTCTTCTGGTCACTTCGAATCTACTCTAAAAATCGCATTTATTATTGACGGTTGTCAACTTTTTCCACATTGTATACTTTTTGTCACAAATGAATCTTATAATAGGTACTTAATGGCAAAACTCACCTAAACAGTCAAGTTCATCCTTAATCGTTGCGCCTTAATTGTTTCTGTTGCATTGGAGATCTCATATAATATATGACCTCATGTGATGGTTTTAGAACTGCATTGTAGATCCAGTTGTTCCGTTACTGTTACTCATTGATATTCCTTTGCGATTTTAATTGCCATTAAAGTAAGAAGGATCTCAGTTCAGTTTGAATTTGTGTGTTTTAGTTGCGTTTTCTTTTGTTAATTTTGATTATGTTGTTGTAGATTTTGTATTGTAGATAATTAATTTAAACGTAAGTAATTTTGTACTGTTTTATTTATTTATTTTATTTTTGTTTTAGACTTAAATATTATAGGAACTTTGAATCGAGCATGTAGCGTGACGAGTTGGGAGTGGTGTACACCTGGAAGTCGCGAAATACAACAAAACGAAAGAAAAAAAATTGTACAATTTAAGTTAACTTTGCATTAAATCGTAATTCACACATTCACATCCTTTTTGCAGTTTACTGTTAAACGGCATCCGGTCGAATTGCGAAGGAACTGCATAATGACGGAAGGAATTCTAATTAAACAGAGAGCAGGATATGGCAGGCAGGGCTAAAACAAAACCGAGGGACCGAAAACTCATACAAGGGACCGCGAAGCAGACGAGAGAACAACACCGCGAACGAGGGTGAGGTGAGGGTGTAATTGCCGTGACCAGTGACAGGTGAGCGACCGACCTGGCGTTCTGAGATGATAGCCAACGACTCTGGCAACGGTAATGGTAACGGAACATTCCACATACTTGGAAGACGAATGCAAATTTTGTTTTAATTCCCCAAAAAGCTACCCACTCATTGGCTGAGCACTTGACAAAACTCGGGGCAAACTGTCGGTCGTCGTCAATTAATTGGGAGAGAGTGAGAGAGAAAACGGTAAAAAAAAAACACACACACACACACACGCAAACGAAAAAGGATAAGGCGAGGCGAAGAGAGAAAATCACCGCTTCTAGCAGTGCTACCTTTGTATGTTACCGCTATACGCACAAATTCTATGTATGTACATATGTATGTATGTATTCACACATCTGTCATATATGTACATAAATGAAACAAAAGCTAAATCAAGTACACACATGTCCCACGTACATATATAGGGTCTTGCACGTTAGTAACTGTATATGTGTGTATGCTGGATCGAAGAGAAAGAGAGAGACCAGATAGTGCACATTTGCGCGGTACGCCCGCCGATTTAATTTGCCAACTTCTGCGTTTTGCATTTTTAATATCAACACTTTTACTCCTAGTTGGCTGCTATAACGAGCGAGACAGTTGTCTCTTTTTCATACATTACACACACACACACAGTCACAGATATGGCGAAGCACACACACACATCTATTCGTATTTGCAATAAGAGGGGCGACGCCAGCGTTGACGCAGCGTCGAAGCGTTATAAAAAAACACACACTCTGGCTCTTTTGCATACTTCTTCCTCTCATGGACCACGTGCTCATTAGATTTGGAGAGCACATCTCGCACCCTTTTTTTGGTCCCATTCTCTCACTCTTTCTCGCACTCTCTCTCTCGCTCTGTCTCTCTTTCTATCTCTCTCTTGCTATCTCTTTTTCTTTCTTTCTTGCTCACCCCTACTGCAGCGCGGCGCACACTCTCGTCCTCGTAGTCCTCTTTCTAAGACTACTTCGGCTTGGAATGCAATTAAAAAGTTTTTTTTTTCTTTTTTGGGTGGCTATCTCTGTTGCTCTTCCTTTTGTGTTAACTTCGTTGTGCTATCTCTTTTTCCCTTGATTTGAATTAAATGTTATTGTTGTTACTATTGTTGTTGCTAGGTATCTATGTCCTTTCGTATATAGATATAGAATATATATTTCTATATGAATTGATGTTTTAGCCAATTTCTCGAGTCTGTTGTCCTAATCTAATATACAGCTTTCCTAAGAGATTTGAAGATCCATAAAGCATCATCAGAGATCGCAATTGGCTTGAGATGAGATGAGAAACGCGCGAATATTAATCAATTTTGTTCCACCGTATGCGGTAAATGCGGTATTCCAAACCCGAATCCCGATTGCATTAGTCTCGGGCGACATTGTGGTTTTGTTTTATTTTTACACCCACACAAACACTTTTATTAAGGCGGTGCACTTTAACGATCGATTTTCGGCGGTTACACAGGGACAGGGACATTTACAGGTACGACGGGAGAGTAACACCTGAAACATGGTAAACTACAGTTATTCCAGGTTCAGTTATTCACTGAGACTGAGACAGCATTCACTTATTCAAGCTATTTTTTTCTTAAATCGAAGGCAGTAATGGATATTTTTAGGTAATAACTCCAACACTACGGTTCTAGGCATTTATTGCCATCGTTCACTTTTGCATTTTTTTATTTTGCACGGCACTTGAAATTGAAAGCATGCGAACTCTCAAAAATTAAAGTATCGTTTTTTAAATACATTTTTCAATTCATATCCCATATTCATTTAATCCAAATCGCTGAGAAACAGGCACGCACTGCTACGGCACAATTAAACACAACTCACCATCCGACTCGCGTCTGACTCGTTCAACGATTTTTTTCGACTGGATTTTTGTTGTTTTTGATTACAGGCAAGAGCAAAAGTATCTTTTGCTTGTGGCAGGGGTCGGCACCGTGCGGGCACTTTTGTTCGGCAATAGGGCAGGGGTCGGCACAAAGAGAGCCAAAACAAGTTGTCTATGTATGCGTGCGCTTGTTTGTGTGCGTAAGTTGATTTACACTGCGCAAATTGCAAGTGGAAAGACAGAGAAAAACTTGTCATTAGGGTACCTTGCATAGGTTACTCGATATTTGGATTTTAAAACATTAATTTTAAAAATAAAAAACCCTCAATTAAAATAAATTGGCTCTTTGTAAACTAAAAATACCTTTTCTTGTATTTTATAATTTAGATAAATGTTATTTACTTTACAGAAACTTTATCCAGCCTTGGAACAAAAAACGTGTCATTTAATAAATTTTGATAAAATTTCAAAAATTTTACCCATTTAGAAGCCTAAATAAAATGTTTAATTTTGTAAATGTTACCACTATCTCTTCTTGGTCTTTGTGGTGAATTTCTATTGTATTGGAAAATTTTGGTAAAAGTTGTCTTGGAAAAAGTAATCATTAATTTCGTCGCGTGTAGCTTGTGCACTTCGTGTTGACTTCGTCGTCCACATAAACTGCCACACGAGCAAGCATAACAAGAGTATCTCAAGCCGCTGTTAGGTTTCCCGTTCAATTTCTGTTCAATTTCAATTCAATTCTCCATGTTAAGAGCACCGGTGGTCTGTTAAGCAAAGAGAGACCCACACTAACAAAAAATGGGAGAGGAAATGAGAGGCAGTTACCTTCTGTTTTGTTTATACTTTTGGCAATCGTTCAATAGTTAAACATTACGATTTTTCATCTTTCCAAAAATTATAAATCAAAATAAAATTTGAAATAATTTTAAAAACTAGACTTTTAAAACATTTTTGAAAATGACAATAGAATTAATAAAGCTGAAACTTGCGACTGTGGGGAGAGAAATCGGAGGAGAGAATCTTAACAGTAACCATGAACATGCGTAAAGAGCAAGGGAAAGAGAGAGAAAGTTAGAGAGAGAGAGAGACAAAGAGAGCGAGAGTAATGGTAATGGGAATGGCAATGGGGGTGGTGGGGATGGGGGTAATTATTGCCACGCAGAGTGGTAATTACGAGAGAGCGAGACAAGATGTGATAAAACAATGTACCAATGTGCTTTATTGTATGTATGTATGTGTGTTTGTCTCTCTGTTTTGTACATAAACACACACACACATACGTATGTACATATATATGTATTAATATATCTGCTCTGCTCGCGCGTGAGTGGGTGCTGTAGTCGATGCAATCATCGTTCATTATTTTTGTATAACTGCCGTCGGAAGTTGCGGCATCAGCAACTGCGGTGTAGTAGTGCGAATCCTGATTCTAGGTAGGACAGGCCTGGAATTTTGTTTACACACTATAATATGAAAATTAAATCTAAACCAAACTATTAAAACACAAATAGGATTCAGGGTTACTTTTTTTCAATTTAGTTCGCTTTAAAATTTATACTAAATTTGGTAGATCTGGTATCTGAATAAATATTTAAACTCTACGATATTTAAAAGATTTCGCTTAGATTTTGGTGAATATCGCTTACACCGCATGAAATTAGCTTGCCAAAGGGAAGCAATTGACACCCCATAAAAAATGTGTATATTGTAAATATAAAATTTACGAAAAGCTTAAATTATATGACCATGCGAGTATATCATTTTGCCTGTAATTTTTCAGTCAGAACAACTTCTATGTACGGTTTAACTTTCACAAAAATGTATGACAAAAATTATATACAAATTTATCAAAAGACAATATCTGATATTTTTGGCGGAACTTTTTACTTTTGAAATGAGATGCTGAGATGACACATTGAATTCAACCAATTAGAGATTTTAGGTCAGAATATCGATCCTAAAAATACAAGCTAAGGAAAATTTATCGACCTATCAGACAAAAAAAAGGAAAGTATATCGACCTATCAAATATTATATTTGTATATACAAATACATATATATCTTCTTATTAAACCTGGTCGGTTGGATCCATCTTTTCAATTTCGATCTGTATCGCTCATCTCTCATCTTGGTAGTAGGTTTAACAATTATAATTTTAATATGTATTTGAATGCTAAATAAAAAAGATAAGTTAAAGATAAAGATAAGAGAAGAGAGGAGAAATGGAGATGGCTTGAAGAAACTGTACTAAAAAATTCGTTAAGAATTTCTGTCTTATTGACACCTTTTCTTTTATTCTGCTTGGAATTGGTAATGAAAGGTTTCTCCCAATTTTTGAACTATTTTTATCTGTAGGTGTGTGTGTGTTGATGTTGTGTGTGTCTGCGTGTCTTGGAGTGGTAAGTTTAGGCAATAAATCTTCCATGTTTCGTCAAAAATGCAAGTTGCAGCTCGCTGATTGGACTTGTGGCAAGGCAAAACTCATCCTCTTTTCTGAGTATCGACACTAACTTCATTTGAATAGCCAACTTGTTGTCAAACTCCATTTTATTTGTTGGTAGCGGCAATGCGACTGCGAGCAGGACCAGGACAAGGGCAGGTGCCGCATGATGCTCCACCCTTTACACATACACATCCAAACATACATACATATGCATGTATGTATGTATGTGTGTGTGTGTGTCTTCGGATGTGTTTGTGCTTGGATTCATTTTCATTGCCGCTGCCATCCCATCATTTGCACTGATACAACGACGTTACACACACACACTCACACATAGTATGTATGTATATGGGGGCAGCACGAGTGTGTATGTATGTATGCTTGATCCTGTATACACACACACACACGCACACAGACATTCATATATTCTCATTTCGCAGTTCGCAGGAAAAAGTCACACTCGACTACCAAAAAGAGAAGACACATAAAATTCGCGTCTGCGTTTACGCTTTTAAATATAAATGAACAATATTCTGTTGGTCGATTTTGTGGCACCGACTTTAGAATACCCTGTCAATAAGCTTCCATAAAATTAAACCAACTCACAGTATCATTCTCATAAACATAGAGTATAAGAAGTTCAGCTCAACTGGCAGCAAATGGAAGCAAATGATGGAAGTGGAAAGTGGAGTGGAAAAGGAAGAGGAATAAGAAACCCCTTTCCTCACAGCCCACACATCCAATTGGACACACATACACACCACTCACATGTACCGTAGATGTATGCATGTATGTAAGTACACAGGCATGTGTGTGTGTGGTGGTTGGGGGATTTTAGAATCTCCATCTCCTACATCTCCAGCAAGCCGCCAGCAACTCTGCAGAACGGCATTGACGATGGCAGAGCCCTCGGTTTCGTTTCGTGTTTTTTTTTTTTTTTTTGACTAACGAGCAAGCATTTTTAACTCCTTCGCAATTATGTATGTATGTATGTATGTATGTATGTATGTATGTATGTATGTATGTATATTGGGGAGTATGTAGATGTGCTTGCATACATAAGCGTATGCTGTATACACACATACGTTGCTACATATTACATACACATATGTACATATACTCACACTCATCGTATGTACATACGAGTTTTGCTCATTTCGCGGTCCTAGGTGGGCGGCAGTGGGTGGGTTTTAAGCACGTCGACTGGTTGGTTGGCTGCTGCCGTCAGCAGGCAGTTTTCCTTTTTAATTTCACGTGAAAACGCTGCGATTTTGAAACTGTGTGTGAAGCTTTATGTATTGTCATGGGGTAAGAGTGGGTGCGAGAAAAAATAAGGAATACTAGCATATATATACATACACATACATATATATATGTATACTATATGGAGGTAAATATGTACATACATAAGAATGTGTACCCAGACAGCTCAAAGGCTTTCCGCGTACTGTACCCATCGTAACGAACAAACGAATAATAACCACACTTTTTGGCAATAACTTTTTCAGTTAATAATATACATAGGTATGTAGGTAGGAAGCCCACCTCCCGATATGAAAACACCAAACATTCTAAATGATTGAAATCATTATCAATAATTATTAAGAGAAATCACCTCGCAAGTTTAAACTTACTCCATTCTTAACCGACTTCATGAAAACATTACCAAAAAGATTGTTTCATAGACATCAAAGATAAACACCTTGACTAGACATCGTCTAGTTGTAATTTCTACATAGTTGGAATATATGTACAAAAGCAAAAGACAAAACACTTCTAATGATAGAACTCGAAATATTAGACAACAAGGTATATTTTCTCAAATGATTGATATATTTTAAGGTGGTTCTGACTATAGTTACTACAGTTACACCTTGATTAACTTAAATAGGTAAATAAATAGAGATTCAAAAGATTATTCAAGAAACAAAAGTTTTCTTCATTCTATATAGGACAAAAGGTGCATGTAAAATTGTAACAATATATTTGCTAAAACCGCAGACTGTCAAAGTATAGTTGTTACCTTATCCTAAGGCTTTCTTGTTTACAATTGTGACAAATATAATATTATCTACACTAAATGTTCCTTCATTACAGTACAGATGCTTCAGCTTTTTATAAGTTTTAAACCGCATAAATGCTTAAAATCCACAGTACTTGTTTCTCTTTTTTTTAAATAATATATGTAAATAAACAGTAACAATTAATTCAAATGGACAGTTCACATCACTCATATGTTATCAAATGATTATGTTTTTATAAAGTTAGTTAGCACACATTTACCCAACTCAAATGCGAACTTTTTAAATTTTGAGGAAAATTGAGGAAAAGGCATTCCAAATTCTTCTCTGGAAACACAAAAATCAATTTTTCACTATTCTCATTATTTGTAGGAGGATTGGTTAAGACCGCTTTGACTGAATGTAAAAATTCCAATATTTCTGTAATATAATGTACTTCATTGTTTTCAGGAACCCAGGATCTTTAACTATGATGTTCACTTAAATAAAACAATATCTAAGCTTATGTGTTTAAAATCAGATTTCCCTCTGTATTGAGTCGATTGTTCAAAATTTACGCGATGCTATAAGAATTCAGTTAAGTTTCCCCCATATCTTACTTTATTTAAACATTTTTGTTACTACTAAACCTTTAAAAATAAAAAAGCTAATACTGATCAGATAATTTTTAATACTTATGTTTGCGGATTTTTTAAAAACAATTTATTGTTAACGGAATATTGAGCAAATTTGGATAATCCTTATCATCTAAAAAAGTCTAATTGTATTTTTAATAGTAAGTACCTGGACTAGTACTTATGTTGTGTATTAATTAGAGTAAGCCGTTTGGAAATTCTTTTTATCGTCTCTCGTATCTGCCTGTTTTCCATCTATTTGTAAGGAATCGTAAGACAATTCTCTTTAAAAGAATGACAAAAATATATTGAAGCTGAATTTCCATATTGTCGGCTGTTCCGGAATCGTCGTAAAGATTATTCCATTTGAAATGCAAGATTTTTGTAGATCTATTATTTCACCATCCCAACATTTAATTTGTGAAGCGTATTTCTACAACCACTAAGTCTTTAAAAGTTATCATTGGATTCAAAAATCTCAAACAACCCGATGTCAATTCGGACATTAGCAAGGCTTTTAGTCTTTTTTCTCTTCTTGGGTTTTAGATTAACTAACAAATAGAATGCAGCATGTATTTTTGAAGTCTTCTTTTTCGATTGCACTCATGTGGCAATAGGTATACCTTAGTATTTATTTGGGCCCATTGCTTTTCACACTTGCATCAGTCATTATTAATTTGCAGGTGCTTATGTATGAAGACGATGTAAAACTTTGTTTCAGTCTCAAAAAACCGATTTCAAAAGGTTTTAGTCTTGGTGCCACCATAATTCGTTAAATCTTAACACTTAATAGAAGGTAATAACTGTTCATTGTAATTCTCCTCACCTGGTCACTTCATTCCTAAACGAAATCTTATTAGTTTGAATGATTTGGGACCATTAATTAACTTTCAACTCACATATTTCCAACCAATCGCAAAGGCCATGGGTGATCCCGGTTTCATTTAAAGATGGCCAAAGGACTTCACTTGTCTGTTTTATCTCAGAGTATGGATACTGCATTTGGTCACCTTAATATGAGGTGCAATAGAATAGGCGGGGGTCGGATTGTCAGTTTCCAGAAGATTTTTATTTCTTCTCCAGTTAACCCTCCAGTTAACCCTTCAATGACGAAATAGAGTCGTCTGAGTTTTGGCTAAAACTAATCTAAGACTAGATGATCTAAGGATTTATTCAGGTCTACTATCAAACATCGCCTTGCCTGAATCTTTTTGGGTTTTATTTTCTGATTACAACCTCCTATATCCTGTAATCTGCAATATAATTATGCATTCCGATCGGAGATTGAGTCTTTCCATAAAAAATTGGCCATTATGTATGTGTTGTCCCTACATTAAAGAATAACCTTTAATATAAATTGATTGTTTAGTATAGAGATTATCAAATCCAGAATTCAATTCATTATGTTAGCTAAGACATTTCAGAGTTTTGGTTTGGCTTAAGGTTTTATTGAAGGAATTCCTATATGCAAATAAAATTGACTATTTTTAATTTCTTTCAATTAAAATACTATTAACAAAACAACTTTTGAATAATTTTAAGCGATGAATCATTCGGTTCCTTGGTCAATGAAGAACCCAGAATACGAAATCGTGGGATCTGCAGGATAGATGTCCTGGACAGTTTTGCTACTTTAATTAGTTTTGGAGTGCTGCTTGGAAAGACTATGCCAAATAAGTTGTTTTAATATTTATATATAATTGTCTAATTCAAATAAGATAATATCTAAAAATATACATATATATAATATTCTTCTACTAAATGCATTTCCTGTTTCTTTTTAGCTCCTTCGGAGGTGTTATTCAAGGTCTACAACAAATATAGATTTCTTTAAGTTTTACATTACTCATATCTGTTACATAATTCTTGGCCTCAATCTGGCATTAATAAAGGATTGATAAAAATCAAATTTGTCGTAGTAACAACAACATCTCTTCTTCCTTATTTAGCCCATTGACAGCTGTGGTTTATATATTATAGTCTGATTGGTCCGTGTGTTGATCGTCCTAAACTAAACTAACACTAAACAAACGGTTTTAGAAGTGGTCGCCAGGCATGTGGACCATTACCTTAAGGTCTTTTCAACATTATCTTAAGGTCTTCTAATGCATTTCATTTAACCGTCTTTTTTTGCTGCATAACTTCATAAAAACTTTCAGCTCTTAATATTAGGTAAGTATTCGTAATGAAAGTGTATGAAATTGTGACTAGATGGATTATTGTGGATATGTAAGTGTATATGTAAGTAGTAGTATTTGATATATGCTACCATTTTTTCCTTCCATAATTTAAAGAACAACTAAAACGTTTCTTAGTAACCAAGAGCAGTGTCGTCTTAACTAATTAGCGTGCTTTCTAACACACTCACAAAACCAGAGACATAGTGCATAATGTTTGCATATTAATTAATTACACAAATCATTAACAAATAATTGTACGCAGAGCAGATGCCTGGCGACCACTCCTAAAATCGCTGGTAGGGAAGTGGATAGAAGAAGGGGAGGGGAAAGGGGAATGGGTAAACATGGGCATGGGCTTGAGTGAGGTAATGAAAATGATTGTTTGACTGTTAGAAACCATAGTTTCTTCGTGCTTATCACAAACACACAGACCAGACTCAGACTCAGACCCAGACCCAGACACAGACCCCAACACCATTCCGACACCAATATCAAGTCACAGAAATGTAGGTATCTATGTATATGTGTATGACAATCGCTCACAAATACATGCACACCCATACCTGCGGACTAAATAGGCATTTTAAATAAATACAGGTGATCAAACAAATCGTGTACGCGGACTTTTCAAATCGGTTTATTATTGGAGGTAATGCATTTGCCTCGTACGGGTAATATGCATCCCTCATGGGCATACCAATTCGTATGCATGTTAATTATAATTTCGGAAATGAATTAGTTCAATTTCCTTTAGGGGAGAAGTGAAAATGTGACTATAAATTTATTTGAGTTCAAATTATATAAAGTTGAATCAGCCAAAAACAAAGATAGCAACGTCTATTACATTGGGTCACAGAAGTACATAGTTCCCGTTGGGTTTATAGTTTCTATAGAACTGATCCCATCAAGCTTATCAATAGAGGAAGCGAATTTGTAATAATAAATATATTTTATTTATATACCAATTCATGAGTAAGAAGAACTTCATGCCTGGAGAAATTCAAACTTCAAGACGACTTCGATATACCATGCACAAGGTGAAACAACAATTTGATAAGGGTCTTATAGACTCCGATATCTGGTACTCATAGGGACGTGCAGGGCTAAGTTGGATCGGATGTTGAACCTGAACAAGAATCTACTTTATATTCTGCCAGGTTACTCTAGCTGGATGGTACAAAAATATTCAAATTTTATGAAGTTTAGGATATAAAACAATCATTTTGAAATTAATAAAACACAACAAAAAAATACATTTTACCTATCATTAAAAGATAATATAATGTTGACAAGTAATTTTAAATATTTTTTTTATTGATTTTGTGTTAGTTTATACATTTTTTGTATTGCGAAATCACATTATCTAATGTGCGTGTTGAGCCGATTTTATATAGCAAACTGCTTACATAATACTATTGTCGACCGATTCAGCCGTGTACAGTGAAACTTTATTTTATTCACCTACACTTGAATTATGTTTAAATTGGATGGCAAAATAATAATATAAAGAATACAACATGGCCTTAGCTGATTTAATATTTTCGAAAAATAATGTTTTAAAAAGAATCTAAGCAAATCACTTTCAATTTGGCCTCCATTTCATCATTATGTAGTACATATGTATATATTTCAATCCTTGTGATTCCCTTTTATTGGGAAATCCAATCCAGAAAAAACATAAAAATGTAAATACTTTATAGTGGGGAAAATGCTGTTATCATCATCAGTCAAATAAATGGAAAAACTAAAATATATCTGTCACCTTTCACATAGGAAATCATTTATCTAACTTTTCCAGTCAGCTGAGGTCTATGTACCTTAACCAAGTTAACCAACGTCATACCTTCTTACGAATTTTAGACTCGTGATTTCTAATTGCTCCATTGACATTGCCAATTTAGCTCTGATGTAATTGTGATGAAGCCATCAACCTTTTATAGGGCACATTTGTCACTTAAAGACACCCAAACGGGTTTTTCTATCATTTTCGATTTTTGTTAACCAAAAAAAAAAAAAAACCCCAAACCAATTGAATAACTTTTTGGTAGCATCTAAAATAAGAATCGCATACGATTGTTTTGAAGATTTTAATCTGTCTTGCTATTTTGAATACCAATTGTTTACCTTTCTATAAGTCGATAGGTTGTCTTTGTCTGTTTCATTTTGCTCTCTTTGTTTCTGGGCATAGTTTTGGAAATGAGAGTCAAAGTGTTAAATATGTATCTACATATATTTCTCGAATTTGAAATACCACGTGGCTAATGGTAATTGCTGGTTGTACCTACATAGATGTCACCACAGCCCAGCCTACAGATTAATCTCACCATCTTCATTCATGGGTTTGGTTTTAGTTTCTGTACCCAGTCCGCTGTCCCCCACCCCTGGTGTCCCCCATCTCTAACTCTCAGTTGGTCCACACCGGTGACCGGTTTGCTTGCATATTTATGAATTCATTCAGATGAGGTCCCCATTCATTAACCCATCAGTTTTATCCGATTATCGGTGTGAGCGAGACAAGCGCGATAGTTTTCACAGTTCGAACGAATTTGTGATGAGTTCGTACCGTAACATTCGAGGCGATAAAATGCTAATTTGTCCAAATGTATAGCGGATCAGGGCCCAGCGTCCGCTACACTTGGCCACGGGCACACACCCATATAATAGACATACATATATGCATATGTATATCTGTCGATCTGTCGATCTGTCCCTCACTCCATCATCCTAATAAGTTTGATAGTAATTTCTTCTAAGGACAGCCTCAGCTGAAAACTTGCAAAATCTATCTCTTCTATCATGAAGCTCTATTCTAAAAGGGCGTGGGATCATAGGAGTACAGGTGTCTCTGTATGTAAGTGTGAGTGTGTATGTGGTGTATGCGTGTGAGTGTTTCTGAGTCGAAAGTATGAATGAAATCGTAAATTTGAGAGTTAATAAGCAGCGTGAATACGATTAGAACATATTAGTAGGTAGGTGGTAGTGGTACCTGCCTTAAATCACATAACAAGAGAGTGTGTTTGGGTGTGTGTGTGTGTGTGTGAGTTGCGTTTATTTGTTTCTGTGACTGCGTCTGTATCTGTTTTTTGTCTGACCATAAATATTTGGTATGTGAATGGTCATCTATGGACCTGACAGATTAGAGCGAGCCCCAGTATCGCCTATCCAGTTCGATTCGATTGTGCTTATGATTTCGATTTCTCTCGTGACTCTGAATTTTGATCATTTGTATTCGAATTGATGTCGTTTTTGTTCCACACACCAAACACCCTGTTCAAATGAAATTGTTAGGGTATATTGAATTGACCGCCAAGGAGATTAAAATGACTTTAAATCGGGGCACTCGTTTCGATTCCTTTTTATATCTAGTCAAATGGATTTATGTATGCCTTTAATGCAACACAAAAATGCCACCTTGGTAACTAGACAGACAACTAAAGGGTATCGCCAAGTCGACACTCTGACTTATCGTACGGAATTTGTTGTTGATTTTTGTCTTTTTATTATTAGTTTTTGTTGTGTGCCCATGTGGGCCCATACCCCATCCGATGTCCCATTGATATTGATACAACGACAACTGAGTGTTGGATCTAAAGTGATCAGGTTATATTTATTGATACTCCGTTCCCATTTTGATTGTCAAGAATTACACCAGCCCCGGCCAGTCCAGAGCCGGGCTCATACTCTTCGCCGTTCATCCCACTCATTTCTAGCTCTACCTCTACCTCCTCTTCTACCTGTGTCATTTGGACCAACTCTAGGGTTGTTTATACAAACACTGCTGAGATGATAATAACATTATGGATGTTGTGCACCGGTTAGATTGTGTGAACTTTAATGTTTTTGTTTTTGTTCTTTTCCTGCCCATGTTGGTTGTGTGTGTGTGTGTGTGAGAATTCCTAATTGCTTCTTTGGAGAGTTTTTGAGCATTTTACATATTTGTTAAAATATGTATATTATTTTCTTTGTGAATGAACCTAGTCAGAGAATTTTTAGTGTCCACACTCTCAATATGAATCAAATCAATATATATATCTGTGCCTATATAGGAATCAGCAATAAAATTAAAGATTAGTATCTCCTAGATCGCTGAAACCAAACCCATTAAGATTTTCATAAGAAATATTAGTTTGCAACCAGCTTTTTAAGTAGGTTTAGTAATTAAATAATTTTAGCAAACTGAGTACTGACTAAAATTATTAAAACTAGCCAACTAAGCGAGATAGCCAGTATTTGTTTGTAAACAGAAATTCAAAATCTAAATTTGAACTAAGATTTTTAAATAGTTATTGTATTTGGCGCTACAATCACATTTCCTCATTATGTTATTTAAGGGTAAATTTTTTGAGCGAATTAGTTAATACTAATAATAATACATAAGAACATCTAACTAATTTGATTACAGAGATTTAGTTCTTTCTAGCAGACTAGAATTGCAAGTCCATACCAACACTTCAATTCCAAAACTAGTTGCGAATTCTAACTGGATGAAACCAGAAAAAACAAGCATAGGTAACAACTCAAACGTTCATAGTCCGAAAGGGATGAGCAGATTAGTGGAAGAAGCATCGTTTATATATATATATTTGGAAATGGTTACACACGTAGTGCGCTTGTAATATTGACATCGAAGTGTTTAAAAATTATCTTCCTTTGGTTTTAATGTAGTCATGATGTGGAGGTATTTGAAATAGATGTATCTATTTTAGATCTGTCTTTGCGTAGACAACCACTGAGATAATAAGGCGAAACGATGAAATTTCAATTGAAATACCTCTGTAGATACATACAAAATGTACTATAAGGATGTATGTACACACGTATGTAAGTGCTGATAGCAACAACAATAGAGGAAAGCAAACGTGAATGAACTGAACTTGACCGAAATTTGACGTACACATATATGTAGGTGTGTGTGTGTGTGTGCGTGTGTATATACAAGGGTCGTGTTAGCAACCTTCGGCTGGACTCGCAACTTGAAAGTGGTCAAGGAAATGGACAAAAAGTCAGAATGGACATCGTACTTCTGGCGAGCTCTCGGGCGACTTGTGTTATCGCAAAACTTTATCACCTTGTAATAAATTTAGGCGCGTGCCACGCCAACTTGCCAGTGGTGAGTGTGCTGCATGGGCGTAGGCATGACATTTGCAAAAGGATAACTTTCCATACGAGAATCGCTTCAAATTGATCGCTCTGTAGAGTGGGTAGTGTAAAAGTAAGCTCCAGTTTGTTGCATCGAATAAATCATCACTTTGGAATCCCCTTTTCCCACGACTCTGATGCCCGAACTCTATACCTGACTCTGGCGGTGTTTCTATCCCTTTTCATCCACCATCCCAATTGATGGGGAATTCCTCACTCTAAACTGATTTTTGCTCATTTGTAGCCTTTCGCTTGCGGCAGAGCCCCACAGAGGCCGGCAAAATGTCATCATCACCATCATCATCATCATCATCAGATACCTACGTATGTATGTATGTATGTATGTACATAGACGGGTCTGCGTCTGTCGGACTATCGCTTTGTGAGTGACAGCTGATTCTCATGGCTCAACACGCACAGCCAGTTGGAAATCAAAACAAAACACAACACAACAAGGACACGGAAAACTTCAGGCAAACAGGAAAAGTTCATGGAAAACCCGTTGGAGTTGAAGTCAACGTAGCCACTTGACCATGACTGGTTAGTTATTAAGGAAACAACTTATTGACTTATATGCGGTGCGAAGAACCGTGCGATGGCGATGCTGCTTGGCTTGGCGGGGGTGTGCTGCTTGGGTGGTGCGGGGGGAGGGGTGGGATGTTTTTAAATTCTTCAATTAAGTTCGTTAAGTGCCTTTAACAGTTGACGATTTACGGTTCTTAATCCCAAATTAATGCCTAAACAAATCTGTGCGGGTAAGCCTAAAGTTTCTTTATTTGCCTTGGCCCCGCCCCCACCCCCACCCGTACCATCCATGCCTCTGTCCATTTCCCGATTATCATTTCACTTGCCTATCCTATTTGTGTACCCTGTACGTAAATTTCGAGGCCATAAAGTCTTTAGTTCATGCTATCGATCTTAAGAGGGTATCGTTAGGTCGGCATACCGACGTAAGCAGAGCCTCGTAATTTTTTATTTTACTTTGATTTTAATTCCGGAAGTCAAACGCCTTTGTCTCGCCAGAGTCGTCTCCCCTATTTTGTGAATGTTAATTTTAAACTCTGTTAAAACAATTATAATTGAAACGCAGCCGCAGACAGAGCCGCAGCCGCCGATGAGAGTCGGCTTCCCTCAGCTCTGGTACTCGACCATTCGTCCGTTTGGTTCGCTGTCGCCCTTGACCGGAATTACCAGCATAATTATGCATTTAGCATTTTGTGCCACTATTACCGCGACAACATAATTAATTAAATTTCTGTTAAATCTCTTCAAGGGCCCAGATTGCCCTTGCCCAGAAAATGGGAGAAAAGCAAACCGGAGATGAATACGGAGTTGGATATGCTCTCGGATACGGACAAAGAGCAATTGTCGTTACTTTGCACAGTGGTTTCAGTTCCATACGACTGTAAGATGTCTACAGAATAAAAATCATATTAGGTTACTATATGATTTGGAAACCATCAGATGAGATCCTGTCTATAATCTCTCTTCCGTCGTTAACTTCTTGTATTAGTCTTTAACGATAACTTTTCTCAGATGAAAACAGATAGACGTCTTTATTTTAATCGTTTCCATTTTTGCTGACCATCAAATGTAAATATCCTTAAAGGATAGGAAATACTTCTACCTAATAATTCCTCTCTTTCAACTACTGATCTATTACTACCTCTTTTCTCTGTTATCAAAGAAATCTCTTCCACTTTATTATTAATAAAGTAATTAATGAATGACAGATTCGCTCATTTACTTCTGGTCTTGGACACACTGTGGATGGCTTGAAGGACCCCCGACCCCGTCTTTTAAGTTAAATGTTGATTAAAACAGATTCATTCGGCTTTTGTGTTATTGTTATTTCAATGTTGTCTTGTTGTTGTTGTTGCTTTATTCAATCACCCGCACCGGAGCGTATCCCGCACCCGAATCTATATGTATGTGTATGGTCAGTAATTGTTTCGCTTATATTGATGGAAATCTGTAATTGATTGTATTTATTATACTTATATACTGTATGTATGTATGTTTGTTCCATTTGAGCTGGTCGAAGGTTACGGAGAGTTGTCCCGGCTCTGAGTGCATCAGACAGAAGTTGCTTCTGCCACCATGAACATCCAGGTATTCTCGATGTATACACACATACATACAAATTCGACAGCGTCATTATCAACACAAAGGATCGGCAGCAGCATCCAGAGTTCCTTTTCAGAGAAAGGGAAGAAATTGCTGAGCAACAGGCAACATTTGGCACCCAAAGCCAAAGGCAGACTCAAAATCAGAACCTAGCACTATTCATTGATGGATTTAAATCCATCATTATGATTTGGGATTCTGCGAGTGGTGAGTTTGTTGTTTTTAGAACTCTTTGTGTGCAGCACAGGTGGACGCATCTGAGAGCAGGACGGCGAGAGCGTCTCCCTCTCTCTCCCTTTCTCTCTTTCCTCCTCACTTAACTGTTTTGCTTATTTAGGGTCGAACAACTCAGGTAAAAGATTTTGTTACACATGCTTAGTTTCCGGTTACAAATGCGTCAAAGGCATTTCTCGACTCTCCCATGCAGAGTATTGTAATTTTGCGTTATAAATATATGTATATATAAATTCTTGATCAGCATTGACATTCGCCAACCTCCACGCAATGGTTTTTTAGCAATGATTTTTTTGGTGGGACATTCGCTTAAAGATAGGTTGATCATAAGGGTTAGAGATTTTACGATCCAAGAAATATATTTTATATACAGACAACTTCGAATATACCGAAAGGGTCTTTCGACTTTAAATTCTTGATTCTTTAACCTTTTTTACATTCCAAACTCTTGTAACTAATTACATAAATGTAAATGCAAATAAACATACCTAATTTACAAACTATTGCAATTTTCCTAAATCTAGAAAAAGACATGATAAAAATGTGCAAGACACAACAGAAATAAAGAGTTGAAATACGTAGTTTACTTAGAAACAATTGACTGACTGACCGTCAAAAATGAAATAATAAACCAAATAAGGCCTTCAATTCCAACATAATGGAAACTGAACCTTATACTTACATACATTCATATATATAGCCAATCGTTGCCATACTTTCGTTGGTTAAGAATTTGTTAATATTTCTTTCAAACGCGACACTAAAAGGTGAGCTGCTTATCTGTATAGCAGACCAAAGAATCCAGAATGAAGATGTGCAATGGTTATATTTTCAATGCTAAAACTAGTTGGGAATTACAATTACGGAATTACGGAGCAAATAAAGAAGATTGCCAAAGCTAGAAATATCAGAGTTAAAATTAACAAATTAACCATCACGCCCTGTTAAAGGGCGTAGCATACATATGTATATAAAAATGAAATTTTTGGATACCTAACGTTTATGAATGTTGATCAATATCCATGTAAATTTTTTGATTGGTGGTATCTGGTAGAAATTGTCAGCAGTAACCCCAAGCCCAGGAACCCAATTTTTATCTTCATCTCACAATTAATGCACTAGTATCCTCCACATATGTATGTATATCCTTTCAGAGCTCTTTGTTTTCATACATATGTATGTAGGTATGTATGCACATATAATATGTGGACAAGAGACGCAGACAATGCGTTCCAACATGGCAACGATTCGTATACTCTAACGGAAATGGGAACATTCATTTTGATTAGAAGATGAATCTTCTTGATCAGTAGAACAATGTTAGCATATATATGTATATAGCGATGCCCATTGTAGCTATAGTTCCAATAGAATGGAAAATACAGGGAAAATGGAATCCCAATCGGATGGCTTTATGTTACTCGCATTACTCGGACAAGGGTATACAAAGTTCGGCACTGCAGAAGTTAGCCGACTTTCTGGTTGACATTGGTCTTAGTCTTGGCCCCGTCCGATTCTCCTCCAACTGAGCCACCTCAGCATTGTATTGAACACACCAAAGACATTCAGTGCCTCAGAGCTTTTTAATCCTGGCGAGAACAATGCTGCCTGACGCGCTGCTACGGTATTAAATTTATTCACTGATTTATGCAGAAAAATTTTAATACGATCTTGCGAACGCACAAATGTATAAAGGTGCCGGAGCCTGGAACATAAACGAGTTTCTGCTGAATCTTGATCTCTTCGATCCGAGTAAGAGTCTCCACGCAGAATTGCAAATATATAACAATTCTTTATTTCGTCTTTTTTTTTCGTTTTGTTTTTGGTTGTTAATCAAGTCCGTCTGTGGACGAGGGTGGAAATGTGCCTAGAACTTGAAAACTCGCTACCAGCACAATAGAATTTTAACAATTTTTCCTTGCTTCTTTTGCGATAATTAAATTGAAAAATCAAGATCAGAACTAAACTGTGATTATTGAACAGTGAAAATGTGTTGGTTGGCAGGGTTGAATTTTCGTTCGCTTGACTTTCGGTGAAATATTCGATTCATTTCCTTTCTACTTGGTCTAAATATTAATTTGACTTTCTTAAAGGTCGATGTCGTCGTGGTTGTGGTGTAATTATTGGGGAACGAATGTCACACATACATACAAGCATACTTACATAAGTGAATTGGCAATCAGAAACATACCAACGGGGAAGGGGAGGGGAGTGAGGACGGTGGTCCGTTAGGGGTTTTCGCGTGTAAATAATTGATGTTATCGGATGTGCCGGCGTTCATAGTGGATATCATTCGTGAAAAGGGAACGGATGGGCCAACTGAGCATAAATGACATTCGTATTCCTTCGATGAATCCGAATTCATATTCATAAAAAGTGAATTAGCAGCATTGGAATGGCACAGGAGTTGGAGTTGAAGTCGGGAGCATGCGTGGGCGTGGGCGTGGACCCGGAGATGGTCCCGGTGATGGCGCTGTTGCCGGAAAGGGCGAACGTATGTAATTTCCATCAATTTTCGCAAAAACGAAATGATAATTCGGGCCGCTCACTCGAGCTTTCACAATAATTATGCAACTCGAGCAAATAAATGCTGCCCCTTTATGGATTTTACGACCACTTCGACTAGGTATCTGAGCACTAAGGAGGCTGTGACTTATGCTTTTAGACAAGATTAAACTGCCGCCGTAGCGAAATTAATTATATCCCAATGACATTGCGTAATGACCAAATTCAGCAGTCTAAGGGATGAATACATAGACATTTGTATGTGTGTGTAATCGGTTTGAATATGATGAATAGAAATTGGACATTATAGTCAACCACATCGATATCGAGTAAGCCGAAAATTGGAAAATGAATTGTTACCATTCGATTTTTCACTGAAATTTGACACAAAATCAAAGTAAAATTATCAAACATTTATCGCTTATACAAATAATACTTTATCTTGAGAATGTTCACACTTCCGAAAGGAACGTGAGCTAAACGCCACAGAACTAACAAATCTCAGACCGAGTCCGAGACCAAGACCGAGCCGTTGCCGTTGCCGGCGCTGCGACTCCTTTTATTGATGCAGTTAATCGTACATCTTGGCACGCACGAACGCAAAGGCACAGAGCCAATGCCCAGCCAGGAGCAACCATCCCCCATCCAACCAGGCCAGATGGCGCAGGGCGCCACGTTGAGCGTATATCGTACAAATGAAGTTCCTGTAAATTTCCGGTATACACCAAGGTAAATTAAACAAAGGCAATTAAAGCGTTAATGCTTTCGACTCAGAGTCCGTCGTGGTTGGGATACGGATACCGTTCTTGTCGCACCGTTGTCGACAAGGACAAAGATGTGGATGATAACCTCTCGACCGTCATGCTCCTCCTCCTCCTCCTCCACGGGTTTGTCTACGTGTGCTCAGCCAAACTTGGGTTAGAGAGGGTTCTGGCCAGGAGATAACTAGTGATACCGATGCATTGACCTAAATATATTACTCGTTCCTGTTATTAAATAATCTAAACGAAACATGTGTAGTCACTTACACTGAGCAAATAAACTTCAAACCGATAGCCCAGTGAAATGGCAATCTCTTGTTTTACTTTCTATTAGCTTTCCCATACAAGTTTTTGTCTCAGCAACCATAGATAGCAAAATTATTAGTTCAGATATTCGGAAGAAAAAAACACATAAATGCGTAAAGGAGTCAAATCTTTAGCTGTAATCCCGGATCAGATCTAGGTAAGTGCGTTAATCGCACCCTCACCTCAAAAAATAAAGAGATTGGCTTAGTTAGTATCAGGATTTACTTCGAAGACTCACTAGTTGTGGCCATTCCGGAGGGGGTCTAGACCCCCTGGATCTGGCCATGTGTCTACATACTATATCCATTATCGGCATCTGATTTCTTTGCGTGTATTTTTCTACATATGAGTGGCTGAGTTGATTTGATTTAATGATCACAGCTCTGGTCGTAAATATTAATGAAACTGTATGAAATTAACGTTTATTTATTAATCAGCAATTACACAAGGAGTCCAGGATGTTTGCTAAGAAAGTTCATAGTTTCTCTTTTTCTTTGTGGTCGCTGAAATTAAACAATTCCATGTCCATGCCACAAATGGTGCAAGCATCATACAATAACAACATCAGCAACTATAACAACAACAACAATAGCAGCGACAGCAGCTCGAGTCCTTGTATGACAGAGGGGGTAGTAGATGTCGCTTCATTTTTGCAAAACCAAAAAAATCGATTTTCCATAATTCAATGTTAGAAATTTCAGATGCTAAAACTGCCAAGAATTTTTTATCCAATTTTTCACGGACCGACAAAAAAAAGAAAAAAAAAAAAAAAAACTTGGGGGTGTCGTTTCAGTTTCGTTCGGTCAGGTCTTTCCAACAGTTCCAATGTCCTACCCCAGAACCCTCGCACACATAGTGAAACATCAAGCCACTGCCTGTGGTAGGGTATCCTTCAGCCCGGGCAGAGCAATTTGGCAAAAAAAAAAAAGGACACACACACACACACACACCCAAACAGAACGAGCGAGGGAGAGGGGGGCAAAAAACCGAAAAGGAAAAAAAACCGAATGAAAAAAACTACCCCGACGAAATTATAATGAAGTTGGTGGTGGCGCAAAGGCAGAATGAATGTGCGTTTGAAAACGGGGAGCGGGCAATTTTTGCCACCTTTCTTCCTTCTGGCAGCGAGTCACCACCCTACACCATCAAAATTAAAAAAAAAACGTGGGTTTATGTATACATAAAAAACCGAGATCATCCACGTTGATGAAAAATAGAAAAAAGGACTTGGTTGGTTGTTGTTGCGTAGACGACTTGGCGATACCCTATGAGTCGCAGGACTGACGGAATATGGCGTTGTATATCCTTGTTGTCTAAGCAGTAGATTAGCACAGATATCAACACTATAAGTACAAATTTCTACATCAAATTTGTAAATATTCCGATATACTTTTTTCTGCAGTTTTACAGGGCATAATAACTTCCCCCACTCCTCCCCATTAGAGCCAGCACAAAGTTCGAGCTCAAGTAATATTTATGTCTGTATGTATACATATATATGTAAACGTGTGTGTGTGTGTGTGTATGAAGGATGTATGGGTGCATATATGTATGTATGTAGATGCGGTGCGGAGGGGTTTGTTTTTGCCTGATTTTTTGTTTTCCTTTTTTATGTGTGTGTGTGTGTGTTATTTTTTTTTTTTTTTTGTTTTTAGGGTACAACATTAATTTTTATAGTAACTTTGAACTGAAGCGAGCCAAGGGCTCTAGGGCTCTGATATACATATACATACACACATAGAGAGTTCGAATTCGCAAATTCTTTTTTAATTTCGTTTCAGTCTGTTCCTCCCCCTCCACCAATCCATAAAACGGTGACAAGACGGAAATATATAAATGAGATGATACATGTACATTGGGTATATATGTACATACATATATGTACATGCCATATGTGTTTATATGCCATCTTTGAATTGTCAAGGTGTTCCGTCTGGCAAATGTTCGAATATTAACGGGGTAGAGAAAATATTTCTTGTTCAAAAGGACTTCTAAATTTTAAATAAACCACAAAGAAAGCAAAAGTTTAAAATAAAAAGAATATTGGGCGAAATAACTAAGTTATTAGATATTAGATTATACTATGCTATTCATATGATCGTTAGTGGTTGTGGGAATAATTTTCAAACTTCCAAGTGAGTTTTAGTTTATTTATTTAAACAAACACATATAAACTGGTTGTCTATATGACATTATTTCGAGAATTTCTAAGACAGTTTAATGTAACATTTCATACTTCAAAGTTCACCTAGAAATATACATAAATACTAAAATTCAACCCACTTATGTACATTTGTATGTATATATCTTATGATCCTTGTACAGAAATTTATATTGGACACACATGTGTATGGCTAATTGTGATTAGTTTACATGTAATTGCAGCTGGTAAAACTTTTCTGCATTTTCAATTAGTAGTTGAAATTAGTTTACATCAAAGACTTTTCAACATCCCCTTGGATAAGTAGAACTAAAACACATTTAAATGTATCTAATTGTATGTATGTAAGGAGGTTGTTGTGTTTGTATGTGTGTATGTGTGTATGTATGTATGAATGAATGTATGTTGATTTGAGGGGTGCTCATTTTTTAGCACTATCAAGGGTGACGACTGCCTCTGCTGATACTGCTGCTGGATACATTTTTTTTATTGATTTCCATATTGATTCCGCCGACAGAGAGGTCTTCGACTCCCACCCTCAAAGAATTCAACTTGCAGACAATTTCAGCTAGCTGAGGCCAGGAATTTCAACGTTTTAACCCTTTTTCTATGAGATATTTCAAGCGTAAATCTATACGTGGTCAAACTTACGATTTCCCAACTTTCAATCGCGACACCCTCATTTCAAGAACGACTTTAAGGTGTATGTACAGTCTCGTTGTTTCTATTAATTCTGTTCAATTGAAATGTATACATTTCAAATATTTTTTGCTTATCATTCAAATAATAAGTGAAATATATCACATAGTTCAAATGCATAAAGACAGTACTCAGAAATTTCCGTGGGCAAACGAATAACTATTCAGAAAATAAATGAATAAATTTAATCCTTTTTTTCTTCTCCAAACTTAAAACTGAGTGATATGCACATTCAGTATATAATCACTAAAACAACGCCTTTGAGAGAAATTATAGTTAAAAAATCTGCAACTTACAAATGTGTTTCGCAATCTTTGGTCATAGAAAATATATACAAAGAAGAAACTGAAATTTGGAAAACATCTGGTTAACATTAATTATAGAAATCAAATGTTATAAAAATGTATAAAAGTTAGTTGCAATCAACATAAAATGTAACTCTTTCAATAAATTAAAACTCTTTTAAGAATAAAATAAATGTTGGGGCATTTCGATTTCCGAGTATCCTCCAAGTCTTTGAAAATTCAAAACTAGTAACTAACTTTAAGGAATAGAAATTCATATATGTTGCATACCAAATGGACTCCAAATTGTACCAAAAGGATCAAAAATTTCCAGACTTTTAAAGGTAAATATTGTATAGAAATAGCTAAGTGCATTTGGTGGTAAGATGTTACCTTCCTATGCTATGGTCTTTGTTTAAGTCACCTGGTGGATTATATCGTCAGCTGTTGTTCAACCATTCGATTAATTAATATGCTTTATGCGATGTATGCTCCAGCTTCAATTTGTGGGCTCTGGAAAAATTAACAAGTATGAATTTTTTTGTTCCATCAAACTAGTAAGAAATTAATTTAAGTAAGATATTAATTAAATAAATAATAATAAATTCAAAATCGAACATAAAACTTTTCAAATTTGGCGCGTAACTGGCGCCCTTGAGTCGAACATTTGGTGCCAACATCAAACCAACATCAAACACTCGCCATAGAAAAATTGTAATCCAATTCGCCGTATAATTGATTTGAATAAAAATAACTCATACGACCTGTTAACAAAAGTTTTCGCTTTTTAAAGATATAGATCAAATTTAAACCAAACATTTTCGCAAAGTTTTTTGTAAATAAGCAAAATAAATAAACAAGCATTAGTTTCTATACGTTATTTACGCATTTCAAAATAGTTTGGTCACACCGATTGACAACCTTCTTATACGTCCTTTCTTATACACTGTCCTTTCTTATACACTGTCCTTTCTTAAACGTCCTTTTTTATAAACTGTCCTTTATTATACGTCCTTTCTTTTACACCGTCCTTTATTATATGTCCTTTCTTATGTACTGTCCTTTTTTATACACCGTCGTTATCCGTTATACGTTCTTTCTTATAATGGTAGTGTTGATAGTTTTAAAAAATGGGTTGGTAAAGAAATATTTCCGGCCCGACTTTTTGGAGTGGTGCGGATGGTGTAGCAGGCGTGCTTGAAATAAAAAAAAAAGAAGTAGAAGTTTTATAATTAATGAGTAGTTGGATCCAAATGAGATTGGCCAAAATAGAGGATTAAGTGGGGAAGAATTCATGTTCCATGGCTAGTTAATTTACTTAATCCTCCCTTTATACAAACAAACTAAAATTCATTAGAAATATACCAAAAGATTCTTAGGGGTAAAAAGGAGTCTCGGATTCAGATCTTTATTTATTGAAATTTCAAAAATTGTGTATTTCTAAATGTAACAAATACACAAAACTAAGAGTCAGTTCGAACAATTTTCTCGGAATCGGAAAATACTCAAATAATACAATTTCAAAAAGTGAATCTTTTTAAACCTTTTTATCTTACTTGATTTTAATGGTTTAAATCAGTGGTCGGCACGGCCTAATCCCCGGACTAGGGCCTAGCTCTGCCGCAGCGCTGCCGCTTCACGTACACTGTAAACCAGTGGTCGGCACGGCCCATTCCCCGGACTAGGGCCTAGCTCTGCCGCAGCGCTGCCACTTCACCTATATTATGTAAGGATAATTTTTTTTTAATTTTTTGACAAAAATAAAAAATATTTCTATTTGCTATACTGTTTTTTTCAGTATAAAGCAAGAAAACGTTTCGTACTTCGTGTTTGTTGTCACACACACAAATGCAAAGTCTCATTTTTGATTGAATGCGTGCCTACCCCTGGTTTAAATATTCCAGAACTTGCACACTACAAAAAAAGCAATTCTAATTACTAAAAAATTCAATTTTTATACTAAGGTTTTAGGAAGTAGCTCATGAAGGAGGTATTATTAGAAAGTTCAGAATAAACTACTCGATGTCGATCTTTTATTTGGCTTGATGAAAAGTTGAATAATTGTTTCATTCACTCCAGCCGAATTTCTTATATGGAGTTTATCATTTTTAATTGATATCTACATATGTATGTAGGAGTACTTTTAATTTAGATTGGGCAGTGTTGAGAATAACTAGCAGCTTTATCTGTAGGAACCTCATGACGAAAGGGTGGATACGGATTAAAGACAGCTTCCTTCAAAAATCTTGAGTAAAAATATAACAAATGTATTGTCCAAGTATTCTTCGTATAATTTGGGTCCTGAATCCCGCTAGTTCCCAATCCTGATAATGATTAAATTTTTATTTGGCAAATTTAAACTTTCATTTAAAACTAGACAGTTAGACTGGCAGATTTCATGCTGTTAACAAGGATATACATATGTACTTACAATTTGACATAATTCTTTCATCGATAAACATTAGTTTCTATATAATGAAGGACATGAAGTGAAGAAAGAAAATGAATTTAAGTCAACCGCAGCCCTGTACCTTTTCTTTGCATCCATTAGTATTCCAACACAATCTTTTACGAAAATAAAGCTTCCTCCCACTCATTGGTTGCTTTAGCTTTTGTGGTTTCTTCGACACGATTCGAAACGAGCGTTCTGAAAGTTTTTCCGTGTATGAGAGCAGTTTCCTCGGGTCGAGAGCAATTTTCCGACAATGTTGAAAGCGCTTCAGTATAGTACAGAGATTTCAGTGGAAAACCTCGCATGACGTAAAAGCTCCGCCCGGTGGATCGTACTATAGACTTAATCTACACCTTCCAAAAAGAAAATCGTCAGCGGCTGTCTTTTGTGTTTCAAATCCTAAATGTAGACATATATACACACATTCATATATATTTTAATTATAATTAGAACAGTTTACGTATCGCTCGGATTTGTTCGTGTGTACACATGTGTGAAAATATCCCGATTCCGATCCCGATCGTGATTGCTAATGCTTTTTATTTTCATATCTGATCGATAAGATATCAAAACAAATTTGAACTTACATACAAACGAGCAAATGTCAAAATTGTGTCACGTGTCGGCTATCTCTCAAAAATGCTTGGTAAAAGTTTTCGGTGAACTCTTCTCTATAATTAAATCGACAAAAATATGTATATTTTAAAAATAGCACATCACACACACGCAAGCTTTTCTAGTTAATACGAATAAAGGTGACGATGATGACTCCGGCTGATCGAAATCTAAATAAATAAATACATTACAAAACCCGTCCCACACTTACCTGAGAAAAATAAAAAAACAAAAAATACATATTAAAAATATATATGCAATCGAATAACAATGAAATTCCTAGCGCTGCTTGATCAGTAATCGCAAAAAATGAAATATGTATATACAATAATGGCTATTATTAATTAGAGAAGGTGAAAGTGAAAGTCAACCAAACAAAACAAAAACATGCATTTACAGGATACCCACAAGTAAGTAATTTATTTACAACCCCCCCAGAGATATATAACAATAAAAACAAAGAGTGGATCATCCCCTCCTATATAAGAAAAACAAAACAAAATTTATCATAATAACAGGTGATATACCAAAATAATGCGGACTATCGATAATTAGGGCCAGAGGGTTATCCTGTAAACACAATTCTGGCGTTCCGATAACTCTGTACACTTTCATGAACAAATGTTCATTTCGATTGTCTGTGTAGCGGTATATTTACATTTTTACATATTTTACACAGATAGATTGCACCTGTGTAAATTAGGTCTGCGCAAGCGTCAGCTCGGGTTGGAAAGCTCAGGCTCAGAGAAGAGCTTTGCCGTTGCCTTTCCTTTTCTGGAAAGAAAAGCTTAGCAATCGATACGACAAGATTTTTATATCCGTAGAAATTGTAATTTAAAAAACGACAGCAACTCCCAGTTTTGTCAATAATAATACAGTGTTAATAGTAAAATTAATCCAACGGCTAACACGAGATAGTTAACACCTACACTTCTGTCCAAAGGACACACCGAAAGGGTTGCAGAAATCCGTGTTCGTTGGAATATTTTCCAAGTCTTGTTATACATAAGGTATTATTAACGTTACGTGGACTCCAAATATTTCGATGGCCTTGTTTGCAGCAAACGAGCAAACTAAATGCAAAAATTAAAATATAACATAAGCAATATATACTATTTGAAAAGGAACAATTTCTGTATTGTATATAAATGTCTTTATACAGATGTATGAGATCATCAGTGTGCTAGTGTATGAGAAACAAAGTTAGATCCCGGACCTAAAACCCACATAAAGAGAAAAATCAATGTGCTATAAAATTTTCCCAGTTCCTTAATGGAAAAACTTTTCATCTCAATTCGATTGTGATATTGCGAGTGTGAAATATAAGTCACCATTTGCTCGTTTGTCACAATGCCATCACAGTGACTAACTGCACTCGCGCTCATCTCTGACGAGATCGAGCAGCTGGGATAACAGCGCTCGTTAGTTTTTCTTCGTTTTGTTTTGTTTTGTTTTAATCTCTTTGACACTATGTTCAACATATTGCGGTACTCTTTCGTTTTAGAAATGATGAAAATGTGGCTGGTCCGCGGGATCGGAACACGAAACAGGAGCAGGAGCAGTATATAAGCTCCAACGCTAATCTTCATCTTCTACGACTGCATCCGCCCCCTGCTACCCCCGCTCCAATATTGCAACAATTTCGTACTGGAACGGGTGCGGGCGAAGCTGAGACTTCGGAAGAACATCGATATCCATTAAATGCACTGCAGCGTTCAGCGACGTTGCCGGCGAAACACAATCGTCTAGGTGTGCGCAGTCGAGTGACATTTAAAGTGCCATCTACCGCAAGTCCAGGAGCAGGAGTTGTAGGATCTGTAGCAGGAGTCGGAACAGGAGCAGCAGCAGCAACATTAGGAACCAAAACGGCAGCCCCTGGACCGCTTATCACCATAGAAAAAAACAGCAACGTTGCTGCTGGGCAGAAGGACCCTGGCAAAATGACGTCGGAGGACCTCTTGCAGCCAGGACATGTGGTGAAGGAGCGCTGGAAGGTTTGTGCACATCTCATCCACATCTAGCATCCTATTCATATTTGTGGACTTTACTTATTTTGTTTCTCTTCTGGCTTTAGGTTGTCCGAAAAATTGGAGGTGGCGGCTTTGGCGAAATTTACGAGGGTCAGGATCTCATCACTCGCGAGCAAGTTGCACTCAAAGTGGAATCGGCTCGTCAACCGAAACAAGTCCTCAAAATGGAGGTAGCCGTCCTGAAAAAGCTTCAAGGCAAGGAGCATGTATGCCGATTTATTGGTTGCGGCCGCAACGATCGATTTAACTATGTGGTGATGCAACTCCAGGGGAAGAATTTGGCCGAACTCAGGAGAGCGCAGCCACGTGGTGCATTTTCTCTTAGTACAACACTTAGGTTAGGCTTACAGATACTCAAAGCAATCGAGTCGATACATTCGGTGGGTTTTCTCCATCGCGACATCAAGCCGGTAAGCTATATATATTATTCGCCTTTATTTTATGCGTCTTATCAATTGCAATATTCTGTGCCTTGCAGAGCAACTTTTCGGTGGGACGCTTACCCTATAACTGCCGGCGGGTTTATATGCTCGACTTCGGGCTGGCTCGTCAATATACGACGGGCACTGGTGAAGTGCGTTGTCCGAGAGCGGCGGCTGGATTCCGTGGCACTGTACGATATGCCTCGATCAATGCACATCGCAACCGGGAGATGGGTCGCCACGATGATCTTTGGTCTCTATTTTATATGCTCGTCGAATTTGTCAATGGCCAATTACCCTGGCGTAAAATAAAAGACAAGGAGCAAGTAGGCCTGACCAAAGAGAAGTACGACCATAGAATACTGTTGAAGCATTTGCCATCTGACCTCAAGCAATTTTTGGAGCACATTCAGTCACTCACGTATGCGGATCGACCGGACTATGCCGTAAATATAAACTAAGATTATTGCGATTTCCGAGAGTAAAGAGATTGTTACATTTTCTATGTTTGATGTAGATGCTGATCGGCCTTTTCGAACGTTGTATGAAGCGACGCGGAGTCAAGGAATCTGATCCGTATGATTGGGAAAAGGTCGACACTTCAACCATTGGCAACATTAATGCTGCTGTCAATGCCGCTGTTCCCGTTAAGAACGAATATATGCATGGAAATATAACGCAAATGACAGTGGCAGCTTCTAATGCCAGCGGCACTGAATTCGTAAGTTTTTTCTATAGCTATCCCTAAAGGATACTCCCCTATTTAGCGGGGAAAAGAAGATAAGAAACAAAATCTTGTTCGCATTTGTTAATATTTTTGTTGTCCCTTGATCAATTCCTTGTCGCAATGCAAACTTGTCCCGTAAATGTTAGTTTTTTGATTGGTATAATATTAAATAATATTACATGGTGTCAATAGATACGGAAACGTACGGACATGGATACCGCTCAGATGGCCTCAACCGAACCGCTTCATATTAAGGAAAAGGTAAAAGTCCATTAATTGATTAATTAAAGAAAATATTTCACATTGGTTGTGTTTTCGTCATAGGTTGATAAAAACTGTAATGCAACCGCGCCATCACCGCAGGGTCAGGGTCGAGTCCCTGCTGATGGTGTGCTACAAAACGTTAATTCGGGCATAAATCAAAATCCCCTACCAAAGACTTTGGCCCAGCAGCAACTAGCCGCTGCCAACCCGAATCTCCCCAGTGCATTGATTAAATCAAATCACGAGAATCCTGCAGCCATTGTCGGCCAAATAAAATCCTTGCATGGACATGGAGCGATCCATACCAAGAAATGCCAGCCTCACGTAGGTACTGGTTCATTGTCCATCTCCAATCAAAACAATTCGGCTCCAGTTTACGTAAGTCAGGTTTACCAAAATCCACTCGAACTCAATTAATTAATGAAAACTGTTCTGTAGTATCCGCATGCAGACGACAAGGTTATTGTGGCAACCCTTCCAACGAAATTACAAACAGACATCGACATTGCTCCACCAGTAAGTCTGGAAAGTGATGCAAAGGCCAATGGGCCAGTGGAAGGTGGCGGTGCTAGCAACGGGTCCCAGATTGGTAATGATCAGCAGCAGCAGTCAAAACGGACGAATTCACCGGCAGCAGCTAATGTCGAGGGTAAGGCGCAACAGTCGGGTGGAGAGAAGAGCGCTGACGGAAAGCGATCTGCAGATGAGCCAAAGTCAACATATGGGCGTCTTCGCGTTCTCACCGCTCCACCCATGAGTGTGCACGATCTGACAGTAGCTGGTGGTGGTATTGTAAACCAAGGCCAACATGCTCCCGATACGCAGGACCAGGATACACGGACTCGAGTTTTTGAAGCGATTACAGGGGGAAATACTGCAACTAGTGGTTCAACGCCAAAAGCTGCTGGTACTGGTGGCCAGCGTAATCAGGGTGTTTATGGGATCGTAGGTGTGCCCCCAGCCAATCGGCGTTCGGCGACATCCACAAATTTGCGGCCCTCTTCTTCTGGTATGGGTTCAGGGTCGATTCAACGTATCAATACCAGTGGAACAGGAACTGGAACTGGAAGCAACACTGCCAGAAGCAGCGTTGCAGGAGACCACTCGGTCACCCAATTCGCGTTAATCGACGATGAGAACGTGTCGGCTCTTCAACAGGTAACGAAAGGCGGCGGGGCTCTCACACTAGCGTCGCAATGGAAAAGCCAGTTCGATGACTCCGAGGACACAACCGACAATGAATGGAACCGTGAGCCACAGGTAAATTGGGCTGGGTAAAATCATTATCGGTTGAGCAGGGCTCAGGTAGTAGCTCTCAGAGCGAGCTTGAACTAACGATGTGTGCTTAAAATGTCCACTTATAACAGTAATAACAGAAATAGTGCCCTCGTGCCTTAGCTAATCTCCACCATCTGCGTGCATCCCATTCCCGAGTGTAGAGATTGAACATTTTTACAATAAACACATGTAAAGTATACCCCACCTATATACCTCTCGCCACACAGTCGCAGCCCAATCTGGAGCAAATGCATAAAGCGGACGCGGACGTGCAAGTAGCTGACTATAGCCACAGCCAGTCAAAAAAGTCACAGCCAGCCGCTGTTGAGAGGGATAGGGTAAAGAGGTAAGTGCTGCCGGTACTGGTGCTCGTGTCAAGTCTTCTATCTGCTATCTGATATCGGGGAATGCAAGCGAGCACAATTTCGTTTTAAAATATGTACATAGTAATGAACATAATGTTTAATTGTTGTCTAATACGGTTGTATTCCCTGTATCAGAATGTGAATTAGTTTCCTTAGCAAAATAGTCATTACCGACGATACAAGCACATTTTTATATGTGAACCTAATATGAATCTTTATGTCTATTTAGTCTTAAGCCTACATAAGTCGGAGTCTGTATGCAATATGTGTATATATGTATATTATATATCCCTTACCATAGATACACCCTTAACATAGCCGGCATCGAAAACTACGACACCTTGCAAATCTCTATACCGCACTGTTGGTCTGAGCCTGCAATGGGTAATGTATTACGCAAAGATCTAGAGCCACCGGCTGTGCAACAAGCAGCTTTCGACGAAACAGTAAGCATTTTGTAAATTATTCATAAAATTAGCCATACTAAGTTCCACATATACATCTACATCCCTATGTATTTTGAAAATACTTGCATGTGTACCAGCTAATTTTTGTATTTGGGGACATTTTAAGCATTCAAATCATTAGTGCAACTGCTCTCAATACATCTGAGTGCATGTCCCTGTATCCACTAACGGCTCAGCTAGGTCAAAGTGGATTCTTATGAATCGCAATAATTAATACACTTCTTGTAATCGACCCGTATCAGGAAACGTATATTTTAATACATTTTATTAACTGCCTGGGTCATTCGCATTATCTCTTCAGGTTTATCGTATGGATATAGTCCGAAATGTATGTGTTCGGGAATCTTACTCCGAAATCGCACCATTGGCGGTAGCAAGTGCAAAGGTTGGTTCCGGCACTGCCGAATCTGAAGTTGTCTTGACAGCAGAGCCTCGTGTTCCATCATCGTTGTACAAGGAGGCCCCTAGTCATATGCAGGTGGAGTTCCCATCACATATGCCAAATGAAAGCCAGCACATGTGCAAACATCGCAACAGCCTTCCAAACGTTTCTCTGACTGACCTCTTTGACGACCAGCCCCAACCACAGCCGCCGCGACTGCAAGATACCGAAGGAATAGCAAGACCTTGGTGCGTTCAAACCACATCTTGTCAGCGAAGCCATTTACCACCACAGGTCGACGCTGGCCTAGAGAAAGAAAATGACGGCTGTGTTAGTGGGCGACTGGAAATTCGTGTCATTCCCAAAGGTAAGCCAACTATGCAAATAGGATGCATCCAAATTAACACACTTCTGGAATCATCCTGTTTAACACAGAAAACTCCCATCTTGAGGAATCAGACTACTATGATGCTGTTAAAACGACGCCCAGCGCTGTTCTCACACTTACTAGCCAAGAAATAGCTGACAACGTTCAAGGCCCGGAATTAGAAACAGGTCCTCTTAAAGGTGGTAAAGCGGTGCCAATTAACTGTGATGACATAGCTTCCTCTCCAAACACAATTAAGAATTGTGCCACACCAACTAACAAGGAGACTCCTACTCCAGACACGCCGAATGAGGCTAGCTGTTATGATGCCAACGTGAATGGCAGCAGGAACGGTGCCGATCCGGATCAGAGGACGGCACCCAGATCAGGTGATTCCAATGGAACTGTAGGTGGTAGCAATACATGTGGATGTGATTTATCTCTCGTGGCGCCCAGTAAGATCCCAGTACTTACTTCTAACACGCGGCAGTCCAAGTGTGCTTCTTGGGCAGGTGTAGGTGTCGACCATACGAATGCAACAGGTGCATCAGCACTGCAACCTCAACCGCAACCTCAAACTAAAATCGATCAGCATGCCTCACACGATTCTCCTAGCTCTATAGTGGATCCTGTCACCAGCCCCACACGCAATGTCCTATGTTCTGGTGCTTTGCCGAATCCTCCAAATATGACGGACTTGACACCAGGTTTGTTTTAACTCTTGCATCCAAGTTTAAACTTAACTATATAGTTCCATAAAGTAAATCCGATCAGCTAATACAGAAAAGATATCAATTTTGATCTCAAATCAGATTGAACATAATTCGTTTCTTGTCAATTTTTTCTCTAAATTTTAAATTTCTTTAACCAACAGTTAAAGTTTTCGATGGTATTTTAAAGATAAAATTCAAACGTAATTGCATTCCAAACAAAGTTCCTTGTAGAACTTTTGAATAATAATGCAATATTACATATACTTCTACAAGAACATTAAAAAATATTTTTCACACAGAAATTAGGAATTATTTTTAAATTGAATTTATTTATTTTTTACTAAAAAGGATTGTAAAGGTTGATTTCATTAAATTACTCTACACAAATGATCTTCATTAAGAAAATACATACAAAAAATGAGAAACCAAATCAATCCATATACATATATAATTGATTGTTAAAAACAAAGTAAAAATGTTGTATGTCACGCGTAATGTTTTTTATCAAAAATAGTGAATATTGAAAATTTCTTTTCTGACATGTTTTCGTTTTCGAATCGGTTTCAAACGTGAAACCGGTTGCTGTTTAAACTGTTTCATAATTTAAAAATTAAATTCTAAAATGTTCAATGTAGTGAATTAAATAAAAACCTGAAGATTTGAAATTAGGTCAAAAAATAGATTTGGAAATGAAACGAGAAGAACGTCTCTAATTTCGAATCCGACAAATTTATTCGGAATCGAAAACGGTAACAGGCAGGACTGTTTTCCTTTGGAAAACTTCTTGTATATAAACATACATTATTGTAAATATTATACATACTACAGACATCATTGCATTCAAAGTCTACAAAACCTTGAAGGTTTTGATAATTATAATCTATTGATTAACATACCATTCTTGGCAACCCGAATCGAGGCCCTTATGCACGTAAACTAGTACTTTAGTGTTAACTGCCAACCAATCGATGCATTTCCTATAGCAAATACATTGAGACAGACAAATATAACATAGGAGTAAAAATATGCTTATCATAATCATGATCAATTTGTATGCTACATTTGTATTTGTGTTGCAACCTTTTTGTCCAAATTAAATATATCCCTTTTGTACGGGACTTAAAAATAAAATTTTAATATAATTCCCAACTTAGGTTTACGTCGACGTCGAGAGTCTTCTGAAGGAAAGTACGTAACAGACCCAGCTCAATTGCAATTGAGATTTCAACGACCTCGATCACGCACTTCGAGCAGGTAAGTTCAGATGGTATTATTAAATTGGATAAACTACTAATACGATATCAACTACACATTCTACAGGTCTCGCGGCATTCCTACAACAATGCTGGGACATTTCGAGGACCATTCGGTTGACATGAGCGAAGGTCATGGTGTAAAGGACTCGGGCGTCGCGAAACAAGGCGAAGACACAAATTCTAACAATTTTCCGTGGAATGAGAATGCAGCAGAGCCACAAGCTAGAAGCGATATCTCAATCTCGCCTCCTCCTGGTGATCCAAAAATCGAAAACAGTGCACGCCTACGTCGGTATAGGCATAACATAGAATAATTAAATTTCAAGATTAACTTATGCAAGTCATCATATGATTATGATAGGTAAAAGCAATATTGGATGTGTAATAAGAGAAGTGCGAGATGTAACTGATTAGATTTCCATGTGAAGGAAGGAGGGATAATATCGCAATTTCGAGAATATCTCCGCATAAACTAGTTTATAAAAGCAGTTTCCAAAGTTTCCAGTTTCTAAAAGTTCACAGATTTAAAGGGACTGATGGAAACTTAAAGTGGTAACGCAAATTCCACCAAATCTAGAATTTTAGTGGACCGAAATTAAATAATAATTAGAGAGAACACTTACTTATATCCGATATGTCATTTACTTCGCTAATAGTCACATTCACACCTAATGAGTAAAATGACGGCGACTCCTGTCCCTATTACCCAAATAGTACTCTAATCTTAATCCCAATCAAGCACGTAACGGTGTCTTAACTAAAATAATATGGAGGCTTGCAAGGGCTTTAGGTAAATATGAATTATTAATTAATACAACTATAAAAGAGAATCAAATACTAGCATATATGCAATTTTCAGTTAGCTAGTTGTATGTTTGTTCAAGGGTGCTATATTATCGGCAAACTTGTGGTTACATCAGGGAATGATGACGAAACCATTTTCGGTTCCTCCAAATGTCTTTGAATTTCGGCTCTATACGGCACGATGGCATAGGGCAGAATCAGAGCAGCAGAGTTCGAAAACCCTGGACACTGCCATGAATTTTTGGTGGGCATTCTTAAATTAATCGACCTCATTTACGGACTTTGAGTCGGCTGTCAAATTTTGAAACCCAAAATAAGAACGAGTAGATGCTTTACAGAACCGACATGAGAACCAAAATTGGTTTCGGTAGCATTCCCTAGCTTAGGTTAAATTAAATCTGAATCTAAATTGATATATGAATTAATAAGTTGATTCTGTAAGGGCCGTCGAGCGTGAAATGCTTACACATTATACAAAGTGCTTTCTAATGAAGTTAAGTTTTTTCTGCAAATATTTTATTGCAACGAGATGTATATTCGCATATACACGGTGGCGGATTTATGAGAGAACACAAAACATTGACCAGCAAAAGACGTATTTTACTGAAAATCTATGTTGATTGAGGTATTAAAACACGAAAAAATTGGCATCCGCCACTGCTTATATATAAGAATTATTTCATTTAATTTTCTGTATATATGTACGCTACTATCCAAATTGTAATAGAACAAATTAACCTCAATAAAGTGTAATAATAATTCTAACTTAATCGATTTGTCTAGGGGAAAAATAAAGAAATAAATCAGGCAAGATATATGCATGTAAATTGCAATGGACAACAAATCCTTGGCAATAAACATAACATTTATTAAAAACAAAGCTCGACTAGGAATCGATGAATTCAACTTCCGGTTGACAAAACAAGCATAGAGCATGAGACTGTGACATTTCCTGGAGTATCCTCTGCAATATAAGGTTTTGGTTCAAATGGAAATTAAATACTTGTGTAACAGAAGCTTGCCTTCATTTTGCTGATTTCTGTGCGTAGCATTATGATTTTAGTCTCTCCATGCTCTATAACATCTCTCAAGGTGTAGACTTGCTCCTGAAGACTGGTAAGTATGTCAGGGTCATCGCAGCTTTTCCCATTTGTGCTCTCGTGCGATGGCCAAGAACCAATTACACTTAACGGTGACTTTTCCGCCGCAACGGAGACCTTTGAGCGCAGGCAGAGCGAAGTTTTTCGAATCTGTGATTGCCAAAGATTTTGTTAAATCAGTGAATGTAATCGAATTTTGATAACTAAAGCTCACCTGTTCTCTAACCATGGGATCTGTGTGAATTCTGGACGTTTTTCTGATCAGGTCACTCGAATCTCTAAAGTTGGTTGGCCCTAGAATGCCACTCTGTGCAAAGAACTGTTGGGCTCTCTCAATTTTGTTAGGTCCCTGGGAAGAGGACAGTTCGAAATCTGTTATAAAAGTTTTCTTTTGTATATCGGATTGCTGCGAGAGTCGATATCTTAGTTCGCCATCCCAATCCTGGCTCGGCATTGCCTCTGGTCTTGTAGCAGACAGCTTTGTAAAGACAACATCAGTATCGGGATGGGAAAAGGAATTGTGTTCTCGTCGCGGGCGTGATCTGAACTGCAATTGATGCTTTGGATACCGATTCGTCGTGGACGTCCTTGTCAGGGCCATTGTTTCCGCATCACCTACGCTTACCCTTAATCGATTCCAATCGTAGTTGATTTTGTCCGATGTTTGATTTTGCCCAGAATTGCAATTGCAATTGGCATACAGACTGCCGCAGGAATTTGTACGCAGATCTTCAGATCTTTCAGAGATGCGACTATCGCAAGGCTCCAAAGACATTATCGTGTATCTGTAACACCATTTTGAAGTTTTAGTTACGCCCTTTTAATAGTTATCAAACTTAACCTACGTTTATGCTACTTTATTTTATTTATGGAGCTGTTTAACGATCGAATTTCTGTTCAAGAACAAAACGATTATTTCGAAGGGATTTCTGTATTAAATGATATCCAAGCTTCATGCTTCGTCTGCTAAAACACGTCCTTTATATTTGCTGTCATGAGGATTCCTACATGTGTCCGTAATTAAGTTCATTACAGACCTGGCAACTTTAAAGCCGTTCCATTGTGCGTTCAGATCACTGCCTTGAATTCCAAGTCTCTAAATAGCGCTGAGATTGCTAGAATTTTACTCTGGGTATTTCGATGCCTACTTCTGCCACGTTTGCGAAGCTGCCATAAGGACTCGGTATCCAATGGATGCAAATCTCTTTGCTACTTTTCAGTTAATTTACTACTACAACTATTTGGCTGTTTTTCCGGTTTATATTTATTTGTGATTGACCACTAATTACCACGAATTATTGTGTTAAACAAGAAGACTCGTTGCTTTGTCTTCGGAATTGGGAGTCAGCACAGACTGAATATCCGTGTGAATAACTCCCAAGAACAAAAAGGATCAAGACTGAAAACTACGATTTTGCGTGTTACTTCCTACTTCCTACTTACTTTTGTACTTACTTTTTAATTTAGAATGGCTGATTTTTTTCCTGAATTTACAAAAGTTGCACAGCTGCAATAGATAACAAATTGAATTAAATGTTTTAGGTAATGAAATCATTTGAATTAATTAATGTCCTTTTACCAACTAGTTCAGTATTTGAAAACTTGGCAAGCAATTCACATGGTCTTATGACAATCGCATAAATTCATTATAAATTTTGTAAACTTTGAAAAAAAAAAATTCCGGAGACTACACTGGTATTCTGGCCACTGTCTCCGGAATAGATAAAATATTGCGTATACTGTAAACACAAATAAATAAATAAACAGAGGTTAATGCCGTCTTCTTTATACAGAACATTGTATACTCTTACAAGTTTTCAATTTCATAATCAGTCCGGGTGTTGGTGTACCTTAAAAAGTGTAGAACAATTTAAAAAATTCCTAAGAAATCTTGCAATAAATGTTGTCGTTTTTTATAAATTTTTATAATAATGATTATTTGAAAAATAAATAATTTATAGATAATGTAACTTATACCCTTAAGAAATTTTAGCAAAACGGTCTATGTATCTATTTGAGGTGAATTGGCTACTTGTTATTAAATCTACTAACGTACATACTTGTGGCCAAAATTAGTATACCTTTTTCACAAGGGTATTATATTATGTACTCATATATAAATTTATATATATAAATATATGTATATATTTGTAGCCATATTGAAGATAGCATGGAGATAAAATGAATTGTTGCCCTTGCATTAATTGAGTACATATATTTATTTGAGCCAGAGACTTTCGAATAGGTAATCGACAAATAAAATAATGAATCGGAACGTAAATTTGTGCGCATTTATTTACTTTTCATTGAAAGGGTATGACATAGAAAGGTCTTGCAGTTACCACGTATGATAAAGCGTGGGCGCAATTTAACAAATTTTCAAATTAATTAGCAATACTTATCTAATAGTCATGTCTGTCTGTCTGTCTGTCTCTATGGCTGTCTATATGTACAAACATGTGTATATTTGTATGAATGCACACCAAAAGTCGACAAAATTAGCAGCATTTTGTTTATTACATTTTGTTTATTATATTAAGTTTAGAATTTGAATCTTGTGAAACCTAAACTCAAGGTGGAAATACAATATTTTGTATCCATCGAGAATCCGCATATGTACATATATTTCTATTAAATTTATTAACCAAATTTATTAACCAATTCTCGTTAACAAAATATGCACCGTTATTTTTATAAACACGTAGCCAGCTCAACGGACCAACACAAACTTTTTCTTCTAATTGGTCCAATTGGTCAACCTCCCCACGATACCTCGAACTTGCAATCTGGTTCGCACTGTATAAGAGTTACTAGTTCAATTTGAATGTTGCGTTTTCAAACGCGTGAGTAAAACGCGCGCGTTTTAAAAACGCGTGAGTAAAACGATCGAACATGTTCGAGTTCGCGAGTAAAGTTGTGTCGAACCAATGAGTGCAACTCGAACATGTTCGAGTGAGTAAAACGCGCGAACATGTTTGAGTTCGAGAGTATATAGATAATATTATAATATATATTATTATAATATATATAAAGAGATAGCTGTTGTTTTATAGATATAGATTTGATTTGATTTGACAAAAAACACGATATTTACACAGTATATTACGGAGCTCTACACATTAAGACAACAGTTGACTTTATTTAAATTGACTGTTAGAAAAAGTTTGTATAGGGAAAAGGCTGTTTAAAGGGGTTTTCCGGCAATTGTTTATTGTTTTTAAGATGTATTCTGCTATTCGGGGCGGAGACAAATCCAACAAATCAAAAACCATTAAAAACTGGTCCAGCAGATCTCGAGTTATAAGTGTTTGAACACTTTCTTCTTTTATATACATACATATATAGATTTCATTTGATTATTAAATGAGATTAAAGTGTCGAAAACTGCAAGGGTATTTACTTTGACAAATTCCAACTAAGCTTCTTTGATTTGTTAAATAATTAATTACTAGTTTAAGGAGTGATTTAGTTTTATTTTAACACTAAAATTTCTGTATGAATCTTTCTGGCACTCAGCCAGAAACGTTTTTTAAAATATGAAATGTTAAATCAAGTGCTTTATAGATATAAAAAATAACGCCCTATATATGTAGGTGAGAATGGGGCTAATCGGCGAATTTTTTTTTAATTGTTTATATATCCTGATCGGTAGCTCGTATCCTGTCATATGTGCATAATTAATGCACACAATCAATAATACAATTATATGGGATTTACCGTTACAAAGCTATAGCTGGTTTTTCGAACATAGCCGAAATTAGGATTGTCAAAAATAGCGGGGCAATGCGCATCGGCGTTTTACAAGTTTTTTATTTAAAATAAAGCATTTTTTTAAAAAAAAAGGACAAATTATAGTTTAATATATAAAATGTTTTCCTTTAAATAATATTTTTTGTATATCCAACAATGTTGATTGGCTTACACTTTTAATATGACTGTTAATTTCATTGTTTGTATGGCATCTGTATGATATAGTATTGAGATTCGTCTGATTCAGGCACATGTACTATTTTAATTAATAAATAGTTTAAATCGAACTTAGCCGGCTCGAGGTCAATCTTACAAAAGAAGATTATTTCAAAGGCAACACACAAAAAGGTGAGCAGGTTGTCTGTATAGCTATTTCAAGAACTACCAAGTTCTATCATCAGCAGACTTTGCTAAAGAACTCCAGAATTGCAATAGCTGGCGAAGCCTACAATACCAAAGACCACCTTTTGTGCATACCCTTAGGCGCTATGAAACATTAGTGGTCTTTGGTATTGTAGGCTTCGCCAGCTTTTTTCGCTTCATTTAGTTGGCAATGTAATTCCCAACTAGTTTTAGCGTTGAAGACATGGTATGGCTATTGCAATTCTGGAGTTCTTTAGCAAAGTCTGCTGATGATAGAACTTGGTAGTTCTTGAAATAGCTATACAGACAACCTGCTCACCTTTTTGTGTGTTGCCTTTGAAATAATCTTCTTTTGTAAGATTGACCTCGAGCCGGCTAAGTTCGATTTAAATTTCAATAGGTCGTAATCTCTAACCAGATAACACTAACGGAAGGCACGCCGTTACTTTGGAATTTTATTCCAAAAAAACCCCTTTTTTCTATATGGTACAATATACCGTGTATAAAATAACAGGTCGTGAATTTAGTTTGTTAAGGGCGAAGCTCTTACACTAATGTTTCATAGCGCCTAAGGGTATGCACAAAAGGTGGTCTTTGGTATTGTAGGCTTCGCCAGCTTTTTTCGCTTCATTTAGTTGGCAATGTAATTCCCAACTAGTTTTAGCGTTGAAGACATGGTATGGCTATTGCAATTCTGGAGTTCTTTAGCAAAGTCTGCTGATGATAGAACTTGGTAGTTCTTGAAATAGCTATACAGACAACCTGCTCACCTTTTTGTGTGTTGCCTTTGAAATAATCTTCTTTTGTAAGATTGACCTCGAGCCGGCTAAGTTCGATTTAAATTTCCATAGGTCGTAATCTCTAACCAAATAAATAGTTTATATATCAGACTTTTATTCAAATATGGTTATGATTTTAAAGCGCCATTTTGCCCCACCCTAGCTTCTAGCTTTTAAAAGTAAAAATTTTAAAACTGTGTTGATTACATACCATAAGTTAATACATTTCGGAACTTATTTTAGTTAGCATCGATCAGAATAAAAAATTAATTTTCGAGTTTAAAAATTACATAATCCTAAAAATTTCGGATACTACGAATTGGATACGTCTAAGTTTAATATACAAATATATCCTACCAAAATGGATATATTTCAAGATAACTTAACTGCCTCGAGTTGCCCCACGCGCCGATTGGCCCCACTCTCCCCAAACAATTTTCTAACGAAATTCCAATCGCAGAGATTTCAGAAATTTCTATTATTATTATAAGTATAGGATATAGTTGTAAACTATCAACCTAACTATATTTTTACAAGCACTGGCAACTCAGGCCTTTGGCTTATATACCTATATATATTCTATAATAAGTAAAGAAGAATGGCAAAAAAGTATAAATGTAGTCTCTTTTGTTGCTTGAAATCTTGGTCTTTAATGGTCTTTATTAAATGTGTCCAGCACATTGGGGGAAAGGAGCCGTCAAGGACTGTGCAATTTTCAGGTCTTAATGACACTTGTTTTTTTTTTACGTTTAATATATTTGTTGAATCTACTCTTAAATTAGAGCCTAACAAGTTTGAGATATTTTTCTTAGTGTAGTACTTATGCTAAGACCTGGGGATACTGCAGGCGGGCCTAATCACTTATTATTGGGTTGGTCTGTCATTTCTTTTAAGACGAGTTCTATTATTAGTTCGCATAAGGGAATTGGCTGGAACATTTGCTTCCAGTTTTGCAGAATACTTTAGTTGCTGAGTACCTATTTCAGATTTTACGCTAGGTATACTTAGATCATTTTGAATGTTGTCGTTCCGTATGTACCACGGAGCCCCCGTGATTGATCTTAAAGTCTTCGACTGCGCCCTTTGGATGGATGTCGACATTGCTGGTACTTGCATTCCCCCATAGTAGGTCCAGATGGGTTTCAGTAGAGTTTGAGTTGGAGTTGTATAGGAGGACTTTATACTCCAGACTTAGAGGGGAGCGACCATTGATGATCCAATGCGCCTACGCCAAGTTAGCCTTCTGTCTAGGTGGATGATGAGGTAAGTGACATCATCGGCTTGAGGAACTGGTACGTTGTTTAGTATTAGAGCTGGACAGTTTCTCCTGTTAAACGTAAATGTAACAAGTTTGCATTTCTGCTCGTTGATCCGGACACAAGTTGCCAGCCATTCCTCTACCACCTTGAGGTGTTCCTCTAATTTTGCAGAGGCTCTTACAAAGGTAAGATTCCATTAATTTGTGGGTGTACTGTGGCAGTTTTTCCGGATTTTGAAAATCAGACCCTCCAGACAAACTATCTTTTAGTTCGAGTGCTGTTCTTATTTCGGATGTTATGCGATTGACTTGTTCAATTGTGCCATGTGTTTCGCGAAAGCCGAACTGGTGTGAGGGGATTGTGTTCTCCGATGCCAGAAATGAGTTTAGTCGGATCTGCAGGACCTTTTCAAAAAGCTTCGAAACACATGGCAGCAAACTAATTGGCCTATAGGATGATGGCTGGGTTTTGTCCTTTCCCACTTTAGGTATCATGATGATAGTGGACCTTTTCCACGCTCTTGGGAAGTAGCCAATTCTTATTATAGCGTTGAACAGTTTGTAGTTTGCAGTTTGTGTATCGATGATACCGAGTTCTAGGATCATTTTCGGTGTAATTAGGCCATGGCCAGGGGCTTTTTTCGGCTTTAATATGGTTCAATGGTTTTTAATACCTGCAGAGATTTCGTCCAATTGGAGTTCCGAGTACTCACTATCCGTTAATGTGCCCGAAGGGGGAAGTACAAATGAGATTGATGTTGGATTTGTGTGGAAAACCATTTTAAGATGTGTGGCAAACACGGATGCTCTCTCTTCGTCACTAGGTGAAACTGTCTCTGTAGGAGCGCTTAAAGTTGGGTGGGCTTTCCACAGAGGATGTTTAGTGCTGGTTGGACTGAGCTTTTCTATGTATATCCTTTGAGCCCAACTTTCCACTTATCCTCTTCGTCTTATCCGCCGGTTCGTAGGCCTGTCAACAGGTATAGTGTAAGTAAAGGCATGTGGGGTAGATACCCTTGCTGCAGCTCCCAGCATTGACTCATGTGCAGAGACGCGCATGTCAATGTCCTGTGCAGCATCCAGTTTCGGCGAACAGTCAATGTGTGCACTCAGGTATCTACATTTTAAATTTAAGCCAATTTGTTTTGTTGTTTGTAAGCCTATATGGGCGATCAAGTACTTGAGGTCTTGTTTATAGCATGAATAGCACTGGAGAGTGGTTGGAAGTTAAATCTAGCAGTGTATCCGCTGTTATCCGATTACGCGGAATCCTCTTGGTTACTGCGAAATCAATCAAGTCAGACTCTTTCTGTGGGTCTGTGGCCAGTAAGTGGGCCTACCCGGTGAGACCCAATCCATCTTATTGAGTGGGTTGTCTATTGTGTTGTACAACTGCTTGCCTTTAGGATTTACCAGGCGAGATCCCCAGTGCGTATGTTTGGCGATATAGTCCCCTGCTGCAATGAAGCGATCTCCGAGCGTGTTAAAGAAATCGGTAAATTCCTTTTCAGAGATTGAGAAGCGTGGTGGGCAGTACAGGGCAATCAATGTAGTGTTGCCGCAGCTGGTTTGGACAGTTATATCAGTTGCTTGTAGGTGCTGAGTTTCAAATCTGTTGAGGACCGAGTGTTTTATACGGTTTTTGATTAGGATACCAGTCCCGCCATGAGCTTTTCCGTCTGGATGGTTTGTTGCGTAGAAGGTATATTTTGGTATTTGAAAACTATTTTTTATTGTTAAATGTGTTTCCGATATCACTTGTTGAAGACTGTTTTTATACCATACACCCATAGGGTGAAAATGGTATATTAAAGTCGCTAAAATGTATGTAACAGGCAGAAGGAAGCTTTTCCGACCCCATAAAGTATATATATTCTTGATCAGCATCAACAGCCGAGACGATCTAGCCATGTCCGTCTGTCCGTCCGTCCGTCCGTCCGTCCGTCCGTCCGTCCGTCTGTATGAACACCTAGATCTCGGAGACTATAAGAGCTAGAGCCACCAAATTTGGTATGTAGACTCGTGTCATATGTACGCTTATCGAGTTTGTTTCAAATGTTTGCCACGCCCCCTACCGCCCCCGCAAATGATATAAAACCGATTTTCTCAAACACCATAGCAACTAGAGACACAAAATTTGGTATGTATATTTGCTTAGTAAACGCGCACATTTTGTATTTGTAAAATTTTTGCCACGCCCCCTACCGCCCCCGCAAATTAAATAAAACCGATTTTCTCAAACACTATAGCAACTAGAGACACAAAATTTGGTATGTATATTTGCTAAGTAAATGCGCACGTTTTGTATTTGTAAAAATTTTGCCACGCCCCCTACCGCCCCCGCAAATTAAATAAAACCGATTTTCTCAAAAACTATTCTAGCTAGAGACACAAAATTTGGTATGAATATATGCTTAGTAATTGCGCACATTTTTGATGTGTAAAGATTTTGCCACGCCTCTTTCCGCCCCCGTAATTTGAAAAAACTCGATTATCTCCCGTAATTTTCAACCTTGTGCAATCAAATTTAGCACACTTAAATTTGATACTAATATCCAGCAAAATACCAAATTTGATCAAAATCGGAATAAAAATAGCCAAGTTATGCATATGAACGTTTTTCCATATGGCCGGAGTTGGCCGTTGGCTGGTGGGGGCGCTAGGGTGCTCGAATGCTTGAGTGAGCGAAATACTAAGATATGCTTCTAAAAAGCATGCAAACAGATTTTTTTAAAAATACGAAAATGCATTGGTTATTATAAATTTAAAATATTTGTTTTACTGGTGTATGGTATATCCAAGTCGGCGAGACGACTTACTTACTTCATTTGATTTTGAATTGGATGATAATGGCCGAAAATTTCTAATAGCCCAAAATTTGAAACATCATCGCCCATAATGCTCACTAAATAAGGCATCACAAATATATCAAATTAATTGTTAAAGAAGAAGAAGTTAGTCTATATCTAATATCTTAGATTTAAAGGTTTTGAGATTCTAAACTATGCTTTCAAACTTTTCTTGCCAATTTTGTGAGTACAAAAGTAAAAGGAAATATAATGTTGACAGGCATATCACAAGTGTGCACCAAAATTCTTCGGTGTCGCATCCTGAGGCCTTGGCGGCTCCTGAGCCATTGGTGTCAATTATGTCTCCTTGGTCAATGGCGTCACCAGAAGTAGAAGAGACCGTTGAAATGAAGCCAACTGTCCAGCACCTCGAAGTGGTGGATATGCGACCACAGAAGGTAGAGCACAGGGAAACCGGCTACAAATGGCAAACTTTGCCATTCGAAAAAATGAAATTTTTTTTCCCATTTCTCACGTTCATACATTTGTACTAATAAATGTCTGTATATACTTTAAACTCTACAATTCTGTCCAAGCTCAAGGTGGCTATGACAGAAACGTAGATTGGAACGTGGTTGCCATATGGTGCAGCCTTTTAGGTTTCCCGCCCGAGGAGCTGAAGGATTTGTACTCCTCGCTTTTGCTGCCATTCGAGCGTGTTGAGGCTCACAAAACTCGGGAGCTGAAGTTGCTCGGCATTCCCGTTTGGTGGGACTATGGGGAATACATTTCCCCCTATAATCGAGGCGTTTTTTTTAGGAGCTACTCGTTTGCCAAAACGACAGTCGCAGCAGTTTTCCTTCATAAAAGTGAATATATTGCTGAAAAATTAAAAAATACAGGACCGTCGCTAACTCAAATTTAACAGTGTCGCTAGAGGGCGGTCAAAAAGTTGCGTCGAGAGGGCGGGAAAAAGTTACGGCGAGAGTGTAAAAATTCCGCCGAGAGGGTTGGCAAGAAGTTGCGGCGAGAGGGCAAGAAAATGCGGCGAGAAGTGAAGAAATTGCGGCGAGAGTGTAAAAAATTCCGGCGAGAGGGAGACGAAAAAGTTACAGCGAGAGGGCAAGAAGTTGCGGCGAGAGGACGGGAAATAAGTTACGGCGAATAGTGCATTTTTTTTACCCTCGGCGAAATGATGTTTCTGTATTAAAAAAAAAGAATAAATTGCAGATAATAAAAACGGAATTTTTGAAATGGAAATTATGGCCCGAGCCATATGTGAGATTAAGCCTGGCGATTAATAAACATTAAAGAACAAGCAAATTGATTCTCATGGCGAGTGGCCGTACGAGGGTGCTCCATAAATGCTGGCCTATAGTTAAGAATATATGTATATAATGTGAATACGGCGTATACGACATTTATGTGCAAGCGGAGTGCATTTTAAGGACTCGAACCAGGGGCAGGAGGAGAAAATGTGATTGAAAAGAAAAGTAAAAGAAATGGTGTACATAAGAAACCCTGTTCTGTTCTTGAGTGTGTGTCTATCTCAGTGCGTGTGTGTGTGTGTGTGTGTGTTTTCATGTCTGTGACGAAAAATGACCATTGGCCTGTGTGAAAATTAAAAAGAGGTCCATCAAAATAGTTAATTCAGGGATTACTATTTATGCAGTTGTCCCAATCCCCAGTTTCCCCCAGTACATAATTCATAAAGATTTAGCCAGGTGATGGTTTGTCGCTGTCACTGTGTATGTATACAGGAATCGTCTTCCATAAATAAATGAGAGCGAAAGAGAGGCCCAGTGCAACAGTGGTGTGAGAGAATAGAGTGAGAGTGAGCGCGAACAGGCTAGCTAGAACGAGAGACAGAGCCAGAGTAAAAACCTAAATTCAAATGCAAATTAAAAACAATCCTTAAACTTATTGTTGCCAGAGAAATGCTGACGATGACCGAAATAAAGAGTAAGTGTGTTTTAACACGGGATTAAAACCCACAAGCCACCATTGGCCGAATCCCGTACACACTCTTATGAAACTCGTTTAATGGGTCAAACAAAGCCAGCAAATGCAATTTTAAGAAATTTGTTTTCCAGTTTGCAAATTGGATGAAAGTTTTTGCTCCAGACCATCAAGTAAATATAATATATTCCATAGACAATATAAGTATAGCTTTTTAGAAAGAATCATTCTGTGAATTTATTTATAAGTGGCTTAATAATATTGGGATATGTTTAATCATTATTAAATGGCCCATTGGCCATTTCGGAATCGAAACGTTTTTTCAAATTTTAAATCAATTTTACGGTCTAGAATCCGCATTCCTGAAGCAATGTAATTATTTTATTTAACAAGAAATGGTTAAAGCGCTTGCGCCGTTATGTCTGCATGATATAGTCGGAGGGTGTAAAACGGAAGATTGAGGGTGGATAGGGGGAGTAGAATGTCTAACGACGGCGGAGTGGAGTTGAGCAGTCGGCAGTCGGTCAATGCGCCCAAACCGATTCCAATACAAATAATTGGTTATATCAAAAAATGTCTGCTCGGTCATCTGAATGTTTGTCCTTGTGCCATCATTATATGGTGCACTTGCTGGTTGTCAATAAACATTATTGTATCTATATCTCTGATTGCAGATAGCTGATATAGTGACCGGGACAGAATATTCGGCATGTTGCCTGTAGCTGCTGACGACGACTTACCTTCAATTCTTTCTCTGATATCAACTCAAGTACTGCAATCGGAATCAACGTCAGCTTTAGTATTTGAAAACTAGGCATAATACAAATACAATCCAAGTATTTGGTGGGTTATAACAAGTGATGATCATAATGCATGCACTGCCAAAAAGCTTATCTGTTACTGCATCCTGGTCCCCAAAACCCGCATCCACCCTGAGTCCCTCATCATCTGCAAATTCAACTCAAGCTGCCAACGAATCCAGCCAATCCGTGCCATGCTGCAAATTCAAATCAAAGCTGGTACGCAACAAAAGATCGAGCTGCCCGCCGCGGACTGTTGTCAACAAACTTGACCCTAAGCCGGGATCGGGCTTGGGAATAGTGATGTGCTCTGAAACTGCTTCATCCGTGGAAAGATCCCCGTCCAACAGCCCACCAGAAGAGCAGAGAGTCCAACAGCACTCTGGCTGTAAGGCCAATGTCCGCTCATCCACACCATCCACGACCATCGAAAGTATGCCAAAAGCTCGAAATCGAAATCAAACAACGACGGCAATAATCGCCAAGCCAGCGATGCATCGCAAGTCCAAATGCAAAAGTAAGAGCAAACCACTTGGCGAGTTGATTGCCGAAACAGTGACATTCTTGCCGTTCCCATCATCCGTTAAAGCGTCTCAGTCATCGACGGATACAGTATTAAGCACAATAAACAACAACAACATCAACTCTCCAGACTCTGCAACGGGGAGGACTGTACCCAATGTATTGTCACTCGGTACTACGATCACTAAACGACGACGTCGTGGTCGAAGCACAAAGAGTCCCGTTTCGATGTCGTCAGGTCGGTGTAGGATGTTTATACCGATACCCACATTGGGCACCACGTCGTTCGTCACTCTGCTAACCCTAATCTGTATAGAAACTGTGCTCCTATCGACGATGTCAAGCTGCGCAAAAACATTCTATATGCACTGGAACACATCGAACAGCATGTAAGTATTCTCAAATTTATAGTCGATAGCCAAATAGTAAAGTTTCATTTTCAAAAAGATCCCAATTTGTATGTTCCATATTACTATTATCTCTGTTGCGAGTTTTCCCATTTGTAAACCGAAAAGTCCGCATAGGTAAAGCATTTTGTGAGACTTTATTGTATGTATACATTTTTTTTTTAGCAGGATTGAAGTTGGACAAATGGTGTGAAGTATTTTCGTTTTACATAGATTCGATAGTCCTGAATTTTACAGAAAGGATTAGTTTTACGGGGCACGAACTAAGCAAAGAGGGCGAGGGGGAGATGGGTCATGGGGCACAATGTCGTCAAAGGAGTGCGAGGGTTATGGTTATGCGACGCCGCATGTCGCAGAGGTGTTTCTACAGGAGACGTCAGCAGGTTTGGTTCGTTTAATAGCGAGGGTGGTGCTTGGGGACTTTGGCAAGACTACGTCAACTTTACTGTGGTGCATTGTCAAAGCAATGCAATGGATACGCAACGAAACGCTTGCTTTGGCTTTCCAAGACATGTGCATATACATATACCCCACATAGCGGGGTACATTAATATCCACCCTCTCGTGGTAAACGCAGGGCTGGAAGAATCCATCAGCGTCTTCAAACGCTCAAGGTGAGGTGAGTGCGTGCAACTTGTCGCTGGGGTCTGCAGCTGGTGTTGCTTCGCTTTTTGCTGTTGTTGTTGTTGCTGGTGTGGTTATTGTTGGTGTTGTGCTACCTTTTTGCTCTTACTGGTCCTTTTGGGATTTCAGGAAGGGTGGGGTGCGAATGCATATATGTACTCCATGCGCCCAGCATGAACATGTAATGTAACCCTAGTCGCACATCCATATCCCTTGTCCCCTGCCCCTGTACCGCGCACCTTGCACTCCCTACATCGATGCGTGAGTGTGTGTCGCCAAAGCATGTAAAATATGCGTACTTCATCATTAGGGGTGATTTTTGATTTACAAAGCGCTTAAAAAATATAATAAAAAAAGAGAAGAAAAACAAAAGGAGAATAACCTGGAATGGCATAGGGAAACCAAGGAAACGACGTAAGTGCGTGCGTTCATGGGTTTTGGTATGAGGTGGAGTTCGAAAACAACACCAACAGGCATTTAGACATAGCCAGTCGACAGTTACATATTTTAAAACATGAACATATAATATAGTAGAATATATTGTAGCCTAAAGTTACCTCTAGTTATCGCTTTAATTAATTGAATTAAATCATATACAAATAATGTATGCAGGTGTCGACTTAATTAATAGTTCTGACAAGCTAATAACATTTGAATCGATCCAATCAACAAAAACCAAATATTACAATGGCGGTCACCAACATAGGCTCACTTAATAAATATAGTTTAGATAAATTAAATGCTGCATTGAATAATATAATTTTTCGATATATGTACAATATTTTTGTTGTGGTCAATAATATTTTATATGAAGTACACATATGTATGTATTTTAAAAATGTAATGTGTTTTTTGATTTTTAAACTTCTCTGTGTACTTTTTTGAAAATATTTATATGTACAATTGTATATCCGTGTCTTTGCTGTTGCCCTTGGATCTGGAACTCAACAATGCGATTTCGCATAATATTTTAAGAAATTATTAACTACTAAAAAAACATTCGACTTTGCCGACCTTTATAAGTTTTTGTGTTACCTGCTTAATATTTTAAATCGGAAAAGTTGCATTTCGCCAAAGCCACCTGATAAAGTCATCATGATTGATCAAAATAAAAAACTACAGCTTATTAAATGAATTTATTAATCACATAGATCGGTATAGTTTGACTAATTCCAAAACGATCTGTTTAGTAGATTTGGGCTGGGTTGCAGTTTATCAAAAAAGGTTAAGGGTCAATAAGGAAAAATTATATATGTACATTCGATTGTTTTGCTTAAGTCTAGAACAAGTGTGCAATTGAAAATTTTCAAATATGGCTGAAAAATATGGCTCATTGAAACTGTTTTGAATAGTGGACGAATATACTGTTTGTTTAATAACTTGTTTTTGACATTTGCTTTTAATGACCAATATAATTAAAGTTGTAACCGTAATGTACATAAAGTATAGACATATATTTTTGATCATCGGGCTATAATTTTTTTCTGTGCTTTTTATTACCGTAGGGGGATCAAGTTTGAAAATGATCGGACCACTCCATCATATAGTTATATATGAAAAGTAGGTGAAGCAGTTGGAGTATCGCTATGAAATTTAATCTAATGTGATAGTAATGGAGATATCTACATCAGATCCCAAAATTTCAATCTGATCGGATAAATAAAACACATATACAGTCAACATAAATCGGCTCTGCCTGCTGCCTACTACATTATTGCTCGAATCATCAGAGCACACGCATACACACACACAGACTCAACGCTACATAAACTACATGTGTATGCGTGCGAAGGGGGATGGGGAAGAAGAAGAGGAACAAGAAATTGAAATGATATTTGAAAGGTTTTGGGCATTAATGAATTCAGTTACAGAAAAAGAGTTTGGAACATGTAAAAATACTATGGCCATGGACTGCAAGGGTATATAAACTTCGGCACAGCCGATGTTAGCTTCTTCGATATTTTTTTGTTCAGATGATCCTGCAACCCAGGATGGTGCGCACCACAAACCCTTTTTTCCATAGATCCTCAGCGTATGCGTTGCCAAGGATCGAAACATATAGAATAATATTTATATCGCATTTAGGAACAATATTATTATAATGCCCAAGTATTGAAAAAGTTTAGAACTATTTTAGGATTGATTATACTAAGAAGGTTCATTTAGATACATTAATAAGGACAGAAAGACATGGCTAGATCGAATCGGGTTTTTGAAAACACACAACCTGAATAATTAAAACTGAAATAACACTAATTTACACCAAAAACTAACCTTAAATTTGAAGACAGCTTTGCAATAATTGTTGAAGAATACATTTTTAAAATGAATTCGCATATTTTTCTTAAGCACCGTTTTTGAGAAGTTCAGGAAAAGATAGTTTGTTTTTTGGACAAATGTGTCAATGTAGGAGAATAGATTTTGATTTATATAAAAACGCTATTTCCAATTATTTCCAAGCAGTCTTAATTTCTAATTTTAATTAAAAATAAGCCTGAGTAATTCTTACCTAGAAAATAATTATATTTCATTTGCCATTCGTAGATTTCGAATCGATAACACCGATCACATCATAGACGTGAATAAAGGCAATCTCGCCTTCGAGTTCGACCAAGTACACATAATTTGTCCGGTCTATGAGCCGGGGACTTTTGAAAATGAGACGGAGAAATACATAATATACAATGTGTCCAAAGTGGAGTACGAAACATGTCGCATAACAAACGCCGATCCGCGAGTAATAGCTATATGTGATAAACCTCAGAAATTAATGTTTTTTACGATAACTTTCCGGCCATTTACACCGCAGCCAGGTGGTTTGGAGTTCCTACCTGGAAACGACTACTACTTCATTTGTGAGTTGGTCTACATTATCCGCGTGTCTTGATTTCAAAGCTTTCAGAATAATGGAATCGTATACTTTGTGGTCTTTACTTACTTCCAGCGACTTCATCGAAGGACGATTTGTATCGGCGCATAGGCGGTCGCTGTTCCACAAACAATATGAAAGTTGTGTTTAAGGTCTGTTGTGCAGCCGAGGAAAAGAACAAGACGATAGCCAGCACCACCACATCCGTGGCGGTGGCGGGTTCAGATGGGGGAGTTGGCGGAGGTGGTAACGTCATTAACAATGCTGCGACCAATGATGATCATAATCCAAAGCACGCACATGGTCACCACAACATTGGCGGCAACACAATTGGTATAAGCGGGGTAAACACTGGCTTGATTTCTGGTGGCAGTGGAGTAAACGGAGCGGGAGGCGCTGGAATGGCAATTAATGTTAATAACGGCCTGGGCATGGGAATGGGCACGTCGATCAATACAAACATTGATCAGTTTAACCGCATTCCCATACAGCCCAACATAATGGGTAATAATATCGGTTCAAGCGGCGTTGGACCGGGACCTGGACTTGGTGTCGGTGGTGGCATTATCCTGTCGCCAGGCCATGGACATGGCAGCATCAATATGTTGCCTCCTGGACGAGGTGGCGTAAATGTAGCCTATCCGGGACACCATCATACACAAACTGGCATCCGCATTAATAATGTGCCAACTCAACAGAATTATCCACCGCATAAGGGCAATGGCGGAAACAGCAATGCTAATGGAAATGGTAAGGACAATTCCGATAATCAGTTCTACATTAAAGAAGTTGGTGGCATCCCCATTAACATTGGAAGTGATGTGCATTACTTGCCGCCGGTGGTTGACACGAATCACAGTAATATAGTACAGAGCACAATTAATTTGCCAACTTGGGCCAAGGGAACGGGTGCGGTATCGGGCACGGGCACAGCAGAATCGTCATCCACTGCAACAACTGCCTCTGATAACAAGAACAGACAAATGCTTGATCCCAAACACACCATTCTCAAAATTAACACTATCTCAGACACTCGTAAAATTGTTAGCAATCACACACGATCATCCCAAAGTCCGCCAGCACATAGTAATGAGACTATGAAAAGTAAGTAGAACTAATAGACAACCCATGCAAATCCCACTCCCCAATGAGCACTCCACATTTGCTACATCCTAAACACCAGAGATCGATCACACCATTTAAACAAGAAATACTTGAGCATTGAATTTTAGCCCCCCAATCTGTTCGCGCTGTGCTTGCCTGTCCGAAATGATCCGTCCACCCGTTTAGAGTCAAACAATTCCTGTATAGAGCCTGGCACTAAAACAGTACACAATATTATTGAATTAATTGTGTTCTATTTAAATAATTACAGATGATCAACATCATTATGACAAACATCCCAACGAGGTTGTGAAGAACGAGGAGTTGACATACAATAGTGGATCGTCACGAACATCAGGTCACTGTATTAGCCAGACGGCAACCGCGTTGCTTATCATTTTGGTGACAATTGCTGCACAGAGCCTCATTATCAACCATCCAGCTAGCAATATTAGGCCAACGCATCGACCATATACCCTGAGCCCACCACCGTTATTACCATCACCGGCCGGGATTAACACAAGTCGCTAGTACACTTGTTCCGCAGCGTTTACATCACCATGAGTAAACATATTTTCGCTTGGTGAATGGCAACAAATGAAGATAAAATTATATTTATTAATTTTCCAATATTCTAATTCGAATCATGTCGATTCGAAACTCGACATTAACGTTAGTAGAAAAGAAGGAGAAAGGTGAAATAGAATTTATAAGTAAACAAATGAACATTTTCAAACGCATTAAAACATAGTTTGTAGCGATTTCTAGATGTAACAACTCGATAGTAATTAAGTTAATAAGGAGGGGACAGGCATCATAATTATTTGTGCGGTTTTACAATATACATCTATATGTTATATTACGCGTGACAACATAAGGCACAGCATTGGCTAGTAAGCTACAATACCGTCATGTGCCTGGCCTTTTAATTTGCCTCTTTATTCTCCTTAACCCTGTGTCCTTTTGGCTCTGTAACAGCATAGAAATATGCTTGCCACCCAGAACGAATTCTATATAAAGGGATGCAGAAATATCGCATGATTCGCAACGAAATCATATATTATTCGACATCATACAAAATACTATACATATATTATTAATATATATTTTGATTTCCTACTAAAAATGATTATGATTCGTCCAGAACTCAATCCTAATTATACAAATTATTTACAATTCGCCAATATTTCAATTTCGAAATATTAAACGATTTTGTTTTCGATGGAGACTATCAATATTTTTGCGATCTGCATCCCTTCTTAAGAAACAAAATCTAGAACGTTAGGTGGCACTGAATAAGTAAGCTAATAATATGATAAGTATGTAATTTTTTGAGGAGAGGAAGGATTCAGAATATAATGATTCCTTCCGATCTTCACATACATACACAGATGATTCACAGACACATACACACACTCCTCGTGCAGCTGCCTTGCTCGACGACATTTTTGACTGAAATTAAAAATATGTATTAGCATACGTCTATATACGTGGGAAGTAGGAAACTAGACTATAAGTGATCCAAAGGCAGCTTGAGATAGAGAAGAAAATGATGACACGTACATAAATGACGAATATAAATCACACCCATATGTATGTATGTTTCGTATGCATTTATGTGTATATTTATATTCGTATTAAGTATTTCGAATATGGGAAAGGTGAAAGAAATTCAAAGAACGTAACTATAAGTTTTAGGTTCTTTTTCGTTTTTGATTTATTGTTTTTTTTTTATATATACTCTTTTTCTTGTTTTATATTTTTGCATAAAATGAAGGCAGCAAGTTTTTGTAAATGAACCAAGCTGTAAACATAAATTTATGTACACATACAACAAAACTATGTATGTATGTATATGTGTACCAACAAAATGTGCATGTGGATAAACACAAAACAATGTTTAGGTGAAAACGTTATAACGATTGTATATTTAATAATATCATGTAAAAGAACTATAAATTATGAATTGATATTGATGAAGATACATTTACATATGGATGTATGTATGCAAATGCATGTGGCAAGATAAAACGAGATGATTGATTGAAGATTTATATTTACATAATAATATATCACAGGCAAAAGCATCTCATAAATGCTTAAGTGCATTTATGGATTATTTATTTATATACATAGAAACACACACTCACATACTTACATGCAAAAAAAAAAAAACATGACCTTGACCCAAAAACGGTGAACAGCGAAGAAACACAATTCGACATAATTTAACTCGCTATTGTGCATTATGTGTAAACTAACTGTGTAGTTCTGTTTTATAATTTCTGCATTGCAATCGACATAATCACCACTGTACCACACACGCACACTCACACTCAAACACACACTCATACACACACATACGAGCGGGCCCAGATCCAAGCACACCCACCCGAAATTACGAATTCTCTAGTTCTTTAACTCGAACTACGCCTGATTCAAAGTCCCCCCCATTTCAAATAAACTGGCAACTAAACCGAATTTATATTATCCAACAAACGGCAGAGACCCACAAACCCATATACCCAGACCTAGCCCCAGAACGCATAGCCTACACTACGATTGCATCACTGCTTTCTCTCAATAGGCAATTATACATACAAATCCAACCACATACATACATATAGATACAGATACAATAGGATGCATTATTACCACATTAGGATAACTCATACAATACATAACATACAGTCACATACACACACAGGACACGCAGATATGCATTACAGCTTTGAATACCAAGGTAGAGAGGGAGGGTAGGGACAATCACGGGACAGATGACAGCTTAGAATCCATCCAGCAGAAGAAGCTCTTTGACCCAACCAAAAGCTAAAGACGTATGGAGTTGGGGAATCGGAGGGTAGGAATGGGACAGATTTTATTGATGCAATCGGATAAGTTGATTCAGTAATCGTTAGCTTCCTTACCCTCGGACGTCATGGTTTCATGGTTACGCAGACACTCCACTCAACTCCACTCACATTCCTAAATTGAGATTGAAACCACACCTGCCTCTTCATTTCATTTATTACAGGTTTTTTATGTATGCACTAATATTGCACACAATGATCCAAATCCAATCAAATCCGAACCGAACCGAACCAAAACACAACCTCATACACGCAACGCTGACCGATCTATATATTTATAGATATATTTATATCTATAGTTAATATTGGAACCGGCAAGTGGAACGAAAATCTTTCGTATACAATTGTAGGTAGGTGTAGGTTGGTGGAAAGAAGGAGCATAAAGTAGTTTGTAACAGTAGCACAGCATATTTATATATCTACAAAAACCAAACTATGTATGAAGAGAAGAAATCGAACCAGTGCAGAATGCAGAAATGAAATGAAATGTATCAATGCAAATAAAAGAAATTTAAATTTACAACTTGCATATCTGAGATCTTTTAAATTTTATATCGAAAGAATATTTTCCGACAATTTAACTTATTTCAGTAAGATTATTAAGCAAAGGAGGAAATCAAACTTGGAGTCACCGGATTTCTACACCCGATCGTTGTCTATCATATCTTCGTTTCTGTAACCACGGGTAGCTATTGGGACAAAACAACTATTACAAAAATTGCGATTTTTTAACTTTAAGTGAAATTCGGATATGTAATTGGTTTGACTGAACGGTCACTGTATTCGAAAACCATTAAAAAACATTTAATTTTTGTAATTTATTATAGTTGAATGTTAATTTTTTGGATTAGCCATTCGATTTGAGGCGTTATGAACAACACCCTTAAAAAAAAGTGCAATCCGTCTCAACGAATTGGATACACATTAAAATGGTCTTTCTTTTACCCACAAGATAATATCTGTATGTATGCATTAATGGATTAACAATATGCGTGGATTAACAAAAGAGAAACGTCCTAAGATTATAAGGGCGTAAAAATACAAAAAAAAAAAATTGTAATTTATAGTAACATTTCAAAAGAAAAAAAATTAATTACATGCTGTTCTCGAGTTCGGTTCGAGAAATACAGAAGGCTTTAAGAAAAGCCAATGTTCGAGAATTTGCTCTTTGCCTGGGAGTTATATGACATAGTTGTTCGATCCGGCTGAATCCGAAATATATAATATAAAAAGGATACATAAAAATTTCGATTCTCTTCAATGAAGCGATCTTTCTTTTGCTATGTTTACAATTCCAATTCTCATTTATCATCATCTCTCGTTCTCATATCTCCTCAGGAGTGAAAGAAAATTTTAGTAGAAATGAAGTAAGTAAGTCGTCTCGCCGACTTGGGTATACCATACACCAGTAAAACAAATATTTTAATTTTATAACAACCAATGCATTTTCGTATTTTTAAAAAAATCTGTTTACATGCTTTTTACAAGCAAATCTTAGTATTTCACTCACTCAAGCAAACGAGCACCCTAGCGCCCCCACCAGCCAACGGCCAACTCCGGCCATATGGAAAAACGTTTATATGCATAACTTGGCTATTTTTATTCCGATTTTGATCAAATCTTTACACATAAAAAATGTGCGCAATTACTAAGCAAATATTCATACCAACTATGGTGTCTCAAGCTAAAATAGTTTTTGAGAAAATCGGTTTTATTTAATTTCCGGGGGCGGTAGGGGGCGTGGCAAAATTTTTACAAATACAAAATGTGCGCATTTACTAAGCAAATATGCATACCAAATTTTGTGTCTCTAGTTGCTATAGTGTTTAAGAAAATCGGTTTTATATAATTTGCGGGGGCGGTAGGGGGCGTGGCAGAAATTTGAAATAAGCTTGATCACTCTACATACTACACGAATCTACATACCAAATTTGGTGGCTCTAGCTCTTATAGTCTCCGAGATCTAGGTGTTCATACAGACGGACGGGCAGACGGACATGGCTAGATCGTCTCGGCTGTTGATGCTGATCAAGAATATATATACTTTATGGGGTCGGAAAAGCTTCCTTCTGCCTGTTACATACATTTTGGCGATTTTAATATACCATTTCACCCTATGGGTGTATGGTATAAAAACAAGAGGGTCAGGAACAGTGTTGTAAAAACAATTTATTCGGCCACTCCTTAAACTCATCGAGTAATTCTACAACTATTATTCGCACTTTATTAAGTCAGCCGATTGCCGATCCGAATCCGAAGCCCACATGCAAAATTTCAACGCTGTAGCTTCTACGGTCCACGAGGATTTTGCGTCGAACTCGTATACACTCGTCTCGTCGTGTTAATCAAGAAGATATACACTTTATATTCTCGGAGATGTTTTTATACCCTTGTAGAGAGTATTATAAAATTGGTCAGATGTTTGTAACGCACAGAAGGAGACGTTTCCGACCCTATAAAGTATATATATTCTTGATCAGCATCAACAGCCGAGACGATCCATGTCCGTCCGTCTGAACACCTAGATCTCGGAGACTATAAGAATTTGGTAAGTTTTTGTCATTTTCTCAAACACTTTAGAAACTAGAGACACAAAATTTGGTACGTATATTTGCTTAGTAAATGCGCACATTTTGCTTTTGTAAAAATTTTGCCACGCCGATTTTCTCAAAAACCATTCTAGCTAGAGACACCATAGTTGGTATGTACTTTGAAAAAACTCGATTATCTCCCGTAATTTTCTACCTTGTGCATTCAAATTTAGCACACTTAAATTTAAATTTAATATCCAGGAAAACACCAAATTGGATCAAAATAGCCAAGTTATGCATATAAACGTTTTTCCATATGGCCGGAGTTGGCCGTTGGCTGGTGGGGGCGCTAGGGTGCTCGTTTGCTTGAGTGAGTGAAATACTAAGATTTGCTTGTAAAAAGCATGTAAACAGATTTTTTTAAAAATACGAAAATGCATTGGTTATTATAAATTTAAAATATTTGTGTTACTGGTGTATGGTATACCTAAGTCGGCGAGACGACTTACTTACTGTTAGATTAACTGTCACAACAAATTACCTAGAGTGGGCGTTTAATCGTATGAGTGGCATTGCAGATCTGATGTGTGAGATCGCTGGACAATATTCTAAAATATGTAAAACTATTTGAGGAATGCTGTTGCAGAAAATGCAAGGATAAATATGAGCTTGCATATTAAACCTTTTATAGTGGAGATGTCCTTTGTCCCAATCGTGTACTATCACTAGTTTAGATTGGGTATAGGATTTAATTAGACGTCAGAAATCCACTTCCTCTAAAAAGTGTAGTTTTGGTGTGTCTTGGCTAGCCGCATGTTTTGCGGTCTGGTGTGCAGCTTCGTTCTCTACAAATCCAACGTGTCCTGGGATCCACATTAGTTTAATGATTTATTCTGAACACTTTAACTATACAGTATTTTTATTTTTACCATATCTTCAAAACCGAGTAACATGAATTAAAAAGTAAAATATTGGAAAGCAAAAAAGACACTAAAAGAATATTTTAATTTCCGTTTCTGATTAATAGTCAGGAACATGTTTAGGTCGAGTTATAATAATTTTTTTGCTATCAAATCATACTGTCTCGGACATTAACCGGCCATTGACAATTTACACAACGTTTGCATAACTTTTAAATTAAATACTCAATATTTGAATCGCGCTCCACTCCCGTTATCCACCACAGCCGCTTTTCACCACTAACCCGTAGCCCGCCAGTTCGAAAAGCTCTGACCAAGCGCGCATCCTTTTGAGGATTCTGTGCTGTTGAGAGAAAAATCAACCCCCAGTGCACTCTGAATCTTTGTCTTGGCCACAGCGTAGCGTTTTTTCTTTTTGGCATCTCAGAAGCCATCCAACCCCAGAGGTTTTAGGTAAAACGTTGTGTGTTCTTCAAAGGTTATATATATTTAACAGACTTTGTGTGTTAATGCAACTGCATTGCAATTGAATGACTAATTTTGAAGGAGACTAAAACATCCGCATTTAATCAACTTTCATCCGTAAAATCATATGTTTTATGTGCCTAAGGATTAGTGTGTGTGTGTGTGTGTACATGAAGGTCACGCAACACAGTGAAACAGGTCCTGGAGTAGATCAAGGTCCATGACCAAATTGTGACGTGTATGCTGCGCCCATGCAAGGGAGTTGGGAGTTGGTGTTGAAGGTGTTTACTGAATTTTTATCTGACTCTGCACTTGATTTTCAGCGCATTACAAAAAAGGCAGTTTGAGCCATGTCATGGGAGAGCATCGCCTCAAAGGATCTGCTCAGGTATTGTGAGAGCCCAATACACAACACTCTACCCCTCAGACACTCCCATGCAATTTAATTCCTGTGCGTTCTAGTATTCCACCCAGCCACAACTTGTCGGCCACACATCTGTTAGCCTCGCCCGATGGCTCGCGTTATCTGTTGGAGAACTCTAATGGTATTTCAGCAATACCCTAGTCTTTGCAATTAATTTCGAATCTCTCTGGATGTTCGCTTGCAGATTTGTGCCAGCTGGATGAAAGCTACTCGAGAATTGCGGGCTATGGTTCTGATGCAGGAGCTCGTTCCCCTTGGGTGCGTCAAGGACTCTTGGGACCTGGGCATGGTAGCACGGTGATTAGCTGTTTCCTGGCTTGCCAACGAAGTCTGCGTCAGTACATAGCAAAGCGAAAGGTACATCCTGGACCAAGCAACGGCAAAAAAGAGAAGTAACCACAGTTTCTGATTGACAGATCGAGCGCGGATTGCGACTGTATGAGCAGCATAATCAAACTGCGGCAGTCCGAACATGGCGAAGCGCGTTGAAGGGCGTGGCCATGTCCTGCCGGCGAGAGGACTGTTTCCAGTTGCTGGGCTACCTCTACCAAGCTCACATGGACTGGGGAAAATTTCGAGAGGCAATTGAATTTGGCCACCAGCAGCTAGGGTAAGCGCAGAGAGGCATGAGATAATGATAAGTTCCTCCCAATCTTTTCGTTCCGTGCTACCACAGAATATCGGAGGAGGTTGATTCGCCAAATATGCGGGCTGAAACATACTTAAACTTAAGCCGCGCTCATGCCAGTCTCGGTGGTCTGGAGAGGGCCTTAAGCTACGCACGGCACTCGCTTTATAACGAGTGCGGCACCAAATGCCGTAGTGGTCTTGTCCACTTGACAGTAGCCCGTGTCTACCTCGAAATGGGCGGATTCTCTCGAGCGTTGGAGGGATTGCAAGGTGCTCATAAAATAGCGACCGCCATAGGGGACCCATCGCTTGAGTTGCAGGTCTATGTAGCTCTCTCTGAGCTCTTCGGCCGTCTCCAGGATAACGATAAGAGCGCCACCTATGCATCTAAAGCATATGACTTGTCGCGGTCCTTACAGCTGGGGGATCTGAACTCATGCCACCATCGTGCTGCCCTGCTTCGAATGGCGGCATCTTTACGCAAGCAAGGAGAACTTGGAGATGCCCACGACTACTGCAAGGTGAGTTGACGCAGCATTTTCTTTACTGTCGGAACTTGATAAATCGCACTTACCATAATAGGAGGCTACCCGACTCTCGCTCATATCCGGAGATCAAGCAACATATACGCGCAGCATTCGAATCATGGGTGATATATACCGCAAGAAGATGGACATAGATGTACGTAATATATATACTCCTTCACAGAGAATCATATTTTAATGTTTGTTTTAAATCTCTTTTTGAAAAGCGAGCGTTTCGACAGTATGAGCAGGCCATGGGCACATCGGCTAGCCTGGGCGATCGCATGTCTCAAATGGAAGCTATGGATGGGGCCGCTCGCTGCCTAGAGACATTGCGTCTTCAAAACAAGATTTGCAACTGCAGGCCCTTGGAATTTAACACTCGTCTCCTGGAAGTTGCCAGCTCGATTGGAGCCAAGCTTTTGGTTCGAAAAATACGTTGCCGACTGGCTTTAATCTACCGCGCTCTTGGCGACGAGGATCAGTACAATACGCACTCTCGGTTGGCCAAACAAACAGATGCAGCATTGGGCCTCAACTGCGGGGGCTGTGGTGAGTTATTTGGCATGCAGCCTTCCAGCCTAGAAGCTCTGCCCTGTGCTCATATTCTACACGCCAGGTACGTCAGCGGAATCGCACGTTACCCCCCATTCGCTTCTCAATATTCATTCTTCCCCAGATGCGCTCACGAATTTCTTCGACGACGCGACAAAAACACACCTACCCGATCCTGCCCTGCCTGCAATAAGCTGCTCAACTCCCGGCTGCACCTGTGTGCAGGTGAAAACGAAAGTACTGACGGAGGCAGCGCCACTACAGTCACGCTCAATGCCTGTAATGGTTTGTCTGTAGATGGACTCTTGGCACTCAACGGGGATACTCTACTGCCACTGCCAGTACAGGCGCGTGCCATCAAGGAGTCCATGGAGCTGGGGTCTGTTTCGGGGGTGGGCGTGTTTTGTAACAAGTCATTGCCCAATATTGAAAGCACAACACTTCTATTATCCGGCACAGCGCCTCCATCTCCAAAAGTGTACCACAGCAACTTGTCACTGGCATCGCTCAGCATGCGCGCTTCTAGTCTTCTGACAATCGACAGCGGCAGCGGAAGGAATGCCACGTCTTCTGTATGAGTTGCCACATAAGCATTAAGCCATTCTTTTTAATTGTTTGCGCGTCAACTTGGAACAGCCTGGAACAATTGGACGCAGTAGTAGAATTGTGATTTTTTGATCCAAGACCTAGATAGCTGCATATATATGGACGTATTACAATTTGGGGCATTTAAAATGCTACCACCACATCCAGACTTGCAAAGTTAACAATAGCAGTAAAATGGCAACGGCTGAGTATAAGCCACTCTCTCGTGGCGTGAATTTGAATCAGTAATCTATAATTGAATGACTAGAGTACCTTATCCAGCGAATCGTAGCGTATCTCAGATCCCAAAAATGCATAGATATGAATTCGCAAATCAAATAGAAAAAGAAAAAACTAATATACATATATATATATATGTATATATATATAAATATATGTATATGTTGCTATATGTATATTTACCTCTGAAATAGATATTTACACAATGTTAGCAAAGCAAAAATTCCCGTTATGCTGTTATCAAATTTTAATAGTTATTACAATATAAACTAAGTCCCATTATGTAAGATAAAAATGAAAAACAGTTTCCGAACAAAGCGAGGGTAAATTTCAAGTTTTACTTCAATATATAGCACTCAAAATCTGTAATCGCAACCTATTTAAATGCTTTAATATTAGAACTAGAATATATGATATGGATCAATATATTAATATTATTAAGTCCGAGTGCACTGAAAGGAAATGCTGAGCACTTGTTGCCCACAGGATTGCTATGTGCACTGTGTCCCAAGGATCGCATCTACACACATAAATAGTCGAAAACAGTCATTTTGTCATGCTGAAGTGAAAGTCAATCTGAGATTAAATCGAAAATCTAACTGCTATAAATTTGTTGTTAATAAAATGCCGTTGAAAATTTTATTCTCAATCTAAGAAACGAACAAAATCACAAAATAAAAATACATATTTCAAAATTTATTTCAAAGCTTCAGTCCCAAAATCTGTTAGAACGTTAACGGTTTCCCTCACGCGCGCATCCTTGCTAACTTACTGCTCTCCTAAAAGTATGCTACGCCAGCTGATAGATGAGAAGAGAACAGGAAACCCGGAAGCGCATGCGCTAAGGGAGAACAACAGGGAGAACCCAACAAGGGTGGGCTACCACAGCCTTTGGGGTTGGGTTAAGCACGAATAATGTTGACTGCTACAACTGACTAGCTCGCTGTCTTGTTGGGTCGTTCGGCTCGGCCCCGTGTGTATATGTGGCTGTTCATTTCAGGTTCAGTTCGAATTGGATATATTCCGCGTGAGGCCGAAACTTCATGGAGCGCGGGCGGTCGTCGTCACATCACATAACAAAGTTTCAGTTTCAGAAAGCACACATTTAGAACTACATATGTGTGTGTGACTGTGTGCTTGTGTATGCCAACGTCCGTGTATGTGTGTACATTAACATGCATAGAGAATTTTCCCAAATGAAGGTTTCGTTACTGGAAATAAATTAGGCATTTTCGTAGCAGATTCGGAAAAAACCTCGAAGCCACACTGGTTTTGAGTTTTGCTTTTGATTTTCCGTATTCGGTTTTCTTTTCTATTGCGCAAAGTCAAACAACCAAAAAAAGGAAACGAATTGGCTAAAACTCGAATTGAAATTCATATATACATAGGTACCTCCAGTGTAGATATGGATACGCGGTTGGGAAACGGGGCAAAGCTTGTCCTCGGCCTCTCCATTGAGCTGTTCGCTGAAATTGATATATAATTTGCAGTCCGCATATATCTTCAGGTAATAATGACAAAAGTTAAGCAAAAAATTAGAAAAAGAAACATATTAAACAACTTTTGAACCCAAAAAAAAAATGTGAAAAAAATACTAAAGTGCAAGCTACAACCCCAACCCACTCCCCTAACTATGTATGTATGTATGTATGTATGTACAATGTATTTTATACAAACATATACACGGTTATACTTATGTGTGTGAGTGCGAGTGTGTGTGTGTTTGTGTGCGTGCGTGTATGTTGGGTTGGTGTTGGTTTGTTTCAACCCTTAAGGGTCGGATCGGCTCGGCGACGATGGCAACGTCAAAGGCGACAAAAACAACAACGAACTCATGCGGCTGACAACAAATAAGAAAAAAAAAATGAAAATGAAAATACTGGCATAGGCACACCATTTACACCCACACACTTGCACCAACAAGAACTAAATACATAATACTACATACATATGTATGAAAGTGGGTGTAAAAAAAAGAAAATATCCAACAAAAATGCAAGTGAAATTTCGAATTCGAAATCGACAAACGATATATATGAAAGAGCAGAAGCCTAAACCCCTAGGCAAAACTTCCGGTTCCGAAATAGGCAATTCGTATACGCTTAAACACCAGCAGCAGTGTTAGGTAACTGGGAGCTCTGAAGGGGTCGAGCCAGGATCTCCGGCTTTATGCATACATACGTATGGATAGGGGATACGATCAACCCCTAGGCTGGGGTTTGTGCACATCACATATTACTGAAAGCTCTCTTTTGTGCATTTTCATTGCAGCTCGCCAGATTAGATGGTTGTCAGCTCTCGTTTTAGCTCCAAAGCTCACGCCATCGCCAAAGGAATGGAATCAATCAACGTCAACGAGATAATCGATGCCCAAACTTTTAGCCAGCAACTGGTGGACGAGACAAGTGAATTCATTACCGTTAGGCATCAGAATCACGAAGTGGATTCTGAGTCCGAGTCACACGGAGCGGTGTCCATGCAAATGCGGACATTGATCGCGTCTAACGATGATAGTCGTTTAGCTGGAAACGGTGATATTGATGCAGACGTGGACGCCTCTGGAGTGGGTGCGTCAGAGGGGGAAGGTGTGGACGAGCCAAACTCCTCGGTTGTTATGGTAATTGACGAGATGGGACATCCAAATGCAGTGCAGACAACGTATCAAATTGTGCCTCAACAACTGCATCTTCAGGGTAGAGCAGTACCGTTGTCGTTGCTGCCCATACATCAGCATCAACATCAACATCAGCATCAACATCAGCAACAACACCAGCATCAACAGCAGCAACAACAGCAGCAACAACAACACCGGCACGAACGATTGGCAGCGAGCCCCGTAGATTTCGTAGGTTCTGATATTAGCCTGGATGGTCTGACCGTGAGTTCCAGCACTGCAGCCCAGAGTCAGCGTCTTGGCCATGTCGTTTCCGTTAAGCAAGAGCACAAGCTTCTTATTGTGCATCGCGATCAGGGGCAGGGGCACCATCCAGATTCTGATCAGGAGGCGATTAGGATCGGCAGAGCGACCATTCGACATCGGCAGCAACTCGACATGGATATGGACATGGACGTATCGAACGTCACTGTCGGTGTAATAGACGAGCTGTCCTCAGACGGTGGTGGCTGCGTGGAAGAAGTAACCCTCAATCAGCATCACCAGCAGCTTCTTGAACAGCAATATGGCCATGGTAACGGTCAAAGACATGCGCCAGCCTCGGAAATGCTCCATGAACATTCACACCACCATCACCATCATCACCACCATCATCACCATCACCAGCAGCATCAGCATCACACAAACCATCACCAGGGCCTTCAGCATCGACCAAGTCAAGCTCAACATCACGAGGAACTATCCATTATTGTCCAATCGCAGCAGGATGATGATGATGTGGACACCGTGGATGCAGATAACGATCCGGATGACGAAGAGGATGAAGGCGAGTCAGGTGGACGCAGCCACTTACTCAGCCCTGCACTGGGCGTCGACAATCCATTGGAGCACAGTACTTATCAAACCCTAACATCGGCTTCGGTAAACGATCACGATAACGACCGCATATCTCCAACAGGCTTCAGTCCCACGTCCTATGCTACACTGACGCCAATTCAACCGCTTCCGCCCATATCAACGATGTCCGACAAGTTTGCCTACGCTGGTCACATCTCCGGAGACACAGGCGGCGGAGGAAATGGTTCTGGGGAAGGTGGCCCAGCAAATTCATCTGGAGGCGGTGGAAGCGCCATCTCTTCCGGCAATCTTAACAGTGGTGGCGGAGCTAGCAACGATTGCAGCTCATTCACACATCATCAGAGCTCTTTGGGAAGCCTTGGACTAAGCGGTTTGGGCGGCGTGCAATCACCCTACTCGTCCTACGACAAGCTACCCTCCATGATTTCTCCGCCTCCCCATAATTATGCCGGCTCGCCATCGCATTATGAATCCTCATATAGCGGACATCATCAAGATCACGAGCTGATCATGGCCACATCATCATCGACAAGCTCAACTGGCGGGCGAAACTCTCAGCTGGGACTGCAGCACAGTCCGACGCTCAGTCCACACTCCGTTTCCGCCGGCTCCGTGGTCTCCATGTCACTGCACTCACCCGCCTCGATTGTCACATTGCCCCACATCAATGGATCCGGATCGGTGACAAGCCTCACGGTGGCGGGAGCGTCGGATCTCCCTGTCGTTGTTTCCCTTACCCCCACACCACCATCTGCGCAAATCATTAACAGTGAATGCAATTCCACTAATGGCCTTCATCCCTCTAATATAGCAAATAGCAATAATTCCAACTTGTGCAATATAAGCCAGCAGCAACAACTACAATTGCAGCAGGTGCCCCCACATCACCAGAGCCAGAATGGGTATTCTAGCGACCAACATCAACAGGATGCAAAATTAACATCGCCAAAGTCCACGACTGCGGTAACCCCATCAGCTAACGTTTCATCAGGCACTGGTACTAGTTCAGGTGCTGGTTCGGGTGGGGGTGGGTCCAGTCGGTCCAGCGATATGGAAGAGATTAATACCAAGGAACTAGCGCAACGCATATCGGCGGAGCTGAAGCGATACAGCATACCACAGGCTATTTTTGCCCAGCGTGTACTCTGTAGATCACAAGGGACGCTGTCCGATCTGTTACGCAACCCGAAGCCCTGGTCAAAGCTCAAGTCAGGACGAGAAACTTTCCGTCGAATGTTCAAGTGGCTACAGGAACCGGAGTTCCAGCGTATGTCCGCTCTACGCATGGCAGCTGCACAGATACCACAGCGTGCTCCAGTTGCGCCTGGGCCAACAACGACATCATCATCATCCACAATGCCGGTGGGAAGTGTGCCTTCAGATGGTTCACCCCCAATGGTCGGTGGCGGAAGCAGTACAATATCAGCAAATAGTAAGTTCAGTACATTATTTTTTAATAATAATTATTAGTATATTAATCTAGGTATATTAAAGGCATTCAGGTTTTCATGACTCTCTTCTTTTAATAATGTCGACTAGAATTTTTCTTTGGTTAGAAAGTTAAGATGACTGTCTTTACTAATCGTAAACCTAAAACTGATTCTTCTCTTTTGTCCCTTGCAGCGCTATTGAGTGGATGCGGAACTGCTTCTGTCACTGGTGTCACAGCCACTTGTCGCAGGAAAGAAGAACCCCATATAGAGCAAATGCCGCATCCGAAAAAACCCCGGTTAGTCTTCACCGATTTACAAAGGCGGACGCTTCAAGCTATTTTCAAAGTAAGTATAGTCAATTTAGTCAATTAGTCAACTAATATTCGAACGGCGTGCATTTCATTAGGAAACAAAGAGGCCTTCTAAGGAGATGCAGGTGACGATTGCACGTCAACTGGGGCTGGAGCCAACCACAGTGGGAAATTTCTTTATGAACGCCAGGCGAAGGTCCATGGATAAGTGGCGCGACGACGATTCCAAGAATTCGATGCACTCACATAGCAGACAGCAGCATCAAGAACAGGATCAAAACCAGAGCAGTAGTATGGCGCATGGAAATTATGGGAATCTTCATACGACGGCCATGTCACCACTAGGAGCCTTTGACGATGAGGGTGATATGGACTTGGAGCTGGATAACCACGACTTTGACTTAGTTGATGATCACGGCGACGATGGTGTAGAGCAGGATGACATGTTGTGACATGACAGCCACGATAGCCAGCGCGGACGACGATCACCAACTCCGGTTGAGACTCCGTCTCTTAGTCCTACTACAAAAGCAAATGCAAATACAAATCCAAATCCAAATAGGATTCAGGTCCAGACCTCTCGCACTTCTCGCACCTTCACCCGCACCGATCATCAGATCAATAAGTTTAAACACACGCACACGGGCCAAACTCCAGCTCCGGATGCCGGGGCGATCACGCGACAGCGTCTGCGTCACAAGATGCCTGTAAAGCACGAAGGCGCTTTAGATGGAAACGATGGTGTCGAAGATGAAGACGGGGATGGAAATAGAGGAAGGCAAGGACGTTTAATTGAGATCGAGCAAAGTTCCGACTGGTCGCCCAGTTATAATGCAGATCAGTCAAACATCTGTGTTGATTATTTAGATGCAGAATATTTGGAAGATCTGAAGGTAATGATTGTGTGCTAAAAACACAAAGGATCAGGACACAGAATCGGAACAAGTACCGCAACCATTGCCTATGCCCAAATGTACTATATTTTCACTCAATTATAACAGATCAAGAGAGTGCACGACGCGTGGTAAATTTATTTAGATTAGGATATGGATATGGATTTGGATCTGGACCATTCCAATAATCAGAATTAGAGCAGAGCAGAGTGATGCCATCTAAAAATGAAAATCGCAATGAGAATATGAATATGTACTATGTCGAAAATGTACTATATCTAGTCAAATTTATATTAATAATAAACCTACAATTAGCGTTACCCATTGCCCTACCTTTGCCCGTAACCCTGCCCGAACTAACTTGCATTCAGAATAATAATTAATAACTTGAGTCACAGTCACTTGAAATTAAAGCAAAATGTAAATAATATACACGAATGCCCCACGCTTGCCTAAATTATTGATAGCATAGATCTACCTGTATCTGGAATGGAAACTTATATCCGAATCCGTTTGCTCACTGCAAGCAGAACACACAGATTATACATACATATATCTAAATATATTTGTTTACATTCCTAATATAAATATCAATACTCAGCAGTAGCAGCAATAGCAGCGGATTAAACAGGTCCAGATGCAAAGAGGGCGCGGCTAGTCAATTTAGTTTAAATAAAAATAAAGATTAAATTAAAGCAAGCATGCAACTTATATTATACGCATATATAGACCATTCATAATATGTATGTATGTATGTACAATAAAGTGAATGCAATAATGAATAAAGGCCCAAGTGCCGTACTAAAGATTTTTTCACCGATATCGCATACCAATCCTGCCCCCAGGACCCTATCTTATCGGATGTCTTAGGATTTACTTCGATTCATTTCTCAAAAACGTGGTTGGAAATAAAGATGAATTCTGCACTGACAGACACTGGCGCACACGGAAGCAATTGGTTAATACAGAAACCTATTTGAATAGTCTACGTCGGAACAACTTTTTGCACACATAAATATGTAGATCATGACGAAGTATTTGTTTTTATATTTAAAAAATAATCGAAAATTTGGCAAAAAAAACAAAATTTGAACCAAATTTTTACCCCCAAAAAACAAAAATTAAATTTGAAATAACATGAATCCGCGTTTACATTAAAAGAGCCAGGTGATCAAATTCCAATGTCAAAGCTGTCCCCCAAAAACGAACCACAAATTGCTTGACAGCGCTCTGATAATAGTGAGTAATAAAAAACTATTTTTTTTGCGATATTGGGAGAATAACAAAAACAGGCAACGTCTTCATAAAAACCCAAAAACCTGATTTTCCTAATTATCTCGAAATCAAGTGCTGAACGAGAAAAACTAAAATGATTTTTAAAATTAGCGACTCCAAGATGCTTGGGTGCATGGTTTAAAAATTAAAAATATTAATTTTTTAAATAGCCAGTATTTCAATTTTAAATTTCAAAATTTGCAAATTCCTTTGCCTGCTCCCTTGCTGTCTATCTACTAGTACTAGTAGTAGTGACGTGAAATTTGCAGCACTGGACAAAATCTTGATTTTTCCTCAAAATTAATAATTAAAAAAATTCGCGTTTTATTATTTGTTATTATGATTAGGTTTAAATGGTGGGCAGTAGCTCCTGTATATGTGTATAGAAAAGAGATAATAATTAATTGAAGATGACAATTATTATATTAAAAGCGGAGATTTTTCAAAATTACCGCCACTATCCGCCACATTTTCCAACACTTCCCACCACTGCAGAAAGAAAACAAGAATTTCCATCACAAAGAGGAATACGAATTCAGCCAAAAGATTAGAAAAAATGGGGAGCATTTTAATTTTTGCTGGTGTGGCAACGCTTTGCTGAACCAACGAATTTAAATTGCCTTGGCGGTTTAACAAATTTAATTGAATTGAACCAAGAGTGTGGTTCCGGTTCCATGTCTTCGCCGGCTACTTATTATGTGTTCTGCTGCCGAGGTCATTTGAATCCATTACTTAAAGGGAAATCCCAGAGAACTTTGTAAATAAAGGATAAAAAGGATACCAAAGCACAAACGTTTCTTCTCCTTTTACCCAAAAAGAAATTCATTACATCTAAAAAATTACAGAATTGAGAAACAATAATTAGTTTAGTAAACAATTTAACTCTTTATTAGTCTAAAAACTTGTAAACTTATGAATTTGAGGTTTCTTTGTCACTTCAGTTGGCTTTAGTCCTTGCTGCTCCTTTACAAATATAATACATAACATATACTTAATATACTAAATAATACATACAAATCAAACATATAATAAATATAAAATTTATAAATATCATATAAAATCTGAATGAATGTTCACTGGGTTTAACAGCTCCAGTTCGTGAGTAACGCGTGCGAAACTCCCATCTCTATCTGTTCTGTTTTTGACGTAGACATTTTTTTGTTTTGCAAAACAAAATTTTCAATTCATTTAAAATTTCAACACTCAAAACAAAAGTGTGCCATAAGAAATAAATCTTTATCACAGCCACCGACGCCACGAGGAGACCAGAAAGCGTACATAAAATCTATAACATACGCAACAGCAATAAAAAGAAAATATCTGCGTATGTCCTCCACCGCGAAGATACGTTCCAACACTCGAATTTGTTCGTTTTGTTTATACGCGGATGTATTATATAATAAACTGATTTTTAAATCTTTCCATCTGTAAGTTAGACATGGAGCTTATGCGTATTATTATCGCTCAGATAGCACAGAATATTGGCTACAGTAGCACTCAAAATGCCCCCCTCGAATTGCTGCAAGACATTTTGCAGAAATTTATGCAGGAATTCGCTCACGACCTTCATAGTCAAATGGAACATGGTGAGTGCCTGCCCCTGTTTATGTTATTGATGGCATTACATACGTTTCATTTATTTTTTTGTAAACAGCAAATCGAATAGAGCCCACATTAAAGGATGCACGTCTGACACTTAAGAGCCTTAATATTAATGTGCACGAGTTGTTAGACTATATCGGCAATGTTGAGCCAGTACCATTTGTACGCGACGTTCCAGCGTTCCCAGTGAAGCGAGCTTCAAATTTGAACTTTTTAAAACCCGGCAGTGCAGAGACCCTTACCCGTCCCGTGTATATATTCGAGTACCTTCCACCAATGCAGCCAAGTGCCGCAGCTGGTTCGTCGTCCGCTTTGCAAGCACCCTATTCCGATCAAGAACAAGAAGGAGTGGATGGAGAGCATACAAAGAAAGTCGGAAACCAGGAAGGTGTGTTGGGAAACTCCGGTAATCCTAATGAAACTGCTTCGTCCGCTCAGCTCCTAAATTTTCCTGCTAAAGACAGTTGCTTGGACATTGAGGGTCACACAGTTCGAGAAATCAGAAGCGTGGTCATGACAAGTGGTGGCTTTATTTCGCCTGCAATTGAAGGCAAACTGCCCGAGTCTGTGATTCCTGATATTATTGGTAAGAACAGAAAATTCTGTTTCGATGGGTAAATGCTATTCATGCTTCAATTTACAGTAAAACTAAAGGGTCTCGACGCACCGCCTCCCCCTCCACCTTCGCCGCCGCCATCACCACCTCCATCGTTGCCCCTAGTAGCAATGGAAACTAGCACGAAGGAGAAACAGCCTTCGTTTGTTGCTGAAACCGATTTGGCACGGGAAAGAGATCAACAGCAGCGGCAGAATATATTGCTCAGTAACGAAAGGAAAGAAAATCACACAACACCATTAAGTGAATCTGCTTCTATCTTGCCAGGGACTGGTGCCCTTACCCCCAAGACTACAAAAAAAAATAAGAAACAAAAACATTTGATTGGTATGGCCGGCGGATTACCAGGCGATAAGGCCCATGACAAGGCGCAGCGTAAGGCTATGAAAATGTATCAAAAACTTTCCAAAAATCATGGTGACAGTGGCAACGCATTAATGCTGGTGAAAAAGTCGAAGAAGCATCTGAACCGTGGCGTCATAGCAGCCTTGCCGGATGGCTCTGCTGATCGAGCCCAACTAGAAAAATTGTTTAAAAAACAGGCCAAGCAGAAGCAAAGGCGACAGCAGCAGCAGCTTGATGTGAAGCCCTTTGGCTTCGTAGATGGACTTGGTAATACCAATACTAGTCTAGCTGAAGAGTCTTCTGTCTCCTTTCCTCCTCTCACAGTAGAAAAAGTTGTACAACCTGTGCCTACACCGGATGGTGCTCCAGTTTTAGGAGAGTGTGAAGCCCCACATGGACTTAAGCTGGCTAGTGAACCCGACCGAAATAAACTAAATATTTTCAAAAAAATATCGAAGCAGAAGCTGTCAGCCCCGCCTGCTTCGGTGCCAGGATTATCACTTTTTGGAAATACAGCGGCCGGTCCACCATTAATTAGTTTGCCGTCTGGGACAACCATCACACCTGCGCCGCCTGCCTTGAGTGTCAACGTTGAGAGTCAGATAAACAATGCGACTCAACAACCACAACAATTCTCACCCATGACGATATCAACGTCGGGCAGCACCAACCAGAACCCTACTCCAACGGCCACTCCTTTTGGAGTTGACATAGTTAACATTGATGCCAACAAACCCAAAAAGCGTGGCCGTAAACCCGGCGGAAAGAATCAAGTCAAACAACTCTTAAATCCGTTGGCTATGCAACCATTGGCAAAAAAAATGAAGCCGAGCAAGACCATTGGGGGAGCTATGGGGCAAACTCTTGCGCCACCATTATCCTTTGGCCAGTCATCTGATCCCGCTGCATTAGTAGCTATGGAGCCGCTAAATTTGAGCCACGTTGCACAATTCCAAGACACCCTTATCCAGCCAAAGAACAAAGAGAAAAAAGAACGAAAGAAGTACAAGAGCACAAAGTACGAGCCGCCGTTGCCATTGCAAGCGAGTGACAACTTTCCGCCGGACGACATGCACATGCGGATTTCACCAACAAAACGAATTCCTCAGGGTCCTGTAAATATGTTGGGCGTAGGAATGGGTATGCCAGGCCTTCCTCCAGGTCCAGGTCTATATCCCAGTAATCAGCTACCGCTGTTGCCGCTTTTAAGCTTTCCCCCGCGCCCAGGCTTGATTCCTTCGGGCCCTGGCCTTTTTTCGACAACATCTGGAGGGCTTCCCAGTTTCGGGCAAAGTTCCGTACCTATTCCTCCTTTCATGCAATTTTCCGGGGGTACTGTATCTACCGATTCTATCCCTAATCGGCCTTTGCCAATAAATACCACAGGTGAGTGCGACCTATCGCTAAGATCGAGCTTTAGTCTTTAAAATTTCTTCCTTTGTAGACATAAAGCCTATTGGATATTGTCCTGTAGCTCCATTGGTTCCTGAGTCGATGAAATTGACATCACCCGAGGTCCAGAAAGTGAGCACGTTTGGCTCAAAGCTCAAGTCGTTGTCGGCAACTGGCAATCTAGGTGATCCAATTGAAGTATCTGATGACTCAGATGAGGCAGCCGCAGCGCCTACAAACCAAAAACCATCTCAGCTTTCGCCAACAGTCGGGGGCTTTGATGGACTCGTTGGCCGACCAAACATAATACAACCATCCCAACTTCCATATACTGCTGCCGGGGCACCAAACTTAATATCCCCTGTATCAGCAACCAAATCTGATACAACCAACCAACTACCAATTACGCCAATGCCTCGTAATACTCCCATTTTTGAAACTTCTCCTGCTGTTGTTAAGAAATTGAAGAAACAGGCGAAGCCGAGCGATATGCCCACTTCTTTACCCAGTCCCATTCCCGCTGCTGCAACCGTTGCATCGATCTCGCCCTCTCCGTTCAATATACACAGTCTAATGGGAAGCGATAAGTATAGTTTAGCGGGCGGCGCCGATCTTATTCCATTGTCACGAGTGGATAGCGGTTTGGCTTACTCTTCACAGACAGTACCCCTCACCAGTTTGGCTGTTGGAGCCACCTCAGGCACATCCGGTATCCCCCCAAATCAACTAAATCTAAATGTGTCTGAGGAGCTACAAACTCAACGGCCACATCAGCCGTTCATGCCCAATTTCGGTAGCTTTGAGGACATTACTATTACCCCAGCAAACTCAGCACTTAATATTGCTGGCTCAACAGATGAATTAAGATCGCGAAAATTACACAAGAAACTTAAGAAGCCTAAGGAGGGCAAAATAAAAAAGAAAAAGGACAAAAAAGATAAATCGAAAAGCAAGGAACGATTAATAACCAACGAATTTAGTTTAATTCCTGGAGAGAAACTAGCAAAGGGACAGGACAAAAAGCCGAAAAAAGACAAAAAGAAAGATAAACTACAGCAACAGGTGAGTTGACGAGACGCATAGTTATAAAGCATGCCATAAGTCCAATTTATAAATATTTTTTTAGATTCCAAGTGTTACGGTCGCTGATTCCGATTCAATAGCGGTTCCGACACAGAACGCTATAGAGTCGATTCCAACGCCCAGTGCAGGGGCATCGTCTTTAGCACCGACTGTGCACATCTCTAACTCACCAAAGTTGGAGCTGTCGCCCAATCAGGTGCCAAAATTAACCCTGAAACTCAGTGGAAAATCCACACCATTACCAATGGATCAGGAACCAACAGTTTTACCACAGATTGGCTCGGGTAAAAAAGAACGCGATCGCGTACGGGAACCTTCACCAGAACTAGCCAGATTCTCACCACTAGTCACAGGACCACCAAAACCCAAACAATGTAAGAGCACTAAAAAGCTCCTTAAAGAATAAAAGAGGGAGACACATTGACGCAGAGAAATTTCAAAATTCGACATTTTAGAGCGACAATCACTCCAGGAAATCTTTAAAAAATTGGTTAAATTGCCACATGCATATTTTCTTAATTTACACGTAAAAATTTTTTCAACCAGTGAGCACTTTTTTAAAGAATATATGTATGTTTGCTGAACCCAAATCTCAGAATGACGCCTGCCCGTCCAGTTTTCGAAATATTGTAACCTAAAAGTATTAGTTTTTTGATATGATCTATAGAATTTGTAGTTTTAAGAAAATTATTAAATAATTATAGACCAGACGGCTGTGTCAAACATTCATTAGCCTTATAAATTCAATAATTCGATTTTATTTTATAAATGTTCCGTAGAACAGATTTTATATACCAGAATCTTTCGAAAATACACTTAACTGATGACTGTAAAATTTGGTTACAATATTTTCGACAACGAAACCGATGGGTTAAAACCATGAATTCCACGAGAGCCATCTTATTTTCAAATTTTTGGTTTTAAAAAATGCAGACATAGATGTAAGGCTGTGCGAATTTGGATGAGGCTTATAAATCAAGATGTTTCAACTCGATAGTCATTGAGTTTTGTACCTTATTTTCCAATTCCGAAGAATCGTGTGCTCTTTATAATTCTTTTTTTGTTTTACCAATTTATAAAGAATTTAAATTTGGGTTTTCCGATTTTAGCTGACTTGCAGTTATCATTACCTACATCTGGTTCCACTTCTACTAGTGGACCCCCAATGGCTCTACCGCTTCAAATGAGTACAATTCCCAACACGCACATCCATGTTCCATCTAGCACGGCTGTCAATTCAAGCGGGTGGCTGACAACTGGCAGTGGAACCCCTGCTTCCGCTACTTTATCGGCCAGCTCGGTACTTCTACCGCAACAGCTGATGCTGGCGTCTACCCCTACACCTATTCCTCCTTCAAGTGGCAATATCATAAACCCAACGGTGACAGTTTCGCCTATAAAATCGGAATGTCCTCCTCCCCAAACCGTGGAATCAAATCGTCCATCTTCCTATGTGGATGCTGAAGGAAATCGCATCTGGATATGTCCAGCATGCGGTAAAGTGGACGATGGCTCCGCAATGATCGGTTGTGATGGATGCGACGCTTGGTATCATTGGTAAGAGCATTGGGGGTGAACCCCAGAGTGTAATCATAAGACCGTAGCTAATATTGTGTTTTGTTTATATATTCAACTCTAGGATATGTGTTGGCATCACAGTTGCTCCTAAGGATAACGACGACTGGTTCTGCCGTGTTTGCATCACCAGAAAAAAAGTTCACGGATCGGAAAAAAAGAAGAAGCGAAACAAGAAAAAATAAAGCAGTTACATTAATATATATTTTATATTTAGGGTAGCTTATTGCATAAACTCCACCAACTTGAAATTTGTTAAAATCGTGGATTGTAACGGATTTTATGTTTTGTTTTATTATAACGTATATTTAGGTATGTATAATAAATTGTTTAGTACGGCAAAAAATCAAGCAATTGATAAACGTATCCTTAATTTATATACAAAGTAGATATATCAGTAGTCGAAAGACTGAAGTTGATTATATTATGTACAAATTATAATTGAGCACCGAGCCCTGTGGCCATATGTTTTTTCCGTTTTTTTTTTTTTTGTGCGCTTAGTGTATATTTGAATTTAAATTTGCGAAAATCCAGTGAAGTGGATGCGTGAATTTTTGCATGGACTTCGGAGCTCTAAGAATGTAGAGAAATTTAAACAAATATGTCTATCTTCTAGAAAACTTATTGTGGTTAATAAGAGGCATAAGATATATGTAGATAATTCCATAATTTACTCTTAATGCAGATTCATCATGATTTAGGATCGAATATCTATCTAAGTGCTATATTTGCTGGCCAAATTTAGTAATCTGTAATTGAATATAGTTTGTTAGTAGGTGTTTTTAATACATATATCTTCCATATAGCATCCATTCACAACTATTACTACCAGGAAAAAGTTCGAAAATATAATAGTGAATTAGGTATCTAATACATATATACCGATATACAAAGCTACTTTCGAGAGAAAAAAAGGCAACCAAACAAGTTTTGATTACATACCTTAGTTACTACATACATAAGTGTAGAGTTGGTAGAAACGTTGGTTGTGATTGATGCTGATTATGTGCATTGTGTTGTAAGTACGAAAAATCATTGGATGCGAATGGACCATAACAGCTTCATTAATAAGCAAGAAGTACAGAAAGAGAGCGCAGTATAAGAAAATCTTTGATATGACATCAATTATTTCCTTGGTTTGTTTTAATCTCGAAATATGTAGAGAGAACAAGAGATATGAAGATGACACAGCCGGTACATAATTTGATGGCACATTACTCTAATCTAACCGGCATTCGTTATTTGATTCGAATATTTTGTTACTGCTTTAAAACGAACGCCAAATTTAAGTTCAGTGGCCGATTTCGAAATTGCAAAGCAAGTTGTCGGCCCGGACAGCTTTGCGATGAAATGCGTGTGCCGTATGGGAGTGGTTCTGGATCTGTCGATCCGATAGCCAAGCTTCATGATAAAGTACTTTACATATATTTAACTAACTTATATGAATATTTTAGTTCGTTTGGCCACTGCCGCTACAATTTGGCGAGATTCTTTGGTGGTTGTTGATATCGTGCGCTGGTTTCATATTCGCGGTCGTTGGGCACAATGGTTGCTCCACAGTCGGCTCGCTCTGAAGTTGTGTGCTGAGGTGTGTTGATGGCTCGAAGGTTGATATTGGTGCACTTCCACCTGACATGGATGTGGCGCCGTCCATGGTTGTTGCCGCGTCAACGCGTGTGCTGCCATTGCCGGCAGCTTCAGTTGAGGCTCCACTATTGCTGCTAAGCGCCATGCGCTGCATTTGTCGAATCACAGTGGCTGCATAATACGCTTGCTATAGAATAATGAAATTTGTTTAAAATTACATTCAGCATAACCCAATCCAATGTGTGTACCTTCCAACGAGATTTTGCAAAGTTCTTCTTCAGCTGCTCTGACACAGTGCCGTGGATGTTCTTGCTGCTTGCCTCGTTTCCAGAAATCCTGTGAAATAATAAAGCAATTTTAATGCAAGAATCCGACAATTTATAATGCTAATAACTTACCAGGGATGCGCCAATGCTTGTTTGCATGTAAACCGCTTCTCTACAGCCACACACATTAAATTCTTGATGAAATGTTTAGCCGAATCGCTAATCTCATCCCAATATGGAGAATCAAACTCAAATTCACCTAATTTCATCAGCATAACAAAAGGGAAACAAGATTTACAAATGTATATACATATGTAACTGATAGCATAATATTTACACGCCAAGAGCCAACGATGTGGTTACTTAGTTTATTTACAGATTTTAGTTACCTTTAAGAATCTGGGCAAACAGATTAGCATCATTCTCATCGTAGAAAGGCGGATAACCGCAAAGCAGAATATATGAAATAACACCTATACATTCAAAACAGTTATACAATTTAATCTTTTAGAATTGTTTAAAGAAAAGAAGCAAACTTTGGCTGCGCCGAAGTTCATATATCCTTGTAGTTCATGTCAACAAAATTTCGTTCTACTAGGTAAGAACTGGCCCTACTAAGGGCAGGAGGCTACAGACGGACAAGGCTACATTAACTCCACTTCTTCTATAATATTTATAGATTATGAAATCGGAAACGTCCACTTTTTTGGCTAATTTGTTAAAACCCTCTACAAGGCTATAACAAATTTAATAATAGTTAATAGTGTTGTAAAATAAAATTAATAATACCTATACTCCATACATCAACCGCCTTGCCGTATGGCTTTTGGGCTAAAACTTCAGGTGCCACGTAGCCCGGAGTTCCGCAAGCAGTGGCCATTATGCCAGAGTCTTCCATTTTAGAGAGACCGAAATCGCTAATCATAATTTTGCTGTCATCGTCTGGACTGTAGTAGAGCAAGTTTTCTGGCTATAGAACAAAAAATATTATAATTAACATTAATAAAATGTGAATAAATAAAACAAATAATAGCTTTTAATTAATGGACGCTAATTTAAGGGAATTTGGAACTATTCTCTATGTAAGAGCTGATCTATGCTTGATTGGTCGGCAGATGGCAATCAACATTTTGTTTATAATTTTAATACACTATTTTACATACTTTGCTTTTCCATAGCTTTAGTTACGTGTCTTTATTAAATTTTACCAGAAAGTAGACAAAGTAATTAACAAAAATTTCATTGTCAAAATGTTTGAGTTTCCGTCTCTAATATTTTATAATCTGATATAAGAAAAATTTAATTTATAGTTGCAGTTATCCAGATTAACATTTGTAAAAATTTTAATTTAAGACACATATTATTTCATGACAGGATGTAACCTCTCTGATGATGATTTATTTCTATTCTTCGTCCATTTACCTTTAAGTCTCTGTGCACAACCCCCTGTTCGTGCATGTAGTCAACAGCCTCAAGTATTTGTCGTATCAAATCGGTCGCATCCTTTTCAGTGTAATTTCCTTTTTCCACAATACGATCGAACAGCTCGCCACCAGTGACTCTATCGATATAACAAGTTATTACAAAATGCGTTTAAATTGAATGCAAATGTAAACGACGTACAATTCCATCACTAGGTACACCTTCGATTTGTCCTCGTAAGTCTCCAAAAGTTGCACAATATTCGGATGAGTAAGCCTGCAAATAAAGCAATAAACCATTATTGTATAACTACGGTAGCACTTTAAAACAAGTCGTCAGTGCGGAAGAGGAAAATTGAAATACTAAAATTCCTTCCACACTGCTGATGAGTGAAGTGAATGGGTCGAAGTCAATATGAATTGTTATACCCATCCCAGGAAATGCATTTTTACTCTAAGATGGACCATACTCTAACTCAGTTATGCATCAGGAATGTTTTACTTCAAGTGTGATCAGTTTAAAAGTATCGGTATCAGGTTCGTGGGGTCATAACTCACCGCGCTCCGTTTGGGCAGTTGGCATCGAAATGATTTGCACTGAACCTACATAGAAAGAAAGCAAATTAAGCAAATAACAAGATTTTTTAATGAAATAAGGAAAACAACAAAACAGAAGCGTAAATAACAAAAAATAACTCATTAAATTTTAAAACATCTGTATTGTATTTTGCTAGAGCATGCTTAATACGCTGGACAATGACGGACAATCCGCAGGAGGAAAACAGAGAGCGTGAGTGCCAGGGGTGGGGTGAAGGGAGACAGTGGATTTTCATATATGTAACTACAACATTTCCATGTACTTATTAACAAGAGAAATAGAGGCGCCATTGGCAAAAAAGATAATATGAAACTAAAATTAAAACACAAACTTTAACCGAAAATATAGTTCGAAAATAATTTCAATTCTAAAAGCATGTAAACCTTGATACCAACGACTCATAAAAAATATAATTTTCGATATGCTTTTCACCTTTCTTAAGCCGTACTAAATAGATAAAGTCTAACAAAAAAAAAGTTGATGGGGCAAATATGATTCAAGTTCACTTCGCTATTTTGAGCATCCAGAAAATGTTCTAGTACCGCGTGGGGAAGGATGACAGATGTGAATGGTTTTGTTGTAACGCAAGTGCAATTTGTCTTTTTTTGTTTATTTAATTTATTTTTTTAAGTTTGTGGATATTCCAACAGCTACTTGCCTTCGCAGCACTCGTATTTCATTTTCCAATGATTCCTCTTTACCCTTCAAAGCCTTTTTGTCGATAATTTTGACTGCAAAGTGCTCACCGGGCGTATCCTTGCTCTCTGCCAGACGCACCTCCGAGAAGGCGCCGCTTTTTAGAGTAAAATAATAGTTTCACATTAAACGCGTACAGATCCGAATGCTTCTGTACAACTTACGTTCCAAGGAGGCCATGCAGATTATATTTTTCCTCGATTGACACCTGCTTGTTCAACTCCTTGACATCCTTCGCCTTGGCCTTCTTTCCAGAGTCCTTCTTACCAAATAGTGGCATAGCCTGATCGCGATTTCGTTTCTAGATTTGTGCGTAGAGAGATATTGAGCGGCAAAACGGAGGTTAACGCATCCGATGATTGCGCATAGCTTGTGCCTTACGAAATCTGAAATCAAACCTAATGAGATACGGAGCTTATCAGCGGATTGTGATTTTCAATGCGCAAGTACATATAAATTTTAATAAATGTATTTGAACACTTAAATTTCCTACGTATGGACGACGAGTAGACACCCTAATTGGAAACGTAAAAGCGTGAACAATAGGTTATCGAATTTTATCAATGTCCTACAAATGTATGTATGTTATTTAATGTACAGACATACATACATATGTAAAATAGACAACCAATATATTATTTCAAAGTTTTGATTAAATATGAATTTACTTTCATAAGATTTTAAGATTCAATAATACTTAATGGAAGCATCTAAATATAGAGTATTGTGTACTGGTTAAGTACTATAAGGTATAAATTTTGTTTTCGCTTCGATTTTAAAAGTCTTACGGGTCACTTTTCAGCTGATAAGACTCTTTTTCATCAGTGATGACCCTAATCCCTACTTCCCTATGAGAAGTGCATGCATTGCATTGTATTTGTCTGGTTATTATGCGTTATTCCAGAATATGACTAAGAAAAATATTTCGTACTTCCAAAAAAGTTGCCATTCCCATAGAGACAGTACAGAACCAATTTCAACCCAATTTTGTAAATAGACTTGCATTTGGCTTTAGCCGTCATTTCTAGATAATAAAAATCCCTATATGATTTTAATGGAAAACGTTAAAGTTAGGCATATTGGTGCTCGTATATCCTCAATGATGTATCCCATTACCAAGCTATGTGCGGATGAGAATTTTGATAAACCTTCCTATGGAAAAGCAATAAGCTTCGAAGCAGGTACACACGATGTTGAACAGACCAGTTGAATATGATCGGTATTTACTTTAAATGAAATTTAATATGTGAACAATCACATAGGAATACTTTTTGAACTACTTTGAGATCAGAATATCGTCATATATGGCTGGCATAGATTTTTCCACCTAAAGCATCCATAATCTGCCCGCTCCTCCCACATTTACAAAATGTGTTTACGCAAATCGAGAAGTTTAGTAAAAAATAGCATTGTCTAAACTACACAAAGACAACGTAAACAATCAAATCTATATACATACACGATCGATTAAATTGTCTTAAACTTTAAAACTAAACAGATTGCGGTCGTTTTGATACATACACACTCCCACGAATTTACAAACAATATGTGTGTGTGTGCTTGTGTGTGTGTGTGTGTGTGTGTGTCTGTGTTAACGTACTTACACCACGAAAATGAATCGCGACTTAAACTTTTAATGCAAGCTTGCGTTAATGATTGCACAGAAAATAAGTTGACCTTAGTTCGTAACACCAAAACTTAATTTTTTAAAACACAATTCACGAAACCATCAAGATTCACACCACTCAGACCAAGAATTTTCAAATTTTTTTTTTTTTTCAACGTCGTATCATTGATTTTGTTCTGGTAAAATCCCACTATGAGGTAATAAAAACCCACTATATGGTAAAATTCCCTACATGAAAAACGGCGAGATTTCGCTTATTTTTTGGCAAAATTTGAATCGAATTACAGTGGTGGCAAAGTTTTTGGGACATACTGTTTTTCGTCTATTAATTTAATTTTTATGCGATTTTTAAATAATGTTACTGAACAGATTAATCGTGTTTATAGCATTAAGTTAGCCATTGTATTAAAATAATGTACCGAAAGTTTGTGAACATCGTCCCTTTTTAACTAAATACTTTAGGCATATTTTTGTAACTTCATTTTTGAAATCACAGTGCACGATAACTTTAAAGATTTTGTTCCGCCCTTTTTGGTTCTCAATAATAAATTCATAACACGAGTTTTGAATTAATATGTTAAGAAAGGAATCTTTGTGATATGTTAAGAAGAATTGTTGTAAATGTTGTGCTTGAACAATTTAATTTTAGATTGCGAAAGAAATAAGTATTGTCAAAATGCTTTTAATTTCTTCTAAGTCACTCTTTAAGCCGAAAAATTAGGCAGTGATGAACTAATGGATCAATCGATTTTCAATAAATTTTTCCCCATCTTTCAGATACGCCGCATTGTAAAGTAATAAAGCAGTCTGTATGTCAACTATAAACTTAGCGTTATTAAATCTGAATTGACATGGCGAAACTGATTTTCGGAAGAAAGCTTCCAGGAAACCTTTGGATGAATAAACATAAGAAATTAAGTTAGGAAGTCCGGGTTGCTTTGACATTATAATTTGTTTACGGCTTCGCCCTTCTTGTTGGATGGTCCTGTTTTGGATTCGAAAGCTAGTATTATTATATTTATTTCATTGTTTTATGCTGCTGTGGATATTGTCTTTTGAAAACTCAAAACTCAAATGTTTTCTGAAACCAACATTGACCACCGGCTAGCTTGAATGGACTTGACCTCGCAGACTAGGATGCGGACTTTGGGACTGGCAACTACATGGAACATTGCCCCCATGCTCTCCGGATTATTCTGTTCTCATCTCACCCCCATAATATAACTCTTCTCAGATATTTCTTTTTTTGGTTACACTATATTTTTTACTAAACAATTTTTTTTTACAATTGATTCCAACCATGTTACCGCTGGGACGTTTACAATAATAATTAAAATAAATAACATAAAAACGCAATTTAGATGCTGTCAAATTGACTGTCTGATAGCTTCGGTGGCTGTCCGTCCTACGTCTCCACTGGAAATTCTTGATCCTCAATGAGATGGAAATGTTTCGTCTTAACTTGGCACACGCACTTTTTATTAATCCTTTTTTTTTCTCGGAACTGGTAACAGTTCCTAGTTCGGTTCTTTTTTAAGGTTGTTCAGGGAAATTTTGTTTATTTTGTTCCCCTTGTTTCGATATTTTTCGGTCCCACTATTTTTTATCCAGCGCACACAAAATTTTATCCGGCTCCGACTATTTGATCCAGTATTTTGCTGCAGTACCTTTGCAGGACTGGTTTTTAAACACTGTATAAAAAATATCTTCGAGTCTGTAGCAACAAAATTGTTGTTATTTTATTGCATTTCGTGAATAATAAATAAAAACACACGGTCGGTCAATGCAGTGTCTGTGAATAAAAAAATGGTTAAGAAATGCAGAATCAGCTAACAAAGGAAAAACAAAATGTCATAAGAAACGAGGGACGCCCGAAAATGTGTGTGTATTCGAAATGTGTATGCCTGCGACTGTATGGGTGTGTGTGTATGCGTTAAACGAAATGGGAATCGGATATCCTGAGACACAACAAAGTGCTAAAATTCGGGTTTAAATTGAGGAGTGTGTTATCTAAAATTAAGTGACGGTAAGTCCTTTTGTAGTTTAATTCATAACAACTAAGAATCAAAAAAGAGCCTGCTTGACTTAGAGTATCGGTGTGTTTGACTGTGTACCTCAGAACTCATATACATGAATCTACCTACATACATACATGCGTGTATATATGCATATGTAAACGGGTGTATGTATTTATAAGTATATACATAAGTGCATCTGCAAGTGTCCTTGCAGGTAAAGGTAAATATCACTGTACCGAATGGACTTTGGACATCATGCATGAGCAAGGTGAAAAATACAGGATCTGGATATGTGCAAATGATCCTTAAATAAAATTTATAAAATAAAAGTCTTCAAAATAATTTATGCATTTACTTCCATGGGAATATTATTTTTGTTAAACAAAGTAATTATATTTCTGGTAAATTAAGGTGTTAAGGTATTTAATCAAAAACTCTTTGACAGGAAAATGTTCCAACATAGACACATACATACGTATGTATTTATTTGTATTTTTTTTTTAATATCTTCGTAATTAAAATAAACTTTTATAAATCTGCATGCATACTTATTCATATGTATGTATGTATGTACATATATTATTTCGTATACATACATACATATGTATTTAAGTCAACACTTTGACACTTCTTAATTCATGAGAATTAAATTTTATGTAAGAAATTTTATTGATGTCAGTAATCATGTTTTTTTCTTCTAAATTATACTATGATTTAGCAGAGATGTATTAAAAAATATAAAGAACCTTGTCTGATCCATTCCAAAAATTTCAAAGAAAATCGGAAAAAGCCGTCCAATTGTATCAGCATTTTTAAGTAGTGATGCACAATTTTAAAATAGAAAGATCGAACTCAAAGTTGAATTTCCAAGGTAGGCGGAACGCTGATATTAAGGATAGCTTCAAATTCTTACTGGTCTGCATAGGTTATATTTATGTTTAACAAGATCAAAGTTCCCAAATATATAGTTTTGTTAAATTGCATATAAATACATTTTTGATCTGAAGCCAACAAAGCAAAGCAAAAAAAACAACTTTGGAACAAATTTCATTGTCCAATATACTATAAAAAATAATAGAGATTTAAGATTATCAAAAATAATAGAGAGAGACTAAAACTGGAGTATTGGATTATTCATAACAAATTGCAAAAACAAAAATTGATTGCTACCCTTCTTTGTCACATGTTATCTGGAACTGAGCAAAATTAGAAATCTAAAATAATAGAAAACTTATTTTTACAACTATGGGCTCAGGACAAATGCCTAAAATAAAATGTCTTGTATTATCCCCGGTCTCTTCCTAAGTTTCATATGGTGTTATAAGACTTTAAAAAGAAAACGAAAAATGTTTCCGTTACTACTGCACATATCTTTGAATGCAGTTTGTTACAATTAAATTAAATAACAAATACGGATATACTTTCTTAATTTTTGTTTTTTTCATTTTTATCTATGTTACAGACGCTAGTTCGGATGCCATTATTTTGAATTAAAACATAAAGAAAGTCCAAGCTCGATTTCTTCGAATCTTTATGCAATAGATATACAAAAACCAGAAGACTCAAAAACAAAGACAAGGATGCAGAGAAAAAAATAAAAGCGAAGTCTACATATTTTCTTCCACAAATCAAGTGGCTTCCATTCGAACAAGGACACAGTCAGTCAGTAGATATTAATCTACGAAATAGTCTCGGAATCGATGAAAAAACCGTTTCACTGCAGAAGATCCCGATCTCGATTTATCTCCGAGATGTCATTGCTGACTTTTTTCAACATTGGCATTTGGCTCATTGCTAGTCAAATAAAGATAATAAACTGCGACCAAGGTAAAATATTTGTCGACTAAAAAATAGATTTACATATATTAGTCGTTTTAACATACCAACCACTTTCAGTTGTTTTACTGGACACAACAAGAGAAGCAACATTAGAATGGACACGTTATCCATATGGCCCACAGGCTCAGACACCAGGGGTATGTATAAATTTAAATGTAGACCTAAAACCAAAACAAACAATTAAATTTTCTATTATCTATAAACTATGCTATGAACAAAACTCATTTCGTTAAACAATTTACCAATGAGAACTATTTTATTTTGTTCATTGGGGGCTTATTTAGTTAAAAGTACATATGTATATTTAAATTTATGCTACATTTTGTTGTCCTTGAGATCCTTGAGACTTCTTCAACAAACAATATCCGAGATGCCCGCATGATTCCGCAAAAAAAAAAAAGAAAAAACGAATTTAAGAATAGATGAAAGCTACCTGAAATAAAAAGAATTAAATTATTATGCAAATATATACAAATCTCTAGTTTTTGTCGCAGCTGACTTTTAAAATTTTGAGTTTTGAAACGCTTCAACATGAAAATTGTTTTTTGAGACAAAAATTCGATACTCTTGCGACCATAAAAAAACGTACAAGCAAAAACGAAAAACCTATGACAAAAAATCTGACACTCCAACGTGGCCTTATAAAGGACGGAAAAACAGAAACAGAAGAAAAAAATATATTTTCTCAAAATGTCCAGGTTTATATGTATATCCCCCTAATCAAGTGGAAGATTTTGGATGCCTGTGGGAATACACTAACTTAACACTATTGTGTACAAATTTGGTGTGATCATTAATATTTACTAATATATTATACTTTTCCGATTGTTATCTGTGATTCTTGCATCAGTGGGTGGAAGAATCGTTTACAGATTTCGTTAAAGGAATTAACTGGCGAAGTTACGTGGTTTGCGACGTTGCTTACCATAATGTAAATAACTGGCTATGGTCACCATTCATCGATCGAGGGCCTGCGAATCGATTGTACATCGAAATCCAGTTCACAATTCGAGATTGTTCCCTGTTTCCAGGTAAATAGAAGAGAAAAACAACAAAGGATGCAATTCTCATAATTTCTAACATCTTCCACAGGCAACGCTCTGTCGTGCAAAGAAACGTTTAGTTTGCTGTTTTACGAATTCGATGCGGCCACACGTGAGCCACCGCCATGGCAAACTGACAGTTACAAGCTGATCGCTCGCATAGCGGCAGGCGAGGGTCGCTTTAATCAAAACTCAGATGTGGACATTAACACTGAAGTGAAGAGCATCGCTGTAAACAAGAAAGGAGTGTATTTTGCCTTTCGCGACCAAGGGGCATGCATCAGTGTGCTGGCCGTGAAAGTCTACTATATTACATGTCCTGCAGTGACCGAGAATTTCGCGCACTTCAACGAAACGCCCACGGGCAGAGAAATAACCATTATTGAAAAACAGAATGGGACGTGTGTAGAAAACGCAGAGCCCTATGAACCGCCGACCTATCTTTGCAAAGGTGATGGAAAGTGGACCATTCTTACTGGCGGCTGCCGCTGTCGCGTTGGGTATGAGCCCAACGATATGAATAAAACCTGCACCGAGTGTCCAGTGGGTACATTTAGGTCGGCTGAGGTTATAAGATGTGTTCCGTGCCCACCCAATTCTAGTGCACCAAAAGCGGGCTCTCCGTTGTGCAACTGCCTACCTGGATTTTACCGACATCCGCGAGATGGTCGTCATATGCCCTGCTATAGGCCTCCTGGAGCGCCCACAAATCTCACCCTCTTATTTGTTGACCAGACTAGTGCGATATTATCATGGAGCCCACCGGCTAGGGACGAGGCTAATCAGTTGTCGGTGGTGGAGAAATATCGGAGCGATGTCGTCTATAAGATACGCTGTAGCATATGCAGTCCAAATGTCATGTTCAACCCATCAACAGATACCTTTAACGATACAAAGATAACTCTCACTAATCTGGATCCAGTTACCACATATACCGTACAAATTCATTCCATTAACGGAATATCGTATCTGATCGATACGTCTTTTTATGCCAACGAGACTGTGTCGCTTAGTGATGCAAATACGACGGCAAGTTTGGGAGCTAACAGCCAGTTGGATCTGAACGACATTAAGACGGAGCATTCCGAAATCATATTCACTACTGAGTCAGCTATGCTCTCAACTGTGTTTAATTTACGTATATCGGCTATATCCAGCAAGGATGCAGATCTGATATGGGACAAGCCAGTTCAAAGCGATGCACCTCTTGAGTTTTATGAAGTACGATGGTTTCCTAAACTTGAACTGGAGGCAATAAACAAGACCGCCCTAAACACAAAAGAAACTCAAGCACACATCGAAGGTCTCATAGAAAATACAGAATATGGTTTCCAAGTGCGTTGTAAGACTATTAATGGATACGGTTCATACAGCAATATGGTGTATGCTCATACACATCAGTCGGTAGGCTCAGGTAAGAGTATTATCTAACATGTTTATTATTGCTAGTCCATCGATGTACGAGGACAATATTTATGTTTCTATAGCCTTGCAAGTTATTGATATAATCTATTGGTAAAACTGCAAATTTAAAGGAGCAACTTGCCTTGAGGATTGTAATAGCTAATTTTTTTGTAACTCCTTCGGATTCTTAACAGTATACGATGATTCGGTGCAAATACGGTTTATTGCGGGTGCTATTGTGACTGGTGTACTATTTCTTGTCATTTTTATTGTGGCGACGGTGTACTTCATGCGATCAAAACATCAGGATGAACTCGACAAGAAGTCCACAAACCATCTGCCTCTTCCCATGGACTATGCCAGTAATGAAGGTAAGCTCTATCCGTTACTTGCTAAATTGATTCCATACTTAGTAATTGTATGGAATGCAAGCGAAAGGACTATACTTTAATGTAATTAAATATGTATCAACCTTGTGCCTAATACATAATACATATCTATATCCCCTTCCGTTAATCCCCAAAAAAAAAAAAAAAAAAAAACGATCTCCCTCCTAAGGACTTGTTGTGACATATAGTAAGTGATATGAATTATATATGAATAAAACGTTATTTTAAATATACATAAAATATTACTGCTTATTAGCCTTAGACATCATTCTCTTTTGTTTTATCAATTCGCAGTTAAATTACATTTAATAAGTTGGTTGAGGAGAACACCACAAAGGCATTACTTTTGTTTGTGTTTTCTTTTTCATTTTACATACAAGTAGATGCCTAAACCCAGATTAAAAACTTTATTGATTTCCGCTTCATTTTAATAAAGACTAGGGTTTTATCTCTGTTACAAAAGAGAAATTTTCTATACAAAATAACGTTGCCGTCCATTAAGATTAATATTATTTATATGATATTTTTTTAATCGATAATAATTGCATTTAGCAGACTATGTTTCAATAAACTTGCGAGGTTCTCGTTATAATGGATAAGTGAAATTATTGCGATTTTTGTATTTTCAAATTGCTACATTCTAACGGAATCAAAGAAATTAGCGTTCCGTAATGATTACCTATTTTGATTAATACTTAAATTGTTTAAATGTCATGAATTGACGTAATATGTGTAAGAGTTAGGGTACTAGACTAAAGACTAAAATGTTGAAAATTTTTCCGATATAAATGTTCCAATTTAAAAGTTTGTAATTTTGATGAATGTCCAAAAAGGATTTTTTTTTTAAGGTGTACTTAAATATCCTTCGATTGAAACATACAAGATTCAGTACATTTTTCAAAGTTATTTACGAATATTAAATATCTGGAGGCTTGACAAAAGAAGGATACAATTTTTGTGTTTCTCAATTTCAAATTACTTTAATCGCAATTAATTTTGTAAACCACAGTAATAGACATTCTTTAATATTTAAATATTTGAATCCCATGTTTATTTTGTGTTACCTGTCTTTTCTTATTTTATTTTTAGTAAATTCCATGGACACAACTCCAATTGTCAAGACATTGCATTCAAATGGTACAATCAATTATTTTTATATTACTTCTTCTGGTGTGGGTTTCTTCTGTCTTTTTTATTAGTCAGCTTGAATTTTTTACACACATTTTTCATTTTGGTGTTTTATGCCGATTAGTCAAATGAATTGATATAGTTTTTTAAGTTCTGGTGTTGGGGATGACGCAAAATTTTCATTTTTTATGCTTTACAGTGACCACGCCCCTGTTTGGAAACAGTCGGAGCTATGTTGATCCGCACACTTATGAGGACCCCAACCAAGCCATTAGAGAGTTTGCGCGCGAAATCGATGCTAACTACATAACAATCGAAGCTATAATTGGTATATTAGATTTCATTAATTCGATCGAGGCTTTTTGATAAATTATTTTCTCAATTAGGTGGAGGCGAGTTCGGAGATGTTTGTCGCGGCCGTCTGAAAATCCCGCCAAACTTTGTCCAAGACATTGACGTGGCCATTAAGACTTTAAAACCTGGTATATAGAATATTTTGTAATAAAAATTATAATATTTTTTTAATACTATTACTTTACGATTGATTAGGATCATCCGAGAAGGCGCGCTGCGACTTCTTAACCGAAGCCTCTATAATGGGACAGTTTGACCACCCGAATGTTATATACCTACAGGGAGTAGTTACTCGCTCAAATCCAGTAATGATAATCACCGAGTACATGGAAAATGGCAGTTTGGACACATTCCTTCGGGTTAATGATGGAAAATTTCAAACGCTTCAACTGATTGTGATGCTACGTGGCATTTCCAGTGGCATGTCATACCTGAGCGATATGAATTATGTTCACAGAGACTTAGCGGCACGCAATGTCCTGGTCAATGCGCAACTAATTTGCAAAATCGCCGACTTCGGCCTATCGCGGGAAATTGAAAATGCAAGCGATGCTTACACAACACGGGTTAGTTAACGCTCTAAATGTTTCGATTGCCGATTGGATGCCAAATTGATTTGGCCAATTAACGTTTATCAAAACGATATTGTAAACCAAAATTGCATTTGATCATCGTGCTGGCTCACGAATGCGCATTTGTATATGTATACTTGCATTTGTAATACTATGCAAACTACACGCATTCTTAGTAGACATTAAGAATTTATACTTTCAGCTGAATATCCCTTTATAATTTAACAAAATGCTGATGAATTTTTTTTCTTTTTTTTGGCTAGGGTGGCAAGATTCCGGTACGCTGGACTGCTCCAGAAGCAATAGCTTTTAGGAAATTTACGTCAGCGTCGGACGTATGGTCCTATGGGGTCGTTCTATGGGAGGTTATGTCTTACGGCGAACGTCCATACTGGAACTGGTCGAATCAGGTATAAATGGTTATTAGATCCATTAGAAATATTACTGATCTGTGTGTGGGTGTTTTTGTTTTTCCTTTTTTACAACATTAAAGGATGTGATAAAAAGTATTGAAAAGGGCTACCGATTGCCGGCACCAATGGACTGTCCTGAGGCATTGTATCAGCTTATGTTGGACTGCTGGCAGAAACAACGAACGCACCGTCCAACCTTTGCCAGTATAGTCTCTACGCTAGACAACTTGGCCAGACAACCACAGTCACTCCTGACCACTCGTAACTCACCAGAAACAGATGGCACCCACATATTAGATTCTCAACGTGGCCAGAACATATTCATAAGCACTGATTTGTGGCTGGAGAACATAAAAATGTCCAGGTACTCTCAGCATTTCAAAGAGGCTAATCTGGTGAATGCCCAACAGGTGAGTTGAAATCAATTTATTTTCGCCAGTCGATATTTTATTACTCATTTAACCCACAGATCTCAAGATTAACAGCTCAACAGCTATCCGATATGGGAATTACGTTGGTAGGGCATCAGAAGAAAATCTTACACCAGGCCCGACAACTGGACACAATAATATAATACAATGTACATAGGCATCAAGACACAGCACATAAGTTAAGAAATATTTCGTAGCTTAGTATCTGTAAGTGAGGTTAGAAGGCTGCCTTTTAAATTTCTGCAAACCGGTCGAGCAAGCGTTGATATTTTAGGATTAAATCTGGTTTTAGAATTTTATATACAATTTTATACGTTTGTTTCTTCTCTAGAAACTGCTCTCACTTGCTTCGTTGCAATTTTCTCAAAATATCTGAAATCAGATTTAAATTACTAATATTGACAAGTTGCAAGACTTTAATGGAAGCCTCATGAACGATATAAATGTATATATCGTATGACACCATATTGATAAAATCTTAGCACGACTTACGAAAGGTTAAAGGAACTGGTCCATTTGATAAAGAACTATTATCACGCCACATAAAGTACTAACTGTTTTGGTTTTGTGTTTCTTAATCGGGTAATGTACTTAATAGTGGTTGACGATCACCGCCAATTAGTCTGCGGTAAGCTTCACTCGGCATTTACATTGCTATTCCATAATGAATCGCAATGATAAGGCGACATCAAAATACTTACGCTGATCAAAAACATACGTCCTTAACAAAGATTACTTGGAACGAAAAACGCGGCAGAGCAACCATTATAGTGTGATAACAATGCTAAATCAATTGGTACAATAATCTATAGTTCTTTGGATCCCGATGTCCGTGTTCGTCTGCCATCTTTTTTTTCTTTCTCTTCCTTTTGTTATCATAGTTTTGAAGTCGGATTCTGCATTCCGATCTTTACACATGCAAAACGATCAAACTTACATATGTACATAGGACATATACATATACATAAACAACATGCTTTTTTAACCTATTGATGAGGCTGAATTCTTAATTTCATTTATATCTAAATAGTATATATATACATACATATATATTAAACATACATAGTGTTCGTGCAAACTTGCAATCATACATAAATATGTATTTTGGAATAATAAAATAACGGAATCCACTTTCTATCTACATACAAACAATTATACTTACATATATTATTGTAGATTTATAAAGATTAGTATTATTTACACAATGCAGCATGTATTTTATTTGTAGCGCGATTCATTTAATATCGTTAAAAAATCAAAAAAAAAAAAACAAAATAAAAACAAAAATATTGTAAAAAGTAAATACCATAAAAGTAATTTTTTTTTAAAAGGACCTTCTATTGTAATGATAATTATTTTACAATTTTGGAGTTCATATGGAATAACCACTTTTCAAAATTACTTTTATTGTCAGTCGCAACTGTTCATTGGCTTTCCGTCGTATTAATATTCTCCAATTAGTAAATGATTAACGGGCTAACCTAGAATGTACAGTATTGGCCACGAATTTATGATGTTTTATCTTCTGTCTTAAGTAATATATAAATATTATAATTCATGATGCAGCTTGCGCAACGATTTAAAATATCGCATACAGGACTCAAGAAAACGGTTATAGTAAGTCTCAACGCATCGGTTACAGGACTCAAGTCATTATATAAAATAATGGTTAGTTATTGTATTAACGTCCATCACAGATATAGCCATTTCTTCCACGGTGCAAATAAAAATTCCAATTCAGACTGTGTAACAGTGACAGTGTAAGCAGTGTATTATTCTGCACTGAAGATACACACTGCAGCTTCATACACCCAGCCAAGAAAAAAGATGCCAAACCATTACATTGCCACCTCCGAAATTGGGCTTTAAAGAAATTGTGGAAAACGCATCACACAATAATACCCAAATTCATGTTTACAATAAAGATGTATGTAATATATATATAGGTAATTTTTGGGATTGAAAAAAATAGAATTTGGATGGTCCAGATTATATTTGACTGAGAAAAGAGAATATAAGCATTCCGTTATGTCTAACCTATGTTTGTGTTGCATTTTGTTTATGAAATGGCTAAGATCGAAAAGTAACGGAATTATTATTGAAATTATTACAGGCAGTTCCAATTGCATCCGAGTTACATCGTTCGTGCGGTGGTCATTAACCACAAGGCTAAAAAGAATGTAATTTATTTTTTTCACAATAAATTTAATTTAAAACAAATTGTTCATAACTGAACTAAACTGAACTGGTTCCAACATTTAAATGAGCTTGGGCTTTGTTTTTGTTTTTGTTGAGAGGCCCTGTCAGCGGAATATCACATGTGGATTGTGGCAACACTGATTTGATTGTATTAAATATCGATCGAGGACGGGAACCACGAGGGAGGGTAGGTAAAAATTTGATGGAAATTTATTGTTGTGTAAAGCTACCGATTCAAGCCAAAGCAAATTGATGTAAATGTGGAAAATGCAAGTAAACATGAACATGTAAAAATTAATTTTGTTTTGTCAGTATATGTATTAGAAAGTGACGGCGATATGTTGTGAACGCGCGTGTGTATTCCTCACCAGAGTTGCCGTGTTTTTTATATTTTATATAATGACATATAAAAATTTGGTGAACATACTGGAAAAATCTAAACAAAAATGTTTTTTGATGGCCTAATAATTTGTTATTCAGTTGCGAACTTTTTACTTTGCTATACTTGCTTCATGTCTCCCGGTTCTAATTTGTTTTTAATGTCAAATTTAAGTTCCGGCAAGGTGACAACACTGTTAGAGCAGTTATACTAGCTATAGCTCGATTCATTCGTTTCGTCTCCGTCTCTCTCTGTGTGTGCGTTCATATTTTCATTCGCAAGTAACTCGTACCGTCCTCGTTGAACGGAATTCTGAATTTTAATTTGAATACAAATTCGCATTTAATTGTGGTTCACATCGAAAAAATGTAATTATCAAATGATTAAGAAACGTTGTCAACAAAAATTCAAGATTTAGTTTGGCGTTTTGACAGTGTTTGTTCGACGAAAGGAAAATTTTCGCAGCGCCTTAAGTGTGTGAATGTGAATGTATCTATGCATTATGCGACATACATACATATACGTACATACTTTGTGAAATCGTCAAAGTGGCTTGACATACATACATATGTATGTACATACATATCTGAATACCTAAATACATATGCAAAAAAAAAGACTAACTTTTTAGCTTGATGCGAAAATAATATATTCGCAATATTGCAATTATTATTGTTCAGTCTAATAAAATTTCAAGAAAGAGACAAAAACAGGTCGTAATCGAAAGAGAACCTTTAGTACGTTTGTCTCTTGGTTCTCCATTTTGTAAATTTTTTTCACATTTTTTTCTTTCGTATGTATATACATATAAATGTACGTGTGTTTGTGTGTATTGCACATACACACACAAAGCTTAAATCAAGAGATTGTTGTGTTTCTACTGATCTATATGAGTATGTATGTGTGCATGTACACTCTTATGTACTTATTTATGCATATACAGATAGAAATTAACAAAATTATTTTGATTTTACTTCGGTTTATTTGTTAGAAAAAGGGGAAGAATCTCTACTTTGCGAGTGCGAGTGAGTGCAGAGAAAAGTAAAATAGGGTGATTGCGTCAATGACGATTGCCAGAGTTGTCAAGTGTTTTTTTTTTTTTTTTACCTACATATCTACATACGAACATACTTTTGTGTGCGTGTGAATACGAACACAGTGCAATTAATTTATTCTATTCGAATTAAAAGAAAAAGGATAAATAACATTAAAAATAAACGTGAGAATTACAATTGTTGAAAGTTCTGTTATTTTAGCGCGTATACATACACGCAGTATACACATTCAGACCGTGTCCACATTTGTATGTATGTGTCTGGAACGGGTGGGGCGGTGGGTTTACTTGCCAAAAATTTAAAGTGCTGAAAAACGTTTCATTCCAAAAAGGCAGCTACGTGGATATGTGTTGTGAATGTACATATGTATATATTTAATCCTTGTTTTAATGTTGCAGAAACAAACAGCGTGGAAAGGCATCGAAACGCTTTTAGAATACCGAACAATAACAAATCGCAGAAAAGCAATAAACTAAAGCTGATCAGCCAAACCAAACCGCCGCCATTTATCATCATCGTCGTCGTCTATAAAGATAGCAATAATTGCCTTTGATAATGACGTTGGCCATCAGGTGGACGCTGGAATAGTTGGGAATGCAACAGTTACCGCTGCCAAGCATCAGTTGGAGCATTTGAATACAATGCGCGAAGCGCTCTTCTCTCAGGATGGCTGGGGATGCCAGCACGTCAATCAGGACACCAACTGGGAGGTGCCCAGTTCGCCCGAGCCGGCCAATAAGGATCCTAGTGGGCCGCCTATGTGGAAGCCCAGCATAAATAATGGTACAGACCTCTGGGAATCCAATTTAAGAAATGGAGGCCAGCCAACAGCCCAGCAGCAAGTCCCGAAACCATCGTGGGGCCACACGCCCTCATCTAATCTGGGCGGCACTTGGGGCGAGGACGATGACGGAGCCGATAGCAGTAATGTGTGGACAGGTGGCGGTGGAAGTGCCGGCGCCATGACAAGTGCTGCAGGTTCTGGTCCTGGAGCTGCAATTGTCGGCGTCAATCCTTCTGGCGTAAATGTTGGCATTGGCGGATCTGTCGGTGCATCCGGCGGTGGCCCTCAATGGGGATTGACATCAACTGGTAATAATAGTACTGGCACCAGTGGAGGAGGAGCCTTGCCTGTGGTAACACCAGGATGTAAGCTTTCCGAATTGACACTCGGTCGCCACCAAACCCACTTATAATTGAAACTTCAACATACTGTGCTAACAAATTTCGTATTGTTTTAATCAAATTCAATTTCAATTTTTTTAACCTTTCTTTGATTTCTGTTTCAATAAGTTTTTAAATCTTTCGACAGAGACTAGTAGTTTCGAATAAAATATGCAAGTTTTGTTGATATATTAAATCGGGATTATATACAAAAATACTATAATACGATACCAAAGAGCTTGATAAAGTAACTATTCTACGATTAATTAATTTTTTAATACAACTTATTCGAATTCACCGATTATTGGTGATTGTAAATATTTTGTATTTACTTTGTTGCACAGTGGTTAAAGTGTTTCTGCAATGATGTAACTGTTATCGCCTAATCTTGATATTTATTTCCTTTTTTTTAGGCGGAGCCGGATCAGCAAATATAAGCGGAGGTAGTGGAGCTGTTGCTGGAGCCGGCACAAATGCTGGAAGTGCCGGTAATGGTTGGGGAGATCCACGCGAAATTCGTCCGTTGCCTGGAGGAGTCGGTGGTGGAGGGGGTCAAATGGATATACGAAATGTTGATCATCGCGATGCAATGCGAGGCGCTGGTGGCAGCAGTGCACCCTCCGGGGATCCACGTGACATGCGCATGATTGATCCGCGGGATCCGATTCGGGGCGATCCCCGTGGTATATCGGGACGACTCAATGGAACATCCGAAATGTGGGGACATCATCCGCAAATCTCCCACAATCAAATGCAAAGCATTAATAAAATGGTGGGTCAAGTTGTTGGAGCAGCTGGATCAAGTGTGGGAGTTGGATCTGCACCAGGACCTGGTGGTCCTGGCCCTGGCGGTCCAGCTGGCATTGGTTCTGGCGGGGTCCCTGGGACAGGAGTATCTAGCAATATTGGAACGCAATGGGGCGCCAATCAATCAGTCGGAGGTCCTAAGGATATTTCCAAGCAAATTAGCAGCGGCTGGGAGGAGCCATCGCCCCCACCTCAGCGACGCAATATTCCAAACTATGATGACGGTACCTCGCTCTGGGGTCAACAGCAACCCCGGGTTCCTGGTGGTGGTGGAGGTCACTGGAAAGACATGTCTGAGCCGATGAACCGCAACCATTTGATTCGTGGTCAAAATCAGTCGGTTGGCATTGGTATTGGCGGCAATGTACCAGTTGGCGGGGGTAATCCCAACAATCCTATGACCAGCGTCGGTCCGCAAGCTCGGCTCTCATCGGTAGGAGGTGTTGGTGTTGGTGGCGTGCCACACAAACAAGACGGCGGCACAATGTGGGTCCATCCTAATAATAGCGGCGGTGGTCGAAATCCAGTTAACGTTGCCGGATGGGGGGACGATAGCCACAACGTGGGCGTGGCTGGAAGTGTATCAGTTTCTGGTAGCAACTGGCAAGTTGATGACAAAGCTAGCGCCAATTCGTGGAGCGATGCACCTGCTGCAGGTGTTGGTGGATGGGGTGCCAAACAGTCAAAATTGTCTACAACGAATGCCAACTCCTCTGGATGGAGCACCGGCGCGGTTTTGGGCGACGGTAGTGAACTGACCTCTGACTGGAGTTCCCATGGCGGTATTGTGGGAAAACCACAACAGCAGCAACAAAAGCTAGCTGGCCTCAATGTGGGCGTTGGCGTCGGTGTAGGAGGAATGGTTAACATGAATGTGCTGAATACGGAGATGATTAAGCAGAGCAAGCAATATCGCATTCTGGTCGAAAATGGATTCAAAAAGGAAGACGTGGAACGCGCCTTGGTCAGTGCCAACATGAATATCGAGGAGGCAGCTGAAATGCTTCGGGCCAATGCCAACTCTACCTTAGCCATGGAAGGTTGGCGTCGTCACGAAGAGTCCCTTGGGTCATATGGCGATCACTCTAATCCGGGAGGAGCTGGGGGATTCGCTGGACGCTATCCAGTTGGCGGTGGAGCACAACCTTCGATGTCATTCCCTCCGGTAAGACTGGCAGTCCCCCACCTATTTACTGTGCAGCGAATATTATTAACTTCTATTTCTACACATTATCTTTCCCTTTAACAGAATAATCTTATGAATGCCGGAGGAGCCGGTGCCAGCGGAGTTGGAGGCGGTAGCAATAATCCCAACGTATCCGCCTTACAGGTTCAAAAGTATTTGTCCAGTCAGCAGGGACCTCATGGAGTGGCTTCTTCGTCTGCGTCCGCTGTGTCAGTTGGGTTTGGTCAAGGTTCGGGTAATGCGGCACAAACTGTTAACATTGCCGCAGCGAACACTAACAATCAACAGCCATCAGGTCAACAGATCCGCATGCTCGGCCAGCAAATTCAGTTGGCAATTCATAGTGGCTTTATATCCAATCAAATATTGAACCAGCCGTTGACTCAAACAACCCTGAACCTCCTCAACCAACTTCTTATAAATATAAAGGTAAGATTTATAGTTGCATGCTTAACTAATACGGTTACTATGCTATTGCTGAGGAAATTGGTACGATATTAATAAGAGCAGGAAATAGAAAAGCGTCGCGGACCAGTTAGCCTATAAACGAACTATTGTATCCCTTTTTAAATACAATGCCCCTTGATTATCCTACTTGGCTGCAGCATTTCGTCAATTGAAATTACGATTCTGAACAAGTTTCAAGAGAAGTTTATATGAGGGGCACATTAACATTTCCATCTCTAAAACTCCCTTATACAAAAAAAAAAAAAAAACGAACAATATTTACAAGTTAACGATAGTGCCAATCACACTCAGCTTTAAAAAGTACTTTTGCTTATTTCGAAATCAGCTAATATGTCATTAAAATTTACATGTCATTTAAATTTGGTCAAAATTGTTTTTCTCGTGCAATTATTAAAAGTCATATTGTTATTCTTAATTTAATTTAATTTATCATTTCTAATTTTGTTTCAATATGTAAGTATTTTTTATTAACACCTTGACGCTATAGGTATTTTAGAATAATTGTATATCGCTCGAAAACATAGACACAATTGCTTAACAAACATTACGCTGATTCTCATCTTGCAGAACCTCCAGGCAGCACAGTCATCGCTTTCGCGCGGCGGTAATGCGAATCCGATGGCCGTCAATGTGGCTATCGCCAAGTACAAGCAACAAATACAAACTCTTCAAAACCAAATTAATGCACAACAAGCTGTCTATATTAAGCAGCAGCAGCAGCAACAGAACCTGCAGCCGAATTCGCAGCAGCAACAACCACAACATCCATCCGCACACCTTAATAGCTCTGGCAACGACTATTTGAGGGGTCATGATGCGATTGCCAACTTGCCGGGCAACTTCTCCGAACTCAATCTGAATAAGGTGGGCATAACAACGTCGGTCGCATGGTTTTATTTCAACATCTGAATATTGTTTTCGCTATTTATAGCCAACATATACCCAAGGGGCGTCCAATCAGCAATCCCGTTTAAATCAGTGGAAGCTTCCAGTATTAGAAAAGGATATAGCTGCCGACAGTACAGACTTTTCTCGCGCTCCAGGTGCAACCAAACAAAATTTATCAAGCAACTCAAACAATATGGGGCCCCTGGGCCTTCAAAATGATGGGTATGTTGGAAATGTTAGAAAGAGCTTATTTTATTTCAATATGTCTTATATTTACAATCGTCTACAATTTTGCAACCATGAAGTACGTGGTCGACAGGGCGCAATATTGGAGACGGTTGGCCGGACCCATCAGATAACGAGAATAAAGACTGGTCAGTTGCTCAGCCATCAACAGCATCGGCATCATCTGCAGCAGCAACTGCTTACACGGACCTGGTCCAAGAATTTGAGCCAGGAAAACCGTGGAAGGTAACACTGTCATATTGCATAATACCGAAACATATCCAAGCAGATGTTTATTTTTAAGGGTTCTCAGATTAAGAGCATAGAGGACGACCCTAGTATAACTCCTGGCAGTGTTGCCAGATCTCCATTGTCCATTAATTCGACGCCAAAAGATGCTGATATTTTTGCCAATACCGGCAAGAGCTCACCGACTGATCTGCCGCCACTAAGTCTTTCATCGTCAACGTGGAGTTTTAATCCAAACCAGAACTTTCCAAGGTATACATTTCCAACATTAGCTTATGTCCGTGGAGGTAAAAACAAAATTACAATTTCTTTCAGTTGGTCGGACAACAGTCAACAGTGTGCCACCTCGGAACTGTGGACAAGCCCTCTTAACAAAACTGCTTCACGGGGCCCGCCTCCTGGGTTGACTTCCAATGCCAACAAATCTATTACGGGGGGGCCCACAGGACCTGGTAGTGGCACAGCCACATCATCATCGACAGGACCCGGTAACGCCAACGGATGGCTGTCGACCCGAGGTGTTTCTGTCTCAACTACAAATACAACATGGACTGGAGGTAATACTTCTTGGAGCTCTAGTTGGTTGCTTCTGAAAAATCTTACAGCGCAGGTATGTTGTCACAAGTTGGATCGGCTGTCTGTACCAATTAAGTTAACTTTTTAGACTTTGAATACGTTAATGTATTTTGATAGTGTTCCCTTTGTCTATAATTTTATTAACCAAAACCTGGATGAATTCAGATATAGTTGTGAAATTAGAAAAGAATTTGAAAGGATTGATAAGAGTTGGGACTGTCGTCTTGATAAATCCTAAATTGAGCCATAAGCATGAACCTGCATTATTAATATTTAATTAATATTTTCTTAGTATAATAATTAAACCACATTAAATTTAAAGAGCATAACATGGCGCAAGAATAATTTAAGTAATTTAAACTATTGCTTAGAAAAATATGTACTTATGTTGGGTTTTCTTCTGGTCTCACAGATTGACGGTCCAACCCTACGTACCTTGTGTATGCAGCACGGCCCCCTTGTCAGTTTTCACCTATACCTAAACCAAGGAATTGCCTTATGTAAATACGCCACGCGAGAGGAGTCGAATAAAGCGCAGATGACCTTGAACAATTGCGTTCTTGGAAATACAACAATATTTGCTGAATCGCCAAATGAAGCCGAGGTGCAAAACATTCTCCAACATTTGCCTCAAACTCCATCTTCTGGAAATTCAGGGCATACGCCTAGTGGAGGAGGAGGAGGAGGACCCAGTACCGGTAATGGCAGTAGCGTTGGTGGTGCAAGTGGTGCCAGCAGCTCTGGTGCTAGTGTATCTGGAAGTAGCAATGGAAACGGTGGCAATGCCAGCAACGGCAACAATGGAAACGGAGGAGGAAATGGTGGTGGCGGTGGCAACAGTAGCAACAATCCAAATACAAGTGTGGCCAATACGAATCTACTCAGCACAAGCACTGGCTCTGGGTCAGGCTCGTCCAATAATTCTGGTGGTAGCAACACCACAACCGGAGTCGGAAGTGGTAGCAGTGCAGCAGGGAGCAGCAGTTCCCTAAATGGCGGCGGCTCCGGTAACAGTACGGGTGGCAAAAACACCTCTGCGAATAATGTTGCTGGCGTCCCCAATAGCAATAACTCGACGTGGCGTCAGACAACGCAAAACCAAGCTCTGCAAGGGCAAAGTAGGCCAGCAGGCGGACGGGAGGCAGCTGACTACGATTATATATCTCAATTTGTTTGTTCCATTGTTGATGATTAGTCTGATGGCGAATGGCGATAAAGATGAGGCAAGGGAGCATGGCATAATTTGCTGTGACTTAAGACAAACTCACTCACACACATACACACACACACACCCCATAAGCTTCAAAATGATTCAATACAAAGTATGTATGGAAAGCAAGACCATGTTGTGAAGAATATAAAGTGGATCGACTGATAGACGAATGGACTTAGAATTTTGTATGCCCGTAGATTTATTTTTCTTCATCGTTCATAGAGTTAGGGTTGTATATGTAAGATAAAATTTAAAGAAAACAAAACTATAAAACTATATATATAAATATATGTATTTATGGTTATATATATATGTATTTATATATATATATATATATATATATAAAGCTTCGAAAATCGAAATCGAGAATATTTGAATCGTATACTATATACCATACATACGACGACGCAAACCTTCCTATTGAATGCAAGTGTTTAGACTCTGTGGCTCCCACATGTCCATATCCATTTGGAACTCGGGAAACAAGTTCTCAATTAGATGGTCCTCTTTTGCTTGCACTGCTATTCATGAGTTTTTTGTGTATTTCTATTTCCAAAAAGAGAAAAAAATTGAACCTGTGTTATATACATTATAGGAAGTTATAATCTTTTTACGGTTTTGCTTTCACTAAAAGCATTCCCACCGAAATGATTCGGTTATACATACATAATTAGATCACAATAAAATATCAATGAAGTTAATTAGAAAATCGCCTTTAAATTTTGAGATCGCCGTACGCTTATAACAATGAAAATAAATTCAAGATTTCTTCGGATATATTTGTATGTGTACCCCTGTATCCTTATCCCCTAAAAGTTTCATTTAATGCTAAGTGAATTGGTGTTCGAAATGAGTAATGATAAATTTATGACTCGAAAATAAACAAAAAACAAAATATCAACGACACGCAACCGCATTTCGAAATTTGCATATATATATATAAATATATATATATATATAGGACGAGAGATTGTTGTTAGCATCGCCGCGGCGCCGGGATCTGGTGCTGCTTTCAACTTGTAGTTAAACATAATAAAAACTGAACTGTTCCCTTTTTAAAGCTGTGATTTCAATCAAAAAATGTGTCAGCAAAGCCAATTCTAGCAAAAGGCCAATACGAGAATTAAGAAAACGAATACCGAATGGAACCAATGCCAATACCAATCAGAATATTATTTGTACACATATATAAATACAAAATGTACACATCACGTATTGATAATCGACACTCATGTATCTGTACAAGTGTTCCGGTTTCGGTTTGCTAGCACTGGTTAAGGGGTTTAAAAAAGATACTAAAGAATCGCTTCCAATACTGAATTAATAATGGATATCTTCGGAATTCGGTTTTGGTTCCAGAGCATGTGTCTCCGATCTGTATCTATGTATGTATGCATGTATACAGCCGGTAGGTAATTGGTTCATCGTCACTAGCTTCAGATATTGATATTTGTAGTATTACTATTAAAACGTGTTATATGTGTAATTTGATTGAACGCCTGCAACTAAATACAATTAAAATTACAAAAAAAAAAAAAAAAAGAATAAAAAATAAACAAATATGAATATGAACGTGAACGATTTAATTATACTGTTAGAGAGTACAGGCAATAAGAAAAACATACATATGAAGAAATAACAAAACAAAAAAAGGAATAAAAAGAAAAGCATAGCAAAGCAAAACAAAAGTAAAAACGACAAAAAAATGAAAAACCCACTTTCAAGGAAACAAATAACAAACAAGTTATGTATTTAAGATACGAAAGAGACAATTTATCACATACCTAATACACATATAAAACTTATTTGAAATAAGTATTTGAAAATAAATATTTTAAATTCAACCCATTGTTCGAATCGTCTGTAATCTCTTTCCATGGTGTTGCTGTTAGTAGGTATAACTAATCATAACGTAATCCGCGCCAAAAATTGTCAATCCTAAGATGCTTGCAATAGACCATGACGTGATTTGTAAATGATATCCTTGTCGGTCTTCTTGAAGCATTCGGATTGCTGTTGATCCTAGTGTCTACCAATCCATGTTTTTCGTCGGAACTGATTAAACGAAATGGGTAAGGAGTATTCGCTTTATTTATTTACCATGAATATTAATTATTTACTAACTCGCTTCGGCCTGCCAAAGTCAGATTAATACATACATATGTATATATGTATGTGTATATATATTATAAATACATCTAATGGCGTGCATCTACATTAATCGAATTCGGTTTTAGATGATAACACACAACACACATATGTACGTTCTATGCTTATGCTACGACTAGGAAAAAAGTGACTACACTCAGGATTCTGTTTCCTTAAAAAGCATGCGGCACAATTCACGACCGCCCGAATTTCCCAATTCACTTTCACACAGCAAAAGTTTTCGAGAGCGTTCTTCGCTCTTTTTTTCATTACTGATGATGCGGCGTGTCCGGATTTGGGTCTCATTCGGGAGCAGTTGATTGTCCAGCATGGCAATGGACGGTGCACGAATACCGGTTGGCTTTAGAAATCCCCTGGAGCTACTTAAAAATCCTGTTTCAATCTCTAATTTCTTCTGCGGGACAATAGCGGTCTGCTGCTTCCGTTTTTCTCCCACAACGCTGCGATGTTTGATATCAGAAATTGGGACAAGGTCACGGTCTATCCCCAATTTAAATACTCGTCGACCCTTATTTGGATTCGCTTTAGAGAGTTGCGATAATTTTATGCTAATACGCTTAATAAAATCCTTCGTTTCGAAATCATAGATTATGTTCCGGTCGTTTCCGCTTCCACTGGTCACTGCATCATCATCATCATCATCATTGTCATCTTCGAACTCGTTGAAATTGAATGTCTTACTAGCTGGAGTCCCAGAGCCCTGACTGGAATCTCCCTCTAGATCCGTATCGATGGGGCGATTAGTGATGGGTATGAACTCGTCCTTGTGTAATTTAAGGTTTGCATTATAAACTTCGTCAATGTAAATGTGCTGTTGATCAGACTCTGTGTTCATCTCAATCCCTGTTCCTTCCAACGTCTTCAACTTTGTTGCGTCAACTAAATTGTTTAATGTGTTTGAATCGAGGGAATTGTCTCTATCGCTTGTTTTATGAACGGCGATGGCAGCAGCAGGCGTATCAAGCCGCGGTATAACCATAAATGGTATATCCGTTCTGCTGTTTGAGACACATAGGATTAGAAGGAGCCCTATAACTGCAACTGTCAACAGAATATAGATAGCCAAAAGCGCTAAATTTCGCCGTAGATATCGTGAATATTGTAGATACATAGCGTTTCCTTTTTCTTAGATCTGCAAGGGAAGTATGATAAGTAGGGGTTTATTTTTAGATTCCAAACAAAATGAGGGACGGAATCAAGCAGGAGCATTTTATTGATTTATGATGGGGCGATAGTGTGCGAACTCTCTGGTACTTACATATGCGACAACTCTGTAGGAGTCGTTCTACTTTGTTGCAGGGAAGATACGGACTCGGTTCAATCCTTCTAGCGTCTCACGAAGCGTTTGGTTTGCATTTTATTTCTAATGCAATTTCAATTTTTCTTTTAGAAACACAAATGTTTTATTTACGTTTGTTTTTTCAATGTCTGCGCTGGAACTGGTCTGGTAGAATGAGTACGGGCATGCGCATCATGCCGGAAGGGGACATACCTTCGTCCAAGTATGTACACACGACATGTATACATACACATCTACAATCATAGCTAAACTCAAACGTATAACAATATTTAACAGGATACATCTCTAAATATATTTCATTTAATGATGTAGATTTTATATACCATACAAGAAAGTCTTCTTCTTGTTATTCCATTGCAAAAAGGATATACAGATAATACATGAAATTTAAATTTAAACCAAGGAAGCTTTTCCTACACTATATCTATTTAGTTTCCTTAATTTATATGTAAAAATACGGTTTATGTAAATACATCTAAAACATCAGCATTATGGGCTCAGTTTATTTAGCATTGTCCGGTTCTACTTTATCATTTGGTTGTCATAAACAAAATTAACTACAATATAGGGCGCAAAATATTTGGGGTTTGAATTGTTAGTGAGCTAGTTTTTAAATCTGTACGTCGATCAGCTTGAAGGAAAGCAAAAAATATTATATAGAAACCCAAACCCTAATGAGAGCAAAAAATATTATATAGAAACCCAAACCTTACTGAATAGCTTTGCTAATGAGAATATCCGAATATACGGTGCATACGTCTCAATGTGGATCTGGAAAAGTTTCTAATATCGCCCAGTTTATGTTTGATTTATTGAACAAATAGACAGGGGAACTATCCACTCAGGTGAGATGAAAGCCTAGATAAGTCCATGTGTGTGCGAATCTCTTAATGCATATAATCCGATTCGGAAGTGGCACACATATTAGCAATGAGGCACTGATATGAGTTTCGAGCGCACTCGTTGACATTTTGCCATTCAGTAATTTAATTTATTCTATTATCGTTGATGCAGCAAATCATGTCAGGGGAAGAATGACAAGAGACTTATGATTTTCTTCACAAAGGAAACAAAAATTTTTGCCGAGATTCGTGTATTTCCAGTTTGTCAAGAATTTCATACTCGACTTTGCTTTTCTGTAGGAATAAAGAGTAAAAACGTAAAAACGTAAATTCCAAAAATTTTTGAAATATATCTAGATACAATTTAAAGATTGTCTGTGAGGGTCGGATCCATATCCGACGTTTGTATTCATATATGCATCCCTAAAAAACAAATACAAATTTTAAATTATACACCCACTATAGATGCAGACTTAGTTGTGTGTGCAAAAGAGGGATGAGCTTCAAATGCTTGAAATAGGTCACTCAATTGCTTCAGTTTGCTCTGTGTGGGTGCCGGGCACAGTGGCACCTAAATTTGGTGGATCAGCTGGACGACCGCTATGGTTATACTATCGATTTGAGAGTTGGGTCTACATATGTACGGAGGTTCGACTGTGCCCGCATGGGAAACCGCTGGCACACAGCACACGGGCATTTGAAGATCCAAATGTGGTGGCGGTGATTGCCCGCAGCCAGAATCGGAATCAGAATCAGAATCAGAACCCTCTTTAAATCATTATTGTATTAAATTGTATGTAAAAATACCAAGCTGCGTAACCCCTCGTTTAGTTAACTCGCGTTTGTGCTTTGATTGAGGCACAAACTAGCGCTTTTTGCTAAATATCATCAGCACCGGACTTCAAGACTAGACCGACATAATAATCAGTTGGAGGCAAGCAAGTGGTCCGTTAGGGTGTCGTTGTGGGTGCGTGAAGCGATTCAAAAGGATTCTGTGTCGCCGGCGAAAAAATATTTACTTCAATTCGACTCTCATAGTCAGTGTCCCATTAAACCAGGACTAGGGCTGGAGGTAGAGGAGCACACGGCTGATATACTTTAGCCTCAAAGTTGCCAATGTCTAATAATTGTGGAAAGGAGGGCGATGGCGAAGGTGGAGGGATTGATAGACATAAGCACGAGACCATTGAGCTGGACATAAAAGATCTGGCGACTGCACCAAAGACAGTCTCGCCCACAAGTCAGCAGGTGAGTGTGGTCGAAGGATTTATATTATAGTGGTTGAAAATGACAAATCCTCCTCAACGCTCAATACAATACAATTGACCTTTGCTATGATTTCCATACGGTGATATTTATTGTCCGTATAGGGTCGGCTGTCGCATTAATTATCAATAACTAACTGAATAAGTTTGATGCCACAATGAATATTTATTCTTTAAACTTCCGCAACAATAAAACGCAAATAAGTCGTGTTATCAAATGTAGTGAGAGTTAAAGTGTTTAAGCACAGGCTAGTCGAAAGCTTCTTGAATGTGTGTAGATTTAACATTTACTGGTAACGGGCTAGTTTCGGCAAAGAGATAAAGGCGTTGGGCATCGATGAGGATTGTAATGATTGGGAACGCCAGAATAGGGAGCTACCTCGCTTGAGTTCCCCGCGGCATTGCAAATCTTTCCAGCAATCCACCCAGTTCCTATAGATGGGCATAATCGGGGGCTGCCCAGCAGTCAGACGTGATCCGCTTACCACCGAGCAGGTTGAGGCCACTTGAAGGGAATACAACCAACTGGAAAAGGCGAATTCAGTGATTCTTGCATTGTATTGCCTGGCCAGCTGATCCTTTATCAAATATTTATTGAGCATATAAATAGTGGAGCTGCTCAGAACCAGACAGACCACATCGCAAAGCAGTTTGGGTACGAGGCCAGCAAAGAATCCAAACACTCCTTCTGTTTTCCAGATTTCGACAATGGAATCGGTTAATGAGGTATACAACCTCTCCCGTCCTACAAACTGGGCCATCATGCGCACTGAAATCACATGAAAAGGATGCGAGACTACAATGCCGCTGACCGTCAATACAATATCCCGCTTTAGGGTTTCCTTGAACTGAGCATAAATCTCCTCTTTGGACAAGTCCTTATTGTCCTTCACATCTTCCTGAGGAGAAAGGCCCAACTGCTGCGTCAATTGCTCGCTAACCACCATGCTTAGGAGTGAGCCAACCATCTTCGGAGCCAATCCTCTGTAGCAGCCGTAGAAGCCATCGATCTTTTTTATGTGAGCAGTGTACTGAAAGATGTTCGGCAGTAGCAGAATGGGTTTGCCAAGCAACGATGTTCCTTGTTGGGGTGGGATTGGCTCATAGCCCAGCTGTATTAACGTCTTCGAGTAATCAAAGGGATGGAGTGCTGCACTTACACCCAGCCGCAGGCCAAATCTAATCCACCATCCGTTAGGCTCAGTTTTCTCCTTGTTTCTGGTTAAAAATATGATGCCTGACATTATTTTTCTTTCAACTTCTTCCTTGTCAAATAATCTGGCTAAATAATCTGTTCATCAAATTTTGAAATCGGAATGTGCAAAAATATATATCAGCACCAGTGAAATTCAATGCTGGCGCGGCTCAGTGGTGACTTCAAACTAATTTCATTTGACAGACCCTGTGAGGCCTATTGAGATTTTCCAGCCAACGATTGTCTGACGTTCGAATCGATCAGGCTCAGTCATACCTACTTTTCCGAACCCTAGTTATTGTAAAAGGTTTTTCGCCCCTTAATACTTTAATTTACTAAATCCTATACCTTTGTTGCTTTATTCAGCTAGTCAAACTCGAACAAATTCCGGAGCGTGGATCATGGTCGTCAAAGTTGGATTTCATCCTTTCTGTAGTGGGTCTCGCTATCGGATTGGGCAATGTATGGAGATTTCCGTATTTGTGGTAAGAGTCGAAGAGTATCTAAAATTTTCAATTATGATGCAATTCTCACAATTTTTTTGAAGCTACAAAAACGGTGGCGGGGCGTTCTTATTGCCTTACTTTTTGACCCTCTTTCTCGCCGGCATCCCTATGTTCTTCATGGAGTTGGCCCTGGGCCAAATGTTGACAATCGGAGGACTGGGAGTCTTTAAGATTGCCCCCATATTCAAGGGTAAGCAATAAAATGATAATGCTGTCGCGCACCATTAACAATGTTCCCCATCTTTCTGGAAACTCCGATAGGTATTGGTTACGCTGCAGCCGTGATGTCATGCTGGATGAATGTATACTACATTGTCATATTGGCCTGGGCCGTGTTTTACTTTTTCATGTCAATGCGAGCCGGTAAGTTCGGAAACTGTGCCATAACCACGTATAAAAAATGCATGATTTGTCCCGCATAGATGTGCCCTGGCGAACGTGCAACAATTGGTGGAACACGATCAACTGCGTCAATCAGTACGAGAGAAATTCTCTACACTGCTGGGACAAGCTAATCAATGGCACCACCGGCAAAGTATGCTCAGTGGCAGCGGCAAATATTTCCGCTTCAGAGCTCACGGATCCGGTTAAGGAATTTTGGCAGTATGTATTAAAGACCCCATCGGTCAGGATACACGAGGCCTGCATCAATCAATTCCATTCGTATTCTAAATTTCCAGGCGTCGAGCGCTACAAATTTCATCTGGCATTGAGGAGATTGGAAATATTCGTTGGGAATTGGCTGGCACTCTATTGCTCGTATGGATCCTTTGCTATTTCTGCATTTGGAAAGGAGTCAAGTGGACCGGAAAGGTTGTTTACTTCACAGCTCTGTTTCCGTATGTTCTGCTAACTGTACTGCTAATCCGAGGCATCACTCTGCCTGGCGCCATAGAGGGCATTAAATTCTATGTGATTCCCAACTTTTCAAAGCTTTCGCAATCTGAGGTTAGTTTGACAACTTCAACTTCTACTCAAAATGATGGCTATGGTTCTTTTGTAGGTTTGGATTGATGCGGTTACTCAGATCTTCTTCTCATACGGTCTGGGCTTGGGAACCTTGGTCGCTTTGGGCAGCTATAATAAGTTTACAAACAATGTATACAAGTAAGTAAAGAAATATAAAGAAATATCCAACTAAAAGATCAATTACGAATTGCCCGCCTTTCTAGGGATGCGCTTATTGTCTGCACAGTGAATTCCAGTACGAGTATGTTTGCCGGATTCGTAATCTTCTCTGTTATTGGTTTCATGGCTCACGAGCAGCAACGTCCCGTCGCCGAGGTCGCTGCCTCAGGTAAGACTTACCATCATCTTAGCCACGTTAGGCACCTATTCTTATTTCCTGTAATTTGTTTTTTAGGTCCCGGCTTGGCTTTCCTCGTGTATCCATCGGCGGTGCTTCAATTGCCTGGATCACCAATGTGGTCTTGCCTTTTCTTCTTTATGTTGCTGCTTATCGGTCTGGACTCCCAGTTCTGCACGATGGAGGGCTTCATCACAGCCATTATCGATGAGTGGCCCCAATTGTTGCGTAAGCGCAAGGAGATTTTCATAGCAGTTGTCTGCATGCTTAGCTACCTGGTTGGTTTGACATGCATAACGCAGGTGAGTACTGTTCGGACACGCTGGACACTCTTCCTGAAAGCATGCTGAATTTTTTGGCTATGTTTCTCTTTCCCAGGGCGGAATGTATATTTTCCAAATTCTCGATTCATATGCAGTCAGTGGTTTCTGCTTACTCTGGTTGATCTTCTTCGAGTGTGTCTCTATATCTTGGTGCTACGGTGTCGACAGATTTTATGATGGCATTAAGGATATGATTGGCTACTATCCAATGGTGTGGTGGAAATTCTGCTGGTGTGTCACCACTCCGGCGATTTGTTTGGTAGGCTGTCTGATAATAATAAGGTGCAGAGGAGTGAATTTTTACACACATGTCCTTACTTTTAGGGTGTCTTCTTCTTCAACATAGTCCAGTGGACACCTATAAAGTATTTGGATTACAGTTATCCGTGGTGGGCGCATGCCTTTGGATGGTTTACTGCCCTGTCGTCGATGCTCTATATACCAGCCTATATGTTCTGGCTGTGGAAACGCACACCTGGAGACCTGTGCGAAGTGAGTACCCGGTTATCACCCGGTCTTTTCCATTAACTCTCTTGTATTTTGTTCTTTCTTCAGAAAATACGTGCGATAGTTCGAATAGACGAGGACATCACGCAATTGCGTGAGAAAATGCAAAGAGAGGCGTATGCTAAGGAAGTTGAGTTTAATTCGTTATAGGAACCGTACAGGTAGAGATACAAAGCGTGGTTCATTTACATTATTGTCGAGGGGCCAAGTTTTAAATTTCGTGTGTAGGCATCGCATTTCATTGTTATCACAGCTTCGACCATCTAGTATCCGGATTTGAAATTCTCATTATCCCCCCTGCTCTTGTCATTTTGTGTAGTACTTACTCGTGAGTAGAAAAGTAAAAGAAAAATGGAGTGAACAAGAAGACGAGGACGAGGATTTGCCACAATACATAAAACAAAAAGAAAACAAACAAAAAAAAAAAAAAAACAAAATACAAAAATACAAATACATTCACTTTCAACTAGAAGATCCATCTGGAGCTGTCGATCCGTCATGATCATGAGATTGGATTGATTGCTAGACGCAAATCGTAAACTGCATTCCATTTAATTTCCTAATAATAATACTACTAATACTTTACTGATTAATTTAATTTAAAATTACTCATACAATTTAGAGTTTATTTAGCAATAGAGTCCCATATAAAAATGCACATACATAAATACACACAGACATACAATTGAATGTATTTCTGTGAGTATGTATCTTTGTAAGTATGATAGCACAGAGATATGTGGTTAGGATTGAATTGGATTGGACAAGTACAAGGTGCATTTACTGTAATTTATCTTAAAATACGTTATACATTGTTGTTGTTTCTTGTGTCGAATAACTGTACTTCTTAAATAAATCTACATATATATACTATCGTTATAAATATGAAAGAAAAACATCGCTAAAACCGTGTAGATCAAACTTTCGTCTCTGATACCAGGTCTGGAATTCAATTTTCATTTCATGAAAATGCAGAGTTCTCCTTCCCTATACTTAATATAGTACATACATATGTAAGTGTTTTCCTTTTAGATCAACTATGTATGTATGTATGTACATATATCGGACTTCCTTTAAGGGCAGAAAGATTTGACCGAATCGGAAACACCCCAAACAACGGATTCCTACTAATTATCTTTTGTTTCTCTTCAGTGTTTTGATGAGTGTAGGTGTATTCATCAGAAAAGAAAGCAAAATACCATACACATGCACGCTTAATTTATGTATGTATTTATACATCTGTGTGTGTGCGTGCGTGCATCTCTGTGTGCGTGTGTGTGTGTATGAACATACGCGCAAACATGTGTGGGCTGGTGTAAAAAATAACCGAATGAATCTTATACAACCAGATGCGTAGGTAGAAATTTAGGGATCTTACAATTAGTATCATGCAAAAACATGTGGAAATGTATGGATGCTTGTGTACACGGACTTCACCTAAGGGAGTCCTCCTCTGGCCAATGGCCATTACTCACCCTGCACAACATCGTAAGTATAATGGAGTCTGTAACTTTTTTTTCCTATGCATATCCAAACATTAATCCACACAATTTTTTCTTCACAAAAAGGGCCTGCGTCAACATTTGCCAGCATCACTTGAATGGAATGGAACAAAAGACCTCAGTTCGCAATGCAGATTACAGTCACGAGGGCAGGTTCATATGAATTGACATTTTGAAACCTGAAGCTAACTATGTCATCGGATCGAAATCATTATTTTTCAAAAGTATTAACTTTCTGAAATTACAAAACTGTGTATCTAATGTATAAGCTACATAGAGACATTCCGGATAAATTTGGATACAGTCACCAAATTAAAAACTGTTGTTGAAATATTTCGATGGATTTAGCCATCAATAAATATTCTTAAGCAAAAATGCAGTGATTAGAAGTATTGGAATCACATGCTGTGAATTCCGACTGGGAATGCGAGACCAATGTCCATGGGCGTAATGTGGGGACCAAATCTCAATATAGGGAGAAACCGTTGAAAATTTGATTTGTTCATTGAGAAGAAAGTTGGGAGATTTGTTGTTAGCTAACTGAGCATTGTTTCATAAGAATCCATGCCCTTCAAAAGGAGGCCATCGGTCCCCTGACTACGCCCCTGGATGTGTCTTTGTGTGGGTGAGCTGTTTATTTTGCGGCTGTTGAGTAAGCATTGGCTTTTGGGTATTTTGTATTTTAGTCGAATCTGAAGTGTTGTCGGCCGAACAGGTTCCCGCTCCGCTCGTGGTCTAACATTTCTACGCTAGATAAATGTGAATGATTTTGATTTGAGTGTGCGAACGAGACAGCACTGCGCAATAATTTCTGTTTCTGTTTTCTATGATAAACTCTGATCATTAGAGATCCATTTATTTACCTTTACGAAACAGAAAGGTATTTGTTTCATTTAGCTGCGCTGCGCTGCGTCGAGATCCGTCGACGCAACTGGAACACTACACAGATGAAACATATGCTCATGTATATGTGTGTGGCAACTCCAATCGCTGATAGAGATCGAATTAATGAACACATCTATATCATACGCAGTTCGTTGGCCATGTGGTATAAAAATGAAAAATGAACATAGATATTAAAATAAACTCTGCGGCATCATTCACAAATGAAGCATCAGCGTCAGCATCATTATCATCGGCGTCGAACAGGTTGAGCTGCGAGGGACTCCCCATTCCCGCCCCGAAGTTAAGTGCCGCGTCACGGTCACGTCGAAATCTCTTCAATTCACACTTGCCGCCCTTTGTCGATTGCCAATGGACTAGTCGTCATCGTCGTCATTGCCGTCAGTCGTCATATCCAAATCTAGTTATAGAACAATGCCAGCTAACATTCTCAACGAATTTATTATTCAAATTAACCCAGTTATGGCTTGTTATCGTTTTGCTAGTGCCATTCCTGTTTTGCCTCACCTCAATATCGCTGATTCGGCCAGTCAGCGGTCACGACATTTTAGGCCCAATGTCAAATTCAAGCAATAGTATTAACGGTCTCCAGCTCCAGCTCCAGCTAAGGCAGCCAGTGGAGCAGCAGTACCAGCAGAGAGTACAAGATATGAGTACACAAATTGGTGTCACAGTCAACAAAACTGATACCAAATGTAGTCAACAAAAGATAAATAATATATTATTAAATCACAGTAACGAGAATACCACCAGTACTGTAAAATGTGAGGAGTTTGAATCCCAGTCATATAATCACCGTTCAAATAACAATAGTCTGATTAATCTAAGCCACTCAGAGGCACAGTCCGGATCTGTTGGATCTGACAGAACACCTGCTCACGAAATCCGCAATCGTAGGCAAGTAAGAAAGAGACGTACAGAAGCCCCAGCTAGGCAGCAGCATGGACGGGCTAAACGCTTTGACAAGGAGAAGCTCACCAGGCTCGTAATGCATGGACTTGGTCTTAAGAAACTACCGGACATGAAGAAGGTGAGTAGCAACGAAAAAATAAGACGATTCAATGATTTTCATGTTTTTTATTGATTGGTAGGCAAACATTAGTCAATTGGAATACTCCAGTAAATATATTGAATACCTGAACCGGCTAAGGCAACATCAAAACCGATTTGAGGACCGCAGCGATGACTATGACATGAATGAGCACTTCAATAGCCATTCCCCATTGACGAATCTTCATCTCCTAAGTATTGTGACCAATAGTTTTAGCGATATATCCCGCAAGCGATGGCGCCCGAAGCGTTCAACGAAACGCACGTCTGGCCGTTCCCAAGGCTATGAGGAGCGGCCAGGTGAAGCATCAAAGGATAAAACAAGTATTCTGCTACACTTTCCTCTAAACTTAAACGATGCCCACATTCAATATGATAAAATTGATGAAGCCAATGTGCGGTTAATGCTGCTCTACAGCTCGTCCTTAGCCAATAATGATCCGCGTCCGATGCCCAGCAGGAAAAAGTCCAAACACAAACTGAATGGTGGGGGGAACCATTGCCATCAGGATGAATCAGTGGCGGAACATGCTGAGTCCAAATCCAACTCTGGTATTGCCCAACATAGAGGCGATCTACACAGGAATCGCTTTCAAAGGCGTCCGCGTATTTTAAATCTCAAGGTGTATCAGTTACTGTCTTCAAATAAACGACAGATGCTAGATAAACGGAGAATAGAATTTGAAAATATTGACTATGAGGACACTCACAGTCAATGGCTGGAGTTCGATGTGACCAAAGCCGTCCGCGGATGGCTGAATAGAAGCCAAGAGAACTTGGGAATCGAAATTCAGTGTGACAAATGCAGGCGCATCGGAGCTCGCATCCTCAGTGATGTCTCAACATCGACGACGACATCCACAACTACAGCCGATGCAAACGAAGGGGATTACGAACGCGAACGGTTTCATCTTATGCCAGTTCTAAATATTATTGGCCATCTGGGTCATACACAGGCTCATCGCGAGGGCCCACCTGCCGGTGTGGGAGTTGGGGCCGGTGTTGGTAACCAATATTACCCTCATCGGGTCGAGCAGGATTTTAATCGACGTATTTGGTCAAATAGTTGCTATAAAGTGCATCAGCGATGCTGCCGACATCAGTTGGATGTGGTGTTCAAGGACATAAAAGGATTCGAGTTCATTTTGCAGCCAAAAACTTTCGACGCTGGCTATTGCCAAGGACGCTGCCCACCACGTCACAATCCCGCCCATCATCATGCTCTGCTGCAGAGTGTGATTTGGCAACAGGATCACAATCGTGTGCCTCGACCCTGCTGTGCCCCCTCCAAGCTAACAGAGCTTGAAATTTTGCATGTCGACGAGGAACACAGTGACAAATTGAAGATTTCTACTTGGAGCGACATGCAGGTGGTAGAATGTGCCTGCTCATAGGATATCTTTTTAGTCCATTTGTTTTATATACTTTCGTTTTACACGGATGTGGATGTACCTAATTATTAAGTAACTTAAAGTATTTACACAGTTAGAAATATTTTTTTTAGGAAAATAAAGCGCAATCTGCTAAGTAGTTGATAATTGAAAACAACAGATGACGTATAGAAATGCATAAAAATATTTTTTAATACATATATCATATGGTTGTCGTAGTCTTAAAAGAGATGCGAGTATCTGAAGGGCCCTAAAGGCCACCCAAAAGTACAAAAATATGTATGTGAGGTGAATGGTAATACTAAGGGGGTTTGTAGTTTGGTTTACATTTTTTTCATCGAAATTAGTCGCTTTTGGAATATAATCTTGTCAAAGATTATTTCCAAATGGTAATATATTTTTTTTTTTGATTCTTAATGGGCCTACCAGTTGCTCAAAAAGTCAAATCCCTTGGGTATTTCTACTTCCGCTGACAAAAGCTTGGCGTTCTCCGCTTGATTAAGATCTTTGGCATCATCCTCATCCTCATATAGTTCGGTAGACGAACTGTTTGAAATGGCATTTGATCCGAAATGATCTAGTAGAAGGTTGGTTTTCTCATCCGGTACAAAATAACAACCAGAACCGGTGTCGGCATCGTCGTATATACTCTTGCTTTTGTGGCTATCACGCCTTGATTGCATATTCTTCTGAGATGAAACGTTTGTCACATCCTTAGAATTCTCCACTTCATCATCGTCGGTCTGAGGGTTGACCTTTTCCACAGCCGGGATTTCTGGGGACAAACTACTCGGAAAGTTGGTGGCTTCAAATGGCTGGCACGAATCTGATGGCTTAGAGGGATCGCTATTTTGCGTAGCTATCACAGACAGATTCATTTGAGATTTGGTCCGGTAACTAAATGGGCTCGAATGCTCATCTCGGTATTTTGTGTTTTCATCGTGGAGGGTTTTTGACGCCACGTTTTGATACATAAAGGTGCATAAATCACGCCCGTTGTAAGTATAGGTAGTTGTCGTGTTGCTGATATAATTATACTTTGCATACTTTAGAATTATTTCTGGCTTTATAAAAAAGTTATTTAGCTCATTTTCTTTTTCTTGTTGTCTCGAAGAATTTATAGCACTCAACGCTGGACAGTCCTTGGCGCTCCCAATGTCTCGACTTATTCTTTCGGCCAGCGGATTAAGGGTGGCAAAATATGAATGGATCTCCTGCTGAAATACGGCCATGTCCATGGCCACAGACTGCCGACTAATATATATTTTTTGGTCTCCTCGTGGCGACGGTGGCTGCGATACAGATTTATTTCTTATCGCACTTTTTGAGTGTTGTGTTATGAGTGTTGAAATTTTAAATGAATTGAAAATTTTGTTGTGCAAAACAAAAAATGTCTACGTCAAAAACAGAACAGATAGAGATGGGAGTTTCGCATGCGTTACTCACGAACTGGAGATGTTGAACCCAGTAAACATTTATACAGATATTATTTGATTTAATATATATAAAAATGTTGTGTGAGTACCTACAATCGCTATGCATTCAGAAACTACTGAACCGATTGCGTTCAAATTCTGACACAATGGAGTCAGGTTCAAGCTTGGTTTTTGTCTACTTTTTATGTCGATATCATACTCGCCAGCGCGAATAAAATGGGTTTTATAACGGCTTTCCGTGTATCGACCGCAACAGGCGGGGCTTGAGCATGAGCGTTTGCGAGACCGAGAGTCGCGGTCGGCAGCAATACAATTGCTTCGCTCGCAAAGAAGTGATCTGCATAGGGGAAGGATAGCTGAATCCCGCGCACAGATAAGACTAGATCGACATGAGCAATACCATCGTATTGCATTTCGATATGACCCAGCTGCTGATTATGGCTCCAGCCGCTATGTCGTCATTGGCCAGATGAATCATGTCTGCACTTACTGTCAAACTCTGAACTTCAATAATGAAACGAAAGGCAAAATCAAATTAACTCAACTTGAATCACCACCAGAGCTTCTGCGAACTCTATTTTCCGGATTCACTACTGAATCGAAGCATTCCCTATCAATCATTAGGAAATATAATTGCTGTTTCCAAATGTCGTCATTTGAGGCGGAAATTGTGACTGCCCAATTCATGCAATTTTCAAAGTGAAAGGGCAAATCTATCATATCGAAACAATTTGGTGCGTTTGTTTAAAACAGCACTTGATGTGATGCCCTCCACCACTTCGAGGAGTTGGAATACAGTTGGCTCCGCTTTAACGGTCTCCTCGACTTGACGCCATTCTGACACCACAAAATCTCGGTGTATATTTGCGACATGCATTTTTTTACTCTTGTAATCGCAAAATTGACAAAAAAAAACAACAGCAACATTTATATAAGAAACGTGAATTAGTTATTGTTGAATTTGTCCTTGCAGATTAGCAATGCCGACGACATAAAGGGCGCACTCCTGATTTGTTTAAAAACGTCGTAGCGATTGTAAGCGATCGCGCTCCTGTGAACATGCACTTTCATAAAAAAGGAGCGCCGGATCATTTGGCCGCACAGGTGCTGCAGGAATTGATGTAGAGTGGCCATTCAACATGTCCCTGACATGTCGCTCGAGGAATCAAAGTCTGTCTCTGGCATTGCGGCGTTTCTGGTATACAAGGCAAAAAAATAAATGTAAATGTATGTATATACTAGATTTAAGATTTCATTATAGCTTAGGAAGTAAGAGGAAAATTCAGTTTTGAAATTTTTAGTTATGTTCAATAAAACTTATGTATAAATTCATTATATTTCTTAAATTACATGTTGATTGTGTTATGTTGAAAACCTTGATTAGACTAAAACTAAAAAAAGTATTTGAAAATTTATTTATTTAAAAGGGTCATCGCCCTTGAGGCACTTGTTGCATATTGTCTCTTAAAATAATTGTAAATATTTACTTGCAAAATATAAACACAACATTACTCACAAAATCGAACTTTATTTATTTATTGTTTCTTACTTATGGGTTACACTGTCTTACTTAAAGAAGAATTGCTGCAAGAATATCGCAGCAATATTGATATTTTCGAAATTTAGGATTATATGTATATGTAGATTCAATTTTCCTAATGTCGATAATCTCAAGTGATGGTAAGCATTTTTTTAATGATTTAGAGGTGGTTGAAAAGTCGATATCAATATTTGAGGTGGACATAAACATCGATTTTCTTTGCAAACCTTTGGAAAACAAAAATTTAGTAGAGGAAAATTCAGATGGGTTTTTGAAAGCTGCTTGAACATTTTTTTTCGTTTTAATTTTAGAAAAAAAAAATACACTCTTATATATATAATATAATAAATTTTACCTATAAATAATATATGTTTGGCTTGAGTCTAGATCAAGGTTTTTTGAGTCTATCATATTTTTGGTGCGAGTTTGATTTATTTTGTACTCATTTTTTTTTCAGAAATCGTTTCGAAATTTATAATCTTTTTGAAATATGAAGTGGCTTTGATGTCAGTTCAAAATATATCAAAACACAGTCTCAAAAGAAAATAGATTGACCAAAAATCGACGTTTAAAAAATTTAAAAAGTCAAAAGTGAATTTGTAGTGTGTTTAGTCTTTGACCGATTTAAATTTTTTTCGTTGGAAAGTAATTAATCGCATTAAAACACCGAAGATCGTTCAGATCGTTTCCAACCAGGAATCGTTTTTTGCCAAATCCAAATTGCTTTACGATCCATTCATTCTAATTCACTCCACTGAGTGACGTTGGTTATGAGTCCCAGCACACAAGAACATTCATGCATTGTGCGTCTCACTCACTCAGTTCAATTCAACTCGAATGCAGCTCTCTAACGTCTATCGGGGGAAGGTCCGTACTGAAGAACATGGGGGCCCTCGTGCAAAATTCACAAGGAGGCTCTTATTCCAGAAAAAATAAATCACACATGACATAAAAAGCTTTGTTAGTAGTGAATTTTTATCCATAGTTTCTTTACAAACTACTTTACAGCCAAATTATTGTACTAGTGTCACTAATGACAATTGATTAAAGTTACAAAAATGAAATATTCGCTTGTATCACTATATTTGACTAGTACATTAATCATGATGACTAATATTCAAAGTAAAATCACAGAATCATCACAACTTAAAATAGGATAGGATGGACAGGACTGCTAGTTTTTTAGCAAGTTTAGTTTTGAAAACGATCGTTCAGCTGTGGCAGTTGTTGCTGGAATGGTCAAAAACATTATGCAAGGTATGAACACCTGAAAAATTTGTTATCAATGAACTATTTCTCCCAATTCCAAAAAACTTCGTATGCAACACATTTACTGACTCAGGATAAAGTATGGACATTCGTCACTAAAAGTTCCATTTTGCCTGCTTTATACATACATACATACATAATGTTTTAAATCTCCTATTTGCAGCATTAGTGTATATTATATACATAATATATTGCACATTAGTTTCGGACAAATACATAAATTAACATTTGGTTTTTCATTCAGGGAACCGAAGATCATACCAGCGAAGGTTTTTTTTTTGGCAATCAATGAACTGACTTGGTACCTTTTAGAGTTTATGAATAAGCAAATAAGGCTAGTATAAGTTATTATTCAAGACCTGTGTTACCCTTGATAAAGTCAAATAATATAATGCCACTTTTCCAGTTGGTTAGATCTAGAGAAAAGTGTACGTTTTATTGAAATAGTTTGCTATCAGATTGCAACCACCGTACCAGTTAATAAAACAAATTTGTTCATATTCCGAAAATTTTTATTATATAACCATTTAGTAATACATCGCTATGTATCGCATATATATATATATTGATTTAATTATATGTATTTGTCATATAAAGTTTATTTGTTCAGCATTTATACATGCTGATTATTGTTTAAAAAAGTACGCCGAATTAAGTTGATTTATGAAATGTACTTTTAAGATATTACATACTTTTGTCACGAACACAATGCGGATATTTCACTATTGGTAATAATGTTGTCGTGATTGTTTCGATTTTTGATTTGGTTTCCTACAAGACTTTGGTAAAAAGTTAATAGTTTAGAATTTTGTAAAATTCGTTAATTATTTGAAAAGTGAAAGAAAATTTGCAGGAAATACAAAATTGAAATCGAAACAATCCCGATTTATTTCATTAATGAGCTTCTTAATATTTTCTCATGCCCATCATGAGCATGAGAATTTTTTTTTGTATTTTTACGTGTATATATATATATATATATATTTATATATGTAATTTATATATTTGCCGTGGTTATTTGCCAGGGCCGATCGCCCGAACAATCCGATTTCGAACAGTCATTTTTTTCGAAAACGTTTTCTTCAGAAAATAGCTCTGGCTTTAGAATGAACCTCGGTTTGTTCATATTATATAATATTTTTTTATTAAGAAACATTTATAAAATATTCGTTGTAAATATTTTAACCGCCACGCCATCTACTACAAATTTAATGTAAAATCTTACATACTGTGTAAAAAAATATTTTTCGCTTTTTGGTATGCACGGTAATACACGATTTAATCTCATAAAACTTTCTAGGTTGTAGAATAATATAGTTAAGAATAGAAGTTGAAGTTCGAGTTGGAGTATAATATGAGCGAGTGTCTGTCTCGGTCGAGATAGTAGCTACAATCAAAAGTGCACATACACGTGTACATTTAAAAATAACATAAGCTTTGGAAAATTCCAGGCCATCCCGGAGAGATATACCAATAACGAATTATTGATTTAAAATCGTTTGATGCCTGAATCTCTAATGTGGGATGAAAAAGAGGCGTGTCATATGGGTTAAAGAACTCATTTTGATGAATAGAAATCTAATTTTCGGTATACTTCTATGTTGCTGCGATCTTAGTAAAACTAAAAAAAGCTTATGTTATACTGACTAGTTAAAAAATTACTAAACTTGAAACAAGGGAACAACTAATAAGAATGGAGGAAGTTGTCTCGATTGCCAATTGGATGTGATTTTCATTCATTTTGCATTGACCTTTGGCAATACTAAACTGGGAATGGGTATTGCAATAATTGAATTTTTTTTTCTTTTCTTTTTTTTTTGGCTATATTAGCTATGCTCGTAAGATGTTTAGATACCCTCAATTTAAATACTCAATCTATGTATGTTTGCGAACTTTGGTACCTTATATTCCCGGGGTCCTGTTGAATCTGAAGTGTTTTTCTTGTTTATTAATATATATATATATCTATATGTTTATGATTTATGTTTACGTTTCAAATTAAATTGTACTAGTCGAATGATTTACCGAAACATTTAAATATATTTTATATTATATGTAAATATGTTTTGCGCGTTCATTAAACTTTTTAGTCTCACTCATTTTATCTTTGATTTCTACAATATTAAAATAAATAAAAAAAAAAAAACAAAACTCAAAAAGGAAAAGACTTGTAGAGAATACCGATCTCAAGCTCTGATAATGCCAATTGAAAATGTATCTTTATAACTTTTAAAATTATAAAAAATGTATAAACTAAGTTTGAAAATTTTTCTAAACAAACAATTCTATAAATATTTGAAAACTTAAGGCAATGGGTCATTTGGATAATATAAATAGATCTTGAATCTACAAGTCTAATATACATTAATAAATAATTAACTTAACTTAAAAATTAATAAAACAAAAACAACAGAGACAAAAACTAACTTGATTTATAGGCTTCCGCGCAATATATATATATATATATATATATATATATATAAATATTTTTATATTTGTATATATATTGTTACTCTCAATATTAAATATGATTGACTATCAATATATAAGTCTTTTTTCACATTAATCGTAAGCTGTATATAGACAGTGATGGGCGCTTGGGTGCAAGATATTTACCCAAAGAGACTTTTGTATTCAGCCCAGTTTAGCTTGTTTATATCTGCTTTGACGGAAAAGTAATCTATTCATGGGTTGTATCATCGTACCATCGATTTCAATGTTTCGTAAAGTTTACAGATAGTACATACAAACAAATGTACCTTTGGGGAAATACCTTGCGCCCAAGGGTCTCGATCCACAACACTGTATATAGGTATATAAGTAGTTGTCACATGTTGGCTCATGTATTATATTGAGATAAATAATATAGTATGATATCTGTATTTGACATATAGTACTTGTAATATATGTGTGTTTTGCAATTGCATAAGTGCCTGGGTTTGGCTCTGGCTTAATATTACTGCTTATTTATCAGTCAACTTATTTTATTTCTGAGAGTGGTCTAAAAATATACATTTGTTAGAACCACCGCAAAACTTTGGAATTATTTTGTTGTAATTTTTTGTTTTATAAAGTTTCTTTTCTTTAATTTGTATTTAAATGTATTGATCTCAATCTCTTTGCAGAGCTACCTGTCTGTCTCCTACATACAAATAAATCATTTTGTAATTTCACTAGAATATCGTCAACATCCAAAAGTACAGCTAATTGTTAAAATTCGTTACATAGAAGACTTCGACTCTGATTTTTCCTATGTGTGCGTTAGCCATAATTATTATGGAAATAATTTCTGAGTTATATTAACTTTGTGTCTGTATTTGTGTGTGTGTACATAAACATATCCCTATATTACAAAGGAATATTCGAATTCACATTATATGGCTGCGTAGACGTGATATCGTTTATCGAATTTGCCCCGATTCTATGGCTTAGGTTAAATTTGAATCTGACTGTCTGTAAGTATTGCCAGAAAAGAAAGAAGGGAAACCATTGCGTATTTAAGAAATACCCGAGTTTTACACTACTTGTATTCAAATTTGACTCTCCATATCATATCTGTTAGTATTCTAAAATAACCACACATACCCGAAAAATAATTGAATTATAAGAGCTATATGAACTCGACCAACCGAAGTTTCGCTCGCACAATCCTGACATTATCGTTAACAACGGACCACAACGGGAATATGGAAACTACCCGTGATTTTCGGATGCTATCAATGACCTTTGAATTCCCTCCCAATTATTAGATTTGGTAAATACGGCAAATAAATACATAGATGCTCCTAGGTAGGTGGCGATTGCGATACAATAATTCCAGACACGATTAACCCAAAATACGCATCGCATGGTAGACGATGGAATGACAAACTGGGCACATGGCTTCCACAGATACGCAAATCTGATTGGCACATTCCATGCAAAACATATTGTGGCCACAGGGAACGAGTGCTGTAGTGACTTCGCGCTCGTTGCACACGAAGCATTCACGGTGCAATCCTATCAATTTATCAGCCGCACTGTTGGGTTGTAACTGGTTTGTTGTGATTATATTAGACACGGAACGCTGTGCTCCGGACTCCATAGCTTGTTGAGCAATTCGTTGACTCTGACTGGTGCTAGCTGCATGCTCGCCCAGTCCCAGCAGCGAGTCCGTCGGACTTACCGATGTTGTCGGTGAGCAATGCGAGTGAGCGGTGGCTGCCGTTGTAGGTGGCAAATTCCAAATACTGGGAGAGTCGCCAATTCCTTCGTCGATGTCAATGGAGTCACTTAAATTCTTCCATAAGTTCAACAGCTCTGGGGGAGTATTGACGCTATTAGTACTATTGGCGCTATTGTTAGTGCTCTTTGTCGATGCTGTCGAGGAGGCTGATGAGCATGAGCGCGTCAAGATGTTCGCTCCGGATGCGGATGCTGATGCGGATGCCGATGCAGATGCACATGCAGATGTAGGTGGGCAAAACGACAACGATTTGTTTGCGGAAATTGTGGTTGTGTTGCGGTATAAATGATTAGCTTTGGTAGACTGCATGTGAATTTCACTGCCAGAGACCGATCCCGTTTTTGCTGTCAACATCGGAACCATATTCATGTCGGACAAATCAGAATTTGGAAAGCAATTGGCTATGAGGTGTCCTGGTATAGATTTCATCGTCACATTTGTGCAGGTCGCATTGTTAATGCTGCCTAAATCGTCGGTATCTATACAGTTGACCATACCATTACCGCCTATACCATTACCGTAAATCTTAAGTGTATTATCTGAATAGTCCACAGACGGTGATATGCCATTTTTGTAGATGGATGATAGAATGTCTGGATTTAGATCATCGTTTAGGATCTGAGTTAACGAATTGATTGTGTGAAGTGAGGAGAACTCATTCGATTCAAGCGAGTCATTGCCATTCTCGCTACCATGGCCTTTATCTCCTCCTGATGATCCGCTACCACTGCCATTTCCAGTTCGTAAAGCAATATGTGCCTCGATCTGTTTTCGTGCCTTTTCAACATTTTCCGGCAAGCCGGTTACTTCGAAGATTGGCTCCTTTTCGCGTGACGGTGTGACTATGTATGTTTGTGTTTCTTGTTGGATGTGTTTGATTGTCGCCCCCTTTGGACCAACAACTAAACCTACAACCCGATAAGGTACACGTACCTGTATGGTGATCTGGCCAGGTAGGCACGGGGGTCCGGATTGCAAACGAGACACCATCCCACCGCCGCCGCTGCCGCCGGCCCCGCTGTTCGGTGTACCCAAACCGTTTACGCTTCCTGTTAGTCCTGAGTTATGACCATCCATTGATGGCTTTCGCGAGGCTCGTATCAAACTGAAGTGATCCGCTGCTGAAAGTATCTCTCGCTTAGCTTTGTTCACATCTTCCTTTCGTCCGGTCACAACAAAAACTGGCTCTTCTCCGCGAACTGGTGTCTTGATGTAGGTATTTGTTTTAGCTCTGAGCGCTTTAATCTTACATCCTATGTTTTAAAAAATAAATAAGAGAATATACCAAATTGGTATTTAAGGTTAAGGGTAAAATCTATCTATAAGTGAATCATCCGAATATAAAGGGCTTTTAAGCTAAAATATGAGTGCGATAACGTACCTTGTCTGCCCACTATTTCGGCAACATGTTCAGAACTGGGCACTGGAACACATTCGGTCATATTTTGAGACTTCTTTGATCTGTCCTCCAATCCAGCGGTGGGTATTAATAGACCAGATCCCGACGCCGATGGCAATGGTAAGTTGTTGGTGTCTCCTCTCGCATAAGGGACTTGATTAACATTCATCGAACCAAGCTCAAAATCACTTGGCGCTGCCGCCATGGTCATGGGCAGTGATGGCTGAATATAACAATTGCGATTCTCATTAAGACCAACCAATGATAATTCCAGGGCCAATTGTAAGGTCCTGGGATCTTCAGACAGTGGTAACGATGCAATCACTTTACTGGGCTCAAGCATTTGATGATGATGGGCTTGATTCAAATTATGAATTGACTCCGCCATATTCATTTCGTTCAGCAACTTGGGAGTAATTTGTGTGGACAACATGGAGTTTGTGGTATCGCTTTTTATTGCAGGACTACTATCACCAACAATATCAATATGATTCGACACTTTTGACTTGCTAACTAGCTCTGAATGTGAAAGCGAGAGAGCAAAGCTATCCCCAATTACAATACCACTTTCACACGAGGAGGAGCTTGTACTCGATGACGATGATGATGCCAGCGAAGATGATATAGCAATTGCCGCTGATCCAGAGCTTGAACCAGAAGCTGAACTCACCCCACTGATTCCTTTGGTCTCCGTGCTTATTATGTGTGATCCAGACATGTCATTATATTTTTAATGCAAAACTAAAACTTTTGATATCACTCTTTGGGTGCCACTCCTCCATTTACGAATGTGTATTACCATGCAATAATCGTGTAGCCACGATTACCAAAAGCATATTCTCGATTAAATGTTTCCAGGATTTCAATGCTCTCTCGGTGTGGTAATGTCTCTTCTCACCACATTGTTGGCGTTCCTGATATTGCTCCTTTCTGCATATGCATGTACTGTGAATGACTTCTGCAATATACAATACCAAAAGAAAAAAAAGAAAAAGAACCGAAAGCAAAAGGAATGCATTTGGATTTGGTATACACACACGCATGTGAATGGGAGTGAATTCTATGTATGTATGTATAGATATATATGCCTGCATGTGTACATATTTATTTTTGTATAGGTATGCAGCATATACATATGTACATACATACGGCTCTGGGTGCAATGGAGTGATGAGATACTGGTGCCCAAATACTTACATTAAGGGGCTACAAAAATATAAAAAACCTAATGCCAATGCCTTAAATGCTGTCTATTTGTTAACACAATGTCTTGGAAATCAAATGAATATTTGTTTCTAATTTATTATTTTCCGTCTTCCTAGTCGGACCTAGCCGCGTCTCGCCTGCGCCTGGATTTCTCTCCTCGTAGCAACCCCTAACTTTCTACAACTTGTGTCACTCACCCCTTGTAACTTTGACTTCTCTCTCTCTCTCTCTGTCTATCTCTCTTTCACTCTTTACTTCTCTCCCAAAGCCCAAAGAACAACCCCCACCCTCGGCCCACCCCCGCACAACATCATAATATAGAGGCTGGGTTGAGATACATTTGTATCTATGTGAAACGAGTTACACCCATCCAAATTTCTTGTTAACCGTTCAATCACATATAAAACAGATAGTTTGATTTAAATGCCATTTATATCTATGTTTGTCATTATTGAGAATATTCACTTCACTCCTGCCCGAGCCGCGAACTAACTACATACATATAAATAAGATGCATCTGATGAAAAATTATGTATATACATATGTACACTATAGGTACACATTCCGGCAGTAGCGGCACGCCTACCCATTGCCAGGACGAAAAAACTAAATAACGGAATATGTGTGTGTAGGGGTGTGTATACAAACTGCACTTTGGAGTCAGGACGCACAGTTCTTGATGCAAATATCCTTTCTAATTCAACATCACCATATAGTAAATAAACTTTAAAAACCAATTTACTTTTGCCGGCTTTCACGTTTCGCGGTGTCGAGTAGTGCTGGGAAAAACATCGATCTAATATCGACACATCGATGTTTTCATAGATATCGAAAATATCGATGTTGCTAACTTCGATACTCGATATATCGCCATCACTAGACCATTATTTTCCCATCACTTGAAATAAAAACGCGGGTTAAAGCTTAAGGTAAGTTGCAAATTCATGTTAACAATATAACCCAATATAACAATGTAACCCACTTTTGATTTAGGATTTTGGTGTTGGCAGTGCTGTAGAAATGGAGAAGTTTTTAAAGGGCAGGGACAATAGCGAAGGTAAATATTATTCTACTGCTGGTGGCAGCCACACAAGTAGGTTTCAGCTTTTGAGTTTTTATCTAATGTAACAAACACTCCTGGACCCCCGTTTTAAGAGGGATTCATTTTATCCCCGTTTAACGTAAGCGAAGCGGAGAAATTTTTGTCCAGGCCACGTCCATCTTCCTCCAACCTGCCAGCGCCAAAACCAACAGACCAACACTTTCTTCAAAAAAAAAAAATCTGAAAAAATTCGAAGCAGTCGAGTTGACTCAATACTAGGACTGAAGCAATATTTCAACATGGAAAATGTCGATCACAGGTCTCAACTGACATCGTATTTAAAAGATGCGTGAAAAAGTTCCTGTGCGTCCCAGCAACGTCTACAGAGAGTGAACGAATGTTCAGCAAAGCTGGACACATCGTTAACGAAAAAATGGGTTGCCTTAAGTCACAGCAAGTAGACATGCTGTTTTTCATTAATAAAAATGATTGGATAAACGTGATTAGAAAAGAATGATCTCATGAAATAAAGTCATCGTTTTTATGTAGTTTGAGGACATGAAACCTATGTTAACTATGATGTAAATAAGAAATTTATCTTTTGCTTTTGTCATAAAGTCATCGTTTTTAAGTAATTTAACGATATGACACTTGTGTAAACTATAATAAGAAATTTAATTTTTTTTTTGATACGAACTTTTTGAATTTTTGGGAGTTAAAATATTTCGACACAATAATCGATCTTTTCCCAATGTTTCAGTGTTAAAAGGTGCGAAATGGTGTTAATCGTTGTTTAGTGTTAGTATACATAATCATTTATGCTCTGTAGCACTGCCAGACTGGCGTTTTTTTGGCGGGAAATTTGTACCGTGTTTTCAGTTTTAAAAATTTGTGAATTCAGTTAATATGTAAATTTTAATGTGTGTATTTATTATTCCGAGATATTTGATAGTTGGGAATGAAATATTCAGAACAGTTTCCTAACAATTGAAAAAGCTGTCAAAAAATGTGTGGTAAATTTCAAAACAACTTCGTCATTTTAAGGTAAACATAATGCCTGCAAATCAGATTTGATGCCACAGGATCTGAGTAAATTCGGGATTAAAACAAAATACAAATTAAGGCTTACTGAACTTTGTGTTCGACAATGATAAAAAAGGTTGTACCCTTAGACGGAGAGCAGAGAATTTCAAAAGATTAATGGAAGGCATAGTTAGTAGCACAGGAAATTAGAGTTAAAGGAATATTTAAATGGCTTACATATGGAAATAAATTCGGGTTTTCAGAATTCGTGTTTGACGTCATAAAACTGTTGAGAATAAGCATGGAACGGGGAACAGAATTGACGCTCAGCATGGTTTATGGTGATAAGCACGATTATGTCCTGCAACTTCATATCTACATTGGTATCGTTAACAAAATAGGAGGAATAGGACTCCTTTAAATTTCGCCCAAATTTTGCGAAACTCTTTTCTTCAGCTTCATCGATTAAGCTGCCTTTAATTTCCAAGGCTCGTATTTGATGGATGGTTTTAATGAAGCAGGACATTTACATTACTAATGTACAATTCTAATTGCCAAACTTTCAAATTCGAAAGAAGTTTTATGAAATGAGCTTTGCACCTGAGGCGCCCAAAATATTACTCACCAGTTGAAAAAACAAAACGTCCTCTCTAGCCTTGTATCGTTCATGGTCGATGGATGGAATTTTTTTTTTCCTTCAGCGCAGGCTCTATAAATAAAAATGTTTTTGCGGAGAGCACGATTCGGGGTTACAGTATTATCTGAACAAAAAACCAGAGTGCCTGGGCAAACTTCGTCTGTACCGAAGTTCGTATACACTTGCCTTTCCCTTATTTAAAGGCGTCAAACAGTCATTTATTAAACTGATTCATAGTCTTCGACCGATTGTTTCTATAGGAGCTATTAAATATAGTCATCCGATCTTGATAACATTTGAGACAGTCATTGGCGAACTTTAATGGAAGTTATTAAGAAAAGCGTGACTTTGTTGTTTGTATAGAAGCCAAATTATATAGTAATCTGATCCGGTCTATGAGGAATTTAATCCAGACGCACGGGCATGGCTATATCAACTAGTCGTGCTCATCAAGAATATATACAAGAATATATATGTATGCTTTATATATAAAGCCTCGGATGTGCTTTCTACTGACTAAAAGTAATATTCCCTTATTTGATTTCTTGAAACAAAAGTGGTCGGTCCAAAAAAATTTTGAAGACCACTATTATTTTGTCAATTTTTTTATGAGCCACGTCAGCACATAAATAAATAAATAAATAAATCTTTCTGTCCACTGCGAGGCAGACACAAAAACCGAAACTTTTAACAATATTCATTTTCTTACTTATGTTAATGAGAAAGCCCGAGGGTTGTTATACCATACAGCCAAAGCGGTCTTAAAGTCTCAAAAATGTATCTAACAGGCAGAAGGAAGTTTTTCCGACCCCATAAGGTATATATTTTCTTCATCATCGTCAAAAGCCGAGTTGATCTGGACATGTCCGTCCGTATGAACAGCTACATAGATCTTCTGAGATCTTATAGTCTCTGGACTATAAGAGCTAGAGACACCAAATTTGGAATGTAGACTTCTGTGGTATGTATAGTGATCGAGTTTATTTTGAATTTCCGCCACGCTCATTTCCGCAGCCAAGACTTAAATAAAACTGATTTTATTGAAGATTAATAAAAATAAAGCCACCAAATTTGGATTGTAGACTTGTTTAGTATGAGTATACTGAAATCAAGCTCAGCGCACTTATTAGTCAAGCTAATTGCTAGCAACCTACCAAATTTAAAAAAAAAATGCTACTAAAAACATGAAAGTTTTACGTATAAACGTATTTATTTATACTGGCTTGAGCGCTAGATTACTCGTGTGTTTTTAAAGTAAATTATAAAATGCGTAAAAAAAAATTTTAAAATTTACATTTGGTCTTCGAAATTAAAATAATTTTTCACTTGGTGCATGGCATACCAAAGTCTGTCAGATGACTTACTTACTTTTTGTACCTTCCTCCGATAATTTCTTGTTAAAAAAGAAAAACGAATTTCATGTTAAAAAGGACCATCAAAAAGGACAAGACAAACGGTAAAAAAGTTAATTTCTCCTTGCAAAATTTGTTTTCTTTTCTTGCCTTTTTGTCTCACATTTTCAAATTTTCGTTGATTTGTCGAAAAATCTCATGTGATATTTTCGGATTTTTAAATTTCTACTAATGTTTTTCAATTTAAAGATTAATTCACTCTTTCAAAACAATTTTCGTAAGGTTTTGGCAACGGGAACGGTATAACCAATTCAAAATTCCCAATATTAAAGTTGCAACAGGATATTTTAATGTGCCTAATACATACATGGCAGAAAATCTTCTTTAAATTTAAAAATAAGTTTTTGTTTTCTAATGGATATTGCGATTCCCAATTGCATTTTTGCAATGTCCAATTCTACATACTCCTACATATAAACATCTATGTAATTGTAAGTTCTTGAAAATAAATCTTTCATCTGATCTATCAATTTATTATTTTTCGTTTGGAGGCGTAGGGTGGGGTCTGGACGGAATACTCTGCACGTCGTCAAGTTTTGTAAAATATTGTCCATTTTTAGAGCACAGTCCATACGTTTCATTGCGATTGTCACGTATCCTTTATCTGCGTTAGGAATGATTATTTGTCTATTTTTGTTCAGAAATATTTGTGTTTGTTCCACAGTTTTCCACCCGGAGAATAAAAAACGGATCTGGAGGATTCCAAAGAATAATGGCTTCCCAGCAAAATTATAATAACAATGATGGACTCACACCGGAAATTAAATGTATCAGAGAAGGATGCCACAAGAATTGATAAATCTGTCACCTAAATATATACCAGGCTTCTGAGACGGACGACAAACGTTAAACATATATGACAGGTAAACCACTCGGACGATATCTCACAAAAAATATATTCTTTACAAGACAAAAAAGGAAAAGTAAAAGTGCTGGACAAAAATAATTTAATATATAATATACCCTGCGGAGGTAATGATTATGAGGGCTGTGATAAAATATATGTAGGAACGACGAAATCAAAACTAAATAATATATAACATAGAACATAATAACAAAGAAGCTAACTTCGGCTATGCCAAAAATTAAATACCCTTGTAGTCCTTGGCTATAATATTTTTACATCTTCCAAGTTTCATCCCAATAGCTTTTAAGATGGCTGAGTAAAACGCATACGCACCGATATATCGACTTAGCTTCTCACGTTTATCAAGAATATATATCCTTTATAGGGTCGGAAACATCTCTTTCTCTCCGTTACAAACTTCTGACCAATTTTTATAATGTCCTCTGCAAGGTTAGAAAAACAAGATTATCTGAACATAAATTGGACACTAATAAAAGAAATGATGGCAACATGAAAAAACAGCGTTATCACCCACTGAGCAACTAGTGGACATACACTGGATTTCTTCAGCTGGGACAAGAAACACATTTCCATCGGTTTAATCCGAAAATTCTGCCACACACTAGAGCAGGGGTAGGCACGCATACAATCAAAAATGAGACTTTGCATTTGTATGTGTGACAACAAACACGAAGTACGAAACGTTTTCTTGCTTTACACTGAAAAAACAGTATAGCAGATAGAAATATTTTTTATTTTTGTCAAAAAATTAAAAAAAAATTATCCTTACATAATATAGGTAAGACAATATTATTAAATAATCCAGGGAATTATAGGAAAAATTTAATGACAAATAACGCATTGCGCATCGCCCTACATATTTTCAATAATAAAAAATACATTTTCCCAATCAAATAAAATATCAATAAAACGAAAATTTTAAAGCCCATACTTCTCCTTGGAGACGCCGGGGTTTGAACCCGGGACTTCTCACATGCGAAGCGAGCGCTCTACCACTGAGCTACGTCCCCCTGTTAGAACGTTGGCCAAAACCCATTCAAGTCATTTTTGTATTAAAAATTGAGGCTTTTTGGAATTAAAATATTTATAGAACATTTTTTTTAATATTAATATTTGTATCAACATTAATATTTTTAGTGTAATAATTTATCAAATAAAGTTAAAATAAAATTGATGCAATTTTTTAATCTAACTTGTCTCACCCGGGGGTTGAACCAGGACAAGCCAAATTTTGAGTGTGCAAGTACAAAAACAAATTGTTAACTCTCAATAAACTATTTGAGTTTATCCAGATTTGTTATCAGTTAATAATCTAAATATAGTTTATATTTTTCTAGAGACCGGTGTTAATTTTCCTGTGGGAGAGGCACTATTAATTTTGTGCCAAAATTTTTTATAATTTTTTAAATTATTCATTAAATTATTAACCAGTGAAAATTAAATGGGCAAAGCATGCTTCATTTTATTAGATTAAAAAAAAAAACGAAAACTCCATAACAGGAAATGCAAATTCGTTTAAATAAATAAAAAGTTTATTCAACTCATCCAAATGTGTTAAATACAGGTAATCAATATACCTATAATAATAATTCGTTAATGCATCAAATGCCGAAAATGCTGCATTGAATCATTATCGTCGGTTCTTCTAGGGTATTCATTACAATCTTCAATGATTTCAAAAGTTGTTGATTCTGATTTAGAAATTGAAATTAATGAAATCATTTAACTCAAAGTAAAGAACATAAGAAGATATTGGCATCTGTGGTGTGCGTCATTTTTTCGATGATTACGAAAATGTGTAATTTCATTTAAAAACTGCAAAATATAAAAACTAGATGATATTGTTAAGAAGAACATAAAGCTGGAAAAAAATACAATACAATTGGGATATTTTCCAACGCTGGTTGACTTTGTCCCGGTACGCAGAGATGCAAAGTATTTTGCCATTATGCGATCCTACCTCTTTTGTTTGATTTTATGATTTTACAATCTCACCTGCAGTCATCGCAAGACTTTGTATTTTTTTTTTTTTTTTTGTGGTTAACCATAGCACTTTTACATATGCAATTTTAATCCTTTTTCCTTTTACTGCTTACAAACTAAATATTATACCCTTAGAATTTGGTGAAAAATACATTTTGTCAATAATTATGTATAATGGTCGACTTCCGCAGTTGACTATAAATTTTAATATAATAATTTTATCATATTTTTGTACGTGATACAAACATTTAAATATGTAATTCTTGTCTGAAAAGAAAAAATCTTCTTAATAGAAACAAACGATTGCTGAAATCTTAGTTCGTATAGAAAAAAAAGCTTGTATAGACAGATAGTAGCTGGATTATTTTGCATATTAGACAGAATAAATAAATTTTTTAATAGCCTATGAATTTATTTTTAAAGAAATATTTATTATGTACATCATAGATTTGTTTTTTTTTTTTTTTGTGGTTCTTAATCGATAAAAATGTGTGCTTGTGCTCCGAAATGTATGTAGCTGCAATCCGCAATCCGCAAAGAGAAACATGCAAGAATGATGGTATACGTATACGTATATCTTATATTTTTAAGATAATATTGCGCATTAGGTGAATAAATGAATATATGTTACAACAACCACAAATTGTGAGGCCACGTCATCATTTTGGAACTCATGAAGGTGATGCATACAATATATTTTGATTATTGGTAAAAATGCTAAATGTGACTTTTGTAAAGTCAACACTTCGGTAAACTACACATATTTGGCCTTTTGTGTTGGGAGACTTGCACCCAAAGACTAACAAGCATAGATCAGCTTGTTTATTATCATGTATTATCTAGTCGCTTCTGAAACCCGGAATTTTAAATATTCATCTAACACAAAATTAAATATATACTATAGGTTTGGGACAATTTAAAGCTAAATAGTTTTTGTATTGCTAAATTGTTATTGTAGCTACAGCTACATCTACTGCTGTTGCTGTTGCTGCTGTTGTTGATGATGTCGCCGTTCTCGTGCCCGTTCTATGTGTCGCTTGCGCTCCTCTTTAGTCCAATATCGGCCTATTTTAACCTCTGACACTGTGTCATCCTCAGTTGTCGTGACTTCATTATTGCGATTATTTTTACGCAGACCGAAAGGAACACGATTTCGCACGGGACGCTTCACAATATATCGAGTACCGTCTGGTCGACGTTTTACTTTCCACACCATGGGAATTTCTTCATTAACTCTCTCTCCCCCTATCATTATGGAATTTGGTTTTTGCTCCCCCATTGTGTTTTGGTTCTTAATTGCAACCTGTGGAGTAAACAATTAAGAGGATCATGTTACACCTGGAGTCCAAATTAAAAAAATTTTACTATTGATCCCTAGCCCTACCTCTTGGCTACTAACAAAGTGATATCGGCTTAAGTTGGGCGCGTTAAATTGGGGGCATTGGCTCTGTGCTTCTTCAGATTGCTTCAGCCGCATTAATTTGAAGTCCGTTCGAAGCAGGGTGCTGCCGAAAACCTGCAGCTCGTCATGAATTGACGATGATGCCTTGGGTTGAGCAGAACACTCTATAAAATAATATAACATTAATCTTTAATTTCAAAAGTGTCAGACACTACAATGAAGTTATTTTGTCTATCTATTGCAATTATTTATAAAGTAGTAGAGCAGTATTTACGTACCGCTGGACGAGCATAGACCAATCCGACCAGATCTTCCGAAGGGCAACATAAGCATGCTACTAACGGGAGTAGATGCAACAGTTTCCTTTGGTGACAGCATAAGAGGCTGAGGCTGCATTTGCGGTTTACTGATCATTTTTGAGTTAGCTGTCACATTATCATCTGTTGCGTCAGCGGCATTTAATAGGTTCTGGCGAGGTGAGGCGCTATTGTTTGAGCCTCCAGTGTTATAGGCACTTGACGAATTGTCTATTTCTTCGCCCAGAATAATATTCCCATTATCAATGTAGCCCGCTCCACTGCTGCTAGAGCCACTTGTATTTGTTAGAGTGCTGCGTAGTGTGAAAACGCGGTTTGAGATGCGTTGCTGCTGGTGCTGCTTTATTTGGCTTGGACGGCCAGCTAGTGTGTGTGTCTGCAAATGCTGGACTCTTGAGTTGAGATGGGGACTTCCCTGCGACTGCGATTTCAGTCCCAGCCATTGAGCCACACGTTGCGATTGCTGTTCCATTTCTAGACTTTCGGGTTCGGCATCAGCTCCTGTCGCCGCAGACGAGCAGGAACCTAAGGCGGTCATATAGTTGGAGCTTTGGTAGGGTGAGCAATACAAGGGTTCTGATTCGGAATCCTCGGGTATGGTTTCATAAATATGCTCGCTTTCATCATATTCGTACCTTTGATTTTTCGGGACTGTTGATTTAATACTTTGTTTGTGATTTTGGTTCTGTGTCTTAACCGTAGATGGATTTTGGCCCAGACTCTGGTTGAGACTCAAGTTTCCATCGTTTTGTGTTTTTGAATGGCAGCACGATGTCGACATTGATTTCTGAACTGGAAGGTTAGGATTCTGTTGTCCCTTTGAAACGTTTTGGCTGTCTGCCTTATGTTGAGAGACCACAGGCGTTGAGATTGTTGCAAGGCTATTGGCCGTTCCTGCACTGGTTTCATTTGTTGTCTGTGCTTTCGATGGTTGCACCACTTGGCTTAGGAGTAGCTTATCCAATTTGTCAACCACATTTGTGTAATCATCGGGAAGGAAGCTGTTTGCATATTCAAAGTTACTCTCAATATCTTCATCTTCATCGTCTTCCTAATGAAATCAAAATTATATCGAAAGGTTATATTATTTAACTTTCTGGACATCAAATATGAATTAGGTAAAGTCCAACACCGAATGGCGAAGAGAACAGAATTTTTATTATTTTAATACTTGTTTCTAAACTACCTGTTAAAAGGATTTAAATTATTAAATAATATAATACTTATAGAAAATATGTAGACAATTCTACATGCTAAGCTTTTGTGAAAACTTTTGAACCGGAGCAGCCGTATAGTAGAAAATACGTCTTAATACTTTTTAATTCGTGTCCACTTACGGGATAGAGTAGCCGGCTGACCAGTAGCGTTACGGCCGTGCTACCATTTTCGCTTTCTGCTATTTGTGCCTCTGCTTCCTCCTTGCTTTTAATGTCTACGCCGTTAATTCGAAGGATTTGATCGCCACGCCTCAGACGGCCGTCGCGCTCTGCAATACTTTCTGGTTGAATATCACTAATGAATACATCTTCACAGACTTCCGCGTCGGCATCAGCGGCATCCTCAGCTACAGCATCCTCTCCAGCCACTGCTGTTGTGGCTAAATGTGCAAGTGACGGTGTATTTTTAACAATGTCGCTGCTGTCATCACTGTGGCTGCTGAAAAAGCCATTGCAGCAAACACTTAGTCCAATTTTCTGAGCGCTGCCAGAATCGGTGTCCCCACAGGCATCCGTAGCAACTCTCCTTACGAGTGTTATTTCCTAAAAATAATAATTGTACTACGGTCGAAAAAGCGGTTGAAAACCATTTGAGCTTACCTCAATATCAATTTCTGGCTCCAGACATTGCTCGAACAGGTGATGTTCCTGCTCAATAAAGTGATCCGCTATAGTGCGAACTATATCCTGATCAACAGTTTGCGTCTCCTTATCTATTGATGGCGGCGGAGTCAGAGTTTGTGGATCCTCTGCGCGGAGTGTAAGAACTAACTTGTTTTGACGCGAATCGCCGGCACTATCATCACTACCATCACTGTTTTTATTTTCTTTTCGCTGCTGACGGCATAATTCCACTACAAGAGTCTCTTTAGCTTGGAGGAACATTTGAACCGCTTCATAATTTGACAAATGACTAATGTCATATCCATTCACCTGCAACAGGAACAGGACTTGAAATATCATTTGGAAATGGCCATGGAGTTGCCATGAGGAAAGGAAATTAAGACTACGTTTCTGGCAACACTACACTCAAACATTCCCATGGACACCCCCACCCCCACCCCAGCAATTACAACACCTATGAACACACACAATTCTTAGTTCATTTTAGCTTTTCACGGTTTCATTTTCGTGTTTCTTAAATTATACAAACCTTTATCGCAACATATTCAATAATTTCCATGTTGCTTTTGGGGCCAAATATAAATTTATAAATCACATATTAGATTAAATACTTGTGCTTAACTCCTCTCTTCTATTTTCACTCATTACACACATTATTTATCGTTTATCGTTAAGCCTGCATGACACTACAATGACCCAGAGGACCACTGCACAGTGCTCTAGAATACGATAATTGGTAACCTTCCTAACCCAGCGACGATAAATCGACCGATAACGGAAAGGGTTGTTTGCTGAATCTATACCTTTAATTATAAAAAATGAAATTTTTTATTAGGATCTTTACTGAAACTAACGTTAAATGTCAGAGGAATGACTTACATTGAAATACTCAAGGATAGTGTATTCGTTTGGTCCACGAGCTAGCTGTTTCTGAGGACAAAGATGTAGATGGACCTTGTCAGTTCAAGATTCTCATCTAAAACCAAACGTAATTCAACTCACGTATCCATGTCACTAGGAAAATAAATTATAAAGCTTATCAATCATATTCAAATTCATTATAATTTCAGATTCCAGAAGCAATAGTACCCAAGGTAAACTAAACTTTACAATATAAAGGTCTAATACTAGTAGTACAAAAAAGAGGGCTTACTAGTTACATGGTATTAACCATAGTATAGAAGGTACTAAATAAAATGAAGCAAGTAAGTCGTCTCGCCGACTTACGTATACCATACACCAGTAAAACAAATATTTCAAATTTATAATAATAAATGCATTTTCGTATTTTTAAAAAATCTGTTCACATGCTTTTTAAAAAATATTCAAGAAGTTTTCGGGATTGTCATATGTAGGTATAGCGATGAATCTCGTGGCAGCATGCATTCTGTATGAAACACAGAAGCAGCAGGCAGGAAGTTAGTTAAGGCCCCTCGCCTTGAAATCCTTGCCGTACGGAAAATTCGGTTCCCCCGGGGTTTAGTAACAATTTTTTGGAAATGTGAGACACTTTTAGTCGCACAGTAAACCATAACACTGCAACTTTGTTGCGCTGCCAGTGTTTGGTTGGTAGTGTCGTCTGAATACCGAATGTCCAATTCCAGAATGCAAAGACAACCTTAGTTCGGCTGTACGTGCTCTGGGCACCCGAATTTGTTTTTTTTTTTTTGAAAAGTCGCCGGTTTTCCAAAAATAATCTTCACAAACGAAAGCTAAAAGTTATTTATGCCAGAAAATATAAGGTTTCCAATCTATTATATAGAATGCAGATGGCGGCGGAGTAAAAATTTAATTAAGCTATGTACTTACCTGTCAGGTTCTATAAAATAATTTTGGGACACAGCTTTTTGTTCACAACTTTCTCTTTTCCGTGTTAAAATCAAAAACAAGCCTAGCAAAAGATAAAAACGCAATGCCATCTTCAAAAAAAAAAACCGATTATCCCAGTATTATTTATTTATCGATTGTTTGATATCAGAAGAGTAGCGCGTAAAACCGTTACGTTTAAAAATTTGAACAAGCGCGGCTACATAAACAGAACATATCTTTATATTTTAATTATACATTACACCAATACCTCGCTTTGCGTCGGGGTTACGTTCCAAAAAAACACGACGCAAAGTGAATTAAGATTTTCTATAGTCAACTATGATAAGATTAAAGATAGGTTCCAGGGCTATAAAAATACTAATTTTTAAAAAGAAAATTGAATACAATAAACATTTAAAAACAAAAATTTTATTGCATTCATTCATTGAATAAAAACTGTTTCCATTAAATCAAAATAACCTATTCAATTTGTTTATCTTTATGAGTTTTTAGTGTCTTTGAAAGGGAATCGCCGAGTTTTGATAGCAAGACGGAATTATAAACAGAAGTTGTTAGCTTCTTTGATATTTTTTTGCTTTAATTTGGCGTTTCATCTACTAATTAGTTTAAAACTTATAATGTTATCTGGTTCGTTTGTTAACGTTAAAGATTAATAATCGCAGGTTTTTTCTATTGACAATGGCAAATTTGATTTGATTTTCACTTTATTTAAGGTGACTTCTTTTACGAAACTGCGTTTTGAAATGTGATTATGAAAAACTATGTACTCGGTCTGAATCAGAATAAATTTAAAAAATTAAAAAAAATGAAAAAAACGGGTTAATTTCAACGCAGCTATAAATGAATAATAGTATACTCTGATTGATTGCTCCTGGAGGGTGTTTATTGGTTAATCAAACTACCTACACATATTCTACGTAGCCGATAATTTTGCATATATTAACCAATAATTTAATTAGATGTTTAAAATTTCATTTAAATTTACCGCTACACCGCGTTTTGTCACTTTCATAGAGGGCGGTATTTTTTTATAGATGGCGCTGCTAGGTTGAAAATTATATCCGTTAAAAATTTTAAATTGTGCAATTTGTAAAATAATTGTCTGTTGTAATAATCTAATTTTTAAAAGGAAAAATTAAAAGGATTGGTAGCATTATTCCGTAAAGGATTTTAGGCTGTCTGGTAGTCAGTTCGACCATTGCAAAACAATCCAGTTTCAGTAACTAATTTTTAGCATATATCTGCTCCAGAGTGGTTTTAAAAAAATTAGGTTCTGGAATTATACCGAATTACTGTTCTCTTCACCCAATTGCAATTAGCCCACAGCTAGATAAGATGGTTGGTTACCTTATTTCGTTTTTACCAAGATACACATAGTAAATTCGAGAACTTGTACATTGATACTTTGATTTAATTTATGAGATGGGTATTGTTTTTAGTGTATACATACATATTTACATAAACATTTTTATTTATTTCTAGCGATTCGTATAAAAAACCTTGAATTACATTACATTTGCCGGCTAGGAACAGCTGCATTCTTCGACGGACATATTTGGTATCACACTTAACACCTAAAAAACAAGGAAAATAGTTAGTTTTAAATAATTGTGTAATAATGACTTAAAATAATACCAGATTGTGGTTGTCGTCAAAATACAACAAGCTTAAGGAACTCATTTTGGTTGGCGAACAGCATGGAGACGCAGATGTCGTTAGAGCGGCCAAATGTGTGTGAGGATATTGCTCGAGGTATCCAACTCTGCAGTCGCCACTGCAGAAATAAGCATCGAAGGATGTGGGAGCCACAACGAAGTTCCACCCAAAGCTTAAAAAGTTGACTCGGAGAGGATAACGACAGCACCGGACATCTTGGTCACTCTCTGTGCAGTCCATTAAACTCCGTTTGCGCCGATGTTTCTTCTTGGATCCGATCTCAATGTGAACCGTCTGCAAAGAACATGGGGTGACATTTTATGGAATTAGTATTTAGCTGGCAACGAGAGATTAAAGTGGGATACCAATGGATTTTTTGACGTGTTGTCTGTGGTCACGACCAATTGTTTCATCCACGACTCTACCCCTTTGATTAGTATTTCTTGCGTCCCATTTGTCCCACGACCAGTAATGCCAGCCAATGTTAGTCCAAAGAGAGGTTTCAGATCCACATTGACCCATTGTCCCTGACCTGAGGGAATCGGCTGACTGAACTCAAACATTTTGGCCTTGTGGGTAAAGCTGGTGCCATTTGTACGGCGCACAGCCCGATGGATGGCCACTACAATGTCCTTATTCTGTTGGCTGCTGATCTCGTCAATCAGCTCCGGTTGGTGAGTGTTGATCCATTCCCAGCCTCGAAGATATAGGTGCAGAGTGGCATGCGATACGTCCGTATAGCTGCTGTCAAACTTAAACCGGAGAACGTCTGTCTTCCGGTGACGCATATGGGATTGCGGCTCTATTAAAAAGATAGGAACACAGATAAAACGTGTCTGTCTCCGACTATGCGGAGGTGATTATGTGGATTAAGGTCTTGTCGCAGGATAACTTACGTTCGGGAAATAGATAAATGCTGCTTACATGTGAAAGAATACTTTCGTTCCCCACATCATCCTCATCGTCCATTCCAAACTCGATCCCTGCCTCGCTATCGGCATTCATTGAATACTCTCCACTCCGGTCGTTGTCGATTTTAAAGTGGTTTAAAGAGTTCGCGTTGGCGTCGTCTCCTTGCATTTGGGTGGACAAGTTTTCACTTTCTCCCGAAACGGAAACGTCCGATGCTGTTGTCTCTGAATGAAGATTTTTGTTGAAACTGGGCAAACTCTCCGATGCCGACATAGATGATTCGCTATTGCGACGCCGTCCCGAATTCGATAGAGATGCATTGTAGCCTTTGTAAAAGTCTTCGATTATATTCTGGGGCACCGATATTGGTTTGGTTATATTCGGAAGTTTCTTTAGATTTAGTCGCATTAAAATGTGCATCTTAATCGACTCTAAGCTATCTTGTTTCGCTTTTTCTCGCAGTTGTCTTTGTAACATGTTGTCGCCATTTATTAGGGTGTTACGGTTCATGTTCAAGGATACTCCGCGGCCGTTTGGACTCGCAAACGTCCTAACTCGAGAGGATGCATTCGGAACGGATGCCTTATCAGTTGATGATAACTTTTCGGCTTTGCCCTTTTCAACGAATTCCTCCGTTGCAATCCTGTCACCTAAACTGATTGTTTCAGTTGTGGTCGAAGACAACGATGGTGGGGTTGACAAAGACTGGGGGGGCTGGGAAGAACTCTTTTCACTACTATTTAATACAGGCACTTCGGATTCTATTCCAAGGCTTGAGCTCTCCTGCATTTCCTGCTGACAATGCACACCGGAAGCCGTGCTGAAAAGCAAGAGTATCAAGAATGCAGCTATTACGGCTAACCGACTTCGATTCCATGGCGATTTAGTGATTTGGTAGAGTTTTCGTCTCATATTTCCATATCCATTACGACTCAACTTGCACTTGCAGGTGCAGTCAGAACTAAGTCCGGACCCATAATTAGTGCTGATACAGAAGTGACTGAAATTAATGTCGATATCAGCACTCGTTGTGAGTCGTGGTCGGTCGTGGTCCAAAAAGAGAGAAGAGTATTTGTTGTTGGAGAACAATTGTCCGTGCCACAGGTGTTTGGTGTGATCTGAGGTTACACTATTCCCATAATGGCCCTGCATATTTTTTTTAGCGGCCTGAGCTTAAATGCTGAAAGTTATGACAAGAAAGAAAAATAATAATAGTCATATTAAAAATTTGAAATTTAATTATTAAAATTTTAATTGGATTTTGTAAAAAAAAATTATGTTGAGTTTGCCATCCTCTTCTTTTTTTTTATTTATTTCTCCGTCACCTACTTGGATCTTCAGTCACCAAAGTTTATGTCCAAGTCGAGAATTGTTATTATTCCAGCATATTCAGATATTCTTATTGTGTGTGTTTTTGTATTTTTTTATCTCCTTTCACTTTCACGTTTGCCTTTCAAATCAATTGCATTCTTCAAGTTGAATTGCTTTAAGGCGAGATTTCGATTCACATTCACAGATTCCGACTTCTTTATTATTCGTATGACCGAAATGTTTTTGTTCCTCTCCGTTTGCGTTGCGATATAAAAAGAAGATAAAGGTACCATTCAATGGTATGAGTGTTGGTCTCGGTGTGGGTGTATGGGATGTATGTATAATATTTATTCTTCGTGTTGTTGTTGTAGTTGTTTTCGTTGCTAGTTTCTGAAATTGCAATTGATATTTATACAAACATATCAACGTACATACAAGTGTACATACACACATACATACATTGCATACAAAATGATTCTTTTTTAATTTGAGCATCGGGGTGAGCTTTCGGACAGATTTCATCCAAGAATTTATCTCAATGTCAAGCAAAGGATCTTTGGTCGAAAAAATGACCACCCCAACGTCACAAATGTGCACACACACGCATACACACAATCTGTGTTGTGTGTTAATGGTATGCATGTATGTGTACTCTGTGCGATTCCGATTCACATGAATCTCAATCGCAGAATCTCAATCTTCGTCTCCCAGTTGCCCGCCTTTGCCGCCACAGCCCCAGCCGCCGCCCCCATCCCCACTATCCCCCTTGACGATCACTCTATTGTATTCAATTAAAATCATTTATAAACATAATAATTTTTGTGCTCTTGAACTTCAGTTCACTGCTGAAAGTGCAGTATTCCCTTTTTTTCAGACTCAGCGACGTCGATCCGATCAGATTGTATGTTTGTATGTATGTACATATGTACATATGTATGTACATCCATATGTGTTGTATGTATTTGGATGTGTTGGTGTGTGGGTGTGTGTGTGTATGGATGAACGGCAGACATACAGATTAATATGTATACATACGTACATATGTATGTGGGTGTATTAATGTACTCTTGAGATAACAAACATTTCAACACAAGCGCACGTTCTCCTCCTTCTCCTTCTACAAAGATACATATATATGCACGCGAAACCGATGGAGCACCCGATGGAGCGAATTCTATTTTGAACACTGAGCAAAAGCAAACCAAAGGAAGGCGTACGAATGTATCTGTAAATATAATATCTATGTAACTTTTGTATCTATCTCCGATGTATCTAGGCAAAGTTTCGCACATGTTTCACTTATTTCACTTCGTGGCCGTGGCGAATGCAATTGCAGTGCCTTTCAAATATCAAGATACGCATACGCATAGTTAGATGTCAAAGACACGACAGAATCTCGAAGCGGCAGAATTTTAAAATTTCCGTTAGCATCAACCGTACGCACATGCAATCACTTCGTTCCACTGTATTGAACTGTCTCGAGAGTGAGAGAATGAGCAGAAGTCGAGGAAATGTGCCGAGAATTCGCCTCACTTTGTGCACCGTGAGAAACGGGTGCTACTTAAAGCCATGGATAAAGTCTACCAACTCCTGCGAGCCCATCCTCACGACGTAGAGCCAGGAGTCCTTAACCCAGAAGCGTGTTCCAATGCTTGGAATGAAATATTGGTAGTAAATTTCAAAAATCGTGTTTTCTACGGTCTGTTTCTCGAAGGGCTTCCGTCTGTGAGGGACTGGCAGGTTTCTCTTTCAGACATACTCTCCGTGGTCCCACCAGAACAACATGCTGCGCTGTTTAAGGTTCCGTAGTCAGATCGTTTCTTTTTCCTCGTATTTCAGAAGGAATATTTCATAAAAATTTCTGACAGCTTGTTGGAGGGGTACCCTCTCAAATTGCAATTGAGGGCCACGTATTCCCAATTGGTTGAGTTGTCAAAGCCGGCCCGAGTGTCCACGAAAATATAGAGCATAAGAATTGAACACATTAGTTCAATTCATAGTCATACATATGAATTACACACCTGAATAAATCCACGGCAGGATTTAGGACACCCGTGTCATCCTCGACTGGCGTTAACGATTTAAAAAAGTATTTTCTTATGCCAGCTACGCTCCCCCACTTGAGTCCACATTTGAGCTCTAACTCGATGGTCAGTGGGTGTTCCAATAGCATTTCTTCTGACATCGGTGGAGTCTCCGGGCTTCCCTAGTGGAGCACCTGCCAAAGTGTGCTTGCGTGAGACATGTGTAGGCAAATAACGCTTTATAAAAGATCTGAAGCTGCAAATGTGCAATCATAGGGTCCTTCATGTACCCTGTGCATCAACAAGTGGCGTTGGAATTTTTTTTTAAAATTTGTTTCAAACCCACATTTGCACTTAAACATTTTGGCGGCACTTGTAAAACAGTGTTAAGTGTTAAAAATTGGTGTTTTAAATAAGTGTTAAAAAAACATGATGGCGATAGCGTCTATATTTAAAAGAAAGCGTCACCGTCACCTGAAAGAAAAAAGGAAAATGAATAAAAATTAAATGTCTTTTTCATACAGGAATAGAGTTTTTTATTTGGACGCCCTTCCCGGGCTAGGAAATTTGGAGGAGAATGTCCAAAAAATTACGTAGCCCACATGGAGGCCAAAGTGAAGAGAATTATGAATGGAGCGTTCTTTAACCCGGACGTGCTGTGTGAGATGGAGATGTCGGTGCCATACAGCCTCAACATTGATGAGTTCTGGCAGCACTCCGTTCCATTTGTGAGCAAGGTAAGTCCAATCAATATCCAAGGAGCCAAGGAGCCACAAGTATCTTAGGATGAAGACGAAGAGATTTGTAAATCCACATTTTAATGAATATATATAGGAGCCAGCTGGAGGATTTTGAGGCGCAATGTAATGCCTCCAATTATAATACATTGAAGTTGCTATGGGGATTTCCTACGAAAATGTGCTCGAGAAGGTGTTCGCTTTGGATGTCAGCCTTGGTAGCTTCACCGTCGAGCACCTTTCAAACGATAAATTGGAGGCATATGGCCATAGTGCCATAAGCCAGATGCCATTCGTTGAAAGGGAGCTATGTGCCAAGGTGGGCATAATGCACTTTTTGGTCTACGAGGAGTCAATTAGCCTGAATTGTAAAATTTAAATTGATTAGTAAGAAAACTAACTACATCTACATGTGCAAGCTTACATACTTACAGGAGACTTTTCTTTCTTTTCCGTCATTGTCGAAGCTTTTTAGGTACAAAACGAAAATTTGAAATTGAATATCATTGTGATATTAACTAAGTTTATGCACAAGTTGTGGGGCCTGATGCCTAAGCTCGTTTATATTAAAAGAGTCCTTCCGCGTCTCCAAGGGAACCTTGGCATTCAAAAATGCTCTTTTCTGATCAAATGGGTCCAGACGTTGCAGGTTTTATTCTTCAAGTTTTATTTCAATTTAAAATAAGATTTGAATAAAAGGAAAATTTATATTATGTAAGGTTAAAAGAACAAAAACCAAAAAAGTGTTGTGAAGTTTAATTTAATTTATTGGACATTCTTTGACAAGTTTCTTTAAAAATTTTAATACATTTAACAAAGTTAATCTATAAATAACAATATATAATATCATGTAAATACAAACATATGTTTTCTCTCAGTGCAGAATATTTGGCCCCTCTCGCTTTAAATTTTACCCCTCTCGACATATCTTCTTGCCCTCTCGCCGTAATTTCTTGCCCTTCACCAAGTTCGATCATACCAAATATTTGGCACTTTTTGCCCACTGTTTGCAACCGCATGCAACATCACGATCAAAATAGTGGGAACCGATAAAATAATGCTTCAAAATAGGGGTTCAAATAGTGGTAGCCGAAGAATACGGGCAGTCCAACGTCGAACCTGTATGACCTAGAAAATTGGAAATTCTTTAAAATACCTCACACTTTATTTAGTCATATTTTGTTGTTATTATTTAAATTTAATTTGTGTAATTGATTAAAGTATTATTAAAGTATTGCCAGGGCTGGGTAACAGCACTGAATATCGACAGTCGGGTTCGAGTTGGAATTTTCGATCATTTATCCAATTCGTAAACCAAAAATGAACATATTTTTAGTTGTTTGAAACTTGGAAATTACAACGGCTTATTGTGAGTATATATGTACATATATATTTTGTGTGCTTAAACCGAAACTGATGACAAAAGCCATTTAAATTCTGTTAAGAAATATGAACTAAATTTGTTTTATTCGTATTATTTTGATATGTATAATTATTTAGATTTACATTTCGTATAACATTGGAGGTAAAAAATAGTTAAAAACAGGGACTGTCATTCAACATTATAATTGTTCGACTAAAGTTTGGATTCGACTTTCTTTGAAAATGTTAATTCACTTAGATTAACTTTAAGTGCATTGTATTTCTAATATTAAGTGTCTGTATAATATGTACATACATAATAATTATTTTTCAAATGTCGTAATGTGGTGATATCAATCTACTTGTATGGACTTTAATCCGGCCAAAGGACTTCCGTATCATCCTTAGAAAAAAGAAAACGGAAAACCAATTTTTTTGGACATCCTTTAACTTTGTGAGACCAAAATGCTTTCTTAATCTAATACTTTTTTCGTTCTTAACCTTTCGTATATGTATATTACTAACCTATCAAGTTGAAAATGAAAAAAAGTTTTTCTTTTCGTTTATTCAAAATGAATATTTGTTATCACAAATTCTTAAACTAGTGCAATATATTGTATTCAAAATTGAATTCCACAAAGCACGTGGCATAAAAGATTTTTTGAAGCTTATGAGAAATTCTTTACAGGCCAAGTAACCGGCCCGCGATTATTTTTTTCTAGCTTAAAATCACTTTAAATTTTTTTATTTTATTTCTCAAAAAACCTTTACATATGGTATGTTTAAAAATATGACAACAAATTAGTAGTAAAATGGTTAATATTAAATTTATTAGTGTCATGCTTGAATGCTAACTTAAAAATACTTTTGTTTATAAAAATATTTTGGACTTTATTAAAGAAAACTTGAGAATTGAGATTTAAAGTATTAAAGAAAAGCACACCACCCGCACTTTTTTTCGAAATCTAAGAGACTACGTAGTATTAACGTTTTTAATTAAAGTACTTCATCAACTACTCCGTATCTTTTGAGTTATTTGACAGCAATTTTCTGCAAACGTATTTTTAGAATCGTAACTATAGGAACAATCACTTTAAAATAGAATAAAAAATTGTTTTTATTAATACTGAAAACTAATGTTTCTTTTTCAAGTCAAAACAATACAATGGGTTTAAGTGATCTGATAAACGGATTATACTCTGTCCCTTTCTACCGTTGTTTATTAATTTGAGTGTGCTGATCCCGAATCTGAAGTTCTTCAAAAACATAAGTTCTCTTGAATTTCGATGAATAAGTAATTAAAATAAACTGCTTTTTATTATTTTTTTTTTTGCCCGTCTCAAGATAGTCCTATCTTAAGACGTATTGCTTATTATTCGAAAGCCAAAACTGCCGAAACGACAACTGAAATAAATTTAAAATCTTATTTATTTTTAAAATTTGTGCACTTTGATAACATTTTACAACTCTAATTTATACCTAATTTATTGTTACTGCATAACAAAAAATATATTTAAGAATACTCGTCAAATAAAGTATTTTATAATTTATTTCTTCATTTAAGGACTTTACCATTCTCTATTTTTAGATCTGTGGACTATAAGCTCAGCTCAGTCTTTTAGATTACCACAAATGAAACGATGGCTTGAAAAATATCGTTTCATTGCTAAAATTGTTTTAGCAAAATTTTTGAAGTAGCAAGAGGAGTTGCAACTGGTGGAGCGGATAAAACTTAATCCTTTCCACCTTCACAATTCTCATCGCAGCAAACAAGTACTGGATACGAGCGTGCAAAGTGAACCGTTATCGCCCTGAAACTTCCCCAAAACTCATCCGCCGCCCAGTTAAATGGAACTATGTGGGATTGGCTTTTTCGTTGCGGTTGTTGTTGTTTCCGTTGTTGCTAATGTGTACTTGTGGGTGTGATTTTGGTTTGTGGCTTGTGAGTGCTTCGTTGCGACGTCCCCACCCCCAATCCAGGCTAGCTCCACAAGTGGAACAATGGCAACGAATCATTTGTATTTAAATTCGATTTACCTCGTATTGCCTCGTGGCTGTCAGTTTATAAAACATTGCGGATTGCAAATTGGGGATTGTATTTAGATACGAATTGTCTGGTTTGTTCATTCCGTATCTTTAATTTATTCCTAGTGAGCATTCATCACACAAAGACAGCAAATTAAGAAATAACAACTGTAACTGTATATCTAAAATTATCCAATTCAAGATATAAAATAAAATGATCAAAATCCGAGCACCGGGATAATTTCGGCCGTGACAAAATTTGTGTACCATGCACTTAGAGGATAGAATAGTAAATCATTCTATTGTAGATGTATTAGACATGAAGCTTTGGTTCCGAAATTATTGGAGATTTTTCAAAAGGAAATACGTACAACTTCGGGAATCATTATCTTGTATCTAAGGAACTCAGAGATTAGAATGTTTTTGTGCCTAGGATATCATTTGGATGAATTAGGATGGCCAAAAATCGTTTTATTCCCCCAAAAATTCTCATATTGGGGGGCCATGTAAATCTTTTGAAAACCCGCTGCATTAATAAAATGTGCTTTTAAGTATTTTTGATTATTTTATGAGATCAAAAATTCAAAATGAAATCTTCCTTTATAAGAAGATTTTAACCCTCATATTAGAAGAATACGGGTTGTGAACAGTTTATATTTCTTGAAGTATAAAGAGGCTAAAGGCAAAAATTTAAGCCTTAGGGGCAATGTGGAGTTTGTCTCCCTCCAGATGGATGGACATGGCAAAATCGTACAAAATTAATATATCCCGTTTATGGCTCAAAGGTATTCATTCATGTTGATTCAAAAAATGTGAAATTCGATGATATTTAAATATGACCTTACAGAAAATAAAAAGAAGTTACTGATTATGAACTTCTGAACAAGCCGGAATAAAACTTATTGGGGCATACCGATAAGAAAAAACAGGACCTGGCTCAGGTAAAAGTTATATGCAAGCGACATCTTACAATTAGACATCCAGGAAGAGAATTTGCTTTCAAAATACACCCAGGGTCTGCATAAACTCTTTTCGTGATTTCACTCTGATGTTCTGTCTAATGGTCCAGAAGATTTTGACTTGGACATGGACTTGGGGGTATTGGGTAAGCTGCATTCCCTGTAGATGTATCACTAATTGTCAACAAAACAGTGGCACAGGTGATCGCGATGAGTGAATGGAATATTTCTGCACTTAAACCGTATTGAATACCAATATTGGGACAACAATGTCTGCAATTGAAATACAAGCTTCGCTTTTGTTATGATCGGGTAGTTTTCTTTTTAAGAGTGCATTGTGAGTAATTAAAGGTCGAAAACTTGGAAAAAGAAAGAAAAAACACTTACTCCATACATACATATGTAAAGTCATTCACATACAGTACAATTCCAATCCCAAATACAAAACCAATCTCGTTCTGGTCCTGGCGATTCTCGGCTATAGTTTTTTCCTTTTGTTCTTCCGTTGTTTCATTTGTCTCGCGCCTTTGGAGAGCAGATCGAACGTTTTGATCTTCGCTGGTTCTTGCACACAGCGTGTGGCAAGTCAGCGTGTTTTCGCCGGGAATAAAGTCCTGATCTACCCAATGCAACCCCCTGAACATGGCACCGCGTCGGCATGGGAAGGGGAGAGAGGAACAGCGCTATCGATTCTCGTGTGAAAACATGCAATTATGGTTTTATTTGTACTATTTTTCAGAGTTCTTTTCTTGAGACGAATTTCTTTAAAGTCCAGGACAGCATGTGAGTATGTGAAACGACAACCCAATCTTGGGGGCTCGGGGCTGGCTGACATAAGGGTTGCGCGAAATATCAATCTCTATGTGGATATGTATAGGTGAAATATTTGTCGTTCGGGTTTGTTAATGTGAATATATACATATTTTGTTTTGTTTTTTGACGTTGCCCCACCTGTAACTAGATCAGAATTCACATTTAGTACGCACTGCCAAGCTATATGTCGGGTCCTGCGAGTGCGCAGCAAAACAGTTAAAAAGATACAGCCAAAACCCCCAGCAACCCTATAGAAACGCACCCACACCTCCCCCTCCACCTACTACCCCATAGCACCCACAGCCCATCCACCACAAAGGCATTTAACATGTCCAAATATTTTGTTATTATGTATGTACCTACATACATCCTTCTATCCTTGCTCTACTCTTATTGCTCGCACTCGCACCCTTTGCCCATCGTCGGGCCCGGCCCGTGTGGCCCTTTGCCGCGTCGTCGTTCTGCCCGTCGTTCTTGTTGTTATTTTTGTCTATGATTGAATCGCATTAAATCCAACCGAGCGAAATATCAAAATTCGAGAAAGTCTGAAATATTATCAGCGGATTAGAATCAAATTTTACAAAAATAAAAGTGGTGGTGACTGATTGCCCTCTCTGTTCGTCGCTCTCTCTCTCGCTCTATCTCTTGTCTCCTTTTTGCTGCTTTTGGCTCTGTCCTCAAGTTATCGAAAGGACAGCCAGAGCAGCAGCAAACAAGTGGCAAATGCCTGCTAAAAAAGTGGGGCAGTGGCAGCCAAATATTTCCCTTCATGCCCCTTCCATTCTCCTTTGTGCTGTGCCTTGAACTAAGAGCATGTGCTGGGGACCCCATCCTGTTACTCGGATGGATGGGGTAAGCGCTGTATTTAAAAACTCAACTGAGTGGAACAAATAGAAAATCAACATTTTTCTCTCCACTTATTAAAAAGCGGAAAATGTTATAAGTGAATTTAACCGAAACCGGCTTATATCGAATCAAAGTCCGATGCAATAAAATAATGCTTATATTGAAATTATACATTATATCTTATGATCTGTTTCATAGACATTCATACATACATACATTCTAAAGTATTCCTTGGTTTTCCCTGATCCCTACATATGAGCTAATCATCCACATTGTTGTGCTTTTCAATCATGGGAGTACAGTTCTTTACTACTATAGTTGTCTGCCATAGAGTGAAATGCATTTTCGGGATAACTTGTTTTTGGGCTTTTCTAAAAATTCAGAATTTTAAATTTTATATTGATGCAGTAGTATTTCACAGGGATTTTCTGGGATTTGGTCATTTCAAGCATATTCTCTCTATTATCTCAATGTTTACTTGGATCTTACCTCTAGAACCGGGAAACCCGTTTTGCATCCTTGTGAACCAATGGGAAAAGCAGCATGGTTCCTTTTAATTACGTATGAATCCTTAACTGCCACTCTACAGCCTGTTACGCAGCATTTGACCCACCTCTCAGCCCACTCTAACCCATCCCATCCGTGCACCCCCTTCTCATGGCGATGGTCGTTTATTCTTTTGTGTAACCAGTTAGGAGTGGAAGTGGGGTTGGGCCTTGGGTTGTTAAGTGATAGTCGGCAGGCAGTCGATGAGTGGGAGGTGCGGCCGCGGGATGCTCATAATAATTGAAGCATATTCACAGTGGTTGCCTCTTCAGCTCCAGCACCAGTACCAGCTCCAGCTTCAGGAATGGGCGTGCGTAAATCCCATCGTGGTAAACGAGAAACACACATGACATTCCCCTTTCCCCTTTTCCCTTCTTCCCGTTCCCCTTTTAAGCAGACATACTCTCCCATACTCGCATCCAGAGTACGCTTTTCGTTGTTTGTATTTGGTTGGATGGTCAAATGCTTGGCTGGTCATCATTGGGCCTGGTTGGCTCTGGCTCTGGGTCTGGGTCTGAGTCCCGGTCTGACGATGCTTTAATTGTTTAATGGGTCGTTACTTGAATTCCCAGTGGGGAGCAATGGCATTGACAACGGGCTGGCTGTTCTAGCTGGGATTTTCAAGTGTGATAATTGTAGCGTTTTATTAAGGATTAAGCAAATTTTCTGTAAATTATATCTCACAAGCAATGTTCCATTGACAATGGCGTCATTGGCGGGAAGGAGGACAATGACAGGGTAAAAAGGCGAGTGTGTGGACAAAATTCTGTGACAAAAGCATGTCGTTTTCTGTCTGCGGTTACCTGAGATACGGGTCATATAAAATACTTGATCGGAAAACTATATTGTATATAATTTTGTACAAACAATTATCTGTGTCACTAACTCAAAGGCAACTAAAAATAAATTCAGCTGAAGGACAAAACCTCAATGTGAAAGCAACTAGCACAAAATAAAAGGCAGAAGAAGCAATTTTGGATTAAAGCAAAAACAAAGGACTAGGTGTACTGAGGAGCATGGTATACCGCGATGACTTGGTTACTTCACTTCAAATTTATATTGTTCATATGAAGTATTTTAATATAAATATTCAATATATATTAAAAACAAGGAGCTATTTCCATGCGTTATAAATGAAGATCATTCCCCAGATCATCAAAACGAACGATTTCCGAAAGACCTGTAAACTGTATTATCATTTTTACAAGGTTTAAAATATTATATTTTGACCAATATATTTGCTTTGATCTATCTAGAAATAAGCAATTCTCCAGAAGAGAATTAGAAATTAAAACTAAAATTTTGCACCAGCTATGGTACTAATCAAGAAATATAGGATTTGCCTTTTTAAAAAGAGTTTTTTAGATATAGGGATTTTTACGTTGAAATATACAAATGTCACTGGCCAAATGCATAAATGCTTCTGTCAGTGTGATATTGGAGAGTACAAGAAACTAGCTACCAGAAATGTGCTCTATTTTCGTAAAGTTATTTTTACCTAGCAGTTTACCATAAGGTCATAAATGGCCGCTAGGTTCGCTAAAGTGCTTATCTGCTTATCAAATAATCGAAGCATTCCAAAATGTGAAAGGAAATTTAAAATGAATTCTTTGACAACTTCATTGAATTTGACCTTCATTTATTATTATTTATGAGAGTTCCATATTATCTGATATTATTCAATCGAGTTGGTAAATTCAAATTCAACAATTAATTTTTAATGCGGCCTAGAAATATGCAAAATAAAAAGAACACATTTTCTTTTGACAGAATCCTTTGACAGTTTTAAGGAAATGTTAATTGGTTTACACTTTGTGTTCAGTTTTCGGAATTGCAATAAAATGGCAAATTCAATAAAATCCCATGCCGATTGTCCTGCAACGTTTATCCATCCCAAAAAATGAAGTGAACTACAATTTTATCCATTAAATTTATGTCCACATTATGTTTGTGTTTGAATCCAGGGTGTGAGTGTATGTGTGTGCCAAGAGCCTGGCAGCAACAGTTGCTCGTTCTTGTGCTAAATTTTAAGAATAGCTTCTCTCGTCTTATCGCTTTCTCGCAAGACTTCACAAGCGGCACCGTCTCCGTCTCCGGCACGGGTAACGGCCTGGCCATGGGTGTGGGCGTGGTCGACTATATCAGACGAGTGCACGCCAACAGCCACAACAAGTGGTAGCTCGACTTTTTAATGCCCATAACACATTTTGAAACGCTTTCAATTGTGTGGAGTCTGTGTGTGTGTGTGTGTAGGAATACTGGCGATATCCTGGATGCTTAGATACTCGTACATGTCCTTTTTGTATTTATTAGATCTGTGTTCGACGAGTGTTGGACCCGATAAGCGCCATTTCGATCCACCTCACATGCGTGGTGCGATTCGCTTCAACTCAAAGCTGTCATATCAAGCTGAAATTTTGTCTTGACTACATCAACACCCAATCGGAAACCCGCACCCGCTCCCATGTCCATATGTTGCTGCACTCGAACTCGTGCTCGCACTCTTTCTTCGAATTGTAAAGGCTTCCTTTGCATGAGTGCACGTTTCCGCTAATATCCCATTGTCTGTATACGTATATCTGCACAGATTATTGAGATCTCACTTATTAATATTGGGCCAAACCCCGGGGATGCGTCTCCGTGACAGTCCCAGAGAGAGAGAGAGAGAGTGTCCACATGGAGTAAGCAGCAGAAAACTTTTCAGCGCACAGGCGATGATGATGCTGATGGTGATGGTGCGCCGTGTCGGCGACACGTGCCACTGCTCGAGCTACAACATCCTGCCGGGAGATTTACTTTCATGTACTCCATATTGGTACAATAACGTATTCTCGTATTCTTATGCAACACCGCCAGACGCATTCTCCAGATTCAGATCTAATCTCTACATATTAAAATGTAAAAAATCTAACAAATAATGAAACAACCGTAACGCAGAGGACAACAAAGGCCTGGCATTACGCCATGACCGTTTATCGGGTGGAAAACTTAAGGATATTCAATGTGTTAACTCCCAATCAGTGTGTTAAAGTCATAACTGTCGATAAAATCATAGAGCTACATATTTGTTTGCTTAAAAGTCAAGATCTGAAAAAAAGTGGAGAAATTGCCCTAATTCTTTAATTAGACCCTGCTGCCTCGACATTGGGAGGGAGGAAAGGCTCCTTAACCAAAATTTCCAAACTGAACTCAAATCGTCATGTCATGTCGAATGTCCGCAAAAATTATAAAGATGATGTTCAAAGTATTCCTTTGATTTTTATTGAGTGATATATACATATATGTATGTATATGCATTTGGAAGATGTTGTTAATTTATACAGTTTTTTTCTAAATTATTTATAGGATAAATCAAACCTAAACAACTTTTGATAAATTAAATTAGCTACAAAAAGGCATATTAAAATATTTTAAAAATATTTTATAATTTAGCTGAACCAAATTTTGCTTCTTTGAGGTTGATCCTGTCCTTGTCGTCAGGCATCTTTAATCCTTGTACACGCAGAGGACCTTTGTTTTCTGTTTGGTTCCGACTTAAACAATGAATTCGAGAGATGGGCAACGAATTTTAAGTCTTTAGATACGAAATTGAGTACTTTGCACAAAAGTCCTGCCAATAAAATTGCGGACTATTGCATGAGATTGCCAGGACATACATATACAAATGTACATAGGTACATACGTATATGTATGTATGTATGTAAGTATCAACAACTACAAGAATACACATTTACATATACAGATACATATATAAATTGTTGATGTTGTTGCAGAGGTTGCAGCAATCGCCACTAAATTTAAATCGCCGATTCTATAAACATTTTGTACGAAATTTTGAATAGCCGCACTTTGCCTGCGCCGTAAACGAGGCATTGCCATCTCGTTCGCACAGAGACAGGACGAACAAGCGCTAAAACAAGACCGACGGTTGCCCAAGCCGCGCGTTACTCACTTTACATGGCTCACACACACTCGCCCACTCGCCAATTCGCCCACTCGGCACATTCGAACATACACACATACTTACATATGTGAATGTGAATGTGGGTGTGCCCATGTTCATGTTCGTACTTGTCGACATTTTGAAAGCAACCGCACGCCCACGCCTCCAACACCCGGCCTTTGAAGGCAAAGACTTGGGGCTGATGCTCTGTTTGCCGATGAAGCTGGAGCTGGAGCTAGAGCCTGCAACCGGAAACCGTGCGGGTAGTTAGCGGAAGAGTGTAGCGGTTATTGTATCGGAATGAAACAATTCAATTGGGCGACTACCACAGTTACAAGCTACCTCTTGCCCGTTCATTCGGGAAATTCAAATTGAATTCCAATGTGCATACATACATATTTTTACATACACAGGCATACAGACAGATGTATGTATGTATGTACACACATCCTCCAAGTGGCATGCGTAAGAATACAATATGTATCTGCATGTAGCATATTAAATTCTGGATTTCAGTTGCAACTAATTGTGAGGGCATTTGTCTAGCATAGAAGATGAGCACAGATCGTCCACTGAGAAATGACATTGGCACGAATCCAAGTCTGAAATCCAAAGCGACCGATTGCTTAAGTCAGCCAAAGTCTAAGGTACTTACTATTATGTTTGATGATACACTACTTAACTATTTATTAAATGCTTTTATTTTTCAGCCCAAGTCGCCCCAAGACTCACCCCTGTGGACACGATGACATGCTGCCCCTGTTTTGCCCTGTTTTGCGCACCAGCGCGAGCGAGACAGCTAGTGCCTTGAGTCGGCCAACCAATAGGGTGGTTTCAACGAGCAATAGAACCGGTCGGCCAATCACAGCAGCGCACTGCCAATTAGCCCAGGGGCAGGCTAAAACCAGAGTCGAGGCCGAGATCAGGCGGACTCAGAAGCAAAGCAGACTGTGGCATTCTCGATTTGACGCGCGCATCAACCGTAACTTGTGCGTCGTGCCAATACGCACGGAAACGGAATCGGTTCCGTATCGTCAAAACAAAAAAAAAGTGCTTCAAAGTTTATATCAAAGCATAATATTTTGTCTGCACATTAAACTAAAGTTAATCAAGGCATGCAAAAATAATTAAAAATTTGCCATGACCCCCGTCACTGATTAGTGAGTTAGTGAGTGCGAAATAAAAGTGCAAGTGCCCTCGAATCCATCGAGTGCGCGCCATCGGGTGCTGTGCTGAAATGAACAAGTGGACTAAAACAAAAGGCGGCTGCTCAGTTCAATCTGCATATTGTAATCAGCGTTTTATTCGTAAGCAAACAAAGGTTCCATCGCATCAGCGTTAGCCCTACCATCTGCATAAATTCTGGGGAATCTGAGAAACCAGAGTTTTGGTCCTGCGGTGCTAGCGCTGCATGGAATCGCCGCCTGCAGTGAATTCGACGAGTGTTTTTTTTGTGAAAGCTTCCTCGAACGTTGTCGTCGCTGTCGCTGTCGCGTAGATTTCGCCTTCTTGTAATCTGGGAAAGCCGTCGGAGTAGTTATAAGCCTCAACATATCGACATATCCGGACCCAACAATGTTTACCTTACAGCCAACGCCGGCCATAGGGACCGTAGTGCCTCCATGGTCGGCTAGCACTCTTATCGAGAGATTGCCAACATTGGAGGATATGGCTCATAAGGGTAAGTTTATTATGTAAGTGATTCTCCCTCGCAAAAAAAAGTGTGTTCCGGCTTTATCTCAACTGTCCGAAACCCAAAACCAAAAGGCTTTTCACTTCTCTAGTGTAGTATTTAAATTGTTAAACAAATTTTATTGGATTAATTACAAAGCAAACACTGAAGAATAAGCTAATTATAAGTCAGACTCATTGATTAATATCTACAATATGTAGTAGAGATTTGATTATCGCCGTGTCCGTGCGTATAGACCACGCCAAGAATGAAAAGTCTATAAAAGTTACCAAGGGCTATGCAACTTTTAATCAATTTCCCCCTTGTCGGAATTCGACTTTGGCTAGCTTATGTTCCCAAATTAAATGAATTCCATAATAACATGTTTAACTACATTAATACCAATTGTTGATGAGATTATTTCCCTATCTGCTCTGCTCTTTTTTTATAGACAATGTCATTGCCATGCGAAATCTGCCCTGTTTGGGTGTCGCTGGTGGCAGCGGACTAGGCGGCATTGGCGGAAAGGCTGCTGCTACTGCCACTGCGATGGAAGCCGCGGATGCAACCACAGCACCACAGCCCCATTCGACATCATCATACTTTACCACAACTTACTACCACTTAACTGATGACGAATGTATGTTTCCCTTTTCATGTGACCCCCCGCCCTAATCCTTAAACACTCACAATACCTCAACTCCACCCACAACAGAATCAGCCACACAATGCTATACGAATACTTCAGTTCCCCATCTTCTTCCTTCTCCCGCATTGCTGAAATGTGTTGCATACTTATCGCGGTTACGAAACCAAATGCAAAAGCAGGACCTTTTTTGAAACCTGCCAATTAGTGTTATGGGTACTAAATAGTCAACCACTAGAGGATTTCTTAGGCGTATATGGTCTACTTAGTTTTTCTATTCAAAACGTGACGAAAAATATTTAAAAAACCAATGAAAAAAAAAAGAGTTGCTATTGCTGACTGATGGACTGACTGAATATCCGCAAAGGATACTTGAAAAACCTCAAAGAAGTTCCTTTAAAAAGATAATTATTAGTATATCAAGTAATCTATTAAAGTAAAGTTGTTAAGTGTAGACAGGATTTTGTGGCCAGTCCAAAATTCAAATGACTCTTTAGATATTGACGATATATTATTTTTTCCAACGATTTTAGTAACCAAACACCTTGACGGTGGCCGTTCATGTAATTGAATTATACAAATTGTGTGTCAAAATAGAGAATGGCGATCTGGGATAATTGAGATATAGAAATTTTCCCTGCAATCGTCACGGGGGATCAAAAGCCGTCGCGGTCGGATCTACATTCACATAAATGGCATGAAAAATTTGGCATTTGGTGTGAAAATTGCATGAAGTTTTGTGTTCGTTTACTGAATTGCTTGGGACTTGGATTGGGTTTGGGTTTGGATTTGGGACTGGGGTATGGGATTTGGCTCAGGCACGGGCTGCCAATTACCCAAAATACCCACAATGCTAAGAGCTGATCATCAGCGGCTTCTAAGACGTTGACTGACATTTGCAATATACATACATATGTATGTATTATAGAGCGGTCTTTCTTTCTGTCTGTCGTTCCGTCTCTCTGTCTTTCTTACATTTTTTTCTTCTTTGTTTCCAGCTACTGTCAGTAATATGTTCTTTCCCGCTGAGCTGTTAAGTACTCTCAGTTGTATTCTCCCATTATTTGTTTGTAGATCAATACAATCATTTTCCACCTTTAATGATCTTCAAGAGTGTGTCCCTGTCCGTTTGTCATGGTCTTCCTGGCCAGGGTTGGGGCTAGTTTTCGGCTGCTGATTCACTTCATGCCATGTCGTTACAAATGAAAACAATTATCGATGTTGAAAGCAGAAGTCGAATAAAAACAAACAAAAGCGTTGGCATTTTGTTCCACTCATTGTTAATACACGCACACACAAGCACACACACATACATGCATATGTAGCTACAAAGGTATACCTTCGTTTTTGGTCTATACCAAAATGAGCCTCTTTAGCGGCTCGATTCAATGCGTTGCATTGTGCTCTCCCTGCAGATAGAGGAGAGGGAGGGTCTCCTGGAACCCTGAACCCTCGCTCTTCGTCATCGTCCGGCAACTCTGACCGACACCCAATTGTTTGCCATCTGATTTGTGTTGCAATTACATTGTTAATCCCATTGGCAAGATGTTTTCGTTTATTGTGCGAATTCGTTTATCCTGTCACTTTGGTAAATCATAATCATCACATTATTCACTTTTACACACACACTTAGGAACTGACACACATACAATACAAAAACTTTCCTGACATTCGCATCTATTAGAAATCCTCAATGAATCCTCGACGAAACGTAAATAAACATGCATAAAAATACACACAGGCGAGGTTAAACTTTAAAAATCCTTACCTTTTCAAACATTTTCCAATTTGGTTCTAAAATAATATTACATATTTTTTAGAAATATGAATGCAGCTTGGTCAAGATAATTCGATACAAACCGAATCGAAACTTTCTCATAATTGTCGTCTGCACAGACATCTTTCTGTCTTCCTTTATCTTGACTTCCAAATGATTATTCTTTAGATAACAACAAAAATGTTGTATTGAGATTATTCTTTAGATAACATTTTTGCTTTTTCGTTTTTTGGGTACCGAAAATTGATTTTGTTGAACAAATTTCTTCAAAGATGTTGAAGACGTCTTTATAATCGAAAGAGTTCTTCCAGTTGAGTTTTTTTTATGAGAAATAGTCTGCAAAAGTGTTAGAATAGTCTTCACTTCAATGAAAATTCAATTTTATCAAGGTATAAAAACAAGATTCATAAAATTTTTTTTATTAAGCATTAAAAATATTTTATTGAAAATCTTGTTGGCAATTTAATAGACCGTTTTCCACTTTTAATGTTTATTAAGTCGACAAATAAATATGTTTTCTTAAATTGCCATTGCCAGATATTTTATTAGGGAATATTTTGCACTCGATGTTTATTGGATTTAATAATACAAAAAGATTTGGCGATCACTTTATGTGAATTGGGTAACTCAAAAGGCAAAGCAATTAAGAATTATCCAGTGGCACAAACTTGTGTTTAAATACAGAATCAATTTCCATCTACTATTTATTTCATGTAGATTTAGATAATAATAAGAAATCGAAATCAAAATTTGTTTATTTCAATGCGAGGTTTGTTGTGATGTCTGAGAAGCCATCTAGTTATTTATGGACAGAATACCGGTTATTCCCTTTAGGTTAAAGCTTATCAGGCATACATGTACTTTAACAAAACAATATTTGAGATTAAGATGAAGCTACAGAAGACACAGGGCCATAACATCGTAGTGTCATACAGATGGCTTTCCGGATAATTTTTATCTGCTTGGAGTGCATTCCATTCGATGACTGAGCGACCCAAGTAGGATTAGCTTCGCAACGGCGCTGACCCTTGCCCTTTCTGTCTGTCTATTCCATGGATATGGGCCATCCCCAGTCTTCCCCATCCATGTGGCCATCCCAATACAAATACAAATAAAAATATCGATACCCTTACCTACTTTCATTCCCAGTAAAGAATTAAATTGATACGCAGATTTTGGGATTTTCTCTCCTCAATCAATACTGAGAAATTTATTTGAAATCCATGCTTATGCTTGAGTGGAACTTCGAATGGAGACCCTTCTGGCCTTTGATTCCTAACTCTTTTTTTCGCTTCAACTGATTGTCAGCTAAGTTTTTGTTTTTCTCTCAATATTGAAATTAAGTTGCTAAACCAAAAGCTGAAATGAAACGCTCGATTTAACATCGTACAACGAAGTATCAATACTCTGCCTAGTTATATTAATCTTACGAAGAGAAGGTAATGATTTTTGGATCAGCCTATTGATAGGTAGCCAGCAGGTTATTAGGAGGAGGATTATCTGGGGAATTAGGAAAACGTATTTATAAAGTGGCGCTAGCTTCTGGCAAAAGTCATTATACTTTTTGCAAGTGTTTGAGAAAGGTTTTCGCACACAACTACAATAACAACAACAACAACAAAAACAACAACAACAAATTGAGATGCTACATACTAAACCTTATTTTATAGGCATGACAAACCTTTTTTCAAGCGTCTTCGATCCCAATCCCAATCCGAATTCCAATTTCTGCGTGGACACAAAGATGGGTCGACTTATGTTGACGTTTTTAGAAGCGTGCCAAACCGAATTATCTGCCTCATTGAGACTGAGCGGATGGGAAAGTTGACAATAACTACCTATAACTTATCTTGTTCCCGACATCCCCCACCCCATCTCCCTCGCCCTCTTGCTCCAATAATGTCTTCAAGTATTGGTGAGACTTATGCGAATGTTTTTGAATTTAAATATTACAGGTCACAGCGGAGTCAACCAGCTGGGTGGCGTGTTTGTGGGTGGACGGCCATTGCCGGACTCGACGCGACAGAAAATTGTTGAGCTGGCTCACTCGGGAGCTCGACCATGTGATATATCCCGAATTCTGCAGGTCTCAAACGGATGTGTTAGTAAAATTTTAGGAAGGTAAGATCGTATATACCAGCATTCGATGCGTCAACTCATCTCGATCAAATGCCTCCTCTGCAGATATTACGAGACGGGAAGCATACGACCCCGCGCCATTGGAGGCTCCAAGCCACGAGTGGCTACGGCAGAAGTGGTCAGCAAAATCTCTCAATACAAACGGGAGTGCCCCAGCATCTTTGCCTGGGAGATCCGGGACAGATTGCTGCAGGAGAATGTATGCACCAACGACAACATTCCCAGCGTAAGTTTATATCATTTTCCTAAGTTTACTATCGAGATTCGTTTTCGATTCGAACCCCGTTTGATTTGTTGCCACAATTATTTAAGCTTCGCACGTTATTATGTGCCATTTTTGTCATTTAAATTTCCTTTGTGCTTCTGCTCCTGCTCCTGATTTTGACGCCATTTTCCTTTCAAGGCATTACCATTTTCTTTTCGTTTCGTTTTTTTTATTGTTTATTAAGTATGCCAAAAAAAGAAAGAACAAAAAAAAAAAAAAAAAACCAACAACAAAAAAAGAAAAAAGGACGAAGGCGCAGAGTAAAGGAAAAAAAGCAAAATGAATTGTGACAGAGATGCCGATGGCCTGCGTTGTACTTTTCCCCATTGACAGTTGTGCGGAAAATGTGCTCATTCGAATGGAAGGGAAAATCTTTTATGCACATTAAACGACAAAAAGGGAAATCAGTGCTAGAAAAAGTATGAAAAATACAATATTAAATAAATACGGCCCGCCACCACAAAGCATTAAGCGTTGAAACTCACGCGCGAATGCAAGGGGCGAGGGAGAGTCTCGGCAGGCGGGCAGACGGGCAGGCAGGCAGGCAGTCCACACTGGCCCGGGCACTAAAATCACGGAATCAGAATCAGAATCGGAATCACCAAATCGCCAAATCACGTTCCACAGAAACGGACGATTGGCCGACGAGGCCAACGTTTGCTCAGGGGTGAAAACACGTTTATGCCAGCCGAAAGGGGAGGGAACAAACGTCAGAACGACTAACACGGACGAGTGTGATCTACGGCCGTTGTAGGGATATAACTGGGCGGTTCATTATGATTTCGGGAGAAACTTATCAGAACTAATTTTACCAAATTTTCCACAATTTTCCTGAGTTTTTCTTAAGCCATCCGTGAAATGAAATCAAAAGATCAAGTATGTACATACATATGTTGAAGAGGACATCAAAATTGCAATTACTAAAGACGTTCAGAAATTGAGCAAATTTGTATCAAAAATACAAATTCACCAGGGATTAAACAGAATTTAAAAAATTAAGACTTCCAAAAATGTTTTTCATTCACAAGAAATTCCCCGTTTAGTTATACATATGTATATAATTTGAGCAAATTTGAAGAAATGGATGTTAGAATATTTTGTTGCCAACTTTTTGTCACTTATTAGCTAAATTTATTTATACTTTTGTATGGTCTAGTATAAAAATGAATGGTTTGATAATCTTATTTTAAAACGGAAACAAAACTTTGGGAGACGAAATCAAATAAATGATAAGAAAGTGTTTATTTATTATTTATAATGTTGGTTCAATTGAGAAACATCAGAAATTTGAGTTTTCCAGAAATCTTAGAATCTAAAATATGGCTTTTATTTCAAAGAGTCTTCTGGACAAAACTATTAGGTCTTCTTACACCATTAAATGAAGAAGAAGAATAAGTACATTAAACATCGTATTATGTCCTTATTCACCTAGAATATGAAAATCCACGGTTTCTGCGAGTGCTTGCAGTCTTAAGGATAATCTCTCCCGCCTGAAATTGTGCATAAAAGCAAGTTTTGATTTATAGCCTTATCAAATTTGACTTCGTTCGTTCAATAAAAAACATTTCCCCTTTCAAGTTTACCTCACGGACCTGGATAGCAATTTGAGATTAAAGAGTTTCTTATGTCGGATCGAGTTTTATGGGCATTTTCTATATACTACGGGTTTATTGAAAACTATATCCTGTAACATGTATGTATTAACATAAATATATGTATATGCATACACATACATATACTTATGTCTATATGTACATGGTGTATATGTATATGTAAATGTATACTTTATGCTTTAGGGGACGGCACTCATTTTTTAAATAAGTTGTTGTTGTTGGCATTTTTTTTTTTTGTTGTTTTTTGCAACCGTACGACCGTTCGTTACATTTTTCGTTTCTCGTTTTCGCTCCACGTTTTTTCATTTTCGTTCTCTTGAAAGGACATTTCTGCCTAATTTTTCCACTCAACTGCACTTTCCCTGTTGTTCTCACTCGCTCATTTATATGTTTGCCCGTTTGTTCTTTCCTCGGCGCTGCGTTGCGCTGCCTTTCCTTTTGAATTCGTTTCAAAAGCGTTGTCATGCGCAGGCATAGCCTTAAAATAATACAGGAGTAGAACAACAGCAACATCCAGAACCCCAAAAAGCAGCATACGTCAGCTGCTGCCATCCAGCCAGCCAGCTAGAACAAAAAAGGTGAAGTCGCAGCTTTTTGTTGATGCTTCCAAAGAGTTTGACTCGCACTGGGACTCCAGTCGACTCAACTTGAACTCACACCTCTGCTTTCGACTTTCGACCCAACTCCATGCCAAAGATGCAGTTGAATTGCAAGCATTTGTAAGAATTTTTGTATTTTCCCGCAGGTCTCGTCAATAAATCGGGTCTTACGGAACTTGGCCGCCCAAAAGGAGCAACAGACCGGACCTGGGCCCCTGTCGAGCAGCCAGACCAGTGGTGGTTCAGGGTCTGGCTCCGTCACCGGCTCGGGCAGCGGCAACACCAACACCAACACCACCACAAGCAGCAACTCAAGCACAAATCTTGCCACAAACTCTACGACCACTGGCAATGCCTCAGCCAATCTGATGCAAACAGCCACGCCCCTTAACTCATCGGAGAGTGGTGGAGCCAGCAACTCTGGTGAGGGTAGCGAACAGGAGTCCATCTATGAAAAACTACGGCTGCTCAATACCCAGCATGTGAGTGGATCACTGGATCCTGCCTTATCAGGGGCGACAGCATCAGTGACTGCTTCCTCCATGACGAGTGTCCCGAATCATTTTAGTCCTCATACGCATTCGCATCCGCACTCGAACCACTCCCACGCCCACAGCCACGCCCATTTGGTGCACAGTCAACATCACAGTCACACCCAGCAGCAACAGCAGCAACAACAACAACAACAACAACAGCAGCAGCAGCAACAGCAACAGTCTCCAGCAGCTCAGCAACAGCAGTCGAGCTGGCCACCGCGTCACTATTCAACGGGATCTTGGTATGCAGCTCCCCTCAGTGGCAGCGACATACCCATCCCAGGTGCGTCCGGTCTTATCTCGGCCACTGCCTATGGAACCGGCATGGGCCTAGGAGCAGCCACAAACCAGCCACTAAGTCCACCCACCGACCTCACCAACTTGGGCGCCACCAATAACCTAAATAGTTGTCCCATCAACGCGGAGGATATCATGCTGAAGAAGGGTAAGTTAATTACATTATATTATACTAAGAGAAAAGCTCCATTTTTATCTAGTTGAAAACGGAAATAGAAAATTATTTTATTTATTAATCTCACGAATAAATAAAATTGTACATTCGTTAACAGAACCACATCTGAAACTAGCTTTGGTTATAGAATATTTGACTATAAGGATTTGTTATCCAGATAATACTCAGTTATATGATGCATTAGGAAAATGCCCTTGATTTTTCGCTTTAATACAACTATACAAAAGTTTCCAGAATTGTTTTCATTGAATTCATGAAAGATTCTCAGTTCAAATTTGTGATTTCTTGGGCACACAGTTGTCCTTTCCTCGTACCTTAAATCAGAGTTATCCTTGATTTAATTCGCCACGAATTACGCACGATTGACCTGGAATATCGTATGAATGCGTTGCTTAGCCATTTACATATTTACTTTTGCCCAACCTACCTAGGCTGATGCGTCACTCGGTAAACTTGGATTCCGGAATACTACAATATATTTCATTTATTATTTTATTTATCAGTCCTCCTCCAAGTTGTCCTTGTCGATGTCGTCGACTCAGTTTCGCGGGCCGTGCGTGCGTAAAAGCGCATAGCACGTGACCGATTCGCGTTTTCGCAGTGAATTTGGCAGGTTGCTATTGTCCCAAGCATTCATCCTTCATTCCACTGTTGTTCTACACATGTCTAGTATCTGTGTGAGTTCTGGCATCTTAGCCTTCTTCAGTGTCCTTAAAACAAAAAATTGGCGACGACAGGTCGAATTTGGTTTTTCATTTCTGACGAAACAATAAGGCTTAATCTCTGTTGCAGACAATTTTAATAGGAGCTGTTTAATTTTTTAGCAAGTCTTTTATAATTTGCATTACTGTTATTCCCTTAAAAGGATTTGGACTTAAAGCTCGTATTAATCATCGGAACATAAGAACGGAATGTAAGAATGAATAGGATATCTGAACTCTCTCCAGTTGTTCATTAATAGTGACAATTGTTTTTCCATATCTGATTTTTTAATCTGAATACTACCAATAGTGGGAATTTTTTAATCTGAATACTATCAGCGCTACCTTTTGATGACTGGAACTCAAAAGTATGTTTACATTTAGTGTAAGCTTAGTCACTAACTAATTAATACCAATAGTTGCAATACCTTTTTGGCACAGTGGCGGACGTTTAATTTTGATACCAAAAAGATTTCCACAAAGTTGTAAGGGGATATCAAAAGAAAATGGATCTAACCTAATTTTAGCATATGGAAAATATAATTCTTCAGCTATTCAGTTCCTGCCAATTTAGTGGGCAATTTGCCCAAAGTCAACAACAAAGGAGTTAACACATCTCAACCTAGTAAACCATTTGAAACCACAATCATACACACCTAAGGATTCAAGCCACGCTCGAGAGGAAGATTTGGGAAACATTTCATTTTCAAATTAGCTCAACGACAAACTTTTGATAACAAAATCTGGGCGACCGCAAGCGCCCCATGCACACATGCCTGTCAGCCTCAACTTCAAGAGTATGTCAAAACTGTAACTGTGTTGCCATCCATGTACATTCCCTTCATCTCCTCTTGAATGCCCTTGCTGCAGGCTGCGGAGTACTTATAATCCGTAGCTATCGGGCAACCGCTGATGCCGCTGCCGTTGCCACTGCCGTGCTTGACAGGAGACAACGGACAGAGAGAGTGAGAGAGAGAGAGAGGGCCGTATAACTGGGCCGGGGGACAGGTTTACCCTTAACCGTGTAGTTGCTTTAATGCGATTTACAGACTCATTTTACAGGCGATGACACTTCATTAAACGGCAAACCGTGAGGGTGGCTGTGGTTGGGGGTCGGGGTAGGGGTCGGGGCCGGGGACGGGGACGTAGCCGGGGTTGGAGTTGGAGGTGGAGGTGGAGGTGGGGTGAAGATGCGTGTGATGATGATGGTGATGATGGGGTGCATAAATAGAAAGCAGAAAATACATATTTATAAAATCGTTCCCAAAATCCTCACGCTACTGTGATTCAGTTCCACTTTTCTTGCCTTATCAAGTTTTTGCTTCGAATGTATTTAACAGCGAGCGAGTGTCAGAATCCGCAGCATCCATCCAGTTATCCAGCTATACAACCATCCTGCCAGCCCTTAGCCCTTGGCTGTTTGGCCGTTTTGCCGCCGCACTGTCCTCGACATTGTTGTCTTTGTCTGGTTTAGTTTGCTTTGTAGCCAATGTTGCCCGAACCCCTGTACTCCCCGGCCCCTCTGTCTTCCATCCTCTGGCCTCTGTCCGCTGTCCAATGTCCAATGTCCGCTGTCGTCTGTTGTTGTTGTTACTGTTGTTGGCTGTCAGCACATTGCATTTTGCTAGGCAAGTGACATGTGCTCTGGAGTGAACCTTGGTCTGGGCCCGTCGTCGGTACTCTGACCCGCGCCTTGTCTCAGCTATCAGCCTCTATTTGCTCTGTCATATCCACTAACAGTCAGCGCCAATTACACACAAATACACACACAAACACACACAATCACACACTCTCAGACACACAGATATAGGCTTAACGCGGACCATATCAAAAATGACAAGCCGAGATCCACATTCACAAATGTTGCGGCTTCTTTGATGTGGAAGTTGATGCGGTTTGAAATAGGACAGTTCGACTACTCCTACTCCCACCTAAAATCTCATTCCCCCGACTTCTTCTTCTTTACCCTTTTTCTTTTCTCCTAACGCGATTCTCATTTCCCTAGACTTGGTTAACTCTATAATTTCCAATAAATTATATAAATGGATTATAAATTCTTTTAATAGTTGTGCAAGTTGGAAGATGTTACAAGGTTCCGTATATTAACTATTTGAATAAATACTAGTGACTAGTCAGAGACAAGTATTAATTCTTTCAATCAATAAAAATTTCGTTCTGCCTCACTTCTTGAACTACAAAAGTTGTTAAACATTATTTGGGCTTTTTTCCGACTAAGTTTTCACATAAAATTCAGAGATTTTTTTCCGATTTCCATTAAAAACCCTTTCTATTTTTGTGTCATGTATCAGTACCATATAAAGGAATATCGATTAATAAAAAAAAGGTAGGAACCTGGTGATCTGTGTTTCCAACCATATCTGCAATATTTAATATTTCTGTTTCTAAGAATCGGGCCTAACATTTTTCACAAAGTGCGATAATAAGAAAACAGAGTACTTGTGTTTTATGTTAATACACATGGACTTTTAAAATTTAAATGGTCGGGCCTGAGAACTATTTATATTCTGGTTAGTTCTTCTCAAACCTCTGATATTCAGTTTCTAGTCTAACGGGTTCAGCATTTGTAAATATGAAGTAAGTAAGTCATCTCGCCGACTTCGGTATACCATGCACCCCGTGAACAAAATATTTGAAATTTCGAAGAGCATAACATATGCTAGCTCGCTCACTCTTACAAACACACGAGCACCCTAGTGCCGCCACTAGCCTACGGCCAACTCCGGCTATATAGCCGGAATGCCTAGTAAAACTCGTTTATATGTGGTTTAATAAAATTTGGTAGGCTGGTAGAAATTAATTAATTTGTGTGCCGCTTTTCATTTCCATAGTATAAAAATTACGGGACGCAATCGGATTTTTCTAGATTATAAAGGTAGAAGTGGGCGTGGCAAAACTTGTATACAATCATAATCTTTGGTAGTTCTCTTTTTAGTTTTCGAGAAAAGCAGTTTTATTTAATTTTTAAGGGCGGAAGTGGGCGTGGCGAATCTATTAAGCCAGTACACCTACCAAATTTGATGTTTGCGACTATTATAGTATTTGAGAAAATCGGTTTTGTCTAGCTGTGGGTGCATGGTACACAAATCAGAAAAAATTAGTAGTTCTTCCTATTAACAACTAAGCGGAATCGAAAGTGAAAAACGGGATCCGGTTTTTTAGTAATTCCCAAAAAAATGTTCAAGATTACCAACATTTCAATTAAATATAGAACTCAATTTTTCATTGTGCTTTATAGTGTAAGAAATGAATTAATAGAAAAGTGGAAAGAAACTTTGAATAGAGTCTATGTACCCAATCATTTTCATTATGTGTCATTACTGTGAAAAGCTGTTCTTAAGGAACTAGACATACAAAATAAGAAGTTAGTTTACGGATGAAATAATTAAACTCGAATTTGACTTTTGAAATTTTTAGAAATAGTAATCTTTAAACAAAATGTATTCATTCTTAAAACCTACAAAAAAGGGAAATAAACTTCATGGAAGTGGGGGGGCATGGAATTTCACTCGCGTTCCGACATCTAATCGAAACTAAAGAAAGATGTTGGGAAATAATAAAAGGTGCATATTCGAATACTATTTACCAAATTTGATTTCCTATTATCTGTTTCGTGTTTCGAAAGTATAATTCCATTTGCATGAACAACACATACCAAAACATATGGTTACATATGTATCTGGTAAAAGTAGAATGGAATCTACAGGTTCTTATAACACTGATCTATCAGACTTGCCATTTCTTGACGTCTTTATTAAAAACCCTGAAACAATGTTTAAAAGTTAATCATATACATACACCAAAAACCTTTATTTTCCCTTAACTCACATACTAGACTTTAAAATTTGTCAGCAATTTTAATTCATTGGATTTCTTATTGCTCCTTGGCTCGTGCTCTTGGGAGAGAGAGCGGCTGAAATCTAATTTTCTTTTCATAATTCGAGTATGGGAAACAACAAAAACAAAAAACAGTTGAAAATAATTTATTAAGTTCCAATGGAATTTCATCTTAGGTTAACGAGTTTAGACTCGTTTACAGTGTGCCGACCCCCAGTTTATTCAACAAAGAATTGTGTGTTAAAAGAAGATCGTTCTACTATTGCATTTGGAAGAGTTTATACTTTTTTAGCAATTGAAATTAAATGGAATGTATGTCTGTGTGTATCTATGTTTGACAATACATGTGAGTGCAAACAAACACACGTATATATATCTATACACATATACGTACATATATCCTCATGTATACATCGCATCGCATCGCATCCCCCTGGCAATCCTAAAGCAGCTTCGGTTATCACAACTTTACGCTTGAATGCGCGTTATGGTGCCACATACAAATCTACATAGATACACACACACACACACACACACACACACTCACACGCACACATACATATATACAGAGATATACATTATGGAGGTACTACATGGCGATTGCTATGTTGCAAATGGAACGACTGCAAGGCAATGTCTATGTGAATCCAACGACGCCTTTAGTCTCTTTTAAATATTTAGACAGAAGTCAGACAGTGTGGGTTAAAGCCGAACTTTAAGAGGGAGATTGTAGAAATCCTTTTTGGCCTGAGGTTGACATTCGGTTCACGTCCAGAACACCGAGCCTAAATGTACACGTATGGCAGTCAATTAGGGAGTAGTAGGGAATGTAGGGAGTGTATAATATTTCGGACCGCTTGGTTGGTTGGCAAGATGAGTGTGGTAATTCAAGTCAGGCTCCAGCGTGCAGAGGAGTACTGTTTCAGGTTCTTTATTTTAGCCTGTTTTTTGCTAAACTACCTTCGAAATAAAGGTATCAAGTGGCATTCATGGAAAACTGACCCCATTCGTCATAATCTTCTTGCAGAACTCGACGGACATCAGTCGGATGAGACGGGATCCGGCGAGGGAGAGAACTCCAACGGGGGTGTCTCCAATATTGGGAACAGCGAAGACGATCAGGCTCGCTTGATACTTAAGAGGAAATTGCAACGGAATCGGACATCGTTCACAAATGAGCAGATTGACAGTCTGGAAAAGGGTAAGTGGATGTGAATATCATAGCTGCCATCTGAAGAACTACAAAATTGCCATTCGAATCGATAACTTACAGAGTTTGAACGGACACACTATCCGGATGTCTTCGCACGCGAGCGTTTGGCTGGAAAAATTGGTTTGCCTGAGGCTAGGATTCAGGTTTGGTTTTCCAATCGGCGGGCAAAGTGGCGCCGCGAAGAGAAACTCCGCAATCAGCGAAGGACCCCGAACTCGACGGGGGCCAGCGGAACATCGTCATCGACATCAGCCACAGCCTCGTTGACGGATAGTCCAAATAGTTTGGGTGCTTGCACTTCGTTACTCGTCGGTCCCGGCTCCTCTGGCAGTAAGTCCAAGAAATTACTTAGTTATTCTTGCATAGACAAAGTCTATAAACCCCCCCGAGCTTAGAAAGATAGGATTGGAACAGGAATTGAAAAGTATTGAACTTAATCTCAAGTTGACACGACATCTTTATGTCTTTGCCGCTAAATAAAGACCAGCAGCTAGCTATTGGGAGAATATTGGGACTATTGGACACAGGTCCAAACATGGGTAAGAAGTATATTTGATTATAAAGTCTGCTGGAAAATAACTTAATTTTGATTTGATTGATTTTTTTTTCACGAAGTTAAATTCCCCGATTTCAAATGTGTTCAAACTATTTAGAAAATAGTTCAGATTAGATTCAGTTTCAAATATATAGTGTCTTACCCCCTTCCCATATCACAGCAGCAAAGGGTCAGAAACGTGTCCAATTAAAGAAGTCAAGTTCATATATATTCTCCCGTCTGTTCGTTTGTTTGAATAAACCAGATTTCCTCCTAGACCATTAAGGTTACAGCTCTTCAATGTTTCATGTTGGCTTAAATATATATGTATTTTGTAGCCATGTCATACCCTTTTTGGTTATGTTTTTCTCGTGAGGGGACAGAAATTCTACCCCTCTCGATGGAAATTACTCAGTTCTCAGTTATAACTGTAAAAAGTATTTCCAGGCCAAAGACGAAAGCAAGTTTAGAAAGACAACTTTAAAACAAAGGGATCGCATTTTCGAGTTGATTTAAATGCTGCATTGGTTTTATTACAGGTGCAATAAATGGTTTGGCTTCACCACCGGGCGGTGCGGTTGGAGTTGGAATTGAGTCAACTGATGGCCATCACTTGGGCACACCATCCTCGTCGACAGCCCCGTCGCACATGCGATCCGGATCTGCAGGCGGAGGTGGAGATCTGCGATCCAACGAAGGCCACGATGGCAGCAACTCGGACTCCCCGGGCTTGGGCTTATCGAGCCAACATCATTCCCACCCACATCATCATCATCAGCACCACAACCTTGGCCACTCCCACACCCTCGTGCCTGCCATCTCGCCACGTCTGAATTTCAACAGTGGAGGTTTCAGCAGTTCCATGAGCGCCATGTACTCCAACATGCACCACACAGCCATGTCGATGAGCGAGAGCTATGGGTAAGTTACATTTGGCGGGCACAACGAAGAATTCGATAACACACTATACCTTTTGCAGATCTGTGACATCCATTCCGAGCTTCAATCATTCGGCTGTGGGCCCGTTAGCACCTCCTTCTCCCGCATCGCAGCAGCGCGACCTGACGCCGCCTTCGCTGTATCCTTGCCACATGACGCTCAGGCCGCCGCCAATCGGTCCACACCACATAGTCGGGGGTGGCGATGGCCCCCCTGAGATTGGTAACTCACATTCGGGAACGGGGGCCAACAATGGATCTGGATATGATGTACTTTCCGCATATGGACTGCCGCCGCCACCGCTGCCGCCCAGTGGGGCAGCAGGTGCGGCTGGTGCTGGTTCTATTAACCCTTCCGCTGTCTCATCCGCCGCCGCCGCCCACCATATGATGGATCCACGGCCTGCTGGGAGTCCTCATCAGTTGGGAGTGAGCTCTGGATTTGGCTCCGAGGCGATCTCTCCTGCTGTACCCTCATATGCGCACATGAGTTACAACTATGCAGCCGCCGCCAACAATGTGCCGCCCTCTGGCGGACCAAACTCTCATGGAGCAAGCGGGAAACAGCAATTCTTTGCGTCCTGCTTCTACTCGCCATGGGTCTAGGCACAAAGATGGATAACATAATATAAATGAAAGAGAAATAAAATAATTATTATAATAATATTAAACAAAACAAAAAATCGAATTTACATATCTCTAAATAAATAATTAAAGAAAGCATAGAAACCAACCCGAAGGTTGTAGTAAAAAGCATATGAATGTATCTATAGTTCCGTCTAAGGATTCCAACCTATAGTTAAGAGTACTTGGTGTGATTAAATAATATAATATAATTTTCACGAAGAGATGGCAAAATACCAATGTATATGACTTGTTTCTCTGGGATTTTTTTTTGTGTGAGAATGTGGGGAGAGTTCATTTTGGTTAAGTTAAGGTTCTAACGGAGTTAAAAAAGATTGACTATTACAAACCAGAGAGCCGAGTTAGTTTCCTATGTCTTTTTTATTGATCAGAGTGTATAATTTTTTGAAAATCGATTCAAAAATAACAAACCTCTCGGTCTAATACCATATTTTCAGCCGATGCCTAAAATGATTGTGTCTGAGTCAAGGAGAATTATACTCTAATCCAGAGCAAAAGACAGATGGACAATGTGCATATATAATGATTACTATAACTTTTGATTTGCACACGTATTAAATGAGATTAAAGTGTCGAAAACTGCAAGGGTATTTACTTCGACAAAATCCAACTAAGCTTCTTTGATTTGTTAAATAATTAATTACTAGTTTAAGGCGTGCTTTAGTTTTATTTTAACACTAAAATTTCTGTATGAATCTTTCTGGCACTCAGCCAGAAACGTTTTTTAAAATATGAAATGTTAAATCAAGTGCTTTATAGATATAAAAAAAACGCCCTATATACATACATACATAGAATACATAGTCAAAAAGTAAAGCAAAGGACAAACAATTTTCTAACGAAATTCCGATCCCAGAGATTTGAGAATTTTCTGTAATGAAATTGAATTGTAGAGTATTATGAAATTGAATAGATGCGGCCATTTAGAGATAAAGTACATGGTATTTACCTAAGCGACAGGTGTTTAGAATTTATTACATCTGTAGAGATAGAAATTTAACATAATATGTACATGTGTATCTAGAAATATATGGAACAGAATTTCAATTGTCGCTTTGACAAGACATTGAAAACATTTGAGAAATTTTGTAATAACTTTCGCTTTCAGAACAGTAAAATAAGTTGAGAAATTCAGGCCTGTTTCACGCCTTCGATTTCGATTCAAATTTGTTCACTAGATTCGTCACCTCACAAATATTTCCATTTCCGATTCGATAAACAAAAACAGGCCAAAATAACCTGTGCCAATCAGTTGCCATTTTCAAAAAGTCATGTGTCTCTTAAGGCATACCAAATGTTTTTGAAATTTTCGGAGAATCATAATCAGTATTGAAAAGACATATTGTATAGTTTCGGCTATGCCAACAAATCAGTTCAGATCAGAATCTTACATTTTATTAAAACTGTATAGCTTTCAGAAACTCAATCGTGTATGGATTACACTGGTTTAAATACTTTTAATCAACTAAATATGCGTCAAAATGTTTTGGTTTTGGTTTTTGTTTTTTGTTTTATCTAATGTTTTGGCATTCAGAGTCTCAGAATAAATGCTGACCATTTCGCCCATCATCGCCCAGTCATCGAGTGGTTTTAGATACAGAATTTAGAATAGAAATGTATTTATTAATAGAAACACTTGTTCTTTATTTATGACATTACCGAAATACTATTTCTAGTCGTCGTCGTCGTCGTCGTCCATAGAATTTGCTTGCACAATCGTATCTTGCAGTGCGCGAGTGCGAAGAATGTTCGTCATAGGATAATATGTATATATCACATCCAGATCCATATTGATCGGATGAGGGAACGGGGGGATGCCATTGCCTATTGTTCTCGCATTTTGCTTGCTCTGCTCTATGCAACTCATCAAATTTAAGGGTGGCACACGGAAGGCAATTTCACTTAGATTCGGAGGTGATTTACCCCGCAAAGCGAATGAACAGACTCTCAATGACGCTCTCTTAGCAACCACTTTGTAATATTGTTGATTTTGAAATGTTTTCCACAGCTAAGATGCATACTTATGACCCGGTCCAATTCACTGTCAGAGACAATGGCGGAGGGGTTTTCCGATTGAACATGAGGTAGACACTGACCCCCCTTGCAAGGACCGCCACTGGGTCGAAAACAACTTCATTAAACTGTTTGCTCTACTTGACTTAAACAAGGGCTCTTGCTACCAACAAAATTGAATTGAAGGCATGTTTTTGCTCTTGTTTGATAAGCAAATTGACTTACATTGAATGGAAGTGATGATGCGGGGAGGTGGCTGGCTGTAATTGTGACGGGGTTATTTCGGCTTATTAATCAGATCCAGGGAGTCAATAAGGATTATATTTCCCCTGAATTGAAACATCGTTCAAAAAAGTTTTTTGCATTATTTGTTTCTTTATTCCAAAGTATTTAATTAAAACTAAAAATGGGGAGGGCCAGAGAGATAAAATATAAAAATGTTGTCTAGTTACGTATCCTTTCGGGTACTTCTTAAGGTTTTTTAAAGAGTCTTCAAGCGACCCTCGAAAATTTTTCATTTTATCTAGTACACATATTTAGATCTTGAGTGTGTGTGTGTGTGTCTGCGAGTGGGTTTGTGTGTGTGGGTACACCTCGTCTAAAGCTTCTAGCGCCTGCGCCAGGGACTAGTGGCTCTTGGTGCCGGTGCGGAAGCTAATAGCGAATGCTGATCTGGTGCAGATCGAGAGCACAACTGACAGTAATAGACTAACACTCGTGGAGTTCGCTTCGTGCCCCAGAAGGATATTTTTCGTGTTGCGCTCGCACCGTGTTGTCTATAGTCTAGTTGTACGTATCGTCCAAATATATAAGTATATACCCAGAGATATACGCTTATATATAGATATATGTAATTATTCTTATATACCTTCGAAAGTTCATTAAATAATTGCCCGGTGGATAAATACTTTGAATATTTGAAGTTCAATGCAAACACAGTGACTGTGCGCGTCGTTATAAATCGGGTGGGAATCATGAATATATATGTATACACATAGCTGCATAATTAAACGCAAATAAATCAAATAAATATTGAAAAGTGAAAGTTAATGCCATTATCCACACATGTCCTGGTATAATTAAAAATAAATACCTGTTGGCTCTCAACCATAGAATGAGAATTAATAAGCAATATACATATGTACATATACATATGTACATGTATGTGTAATAAATAAATACCGATGTATATTCCTATAAGTTTTATGTGCCTGTGTTCGTGAATTCCAATTCTATATCTACATTCTAAATACATATACATATACACAGAATGGCTGTGTCTATTCGTGGAATTGTGTAACGGTGTTGTCGGGCATAAAAATAGAATTGGGGCATTCAAATTAAGAGTCCCACGTACCGACAAAAGTGATGATAAATAAGAATTAGTAAATGTGTACATATGTACTTGCCCCTCCTTTATCAGTACCTTGGCTCTGTCCCTGGCCTGACCGTCTTCCTAAGCCCCGCCCCCAACCCCAATCGGCACCCGTCACCCACCACCCACCACCCGCCACCAGTCGACCGATCACGAATGGCCATGAAAAAATAATTTCGACAATTTGCGAACCCGAATCGAATCGAATTAAATCTATTGCCATACCGATTTCGTAGAATGTGCAGACCAATTTTTGTGAATGTATTATTCGAATTGCTTGCATACCTTTCGGTTCCTGCATCTTTCTGCATACCTTTCGCAATATATTATTTTTATGATTTTTTTTTTTTTGTTTTTTTTTTATGTTATATTTAAATATCTATGATTCAATCGCCAAAACTATACTACTCAATGTCTACCAACCCATGGATACATAAATATTTTCGTCTAGAAAAATCAAATTGGAAAAAGCATAAATATACACAATACACTCAAAAATGTACATATATCTACATATATGTATCTATAATATATACGAATGTTTGCATGGGTGTGTGTATATACATACACACAAATGTGTAGAAGATACACAAACACAAACACAGAAACGGTGACTACGAACGACTAAAAATAAACGTGCAACACATTTGAATCTTTCGTTTTGGTTTTCTACGCTAAAATATTTTCCATTGAAATCATTAGTCCCGAAAGAGAGGCGGCGATCAAATTTCCATTTTCCAAAAAATTGGTGAGGCGTGCGCAATCTTGAGAGACAAAGCCCCAAAGACGAAGGCTGCACAAACACCTCTGTCGATATGCACCGAATATATACATACATACATACTATATCCAAATATATATATGTACATAAGTACATATAGACAAATAGATAATCATTATTGATTGATATACCCCAATTGGTCTATACCGATGGATTTGAAGCTATCAATGAGAACATCTTCTCAGACGCTAAACTAGCACCTGTTCCTCGTTGAATACAAATATAATTCAGAATGCTTTAAAATAACAGGAGTATATATAAAATTTATATAATTATATAACAAATTGATATCTTTAATTCTTGTCACTTTTCGTAAGAGATAATTGTGTATATCTTAACTTTAAGATACTTACTAACATAAATAAATTTATGTATATACATACATATATGTATTTAAACAAGTCAGTAAGATTTCAAGATGAAAAAGCTTTCATGCTTGGCGAATAAACTTAAATAGACAATTGTGTAAAGAGGGTCAATCCTCAAAATTGGCTATATTTCGATTTATTATATAGAACACATCTGTCCCAAGACATCCTATGAATGAATAAATAAAGACCTTCGAGTGAAAGTAATCAAATGCACTTTACTATTCTTTTTGGCAAATGGCCAAATCTATAAGAAATAAAGGTTTAATAATTCACACTCGAATAGTGTTCCAAAAATAGCGCAAAAAATTTATGAAATGTTTATATGACAGCTACATATAAGTACATATATACATACATATTTATGTATATACATATATGATATAGTCAGCTGATGTTATTGATAATCACCAAGTGGCATATAAAAAGCTCCGGAAATGAAAAAGTGGTTGGCATCGGCGAATCCCTTCATAAAGGATTACGGAATACGTATATGTAAACATGGAAATTCAACTGAATAGAACTCAATTAAAAACATTATTAAAAGAATATAGATACAGTAGTCCATGAAAATAGTGCACTTTCTCTCTTACTATTTTCTGTCCTTAATTCTTTCCTCTTTTCAGCTTTCTGTATTTATTTCGGCATACTTTCATGACAAGTATTTTAAGCCTGCAAAAATATCATATCTAAACCTAAGTTGGAACCGATTGTATTTAATTTTGTTTCAATTTTATCGCCTCACGTTGTGTTTTTTTTAACGATAAAAGAAAGTAAGTTTATTTTGTGGGTGATGGATGAACTTTTCAAATTCGGTTGACTGAGGCTTTTCTTTGGTGTCGCGTGGACATCAGTTTCTTAAAATAGTAAATCATCAGAATGTCCGTCTGCTTTTTATGCTCACTACCTTGTAGAATAATTCAAATTTATAATATAATCGTTTTCAATTGCAGAGCCTAAGAGCCAGAACCGTTGAAGACGAAGCAAAACGAGAACCCTCAGCATGGGGGTGGCTGAAGATTTCGCTCCCAGCTTTGTTAAGAAGCCGCAACTGCATCAGGAGGATGACGGCAATCGCCTCATATTTGAGTGCCAACTATTGTCGTCCCCCAAGCCGGATATTGAATGGTTTCGCAGCGATAATCAATTGACAGAGGATGGTCGAACAAAGTTCAAGATCCAGCCCATTGGAGATAATAAGTTTACGGTAGTATTAGAACTCGATGATGTAGTAGAAACAGATGCTGGCCTTTACAAGGTCAAGGCCAAGAACAAATCCGGCGAAGTATCTGCATCAATTAATTTAAATTTCACACGTAAGTACTATTCATTACCTACTATCTATTTTGAACCTGATTTGAAATTTGGGGAACCAGTAAATATTAAAGATTGTAGCAGAAGTGCGTCTGATGTCCGTTTTGAATTATTGTTGTACCATATCAATGATATCTTCTTCAATTTGAATTTAAATTCTAAAATTTAATTCTGGTTATTAAATTTCCTTGACACGGAAACCTTTGATTAATGTTATGCATATAGTTTGGGGGATTCCTTAAGTCGGGCGCCGACTTGCCTATATTGTATTTTGTTTTATTATCACCATTAAATTATTTTGTTTCTCCGTTCTATACATTAACTTTAGCTGCTGACGAACCCAAAGAAAAGTAAGCAATATTTTCTTAAGCATTTCCGCCTTAAACTGATGCTTTTGCTAAATTATTAACACTTACTTCATAACCATCCTGTTAGTAGAGCTTTGAATTGTACATATTCAATTTTTGATGGCGGTTAGAATAGAATAGTTGGGGCTGTAATCCTTATTAGATTTAGTTTTAAGGATTTCTGCATGGACAACTTCTTGACTCTTAATTTTTCTTTTTCTTTTTTTAAATTTAAATGAATTGGGGTTAATGATGTTCTCAAATAAGTGGGAAAGTTTTCCATAGTGGAAAGCACAAGGTGAGTAAAAAGTGCAGATGTAATTGTAGTTACATGTTGAATGTCTTTTGTGTCTCTGAAACCTCAGATGGGACTTCAATCTGATCTAATTGAGCTAAATAAAATGGCTTTTGTGTATGTGGGGTAAATTGTATTTGTATATTATAATTTCACTTTTGTTATTTTGCTTTGCATTTACTGTATTGTTTTTTTGTCCTTCTATTAAAAGGATATGGAGTTAAGTTGATTTTTATGTTCGCAGGCAAATCGACGGTTTCGCGCCGACATTCGCGAAAAAACCCGCCATACGACAAGAAGAAGATGGAAAGCGACTCTTATTTGAGTGCCGCGTTAATGCAGATCCCCTTCCCAATATAACTTGGTTTCATAACGGAACTCCCGTAAAGAAATCGCCACGACACACGGTGAGTTGGCATATTTCAGAAAGCACACTCTTGACACTATCTTTGACTCTCCCTCTCTCTTTATTTGCAGCTAACCATTGACAAGGATGCCCACTCATATTTTGCAACACTGGAAATTCAAAATGTCACAGTTGAGGATGCTGGCAAATATAAAGTGAATGCAAAGAACGAGCTGGGCGAAAGCAATGCAACGATAAGCCTAAATTTTGACAGTAAGTGCCCGTCGATGAAGAAATATTGGTCATATTATCAACTTTATTTCATTTTAATGTGGAAGAAGTTTTTTTTATGTATTAGGGATGCAGTATAATCAAGTATTAAACATGAAATCCATGTTTCTTATTGTGAATTCAAGTCAAGACTGATAAATCAGATTTACTTCTGTTGCACACATTTTAACTTTCTTCGGAAAGTTAAGAATATTAGGAGCTTTAGCTGCATAAATGAATCGCCTTACACAATCTGAAAATTATCCCGTTTTTGAGATACAGCGATTTTCTTATGGATGAACTTTTTATTAGATGTAGTAAATTAATTTCCATTTCGATAATATTGCCCAAATTGTCTATTATTATGTTGACATTACATTTTATATCAAACTGCATCCCTAATACTTTAATAAACCTTGTAATAGATCTTCTGGCGCGTGTTTGTTTGTGGCTTCCAAATGTAATTGACGACGCGGTATACGTGTATACTAATAAAATGCATATACATACATACATGGAAAAATACCTACATACATACCTTCATACATACATGTTACATACATACGTACATATAAACTAATGTTATGTATTATGTATGGATTTAATTAAGCTCTTCAAATCAATCAAAGCGGACTTCAATGTTAGCTAGCTTTCTGCGCTTGCACTGCATTTCAATTTTATACAAGAGTCGCAACGAACACGAACCGACACGACACGACACGACTCGACACGATACAGGACAAGACAACAGAATATGATACGACAACAATTTTTTACTCTCACAAAGTAGGAGGAATAACTGTATGTAGCCAATTTTTGAATTCGCGTCCAATGGAAACCATTCGACTGCAGTTTCGCTTTAAAATGTATGTTTTGTCTTGTTTGTCCACATAACCCACTTAACCTAAGCTAAAGTCAATATGGTATTAGGTGCAGGATCGGCCACGGGCCTTGGACTCGTTAATTTTGTATTTGTACTAAGCTTAGGCGATAATTAAGCAATATATGTATGTATATGTTACCGCCTGGCCTGGCTGTATGACCTACATACACAATGGCCTTCCATGTTGTGCGCTCTAAATATTGTAACTGTAATTTGAACATTGTAAATTGTGTAACTTGGATACTTCAACTTCATAGGCGACGAGGCTCCCGTTCCGGATTCCTCGGATGGAATTAAGCCAACGTTTACCGAACGTCCCGTTATACGGCAAAGCGAAGATGGCGGAAACGTAACGTTTGAATGCAGATGCGTGGGTGATCCCACACCAACTGTTACATGGTACGCAAATACAAAACAAAATCTAAAAAAAAAAACCAACCCACAAAATTGAAAATATCCAAGATGGTTGTGAATAAATAATCAATTATCTGAGAACCGGCGACGACCCAATGTACATAAATGTATTTGTATTTCTCCATCTTCGTCCATCTTATGTTAAAAAGGTCCCATGGCGAGACAGTACTGAGTGAGGGCAAACGTTACAAAATGTCACTGACAATGGATCAAAAGCTTTATCATATGGCACGATTGGAGATCAGTAGTGTTGTTTCTAGTGACCAGGGCGAGTATCGCGCGCAAGCGAAGAATAAGCACGGCTCGGGCGTCGCAACGATTAATTTGAATTTCGAAAGTGGCTCGAAAAAGTAAGGAAATTTGAATATTGTACATACATACTTCACAGGTGGCTCCACACTTGCTCAATCAATGTCTGATATGCAATAACTAATAACGAAATGGCTTCAATTTATGCAGAATACCTGATGGCAAGTCGCCAAGATTTCCGAAAAAACCGACGATCCGTCAAGAAGAGGACATACTGATCATGGAGTGCCAACTGGAGGCACATCCAGTGCCGGATATAACCTGGTATTGCTCAGATAAGCAAATCGTCGATAGTCAAAGAACCAAAATGACGCGAAAGGCCATAACCAAAGACAGTTATGTGCTCACACTGGAGATCCAGAATCCGACTAAAGAGGATGGCGGCAATTACCGCTGCAACGCCATCAACATGTATGGCGAGAGCAATGCAAATATAGCACTAAATTTCCAAGGTATTGCAAATCTCCATACTATGTACTACATACCAATAACATTAACACGAATGTGCCAGAAAACACCAGATATCCAACTCAACCGTAGCCTGTGTGCCTGTCAACAGATTAAACTATATATTTACTATCCTATATTATATATTTAATTATACATACTCTTTATGTATATATATGCATATATCTTTTTATATATATATATATATGTACCAAACGGATTTTAGCTTAGAATAATAGACAACTATCGAGACGAGTGACTATGTGTAATGATTAGCAAAGCATGTAAAAATCGCCAAAGCACAGACACGCTTTTCAACATTCGAACATTCATATGTAACTCAAAAATACATACTAACCACCCACTTCTACGATAAGTGGATGGACTTTAATTTCCACATTTTAGCTTTTTCCAATTCACTTCTTCCTTATAATGCACAGTGAAAATTTCCAGTCTAGTCCCATTTCCATCCCCATCTCCGGGGAGAACCCGCCTAATGATCTAACCAAAAATACTGGAAAAATTGTGCACTTCCTTGGCTGCCTTTTGCTGTATGATGATCGAATGCTACTAACAGAATACCAAACATTAGCCTGTAGACCCTAAGTCCTTGTTTGGGGCAACTAAATTGTCTTCTAACACTTTCGATACAGGTGCTAGTGATGCAAACGGATTTGCGCCGTCATTCATCGAGAAGCCACGGATTATACCGAACGAATCAGGCACTTTGATAACTATGAAGTGCAAATGCAAGGCCAAACCCGAACCCACAGTTACCTGGTACAGGGGTCAAGATGTGGTCGAGAAGAGCAAAAAGATTAAAATAAACACGGCTGTCATTGCCGAGGACACATACGAATTGACGCTGGAAATAAAGGTAAAGAGACACACAGGACTTAGATCTTTTTGAGTGAACCTTATCCTTTGATTGTTCCCTTAGGATCCCGGCGCCACCGATGGTGGAACTTACAGATGTAACGTCAAAAATGAATACGGCGAATCTAATGCCAATCTCAATTTGAACATTGAAGCCGAGCCTGAGCCAGAGGGTGAAGGTCCAACGTTCATTGAAAAACCTCGCATTGTTTCCGAGAATAATGGAAAGCTCGTAATCATGGAGTGCAAGGTAAAAGCAGATCCCAAACCAGACATTGTTTGGTTCCGAAACGGCGAGGTAATCAAGGAGAGCAACAAACTTAAAATGTCCATGGAGCAGCGTGGCGACCAGTACTATATCAAACTAGAACTGATCGACCCCCAACTGGAAGACTCCGGACTTTACAAGTGCAACATAAAGAACACTTTGGGCGAGCTAAACGCAAACCTTACTCTTAACATAGAGAGTAAGTATGGTTGGATTAAATGACAGTATCGTCAATAATTCCATTATGTCTTACTTTCAGTTGTTCCTGTTATTAAGGACAAGCCAAAGATTATCAAGATAATCAAAAAGCGCACTGTGGTCATTGAATGCACAGTCGCATCTAAATTTGAACCCAAGTGCACATGGTACAAGGAGTCGAACACTGTTACAGAGAGCAAGCGCCATGTCTATCTCGTCGAGCAAACGAAGGAAGGTGAATTCGCCGTGAAACTGGAGATCAACGACGTGGAGGATAGCGACAAGGGCGCCTATAAGCTAGTTGCTAAGAATGAAAAGGGCGAGGCCGTCTCTCAGGTTGTCCACTTAGTTGACATTCCCGAGGAAGAGCGCAAACCTACGAAGCCCGAAATCTCCCGCAAGTTGGTCGACCAAAAGGTAACGGAGTCCAAGACCTTTGAGCTATTGATCAGTCTGAAGCAGTCCGATCGCAAGTGTAAGATAGAATGGTACAAGGGCAGCACACTGATCCGCGAGACCAAAGACATAACCACCACATTTGATGGAACGACAGCTCGTCTGACATTCAGCAGTGCCAAATCTGAGCACACTTCCAACTACAAAGTCATTGCCACAAACGAAGTTGGCAAGGACGAGTCAACGTGTAAGATTACTGTAGAGAAAAAAGACAAGAAGAAGGATGAAAAGGAAAAGGAGCAGGAGAAGAGCGAGGCCGAAAAGAAACAAAAGGTAATTGAGAGTAAGCAAAAGGAAGAGGTTAAGCAATTACGTGAAGAGGATCAGAAGCAGAAGCAGACCCTAGAAATTCAGACAGTAAATCAACAAATGCAAGTGAAAGTGCAGCAACAGCAGCAGGTTGTAGTGCAAGTCGAAGAACATGTAGCTATTCAGGAACAAAACTCGTCCATTAAGGTGGAGAAAAGCGAACAAATCGAACAGGTACAGCAGGTCCAGCAAGTCAAACGGCGGGTTAGTGTAGCCAAGCAGGAATCGCATCGTAGTGAGATGAGTGTACAAGAAGAAAGGACTTCCACCTCGCAAGCAATGCAGGCAACGGTTAGTACATAACCCCTGAACCGAATTCCTAAACTGGTTTTTAAGTTTGTGAGTTTCAATCATTTTCGGTAATAGTTGCAATCAGCAATCACTACTGCTGCCAACATTATCCAATATCTTCATCATCGGAATACAGACCATTTACTTGTACATATATATTGACTGATCTACTTCAAATAAGTTATCAGTGCGCATGCATGTGGGACACGAGAGTCGGAAAAAAGTTGATTAGACTCAACTCGGATTTCAACTCGAACAATAATAATCGCATCGGTTATTAAAATTATAAAACTCATTTTCAATCAGCAGTCGGGCGTGAGCGTATACATGGTACCGAAGTTGAAACAGAGAAGAGCGTCGCAGTTTCCAATCGACACTTCTAAATCGAGGGTGTCAAAGGACTCAATATTTGGGGTGCAACTAAAGCCTGTCAGCCACGCAAATATCGATGAGGTTTGCCATTTACTCAATGCTTGGGAGTTTATGACTATATGTTTCTTATCCAGACAACTGTCTTCTATATCTTCTTCTATTTTTCCCCCGAACTATTACTCTACATTTCGACCCGGATTTTTAGCTCAGCGCATTTCTTTTTGGGTTATCTATATTTTTCTTATCTTTATCAATCTACAATTTTTTGATTTTTTGTAGTCTTTCCTAAGAAAGCATTCTTCTAGCTCTGCTATCTGGACTTCTTTTGATTTTATTCTTGCTTCTCTCTATATATTATTTATGTCCTATTTATGTGTGTATCTTTGCCCAATCTAATTAACTGGTGCTTACCGGCTTACTGGTCGGATCACATACTGTGTTTTGTCTAATGTGTGTGCTAACATTAATATTTTATTTTACTGTTTTTCTATGTCTATAAAATTAACCTGTTAATAACAAAAATATAAACACACACGAACACGTTCATAACACCAAATCGAATACAATCGTTAAATCTATCGAAAAGGAGGAAGAGGAGCAGCAAAAGCTTTTGGAAGAACAAAAATTAAAAGAGGAAGCCGAAAAACAGAAAAAAGAAGTCGAGGCCGCAAAGCAGAAGAAATCCAAGGAAGATGTACCACAGGAGTCTTCAGAGGAACCACAAGAAACAGTGGTAGACCAAGAGGAGGAACCCCAGAAGAAGGCAGATAAAACGAAACCTGAACAGAAGCAAGCGGAAGAAAAACCACAGGAAGAAGCTACGAAGAAACAGGATGAAGAGCCTAAAACGGTATCAAAGAAGAAGGCCGTAGAAGATGAACCAAAACAAAAGGATGATAAGCCCCAAGAAGCTACAAAGAAACAGGAAGAAGAGCCTAAGAAGGTATCGAAGAAAAAGTCCGTAGAAGATGAGCCAAAGCCTAAGGATGAAAAGCCACAAGAATCCACTCAGAAACAGGAAGAAGAGCCTAAAAAGGTTTCAAAGAAGAAGGGCGTAGAAGAGGAGCCAAAACAAAAGGTTGAAAGTCCTCAAGAAGAATCTAAGGAGAAGCAGGAGCCAGCTCCCACTAAAGTTTCAAAGAAGAAGGCTATCGATGACGAGCCAAAGGATACGCCAAAATCCAGCTCTACCGAAAAACAGAAGCAAGATAAGCCTGAAGAAGAAGCCAAGGACGATACACCCAAGAAGGTTACCCAGAAGAAGCCTGTGGACGAGGAGCCTAAGACGAGCCTAGCCGAGAAACAGAAGGCTGAAAAGCCACTAGAAGATAAGCAGGAACAAGCGCCAACTAAGGTTTCAAAGAAGAAACCCACAGATGAAGAGCCTAAAGCCAAGGGTAAAACGGTAGAGCAACCCAAAACTCTACCAGAAGAGAAAACTCCGGAAGAGGTAAGGTTAAACATAATGCTAAAAGTGCTTAAAAATAAAGCGCTTTTCTTATCATTGATACAATTCAAACATTGAGACACCAAACAATCCAATCTAAAACTTGCCTAATTGTTGTACATATATGTGTGTAGTCCCAATAGTTCGTAGTACTCTAATTTTATGTGTTGTTTCAGTTTTTCTTGCACACTATCATGGCAATTGGTCCACATTTTAATAAAATTTTTCTTCTATTCACTTATTCACCGACAGAAAGAGGTCACAGAACAGATTGCTCTCAAGAAAGTCGATCGCAAGGTAAGTGCTGCCTCTAATATATTTAATTATTAATTGCAAATTTTCTTGGCGAAGGCGCAAATCTGTCGGAATCAGACTTCCCATATTTTACCTCAATTCCTAATTTCCTTTGTATACATGTTAAATGTTCATTTCTTGTCCTTTTGTCCCCATTTGTGTCCCATCAGGCCAGTATTTCGTCCGTCAAAGAGGAGTCTCGTCGCAGTTCTGTTGTTAAGGTATCAGAGGAATCGCTATCGGTTGAAGACACCAAAGTGTCCTCAAGAAGATCATCACTCGCAGTAAGTATTCCCTTCTAATTGATCTCTGTCAATTTCATTATGTGAGTGTGTGTGTGACCTTGTCTGTTCCCAAAGGTGGAGGAGTCCAAGTCGGAGTCGAGACGCTCATCCGTTATTGATCGCAAGGCTTTAGAGGTAAGAAAGCGTAAGAACGCCCGATCAATGTACGTTTTGATCGTTATACATATACAGAGCCAGCACATCTGTTTGCATAAATTGTATTAGGGTGCAAGCTAGAGTAATTGGCCAAGTCGACCAATAGTTATTCAAGCTTACTTTGTTCTTACGTAGCAGGTTGATAGCAAAAAACTTGACGCTAATAAAAACCCACAAGCTCTCAAGGAAGAGATTCCAAAGCTAAAGCCAGCAGAGAAGCGGCGTGTGTCTAAGGTGAGAAAGTTCCGGAACGATTTGGAACGACAGTGGACCAAGTCAATAGTCCATCGGCCATGAATAATGATGTTGCTTTTCTCAAACTATCGCTGTCGCTATCTCTACGCCTTGCTTTTGTACTAGATATGATCTGGTCCAATAGTCAGGGCTTGTCAAATACTTCTACTTTCTCGTCTATTTCTCTATGCAATAGGACCAATTGATGACTAAGTCCCTATTCGCAACTTTTTTAGCTCTACGTCTATCCGCTTGGGTGTGCCTAATAAAATTCTGCCTTAATCTATCTATCTATTTATCTATGTGGCTAATCTTCAGCATTTATACAAATATATTTTCCATTTATTATCTCTGTGAAATAAGAGGCCTCATATATACATGCATAGGCCAAACCAACTTTTAATCTCTAATTGGTTTTTTGGCACGTACGTATGGATATGTGAGGCTTTCCAATGGATCTAACAATTGTTGTGCAACCACTTTTATTATTGTCCTAAATGTGCCATTCTGATTGTTGTTGTTTAAATGTTTAAATCAGCCCATTGAGGAGCCAAAGCCAGCTGAAGAACTGCCAAAACTGCGAAAAACTTCGATTGCCCAACCCAAAGAGGAACCGAAAGCCGAGGTGGCGAAACCTAAGGCCAAGGCAAAGCCGAAGGCAAAGGCCAAGTATGAAGAGTTACCGGAAATTCCTGACTACGAACGCCCAGTTCTAGAAAAGTACGAGAAATCGGAATTCACACCAACTGACTTTGGTCGTGAGCTTGATATTCCTAATAAGATGGAGAAGCCATTGATTGATTCTGATAAAAAGGAACCAGAACAGGCAGTCCAGAAGAATGGCTTGCCAAAGGTAAGAGACTAGTCTTAATCCTGGATTTGTTGATGACCTCCAACGCCAATCAAGTCAATAGAAATTTGTGAGCATGGCCAATTGTCAACAGCTCCAACACCATATCCTTATTCCAATCTGTACGAAAAGTGTTCGTTAATATTTACATGTATTTGCTCTTCCCATTTGTAATCATCCCATTGTATGTGTAAACAGAAATCTGAAATTGTTGAAAAGCCTGCCGAACAGCCGAAAGGTCTCAAGATTGGTAAGGGTAAACTGCCGGACGACGAGGACACTCGGGACGGTGCCACTCTTAAGCCAGTCATTGTCGAACCAGAGGTAAGTCCACCATTTCACGCAATTTGTGTTGTGCTGCTTTAAATACCCGGACTTTTTAGCTGCTTCCATTGATTTGTTTTTTGTGAACCGAAGGCTAAGAAATCAATGAATCTCTAATCTGCTACTGATTTTGCAGTCTTCGGTTTCAAGCCATCTTCCTTAGTTCCAATACACTTACACTTCATTACCCCCCACATTTCAGAAGGAGAAACCCAAGAATGGGGCTGCCGGAAAGACTGAGGTAAGTAAGCGACTAGGAGTAATGCGCTTCCGGTCGAGTGCATTAATACTTATTCGTGTATGTACGAGAGCGCCTGATCTTGACCAGGGAATGCAACCGATCTTATAGTACTGGAATTAAACCAGAAGATGAAGTTATGAATTGTGACATTTGAGCGTTGCATTCCCTGATTGTTCACAGACATGTCTAAACTTGGACGCATGATAGATTAGCTTTCTAATTGTAAGGACAACTCAAATGATACGCTTCTCAATCGCATAAAAATCCCCTACCAGACCCTAGACGAACCCGATAAGCCATCCCTGATGGATATTATCAAACAGCGACGTCGCTCTTCTATAAGAAACATGATGACCAAGGAACCCATTCAAAACGAGTCCTTCCTTGGCGTAGTTTTAAAACCAGTCGTTAAGGATGCTAAAGAGCAGGCTATACCACAGCAGGCAAAGCAATTGCTTAAGGTAAAACAGGCTGATCCGATTTCTCAATTTCCCCCGGGCAGCCTATATATAAATCTTCTGTCCTTCTTCTACCTTTATGCTTGGTGTCGCTCCTTTCCTCCTTTCTCTTACAGTCTCTCCTTTTTCCCTTTCTATATCTTTTGCCGCTCTGTCTCTCTCACTCTCTCTCTTTCTTTGTCTATGATTTTATCTCTTTTATTCTATCCGTATATTTCTTTCTCTTGCTTTCTCTGTTACCCTTTATCTACGGTCTTTTTCTCTCTCTCTCTTCACTCTCACTCCATCTCTTTTTCCACTCTTCAATGGTATTGCCGAAATGAAACAAAATTAATAATGGGAGAGTATGAACAAGATAACAAGTTCGATCTTCTAGACCCAAATCATTTGAAACCAATTCTACTTTAGGCTTACCAATTGCCAATTGCCAATTGCCGCTTGCGCTATCTCTTTTTTCCAATTGGCCTTGCGGCTTCTCATATGCTCCACTTGCGCTTGCCTCTGCGCACCTGCTAATCGTGATTCTGACCTCTCTTTCCGTGTGTGTATTGGTAAAGGCAAACGCTATGGAGCAGTTTAGTCCCACCAATGCAATGAAGGCGAAGGTGTCCGAGTTGAAAAAGCCAGAGGCTCTGGCACCCATTGTGGACAATTATGAGCGTCCTGTCCTAGAAAAGTACGAGCCCACTGACATTGAGAAAAAGAAAACAGAGAAATCGGTACCCGCACCCGCACCCGCACCTGTTATAAACGCTCCGGAAATACAGGCCCCTGAAGAACAGAAGCCAAAGGTAAGCAATATGTTTCACCCAAATGTGATAAAAAGTTGCTTCAGTTGCTTCAAGCTATCTTAATGGATGATTTCTTAGATTGCTGCCTTCAAAATATATAGATCCTCATTTGATAAGAATGATTTCTGTAAAAAATAATATGAATTATTAGAATATGGGTCAAATCTGTTTAAAAGTTCAATACTAGTTGGACGAATTAAATAAACAATATAAAATTTTGAGGTAGAAGTATCACATCTTTTAGCGTTCGCACCTACACATAAAAAATATATATGAATATATATACATATATGTACATATGTATAAAAAGAGATTATTTGTAGACTTTCTTTTGATATTCAGAATGTTTTTCGGCTTTTCTATTTAAATATACACATGCAAATAAAATATGTAGGTGTATTTTTATGAAATATTATATTAAACAAAAAGACTGACAAGTTATTTTTTAACCGATCGGAAGTGTCCCAACTCATATTGTCGATCTAAAGACGGGATTCGATATTTGAATACCCTAGCTTTTAAACTCCATGAAGGTTTGAATGTATCATTCGTAATTTCCATTATCATAATAAACTACTCATGATATCTCAGGGAAAACACTTTAATGGGGTAAATCGCCTGCTATTCGCGATTATTTCGCATGGAACTTGCCTTACCTTCAATCTCGAGGTAGCACAGTGTCCGAGTCTGCGATATTTGTTTGGGACTTTTTTGAGATTTCGCTTCGGGCTCTTTCGTAATGCATTTGCAATGTTCAACGTTCAATCAGAGTCCCATATGTTGGCAAATATCGGTGCGAACGTGTTGTTTATGCAAGACTTCTTTCGCAAGGTAGCCTTTATGTATACAAATATATGAATATGTAAAAATATAAATATATGCATATATTTGTGGCATATATTATATATATGCATGTATAAAAAATTATATTTTTATTTTAATGTGTTGAAAATCTTTTGTCAAAAATATGTTTATATGTATTCCAACTATTTGATGTCTGTCTCCTCTTGTCGCTCACGCCAAACGGTTCAAATTCGAATTCTACCACATTGTTGCGCGTTTCAAAATGCCACCCGGCTATTCGGATTGTAACTGAAAGCTGAGTAACCGAAAGTCCACTAAGCCAGTGCAAAAACGAAAGTTAACTTGGATAACTGAGTTAGCAATGCGATTACAAATATTATAAATATACGCACATACCTAAACACACACATACATATGTACAATAGGGAATAGAAATCTGTGATACATTAGATCAGCGGCAATCTATCTTCTCGATCCTCGACATCAAAATGGCAACCACGATCAAAGTGACAGTGTCTTCGGTACGTAATTCAGTTAACTCATTCCGCAATCAAGAACACCCATCCACCTTCCCCCTCCAACGAATTTTCCGTGCAGATGAAATTGCCGCCGGACCCGTCGCTAAGCTATGATGCAGCTGCACAAAAATATTAAGAGCCAATGGAGAAACTCCATTATTGTGCATTATTACTGTGTACTTATATTTAAAATTTATAACTTTTATTCCTCCCTTTTGCAATCAGGACGAGAAACCAAAGGTGCCCAAAATGCAGCCACCAGCACCTGGTGAGGCACCAAAGATCGAGGTGATACGAGAGAAACGCCCCTCGTTGGCCCCGGAGCCACCAAGCCGTCGCGGCTCGCTGATTCCGCCAGCCGATATGGGTCGCCGACCATCATTGATCATCAACGATGAGGTAAGTTTTTGGAGTCTTAAACCCGCTCCTCGATATCCTGGTCGAAGCCCCAAAATCGGGCCATCGAGAGGATTGTGAAGACATCGGAGAGAAAAAAAATCGATGGGCTTAAGAGTTATGGTCCTCAGTATTTGCCCTTATTCCTTAGATTGCAATCGCTTTTAAAATCTAAATAAAATATCAGAATTCACAATACCCGGCACTATCATCCCTATGTACCTTACATATATACAAAACTGATTTGATATAGCTTCTTAATATTCGCTTGGGCTTCTATTCTATTTGCAACCTAGCCTAGCCAAGATTGAGTAGACATGTTATTTTTTTTAAATGGAAATCATCTGCACATTTCATTGTGTCGTCTCGAGAACACGCCAGAACACCTGCCCGCCGGTCCCGAGGCGGAATTGGCAATGGGGAAACGAATAGAAATAGGACCCGAGTCATGCAAATCGGAGGATCCTAGTCGATATATAGATATACACAAAAGACAGTATTATTGATTAACCTGTTTATATGTATACGTGTTATATGTAACGGCTTGGGATTATTACCATTACGATTATTGTTATTATTATTGTCTGTCTGCATTGGGAATGTTTAGCAGAGTTACGAAATATTCGTATATACCTTTATGTACCTAATTAATTGCCTGGGTATCTCTGTGCCTTGGTACCGTATGCCTTATAGTGCTAACTTTGTTTTAATGTATACAATATGTGGATGATGTAGTGCGAACGTAGCTAATTCTATATGTACTTCCCTTCTATGTACCACACACAAACTAAACAACAACCAATCAACCATTCAATAACATATCCGAACACTGTGCCCGATCAACCAACCAACCAACCAACCAATCAACCAACAACAACAACAAAATTTCTCCAACTCCACCGCATACCCTTTGCCATGAACCAACCACTTGGCATATTTACACACCTGCACACCCGCACACATATTGTGTGTACATGCCCACATATCGATATCGAAATCCAACACACAATACCGCCAAATCCATCATGAACAATTCCAAAACCATAGAAGAAACTACGCCCCGGTGAAGTCATGGATACACGGGTAAGACCTTTAGCATTAATATCCCAGCTTTAAAACGCAGAGCGCACCTCTTCCAGCTTAACAGAAATAAATATATTATGAATATCCCGTAGCCGAGTCGGAGGTGGGAATGGGTGTGGGTCGGAGGTGGGAATTGGGGGTTTCCACTGAAGGTCAAATCTTAGGAAATATGAGATATGAAATATATAGATATTCGCATAATGTCACAAAGCATTTAATAATTTGGTTCAGTTTCAAAACGATGATGTGTTGGCCTTCCAATCGGTGTGGCATACCAATGACGCGTCTAAATTTAGACTCACCACTCAAAACAGAAAAAGAAATACTCATGCTCGTGCATTGGATAAATATAACAACTGTCCCTAGATATAGCAAACATATATATGTACGTATATATTATTAGTTTTTGTTTTTTGTTTTTCTTGCTGCTACAGTGGGGGATCGATAGTCAAGAGAGAGTCTACTTGAGTATGCACCTGTTTACACCAACATGTGCCTACTGTATGTGCTCTGAGTATCTCGGCCTTTGCAATTATGTTTCGGATTAATTCAATATGCAAGGGCTTGGCAATTATCTGCCTGCATTTTACGGATGAGCAAAGTGCATATGTACACACATATGTATATTTATTTATCTCATTCCATTCAACAAACCGACCTCGAAGGTACTGCTCTAGATATAAATCTTTCTCGGCTGCTCCTAATTAGTGTGCTTTCGAATTGCTAGAAATATTATTGAATTATTCAGTGGTCGAGTGTCAGTGTCGCTACGGATATACGGATATACGGAAATACGGAATAACAGATACAGATACGGATTAAAATCTGATCTAGATATAGGATACCATCCGATATGCGTTGATAAGTATTTAAGGTGACTTTCCATCGCTGGGCGATCCTTGCAGTGCAAAGCGTACTCTAGTGGGCGGTAGTGGGAGTGGTAGGGGGAATACGGGTATGATGTGTATTAGATCAGGGATCAGATATCAAAAACTTTCCCACATCATGAACTCATCTAAACACTCCGCAAGACCCGATGATTTGCAATCAAGAAATTATTCATTTGCTCTCGAATTTGTGTTCTTCAGTAATTTAATGCAATTTAAACAAAATATTACAGTTATTGAGGCCAGGCGAGGTCGGTGAAGGACAGGTGAGAGAGCTGGTGGCGCTTTGTTTTGCATTCAGTAGTGTTTGGACGCATTCGCATTGTTTGGTCGCATTTGCATTCTTCAATTGCTCGATATAAATCACATCAAAAACAAAAAACTCAATCCCTCTTCATGAATGTATGTCTGTATGTGGGTGGTAATCTGGTAATCGACATCTGCATACACACATACTCTCCTTTTTAAACACACACACACTCACACCCTCATATCTTGTGCTCTGACACACTAGACGGGAAAAGGAGGGGTGTCCAACCGAGAAACTCATAGAAATCTACTTCAAATTCATAATATTGCACTCACAAAAATATTGTATGTTAAAATATAATCCAGTTATGGAAAGGTCAATAATTTAGAATATGATTTTGATTCACTAACTCACATCCTTCGAATTAACCGTAGAGTTGAACAAGTTAATCTAATCCATCAGTAGTTTCCACCTGGGCGGAATGTGTACACATCGCTGAATAAATATCGAATCATATCGGTACAGCTCTCCAACACAGTTGGGGCTACATATGTATGTATGTATGTATCACAAGGATCTAGAGCAGGAGCATAGGTCATCGCACTGGAAATCCGAGCTGCCAATTTTGTTGTGACTTGTATTGATGTATTCCTTCCCTTTTCTTTCCATATATTTCTTTATTTGTGGTAGCAAAAGCAACAGCGACCCGGCGAAATGGGGGACACGAAACAGGTCTTTATTGGTGATCGAGTGATCACATTTTACTTTCTTATTGTGTGTTCGTTTGTTTTCCCGTTGGTCAATGACTTGACATGATTTAATATGATAAAATGTTATCATTGTGCAGAATATTAAACGCAAAAGTCCTCCTCTTGTATATACTTGGCGTTAGATTCCGCGTGACACATGACAAACTTCGAGGGTGAACTAAGTATGGAGATTTGGGTACAAAGGTTCACCCTTGCGAGTTATTTTGTGTGGCGCAACTGCAGTTGTAACTAGCAAATTCACTTACATATGTATGTTTTATTTCCGTCAAATCATATATGTAAATAGAAGATGTTCACATTTGAATACCCTGAATCACCATAGAATCGTGAAAAGCCTGAAACTCGAATCGATTGATCTGTAGGTCCGTCTGATCAACAGCAGGCTCCAATTTCGGTAGCAAGCAACTAAAAAGTCATCTGAACCTAAAGGGGAATAAATACTGAAATTAAAACAAGGACTGGAGGCTTTTTCATTTGATTCTTGGATGCCAGGTTTGGCGTACAGGGTATCGTAGGTCGGCGGCCCGACTTGAAATATAGATTTTGTTTTTCAGATTGTATATAACCATCGTGTTAATAGTTCGACACCTGTCACTCCTTTCGCACACGGAACATAAACTGAGGTTGTACTGTGGGAGGGGCAACAAGGGCATATTCAAATACACCCAAAGGGGTCGTTTGTGAAACATTCTCATTTGAAACTGAACATCCGATTCCCCAACTAAACATGTGTGAATACGTGTTGCGCAAAAAATATGTACAAATAATCTATGCAACACCTGTTCTATGCATCCTACAATTAGTTAGTAATTATATCGCACACACAGCCGCACACACTTAGTTGTATGTATGTAACACACCAACTCAACACAACAACACCACATTCATTGGTATTGACTAAGTAGTTATGTAATTAAGTAGAAGTAGTAACATTTGTAGTATGTATTTGGTACTGTTTTGTTAGTAGTTTTACTCCTGCTATATTACCTTTACACTTCCGCAGTATGCATTTTAGTTTTGCGTTTGTATGTAATCCGTAATTTTAGACAAACAAATTCTATTTATCGTCTGAAGATATGGAAGTTCATGTTTTCAGATAGAATACCTACAGCACAGTTTGAGAAAATGTGACTAATCGATTTTTCTTTACCTATGTGAAATTTGTATCTGTACCCGTTGTCTCCGTCCTGCACGTGATCCTGATCTGTAATTTGTGTTGGCAATAAAGCGGAGACGACCCTCCATCGATGTCCGCCGTCCCAGCGTTCAAGATCTGGAGGATCTTATTAACAAACCGTCCACTCCGCTACGCGATATAGGCGATGGCGGTCCACCAAATATTGTTGATGTTCAAGAGTCCTACTCGGCTGTCGAAGGTATGTATGATTGTCAAGTAAATAGTACTGCCATCCAAATATACGGATTTCCAACTTATTCATCGTAAGTTGTCGTGTGTGTTTAATGTATTGACTAACCCGTCGAACTGTTCTACACTCATATATTTATAGACTCGACTGCCTACCTCACGGTTGGCATCGAAGGTAGTCCAGCACCGACATTCAAATTCTACAAGGGAGTTACCGAAATTATCGAAGGCGGTCGGTACAAGTTCCTTACCGATGGTCAAACCAATACAATCACACTGTGCATGCGTAAGTGCAAGCCCAACGATGAGGGCAAATACAAGGTCGTCGTCTCCAATATACACGGCGAGGATTCGGCCGAGATGCAACTATATGTGTCCGATTCAAGTGGCATGGATTTCCGTGCCATGCTCAAAAAACGTCGTTATCAAAAATGGGACAAAGAAGAACAGGACCCCAATTGGGGTGACTTAAAAGAAACCGAAAAACCACTGCCGGCCCTTAAAAAAGTTGAAAGGGTAAGGAGGCAGATTGCCCAGGCTTTGACAATTGCAAGAAAATATTCGTAATGATAGTGTGATAGGTCCTAGCTGGGATAGCACACAGGTTCGTTTCGATTCAATTCGCTTGAAATCACTTTGGACTAGAAAGATTTGCCAATTCAAAAGTATTATACGAAATTCAAAATTTGTATGTATAAGAAAAACGAACCTCTGCGCCAATCCCATTGTGGTATTAGCTCAAGGATCTTTCACTCTCTCGAGAAGAGAAAAAGAAGCATTAACTCGCGTTTTATTTACTAAAACCTCCTGCGACCTTACACAATACTCAGCTTTGGCATACAAATAATGATTTCTAGTCGATTTGTCATATGAATTTAGTCTGGTGGTCTTCAGAAGACTAATCAGTTCGACTAACTTACATACATAGTTACTAACTAGTTAGTAACTATGTATGAGAGTATGTGGTATGTGAAATATAAGAATGATTACAACTATGCTCTGATCTGATACGATTGATTACAATACAATACAGGGGCCAGGATCACGTAGACCTTCGCTGGCTGAGCTGATCCCCGATTGGCCGACGCTGCATCCATTTCGACGTGAAGAGGTGCGCCCGATCGATTTCTGTCCTACTACTATTTTCTTTTTCTTAATACTTGTAACCAAAAAGAACATGTTTTCAAAAGTTGTAAATTGTATGATGGCCTTTTCAGAGACGACCACTAATCAAATTGTTTTTTGGGCATTTTGGAGCGTAATCCGCTCTCCTACACATACACATAATATATAATATCTGTGTGTGTATCCTGATATATCTACAAAAAGTCAAGTTTTCTGAGAGAACCAGAACGGTCCAGAACCGAAAATGGAACTACATATTTAAAAGCGCATCTAAGTAACTACATAAGTTATTGTTTTAAGCGGCGCAAGTACCATCTGCTCTGGATTATATTTCTCCCGATTTTCTGCTATCACACGTACTCGACGGGCATTATTTGTATTTTGTTCTTGATGTTCCTACATATGTGTGTGTATGTACTATATGTATGAACATTATTCCATCCACTTCATACCTACTTACATATCCGTACACTAAGTGTTGATTTTTGAAAACGGGCGCGCCATGCATACGCATTGATATACATAAATTCATAGGCCCTACACCTATGAATTTCGATGTATATTGGTTTTGATAACGCCGCGAATGAAAATTAGATATACGATATGTTCATCATCAACAAATTAATCACCACAAATTATTGTACTAAGCTAATGCGGTCCATAGCACTGCATAGACATGGTTCCAACGGCGGCTACATTTCAGTTATATTTGATTTTGATATTGTTTTTTTTTTTTTTTTATCTCAAACATGAACTTGAACTGCTATGCCAAACGTTGAGCCCATTCTATGAAGTGTAAATGTATGTTCGTTCGGATACCTATAACAAACTTTTTGCCGTAAAACTACTTTTTGTGTGAGAAAGAGTTTATCGCATTTATAATGACCGTGACCGATCAATAGTTGTTGGGGATCATCCGATGGCATAGTTTTTTCACAGATAATATTTTACACAGAAAAGCTATGCGATTTAATGACCTAACCAGCCCCACCTATTGACCAAAAGCATGTCCCATGGACATGGACTTTGGTTTTTGAATTCGCTTTGATTTTGATATAAAAATCTCACATATGGACTGAGCCAAATGTTTGGCTCATTGTCATTAGCCTTACTAGAACTAGAACTAGGTCCGATGAAGCCGACATTTGACATTCCAATGTGATGATATTATTTCACTAATCGTAATCGCATTTATGAATTTAAAAATCAAAGAGCGCCTAGTAATCGTATATCCATTTTCAAAACTTTACCCATTTTTGACAACGCAAAATCTCGCGATATATGAGCACAGAAGGTTGAGTCATTCCTTAGTCCGTTGATTGACCAGTTCGCCAAGGAAGGAAAGGATAAGAAGGTGGTGTTTGAGGCCCGATTCAGCAAGCCCAATTGCAAGCCCAAGTGGTTACTCCGCAAAGATGTAAGTACGAAATCACATTAGAAACTGTGATAATTAAAATTGAAAACATTTTAATCATTTAATTCAATTTTTTCTTAATCGCTGAAATATTGACTAAATACTTATACGATAACTGGCTTCCGTTCATACATATATGCAGGAGGTGTTTACAGGCAGCAAATACAAATTCAAGCAGGAAAATGACACATATCAGTTGATCATTATGACACCCAAGGTGGAAGACTCTGGCAAGTATACAATCGAAATCGGTGGCGTATCGAGTACAGCCTTCCTGAATGTCGAGGAGCCTGATCCCTCATATACATTCACGAAGCCATTGAAGAAGAAGCTGGAGGGCTTTACCAGACACGAGACTACACTCGAGTGCTCTGTCAGCAGCAGCATGGCCAATGTCCATTGGTTCAAGGACAACACGAAGCTCGAGTCCGATGATCCTCGCTACCTCATCTCCAAGGACATTAATGGCAATTTGAAGTTGATCATTAAAGAGTCCGTGTTAGAGGATACAGGCCAATACCGGTGCCAATTGGACAAACAACCAGACAAAACCGAGTGTGCCCTTAAGGTTGTTGAGTATCCGTACAAGTTTGTGAAGGTCCTGAAATCTCAGCAATGCATTGAGAAGGACACGGTAACCCTAGCTTGTGAGATCGACGATGCTCAGGGCGATGTCCAGTGGTTCCGTAATGACGAAGAGATCAAGCCCGATAAACGCATTCAGGTCATCAAAGACGGACGCAAACGAAAGCTGGTCATCAAGGATTGCAAAGTCACTGATGCTGGTCAATTCAAGTGTACGACCAATGCGGACAAGACTGAGGCAGAGATCATCATAAATTGTAAGCCCATGTTGCTATTTTAATGACTTGTAATAATATCGGGAGTTCCCCAACTTCTACAGACCAAAATAGATTCAACAAGAAGCTTAAAGATACAGATGCCGTGGAACGAGAGAAGCTAGTTTTTGATATTGAGCTGCAGGATCAAACGGCCCCATGCGATTGGAAGTTCAACGGTGAACCCATTGTGCCAAATGAGCGCATCGAGATCAAGAATTTGGGCGGTGGAAAACATCAGCTAGTGTTTAACAATCTCTCAATGGCCGATGAGGGCGAAATCACTTGTGAGTCGGGCCAATTGTCTTCCACGTGCAAGCTGTCCATACGCAAGGGAGAGAGCAGACCCAACATTGATTGTCCCGATGAGTTTGCTGGCCCAATTAGTGCACCTGTTATAATAGAAGTGCCATACAAAGGTAAGTATTGGACCGTTATTCCACTTCTAACGGCGCAAAAAGAATTAAATTGACAAAAATAACCATAATACGGTTCTACCCATCTAGTAAGCGGTACCAAACAGTCTCCAGTTGAGGCTAAGTTAATTAAGGACGGCAAACCCCTACCGGTGAAAGACGTGGAAGTTGCTGTCACTGACGATAAGGTCACATTTAAAATAAAGAAACCCTCTAGGGATGCTTCGGGACCGTACCAGATTAAGATTTCAAACGGACAAGGAGAGGACACTAAAGATGTCAATATTATCTGCCAGGATGTCCCACAACCACCACAGGACGTGGATGTCACCGATGTATATCAAACATCTTGTGTGGTGAACTTCAAACCGCCAGCGGACGACGGCGGCACTCCTATTACTAAATACGTTATCGAACGGCAAGACTTAAGCAAGAAGTCTGGCTGGGAACCAGTCGCTGAGGTTCTACCAAGCGAACCATCTCAAAAGAAGATTGATGATTTGGTGCCAAAGAAACAGTACAGATTCCGCATTCGTGCAGTGAACAAAATCGGTCCATCTGACCCAGCCACTTTCAAGAACTCCATACTCGCTAAGGATCCGTGGGATGAGCCGGGCAAGCCCAAGGCTGTGGATCTCACTGACTGGGATAAGGATCATGCTGACCTTAAATGGGAAGCACCTGATAGCGATGGCGGTGATCCAATCACATCCTATGTAATTGAGTATAAGGAGAAGTTCTCAAACGACTGGGTGCCGGGCAAAGAAGTGCCTGGAGATGCGCGGGCTGGCACAGTAGATGGCCTTAAAGAAGGTCAGCAGTACGAATTTCGAGTCCGTGCTGTTAATCGGGCAGGTCCTGGCGAACCTAGCGACAAAACTAAAGCCATTATTGCTAAGTGCCGTTTCGTAAAACCGTTCCTGGTTGGAGACGGACTAAAGAATATTACTGTCAAGAAGGGTCAGACTGTACGCTTTGATATTAAGTACGACGGTGAACCCGAACCAACAGCCACATGGGTGAAGAACTCTGATAACCTCAAGTTTGATAATCAGCGTATATGCCTTGAACAGTTGGAACGCAACTCATCCATAACGATTAAGAAAGCCGTCCGCAAGGATACTGGCAAATACAAGCTGGTGCTAACAAACAGCTCAGGTACAATTGAGTCTGAAGCTCAAGTTGTGGTCCTGGATCGCCCATTAGCTCCTGGAGGGCCATTTGAGCCAGATGAGGTGCGTGCTCACCACATCAAAATGAAGTGGAAGCGTCCCGAAGATGACGGTGGTTGTGAAATCACTGGCTATGCGCTTGAGCGTATGGACGAAGAAACTGGTCGTTGGATACCAGCTGGTGAAGTGGGTCCCGAAGAGACATCTTTCGACTTTAAGGGCTTGACTCCCAACAAGAAGTACAAGTTCCGCGTTAAAGCCATTAACAAGGAGGGCGAGTCTGAGCCGCTGGAGACAACAGATGCAATTGTAGCTAAGAATCCATACGACCCACCAAGCCCGCCAGCACAGCCAGTTATCGACGATTACGATAATAAGAGTGTCCTGCTTAAATGGAAGAGACCACCATCCGATGGTGGCCGACCCATTACCCATTATGTTGTCGAAATGAAGGACAAATTCTCGCCAACTTGGAGTGAGGTTGCAAAGACAGAGGACCCTACACCCGAGTGCAAGGTGGAGGGACTTAAGGAAAAAATGGTTTATCAGTTCCGCGTACGCGCAGTTAACAAAGCCGGACCCTCAGAGCCATCTCAGCCAACTGACAATCATTTGTGCAAGCACAGAAACCGTGAGTATCTACCGGCATCTTTCACTTCTTTAGATATGCTAGATAGCACCATTAAATAATATTGCTTTTGGCTTTGGCTTAACATGCATTGTAAATAGGGGCTAACGCAAACATATTGCTTTCAGAATAATCGAGTTTCTACTTATCAACAGCAAAAGGATTCATCCATGAACTCAAAGAATTAATATTTCATAGCTCATTGTGTCCCAATCTAATCGAGAAATTCATGTTTCTGTACGTTGTCCCATCGTCTTATCCATTCACATTTTTATTTTTTAGCGAAAAGTAACCAAGACGTGCCTCATTGAATCGAATTTATCTATAGTCTAATCTATATATTTTATATATAGATATTTCTACTATCGATTTTAAAAGCTTACCGCCTTCAGCTCGCTCTGGCATAAGTGTTTCTTAATTCATTTCACAGCAAATTGTATCAGCTTCAATGCTCACCCATATTGCTAATTGCGTACGTAGATTTGGCCTTAACCCCCCTAACAATGTTTACATGGAAAGAAACTAAACCCTTTCGGCCTTTTTGGCTGTGGATGTATTTTTGTCATTGCACTTGTAGTGAAGCCTCAAATTGATAGATCTACATTCAAACGGGTCACCATTAAGACCGGTCGTACCCATAAGTGGTCGGTGGATGTTATTGGAGAACCTGTTCCCGAATTGCACTGGAGCTGGCGAGATGATGTTCCATTGACTACTGGAGACCGCATTAAGATAGAGAATGTCGACTATCACACTGACTTTGTCATCAGCAATGCGGTGCGCAAGGACAGTGGATTCTATAAGTTAAAGGCTGAGAACCGTAACGGCGTTGACCAAGAAACCGTGGAACTGGTGGTGCTCGGAAAGCCTAGCTCTCCGAAGGGACCCCTTGCAGTAAGCGATGTGACTGCCACTGGTTGCAAACTGCAATGGAAGAAGCCAGAGGACGACGGTGGAGTTCCAATTAAGGAATATGTTGTCGAAAAAATGGACACTGCCACAGGCAAGTGGATCCGTGTTGGACGATCTCCGGGTGAAAAGGAGCCACCGAGCTTCGATGTCACAGGTTTGAATCCAGGTTCTGAATACATGTTCCGAGTGTCAGCAGTTAACGAGGAGGGCGAGTCAGAGCCACTCACCACACTGGTAGGAGTCGTCGCCAAAGATCCGTTCGACGAGCCTAATAAGCCAGGCACTCCTGAAGTCACTGACTACGATAATCAGAGCGTAAGCCTAAAATGGACTGCACCCAAGAATGATGGTGGTGCACCCATACAGAAATACATTATTGAAAAGAAGGACAAAAACAAGCCGGACTGGGAAAAGGCTCTGGAGATACCCGGAGACCAATTGGAGGCTACCGTGGCTGGGTTACAGGAATATGGCGAATACCAGTTCCGTGTGATTGCTGTTAACAAGGCTGGCCCATCGCCTCCATCAGACGCAAGCGCCCCACAGATTGTTAAATACAAGAAATGTGAGTTACCCAATTAAAGCAATAGCAAAATTTCTAGATTGAACTGATTATTGTATGAATTATTTTTGCAGTGAAACCACGCATCGATAGAACCAATTTGAAACCACTTTTAATCCGAGCTGGCAAACCTATCAAATACGATGTAAATGTTCGCGGTGAACCACCACCAACTATTACATGGTATCAAAACGATACGGAGCTTAAGCCAGAGGAACTGCCTAGCAGCAGTGAAATTAAAAATATCCCATACAATACCAAAATTTCAATTATTGACACTGTCCGTAAAAATACTGGAATCTATAAAATCCGTGCGGTAAACGAGCATGGAGAGGATGAAGCAACTGTCGAAGTAAATGTACTGGCACCACCGGGCAAACCAAAGGGTCCCTTGGCTGTGAAAGATATCACCAAGGATAGCTGCAAACTGAAATGGCAGAAGCCCGAAGATGACGGTGGCAAGCCAATTACCGCCTACCAAGTCGAGAAGTTCGACAAGAAGCAAGGTAGATGGGTACCTGTCGGTCGTACTGCTGGCAATGATACCGAATTTGATGTCAAGGGTCTTCAGGAAGGCCATGAATATCAGTTTCGGGTCAAGGCCATCAATGAAGAGGGCGAATCGGAACCTCTCGAGACCGATGGCAGCATAATCGCGAAGAATCCTTATGATGCTGCCAGTAAGCCAGGCACACCCAATATTGAGGATTACAATGAGCATATGGTTAAGTTGAAGTGGGAGCCGCCCAAGGACAATGGCGGTGCTCCAATTACTGGTTACATCATCGAGAAGAAGGATAAGTTCTCTCCCATTTGGGATGAGGTTCTTACCACAGATGTAAGCAAAAGTCTTCTATGTTTCAGAGCATCAATGAAAAATGAGTACTCTTTCCCTACAGACACCTGCTCCAGAGGCAACCGTTGAAGGACTTACCGAGGGCAATGTGTACCAATTCCGTGTAAGGGCGATTAATAAGGCTGGTCCCAGTGACCCTAGCGATGCAACTGAACCTCACTTAGCGAAGCCCAGAAACCGTAAGATAATGTTATTTATTTTCAAAAAGCTTGGAAGCCAACATTATGATTATAATTTAACGCCATTATTTATTAATATATAATTCTTATTTTGATTATAATTATATTTTTTTCACAATTGCCTCGTATGTCAAGTTAAAGCCAAAGCCAAATACCCAATGCTATTTATGGGTGCTCGTTAAATCAGTTTTTTCATTACCACGAATAATAACACGAATCTGTCATCATTGTAGTTAAGCCATCTATTAACCGCGAAAAAATGAAGCCTATCAAGGTGCGGGCTGGTCAAACGGTCAAGTTTGATGTTGACGTCAAAGGCGAGCCTGCACCAACACTTACCTGGTTCTTCAAGGAGAAGGAGGTAACGCCCACAGGCCAAGCAAGATTGGACAACGAAGATTACAACACTAAGCTCACCCTACTGGACACAACTCGCAGAGAAAACGGTGTTTACAAGCTACGCGCAGAGAACATCAACGGAGTGGACGAGGCGGAGGTTGAGGTCACCATTTTGGACAAACCATCAAAGCCAGAAGGACCGTTGGAAGTCTCTGATGTACACAAGGAAGGCTGCAAACTGAAGTGGAAGAAGCCCAAGGACGATGGTGGTGTACCTATTACAGGATATGTGGTTGAAAAGATGGACACAGCAACTGGAAAATGGGTGCCAGCTGGATCTGTGGATCCTGAGAAAACCGAAATTGATGTTAAGGGCTTGGATCCAAACCACCGCTATCAATTTAGAGTAAAGGCCGTGAATGAAGAGGGCGAATCTGAACCTTTGGAAACCGACTCCGCAATTACTGCCAAGAATCCATTTGATGTCTCTGCCCCACCTGGCTTGCCAGAGCTTGAAGATTGGGATGAGCATCATGTGAAATTGAAGTGGGAGCCTCCGATTCGTGATGGCGGCTCTCCCATTACCAACTACATTATCGAAGTTATGGACAAAGACTCAGGCGAGTTTGTCAAGGCAGCCGAGACTGACGGTCCAATTTGTAAGGGTGTTGTCAAGAAGCTGGAAGAAGGTCAGCAATACAAGTTCCGTGTACGGGCAGTCAACAAGGCAGGTCCCTCGGATCCATCCGAACAAACGAATTGGCACACGGCGAAACCCCGTTTCCGTAAGTTTTCGAGAAATACTCTTACTCCCTCATCGCTCAGTTCTAACTCGTGATACACATTGTTTTTCCTTTCAGTGAAGCCACATATTGATCGCACCAACCTCAAGCCGGTTATTGTAAAGGCTGGACTATCCGTCAGTTTAGACATCAACATTAAAGGCGAACCAGCTCCTAAAGTGGAATGGTTCTTTAATGGATCTCAGTTGGTTAGCGACGAGGAAGGCATTAAGATTGATAACGTTGACTACAACACCAAATTCTTTGTAATGCGGGCCAAGCGGCCACAAAGTGGTAAATACACAATCAAGGCCACCAATGAAGTTGGCGAAGATGAAGCAGAACTGGAGGTTACCGTGTTGGGCAAACCTGGAAAGCCAAAGGGTCCCTTGCAGGTGAATGATATCACCAAGCACAGTTGCAAGCTGAAGTGGGAAAAGCCAGAAGATGATGGCGGTGCTCCAATTGACTACTATGAAATCGAAAAGCTGGATCCGCACACTGGCCAATGGCTACCTTGTGGAAAGAGCTCTGAACCTGAGGCTAAGGTCATCGGACTGCATGAAGGTAAGCCCTACAAGTTCCGTGTTAGGGCCGTCAATAAGGAGGGCGAGTCTGAAGATTTGGAAACAGATAAGCCAATTATCGCCAAGAATCCATTCGATGAGCCAGACAAGCCTGGACGCCCAGAGCCCACAAATTGGGACAAAGACTTTGTCGATCTGGCTTGGGACCCACCCAAAAATGATGGTGGCGCTCCAATCCAAAAATACATTATTCAAATGCGCGACAAGTCAGGACGTGCTTGGGTTGATGCCGCAACTGTTCCTGGAGATAAGACCAAGGGAACCGTGACTGGCGTGGAAGAAGGCCATGAGTACGAGTTCCGTATTGTGGCCGTTAACAAGGCTGGTCCTAGTGAGCCAAGTGATGTTTCCAAGTCCGTGGTTGCCAAGCCGCGTTTCCTCAAGCCGCACATTGATCGAAAGAACTTACAGAAGAAAATCATGCGCAGTGGTCAAATGCTGCATATGGATGCTGCTGTAAAGGCCGAACCGCCAGCGAAAATCACCTGGACTTATAATGGAGCGGAGATTAAGACCTCCGACAAAATTAAAATCGAAAACGAGGACTACAAGACCACATTCATAATGCCAAAGGTGAAGCGAGCCGATCGCGGAACATACATTGTTACCGCCAAAAATGATTCGGGAACAGATACCGTCGAGGTAGAGTTGGAGGTGCTTTGCAAGCCAAGCAAGCCCAAGGGTCCGTTGGCTGTCTCTGATGTTACCGCTGAAGGAGTTCACCTTAAATGGGAGAAACCCGATGATGATGGCGGCGAGCCAATTGAACACTACGTTGTGGAGCGTATGGACACAGAGACTGGACGATGGGTTCCAGTTCTTACTACCAAGGAACCAGAAGCTGATGTTACCGGTCTAACCGAAGGCAAAGAGTACCTGTTCCGTGTTAAGGCTGTGAACAGCGAGGGTGAGTCGGAACCTTTGGTAACTGACACCCCTACAACAGCCAAAAATCCCTACGATGCCGCCGATACTCCCGGCAAACCGCAGATCACCGATTGGTCAGCAAACCATGCCGATCTCAAGTGGCGTGCACCTGAAGACGATGGCGGTGCACCAATTACTGGCTATATAGTTGAAAAGAAGGATAACAATACTGGCAAATGGCAAAAGGTGTTGGAAACGAACACACCAGATACAAAAGCTCGTGTCAACGATCTAATCGAAGGTACGAAGTATCAGTTCCGTGTCAAGGCCGTCAACAAGGCTGGTCAGAGTAAACCGTCAGAGCCTTCCGATCAGATGACAGCTAAGGATCGATTTGCTCCACCCAAAATTGACAGAACCAACATCAAGGATATCACAATCAAGGCTGGCCAGCACATTCGCTATGACATTAAGGTCTCTGGCGAGCCGCCAGCAACCAAGACTTGGTTCCACAATAAGGCTCGCCTTGAGGGAGATGACAGTGACTATAATATCGACCTGGAGTCCTATCGCACCAAATTGGCAGTACCATTCGCCAAGCGCTTGCACACCGGCAAGTACACACTCAAAGCCGAAAACGAGTCGGGACATGATGAAGCCTCGTTTGAAGTTACTGTGCTTGACAAGCCAGGAGCCCCCGAAGGACCCCTGCGTGTTACGGATGTTCACAAGGAAGGCTGCAAGCTAAAGTGGAATGCCCCTCTGGACGATGGCGGCTTGCCTATCGAACATTACATTGTAGAGAAAATGGATGTCGAGACCGGCCGTTGGTTACCCTCTGGTCGCTTCAAGGAACCATTTGCGGAACTAAACAATTTGGAACCCGGACATGAGTATAAATTCCGCGTTCTGGCTGTCAACACAGAAGGAGAGTCCGAACCACTTAATGGCGAGCAGTCCATCGTGGCTAAGAATCCGTTCGACGAGCCCGGAAAGCCAGGAACCCCTGAAGCTGTGGATTGGGACAAGGATCGTGTTGATTTGGTATGGCGTCCACCATTGAACGATGGCGGTTCGCCAATTACCGGATATGTGGTAGAAAAACGTGAGAAAGGCACTGACAAATGGATTAAGGGTGCCGAAGTACCCGTTCCAGCACTTGGCGAAGAATGCAAAGCCACAGTTCCGAATCTAAACGAAAATTGCGAGTATGAGTTCAGGGTTAAAGCCATTAATGCGGCTGGTCCAGGTGAACCTTCTGATGCCAGCAAATCTGTCATCACTAAGCCAAGAAAACGTATGTATTGAGGATCTTTGATTTAAAAAAGTTTTAAAGTGAATTGATTTCTTTTTTGTTATTTCCTATCTGACAGTTGCTCCGAAAATCGATCGCAGGAATATTCGAACATACAATGTCAAGGCTGGAGAACCGTTGTTCCTGGACATCAGTGTGACAGGAGAACCCGCTCCAGAAGTTACATGGACTCAAAATGGCAAATCTTTGCAATCTGCTACACGAGTAGAAAACGTTCCTTACAACACCAAATACGTCAACAATAATCCCGAGCGAAAGGATACTGGTCTCTATAAAATTGTTGCTCATAATCTGTATGGTCAGGATCAAGTGGAGTTCCAGATTAATATTATAAGTGGGTACTTTCAACTAGACGTTTGCGACAGGCTGTTACATTTCTTTTCATTTCAGCTAAGCCCGGCAAACCAGAAGGCCCATTGGAAGTATCTGATATTCACAAGGACGGGTGCAAACTTAAGTGGAAGAAACCCAAGGATGATGGTGGTGAACCCATCGAGAGTTATCTGGTGGAGAAATTTGATCCTGATACTGGAATTTGGTTGCCTGTTGGCAAGAGCGATGTTCCAGAATTTACAGTTGACGGCCTTGTGCCCGGACACGAATACAAATTCCGCGTGAAGGCAGTGAATAAGGAGGGCGAATCTGAGCCTTTGGAGACATTGGGTACAATTGTTGCCAAAGATCCATTCAGTAAGTGTAAAGTAATGACTTGTTATACCCCCATATTCTAACAATATTACTTCCATTAGCTGAACCATCTAAGCCGGGAGCACCGGAACCAACAGATTGGTCTGCCAACAAGGTTGAACTTGCTTGGTCAGAGCCAGCAAGTGATGGCGGTTCGCCCATTACTGGCTATATTATTGAAGTAAAAGATAAGTACAGTCCACTGTGGGAGAAGGCCTTGGAAACTGATTCACCGACTCCTGTGGCTACTGTTAATGGACTAATCGAAGGCAATGAATATCAGTTCAGAGTAATTGCATTGAACAAAGGTGGCCAATCAGAACCCTCCGATGCCAGCAAGACGTTTACAGCGAAGCCTCGCTACCTAGCTCCTAAGATAGACCGAAGAAATCTTCGCGATATTACCATATCGGCAGGATCTGCTCTTAAGTTAGACGCGAATATCACAGGTGAACCAGCACCCAAGGTGGAATGGAAGTTTTCAAACTATCCTCTGCAGACTGGCAAGAATGTTACCATCGAAACACCCGACTATTATACCAAATTGGTTATTCGTCCAACGGAACGTGGAGACTCAGGGGAATATTTGGTCACCGCCACCAACAGCTCTGGCAAAGACAGTGTACTAATAAATGTGGTTATTACGGACAAGCCGACTCCTCCGAACGGACCTCTTCAGATCTCTGATGTGCATAAGGAGGGATGCCACCTCAAATGGAAACGACCCAGCGATGATGGTGGTACTCCTATCGAATACTTCCAGATTGATAAGTTGGATCCGGAGACGGGTTGCTGGACTCCATGCGCCCGTTCATCTGAACCTCAAGCAGATGTAACCGGACTTACGCCCGGAAACGAGTACAAATTCCGAGTATCTGCCGTTAATGCAGAAGGTGAATCCCAACCACTTGTTGGCGACGAAACAATCGTAGCCAAAAATCCATTCGATGAGCCCGGTAAACCAGAGAATCTACGAGCAACTGATTGGGACAAGGATCACATTGACTTGGCCTGGACTCCACCTCTTTCTGATGGTGGATCTCCGATTACTGGCTATTTGATCGAAAAGAAAGACAAATATGGCCAATGGGAGAAAACTCTTGAAGTGCCGGCTGACCAGTGCAAGGCCACTGTGCCTGATTTAATTGAGGGTCAGGCTTACGAATTCCGAGTCAGCGCTGTTAATGCTGCTGGCCCTGGTGAGCCCTCGGATGCAACAGCGCCAATTGTGGCCAAGTCTCGTAACAAGCCCCCACTAATTGATCGATCCAACTTAATAGAGGTGCGTATTAAGGCTGGCCAAGCTTTCACATTTGATTGTAAGGTGTCCGGTGAGCCAGCACCGAAGACGAAATGGTTGCTCAAAAAGAAAGAAGTATACACAAAGGACAATGTTAAGGTCACTCATGTGGATTACAACACCAAGATAAAGGTCTCAAATGCCACTCGCGCTGATTCTGGCCTCTACACCGTTCACGCCGAAAACGCCAATGGTGAGGACAGTGCGGACGTTAAGGTGACCGTCATTGACAAACCATCTCCGCCCAACGGACCACTGAAGGTTGACGATGTGCACGCCGAGGGCTGCACCCTTCATTGGAATCCTCCCGACGATGATGGCGGCCAACCAATTGACAGCTATGTTGTTGAGAAACTTGATGAAATATCTGGCCGATGGGTGCCTGCAGGTGAGACTGATGGACCAACAACCGACCTTAAGATCAAGGGTTTGACCCCAGGACACAAGTATAAATTCAGAGTGCGTGCCAAGAATCGGCAAGGACTCTCAGATCCCCTTACCACGCCACATTCAACAGAAGCTAAAAATCCGTACGACGAGCCCACCAAGCCCGGTACTCCTGCTATCAAGGACTTTGACAAGGACTTTGTTGACTTGGAATGGACTAGGCCAGAAAGTGACGGTGGCTCACCTATCAGTGGTTACATTATTGAGAAGCGTGACAAATATGCACCAGACTGGGAAAAATGCGCTGAAGTTGAAGGCGACGTTACGACCGGTCATGTGCCTGACTTGATTGAAGGTGTTAAATATGAATTCCGCGTTAGGGCTGTGAACAAGGCCGGCCCAGGCGTTCCTAGCGATGCCACTGAACCTCACGTGGCGAGAGCCAAAAACCTAGCCCCCAAGATTGACCGCAACTTTATGCTTGATATCAAGATTAAGGCAGGCAACGTCTTTGAATTCGACGTGCCAGTAACTGGAGAACCAATTCCCAGCAAGGAATGGTCCCACGAAGACAACATGGTTATTAACACAGATCGCGTCAAAATATCCAATTTCGACGACCGCACAAAGTTGCGTATCCTTGATGCCAAACGAGCTGATACCGGAGCTTACACCTTGGTTGCCCGCAACATCAATGGTGTCGACAAACACACCGTTAAGGTAACAGTCCTAGACGTCCCGACGGTGCCAGAAGGTCCGATTCGCCACAATGATGTCACCAAGAACTCGGTTCAACTGAGTTGGAGACCTCCCAGGGATGATGGAGGCTCTGAAATCACTCATTATATTGTCGAGAAGATGGACAACGAGGCGATGCGCTGGGTTCCAGTTGGAGAATGTGCTGGTACCGAAATCCGTGCTGACAATCTCATTGAAAATCACGATTATAACTTTAGAGTACGAGCTGTAAATAAGCAAGGCCAGTCGCAACCATTGACTACGACCCAAGCAATTACAGCAAAGGATCCGTACTCCCATCCTGATAAACCAGGTCAGCCACAAGCCGTTGATTGGGGCAAAGATTTTGTCGACTTGGAATGGGCAGCACCCAAGCGTGATGGTGGTGCACCTATTACATCATATATCGTCGAAAAGAGGCCAAAGTTCGGTCAATGGGAGCGTGCGGCAGTCATACCTGGAGATGAACGAAAGGCCCACATACCTGATTTGACTGATGGAGGAGAATACGACTTCCGCGTCATTGCCGTGAACCGTGGCGGACCAAGTGATCCTTCGGATCCTTCCGGCACAATTATTTGCAAGCCCCGTTTCTTGGCGCCATTCTTTGACAAATCACTGCTTAATGATATCACGGTGCATGCCGGCAAGCGTTTAGGCTGGACTTTACCAATCGAAGCCTCACCTAGACCCTCTATTAAATGGCTGTACAATGGCAAAGAAATCGAACAGAATGCACGCGCCGAGTGGAATCTATTCCAAAACGAACTTACCTTTGAAATACCGTCGGCGCTGAGAAGCGACGAAGGCCGCTACACCTTGATATTGAAAAACGAACATGGTTCATTTGATGCATCCGCACATGCAACTGTTCTGGACCGTCCATCAGCTCCAAAGGGCCCGCTAGATATTTCGAAGATCACAAGGGATGGCTGCCATTTGGCGTGGCATATTCCCGATGATGATGGTGGCTCACCCATATTGCACTATATTATCGAGAAAATGGACTTATCCAGAGGTACGTGGTCTGATGCTGGAATGAGCACGCATCCGATTCATGATGTAACACGACTTGTCCACCGTAAGGAGTACTTGTTCCGTGTGAAAGCTGTGAACGCAATTGGAGAATCAGAACCACTAGAGGCATCGAAGAGTATAATTGCCAAGAATGAGTTTGATGAGCCCGATGCACCAGGCAAACCAAATGTCACTGACTGGGACCGCGATCATGTTGACCTGCAATGGGCAGCGCCTAAATCAGATGGTGGTGCTCCGATCACCGAATACATTATCCAGAAGAAGGAAAAGGGCAGTCCCTATTGGACAAATGTTTTGCACGTGCCGCCTAATAAAACAGCAGCTACAGTTCCAGAACTTGTCGAGGGACAGGAGTATGAGTTCAGGGTGATTGCTGTTAACCAAGCCGGCCAATCTGAGCCATCTGAACCATCCGACATGATTATGGCTAAGCCTCGCTATCTGGGACCAAAGATAATAACGCCTCTCAAAGAGGTTCGCATCAAGGCTGGACTTATATTCCATGTCGATATCGATTTTATTGGCGAACCAGCGCCCGAAGCGATCTGGACCCATAAGAACAATACATTAAAATCGAACGATAGGTCAACCATAACTTCAATTGGGCATCACACGGTTGTTCATACCGTGAACTGCCAACGCTCCGACTCGGGCATCTACCACCTGTTACTACGTAACGACTCTGGTATAGATGAAGGAAGCTTTGAACTCATCGTGCTCGATCGCCCCGGACCACCGGAGGGTCCACTGGAATATGAAGAAATTACAGCTAATTCAGTCACTGTATCATGGAAGCCACCCAAGGATAATGGCGGCTCAGAAATATCTTCCTATGTTATTGAGAAACGCGACCTGACCCACGGTGGTGGTTGGGTTCCAGCTGTAAACTATGTCAATGCCAAATATAACCATGCTGTTGTACCACGACTACTGGAAGGCACCAAATACGAGTTCAGAGTCATGGCAGAAAACCTTCAGGGACGTTCCGATCCTCTGACCTCAGACTCACCCGTTGTGGCCAAAAATCAGTACACTGTCCCTGGATCTCCTGGCAAGCCGGAGGTATCCGACAGCGACAAAGATCACATTACGTTCAAGTGGAAACAGCCTATTAGCAATGGAGGCTCCCCCATTCTGGGTTACGATATTGAGCGACGCGATGTTAACACAGGCCGCTGGATTAAAATCAATGGTGAACCTGTTCCAACCACGGAGTACAACGACGAGCGAGTATCCCCGAACCATCAGTATCAATATAGAGTATCTGCTGTCAATGCAGCCGGAAGCAGCAAGCCTTCGGAGCCATCAGCTGTCTTCGACGCTCGCCCCTTACGGGAGAAGCCGCGATTGCATCTTGACGGCTTGGTGGGTAGACGCATCAAAGTTCGTGCTGGAGAGCCAGTTAACGTTAATATTCCGATTTCTGGTGCCCCAACTCCCACAATTGAGTGGAAGCGCGGTGACACAAAACTGCCGGAGAGCAAACGTGTTTCATACGATACGAACTCTGAACGTACCATATTCCGCATTGATGATTCAAACAGGAAGGACGGTGGCAAGTACACAGTTACAGCCACGAATGAGTTCGGCAAGGATACTGCCGATATTGAAGTTATCGTTGTAGACAAACCATCCCCACCGGAGGGACCATTAACTTATACAGATACAGCACCCGACCACATTTCATTGCAATGGAATCCACCTAAAGATGATGGTGGAAGTGAAATTAGCGGATATGTTATTGAATTCAGCGAGTTCGGAGTGGATGACTGGAAACCAGTGCCCGGCTATTGTCCGAAAACAAATTATACTGTCAAGGGACTTACTGAAGGAAAGAAATATGTATTCCGTGTTAGGGCTGAAAACATTTACGGTGTATCTGATGCTCTAGAAGGTAAGCCCGTGGTGGCGAAATCTCCATTTGATCCACCAGGAGAACCCTCTCAGCCACAAGTGGTCGCATATACGCCAAATTCAGCCAGTTTGGAGTGGCATCCACCAGAGTATTGTGGTGGCAAACCGATTTCCGGCTATATTGTTGAACGTCGCGAACGCGGAGGCGAATGGATTAAGTGCAACAACTATCCTACACCAAATACAAGCTATACAGTGCCCGATCTGCGTGAAGGAGCGCGTTATGAATTCCGCGTAACTGCGGTTAATGAAGCCGGCCCTGGCAAACCATCCAAGCCATCGGAACCAATGACTGCGGAACTACAACGCTATCGCCCGGATCCACCAGAACCACCAAAGCCCGATCGCATCACCAAGGACAGTGTTACTCTGTCTTGGCGCCCACCGCGTAACGACGGCAAGTCTAAAATTAAGGGCTACTACATTGAGGTCCGACCCAAAAACTCCAAGGATTGGACTCCAGTCAATGACTTACCAATTAATTCGACAGTATACACTGTGCCCAATCTTAAAGAAGGCGAAGAGTATTCGTTCCGCGTTATCGCAGAAAACGATGTTGGACGCTCGAATCCTTCAAAGCCATCACAGCCCATTACAATCGAAGAACAGCCTAACAAACCCTGCATGGATTTGGGTGGAGTACGAGACATCATCTGCCGTGCTGGTGACGATTTCAGCATTCATGTTCCATATGTGGCCTTCCCGAAGCCTACTGCTTTCTGGTACTCCAACGATACTGTGCTCGATGATGATAATCGTGTCCACCAGCATTTAACCGATGAAGCAGCATCGTTCGTGGTAAAGAACTCGAAGCGTTCTGATTCCGGACAATATCGCCTACAACTGAAGAATCCTCATGGTTTTGATACTGCCACAATCAACGTTAAAGTTTTGGATAGACCTAATCCTCCTACCAATTTGCGTGCCGATGAATTCGCTGGTGATTCACTCACCTTGTATTGGAATCCACCAAGAGACGATGGCGGCTCGCCTATTCAAAACTACATTGTCGAAAAGAAAGAAGCACGTTCATCTACATGGACTAAGGTCAGTAGTTTCTGCACCGTTCCATTTATACGTGTTCGCAACCTGACCATAAACAAAGAGTACGACTTCCGCGTAATTGCGGAGAACAAATACGGTCAATCAGACCCAGCTAATACATCAGAGCCTATTCGAGCCAGACATCCATTTGATGTACCCAATGCTCCAGGCATACCCCGTGGCATTGATTCCACCGAGGATAGCATCACCATTGCTTGGTCTAAACCCAAGCATGATGGTGGCTCTCCAATAACTGGATACGTTATCGAGAAACGTTTGTTGAGTGAGGATAAATGGACAAAGGCCACTCACGCGCTCTGCCCAGATTTGACCTGCAAGATACCAAACCTGATCGAAAATGCTGAGTATGAGTTTAGAGTAGCCGCTGTTAATGCTGCTGGACAATCGCCGTTCAGTGCATCCAGTGACTTAATCTATTGCCGTCGTCCCCCGCATGCGCCCAAGATAACATCTGATCTCTCCATACGCGATATGACAGTTATAGCCGGAGAGGAGTTCCACATTACTGTGCCTTATCACGCCAATCCTCGACCAACCCCATCGTGGAACTTGAACGGCGTTGAAGTGGTTCCCGATGAGCGTATTCGCTTCGATACCGATGACTATACCTCAGTGTACTACAATAAGTCTGCAAAACGTTCAGAGACTGGTTCGTACACTATTACTCTTACAAACAACAAAGGTTCGGACACCGCATCGTGCCACGTTACCGTCGTGGATAGGCCAGGTCCACCACAAGGCCCGCTGAATGCCTACGACATTACACCAGACACATGTACGTTGGCATGGAAGACTCCTCTTGACGATGGCGGATCTCCAATCACCAATTATGTGGTTGAGAAACTTGACACGAGTGGAACTTGGGTTAAGGTAAGCAGCTTTGTGCGTAATACTCATTACGATGTGATGGGACTGGAACCCAATCACAAATATCATTTCCGAGTACGTGCAGAGAACCAGTATGGTCTATCAGATCCTCTGGAAATGCCCGATCCTATTGTGGCCAAGCACCAGTTCACAGTACCAGATGAACCGGGACAACCTAAGGTTATCGACTGGGACTCTGGTAACGTTACCTTGATTTGGACACGCCCCGCCAGTGATGGTGGCTCTCGCATTCAAGGCTACCAGATCGAGTACCGTGACATAGTGAATGACTCTTCCTGGAACACATACGAGTACTTAATCAAGGACACTAAATATCAACTGTACAACCTGACAAACGGATCTGAATATGAATTCCGCATCAAGGCAAAGAATGCAGCCGGTTTCAGCAAGCCATCATTGCCTTCCCTCAGATTCAAGTTAAAGGGCAAATTCAATGTGCCTTCCCCACCGGGAACACCACAAGTGACCAAGGTTGGCAAAAACTACGTCGACTTGAAATGGGAGAAGCCTTTGAGTGACGGTGGTTCCCGTATCACTGGTTACATCATTGAACGCAGAGACATCGGCGGTGCCGTCTGGGTTAAGTGCAACGACTATAATGTTATGGACACCGAATACACTGTGATTAACTTAATAGAAATGGGCGACTACGAATTCCGTGTGTTTGCGGTAAATGCCGCCGGACGCTCGGAGCCGAGCTTGTGCACCATGCCCATTAAAGTGTGTGAAGTGTTGGGCGGCGAGAAACCAGATTGGATTACCCGATTGCAAGACAGAGTCGCTCCATGCGGCAAAGATTTCACATTGCAGTGTGCTGCATCTGGCAAACCTGCCCCCACAGCTAGATGGTTGCGCAATGGAAAGGAAATCCAAATGGGAGGTGGTCGCATAACCTGCGATGCCAAGGATGGAGTCTTTAGGCTGCACATTTCCAATGTACAGGCTGGTGACGATGGTGACTACACGTGCGAGGCTATCAATTCGCTTGGATTCGTGCACACGTCGGGCTACCTAAAGATTGGTTCCCCACCGATCATCAACAAATGCCCCAGCGAGTTGTACTTACCGGAAGGCGATAACACAAAGATCAAGGTCTACTACTCTGGTGACCAACCACTGAATGTCAAAATAACAAAGAACAATGAAGTCATCTCGGACAACGCAGATGAATCCCATTTCAAGTACACGGTCTTCGATGACTATGTGGCTATATTCATCCGTGATATTGTCAAGAGTGACGCCGGTCAGTACCAAATTCAATTCACCAATGATTCAGGATCTGCCACAGGCCAGTTCGACGTCCGCATTACCGGCCTGCCCTCGGCCCCAGTTGGACCGATGGGCGTTTCCCATATCAATAAGCACTCATGCACTCTGGCATGGCGTCCACCTACCTATGATGGTGGCCTGCGAGTGACGCACTATGTGGTCGAGCGCAAGGATGTATCCTCACCTCACTGGATAACGGTATCAAGCACCTGCAAAGATACATCGTTCAATGTACAAGGACTTATCGAGAACCAGGAGTACATATTCCGCGTGATGGCTGTTAATGAGAACGGCATGGGTCCGCCACTTGAGGGATTGAATCCCATCCGCGCTAAGGCGCCGATAGATCCACCCTCACCCCCAGGCATTCCAGAAATTACTGAGATCGGCGGCGACTTTGTGCATTTGGAATGGAGCAAGCCGGAATCGGATGGCGGTGCTCACATTCAAGGCTACTGGATCGACAAGCGAGAGGTTGGCAGCGAGACATGGCAGCGTGTCAACGCTATCATCTCCGCTGCTAATCAGATCAACTGCCCCAATCTGATCGAAGGCCGGCAATATGAGTTCCGGGTCTTTGCTCAGAATGTGGCAGGCCTATCTAAGGCATCGACCGCGTCCCAAGCGGTCAAGATCATAGATCCAAAGGCGGCAACGCCTCCATTGATTGTGAAACCGCTACGCGATGCCAACTGCATTCAAAATCATAATGCCCAATTCACATGTACAATAACTGGCGTACCAAGGCCAACAATTACCTGGTATAAGGGAGCCCGCGAGATCTCCAACGGTGCCCGCTACCACATGTACTCAGAGGGTGACAATCACTTCCTTAACATTAATGACATTTTTGGTGAGGATGCTGATGAATACGTCTGCCGTGCTGTGAACAAGGCCGGGGCAAAATCCACTCGGGCCGCACTTGCCATTATGAGTAAGTCAATTCGTTTTATTTATCATTTAACTTAATCCTATTTACCTTTCCCAATTTACAGCTGCTCCGAAATTAAACGTTCCGCCACGATTCAGGGACACCGCCTACTTCGATAAGGGCGAGAATGTTGTTATTAAAATTCCCTTCACAGGGTTCCCCAAACCACGCATCCATTGGGTTCGCGAAGGCGAGAACATCGAGTCTGGTGGCCATTATAATGTGGATGTTAAGGAGCGTCACGCTGTCCTGACTATCAGAGACGGCTCCCGCCTGGATTCGGGACCATATAAGATTACGGCAGAGAACGAACTTGGCTCAGACACGGCAATCATCCATGTGCAAATCAGCGATCGCCCGGATCCGCCACGCTTCCCATTAGTAGAAAGCATTGGCACCGACTCACTTTCCTTGAGCTGGAAGGCTCCCGTATGGGATGGCGGCAGTGACATTACAAACTACCTTGTCGAACGCCGAGAGCATCCACTCTCCTCATGGATTCGTGTTGGCAATACTCGTTTCACTTCGATGGCCGTCTCCGGCCTGACGCCTGGAAAGGAGTATGACTTCCGAATCTTTGCCGACAATGTTTACGGTCGTTCGGACTCATCAGAAGTTAGCACATTAATTAAGACAAAGGAATCGATCAAAAAGAAACCAGCCGAACGCAAGTATGAAGTCGATGCGAATGGCAAGAAAATACGTGGAAAGGCCGATGGGCCCATCAAGGATTACGATTCATATGTTTTCGATATCTATTCGAAATTCGTGCCACAGCCAGTGGAAATTTCGCAACAAAGTGTTTATGACAGATATGACATTTTGGAGGAGATCGGAACAGGGGCCTTCGGTGTAGTCCACCGATGCCGCGAGCGCAGCACCGGCAACATTTTCGCTGCCAAGTTTATTCCCGTCTCACATGCCGTTGAGAAGGATCTGATTCGTCGTGAGATCGATATCATGAATCAGTTGCACCATCAGAAGCTCATCAATCTGCACGATGCATTTGAAGACGATGACGAAATGGTTCTCATTCTGGAATTGTGAGTAATCAAAAAACAGCGAGTGACGAAACCAACTATTCTAAATTTCCACTTTTCTCTTTCTTCTCAGCCTATCTGGCGGAGAGCTATTTGAGCGCATTACCGCCGAGAAATACGTGATGACCGAAGCTGAAGTCATCAACTACATGAGACAGATCTGCGAAGGCATCAGGCATATGCATGAGAAGAATATCATTCATCTGGATATCAAACCAGAGAACATTATGTGCCAAACTCGCTCTAGCACGAGTGTGAAGCTAATTGACTTTGGCTTAGCCACTCGTTTGGATCCCAATGAGGTCGTAAAGATCACTACTGGTACAGCCGAGTTTGCCGCCCCCGAAATTGTCAATAGGGAACCAGTTGGCTTCTACACTGACATGTGGGCCACTGGCGTGCTGGCCTATGTTTTGTAAGTATGACCTACAATTAACGGTGTTCGATTGATAATGGTTTTTCCCCTGTTCACAGACTAAGCGGGCTATCGCCATTCGCCGGTGACAACGATGTACAGACTCTGAAGAACGTCAAGGCATGTGACTGGGACTTCGATATAGAAGCATTCAGACACATTTCGGAGGAGGGTAAGGACTTTATTCGCAAGCTTCTCTTGGCGAACAAGGAGAAGCGAATGACTGCACACGAGTGCCTGCTTCATCCCTGGCTAACTGGAGATCACAGCGGCCTGACCCAAAAGATTGCTCGTGATCGCTATCTTGCTTATCGTGACAAGCTGCGCAAGAAGTACGAAGACTTCGAGAAATATCTCCTGCCCATTGGACGATTGTCGGAGTATTCGTCGCTCCGCAAACTACTGATGGAGAAATACAAAATCCATGACGCGGTCTTTGATCGTCGCCAAGCAGCACCCCGCTTTGTCATACGGCCATCATCGCAGTTCTGCTATGAGGGCCAGAGCGTGAAGTTCTACTGCAGGTGCATAGCAATTGCCACGCCCACACTCACTTGGTCGCACAACAATATCGAGTTGCGACAGAGTGTCAAGTTCATGAAACGCTATACCGGCGACGACTACTACTTTATCATTAATCGAGTGAAGCTAGATGACCGTGGCGAGTACATTATTCGTGCTGAGAACCACTATGGTTCTAGAGAGGAGGTCGTCTTTCTCAATGTCCATCCTTTGCCCAAGGAGCAGCCCAGATACCGCACCGAGTCGACGCCAGTGCGCAGGCGCGAGCCTTTGCCATACACCTTCTGGCAGGAAGAGTCCGAGTCGGCACCTAGTTTTACATTCCTTTTGCGTCCACGTGTGATGCAGGCTCGCGACACATGCAAACTCCTGTGTTGCCTCAGTGGCAAGCCTGTGCCCACTGTCAAGTGGTACAAGGACGGACGCGAGCTTAGCAAGTACGAGTATGCCATGACCCACTCAGATGGTGTTGTGACAATGGAAATTATTGACTGCAAGCCATCGGACTCTGGCAAGTACAGTTGCAAGGCAACCAATTGCCATGGAACAGATGAAACAGAATGCGTCGTCATTGTTGAAGGTAAGTAATTACCCCTCCTCTAGTACCTATGGATAGGCATCTGATTTCTGGTTGCGGGATTAAAAACAGCAAATAGAAGTTCGTGAATATCACTAACTTGAGGGATACATTAAAATTGATAGGGCAAATTAAAATATTGTGGCAATTGGCTTATATATGTACATACATACATAGGTACATATTAAGGTCCAATTCTAAAAAATTTAATCGGCCCAAAGGAAACTAACAAAAGACTTTTTTTTGCTGATCAGTATTTGTAATTTTAACCAGATTTTATTTGATTTTTATGTGTTCTGAATCTGAAGGCGTTGAGAAGTCACATTCAGAATTAAATAGTGATAAAGTAGGAGTGCATATTGTTGTAATTCCATACTATGAACTAGCTATACTTAAATTGAATTTAAATATAAAATTAAGCTCGCATCTATAAGATCCGGTACATTATTATTTTTAAATACATCCTTCATCTGCTTTTTACTGTAATAAAAATTCAACATTTCCCTTAGGAGAATGGGTTACGCCTGAACAGGCAGAACTTGCGCACAACTTCCTTTACTCAGGAGGTAATTGACTATAATAAAATGAAACAAATTTAATTCCAATTATTTTATGTACCTACCCAAACCCATCGCATGCTTTTAATACACGAATTCCCAAATGTACAATCGAGTATATCGTATTTGATTATATCTATTTAAGTGCTGTTGAGTCCATTTCCACTTTAATTAACCTGATCCCCAATTTTGTATCCAACTGACTCCTACCTACATACCCTATTCACCCTACGAGTTCAGTGTTTGATTCTAAAAAGAGATTAACTTGCCACGCAGCCTACGAGAAGAAGTCATCTAAATTTTGTTTTCACTTTGTGTCCACCTCTAGATCGGAAGTATATTGAGCAACCCATTAAACCAGCTCCACCGCCGGTTATAACAACCCGCCAGTTCACATCTTCATCATCTTCAACCAACAAAACCGAAACAAAGGCAAGTGATTTATTGAATTGTTCAGATCCTCTCATTTAGATAATTTTGACATCTAAATATATTTATAGGATGGCAATACTACAATCACATCAAGCTCAAGTTCCTCAACCACACAGAATAGCATTTCAGGCAAGAAGAAATATGCAGCCAATAGCTTACAGACACCTGGAAGCCCATCAAGATCTCGTAGTGCCACAAAAGAGCTAATCCGTACGTATTCGTATTCGTATTGTTGTATCCAATTGATATATAATTGACGCTGTCCAATTCGATCTATTGCAGTTCCCCCAGATGATTCCTTAATGTGCAAGCCGGAATTCACGAAACCGCTTCACGATCTGAGCATTCGGGACGGCGAGCAGCTAGTTTTGAGCTGCCACGTTAAGGGCGATCCAGAGCCACAAATCACTTGGTCGAAGAATGGAAAATCCATTGCCTCCTCTGATATCATGGACCTGAAATACAAGAACGGCGTTGCCACACTAACCATCAATGAAGTGTTCCCCGAGGACGAGGGCGTCTTCACATGCACGGCAACGAACTCTATTAGCGCCGTCGAGACCAAATGCAAACTAACTGTGAAACGTATGTAGCCACCATGTGGCCGTCTAAAGATTTAGGAGATTAAAATAACGAGTTTAATACAATTACAGCCTTAGATAAGAATGCCAGCAAGCGTCATGTAGTTGCTAGTGACAAGCCCCCGAAAATTGTCAGCCATCTGGAGTCGCGCTTCGTGAAAGATGGAGATGCGGTAACTTTGGCATGCCGTATCATTGGCCCAGAACATTTTGATGTCGTGTGGCTGCACAATAACAAAGAAATCAAACCCAGCAAGGACTTCCAATACACAAACGAGGCAAACATATACCGCCTGCAAATAGCAGAGATCTTCCCTGAAGATGGCGGTACCTATACCTGTGAGGCCTTCAACGATGCCGGTGAATCCTTCAGTAGCTGTACAATTAATGTCACCGTTCCTGGAGATGATCCCAAGCAGCCGGCATTTACGCAGTTCCCCATTTCCGTTTCGGTTGTCGAGGGCGAAAGCGCCACATTCGAATGCGCCTTGGATGCGGAACTCCTGAACCTTGCATGGCTGAAAGATGGAAAGCCCATTGACGAGACGCGCGCACGCTACTCTTTCACCAAGGACGGCAATCGTTATACTTTCAACATGGCCAAGTGTAACATGGACGACGTTGGACAGTATCAGGCCAAGGCTGTGGCCAAGAAGGGCGAAAGCTTGTGCGCGTTCTCCGTGAATGTGCACAGTGCTGATGCTTAATCTATCAACGACTGTATGAAACTTACCTACTAGATAACTAACGAACTAACTAGACTGCTCATAGCCCATTCGCATACCTGCCCGAGTTGCATACTCATTCATAGTTTTGATATTTTTACGTTTTTATTATGTATAAACTCACTTACAAAACATTGACAACAAGAGAAGAGCAATCCAAATTCAGGTTTGCCGCTTATGTGACTACTGCTAGCATCCTCAACCAACATCAACAACAAATACGATAGTCACATAAGCAGTTTTACCTGGTTTGCATTTTGCCGTAAACGAAAAGAAAACGTGTGCCTGGCGATTGACAAAACAAAAAAACAAAAATAAATAAAAATAAAAACCAACAAATATAATATGCATAAACAAGAAAATAATAATTATGAAATTTAAAAATAAAAAATGAAATAATATGCAATAACCAATTCTTTGATTAATGGGAGTGGTGTATGTGGGCTGATTTCATTGTTGGCTGATCGATTAAAAATGCAATTGAAAATAGTGTATAACTAATTTATTTACAGTTCATATACAACTCACTTACTATTCATTCCAACTTATAAATGTGTATTGAATTATTCAAAAATATATAGTATTAAATTGCCCCAATCTTACTCCATCCAATAGGTTTATGTATTAGGCCATGCTATATCACGTGCACACAGAATTCATTCAAGCACAACATAGGGTAGAACTATCAATGGTTCGTCATTGTACGACGGCAACTGTAAAACTTGGTGCCACTCCTTAAACTGGTGAATTTGAGAACTGCTCGAATCCTTCGCGGACGTCAATTTATCCGATGCGGCAACTGCTCGAATACCAGTTTGGCATTCGGGCCGTATTGATTCCGTGATACCGTGCAAGTTGTTTTGGATACTGCTTTTGTTGTCGCTGGCCAAGACTATGGATGATATATTACTAGTGACGCTCTCACGAATGCTATCGTTAAGGATGGGGCTAGGTACTAGGCTATTTTTAATTACGTCTAAATTATTATTGTTATAGTATAGGTTATTAACATCATCACAATTCTCATTTTGTAGGGATTTCAGCGATGCGATTTGGGGTTTGGGATTCGTTTCCGGTTCATCAGTAAGAGCAGCTGAAGGTAACATTGACCGCGGGGGATTCTCAGCACAAATCGAATTGAAAGACGGCAACAAGCCATTATTGTGTAATGGCAAATTATTGACTGTATCGATCTCGATATTAGTGTCCAAATTAGCAATATCTTCCTTAACAAGATCATCATCACCATTGTCGTTATCGCTTGACGATTCGCAAGGTTCTTCATCTTTATATTTAGCTGCATCTTTGGATGCCGAGGCTTTTATGTCAGTCTCAATATTAATTATATTTGTTTTATGCTTAGCAACTTGAATATTATCTGCTTCGTTGGTTGAACTACTATTGTCCTCCTCTTCACTGTCGCTCGGGATATCGCTATTGTCACTCGAACTACTACTACTACTGTAATCTAAAATTCGCTCCTTTTGACCTAGATTGTTCTGCCTGCATAATTCATCATTAAAGAATAGTTTCCGATGCAGCCTTGTCTCTGACAATGGGGCGCTTTTTTCGGCATTGGAAATGAACAAATGATTAAGCTCTATATCTATAGTGTTCCGAAGTTTTGCGGCTTTCTGAATACGTAAGCGACGTCGACGAAGACGATGCAATCGCCTGCGATAACTACCAATAAAATAAGTCTGTGAAGGTAACAATGGTCGGTTATCTATGATTTCCTCTGCTTTTGCATTTTCTAAAGATGGCTGGGGTGCAGCTTCCACAATTGTTTCGTTATCCATTGCGCTCGATTGTACAGCGGGCTGTGTATTTGGGTCTAACATATTGATAAGGTAGGCCTTCTTTGCAGATCCAGGGACATTCTCCGATCCGGTTATTGGCGAGACTCCGGATATTGAGTTTGGCGAGTTTATTTTACTTGGTGTCTTTTTAATAGTCAATACGATGTGGTTGCTACTGACTCCACAAGCTACAGGCCTTTGTACGATGGCATATTCTTCATCATCACTATTCTCATAATCGTTTTCCAAAACACCATCACCATCACCTTCGCCGTCCCCGTCACCATCAACATCTTCGTCGGCGACAATGCTATCGAAAGTAGTTGTCCCGCTTTGAAAAGAGTCATCATGTTCTTCTTCGCTAGAAGCCGGGCTGTGTGTTTTGCTGGCATTGATATCGTCGCTGAAGCTTACAGTATCGCTGTCCCTCTCTCTGTATCGGTCTTTGTCCTTGTCCTCGTTGTCGCTGCTGTTGTTACTACTACTAATGTTGGAGATTTGCCTTTGACTGGTCACCTTTCCATTAATGGCGATCTTTATTCTCTTGATGCGCGGCTTTTGCTCCTTCTCTCTAGTTTTTCTGCGCTTTTTTCGATTTCGTTCTATCACATATTGGTCAGTTATCTGCTGACTCCTTAATTTCGCATTGATTGTTTGCTGAGTTTTGATTAAACTGGAATTACTGCAGCTACTGCTACAGCGACTATTTTCGCGAAACTCTATTTCGGCATCAGCACCCATCCCCACTTCCAAAGGCAAGACGTCGTCATTAGCCAATTTCAACAGGTTGTAGCTATTTTCGTTTTCCGAGGGACCTCGAAACGACGAATTGTTGTGGATTTCATCATCAATAGAGCCTTCATCAAAACTAGCAACTACTTCAACATTATCCCCGACATTCACATCAACTTGTAGGGGGCTTGGACTACTCCTATTCATTAGCGAAACATTTTCGTTTTTCAATTGCAGAAATGGCAAGTCCGATTCGGATTCCTCCAGTTTGCATGAGATCTCAGGGGACATTGGCTGCATCTTTGATTCCTTGATCCGTCGTCGCTGACGGTTAGCCCGCCGACATGTTGGTAAGCACTTGGCCACACCCAGAAAAGGAGGTAAATATGATTTGAAAGTCTTTATCCTACTAATGCTTCGTGCGAACTTCAGGCCACTGAGGTCTTTTGGAATTCGCTCACATGTCAGTGAACCGTATTTCGGGACAACATCAGCGCCATCGGTTACCGCATACAGTTCCAGACTGCTTATGGAATCCGATGCCGTCTCAACACCATCCCAATTGCCGTTAATATTTGGAACGCAATAATTGTGCAAAGCGTTTATATGAAAATTGGTGACTTTGTTGGTCTGGACAAGGAATCGCTCTTTTGCCAAACAATCAGGGTCCTCGTGAACGGTGAAGATAGGCAGAGGTACAAGAGTCGCTTCAGCGGCTTCTTGATCTACGTCCATCCCTTCCGCGTCGACGGGAGCACCATCAGTGATGCCACTGGTTGCTGTGGTTACATTTGCCGATGTCATTATAGACTTAACATCTTCATTAGCTGCTTCCAAGTCGGCAGTAGGTGGTCGAAGATCCTTAATTATAGACTGCAGGGGATCGTCGTCTTCATCAAAATCCAGGTCGAAAATAGACTTAATCGGCTTCTGTGGAGCAGCTAAAACCGTCTTATCTTCAGCAACATTTCGCTCCAGTTTCTGTGTTGAATCACGACGCGCTTCATCATCCCCTGGCGCTTCATTGCTGTCCGGCCCGGTTGGAGTCACCTTATCGCTATCCAATTGGTCAGCAGATATTGTTTGCTCGGCAGATGGGTCTGCCTCTTCTTCCACTACGATGCAGGTGCATGGCACTATCTGACTCTGATACATTTTCTCCGTATCCCCAACCTTTGGCGGGCTGCCTAGACTGTGAACCAGATGCATCAATTGTGTGGTCACGTCATTACGAGTTTGGTTGGGAAATCCTGTTGTAGCTGAAGGGGTTTGAAGGGAGTTACTATTGCTCTCCAAGGACGATGTTGCTTTGTTCCCCCGTGATTTTTGGCTATCGCGAGATGGCTCCGATGTAATTGTATCGCTATCAGTATTTCCGACATCTGAAAATAAATTTTGAGTTTAACATATATTCGAGTTATATAGGAGTGCTAGTTTAATTATATTACATTTATTTTGTACTTAAAAATGGTAACCTGGTTGAACCCCTTTGGTTAATCAATCACTTTGACTAACCGGAGCTTACTTTGCCCGTCGAAGTTGTATACCGTTGTATACATCTAAAGGTGTCAAAACCGGAAAAAATGTAACCTAAAAACTCAAGCTGCCACATAGAATGTTATTTTGTTGCAAGTTATTCCATTTTGATAAAAGTTTCTAGATTTATAAGTAGATTAATATAAGCGTGAGTCAATTGCAAAGTTTGGTGGTAGTCGCATTGGAGGCAATACAAATGTTTGGGCCAAAATTATCTTTCGACCGATCGTTCCAAATGCATCGTTGAAACTGTACGATAAAATTATCCGATCTTGATAAAAATTTTTGGCACAGTCGTTAATATGTACATATATTAAACTGACAAATATTAATTTTCACAATGGTTTAGAAAATAAAGTAATTGAGAAATAACTTTAAAGCCACAGTTATGCTACCATAGGGCAGCCATATGATATAGTGGTCTGATCCGACATAGAAGCCCACATGCTGCGGTGTAGCTATGAGGTATAGGAGAAGATCGCGTTGATCTGGACGAACGGTCGGAGATAGCCAAATGAACTCGTCTCGACGCTCATCTCGCTGATCAATGATAAATATATATATAATATGCTCGGAGATGCTTTCTTCTATGCGTTGCACACTTCTGACCAAATTTAATATACACATTTTGCAATACAAAAACATAGCCACGCTATCTTTATCGATGCCGAATTTTGTATCCCTATTCAGTTAATTTTCATAAGCAAACCTAGATTTTACTTATGAAACTGGTCAAATGTAGATATCTAAGAACGATTTTACCTCCAAAATGCCCGTGTTCCTCCCAATGACCGATTTCCCTCACCAAAATAAAGAGCAAGGTCCATCACTGCTAAAGGCATATAATTCTATTGTATGCTTGTTTGACAGCAGTTTGTCATTCGAAATTCATCAAATCGGTCAGAACTTTAGAAAAAGGCCTGTTTCTACAAAGTGTGCATCGACCGTTTCTATGCTATTTGTCAGCACTGTCGGTTTGCGTACATACTATGCGAGTGTATATACTTATACAGTACAGTATATAACTGTATATACCCTTCGGACAAAACTATATTTTATTCTATACCTTTTTTGTAAGGATATAAGGATGGTCAGCGGGTTAGCTCCTTCTTTTAACTTTGAATTTCATTTTCTCGGCTCCTAAGGAATTTAATATTAAAAATTTTATCAATTATTTGTTGGTGATTGTATTTAGATGATGACCCGTAATTATTGTCATGTCAGCTTTCGAAGTTTTTTTTACAAGTTCGTTTGAACGAAAAGCCCTCCATCCAAATTCTGGTCAAAAGTTTAGCCCCCGTCTTTCCAAAATCTTTCATATTATAGTTAGACATGTGTATTGTTTGAAGAAGTTGCAGATCTAGCTAATCTAAGATAAACCAAAAAGTTTTATTTTCGACCCAGTATTTGCTTTGGGTCCAATCGAAATTATGGGGTTTTGTATGTAATTCTTGAGGTGCTTTGGTTTGACGCCGTTTTACGATACCAATTTGAACTAAATTACCTTTTTCTTAATCTATGTAAGTTTTAAAGTAAATTGAATTTCCCGTCAAATGATACATGAAATTTCTTAGGAGCCGAGAAATCCAAATTCAAAGTTAAATAAAAAAAAACGGGGCTAACCCGCTGACCACCACTTAATTTGGACGTTGGCTGTAAAATTCTTTGTAATCTAATCAATCGATTGAATATTTGAAGATTTCAAAGTTTTTAAAGCAGGAAAAACATTGGTTCGAGTTGGTGGGTTCGTAATGACATTAAATTTTGACTAAACCTGTATTAGGTTAAAAAGACAAACAGAAGGAGGCGCATTGAAATAATAAATGCAAAAATAATTTAAAATAAAGATAAAAGAATTGTACTAAAAACGAACTAATCAATTTTATGCCGTTTTTTATGTTCAGTTTAACTACTTTTTTCTGGGCATCAGATAAAAAAAATGATAATACCGATTTCGACTTTTAATCCCAAGGATTTTGAAAAATATTTCTCAATAAAGTAGGCTTTTCCATGGAGGATTCCCAACCTATATATCAAATAGGTAATAAAACATGGGACATGGGTATATCGACTCGTATTCTTACCCTGATCAAGAATATATATATATAAATTGATTTTTACCCTTACTGCGTAACATCTGACGAATTTTGTAATACCCTTTACAAGGGTGTATTGATTTGGAAATAAAGAAGTTGTTGATCTAAAAAAAATTGTTTTGCTAATAAACAAATTGGCTTTCAAATCACCGGCTTTAACTTGAACACTTTTTCGCAAGAGTATTAAAGAAAATTGCTTTATATCATTGAATAACAATACTCACCCTCGTTTTGATTTGAAAACTTATCCGCATCCATTAAGGTGATGTTAGAAGAGTAAGTGTCTAAAATTTGAGGCGAGTGCATGGACGCATCTAGAAAAGTCAATCAAATGGAAATATATGAAGTCAAATAAATCATAGATAGGTAAAGAAACACACCTGAGCAGGAGGACGTTGGTCTTGGTTGTAGAGAGCGGGATGATAATGCTTCCTCTCGATCTCTTTCAGAGGAAGCATTGGACAGATTGTTTGCTGACTGAACAACATTGCTAAGTTTTCTGCTTTGTAGCTCGTTGAAAAGTTCTTTTGTGGTTTTGACTTTCTTGACGCCAGAACCAAAGAATATTTGTTGCGATAAGCTCGACGATTCCTTCGCTATTAGCGAGTCAACGCCCTTTGATCCCTTTTTCCGACCACGCTTCTTTGGAATTTGCGGCAGACTACCTCTGCTGACAGCTCCCCCCTCAACAAAATCGGTGCTTCTGTTGCTCTGATCATTCCCCAATGACGAAGTTGTTGTTGAGGGAGGTACTAGAACAGAAATTTCAATCTGTTGCTTGCCAGCTTCCTCAAGTGCCTTTCGTCGCTCCTCAAAGGGAAATGGAGATGGCGTTGGCGTGGGGGAGAGTCGACTAAAGGAAATGTTCGAGTCATTAGTTATAGAATCGTCAAATGTTATAGGCGTAAGATGCTCCGTTCCTCGAAATTGGTGTCCATTCAGTACTGCGCTCTCCGGTTGACTGACTGACTTAAACCGTCCAGCAAATGTTAGCTCCGAAGTGTTGTTGGGTCGTGGGGGCATGCTTTTACTATGAGAATTTCCTACAGTAACATCTCCAGATAAAATAGAGCTCATTGAACTATTCGACAGTGACAAAATTTCTGCTGAAAGGAGACAATCGAAAATATTAGTTCATAAAATATATAATATTTAAAAGTTAAAATTTTTTAACACTAGTATCGATCGGATGTAATCAATAGATTATGATTCGTCTTCGCTTTAGTAAATGCTATAAGTATTTACTTATTATAGCTAAATATTATTATAGTTTTCAGTTCATTTGTATGTACAAAAAATAATACAAATTTGGTCCTGGAGCAAGAGAAACTACCCTCTTTGTTATAATTCAATTTTACTAAATTGCAGATTAATCGATGAGTCGATTTCGGTTTGGTCTAGTTCCCGCCATCTACAAGTTTGCGAGTTTTAAGCAGAAATTTAGGTATCCCGAATGTTTGAGAAATTGAACTGCATAGAACAGAGCACAAGTAAAAACTAGAAAATACTTACCAGCATCTGTCGGAATTACCGTCTGTGCTTTGCCATCTTTGTAGGGAGCGCAATTGATTTTAGTTGCATATCTAGATTGCTGTCCCATCACCTCATTACGATTTAGTAAAGTCGCTTTTGGCCTCTGACTCTCCCGCTCTCGGCGTCTCTTATCCTTTTTGAGTTTTTTATTCCGCGGCGGAACATTGACAGGCACCGATAGGCTACCACCGACGACGCTATCATTATCATTGGAGTCAGACACAATGTCAATAACTATAGCGGCATCTGCGAATCTATCAGCAGCAGTTGAGTTTGAAACAGAGTTCGAAGAATGATCGATAATGGGACCGCTTTCCCTTTGAAATTTAAATGGTTTGCTTTCGTCGCTCTTGCTGGCTATATTATTAATCAAGTTGGAAAAGTTTGTGTGGTGCGAAGAAGGGACAGTTACAGTTGGGAGAGCTAGCGATTGCTGCTGCTCCAAGGAGACGTCGGCAAAGTTTTTCTGCAAGTTTATAGGCAGCTGAGGTGGCGCCAACGGAGATGACGACTGCTGCGAAGGCACAACAACAACAGCGGATTCGCCAGCAGCCGAAGGCTGAGATGGAGCAGGCTGTGAATCTGTTGCAGTTTGCTGAATTCCCACCATCTCACGCCATCGCTTGAGAAGGGATTTCGCGCGACGTGCAAGCTGTTCGTTCTTCGTTCTACGGCGCAAGTGATTTATATATTTTGCTAATCTGGTGGCCTCCAACTGCTCCTTGGTGATTGTAGTGCCCTCCAGTGCACAAATAACAGAGAGCACTGCCTCCAAATTGACAACCTGTGAATTGATGTCCAAAATAGAGTTGTCTGATTTGAGAGACTAATGTCTCTCGATATCGATTTTAATTTTACTTACATCGTAATTCTGATCGAGTGCCTGCGATAGTTGGGAGGTCAATTGTTGGATTTGGTTTTGGTTCATTTATGCCAGCCACACAGGAGGATAAAATAAACCAAGCCTGATCCTGATACCGACCTCGATTTTGGCACAGAACTATTCCAATTTCGATGGCTCTGTCTCCTTCTCCGTCTCTACTTGCCCACAAACTAGCATGGGAGCTGTTAATAGAAATTGGATATGGAAGCGAAATAGTTAATATACGCACACACACACACACACAATCTTATATATATATATATACATGTGCATTTGCGAGATGTATGCATGTATGCGCGTATGTGCTACTACTACGTGGTGAGGCCCATAGCCATCCCAAGAGCCTTTCATATCCAATTTTTGAAATACTAATATTTAGCAACAAATAGCATCACATATACAAAACTACATATATCTGTATGTACTTGAAAATCTTTAAAACACACGCACACTGACAAGTCACAGGATGGTGAACGACGAGGGGGAGGGCAGGGGCATACACGCACACGCATGCAAACAAAAGCGTCTTGCCTTACTCTTAATTGATTTGTTTGATTAAATCATCAATCTTGGCGACGTGCTGAAGCTCAGGCACACTTGTTGCTTACGGCAATTTATTCCGAAATTAAAACTTAATTCTTTTAATAATTTTTCTTCACCAGCAGCAGCAGCAGGGATGCAGGAATATCTTATCGATACGCGCAGCATTGACAAGCATCGAAAATCGAGCAAAATTATCGATAGCGACGTAGAGATGAACTAGAAATAGTCGATATCTATGACAATGTTTACAACACTCTGAAAGCAGGGATGTATGAATATTTCATCGATACTCATAGCATTGTTCGACAAGCATCGAAAAGTGGATAAAATTATCGATAGCAATATAGAGATGAATTATTTAATTTGACAATTTTTAAAACATTATGACAGATTGGCGCACAAATAGGATTTCGTAAAGTAAAAAAAAAGTTTATTTGATTTTTTCCCCTTTTTGTTCTTGCCATTCTCTTTTTACGTTATCGTTGTAACTTGCCCAATATTCGCAGAGAATGGCAAAATTTCAGTGCTTCATCCGAAAAATTTCGATAAAAAAGCCAATCAAACAAAATAAAAAAAAGGTCAACGTTTTCTATAATCGTTTATCTTTAGTGCAGCTGCTGGATAAATTATTATGTAATATATCTTTTTTATTGGTCGACAAGCAACCAACATTTTGTTTTGATATCCAGTCAAATTTAACAAAAACAATAAAAATAGATTTTAAAAATTTTTGTTTTAAAAATTTCCCTCTTACAGTTTCTAAATTATCGGAAAAAAAAATGTCCAACGGCAATGTCCTTGGTTTTTCGTCTATGAGTAGACATCGAACCAGTGGAACTGGTTATCTTCAAAAGTGTATCGCCTTTCAAAAATGTTTAAAAATGTGGCCGTTAAAAATGTTTAATTTCTCGTGCTCTTGCTTTTTAAAATTAACTAATTAATTTCGGACATAAAAATTATCAAATATCGAGCTTCCCTATGCTACCCTTTAAATTGTGCACAACTTAGAGATGAACTGAGAGATAAATATCGATATATCACAATTATCGAAACTCGAATACTTTCACAGCACTGTAGCATTTTGGCGGTAAATTCAAATTGTTTTTCAATTTTTCCTCGATTTAGATTGGTTACTAAATTTATCTCTTTAAAAAAAAGGGATTGGATTGATGATCAGGAATTAACATTGTTTGAAGTTCATATTATGCGTCAAAAAACGAATCACCAAAGTTTATCTTTAATAGCGATCGGGCAGTTGTTTGGCGACCTTTTTAATTTATATCACACCTTTCGTTTGCAGGCTCGAGGTCGATAAATCAATCTCATACATAGGTATATAGTGCCTTTTCCTCCCAAATATTACTCAAATATTTTAATAGAAGCACTGCCCATTATAGTCATAAAATGTAGCAAGCCAACAATGCAAACTTGTCTTGAACCGAACTCTCGGAGTTACTTACGAGTAATTAACGACTTGCGCAGGTATATTTAATGTTACATTACACTACATTGCAGTGGCTCACGTGTTTTAGATCTTTTTATTCAGATACTAATTTTTATGATGTCTTATTTTTGTAACCTTTCATAATGGATTATAATCAATTTTTTCGAAAACTCTGACTTGTTTCAAAAACTTCGTTTTTTTTAATAATTGTAATAACATTAAAAATTTTTTTGGTTTATGTAGTCAATAACATCATTGGAAAATTTTTAAAGATCCGATGACTTGCATGATGATAAACTGCATGCTATGTTATTGATTGTCAAAATCTTATCTAATCTAATCCGAAGATAGTTTGCGAAACAAGGATTGCCCGTATCAGGATTTGCAGACTGCAATATTTAATACATTTAATCTTTTTGTAATTAAATCAATTTTCCAAATTTGCCGAAAAGTCTCGATGGTTTGTGTATTTTATTTGTTTTTATTATCCACGAATGTACATTTTGGGTACATATCAAAACTGAAATGTAAAAAGTTATTGCACTTTACGTTTACGTAAAATCTAATTCTATGCATGTGTATGGTTTGCTTGTATATACGTACATATGTATATATTTTGTAGACCTACACCTACAAGAACATTCGCCTCTTTGCCTATTAACCAAACTATCCATTGAAAGAAAGCTAGGGGAGCTGTCCAACAAACCCATTGCCCATTGCCATTAATAATGTACGTATGTGACCGCGAATGAGGGTACAAAATATGTGTGTGTGTGTGTGTGTATGTGTATGTGTGTATATGTAAAAACAACCGTGGCCGAGATTTTGCTTGTGTTCAACTTTAATTTCTGGGGTAGAGTATTTGGTCTCCTCTACTGAGGATCATGGGGTTGTCGATTTTCAGAAGAAAAGAGGAGATGGCATCTAGAGTATAGATGGATTTGGGCCGTGGCGGGCTTTCTGCTGCAAAATCGGGCCTCGAAAGCTGTGATTGCCAAATTAGCAATTTGACTGAGGAGACATTGCTCCGATTGGTAATTCTCTAAATATAATTAAGTACGTTCAAATAAATTAAAAGTCAACATATGTATGTATATTAAAACCAATTTTTGTTATCCTTTTGGATACCCTTTAAAAATTATAGAAAAGACTGATAAATTTTAAATAACGGCAAGATGGATCCAAGTGAGCGACAACCCCAATCACCTTCAATAACCAATCAGCTATCACCCCCTATGTCCCCTACCCCACCCACTCCCCGCCCCCAATAACCAACCTATCCGATCTAGCTTATTCGTCTAAAACTTAGTGTGTGCTTGTCTCTAATTCGAATATGAGTATGAGTACAGTTCGAGTATGCATACAAATGTCGGTATGTGCATATGATGTACGAAGGTACTAACTACCTACGAGTAAATTGGGATATTTGCTATTTCTATGGCTAACGCTATGGCATGAATGGCACAAAATTGCAATTATTATTTTGTTTGTTTTTCGCTTTCTTTGTCGAAACTAAATGTGTATGTGTAATGTTCGTGTGTGTGTTTGTGTGTGTGTGTGTGTGTGTGTGTGTGTGTGTTTATATAATTTGTAAATGATTATGCTTGTATGTATGTATGTATGTAATGGCACTTGAAACTGAAACTTATGGGACTATACACAGATAATATATTAACTTGTTCTATTTACAAAGCCGATGAGCGTTGCATTGCTGTCCACATGCCAGTCTTCCTTGCCCTTGACAGGATTGGGAACCGAATCGGGACTGGGATGATTGCTATGGCACATTACCTATGACAGATTCTTCAGTCATCGATGTCACGCTGCGATGACATTTCCATGTCCTCCGACGAGAAGCCCGATGGCGATAAGCTCTCCGGAGGATAATAAAAGTTGCCGCCACCCACAGTAGATCCCGAACAGGCGGCACCGTCTTGGCCCTGGCCCATATCCTGCAAATGATAGGCGGCTGCAGCAGCGGCCACAACTGCCTGTACTGTGGAACCATCTTGGCCCGCAGGACATTCGGCAGAGACAGAACCGGGTCCACCTCCATTACCGCCAGCCCGACACCAAAGCTGCCTCATCTCAGCTCGCCGGTTACGCATCAGTACTTTGTACTCCGAGATGCGCATCTTTTTTCCATCGACAATGCAGGTGCGTTTGGGGCGTGGCCGATAGCGATAGTCCGGATGCTGTTCCATGTGCAGTTTTGAGAGTCGAGATTGCTCCTCGTAGTACGGCTGCTTATCCGCATTGGACATTGCCTTCCAGCGGGCGCCCAAGATTTTCGATATGTTTGAATTGTGCATATCGGGGCAGGCCTTCAGTATCTTCCGGCGTTCGTCCTTCGCCCACACCATGAACGCGTTCATCGGCCGCTTGATGTGTGGCTTGCTGTGGCCATGACCATGGCCATGACCATGGCTGTGGCCATTGCCATGCCGTTGGGGATGCGTTGACGGCGGAGCTGGCTGAACTTGGGTGTGACATTCTGGGTCCAGAGCGGCTGCCGATCGTTCGGAGCTGGTGCCACAGCTGTTAATAGAGTCCCGACTTATGCGAGCTGCCCGTGTTCCTCCCACACCAAGGCTGGTCGTGGACAGGGTGGGGCAGGAGTCGTTGTTCGTCGTCGCCCCTTGACCACCAGCGGAGTTCCACATTCGGCCCTGTGAATATACATCATAGATGAAAAAGAATTGAAGCAAATTGTACGTTTAAGAAAATTAACCTAGACATGCTGTCGATTCCTTAACAAGATTAAGTAATCACTCAAAAACACCGACCTTGACATACCCTGTAGCAATAAAAATGAAATAAATAAATTGCCATCTAATTTTTCCTTCCATATTCCTTAAATTGGCCCAGTTGGCATTTTTGGTCTTACACCAAGGCGGAAAAATATAATGATAATGCAATTTGTACTTACACGACTCTTCAACAGTGTCGCCTCCATCTCGACAAACTGATGTTGGTGTTGGGCCACTGCGGATGTCGGCTGCCAATTTAAGGGGGGACTAGCGACAACTGCGGGAGTCAGGCGTTCTCTCGGTCCGGAGGAGCTAATCGGAGAAGAGCCGGGCGAATTCTTAGGCTTGGTAAGATTAAGCGGGGCATCCATTTCCGTATCGTGGGGATCCGACTGACTGGCTATGCTATGGTGTTGATCCGTTGGCGAGGATGGAACATACATTGATCCCTCCGATTCGGCATTGCCGAGCTGTCCCTGACCCTGGGCTGCTGCCGCACTCCCCGTTCTGGGTCCGTGAGGCGAATCGGGTGGTGTATTGTGGCAGTAAGGGTGACCATAGACTGGTGACTCTGACCTTGCATCGCTACAGCCACCGGCTGCCGCGGCACATATTCCACTGCCTGCTCCCGCTCCCGGTATCGCTCCCGCTACAGTGTCCAACGGAGGAGCGGTTTCGCCACTCAATTGTTTATTGACCATGGGCGACAACGACGATGACATCAGATTATTATTGTTGTTGCAGCTGTTATTGTTATTGGTTGCCGCTACCGCTGCAGCCAGAGCCTGGATATGCGCGGCAGCTACCGCAGTCGGCCACATGGGCCTGTGACCATGACTATGTCCGGAGTGCTGTGACTGGTGGCCAACATGGCCGGGAATCAGGTGCATCAGTTGCTGTGCACTGGGCACTGGTGGGCGCAGGAAGGCTGGGAGGAATGGTACCAAGTTTCCGGAGCTGCTTTGGTGCTGCTGCTGGTGATGATGATGCTGTGGTCCTGGGAAACGATTCGCCGAAAACTGAGCACTAAGCTGCTGGTGGAGCTCCTGCAGGCAGCTCTCCTGCTGCAATCGCTGGACATTGTGCAGTTGCTGCTGCTGAATGCTGGCCTCGATGTCAGTCATGCTCTCAAACTGCGTCTGCAATGAGTTCAAAAATCCTTGTCAATTGTTGCGACAATTCTGGAATCTACACTAAGTATTATCGCATATAATAATAATTGGCCAAAATTGCTAAAAGATTTTGATTTTTCCATTGTTATCTCCAAATGTGAATATATTCATCAAATGATTGAATTGGGGACTGGTATTTTCAGTTCAAGTTTCTTTACAATTTATGTCAGTTTTCAATTTCTCTTGTGATATTTAACCACACTTTGCTCTGAAGTTCATATATCCTTGCAGAGCAAACCATTTTAAAAACTTTATTTCGTTTCTCACAAACTTTGTGTTCTCTGCGTTATGTAAGGACTTCATAAAGTAAACCTATTTTTAATTAGAGTGAGGAGCTAAGTCGATATTTTAGATTAGAAAGCTAATTGAATTCAAGTTTGTCAATTCGTCGAATCGAAACATCCGATGTAATAGAAACGATATATCGAAAAGCCTACTTTTTTTATCAGCTTTACAGAAATAGAAAAAATTAAAAATTATTATTGGAAAAACGAAACTATTTCAAAAATTTTGTTTTTTCTTGTTTCACTTAACAAGTTTATCTCAGTATTTCTCAGCAAGTCTATTTCCATCTATGTATTGGTCCGAGCTGAGCAATTGTCATATTCTACTTCAATTAGACAATCAAAAGCCAAATTACCAACTTTCATTCCAGTAGTTTTTTAATCTAAAAATGTCGACTAGGCTTATCACGCTTATTCGGGGTCGAAAACGTATCCTGACATATTTAGTACTCTAATATTTATTTTCAAAATCCGTCGGGCATTGGAAAAAGATTAGATATGATGTAAACTTTTTATCAATGAAGACCTTAAAGGATTGTAGTTGGCCGATAGAGGCGCCAAAGTGCTCGTGTACTGGTATGAGTGAATGTCTGCCTGTGTCTGCTTATGTTCACCATTTAGGTTGAATCAATTCCAGATAGTTTTTCATTTTGTCAGAAATTTTAACACAAGGCACTATAATCAATTTTTGGTATTCCTAAATATTATGTTTTTTTTGAGCAGCTTAAACCCAATTAAATTGAGGTGACATAATGTTCAAGTGGCAAGAAAAGAAAAAAGGCGGATATTTTTAAGATTTTTAACCATTTTTTCAGATAATTTATCTCTCCGATGCGATTCTACATAATGTTATTCAATATTTATTTGGACTTTTTTAAAATTTGTTTGGTTTTTTGTAATCACAGTTTTTTGCCAATTGTTAACGTCAATTGACAGACAATTAAACTTGCTATTTTTTTCCGGTTAATATATTGTCTATGCGTATGTACATACATACATATGTGTATCTAATCACTGTCACTTGCTTAAATGTCTTTTCGCGAACTAGCTCTCACCTCCAGCATCGTTAGCAACCGTGCCATCACAAATTCCGTCAATGCGAATCCAGTCAAGAGTAGGAACACTGGCCAGGACGTGGCCCTAAATCTGAATGAGAAGCCGACACCGATACCGAGTCCGAAGCCGTAACCGAATTTCCACTTCTCGTGTCACTTGGACTGGGTTTGGCACTGGGCTGCTCTGCGCGTGATTGGCCAAGCCATGCAGTACCTTCTACTATTTGTGTCGCTGTGCTGTTGGAGCTTTTGTCTTGCTCAACACAATAGCAAATCGCAATGAGAGATGGTCTGGAACCCCAAACGCCAGAACCCCAAACCCCGACCCCCGATCTCAAGGTGCTACCCTCCTACTCGTTGTACGTTTCAGGCGCTTTTGTTACCGCTACTGTTTCTGCTTCTGCCAGCCGTTTCCGCGCTCACTGCTTCTGCTCCTGTTCGAGTCGAAGCATCGCGAAACACTAATACTAATGCTAAATCGTATGATGCTGATGCTGGGGCCATTAGAGCCGAATGCTGCGCATTGCAAGAAGAGAATAACAGACTGTGGCCCCCGCGTCGTTCTTACGTTCTCTTAAATGCGAACGCTCTCTCCCTCTCTGATATCTCTCTCTGTCTTCCACCCACTCTCACTTCCACTCTTGGTCCGCTCTTATTCTTTGCTCTCCATCCCTCTCCGTTACAAGCATCGAGGTCATGAAATCAGCACAACGAGATGGAACTGAGCGGTTGGTTGTGAAGTGGATGTGGGCGTGCATTCAATTGTTCGTTCCAAGCACACACACACACACACACACACACACACACAGATACACACATTGTTGCACGAATTACGGTTATTGTCTTTCTCGTTCTCGCTATCGTTCTCTTTCTTTCGTTGTCTCTCTCTTTCCCTCTCTCTCTCTCTTTCTCTCTCTCTCTCACGCACGCTGTCACTGGCACAATGCTCCCCTTCTCTTTCTCTTTTCGGGCACTCGCACTCACACTGGGGTTCCGACGAGAAGAAGCTTTTGGCCGAGTATATAAACGCTTAAAAACAAAAACCTTTCTGTTTCAGCTCAAAAATCGATGGGCGGACAAACAAAGAGTCAGACAGACAAACATTGTGCAATACAATACGAGAACGAGGGCTGAATCTCAAGTCGTGGCTCCTCCCTCTTATGCTATAGCGGTGGTTAATGTTAATGCACGCTGCCTTGTTTCAGCCAATTGTTTCGTCAATTATTTGCCATTGTGTGCCCCATTGCGTTTCGGTTGGCGGACGGGTATCGTCATCTTCGTCTGTCCTCCACCTCCAACCGACTTCCCATCCTCTTATGTGCCATATGTACATATATACTCACATATACATATGTACAATGTACCTACACATATGTATACAGTCATGTACTTCTTGGTAAATACACATACAATACATTTCATATGTGCACACATACTCATACATACATACACATATGTATGTATACGAGTAGGTACCGAGACAGCTAGGAACATGGCCAAAAGGATTCAACTCTGTGATTATAGACAACGAAAATCGAAATATAATACTGTATGCAATTGGTACATACACAGTCATAGGTTAGCAAGGCGAAAGGCATGTGGGAATGTACATATAAGTATACAGCCATTTACATATGAACATAGATACATAATTATACTTGAAGACTTTTGCTGATTTTGTTTTACAATAAAAGATGTCACCATCATCAACTGTATACGAAAGTATGTGTCTTTTTATTATTGAACAATAGATTTTGGTGACTGAAAAGTTACTTCAAGTTTATTAATTTCAAGATTAAATACTAAAATGTTCGATTAAATTACTTTTGATAATAGAATCTCATGTGAACAGAAAAATGTCGCTTATATACATATATAGTTTTTGTTAAAATCTTCCAAGTTTCAAAACTATATACTGCAGACACAAGAACTCTATCCATCTAAATAGTTTAGTAATTTCGCTAATTTTAAGTATGATCTTAAATTTCTTCTTGAAATAACAAACAGACATTTTCGCAATAAATGAAAGGATTATAACTCTTTCACATTTATTCATCTTGGCAGAAGAGTAATCTCATTTCTCAATTAGTAAAAAATTACAGTTTAAAAGCGATTCTTAGACTTGAATTGAAATGTCACAATTTCATAAAAGTTTCTGCTTTCTCTTAACAGCCAATAACGGTATATATTTTCCCCATCTCGTCCCTAAAAGATAAAATATTGTAGGTTCTTTCTTGCTTTGTGTCCAATACATCATATATTGTAAGTATGACCCGTTCCTTATTCAGACCTCTTTCGGTGGGAGAGGTAACAGAATTATCTTTGAAAATACTTAAAATATTCATTATTCCAAATACACTTTCAATTTATTTTAAAATTAGTTACAAAGCTTAAACGGTCTCTAAAACAAAATTAAGTTGCCTTATTTATGTTTTTCTTCTCAGTCCTCGGTAGACGACGAGGAACCGGGTTCGTCTGAGCCGAAGGCCTTAGTTGCCAGAGCTTGTAAAATATAGTTAGGTCGTTAGTTTACAACTACATATATCTTATACTAAAAAAAATAAGGGTTTCCTTATTAAACCTAGCATCCAAAAGTGAATAAACTATATATATTCTTAATCAGCATCAAAAGCCGAGTCGCTCCCTTCCGACACAATAATTGAGAATTGTCTACGCTATCAATTATTGGCACACTAATTAGTGGCTTTAATTTCTACCGGCATCCCAAATTTTATTAAAATCGGATTGAAAATAGCCAAGTTATGCATTCACGTGTAATAAGGCCATAAGGCCGGAGTGTAGTCCGGCGCTCATTTCCTCATGCTACGAAAATTCAAATCTTTTTTCACTTGGTGCATATTGAGTTGGTCCTTGCCGGTCTTCCAAAAATATATATAAAACATTATTGTGATCGGTTAACGTTGATCCGTGCTTTTCAATGATCAAAATCATCAAATTTAGCTGTACGAAATTCGAACGAGTATGTAACTAAGTTTTCCTAGTCTCCTACTTTGGCGACCCTTCCAAATTTTTTAAGACGTGTCAGTGCATTAAAATAAATCGAATTCAATTGTCATGAAACCTGTCACCTACTTTGCAATTGACGACCTGCCATACGGAATAGCATTACCTGACGCTTAATTGAAATATATGTATATAAAACTAGCTTAGTTAAATTGTGATAAAATTAGTTTGTTTCTATATTTTTGCACAGGGTATTGCAGTTTTAGTTAGATGTTTGCAACGCAGTAAAATAAGTACATATACATATATGTATGTACATATATTCTGTGAGAAGCGAGTCGATTTAGCCATGTTCATCTGTGGGTATTAACTTCACACCCTCAAGTAGAAAGCTACTCCAATGAATCTTATTATATCTAGTTGATATATAAATAGTTTGTTAGTTTGTCGGATCGGTTACGCTGCCATGGAAACCATCCATCGAAAAGCCTTCTCTTGTCGCAAAACTCGGTAGAAGTATAAAGAAATCTCGTTATTATAGGCTTTTATACCATGCACCCATAGGGTAATGTGGTATATTAAAGTCGCCAAAATGTATGTAACAGGCAGAAGAAGGCTTTTCCGATCCCATATATTCTTTATCGGTATCAATAGTCCGTCCGTCTGTATATAAGAGCTAGAGCTACCTAATTTGGTATGCAGTCTTGTGTAGTATGTAAATATACAGAGTTAAATACAATTTTGGCCACGCCTCCTTAGGCCCCCGCAAATTAGGTAAAAGTGATTTTCTTAAAGACTGTACTAGCTACAAACATCAAATTCGATTTGAAAATTTTGACACGCCCACATCCGCCCCCGCAAATTAAATAAAACTGAAAACTAACAGAGCTAAAGCCACCAAATTTGGTACGTAGATTTAGTTAGTTTTCGTGCAGATTATTAATATTTAATATCTTTGGCACTCCCACTTTCGCCTTCATAATCTCGAAAAAACCGATTGCCCCCATTCTAAATGGTGCATGGTATACCATAGTCGGCGAGATGACTTACTTACTTCAAATGTATTTTCAAGAAGCTTGGCGGCTATGGGTAGAGCTCCTGCCTAAAGTTAATATAGGCTTAGTAAAATATTTCTCATAATATAGTAAAATGTTCTAAAAACACCGAAAACGAGGCAATTTTTAAAAAAAGTTAATCATTTTTAAATGCCCAAAGGATTTTTCAGTATGGCCAATTTAAGCCGCTTTCGTCAGAAAATAATACAAGAATTTTAAGAGCAGCTTTATTATGTATACGTTTTATTTTAAATTTAGCCGGTTTCATTACACTCGGGGGAATACAAATAGAATTCTTATAAAGTGAAGAAATTGTCTAATGTTCAACGACAAATACATTTGCCACCAACTTCCATTAATTGTGTGTGTGTTACATTTTTTTTTTTTGTTCTATATTTATTTGCAATCTATCCAATGTGTGTTACATAAAAACATTTTATCTAGTTTTTCGATTTTTATTAATACAATTGCGTTAATTAGTTAGTTCGCATTAAAGGCAAAAAGGTTTTCTGCCCTAATTTATTTTAGCACCCATCGGTTCTATGGGAATAGCTCCCATGATATAGTAGTCCGATTCGGCTTAATCCGGGATACACAGTTCACATGCACTTTCGTCCAGATGCACGGGCGGACAGGCGGACGCGAACTATATATATATGAACTTGTCCTGATCAAGAATAATATATACTTCGTATGATCAGGGAAGCTTTGTTTTAAAAGAAATTGGTGTTGCTATTTACGTTTCTGAAAACTTTTGTATATATTTTTGCGAAATATTTATTTTATATATTGCTGTCTGCGATCACATATTATTAATTAATCGGCCCAAAACTAGTTCAATTTAATTTATTTTAATATAAAAAAGAATGGAACTGCTCCTAATGATTATCATAAAAGATTTAAATATGTCAAGCTAAATATACGGGGGAAAAGACGACAATATAGAACAGGTATAAATAAATATTTTTAATTTGAATGACAAGTTATTTTAAAATTTAAGCATAAATGACATAAAATATCGCTCAGATATCAAATTTTGCCTAATGACCCTACTATTACTATTTACACACATATCATTAAATCTTTTTAGTTAAACTGTCTAAAAACGGTTTACTCTTTTAATGTTCTCAGAATAAAATCGAGCATTTTCGCGAGAAAAGGTTATTCTCGTAAAAGATTTTCTAAATGTTTTTTAATTTCAATTGGCGGAAGAGTGTTTGGCACAACTTCAGTTTAACAATAAGTACATACATACCAATTTTGGTGTCTCCAATTTCTAAAGTTGTCGAGATCTCGACTTACATACCGACTTATAGATATTTCGGTGACTTTGAAATACCCTTAAATATGGTATACGCATTTGTACAAATAATATAAATTCGTAGCTTCCACATCACTGTTTCAGGATGTGTCGCCAATGACTTCTAAGGATATTTCCATGGGTAAGCTTGTTATTCTCTTTTATTGTTTCAGTAATTTGGTCAATGGGTCGAAAATATATGGGCCGAACGAAGGACCTCTCCTTCCATCAGGACATCTGCAGTTCATGCTCTTAGCAGGTGTCCTTACACGGAACATACCTTGAACCCCATAGTCGTATTTTTAGCCAGAAGAGACTCTTGGCCTGCTTTTGATTTGCATTATTTCTGGTGTATGCACAGATTTAATTATGCACTGCGCGGGGATATTACATGGAAAAGTGACACTTCTGGAGCAAACAGCTTTCAGAAGGACTGATTAAAAATATAGGATCATGGTGTGAGCCCCCCAAGCATTATCAATGAACGATCAAGGACGAACAATAGTTAAATCCCAATTCGAATTCATCGATGCGTTAACAAAGATTCTACGAGGTGCAATGCTGTTTCTGAAATCAAATCTTATCTAACCATTTCGAAAAGTCTACCCATAACCCACTATTTGATAGAAATTGTAGAAATTCCATTGTTTTATTTAATTCTTGGTACAGCAAATTCAGCAATATTTAATGCAAATATCATTTAATTGGCAGAACAGTTGTTTGTGTATTGATTTTGTACTGGAGTACTGGAGCTAATTGTTAGGATCCTTGTGGATTCTTAGTGTAGGAGGAATCATTATCACATTGGCATAATTGAACTTTGCTTTTGTTTTGGGGGACTGATTAAACGCGTGTTTATCTTTCGAGAGGCCGCGCGAACCGAAATCGCAAATTACGTAGATAAATTTTATGTGATTTTATTTTGTTTTATTTACTTAACTTGTTATTTCGGTTATGGCATCAAAAGCAACAGGAGCGGGCATGGGAACGGGGACAGCAAGTAGAAAATTACGCTGACATGGTTGGTTGGCAGTTTTCGTTTCTAGATGGGATGGGATGGGATGGGATGGGATGGATTGGGGGGGTAGGAGGCGGGGAGCGAGGTTTGGGAATCATGACGAAAAAGATCAAAGGACAATTTCCTGATTGTTTTATTCCGTTATTTTATTTTGTTTGCGCTCCGTTGTTGTTGTTCTTGCTGTTGTTGTTGTTGTTGCAGTTTTTGTTGATTTTAGGGCGTATGTTGTCTTTGCTTATTTATTCCTTCTCGTTTACTCCCCCATAACACCCACCGCACACCCCTAACCACCCACCGACCCACAGCCACCACCCAAAAGTCTGGTCAGACTTATTTGTTTGTTTGTTTTCATTATTAAATTGTACTTCATTTGTTTATTCCGTTTTGTTTCATCCAGTTTCACGGTAGTAGGAGATAAATGGGCGGACGACGGCTCACCAGATCCGGTGAATCATAAGATCCCCAAGCGCCGATCTATGTATATATGTATACCCATATGCAGATCCAATTCGGATTAAAAAATGGATAGGACAGCATCAAAGAAGATTTTTTAATTGATTAAGTGCTCTCTCTTTAACACAAAGCGGATGACCCGGCTTCTGTTCCCGCAGGTATAAATTCAGAATTACCGCCAGATGTCACCATCCGCAGTCAGCCCCGAGTCCCGGGGGTGGGTCACGGGAAAGGTGTAAGATAGGTTAAGACAAAATATGCCAAAGCAATTTCGGCTCAATTACCATACGAGTGTGGGTAAGTTCCAATTCCTTGGCTTGGCCCTTCCCTCTTATATAACTGGGTCCAGGCTTGTTGCCTACTCGGGGGTGGCGATTGAGAGGACCGAGAAGGAAGGGCAGTGCATCTCATTAACGCCACGAAATGCGACACGACACAATGACAAGATTTCAAGTGGACACTCAAAAGCCGCACATTAGGTGGGGGTGGGTGGTGGCTCAAACTGGATGGAGGCTTTGTTGTGCCAGTGCTTTGTTCAGGTCTGACGGATAAATAAATGCCGTGAACCCATGGATACTATATTTATATTGCGCCCTGAGACACTCGTTTCATATTCATTTACGAGCGGCCCAGGACTGGATCTTGGGATGCAGTAAGTCAGCTGCAAATTGCCGCTGAAGCTGAATGATGAACCCAAGGATAGGTTGCCTCGCTCCATGCAACATCCACTCGTACAATAGCTGGCAAACTGCCACATTTATTTATGTATGTACATACATCCCGAATACATGTCGAGATAATGCGACGGATATGTATACTAAAGGAACACACTCACACACACAAATATGTGTCGACTACAGTACATCCTCGCCGCCGCCAACGGAACATCTTCATTGAAACCAATCAAAATATTGAAGGTTACTCAATCAAGTATTATTAATAGTTTCGAATATATCGAAATATACCCTTGTAGAGGCTATGTACTTTATATAGATACGTATCTCCTGTTAATAAACATTTTTAAAATATGGAAATCGCGAGTTTTCCAAAACAATTGTTGAATGTATGTTTTTGGGTGAGTTTTTCAACAGCTTATACAGAATGGATATTTCCAAGTACATCGTGTAAACACTGTAGTCGCCTTTGCAGAAAACTGTACTTACAAATTCCCCACCCTGAGGCCCCACAGTCCCCCGCCGCTCCCCTGACAAACATTCAACCACATTCATATGAACTGTATCTGTATGTATACGAGCGTATGTACTTAAAGGGCATCGTGAATCGTTGTGAATCATGCATGGATGGCAGGGTTGTTACTTTCCCGGCGAGAAGGAGTTATCGCTGTCGCGGACACTTTTTAAGACCTATGTGTTAGATCTGCGTTTCGTTGCTGCAATTCTCCTTATTTTTATTATTATTGAGGCGTCATGAGAGACCGACCGCCGACCGCCGACCGCCGACCACCGACCCCAGGAGAGGAAATTTGGTTGTTTTTTTCGTCCTATGTTAATCTTATCTTGGCTCATGTCCTCACATCAATCCAATTCAGGTCGATCTGGTGGATTAAGGAATGCCATGTCTGGGTACTGTCTGTACTGCGTGCGGGGTTATTGTCAGTGCTCGACTCCGGAGCATTTGAATGTAACATACACACGTGTGTGTGTATCTAGGCTCGAAAAACGCTTCCGCAACTTCGCGCCAGTTGAGTGCTGTTCAGGACCACGACTTCAAAGAAGTACCCACGAAATGGGAATGCCTCACCGACTTCATAATCGAGCGAGTAGCGATACTTACCGACAAAACCAACGCTCTCAGCCATCCAGCCACCCACACAACCCGCCCAACGACTCACACAGTGGCATACCTATGAGCATGATTATTTATTTATATGTACCTATGTATGTATGTATGTATGTATGTGTATTTATGTAGTAACATTCATGTTCTCGTTTATTGATGCACCCGCACCCTAATAGTAATTATCCATCAGTCGAGTCGTGTAATGCGATAAATGCATAGTAAGTCTTCGATACACCGTGAGAAATCATAGTTCAGACAAAATGAATTGACCCAATATGGAGAGCATAAAGGATATTACAAATTAGCCGAGCTCAAAAACCCGAGTACCCCATCCCCCATCCCCCACCATGTACATATTTTCCCCCAGTTGAGGGTGCAACTTTCGCTGTCAATATCGCGAAATCGGTCACCGCAATGAGCAATAATATTTTGGCCAGAAGGAGGGGTTCTGTCTTGTCTCTAGGATTTTGAGTCTGATTTCGATTGAGATTGCGATTTGCCATTAAAATTCAGTGACACGCTCGGCCGTGCTGTCTCGCAAAGGCGGCAAACTAGGCTAAATCAGATAAGAATGTTGAGATAAGGATATAAGCAAACCGCACCAACCGCTGCCACCAACCACTATGTGGCAACCAAGTCAGCTTAAGAAGTAAGTAGCGACTCTGCGCTGCCTGGTGCGTTGACTTGTTCGATTCCCCAACGGAGCTGTCGCTGTCGTTGTCGCTGTCGCCGAAAGCGGTAACAAAAACCGTTAATATCGCAACAACAGCAGCATTCCCTAAGGTACAAGTAAACGTAAATCCATTGAATACTGTCTAAGGGGGCTGGCACATCCTCGAGCTTTGGGCTGAGTCTCTGAGACTTTGGCTCTGGCTCTGGCTCGGGGGCTGCGGCTGCGGCTGCAAATTACATCGATGACACGCTGTGTCATCGCTTCATTGACTTGCTCGAGTGGCCACGCCGTCTGATGGACGAAGATGAGAAGAATGAATGAATGAGTGAAGGGGGTGGCGACGAGAGAGGGGTGTGGACCCGTTGATGACTGTGCCAAAAAAAAGTTTTACTTCTCGCATTCGTTTCGCAGCAAGTTTCTTTCAATTTCATTCAATAATTTGCCATTGTTATGCTTAGCCCTAGTCTTTGTTGTCACAACCTAAACCTGTGTTTCCGCTGAAAGTGGAAGGAGTGAGGGGAATGGGTGGAGTGAGTGGGCCGAGGGATGGGCGAAAGCTGCCCTTTTTATTTTCTCGTTACCAAAAAATCAATTACGCAAAGATTTTCTTTCACTGTTTGTGTTTGAATTTAAGTACAGCTGAGATCTGTCGCTCAGATAAGAGTGAACAGAACAAAATTTGAATAAAAATCTCAAAGTTTCCTTTGATGACATCGACATTGAAATATCCTTTTTGCATGCTGTCTAAACTGAATCATAAAAAAATCAATGTTTCTTGTCAATAAAACAAACACAACTATTTATATATCCGTTCGAAATTGTGTCTGGTAAACAACATTCTGTTTGCAGGGTATAAAAACTGATAAGTAGAAACAAAATGTATTCACAATAGGCCGTATGTCCGTATGTATGTTGATAATTTGTTACTTGTGTCGTATATGGTAATCGTACTTAATCCAAAACAAAAATAAATCAAGTTTGCACATTTTTCATATCCTTTGTTGTTGCTGAATGCGGTGCGAGAAGTGTCCTCTCCCTGTGTCCATTTCCATTTTGCATCAAAAGCCCATTCCTATGGCAATGTTGGAAAAAAATGCCCTCCAACGAAATGAAATAATGAAAAATGTATGGAAAAACTGATTATTCACATTCTTATTTTCATTCAGACTCAAAGTGGCGTGAAATTCAAATGAGTTCAACTCAATTATAATAATAAACTGCTCGTTTTATGTTTCTGTTGTTGGTAATTTAATTTTGAAGCTCCATAAATATACGCGAAACTCGAAATCCAAAGGACAAAAGGGCACACTGCCCTTTCCTTTTAAATCTCTTTAAAGGAAGGAATCCCTAGACGAACAGTAGCCGAATCGATGGAAATCCGATCAATTATCTTCCCTCATGTCCCGATGTGAATCCTATCAATTTATAACTACATATATGGGAACAAATTATGCATAGTAGACGATCCATCTTTAATAATTAAATACGCTATTAAATAATTCCGAAGATTGTTCTGCTTTATATACAAAAACATTTAATAATAATACATAATGTTTAATTTAATTTTATTTTTTCGTTTTTCCCTCAAATGCAAAAAGCGCAAACCCTTACATAGATCTGAATCCAAGAGATTCTCTGTTCAAATCTAAAGGCTTTCGAGGAGCAACAGCCGGGCAGAAAGCCTGGGAATGAGCCTGCTCTCTGCCACTTTGGCTGGTGCTGCACGTGCAGACCATTGAGTGTCCATGGCCAGGATTAGGGTTAGGTTTGTGGGGATTATTACAAACGGTTGTTGTTTTTTTTTTTAAGAGCGGAATGAAACAAGCAAAACTGGATCGCGTCAGCGACTCTGCCACTCGAGTCTGCTTTTATTGTAATTACGAGGCCATGACTCCGGCTCCGGCTCCGGCCCACTCCAAGCCCACCCGCACGGCCAATGTCAAGTGCAAAGGTCTTGAGCTGAGGCAAAAAGTCGCGACATGTGACGATGGCTGAGGTCTGAGGTTCATTGCTACTGGACCGCCCAGTGTGCGCAAGGTAATTGTTTTTCTTTCTTTGCTCGGCTTTTCGTAGCTTTCCCCCAATACCTTCTGCATGCTGCATCCTGCGTCCGCTTTGGCGTCGGCGTCGGCGTCAATTCAATTACAAGTTATTTCACGTTCGCACTGACGCTGACGATGAGTTCAAGTCGGGGGGTCGGGTGAGGTACCAAGACCAGGCCAGGACTTGGACCAACAACGGGAGACATACGACATTTCCACATGTCGTCGCTTCCGCTGCCGCCTGCCCCTCCCACCCTAAAACAGTTCAGGAAATTCAGTCACAAATTGGGGAAATTGAAATTTGAATTGAAAACATGATTTGTGCAAATTATTACGGGGAACGGAGAGTAGGCAGGGCCAACAACATATCTTGAGAATAAAACAAAGAAGGAATCTGGCCTGCAGGAACAAAGTTATTGCAAAAAACATTGATCGATTCCTAAGAGTCCTTCGATCACAGGGCAACCCACCCTCTCAAAATCCGCCCTCAAGAAAGGGAAAAGCGAATCAGGAGCTGTTCATTCATATTTGAAAACAATGGCAGCTCTAATGATGGGAAAAGTGCCAGCCAGGCCAAAGGCACCCCCAACCCCAACCCCTCACCCAGCCTAGTCGTCGTCGTAGTCCTAACAGCGGGCTCGGCAACTCGGCCTTAAACTAGAAGGAGATGATTAAATCTGCGACAACAAAGGACAAAATAGCATTCAAATTAGAAGCTCATTGTCGATGTTTTGTTGCCAAAGCAGCGCCAATGCTGCATTGAGGCAGTCGCTTTGTTCCTCTAGACAATGGGGTCACAAATGAAGAGCAGAGCCCTGGCAGTGTACGAGTGCGAGCACGAATCCGTAGCTGAATCGGAGTCCCAACTCCAATGTAAGCACTGGCAACGACAAGGGCAACCGCCCGTCACTGTCAATATGTATGGCTAGCACGTCAATGATATGGATATGGATAATAACGATCATCAATCGCCATCATCCATCTTCATCCATTACCACTACGCTCAACAATAAATGTCTAATAATTCCTACATGGGACAGCACTATGAGCCACTGCCTCCGGGACAGCACCAAAAACTTTGCGGGCAAAGCAAATTTAGACGCCATTGAGCAAAGCAGCCCCTGTGTCAGGGCTTTCCCTCCCTCCACGACTCCAGTTTACTCACCCTGACTTTCGTATACTGGTTGCCTGCCTCCCGGGGGAGGAATTTTTCAAAGGAGTGGACAACAGGTGCGCCCTCACAATTATTCCCACTGTTGTTCACAAAATATAATATAATATAGCGCAATTAGTGCTACTTCCGAACGTGTTGCCTGGCACAATAGTTTCGAACTGGACACAGATCGGATATGGGATGGCAATATTGTCAGCACTGTTCCATGGTCCCCCGCGTCCCCATCAGGGTGTCATAATGAATTGCCACCAAGTCGTTATTGATTTCCCTATAATCTATGAGCTCCCCTCCCGAAATAAATCCACGATTTTAAATTGTAATCTGTCAGCTCTGCCGAATTATGGGACGGGAACATGGAGGGGTACATATTCCTTCATTGGTTCAGGGTGGACGTAAATAAGTCAAGTGTGACACAGATTTTTAGAAATCTGTTTCCATCGATCCCAAGATTATGTACACACTATCGGCTCTCGTGTCACGAAGCACAAAGAAGCACGGGGACACCTTTAATGCTAATGACAATTTCGATTTTGTGTTCCATGCGCGCACTCTGCCTCAGAATGTGTCGCTATAAATTTTGTTCATGTCTAAATATAACATTTATGATTCCCCCAAGAAATAATTTATAAAAAGTCAAAATTTTTTTGACAAAACATCTCATCTGTGTGGAGCGGAGCGGAGAAACGTACAGAAGAGAAAAGAACAGAAAAACAAAAGAACGAATGATGACTGAGGAAGAGCGCGCGTTGAGTCGATTATGTCCCGTGCCCCATGCCCCATGCCCCATGGAGCAGTTCTAATTTTGGTTGCCAAATGTTAGCCAGGAAAACAGGAAGCAAAACAACTAAATTCGAATCACGATCTCTAATGATACACACAAAATAACGTAGCCAATGAATTAAACGCAAGAACCCACACTCAGAAGCCTCGATTCACCTCAATTCGCCCAATTGCCGGGCCAAGAATGTGACTGGCCACCCCTTCCAAAGGGTAGGTAGACAGGTAGGTGCGATGGCTATCTCGTTTCCACATTGTTCAGCCTATTTGTGGTCGATGGACACTTGGGCACTTTACCACAGATTTATTTACCATTTTAGGAGTCATTAACTGCGGAGAGCATGGCACATCTACAACCACTCTTGACACTCTCCCCTCCTCTTCAGCGCCCAACGGCAAATTTCCGGCAGTGGCTCAGGCCGTCTGTGGTTCGGGGTAATCGCCATTGAACGGTGATGGTGGTGGAGTGGTGACTAATTAACTAGCCGCTGTCGCTGCCACTGACATGGACCGTGCGCCGTAATCCTTATTCTTGTCCTGTTTATTGCGACGGTCGGCAAAGTCATCAAAACTTTACTCATTGCATCTGCGGGTCGGTCAGCTAATCAAGTTATTATCCCAGGGCTTTAAAAACCATTTCTCTAATAATTGCTATGTCGGCCAACCGTCGACGGACGTGCTTTCTGTAAGAGTTCACTCCATTCGAGTATTTGACAGCACTAAGCATTCGCCTCAGTAAGATGATGTCCTCAGTTATAGAGTGAAGACCTTCTAGTCGAAATATTTCTATATTCTTCAATTGTTTGCGTATATCTCGTCAAGCTGATGCAAAGACAAACTTTAATTCTGTTGGCATTTGTTCATGTGGGAGCATTGATTTTGTTTGTTTTTTTTTTTTGGGATGCCTTTGCCCCTTTCACGGCTGATGGTAGTCGAATAATACGTCACTTGGGACATGGACACACTTGGTGGCTCGTGCCACTTAGTGGTACTACTCATAGTTGGAGTGGCGAAATGCACTGGTTCTAAGAATAGGCTACCACGGCGACCTCTGCGTCTCCTCCTCGCCAGTGTTTTGGTGTCGCTCTCCTTTCTCACACCTTCAGTTATTCCCTGCTTCTCTCTGCCATGCTGATAGGATCGTCATCGACATAAAAGTGGCGAACGGGTGTGAATGTATCTGAATGAGAATGGATGTGCCTGTGACTGGGACTGTGCTGCCGGCACTTATTCTCATTCTAATACTGATTCGGGGGCACTATGAAAACATTTCTCACTTCATTAAGACGCCTTATAAATATCAAGTGCCTGCCTCTTCCACTACCCCTTCCACGGAACCTCTGCTCGAATGTTTTATTGTTTTCGCTAGAAGGGTGAAGTGAGGTATGGGAGCAGAGCAGGCGGCGGTGGATGGTAGGATGGGATGATGGGAGGATGATGGCAATAGGTGTGTGGATGTTCATATGATAAGTTTGCGTCGCATGGCGGCTCGTGCGCGGCTCGTGTGTGCCGCTCAACTTGATGGCCGGGAACGTATGGAGTGGAGTCGAGTCGAGTCGAGTGGAGTGCGAAGGGTTAATGCAAAGACGCTAATGCTAATAGAGGACCGGAGTCTTCCACCCGTGCATCGTCACTCACGAAAAGATTTGTGCGCCCAGCATCAATAGGCAGATGAGGAGGTGGCCTGTGTAAAATTAAAAACTCACTTCACTGATTCATAATTGTGACTGACAATCTTAGTCGGAGAAATCTTATCTCTGTATCCAAATGTTCCCAAAGGGAATTTTCCATGAATTCCAGCCAGGTTGAAAGCCTTTTGGAAAACCTCTTCGAAATTTATCCAAAGCGTTCCTCTTAAAATCTTTATTGCTTAAAAATAAATCACCTCGAATTAGCCATTTTGCGTTTGTTTTCCCATTTTATTTTCCTTTTTTTTTTTGCCACATTCAACCGCTGGCACCACCAACCGCCTTCGCCTTCGCCAGCACCACAACAACAACAGCAACAACTATAACTACAACTACAACTACAGCTGCTGCTCCTAATGCATTTTGGGCTTCCCTTGCTTTGATTTTGAAAGGCTTCTGACAGTTTCTAATTTTAAAATAATATCTTCTCGACATATTCCGCCCATAATCCCACACACCATCCATCCGCATCCCAATCCCTGGTAGAAAGACATACAGTGGCTCGTGTGCTCATTTTGATAAGCATGGAGTTTGGTTATTAGATATTGAATATTTGGAATCGAATCGCAGCCTCATTCCGAATTCGGAATTTCGAATTCTGTGACAATTACTTGAACTTCCTAGATGACATTCTCGATTCTAGATGACGCCCACTAAGTTCAAGTTATATTTTATGGCTTCTAATATCCAAAGATTCAGAGAGACAATGAACATTTTACAGCGATATTTATGAATTTTATGACATTTATGGATGTGTTGAGCATTCGCTGTTGTCGTGGGTATAAAATATGAACTGGGCGATCAATTTAAATGAGAGATGTTCGGCATTTCTCCGTGGTACACCCACACCATGGATACGCAAGAAACCAAGTGGACGGATCATAAATTTTTTATACGCGCATATGCATGGTGTATAAAATACGAAATACGAAATACGAAATATTTCGACAATATAGTGTATTGTACGTATTCTATATTTATGATATATATTTCTCTGTTATAAGCATTCCCCTACAAGCATACATACATCCATCTATATAGAAATAGACTTTTTATAGAAATCTATCCATTTATACAAAAACACATTTGCCGACAGAATACGAATATTTATTGTTTCGATTCCGAAAAACAAAAATCGATACATAACCTCAATAGAAATCGGGATCTAACTATATCTCACTCTCTCTCGTTTTGATTTGATCGTCAATTGTAAAGAAGGATAAAAATCTACTTTGACGACTTTTATACCAACCTCGAGTCAATGTAGCGCCAGCATCCTAACACAGCATCCCGTACCCGTACTTGTCCCGTACACGTACTTTCCCGCCCGTCCCATTGCATCGAATCGCGTTGTTGTGTGCCGCTGTTTTCCGCTTTCGTATTAATTTCTGTTTTCATTCATAAATTTTGCTTTTTAAAAATAGAACATCTTCTTAGCAACGATTGCATCCTCCACTTCGCACTCCCCACAATCCCCACCCAACCCCCTGCATTTCCCATTCACAACTTCAATTCCCATTCCCATGCCAAGAAAGTTGACGCAAGGCAAGGTTAGCACAATTTGATTAATATTAGAATATTTGTGGGCAAATTTTTAAATGCATTTCCGGTGTGATTTGCAACTGCATTTGGAACGAATGGTGCACCCATCCCAACTAAATATATCCACAAATATATATACCATAATCCATACTTGTGTGACAGAACTATGTGGTCTGAATGACCTTACCAACATCTTGTAACCTTTTTGGAAAGCTCGGGCCCATCCTTTGCAACTATTTCTCGTTCAGAGTAGTCTATGTATACATATTTATGTAACTTGATATGTACTTACATATCTATATGTATGTCTGTATGTATGTATCAATGGAGCAGAAGAACAAGGCGGATTTGAGTGAGATAGCGCAATTTATTTGTTTCCTATTGGCAGACATGGAGCAAAGAGAATGCTCTACAAAAACGCCCATACATAGGACTTTTGTGTACATACACACACACACACACACACACACACACATATATAAAAGCCCTGACGATGGGTTGAGAGGTCATGTGGACATACACACACGTCTGCACCTGTTTACATTCATGCGCAGGTGAGTGGGAGTTGGCCAGAGTGGAAATGCTCTGCCACACATAGAAAGTATTTCCCACTCTTTCTCTATCACAAGCAATTGTTATTGAAGTGCAAGAAAACATATGTACAACAGAATTCCAAATGAAATCTGAGTTATAGCTAGACATTCTCACTGGAAAGCTTCTCCCGATTTTCCAAATATTTCGTTAACTTTCAGTTTTGATTCATTGAAAAACGGAAAGTTTGATAATTTAGCCACTTTCCCATTGAAGTAAAAGAGTGACAGCTGAAGCAGACATTTTCCAAGTTCTACATTCGGAACCAGGTATGAATCACTGGGATCAGGGAACATCTAGCATCTAATTAACATAAAATGCGTCCCGGTCCGTGTCCATGTGTGTTAATGCGTTTTTAATGAGGACGACCTTTGAACTACAACTACTTAGCACCGAGATATCATCTTATTGACGCTATCAATTGCGGCAGCTACGCGGTTCAGTTCTCGTTTCACCACGGCCACATACAACCCCCGGTAAATGCAGATTTTGTTAGATTCTTGGGGCAATCCTCCCTCGTCCTCATCCCTTTTGTTTCGCAAATCTTGCTGATAAACATCACATTAGCGTGATTCCAAGCCGATTAGCTGGGCTACCGAATGTTGCGCTGTCATCGCCGCGTTGTAACATTGTCACAGGGCAAAGTGCTGCCTCATCCTCTTCCTTATATACAAATGGCCAGACCGTGGTCGGGGCTCAAGAAACAGAAGGTCATTGCTTTAAACGGTGTTTTCTTGCTGGAAAATCAAGCTTGTTCCAAATTCGGGATCGAGACCTGAAGACCTGGATGGAGAATCGAGGCTCAAGCCTTTCCATTGGACTCTGCATTTTAAGGATCCATTGAAAGACCCAGCGATGGAACTCATTTATTTGCAGACGGCAGACCCGAACAAAGGATCATATTTATGCATATATGTAACTAGTTAGTTTGTCCATTTATGCCCACATCATCCCTATAAATACATACAGAACTATTGAGAAAGCAAAAGAGGGGCGTGGGCGTTCCTAAAAAGTTGGACGGCGTCTATGTCCACATCTATATAGATGTGGCCATGTGGGTGGCCATCACCAAAGAGCACAGAGAATGGCGAAATCGTGGGGGATGGGCAATGGTTGTCCATGTGGGTGGGGGCGGAGGCATGGCCGTGGACGGAGAGGAGAAGGTGAAAGCTGAAAGAAAAGCTTATTGTTCGAAGCTTGAATGCCAAACACAGTACAAAGGCGATTCAAAAGGAGATTTAAGCATGGCACAGAAAAGCTGAAAGAGAGTACCGAGAGTACAGGTAGAATGGAATAGAATGTTCACAGGATAGAATTTATACAATGGAGCAAAGCGGAGAATAAAGGAATAAGGAAGAATAATACAACTTTGTGGGCAGTACGGGGGGAGCAAGGGAAGCAGCAGAACCAGAAGCACAAGTACAAGTAGAAAGCAGAAAGCCGGGCAAATGCAAAATGAATGAAATGAATAGAAAACAGTAGAATGAAATATGTAATAAAAAGTACAGAGAAAAGGGATTTGCGCACTCATACGAACAAAGTATTCACATTCACACACACACACACACACACACACACACACAGACGAAGACAATATCCCGAATTTAAAGCTCTAGGACCCGTACCCAGACCCGCATCGGAATTTGTATACGGCGATCCCCTCCATATATGATATTGCAGCGAATCTATAAGAAAACTATTTTCTACTATTTCCCTTATTGTAAAAGTAAAGGAATTCTTTGCACTCGGATTTCCTTATTATATTTTGAATGTTTTGCTTGTTAAATCTTTGCCAGGTTGCAATTTTTATTGTTTACGTGCTTACTCTGTACTTTGAGGATACTAATTTCCCAATTTGCAGCTGAAAGCCATGTGGGGCTCCGTCTTTGAATGTCTGCTACGTGACTCACTCTCACTTTGAGATCCAAATGCTTAGGCACGACCTTTTTAAGGTGTTCAAATCCATTGCCAAAAGCCAAAATTAAGTGGAGTTCAATTCAATTTACATATTATCCTTATGCCTTAGCATTTCAGTCCATTATCGAACCAACCACCTCCCTCCCCGACGAGAGCCAGTGCGGGAGCACTTTGACAATTGTTGCGCAACGCCCAATTCACATGAATAATAAATGTCGTTTGTTTTGTAAAATATTTGGGTCGACCTTCGATAATTTGGCTAACAAAGCAGGGAGGAAGCCAAGTTCGAGCTTGGCGCAACGTTTGGACAAAAAGCTTACCTGATTAAGAAGCCGACTGCGTATCATCTGCAGCTGCCGAATCATCTCGGTTACCGTGCGATCCTTTTCATATGCCCGCTCTTCAGAGATGGCTCCTGGCAAGATTCCCGATTCCCTGTAAATATAATCGACCATGAGTACACACACCGAAAAAAGATTTGTTCAAACTATGGCCCAACCAGCCAGTTCCGGTCGCTGCCAGACACCGCTCTCGCCCTCACCCACTAGGAAAAGCTAATTTAACATAGCCAAGAAAATTACCAAAACATTTGGACAGACACTCAAACCAGAGAGGGACCGAGCTGGTTGGAGGGGATATTGATATTGGCTCTGGTCGCTGGATGTTGGATGCTGGATGCTGGATGCTGGATGCTCTGTGGTCGTATTCGTAATTTGCCATTGCTAACTATATTCGCCATTTCCGTTCGTGGTATTCAATTATTCAGCAACAATCTAAAAGCGTAAACTGAAATTTGAGCAGCAAATCAAGCGGGTTGGCGCTCCGGTAGACACGGGCTTCTGCCCGCAGAAGGATACCGGACGGACGTGCCGTCGCGACGACGCTACCGACGAGGACACCGCCTTTTTACCAGAAGCCGTTTGCTAGTTTTGGTGTGCATTTTTAATGGGATTAGATTCAGCAATTTTCAAAAAGGAAGCCCTTGTAATCCGACGACTGGGAGAGGGATGTGCATAGGTTGGGATGACTTTGCGTTTAGCTAATATCCTTCAATTCAGGGGAGGTGGGCAAATGTTGTATATGCTTATCCGCAGCTGTCTTCAAACAGGCATCTGCCTATCACCGCGAAAGACCAACTACATGTATGGAAATGGGACTTACCTCAGTGAAATACTTGGCTTTAGCATGGTGGAGTATTCCGTTGTGTTTGGACTGACGTAGCTGGAGAAAAGTTGATGCGGTGGTCCTGCAGCCGATGGAGAAATTCGCTGTTCTGGGCTGGGTATACATTTCTCCTCGATTTCGGCTTGCAGTGGAGAAGTTCGACAAGGTTTCCCGAATCCAGTGTCAGTCCCTATTACTTCCTTATTGTGGTGTGATCGCAGCTGAGCTTCATCTGCGCCTCCTCCGTCCATATCAGCGAGATCCTCTACGCGCATTGATGCTTTTTGGCTCACTTCCATACCAGACAGCGAGTGGTGCTTTGAATCCTGAATTTCCACCACCTCGGAGTCATCATCGACTTCCGCCCTCGGTAGCCTCCAGTTTTCCTCAGCGTCACGGCCATTGGAGACTTTCTCGGGCGATGAGATAAAATTTGACTTGCCACCGCCATTGCTGAGACGCGATTTCGTCCCCGTCTTCTTGATGCGTCTTTTAGCCGCAGAGTATCGCGTTGACTGGAAAGATAACACGTTGTGCGTCCAAAGTGGATTTCGGGGCAGGCAAGAGAGAATGTGAGAGTAGTGAAACTTACCTGGGCAACATTGTCCGTGTCCGATTCGTTGTTGGAGCTAAGTCCCGGGCTAACACTTCGTGTATCTGTGTCCCGATCTGTATCACTAGTTGATACCATACCCAGACCAAGGCCAAGGCCGACGCCCAATCCCAAGCCCAGGCACATATCCATATTCTCATTGGCCATTGCCCCTCCACCAGCTCCGCTGCTCACAGTGCATCCGCCGTCTTCGTTCTTGTTATTATTAAAGAATTGTTGCTGCATCTTGTCGCTATCGTCTATGACATCTGCCGCTTGTGACTCTCGGTTTTCAGTTTCCAACAGCTCCAATCTCTGTAAGCTGCTCTTTGAATCGGCGTCGACTTTACTGGGCGGTGATTTCCGTTTTCCCGACATACTGCAAATATGAGGCAGACAAAAATTTACATTTCAAAATGTTAAAATAGTCTAGTAAAATGTAAAAATTATTATAAAATACAAAATGATGTACAGCTATACATACATACATACATATATCAACATCATTAAGCCATCTGCACTTAATGTTGCTTTATGGACTTAAAAGCTCAATACCCTTTTTTATCTAATGGTCTTAATGAATTTAATTAAAGTTTTCGAATAAAAAATTGCTAAAAGAACTGCCAGCATCATGTCAAAATTCTTTAGAAGGAACTGCTGATGACCTGGTAAATTTTTGTGCCGCCCCTGAAATAATCTTCAAATGCAAAATATTTTGGAAATATATATCTTGCATATTATATGTCAAAAGTATTTGACAATTAAATCACTTTTTCCAACCTGTTGGAGGAAATTTCATATATAATAGTGCATATAATAGTTTTTTTGTAGATTATTAGTCCTAACGGAAATGCAATAATTGTATTTAATAGGAGTTCCGAAATTCTATGTGTTTATATTTGCCAATCTCTTCAGCTATGCCTGTAAGTATTTAAAGAGTCAATTTATCCATGTCCTTCTGCGTGCCCCTCCGAATGAATACCTGGGTCCTCTAGCAGAGGCTACATTCGAAATTTGGTAGCTCTCGCTTTTATGGTCTCCGAGATCAAGGAGATCTCCGAGATCGGACAGACAGACGGACAATCAGGAATACTTATGCATTTTACTGTACCTACAGTGGCCAAATCAATATACATACATATATCTGACTGCATTCGTGCCTTATCCATAAGATGGGCTTTCAAATAATATCCTTAGAATTTCAACAAAAGATTACATTGAAATTGACAGATTACCCAATAATCTCGCTTGAACTGATCAAAAAAAGATATATTTCATAACAAAAATAATTTATTTTTTGCTTGCATCTGCGTTTTAAATTCAATTCTGTTAACAAAATACCTAAAAATTTGATTTTAATATTTATCATAATTTTTCAATTGTTTGTACTATGCATATTCGCCAAAATTCCATATGATCGCTGTGTAAGGAATATTCCATAGACTTTGCCATGAAAAATTAGTCAATAAAAATATTTCTTTTTATATACGTCTATGCACATACATACATATACATACATATGTACATAGATTGCGTGTGAGTCTATGCATAACTTTTATTGTGGCGCTAATCGTAAGGCATCAGCAGTGGTTTCATCTGTGTTATTTATATTTAGCGGAACAGTCGTCCTCTCGACGCACTTCCGGCTGTGCTGCACTACTTGCAATTGGCAACAAAAAAAAACAAAAAAAGAAACACTATACATTCATATATTTTGTATATATGTATGTATATGTACTTTTCGCATTTTCATTTTGAATGACAAATTGGTAGCAACGAAGCCACGCGGGAAAAACCGCGCTCTCTGCAATTGCGTGCACCTTTGAAAACGGAAACTGCAATTTGTTTAGATGCAATCAGTACATACATACATACAAATGCACACACAGATACACACATACATATACATCTGTATGTATTTACAATACTTGTGCTATGTATGTATGTATATATTTATATGGCAAGTGCATCCCCATGAGATAAGATAGTGTGCTCGCCACCCAAGCAATTCACGGAGTATATAGGACCATCGTACATCCGACATTGGATGTTGATCAGGAATACCCATGCCGTAGTTATGAAGTCGAAATGGCCCCATCCCTAGGCCCCCAATCTCCATCCCGAACCCCATTCCCATTCCCATCTTGGGCACAACAACAACAACAACTGATTGTTTTTCCGATTTGCTTTGAACTGAACGTTTTATTTATAATGATGACTTCCGTTACTCGGCGACTCGACATCGACTTCGACTCCGTCTCCAATCCATCCCCAAGGCACTTTTGTGCACATATGTATGTGTGTATGTGTATGTGTGCGTGTGAGTTTAAGTATGTGTATGTGCGAACATACGAATTTAGATAAAGATTCGTATACACATGACATTCGCATACTCACACCTACACACAAACACACGTACACACACACACACACATACACTGGCAAAGCAATTCAAATATTGACTTGTACACTTACAAATAGCTTCCGCAAATTCACTTGAATGGGTTTGGTTCGGTTTGGTACGAGTTCCTTTTTGTCGGGTTGTGGGCTGTGGCGTTTGTTGTTTTGTTTAAATAGCAATATTTATGAACATACTCACACTCACACACACACACACACACACACACTTACATATGTAATTTCCGAAATGTAAATGTGAAAGGGCCGACGCCCGAAACCGAAAGTATGGAATAATAAATAAATAAATTAGTTACGGCGAATGGTTAAGCACACAAACAACACTACATACATACATGGGCATAAATGAGAGCAACAATAACGGTTCAAATCGAAATCTAACATCAATGACAACCACCCCCTTGGTCGCACACTCACTCACTCACTCACTAGCTCTCTGTCATTCTTTCTCTCCCTCTCTCTTTGCCAACAGAGATTCTTAGAGAGTGCGGTTACATCCTTAAATTTTTGGGAAGATGCCAGAACACAGTGCACGCGGATTGACGGACAAAAGACACCCATATTTAGCTATACACTGAGCGAAACTGAGTGGACTTGTTTCAGGACTTTGCAAACCTTTTTAACTAAAAATTAATCGCTGGTCTTTTTAGAATTATACGAAACTTATTTAGCATCAATAGCAGTAAATGGTTTAGATATGTTTCAAAACAATATTTATATAAGAAGCAAAAATAGCAATTTATTAGATATTATCCATAAAAATCTTTTTTGAAAATAGAGCTAAATGAAAAATGAACTAAGTCATCTCCCTTTTTAAGTATTTAAAATTCATTTTATATGCTGCATAGCAAGGATAGGCTATCTCGCTCACTCTTAGAACCACAATCCGTCCTTGAAAGACGCCTATACATAAGCATAATTTGGTTATTTATTGATCTGTTTTAATTAAATTTAATATGTCGATATATGTATATATATTAATAACAGAGATCAGTTTGTTTTAAGTTGATAGCGATTATTAAAAGTTAAGGGAGTCGGAATTGGGCATATCAATAATTTAAATTTTAAAACATAAAATCTGCACACATACTAATTAAATCTACATACCAAATTTGAAATCTCTAGCTCTGGAAAATCACTTTATTCCCTATCGGATGTGACGAGTATGTGAAATATATATGTATATATATAAATATGTATACCAACTATACAGGTCTATATACTTTGACCGAATAGTCTTTGAGATATGTATAGGTGTTCATCAGGTTATATAATACATATATATACATTTCTGTAACCTATGTATCATATATTACCCCCTGCATGGTACGAAATTACTTTACAAAATACATACATACATAAAAACTAAAGATTTTATTGTACTCTATATTTCTTATGTCCTTTTTACATAATTAACATTTATTTAATATAATATTTTTTCGTTAACATTTTAAATTAAAGCTAGATAATTTTTTATGTGTCAAAGTACTCAGTTAACCATAAAGGAGCCAATATATTGGAATATTGACTTGATCCAATTTGATTTGAGCAGTTTCTTTTCCTCTCACATTTATCTTTTTGGTTGCTGGTCGATCAGTCCTATCAATGAAAAATAATGTACATTTTGACATTATTTTCTTTGTTATGGAACATATATTAATATTGTACTATCCTTAATGATTTATTTTAATTTGGTTTTATTACGTATTTGAATTTCAAAACGTAGAAATTTTTCTCTAGTTCCGTCCCTGGATCATAGCTACGATTTGAATACAAACTGACAGACAGAGTTTGGCCATATTTATTGCAGCATAATAACAAAATTCAAAAACCCCTTCTATACCCACGATTCTGAGTTATCTTTACTAATTAATTTGTTAATACATAAAATATTTTTCTTAATTTAATGTATTTATATGATTAATCAGATAGTTTCAGTACTTTTGAGTGTGTTAGAATTTTGATTTGATTTTAAACAAGAAATGAAATAATTTTTTTTACTAATCTATAATTGTAAGATCCTGGCCTATGTTAAAATTGACTAGTTTAGTTATGATAAAATTCCATGTTTTATTGTGTTTCCCCCGTTTCTTTGAGTGTAGCGTGAATCGAAAACACTCTGCTGTTATTTTCCTATTGAAACGATTTTTCATTATATGCAATTTCGTGTAACATTTATCATTCGCTGTCGAAGTGGCCGCAAATTGTCCAACTTTAGAGCCAAAGAAACATAACCCGCGGTGAGAGTTTTCCAGCGGCACTTGCTGCTGCCTCATCGACCAAATTGTTGATGGGTTCGATTCGATTCCCATCCCCATCCCCATGCCCATATCCATATCCGTATCCGTATCCCCATCCGCCCTGCTCCACAGCCGCCTCGTTGACTCAAAAATGTATGACCACTAAGTAGGCACGTGGTCGATGGTCGATGCTTGTTATGAGTGTGTGTGTGTGTGTGTGTGTGTGAGTAACCCAAGGTGCACACAATAAATATTATGCTTTCCTTTTTAAGCACTGCCAAAACATCATCAGCAAACAACACATAAAAATGTGAAACCGCCTGACGCAATAATGAATTTTCAATTGGAGTTCTAGCCAATCCAACCCAAGGACGAGCTGACGAGCCCTGACTCTGACTCCAACTCCGACTCTGACCCTGCCACAATTCCATCGACTTCTGTGGCATTGTTTACGAGCCCACGGCAGTGGCAGTGGCCTTAATGCGGCAACCCGCGCACGTGCTTGCATTAAAAATGAATTTGGTCTCCCGGTCTTCCCGGTCCCTGGTCCCGGTTCGGCCCTGGTCGATTGCCACCGTCGGCGAATTCTAATGGGGGTTCTTTCGAGAAGGCCGGCGACCACTTTGCAAATTGCAAGAAGTCTCAATCGGACAACACGCCCACAACACGCCTAAGTCATCATTTTTAAATAGGTAATATATTCTTATGTATTGTATGTTTTGAACTTAAAACAACAAGTCCAATCAAAAATTATCTTCCACCTTCCACTCTATCTCAAATTTAAGAGGAACAGAAAGAAGTCAAGTTTTTTGTCTCAACAAGGTCTATTTTGAATTCATTTATTTATTTTTATTTATTCGCTCCATTTCCAAAAAATAAAAAAATTTATTAACCTGTTTCTCACATTTGTGATATAGGTATAAAATTGATTCTCTCTGTTTTTGGCCTATTTAATGAAAACTTTTTGCAAAAATGATTTATATCATCATCACTGTGAAATAGCTTTGATTCGGAGTAAATAAATTTTTTTTGTAAGAAAATAGGGATGTATTTAATTGTTTTCAAAACGTAACGCCAACTTAAAACGCCTTTAAAAAAATATGTTGACCTTTTTGAGATAATGCCTAATTTTGAATACAAAACTACGCCCAAGCAATTCAGCTGAGCAGACTCCAATCAAAACTTAAAAAAAGGTGCTGACTTTATTTATAATGTAAATTAATTTGTTCAGAACACGTAGAAGGAAACTTTTCCGACCAAATAAAATATATATGTTCTTGATCAGCACAACAAGACGAGTTACATGCGTATATTATGCGCTCTTTGTATATCTCGGATTCAGTATATCATATATCCCTTATACAAACGGCAAAGTCACGAACAGTGACATTTCTCAATAACTTTGGTATTCTCTAGGCTATTGTGATAAATGAAGTAAATGAGTCGTCTCGCCGACTTCGGGATACCATGCACCAAGTAAAACAAATATTTTAATATTTATTTTTTACAATTTGTTAAGATGCTGATTAGCAAGCCTATCTCGTTGACTCTTACGAGCACTTTTAGTTTTACTCCAATTCATCAAATTTGCTGCTTTACTGCATAATAATCACAGATTTTAGTGAGTCAAATTTATTTGTAGTAGTTAGATTTTTCTTAATGATTATATACCAAATTTGATATCTCTATCTATTATATGTAGCTTTTAAGAAAATCAGCCTTTTATAAAATGCGGGTCGGAAGTGGGCGTGGCAGAATTTTTGAACAATTAATATCTGTCTCGTTATCAAATGAGTATACATACTACTTAGGGAACGGAAGGGGTCGTTTCAAAAACTTGAAATAAACTTGATCATGACTCTAGCTCTTGTAATCTCCGAAATCTAGGTGTTTATACGGACAGACGGACAGCCGAATGGACGGTCATGGCTAGATCGACTTGGCTGTTAATGCTGATCAAGAATATCTATACTTTATGGGGTGGGAAAAGCTTCCTTCTGCATATATTTTGGCGACTTTAAAATACCCTTTCACCCTATCGGTGCAGGATGTGAAAATAAAATTTGACAGTTTCATTTACCTATTAATAATTGTGCCAATTGATTAAGATCGGGTGACTATATCCCACAGGAACGATCGGTCGAAACAGTGACTTTTATCATAATTTCGTTATTTTTAAGCCGATTATGATGACTGTGTTAAAATTAATAAAAATTGGCTAACTAATATACTAATAACGAAAAATCATTTTGGTTGAAAGAATGTTTGCTTCTTATGATCATTAAAGTAGGATATAGTCTATAATCCTTGCACAATTGATAAAAATCGAAGAGCTACTTTATATAGCTCTCATGTAAACATACAACAAATATTAAAAGCTCCAGCTTATATTGTATTTTTATAAACTATGATTCCCGCACCTCCAACAATAACCATCATTAAAAACTGTATAAAATAATTAGAAAAAGCGATCAACAAACGACAAATCAATAGATCTCGGAACCTATTTTAGTTAACATGGATCAAAATTACGAATTACATTATTTCAAATATTTTCCTGGGGAGCACAAATGGATTTGGAAAAATCGTTTTAATTTCAAAGACAAAATGTAATTTATAAAATTTCTTGTAAATTCTGCATATCAAGCATTTGCTATCTCGCTTACTCTTACAAGCACACTAGCACTTTAGCGCCGCCACTGGTTAACGGCCAACTCCGACCTTATGACCCAGCTAGTAATGACACTAATTAATAGCTCACTTAATTTTATTGTGATAGTCAAAAAAATTCAAATATTATCGGTTTTTTTTATTATTTTTTTTTATTTTTATCGACTCGTCAGTTAAACAATTTCCTTCTGCCTGTTTCGTACGTCATGGCTACTTTAATATACCACTTCACCCTATGGGTGCAAGGTGCGAAAATACATTCTTTTTTTTAAATTAATGCAGTTTGATCTGCATCCTTTTTAGTGAGAGTGGTAATTAAAAAGTTATTATTTTGGAAACCGAAAATTTATACTATTCTTATTAAGGTAAAGGCACAATTGATAAGTAGATAATATATTGCAAATAAAAATTATTAAGTGAAAACATGAATTTCTTTTTGTGCCTCTTTTTGTTGAATTGTTGTTGGAGTTCACATTAAAATCACATTACTTGGGGCCACTTTCTTATACCAACACACACACATACAGAGAGAGAGAGAGGGAGAGAGGGAGAAACAGCCTCTTACACACTCACACCCACTAGTTCCGGTGGAGTTTTATTTGCATATTTGGATGCACAATAAGTCGGTTCTCGGTGTGCGTTGTCTTTGTCCGCATGGGGCACTTACAAATCGCAGTTCAAAGAGAGCGAAGGCTTTTGTATTTGTGGCTGTTTTTGTTGTTGATGCGCTTTGTGCTTTGTTGCTGTTGATGGCGCACTTGTTTGGTCAAAAAGCCGCAAACAAAAGGTCGACTGGACTGGACCGCGGCCAAAGAAGCAGGACCATCCGTTAGGCGGCAACTGGGCTGCGGGTCAGGTCACCCTCACTGATTCAAAGGACGACGCTCCATGCCAGAAGGACGGCGGCTTGTGCTTAGGACTGTCCATTATTTATGCCTATTTATGTTTGTTCGTTTCTACATTACACTTTGCGACATCCTCCCATCCTCCCATCCCCCCACCCATTTTCAATTTGTTTGGCGAACCGAACCAAAAGAATGGACCACAGTTGCCCTTTTATGTGCATATGTCCGGTACGTTTACATTTGACGACGGGAATGGGTTGGAGTCCGTGGGGGAAGGGTGATGGAGGAAAAACATTATTGTCGTTGTTGTGTACTTTGCATGTGTATGTAAGGATGTATTACCGCAATCGCCATTGACATGATGCCATCATCATTATCATCCGCACTCATCAATGAAATGGATAATAGATCAAACTCCACCTGGCCACTTTTTCATTCGGAAAGCTGAATTCATAAAACTGATCCTTCAAACAACAAATTAAAGCAGAGAAAAACTCTGGAAACCAGATGAAAGTGCCCTTTGCTGAAATCGAAAGATGTTCTTCGTGAGTTTAAGGTGGCAAAAATAAAAGCGTATTCAAACGGAGTTAAAATTCGTTCAGATTACCAATCGATACATTTTGGACTTTGTGAAATTCCAACTTCTACTTCATCTGTATACTAAGATGATGTTATCCTCGCTTCCAGTCGGAAGTCATGCCGAGTCCAGCCCTATAAATTTGAGGTAAACATTGCTGAACATCGTTTACGCCGGTGATTATTACACTTGTCGCTCCTCATTGTGTTTGGTAGTCATGTGTTTGAGGAAAGACCCAGAAAGCACCAGACAACCGCAACATCCTGTCCAGCAATCCTGCATGACTTTCATTCATTCCGTCTACTTATATTGCCGGGCCAAAGGTCTACAGCAATATGCTGCCGGGGGCGATGAGACATATTGATTTTCGAATCAAGTATGCTGTGTATGACAGCTATGGAAAAGTGCATATTTCGTTCATCTAATCTCTAATCCGCTTATGGACAACTAAAGGACTAACCACAGCGCTTCCCCATATTGTCAGGATACAGTGAAAGCTCGTGATGAAATACTTGACGGAGTTTCAAGACTGTTTAACTTGAATTCGAACTTTGGCGAAACGAACCATTTGGGATCAAGTCTAATAGGCGGTTAAAAGTTTTTTAGAATTAGATTTAGAATTAGAATTTAGGTGTGCCAATTTTATGATTTTTGGCAAAAATTTGTTACAACAACTTAAATAATTTTTCCGATTATGCGATTTGCGAATTTAATTCGATATCCATGATGATGGCCTAGGCAGAAGGGTGCAAATCTTGTCATTGTCAGTTTCCTCTGGAACTCTTTGAAGGCCATACAAACTTTGGCACCAATGTAGTTTCCCTGCATCCTTAGTCTGACTTTTTATTATCCTTATTGTTTTATTCATGGCCATATGCGACAAACGCAGAATGGTTGGTATTTTTATGGTTCTCGAATTACTGGAAATGTGACCACTTGACCAATCAATGAATATTAAATGCTTATTTGTATATGACCACATCAATATGCTGAAAACCCAAACTCAAACCCAAACCAGACTCGGCTCAACCTCAACTCTGACCCAGAATTATATATGGGCCCAGAGCGCAGATGCTGGCATCAAGTCGCCTGCATTGACGATTTTGGCTTATGATTGGGGTTGGAGTTGGTGTTGGTGTTGGTGTTGGTGTTAGTGTTGGTGTTGGGGGTGTGTCCATTCGACTCCGCTTGTGTCCTCTTGGGGGCATTGCATTACTTGAACAGTTGAGATGACATTTTATTGTCATCGCCCAGGATTTCGGTTTGGAATTAAACTCCCGGCGTGCACTTTATCCAGCTTATGACCACAAGTAAGTAGGTGAGTTCACATAATCGTGGCAGTGGGAGAGCTGTCCCCCCATTTTTGGTTGTCAGCCAGGGCCATACGAAAATAAACTGCTTACTCGCAGGAGGAGTGGGTGGGGAAGGGGAAGGGGAGGCGGAGGAAAGAGGAAGCCATTCATGCCGCAAAGACAAAAGATCACAAAAACGTTTGACAATGGGAGATAATGACAACATCTGAGACACATCTGGACACCATATGCGGCTGCCTCAGTGTGCAGTGCAGACCGTAAAACATTGAACTGGATTATGGATTAGGAAGCGAAATGAGTGCACCTTGCGCTCCAGAAATGATTATGTTGGCCAATTCAAGTGATCCGAAATTTGTCAAGTTCAAGATGAGTATTAACGGTGAATATATATATGTTATGGAAACTATTTTCAAGCATATCCTGAGCTCCTGCTAGACAGGCGTCTTCAAAATGTGCGTGCACGCCAGACCAGGCCAGGTTAGGCGGCGGCAACGGCGGTTCATGTACAGTTCCAAGTCGAATCGGCCCAGGTACAGGTACAGGGACATACAACAGGTATGCACATACCAAGACACATACACACGAACGCACACACGCACACTCACACACACACACACACATAAAGAGGCCAGTGTAAAAGAGAGCGTGTGACGATCGGAAACTAGATTGAGACAAGGACTGACTGAGTCTGAGTTTGCAGAGATCGAGCAAGAGACTGAGATGCTGCAAAGTGCTATTGCCTCCACTGGTTGGCGATGCAATGCTTCATGCTGCAGCAGCTCCAGCTCCAGCTCCAGCATCGGGTCGCCAAGTCGTTGACTTGCAGTTATTTCTTTTCGTTTGTTTTCTTCGCTTCGCTGTCATGTTAGTATATCGTTTTGTTTTTTTTTTCTGTTTTTTGTTTTTTGTTTTGCTTTGGGAACTTTATGCGCGGAGACACATATAGATGTGGCAAGTGTGTGTACAACAGAGTGTGTACACCCTACAACTGACAATTCGGGGAACATCGACTTCAAGGATCACAATGGAGTGGTGGGCCGTCCGAACTATGTATAAAGCTCTTTTAACTTCAATTATGAGTCAATAAAATTTGCATGCGATTTCGGATAGGCAAGTGATGGAGTAGGGGTAGGGTATCCCCCTGTCGGTTTTGACTTTTGGCCAGAGTGGGGCGTCTGTCTCTGTCCAGCTTGTTGTCTTGCTGTTTACTTGCTCTTAAGATGGGCCCGGGCACGGGCACGGGCACGGGCAAGGGATCGGCACCGGGGACCCAAAGTGCGAAAGCGGAGGAAAAGAGTGTAGTCTAGAGGTGGAGTTGCTTTGCACACGATCGGCAGCATCTCTTTGGATTCGCTGTATCTTTTACTTGAGAGTTTCAACTATTGCGAGGCATAACGCAAGTTCGTCTCCGAAGAAATCAGTATTAGTCGAAGGCACATCTCGGGGTGTAATTGTAATCAATGGTGATCATTTCATAGCCCACATTGTCCAAATGGAAGACAAACGTTTCGTTTGTTGACCGAAGACGGCCCACATCCGAATCACAATCGGATGGCCGACAAAACAATACAGCTTTTGTTCTCGAGTCTCGACCCTTGCAGCTTTTCCATGGGCAGTTCTTGATGAAATTTTTGGTAGAAAACTTTTCCGACTTCTCTAGAGATACAGAGCGAGAGAGAGAGAGAGAGAGAGAGAAGAGGGATTCGCCAATTCATTTATTTCTGTGACTGCAAATTGAATTTTACGGTGCCATTGCTCTCGATTGAGTTCACTGCGCGGTCGCTGAGAAATGGGAACAGGAACAGGTTGATATTTTAATGTGATCTGAGCCTTGCTACGTGTCGGGATGAGGCTGGGGCATGGGGCCGAGCACGATGAACATGGAGATGGAGACGACTGCATGCAGTTTGCCCGTCCGCATCCCCCGTCCCCGCATCAAATCTAAACTCATCTGCATAACTTTGATAACAGACACAGACGAACAGAAAGATAGGCCGGGACAGAGTCTGAGGCAAAGGCTGGGGCAGAAACAGAGGCAAGTGCGTTGGACCAGCTGGACAGACGCGACTGGACACAAATCGAACATCATCCTCATTCCCGACCGCGCACTGTCTCTCGAATGATAAACGCACAGCCACATCCACCTTAGCTCCAGCTTTAGTTTCTCTACGCTTCGAACTGGCTCCGGGTTTGACTTCGACTTTGGCTGGAACTGCTGCTGCGGCAGCGTCAGCGGCTGCGGTCAGAAGAAACAGGAAACAACATTGTACGTTTTCTTCAGTGTACCCAGTGTCCATGGTTAGAGCTGGAGTAGCTGGCCAATTCGACGACACGCACTTAAGCTCATTTGCGGATTGGCTCATATGCGAATTGAAGGGTATCGGACAGTCGAGCGAACCCCGGACATCTTTCTCGTTTTTCGTATTTTATTGATTTCTTGTATTCGCGTTTGCATTCGCATTCACCTGTTGTTGTTATTTTGAGTGTGTTTATTTTTGCGACGACGTAAAACAACAACACAACTAGTTTTTCCACGCCGCACACCATCGTCCACGTCCACGTCCACGTCCATATCTCTTACCTGTCCCTCCGCCAGTCCGCCATCTGACTGTCGGTCTGTCTGTCTGTCTGTATGTCCGTCTGTCCGGCGCCGCAATTCGGATTCGACTTTATTTTATCTATGTACTCTAAAACACGTTTTTGCAGCATTTTCTCAATAGACTTGGGACTAGCACTACTGGCACACGCAAGCTCACACACACACTCGCACACACACACACACACACGCACAACAAATTTACATCGTTCAATGTATGCGTAAATGCAACTGCATGCTTTATGCGTGACAAATCCAAATCCAGGCCCAAGTCCATTCTTAGATGCAATTTCATCAGTTGAAGACGCGGCAATATTGGCAAAAAGTGTGGAATTGATGTACATACCTACATACCTATAAGTCATTGTTTAGGGAGAGCAAAGACCCTCAAAAGATCGGCAAACATCTTTGGAAGGGGCCCCACCAACCTGTCTTTGTTTGCCCCGCCACTTACTTGCGATTCCCCCTCCCAGCCATTTCCATTCCCATTCCAACTAACGTTTCTGTATGAACTAGCTGAGTAACCGACATTACGTGGCGGTTATTACGAAACAGAAAGACATCTGAAAACTAACTAACGAGGATATTATCAGCTCAGTTCAAGCAGGACTTGACTAGATAGAGACTAGGTGTCCATTTTTCTATAATGGGAAACTAGAAAAGATAGTATCCAGAATAAACCTTTAAACATCATCCAAGTTTGTTAGTGACAATCTCTTGTTTAATCTTCAAACAAACTGAAATATTATGTCCTTGAGGGAAAAGTAAATAATCTATTATGTTGAGAAGGAACAAGTGCATTAGGAATCCGTTCCTGCCTAATGCTTCGATTTCGACTTCGTACGATCATCCTGAGCCTGTCGAGTCCTGAGCCTATTAGAACCAATTTTCAATATTCAAAGGTGGTGCACAATCAAAATCGGAATCGGAATCGGAATCGCAATAGTGGCAGGCCACTAAAAAATGCGTGTGAGATAAGCAAGTTCAGAAAAAGCGATTTATTTTGTTGTTTTGTTTGGCTCGCTGCCTGCTTTCCGCTTGTCCAGTTTTACCAGCTTGGCTTGCAAGAACTGGATAAAAACCTGTCATTCTGCCTTGGAGCATAGCATCCCCTCTCGAGTTTAGCTTAATGAGCATGCGTGCTAGTGCCCTGCCACATGGATATATCTCTGCTCATGTGTGTGCGTGTGCGTGTGTGTGTGTGTAAGAATGGAAAGATATGGCAGAAGGATAGTGTTTGGGTAGGTCGATATCTTAGGATTTTGAATCATATTCTTTTTCTCCCATGATCTGCTACTGCATTAGGCTTTTTACGTCAAACTCCTATATTAATATATTTATTTACAAATCATTGGGAAATTAATATAAAATTTCACCCAAATTAGAAGTTATCAAAAATAAAATCTATTCTCCTGTACGTGGAGTGCCAAATAATGATGGGAGAGGGTAAGACTGCATTACCTCTTCCTTTTTTAAAGTGGGCTCTGGTCTGTTTTAAACTTTCGTAACAAACGATGTCTCTCTCAATTTACGAGAATGCCTTTTCAACCAACCCACCCTTCTTGGCCAGAGAGCTCTCTAAGCGGTGTTCCCGGCTAGTTCCAAAGCGGCTTTGACTTTGCCGCCAGTGTCACTGTCGGACTTTGAAGTCCAGCCTAAACTAACTAACCTCCCCTTTGGATAGTTTCGTAGGCAAATTCTCTAAGACGCCGCATCTTTTCTTTGTTGTTGCACTTTCTGCCAGGGGGGGTGGGGCAAGGCGACGAGGACGTCCCATTCGGGCTGAATATGTTTGCGTCATTGTTTCGCCTTGATTGTCTCTTTGATGTATCCGTATTCGTGGACCTTATTTTGAATAAGCAAAGATGCTGCAACATGTTGCCCAGTCGCAGAATTTATGGCGTTCCACAGTGACACCCTTGAACAAACAATCGACATGCAGCCGATGCCGCTGCCGCTGCCGCACCAACTAACAAAAACAAATAATTTGACAGATGGACTAACATCATTAATGATCTCCCCCCACCAAACCCCATTGTCTGTCTCTCTCTCTCCCTCTCTTTGAAGAGAAGCTGGAGCATCTCATGTGTTGAAAATTTCAGGATGGATCTCATACATCGTAGAGTTAATTTTGGCTATACATTCGGAAAAAATAAATCAAAGACAAAGGCCCAACAACGAGGCCCCGGGCCCCCTCTCCCTCTCCTCCTGGTTCCCGCTCCTGGTTCCACTGGTTACAGTTACTCATACGAATTGAAATCAGAGTCGCATTCAAGTTGGAATTGTAGTCGTTGATGCAAACGAACGAAAAAAACCAGTCCTGCCACTGAATGCACGATCAACTCACGAGCCCCGCAATTCCAATTCCAGTTCCCCCAAAGCCCATCTCGCGTGGCAAGTGCACCTGTCGCATCCAATGCTTGTGCGCCCAGACTTGCCCCAGCCAGGTGAGAAAGAGAGGGAGAGAGAGAGAGAGAGAGTGGAGAGTGAAGAGCAACCAGCAACGAGCAAAAGGCATTAGTTTCGGAGCCACAATTAGGCAGGGCATAAGAATTCAAGAAATTCGCGAACTGGTTAGATCGGATCAGAATCAGAATCAGCATCGGAACTCACCTCTGTTGGGCTTTGCGTTGGGCTGGATGAGGATCTATTCCTATTCCGTCATGACGTGTAAGAGTTATACTCCTTTGACTAGGTTAGCTTATGCAACATATGTATGGCTATACATACATACACAATCTGTACATTGGCAGATCCATGTATGTATGTGTGTATATATTGAATATGTATTTTTATATGGCACTATTGCATATTCACTTTGCTAATGATCTTCGATCTGCTGCTACTCTCACATTTCACTTTTAGTTTCGATGAGAATTGTTTGTTTTTTATTTTTGTGGGGGGATGGGGGCTTAGGACTGCCCCAGGGCAAATCTAATCTTTTGGTTTTGGGCCTCAGCCATATCCACACAGACACCACTCACGCACACAACCACATTACCGACATACATCATATTATACATGTGTCGTCGGTTGGCGAACGACGCTCCACAAACCGATCATTTTCAGTATTTTTGTTTTGTTTTTGGTTTTTGGTTTTTCGTTTCTCGTTTTGATAAGTGTTTGACCTCCACGGCCAGTTCAGATTTAGTTTGTGTTCACTATCCCAGTGATAGGGGCATTGTGGAGTACAATGTGCCAGATTTAGATTAAGATACAGATACAGATTCAGATTCGGATTCGGATTCACTCAAATGCGTACGGGGTGACGATTGACGGCGATTTACCAACAGCCTGCAAGGTGGGTGAGACAAGTGGGCGTGGGGAGTGGGCGTTGGGCGCTGTACCTTTTAAATACGGAAAACGGTTAGCGGAACTACGGCGGAGAGACGCGATTCAGGCGAAATTATTGGTGAGCCGGTACCCACCACCATTGCGTGGCAATGTTCAATTCTCACTGACTCCAATTCCTCCAGCTCAAGATGTTCGGCTGCGACTGGCGCAGCATCGCTAGTTCCCCCCCCTTCGTTTTTCAGCCGACGAGAGAAGACAAGTGCCCCATGCCCCAGCCACAGCCCCTGCCCCAGCGTTGAGTCCAACGAAGAGAGCGCATCATGCTCTCTTTGCACATGGTTTTAAGAGCAACCGATTGAGAGAGGAAAAGCATCGACCAATGAGCGTCCGACGAGAACAAACTTCTGCATCCGGCCAATAGTAACTCGCTGCAATAGTGTTCCCGCCCACATACCCCCAGAGTAGAGCACAATACAGACAAAACACAGTTTTGCTTCCGCTTCCACAGCAACTTCCACAGAAGAGGTCATGCTTATTTTTATTGTGTTGCCATCACTGTTGTTTCCAATTTCATTGGGAAACCCAATGTGGAATTCGAATAGGTAAACTTGGAGACAAAAGGGTGAAAGACTGCCAGCACCGTAAAAGCTTCCATTATTCTTTAATTTTCAACTGACTCTTATCCTACATACAATTTAAACATTTGATAGCTTCTCATGGCGCTTCCGTCGACTGAGATTACTGCCATTTATCTCATGTCATAACATCGGCAAGGACCTTTGTCTAATCCTAAAACACGTTGCAGACTTTTGTTAATCTGCAACTAATAATCTGGTGCTAATACCAGAGATACACGGGCCATAAGGTATTTTTCCCATTCACAACACAACACTAAATAAAAATATATTCGTCTTACAAACTTGCACTCTGATTTGGTTTTCAAAAAGAATTCCTTGGACCCTTACTCTCCCTTATGTGGCGGCTGCCCGTCATACTATTTACTCTGGTGTGGATCCACAGATAGATTTTTCGTGGCAGAAAATATTTTAAAAAATGTTTAAAAATGTGATTTGAGCGCCTAACTTTCATTTCACCACTACCGTTTTTCACCGCAACCGCTTTTTACCACAGCCGTTTCTTACCAAAACTGTATCTTACCACAAAGTGGTCAACACAAAATACTGGTAGTTGGATAAAACAAACTTGGATTAGAGTTGGATAAAAATTACTCAGATACGGATAACGCGTCGGATAAACTGTGTTCGCCTTGTTTTTCGGCGCAATTTTGTTGATAAGCGCCCTCCATTGATGTAAATAATAACTAGTTCAGAATTCAATTCTTAAAGCGCCATCTATGAGTGTAAAAGCAAACTAGCAAATGAATATAAGACAAGCGTGAATATTCTTATAATATAAGTGTGTTTGGTAATCTTATAATATTAACTCGGTTTGAGAGCGTGCTAAAAGTCGCCCTGCTTCTTCGTTAGTTTTGTAAGAATTAATGGAAACGATCTGCTTACGTGCCATTATTCTGGTTCACTATCAGTTTTGTAAGCACTAATGGACAATTACCGACAATTTGGGAAGCATTGTTGGAAATCAGTCTGCTTGTCCGTCAGTTTTGTAAGCATTTATTAGAATCAATCTGCTTTACTTAAGTAAGCACTAATGAAAATGACTCTGCTTCTCCGTCAGTTTTGTGGGGACTGAAATTACAGTTATTTGGGCAGTCCCTACCATCAAAATTATAGGCATGGTGTATATTTTATGTTTAGTTTGAGGATTTAAGCATTGTATCGTGTTTAATACGTTTGACTTAAATTACGTCCTGTGTTTTGAGGAATAGAACTATTCAGGTGTTTATATGTCCTCTTTGGTGGTACATATCACTTCAGTAAAGTTCTGATTTTGCTTCAGCGACCTCTAAAAATTGTATTATTCAAATTTTGGAATTTATGATTTTATATATTATATATTTTTGGGTGCGCAGATTCTGAAAATTAAGTCGATTTTCGTCTATCAAGCTCAGATTTTGTGAAATTAGGGCATCTAGGGTTGAAAAACAGGCACCCAAAAGTAGACTATAGAAAGTTTAAAAAATATTTTCTACGTTTTTAACACATTTTAAAATATGTAAGCAAGAGATTCCGATAATTCTTTTTAATTAAAAGGCAGAAAAATCTTCAAATGCTGTTGGCATACTTTTCGGCTTAAATTGTACTTATTTTAGAAGCACTTCTTTGCATAAAGTCCCATTTCGATATTTTGTAAATTGTTTTAAAACCATATGTTTATAGTATTCAATAAAATATTGTAAATGCGGTTACTTTGAATAATTTCAACACATATTTTTCGAAATCCTGACGTGATGGACATAAAAAATTTCCCGTGTAATTGTTATGCTGTTCTTGCTGCTTTAATATGATAATCATCGTGGCATGTTGCTTTAAGATTAATTTAGTTGCGTTTAAATTTATAGTCTTTTTTGCAGTCGGAGTTCCTGCCTGGTAAAAATTCCACTATTTGAAAAGGTGAATTGTTTTTCACCAATTGTTGAAACTAAACTGGTGAATGGGTTGTAAAATATGCTATACTGGGTCGAAGGAGAAATAATAAATAATAGGAAAAATATAACAGCTTTATAACACAATAATGGGTTCAAAAAATGGTGAATGGTAGACGGAAACAATGGTTCAAAAAGGGGGATCAAATAGGGGCTGCCACTATTTGAATAGTGGGAGCAGATTAAATAATTTTGAATACTGGGAGCCGGATAAGAGCCGGATAGAAAAATTCTAAATTGCAGCTTTTGACCAATGGATGGCGCTTACAAATCTTAAAAAGTATCAGCGATTTGTTTTTACGTTTCTTTCCACAATTTGACACAAACGCAAAAAAGCGGAGACTTTTTTAAAATGGGTGGCGAAGCCAACTAATTTTTTTTTCTCCTTGATTTTAATTCTTAAAAAACAAACAAATTAGTTTTGAGAGCACTTAATTTATTTACCATGCACCCACAGCACAGTGGACAGTTATGTATTTTTTTTTTGCATAAACTACAGTTTAAATGCTAGAGATCTGAAACTTTGCAAGAACATCAGTATGTGTAAAATATAATTTTTGTTCTTTATTTTTGCTGATTCTGACTGAATACTCGGTTTTTGTCCATCACGTCCAGAAAATAGGCACCCAAAAGTATACTATAGAAAGTTACAATTCTTTTTTTTTACATTTTAAACAAATTTTAGAATATTTTATTTAAGTAAAACAGCTCTTCTCTTCAAACATTATTATCAAACAATTTGTTAAATGCATAGGATTTCACTAATTCTTTAAAATTAAAAGCAGAAAATTCTTCAAATCCCTATAGCATACTTTTTGGTTCAAATTTTACTCATTTTAGAACCATATTCAAAGGGTATGATTTTATGCATTATAGCAAAGAAATACCTCATTGATACTTTGTAAAATGCTTTTAATAATGTTTTCAGTATATTATTATGTTTATATTTTACAATAAAATATTGCATATGAGGTCATTTTGAATCTCTTCAGTACATTATTTTCGAAAACCTGACGTGATGGGCAAAAACTAAGTACAGGGCCGTGATCAGCAACCCCCAATTACTATAGAAAACCAATTGAACTTAAAACACTTTTTCATTACCTCGAATATGTCGGCCTGTGTTATTTATGACATCATGGTCCTGCCCAACACATTTATTCTCATGGACCTCATTTTGTTTAATAAAACCGTCAATAGAAAAAGAGTTTACGAACACAAGAAATTCCTCACGAATAATGGCATGAAAGCATGCCATTACTACATTAACTTTCCAATAGTTTTTTAAACTAATTTATCGTAAAAAGTAGTCTACATGTAAATTTTCCAATGAAAGTAAGATAAAAACATGGGAAAAATATGAAGTTCTAGATGCTTTCATACATTTTGTATGGAGGTCGGACAAAAAAATTATTTTTATCCCATTCAATGACTTTATATAAGTGGTTACTTTTTAGAATCGATAGAGAGTGGAAGGTTGGGGCTACTTTACAATTCCGCCTGTGTGCGCGATTAATTTTAAATCGAATTAGATCAATAAGATGTTTGTATCTTATTTATTTATGAAATGCTGAAGAGGGACGCTGAAAAGTAGGCAATGTTTTTAATACACTTCACTTCACTTAAATTTTTATACCCTTGCAAAAAGGGTAAACTCGACTTATGGTTGTCGCTTTTCCCATTTTGTAATGTTGTGGGCTGACTTGTTTTAGTTAGTTGCTGCCTTTTGCCGATTAATATGAAAAGTTAAAGGAAAAGGGGAAATTAGAGTTGTCAAAAAGTTGAGTGTTTGACTGAGCGAGACTAGTCCCAGGATTCGCCTAGAGTAGCGAGCCGGCTACACGGCCCCTTTAACATGTCTGGACCCATTTTGGGTCTAAAATACAGCCTCGTTCGCTAGGAAGGGTATACTGATACTGACCTTGAGGGGATTCTTTATTCTATCACTTTACTTTTTTGACACGAACATTTTCACTTTACACTTTGCTTTGCTTTTGTTGTTGTTGACAGAAAGAATTTTAACATTTAAACTCAGGGATTGCTTTTTGAACTCAAAACTAATTTATTGGCTTGTTACAGCAATAAATAAATTTAAGTTCCGTTGCACTGAGAATTTTTTTAAGTTGATTCTAAATTTAACTGAACCTATCTTCAAATCATTAATCAGAATATATAGACAAAAGTTAAGCATATTTGTGTTTAAAAATCCTTAAAAAAAAGTCTAGAGATGCATTTACAAAAATTAAAAAAAATAAAAACAAGGCTCTATGTTTAAATAGTAACACTTAACTACTTAGTCGAAAGGAAGTTATTAAAATGAAGTAAGTAAGTCGTCTCGCCGACTTGGATATACCATACACCAGTTAAACAAATATTTTAAATTTATAATAACCAATGCATTTTCGTATTTAAAAAAAAACTGTTCACATGCTTTTCACAAGCATATCTTAGTATTTCGCTCATTCAACCATACGAGCACCCTAGCGCCCCCACCAGCCAACGGCCACTTCCGGCCATATGGAAAAACGTTTATATGCATAACTTGGCTATTTTTATTCCGATTTTGATCAAATTTGGTGTTTTGCTGGATATTAGTATCAAATTTAAGTGTGCTAAATTTGATTGCACAAGGTAAAAAATTACGGGAGATAATCGAGTTTTTTCAAATTACGGGGGCGGAAAGGGGCGTGGCAAAATCTTTACACATTAAAAATGTGCGCAATTACTAAGCAAATATACATACCAACTATGGTGTCTCTAGCTAAAATAGGTTTTGAGAAAATCGGTTTTATTTGATTTGCGGGGGCGGTAGGGGGCGTGGCAAACATTTGAAACAAACTCGATAAGCGTACATATGACACGAGTCTACATACCAAATTTGGTGGCTCTAGCTCTTATAGTCTCCGAGATCTAGGTGTTCATACAGACGGACGGACGGACGGACGGACGGACAGACGGACATGGCTAGATCGTCTCGGCTGTTGATGCTGATCAAGAATATATATACTTTATGGGGTCGGAAAAGCTTCCTTCTGCCTGTTACATACATTTTAGCGACTTTAATATACCATTTCACCCTATGGGTGTATGGTATAAAAACTAAGTTTAGTCTTTTCTTTCCAGGTATTCCTGGTCTTTAGAGGTTATCGGTTGTCTAGTGAGTAGCCTGTCTGTCTGTCATAGCCCAAGTCTTGGGCAGATTACATTATCGTCGCAGTCGATGAAGTAGCCAAATAAAGTCATCGTCCAGTTTACAAAAAGTACAAATTTTTAAAAAATTAATAAATTCATTGATCATATTTTTAAATTTTGTAAGAGACTTATTATTGTAAAGGTGAATTCAATCTCAAATTGTTTTACGGCACATCGTATACTTGCAAATGAGTTCAGGTCATTAAATCGGCTCTGCTCTCGACACACGGACATCTATTATAATAGATGAAGGCAAAGTGCCAATGAATGGAGTAAAATGACAGTAAAACATAGAATGCAGGTTCGAGTTTTAACTACATATGTAGTTATGTGCGAAGTAAGGAAGGCTTTTGAGTTCCATATGCCACGATGATGGGGCAACTCCATCTAGTCGCCGCTCCAAATTGAATCAATCAAATAAAAATTAAAAAGGTTTATTGCCGTAAAAATATTCGATAGTCTGGACAACTTTTTCGTTACGAACTAAAGGTAATGCGAAATTGGACGTAGGATATTGAGTACCATAAAATAAGGAAAATATATAGCAGAAAAAAGTCTGCTCTCTTTCTGATTCCAAATAACACTGAAAAAATGGTAATCTGGCTTCATCTGCTCAATGTCGATTCAGAATTAAGTCAAATTGGCACAGCTACTTTGTAGACGATCCATTCCTGGTTATCGATTCTAAATAGTGACATCACATTAAATGAGAAATTAGCAAAGAAAGAATTGAAGATAGAATTTTATTAGACAATGAAACATTTGAAAAATATAAATTGAGTAAATGGCACCGACTAGTGGTTGAGGTTGTTCTGTGTCGGCGTGTTGTTCTTAGAAGCGGCTCTAACCTGTTATTCAAATTTACAAAAAACAACTTATACTTAGCTGCTAAAAATATGGCACAAAAATTAATACCAAATTTTTATCGTTTCTAAAAAAATCAATGCATGTCAAAGCTGTTGCAGTAACTTCATTGATCGGACTTATAATCTCAAATAAGTGTGAATTGTTTTCCTGAAGTGGCAAACACCTTAAAAAAGGTTTTTGAAGAAAACAAATTTTTTAACAAAATTTCGATAATTTAAATTTTGGTGGTTTAAAAAAAGGAAACCAAAGCTAACGCGGCCTTTATTACCCAATTACATAAAAGAAAGTCTTTAACAATTTTTGATATGAGATTAGATAATTTGAGAACCATATTTAAAACTTACCGATGGAACCATAAATAATATCGATATAATGCTATCAACCCATCAAGTGGTGCTACTATCGATGGACTCCCAGCTCTATTGCACTAAATGTAGTGCAAGTAAAATGAGCATGGCTGTTTATTGCACGTCAATGTGTTTTAACCCCTTATAATAATAGGAAGAGTTTAATTTGTAATATCTTGTAGTTGTTTTTGATTTTTAAATTTAAAATCAATTCTAATTTTGAAAGAAAACTAATTTATATATATTCACTTTTTGCGCTACTAATACTAATTTGGTGAGTGACTTGAATGTCACAACTTTACAGTAAAATTTGCAATACATATAGGGTGAAATGTATGTAACCGGCAGAAGGAAGGAAGATATATGTTCTTGATCAGCATCTAGCCATGTCCGTCCATCCGTCTGTATGAACACCTAGATCTCAGAGAAGAGGCATTCAATTTGTATGGGTAATGGCTAAGAACACACGCAGATTTTCGGACCAGGTAGGTGGACGTAGAGTGCGAACGAGATAGCGTAAGCAAAGAGGCATGTAGAACGAATTAAATAGACATACATACACTTGGTCTTCGAAATTTAAAATATTTGTTTAAATGGTGCATGGTATACCAAAGTCGCGAAACAACTTTCTTACTTTATTATTTATGATGTTTTTGACATTTAAAATTTTAAAACCAATCATCATACATCAAATTCTGTTAATGTGTTAAATTAAAAATTTTGTTTTAATTTTTTTTCCTAATCTACCACAATTTCGGCTTGTTATTTCTAAGCCACAGATTTATGATTCGGAACGAAAGGTTTTTTCACATTGTGCGGCGAATCCAGTTCGGTGAAAATCGACAGAATTCTTAGGGATGCGCAATCTGGAGTTGCTGTCGATTGTTAACAGCGAGTTTTCGCCATCGACATTTTGCTCAGCTCTAGTTGAAACGAGAGAGCTGGACCCGTGAACAGAAAAAGATGTATCTATAAGATAAAATCGGATAAACATTGCGTTTAAATAATTGTTAAATTGACTGCAACTGCAGTTTCAGATGCTTATGCATCAATACATGTTAAATACTCAAGTACTAGGCGCAAGCGAAGAGTGCGAGTGAAATGTTAGTATATTCTATTGATTTTTCAAAACCCGAATCAAAATCTGTGTGTGGGTGTTGAAGTGTGGATACATATGAGCGGACTGAGATTGGGATTGGTTGGATTGGATTTTTTGATGCAGATGCTGATGCAGATGCAGGTGCATGAGTGCATGTTAAGATAAAGAAGTAGGTAAAATATCCTGTCAATCCGTGTGGTTCGGGGAAACTGGTGTGTATGTATTTGTGTTTGTGTATGTGTATGTGTTTGTGTTGGTCGTGCATCAAAATCGAAGTAAAAATGTCACAAAGTGTGTATCTCATGGATACATATCCAAATGTACACACACACACACACGCGCATTATATGTTTTTCCCAACTCGAACATGTGTGAGAAGGTTTGACGAACATGCGCGAATGCTTTGAGACTGCAAATAACATATATTTTGAATTATTTCAATTATATTTATTTACAATATAAGATCGAGTAATAAAAGTAAAGTCAAGTGCCTCCAACTGGGTCTTTGACACCTTGAAGTTAAATTTTAGTTACAGATTACAAAAGATATTCATATGTATACATGTTTTGAAACATTACCGACAGTATTATTTAACGCAGCATATGTACATATGTGATTCGATCTCTTTGGACATAACATCTACAACATCCATTTCAGAAACACTATCAACCCATCTATTCTCTCTGCATCGGAATCCGCAGCACCATGTCGCTGAACAAACAGTATAATGTTTACGGATATATGGTTATCTACCTGGCACTGGTCGTTTTCAGTGGGGCATTCGCGTCTTCCTCGTTGAATACGGGGATGGGGATTGGATCGACCTCAAATGAAAATGAAGACGAATATCTAACGCAGCGAGGTGAGTGGGTGTCTTTCAGATTGTGTTCGTGGATATATTTGATGTTTTGGAATGCAACGGTTGCCAGGGGCGGTGGGGGGATCCCAATGTTTGTTCCCATTAGGAAGACATTTCTGAAAGTGATTCGATTTATTAGCTCTGCTGGAGAACAAAAATAAACCTACTGTTACGAAAAAGCTTCATAACACATACTAAATATAATTTTAGAAAATATATTGGAAAAGTCTTATCATGGCCTGATTCGTGAAAATGAGACTCTTGTAGAGATAACGCCGCTAATCAAAGTGGACGAAGAGAAGATTTGTAATTTCCGCATCCTGAAAAAGCCGTACCATGAAATACCATTCCAGGCAAGTGTCCTCATATCATTGGTGGTTACCTAGGTATCATAATAACGCTATCACAACTGCCTTTGTATTTTTAGATCGAACTAGTAAACAACTTGGGAATTTTAAGGGCACGCCGTACGCTAAATTGCGAAAAGCGAAAGAGCTATCACTTTGAGATCGTGGCCATATATTGTGACGGAACGCCATCGAACACTGCGAATGTTCACATAACCGTCATCGATATCAATGAATACGCACCCACGTTCCTGGAACCATCGTACGTGACCGAAGTCGACGAGGGTCGTCTTTATAACGAGATTATCCGTGTCGAAGCCTCGGACAAGGACTGTACCCCACTATTCGGGGATGTCTGCAAATATGAGATACTCAACAATGATGAGCCCTTCGCCATTGACAACGAGGGGTCGATCAAGAACACCGAACCACTCTCACACAAGGCATCCCACAATCACATCCTGTCGGTTGTGGCCTATGATTGCGCTATGAAAGAGTCGACACCCATAATGGTCAGCATCAAGGTGCGCCGGGTGTGCGAGGCAAAGTTTTTGGGAATTCCTGAGCGCATTGATTACACCGTAAGTCTTTAGCTTCTACAGTGAATTTGATTGGCATCATTTGTAATCGCTGTCAACGTGTTGACCCTTTTAAAAAGTGTCTTGAAGGTGTTCTCATTGTGTTTAATATCTTTTATTTGCCTTGCATGTAGTCCGGCAGCACCGACAGTCTGCAGCTGTTCCCGAATGCTCGGCTAGATCTGTGCGATATCTCCTGTAGCAACGAAGAGCTGAACATACACGCTTCCATAGCTCTGAAGGTAAGCGGTTGATGGACTTGCCATCATTAATTGGCCACAATTTAAAGAATACGTCCCCACAGACCAAGCATATCTCCTTCGGGTGCGACCGCGACATATCCAATTGCTCTGGAAGTTTGCCCATGAAAGATCTGTTGCCTCAGGGAGCAGAGTGGACCAAGGAGTTGAGCTACGATGAAGGATCTGAGCCCATATTCCACTTCGATGGATCGGCCGGTGTCGTTGTGCCAGATTCCTTTATTGGACACTACGATTTCTCTGTCCGGCCATTTGGCATTGTGACGATTTTCCGCCACAGCGGTCAAAGCTCTACCAACAAGCATGTGAAGGAGCATATCGTGTGCAGTGCCGATGACCACAAGATGAACCGTCACCACATGGCCCTGTTCGTGCGTAACTGCCGGCTAATCCTTTTGCTGCGCAAAAACTTTAACGAGGGGGACCTGAATATATTTAGTCCTGCTGAGTGGCGCTGGAAAATTCCCCAAGTCTGCGACAACGAGTGGCATCACTATGTCCTTAACGTTGACCAATCGGCCAAGGTAGAGCTTTTCATTGACGGTGTGCGCTTTGAGAGTTCTGTTGAGGATCGTCACAGCAATCCAGAGGTGATTGATGATTGGCCCCTTCACGCTGCTCACGGAGTGAACACAACAATGGCTGTCGGTGCCTGTTATCAGAGCTCAGAAAATCGATTAAAACATGGCTTCAATGGCGACATATCCGAGGTGAAGGTCTCTCTTAATGGTGTGCTCTCGGCTGAGGAAATCAGGTGTGGCACCAGTTGCGCTGAACACTTGCTGGAACCTAGTCAAGGCGAGCAATCCGATTCATCGGACACTCAAATCCAGGCAAATGCTCAAATGAATGAAATCTACATAGAGGCTCAGGGAAAGCACAAAATTGAGCAGCTGATGCGCAAGGTTCAATACATCAATGTCAAACAAAGGCCAACCATTGGAAGACGCAATATTGAAGTTCGTACCACCATGTTGTGCACCAACCAGAGCGCCATTCGCCTTCCAACAATCGAGACTTACATTATGGTTAATGAGCCCATCACCACCGCTAACATTGGGGACGACTCGGCTGAGAAGACGCTGGACACTTCTGCTATGTATAAGGTGGATAAGGTGGAATCGCACCAGCAGCCGGATAGAGCAGATCAGGATCTTCAACCCGAGACTAACAAGATTACGATAACAGGTACGTGTTGGAGCCATTTGAGTAATAAATAAACCAAATTCAAAAACTACCGATCAACGATAAGCCATACTTAAAATATCATCTCCATTATCATAAACTAAAAAATGTGTTGACAATCAAGTCTGGAATGTTATCACTTGGAGCAAAATTCACAATCTCGTTATTGTCTTAAAGTTTTTATTGACACTTTTTCAGAGATACAAAAAGTGCTTTAAAATTTTAAAAATATGACAAAACATTTTTTAGAGGTACACAGCTCAGCCTTGGGCAGGACTAAAAGAAAAATTAAATTGAACCGTTTTAGAAGATTTGAACTTGTACCAAAGTTATAATCAGCAACACTTTATTGCATAGAACTCCCAATCTTTTTATCTTACCGCCTGCTTTTACTTATATTTTTTTGAAGCTTGGCTATTTATTAGCCAAATATCTAAAAATAGTTTTTTCTTTAGCACAAATCACGGTTTATTTTATTTGACAAAATATTTCTAACTTCTTCTTTTGTTATGTCAATCATTGATTCGTAACAATTTATCGGTAAAAACCAAATATTTTTTATTACTCAAGGCACCCCAAACGGCTTTTGCTCAAAATTTTTGAAGTTTTAACTTCGACAATCACAATTTAGCTAAAAGGGTTGAGAAGGGTCCGTTGGGTCTGTTGGGTCTTGGCTTCTTAATTATTTTCTGTCGACCGAAATTCTGCAAAGATAGTTTTCAGGGTTGTAACATGGATATCACTTTTATTAGCTGGTGACTAAAGGTCACCATTGCAGCATCTTTTAAAATTTAAAGATTGAGTTTCCTTGTTGTCGCCAACAAGGGAGGGATTGGTTTTAAAAGAGGGGCATTCAGTTGGTTTCGGGTTATTCCAGGCCCTTTTTATACCCTTGCAGAGGGTATTATAAAATTGGTCAGATGTTTGTAACGCACAGAAGGAGACGTTTCCGACCCCATAAAGTATATATATTCTTGATCAGCATGAGAAGCTAAGTCGATATAGCCATGTCCGTCTGTCCGTCTGTCCGTCGGTGCGTACGCGTTTTACTCAGCCATCTTAAGAGCTATCGGGATGAAATTTTTTTTGGGAGCTTTTTTTTACCCGGGTGAGATAAAGTATGAAAATCTTTGGGATCGGACCACTATATCATATAGCTCTAGAAGAAACATTTTTGCAAAAATTGGAGTATCCGCATGAAATTTACCAATATGATAGTAATAGATATAAAATCTCAGATCCCAAAATTTGAATCTGATCCGATAAATAGAACACAAGTTACAGTCAATATAAATCGTTTCAAACGCTGCCGGCAGCGCTGCTTGCTGCCTACTACTGCCATCATCAAATCAACAGAGCACACGCATACACACACAGACGCAACGCTACATGAACTGTATGTGTATGCGTGCCGTGCTTTGCTTAGAAAATGATGGAAGAAGAAAAACTTGTGGTAAAAAGAGAAATAATATTTTGTTTGTGTATTGATGAATTGAGTTGCAGGGAAAGAAATTTCAAAAAGGAAAAATATTATTGCCAAGTATACTGCAAGGGTATATAAACTTCGGCATAGCCGAAGTTAGCTTCTTTGATATTTTATTATAAAACACTAACAAAACGAACATTGGTAATAATTTCCAGGAACATCAAACAAATTGGTCTCGTATCAAGAAATCAAACTAGGTGTTCATATCTTGGATAAAGTCCACGTTGTAATGTCAACGAAAAACAATCAGAAAGTAGCTGCCAAGGAATATCTCGATTCATGTAGCGTGGTTGTTTTCCCCTCGCTGAATCCGGATCATGAGGAAATTCAAATCGACGGAGACGAATCGCTGTCCTCTACAATGGACATAAAGACCAACATTAATAAGGATGGCGTCGAAATGATTGGCACGGATTCAATTCGTAACTATCTCAATGTATTCCGTGCCCTGGTATACAGCAACAAGAAACCGGCCTATTACTTAAACCGCGTCTTCAAGCTGTCTTGTGCGCAGCTCAGTTCCCAATTCAAGAGTGTGGAGTACACGCTAACGTTGACAGTTCTGCATCCAAAGCAAACCTTGCCCAATACAACCGCTGCACCAGCATCGTCATCCTCTCTGTTGGGCAATGGAAACGACAATGCAGGAGGCGTTTACCACGGTCGTTCGTCGGCCGATGGCGGCGAACAGGCTTCAGGTAGGTGGCCCACCCCGATTCTGTGGAGATTAAGGAATAAATAAGGGTCTCGTTTTGCAAATATTCCATTCCAGACACTAAGGTTTTCTCCTACTCGTTACTACACACTAATGAAGTGCAGGAACCAAAGTCGCATGTGCATTCCATTGTGCATAAAGGTGAGACCAATTGCCCGAATGCAACTGGAAAATTCCCGATGGGCTAATAACCGTGTGGCTCTTATCAATTTCAGCGGAAGCCGCGCATCCCACAATGCTGATAATCCTCATTTGCGTTTTCTTGGTCGTTCTCCTTTGCGGTGTTTCGATTGCACGAATAAAAAACAACCAAAAGTACACGGATCGACATCAGCCGTGTCCCAAGGTAAAGGCTCGGTCAAGTCGTTTCAGAAACTTAGCTAATTCCACTTCTGTAGATTGCAGATGAAGGGTTGATATGGGATGATTCGGCATTAACAATCACCATAAATCCGATGCAGACAGACGCTGCCTCTGAAGATAGCTCTGACTCTGAGAATTCGGAATCGGAGGACGAAGAAGGTAAGAAGATAGTTTGCCAAAGAAATTACAGAGTCCAAAGAGAAAAGCATGAGAAATTAAATGCTGTTTTGTTTCATTCAATTGCAGTCATGAAGGATGGATTTGCCCACATCAACCAGCTCGAGTGGGACAACACCAACATGTTTTCAACGGTAAATTAAACGAGGGTGTGTTTTGAATTTATCTATCAAGTTGAAAAATTAAAGATATGTAAATGTGCTTTTAAAATATAAACTACAAGATCAACTACATACTTCGATAGTAACCCCAAATAGCCAGCAGTTAATTCCGTGCAAACGTGCATCCATTTGGAATTGTCCATATACATATATAAATATATCTACAATTAATATGCGTGCAGTAGCATTTAATGGATGCACGCTAGTGACGAGAAGTACATATGTATGTACCATGTAATCTTATTGCAGACACAAATTTAAACTAAGGCATAGTACAATTACTTACACTTATGTATACACCACACCTAAATTACTCCCTATCTCCAACATTGGCAGAGCCAGTGTGAAGGCCATAGACCTACGAGCATAGCACATAAGAACCAATGCTAAGTACACGCGTATAGCATTTCCTCCGTTTGTAGCGCATGAAAGAAGGTACACCATTTGATTCCTCTTCAAGTCTTTTGATTAGATCTATTTATTAAGTTGAAGTTCCCGTCATTGATCGTTGAGTTTTGCATTAGTTCCGCACACATTCCATCGGGTTCGATGCCCGAAGTAAATAATGTGAAAAGGATCTATTGGAAATGTTTTGAATTCTATAATAAGATACATACATAGTAGGCAGCACCAGATCACCAGAATGGGTGAAAAAAGCAGGTTTCCTTTCCTTCGACTCTCATTCGAACTGTTTTGGGCCCGAGTACCTATGTAGAAGATAGCACATATCCTTTTTCAATGGTTAGACTAAACTAGCAATTAACCTGTCACAAGATCAATGCTATCCATCCACTGGCGGCCTGGTCGAAACGATAGTTCAAGAGATTGTACCCCTACCCCCAAATACCCGCAGCAACGAAAGCTATACTCCACCCCCCGCCACTCTCCATATCAATTAGATATCACTAATATATATACCGTCCGTCTTCATGCACTCTTCATTTACGTTTCGCATCTCGCATCTCGATAGGATTAAATACTTGTAGGATACCCTGTGCCACCGCAGCACTATGATGCGAATCCGAATCCGAATCCGAGAATTGTATTCCTCGCAATGAAAGAATCCTTGTCAAATCCTCGTGAATTCGAGCGCTTACATTTCGTCCATACACACACACACACACACACACACACACACACAAATACACACACAGAAAAATACATACTTACACCTACAATTAGCTATATTGTATTGTACCCCCAAACCTGTATAGAGACAAACCCGAAAGTTATTGTTTTGTCTGACCCGGGGCCGGGGCAAGTATTATTCTGAAAGTTACGAAATACGTATATACATATGTACCACACATATTCACATAAGACCGAGCATGCAATAAATGAAATCATGAAGAAATAAATGCTTCTATATATTGACAAAACGCGATTGTTATGTATAACCGATTGTTTTTCTAACCGATCTTCTCTTGAGGAGAAGTGGAGCTGCCGAATCGTAAGTCTTGGGGCTTCCACGTTGAATTAATTACTTTTTATTTAAATATTTGATAAGCCTAGATTTAATTTATGTATTACTATATGTAATTTGGTTTGTGCTTTCTTAACCTAACGGGCGACATCCAGGGCTTATACTTAAATCTATTCAGTAACGAGTAATGGGATTGGGGCAGGGGAATGGAGAACGGGGAGGAAACGGGTACAAGAAAGAGTTTGAATTCGATGTACACCCGAGTATTTGATGCCAGAAGCAAAAGGGGTTAATGCAAATCAAAAATAAATATTAATAAATAAGATCATCCTAAATCCATTCTCATTTCATTCACTTAATAGTCATCCAGAATCCGGATGGAGACTGCCGGTTTCCCAAAGTCCCGGTCTGTCTCTATCACAAATGACTTGAAGGGGAGGGATGGAGGGGGCATCAGCGCTCGGTAGTGCTTAATCCTAGGCATATGTACAAATTTTACACGAAGCAGACTCCTTAAATTTAATACATTATTTGAAAGTTTTCAAAAAACTTGTATGGTTTTTGGTTGAGTTTTCCCTTTGCGGACATTTTGGTTTCTTGCGTTTAACAGTTTTCCATTTGTTCACTTAAAATAATACAAAGATTTGATATCAGTGCTCCCGATCACTTCGTCGTTTCGTTTGTTGAGCGGCCCGGGACCTCTTGGGAGTGATAACGAATCGAATTGTGTAATAAATGCAAAGTAAGCTATATTCATGTAAATGTATGAGAATTGGTCTCGTTGAGTTCGGGAGTTCCCGGGTTCAGTTCCGTTTGCGACCGATATCTAGGGCAGAAACTGAGCGAGCGTTCCATGGTAATCCAAATTCATAGCCTTCGGTGCTCGTCGATGGTGAGAGGCCGCTGGTTTAGCTGCTAGACGAGAAATATGTCCGATGTCTCGGACTTTGTGCACGCACTGCCAGTTGGCGAGGCCGCCGAGGCTAATGAGTTGGCCCTTGTCGCGGCTAGTGGAGATCGTAGGTCCTGGTTTAGCGACGACTGATTCTGTCCACCTTCATAGTAGTAGGACGAATCTAAAAACAAACAAGACGATTGAATATGGCAACCCAACTCCACTAATCGGGGATACTCACTTATTAGACTACCGCTAGTGCCATAGCCATAGGATCCGTAGGCACCGCCATATTGTGTGTAAGCCGGATTGTAGGCGTAGTCCGTACTGGGCACAACGGAACTGCAGGCTGCAAGTAAGTAAGTAAAGACGTTTACAATCACAAAATCAGAGGAAAATTGCAACGGAAAATGAAGAACTAAAAGTAATTGGTGCGGGTAACAGAAAAGGTGCATCGAAAGGAAACGAAAAGTACATAAATTAAAATAGATCTGATACATTTTAGGCAACAAGGATCAGCTACAGTGAGATAAGGATAAGGGGCACTATATTTTCATTGAGAAACCACGAGATTTTAGGAAAGATATAAATTAGTTGAGTCCCAAAACCAGATCTTTACTTTTGCCATCACCGGCTTAGGTGCAATCAAAGGTGAATGTGCTATGTGACTACAACTGCGGTCTGCCCATCGCCATCGCGGAGGTGGAGCGGGAGTGCGCAAGAGTTGATGAGTTTCTGTGTGCAACTTGCCTGCGGAATAATGACTAAAACTGGGCAGCATGGTGGGTGCGGCGTAAATCGTTGACCCCGCTCCGGGGTCGCCGCTGGTCCCGGAATTGGCGTCGATGTCGGAGCGCTCGGGAGCAGCGTTGGAGCCACTGACTCCGCCGCCGCCACCGCCACCACTTGACTGCAAGAGTATTAGGGATGAGGATGAGGTATTCGTGTTCTGCTGCTGGTGATCCGCTGTTAAGTGATGCATGTGTGCCATGGGCAATTGATCCAATTCGCCGCTTCCATGTGGTTTACCAGCCTCAAGGCGGACAGTCTTTCGATTGGCGTTCTCATCTCTTCCCGATTCTCCGCCAACCGACTCCTTCAGATGCAGATTGCTTTCCGAATGAATGGGATCGCCGTTTCTCAAAATCCGCACGCCACCGGTCGGTTCCGATCTGCTAGTTCCGGCAATCGCAATGACTGATTGCTCTGCCGCCGAGGAGCCATTGGAGGCGTTACCAGTTCCCGTGCCAGAGCCGGCGCCACTGTCCAGGCTCGTTATTGTCGGATATCCGCCATTTTCAAAGGCGATTGCTGTGTGATTTTGGTAATGTCGTTTGATATTTAATGATGGCTTCGATATGCATCCGAATTTGCATTGACTCCCCCTTATGTATATAAAGACCTTCCACCCCCCAGCATAGCAGTGCTAAAACTAAATCCGAATCCGATTCCCCTTTGATATCAAGGATTTCTTACCTGTGTAGAATGGGGCGATGGTCTGCTCCTGTGCAGCCGCAGAGAACTTCATGTCTTGCATGCTAATGGGTACTAAAGGAGTCAGGGAACTGCTACCTATTGGTTCACCAATCAATCGGTACAAAATGTGTAAAACAATGCAAAGGCAAAAGTAAAAACACAAACGAAAAACCAAAAAAACAGAAAATTAAGAAATATAAAATCAAGGACTTAAGGAAATCAAGGAAACTAGCTGGCACTGGACTTACCAATGGACGGCCCGATGGTCGGCGTGTAGAGAGAACCTTGGCCCTGGGAAATGGTGGCTATACTGTCGTACAGCATGGACGAGTCATTGCCAGTAGGGGGGCCGCCGCTTCCTGAAATCGTGCTGGTCGGGAATCCATTGGACGCCTCATAGTAGGCCGGCGCACTGTTGCCATTTGTGGTTGTCAGGCTGCCCAGTTCGGAGAGAAGTTTATGCTCCTCCTTGATGCACCATTTGCCCGACCAAATCTGAAAGGGCCGAATAGAAAGAGGGTGGAGAATATTTTCACCCAAAGGTCTGCGAATTCGAATTGGACTTACATTCGGATAAATTTGGTCTCCGCTGTAGCCCAGGCGCTGTCGTTTGCCGTCGTCCTCGGAATGTATATTGGTGTCCCGGTTTTCATCTGAAATATTGAGTGGACAAGGAATTTCTTGTAAATATTATTTATTTTCTGCTGTCACTGTCATAATATGTTAATACGAATTCGTTTCCTTGGCTCTTCTCGTTTCGAAAAGAGCCACGTGCCGTTTAAGTGCATTTTTGAGTATGAGTCTAGAGTCAAGAGTGAGAGTAAATTGCTCATTTTGTTACCAAATGTAAATATATACATATGTCGCCACTCCCCCATCTCAAGCCGTGGAATATTAATTCTGATTATTATAATGGAATTTACTTTGTGTGTGCCTCCGCGAAAGACACGTGTGGCAACTGTCGAACGATGGTCAGAACCCTTTTCGCGGGCAAACAAAACAAGTTGACCGTATGTACATACATAGATATGTGCCCGTTGGAATGCAATGAAGGTAATCTGTCAGTCACACACATTTGTATGCTAACTATTAACTGCTTAAACCCTCCGACTAATGCTGATTGGGGCTGAAATCTCATCATCATCATCATCATCCACCGTCCATCTTAACCCACCCGTCGGCAGACAAGCTCAGCGACAACAGTTGTAGTCGGGTTTTCTTTGGGGGTGGAGCCCCGTTCTCAGTGGTTCACGCCCACTTTCCATCCACCGAGGCAACGATAACGGCACTTCGGGTGCCCGACCCAACCAGAACCGAACCGATGCGTCCGCCTATCGGCCTGATTTGTACAAATTTGCCACAAATACAAGCCTAACTGCTACATCAACATTCACTTTGGAACGGCAGCAATCCCAAAGGGATTCGACAAGCAATCTTGAGAATATGTTGTAATGCTATGAGTTAACAAAGAACGGGTAGGTGGGTAAGTGGGTTGGGAGTGGGATGATTTCGTATCGGGTTTATTGCTTTTTTATTACCGCTCTGGTGACAAAAAGCACTGCAGAGATAAAGAGAAAGACAGAGAGAGAGAGGCTTTGAACCTCCATCTGTGCCATCTGTAGGATTGCCCGGGCCAAGACAAGGGGGTCCATTGTCATCGAAACATGATTGTTATCTGATGAATTACCATTAAGCACTTGCTGGCATCCCTTCGCTGGCTGCTATTGCCATTAGCGGTCGATTATTGAAAAGAACAAGTGCTTTTTCGACTAGTGTACCAGCTCGTCCTCAACATTACTACTGAGCATTAGCACTGAGCCACCACCACCGTCGTACGTGAAATATGGTACGCCCGTATGGGCGAATGGGCGGATGGGCGAATGGGAATATGGGAAAATGGGCGTATGCCCTGCAGATCCGATTCCAAATCCACAACCTGTCGCTGCTAATTAAGATTTTATCTCCTTGCACCAGCTTCTGAGCTCGATTTGCGCTGAGGAAACACATGCGACACTTTGCGATGGCTGCGGTCGGATGGAGACCATATTATGGTCACAGAATGTTGCCTTTTGCCTTGACAAATACCGCGATATGCAAATCGCGGCTTTTCCAGATTCGTTGCGGGGATAACTCTCTGAGAGATTGTCAATTAACCCACATACACGAGACACCGATGAAAGCAAGAGTGGCCACAAATAAATGGAATGACAGAACTGGGTCTGATACTCACCATGGGCTTCCACTCGTTTGCGCTTGCAATTTGGATCACTTGCGTTGTTGTTGTTGGTGTTACTGTTGTTGTTGTTATTATTATTGTTGTTGTTGTTGTTATTGTTGTTGTTGTGGGAATGATGAGGATGCTGTATGCCCAGAATACCATTTATACTATAACCAGCCGTTCGCTGCTCAACACCTGCTCCTCCGGGCCCAACACCATTACTGCCATTATTATTGTGATGGCCAATGGAATCCTGGCCCGACTCGGAGGTGCTTCCTGTCAACGGCACGTGGGTGATAACCGAGTTGGCTCCCGACCCGGGTCCCGCGCCTGTGACAGCGACTGTGGTGCTAACTGAGTTTGTGCTGTTATTGCCTCCACTTGGAGCTTGTGGATCGCTGCCCGCTCCTGTACTACTGTCCAGGCTCTCCGTTGTGTTGTTTCCTACACTTAGATTCTGTTGCATATGATTGTGTTGGTGATGATGCACGTGCTTTGCCTTCTCGGCTGCCTTGTTCCGCACGATTCTGGAAAGATATGAAATGGTTTAAATTAGTTTGAGAATTGATAATATCAAAGCAAATCCATATTTAATGAAGAAATGTCGAAGGTCTTTGTAATAATTATAATCATACAAGTAGCTAAAAAAAACAACATTCGTCAACAGGCAAGCAATCAGAAGATGCAGTAGGTAAAAAATATTGAACCCTTTTACCTACTTAGCGGCCTCTTTCCATCACAAGAAAGAGACGGAAACAGTAGGACTGTTGAAAACACCTTAAAAAACACTATTTTTGCGACGCAACGAAGTCTATCTATTTTTTGTCCGATTTTGATAAACAATATCTCATTTGACGGGAAATTTCATTCACCATATTAGTTCAAGTGAACTTTAGAATGAATTAATGGCGAAAAATTACAGCATGCAGAAAGACCATAAAAATACATACAAAATTGAGTTTTGCAATTGCCTCCAAATTGAAAATTTGTGGTTGTTAGTGTATCTTAGTTTTACTAGATACTTTTTTTAAATCACACATCAAAATTTTAACTAACCGTTTATAAGAACCGAATGAATTCAGAATTTAAGGTCAAACCAGAGAGCCGGGGCTAACTTTGGCCGTGCCGAAGTTTGTATACCCTTGCAACTTTACACTTATTTCTTTAACTTTAATTGTGGTAAAAAATACAAGAGTCACTGTTTTTCGACCAATCGTTCCTATGGGAGCTATATGATATAGTCATTCGATCTCGATCAAATTTGGCACAGTCGTTTACAAGTGTAATAAACTCACCAATATTAAATTTCATTACAGGAGCTCAGAAAATAACGAAGTTATTGAGAAAAGTCACTGTTCGTGTTTGTATGGGAGCTATATGACACAGTGGTCCGATCCGGCTGAATCCGAGATATACAACCCCTGCAGTATATACAAGCCTACATGCAAAATTCTCTGTAGCTCTAACGGTCTAGGAGGAGTTTGCGTTCTTTCTTGATCCAGACGGACGGACGGACATAGCTATATGAACTCGTCTCGTCGTGTTGATCAAGAATATATATACTTTATATGGTCGGAGATGCTTCTTTCTATGCGTTGCACATATAATATATGTATCCAAAATTCTAAAGTTTAGAACCTAAACTATAAATCGGTAACCATCTTGAAATATGTATACATACATACAAATGTCATTCTCGCCGACCAAATGTACATATTTTTGTACATATGTACATATATAAAATTCTTTTCTTAAGTTACATAGCATATGCCATCTCGCTCACTTTTACAAGCGCACGGGCACTCTAGCGCCGCCAACGGCCAACGTCGCTCTTATGGATTAGACAGTGAAAAACGTTTATAAATTTTGTTTTTTCAAATTGTCGATGTCGATTACCAATTAAATGTCTATAGAAAATATATAAACTGAGTGGGCGGAAGAGAATTAAACTTGCTCATTCTACACTCTATACGGATTTACATTCCAAACTTGGTGGCTTTGGCTCGTATAGTCTCCGAGATCTAGGTGTTCATACGGACGGACAAATGGACATGGCTAAGTCGACTCACCTTTTACGTTGATGAAGAATATATGTACATATGTATATGTTCTTTACGGGGACGGAAAAGCTATATATAAAACTTTATCACCTTTCGTAAAAGGGTGAGTATTTACTCAAACAAATATTCAGTGCAAACTCTGTGCAATTATGACATCTACCTACTCAGTAGAAAATTCTTAGAAGTATTAGTGAATTACTTGAAATATTTAATGTCAAATCAGAAGAATCTAGTAAGTGCATAGAAAGATATAAACGGACTTAAGACCCTCTACAACAACTTTCCTTAACAAGCCAACAAATTGAAATTGATTGTTTAAAAAGTTAAGTGAACTGAAAATAAAGTTATACAAATTTTCAGGATACTATTACATTTTACCCGTTTCTGCCCTCAAAAGAAATTCCAAGTATTGTGTGAAATACAACTGCTAATACCTCTACACCACCGTCCCTTATTTTCTCCACAACCTTATGTATATATGTCATTCAGATTTTTGTATTTTTGCCAATCCGCATTTGCCAGCTTCTGTCGAATGGCTTAGTTTCGTTAGTCGAATGGACTTTGCGACGGCCTACTAAATTAACCAGCAACTCCGGTCCCAGGGCCAATGGAGTTTGCGATTGTCAAATCGAATTTCGATTAAAAATGCCTCTGTCTATCTACGTCAGTCTCTGTATTAGAACCAGTTGACCAGAACGTAAATCAAATTCGACCAGAGGTCGAGGCCTATAAATCATTCGTCCTAGTCCACGTCCCAATCTCCATCTGAACCCCCCTACCCACAAGCATCATCACTTTTGCCTTTGTTAACAGAGACTAGATGACTCGATGGTAGAGAGTAGAAAACATATCAAGTTGACGACTTGGGGTTCCTATTGGGGCTCGTTCATTCAACTTGTATTAGTTGTTACAACCTGTCACGGGTCCAAAACTCTCGCATTTCACTCCAAATTGTCCAATTGTGTGGTGTCCTTGGCCTTAACAGCTAATTTGCATTTTGGCTATCATTATCTCATCTGAATCTCGGCTCCGCGACACCAAAAACACCAAAAGCAGCACGCAAATAAGACCGCAACTACCAAATGGCCATGGAATCATGGCATGCCAAATGGAGTCGTCCAATTAAGTTTTATTGATGTCTCCGTAATCGCATTAGGTGAGAAAATCTCAATCCAGCTTTCTTGCGGCACCCTAATGCTCTCTTTTTTGATGGTGGATTAGTGGTTCCCCTGTGATACCTGTTATCCGTCTCCCAAAATCATCCCCTACATGATGGTGGCATGTACATACCATCTACACATACGCAGATGACAGGTTGCTGGCGCTTTAGGGTTGCATTGGCGTCGGCCAATTCAGCCGGAATTGAATCAAATTATGGAAAAAGAACACTCACAGCGGATTGGGACTTTCAATTCGGTCGGACTGCTGCTGGACTGGCCTTTCAGCCTGGGGGTTGGAATCTCGGATAGTTTGTGTTGGATGAGTAGTGAACACAATTGAAACATATGTTTGGGATGCGAGCAACGTACAACTCGTTGCTTTTACTTGTATACCGTGTCTACGGCAGGGAGTCTACAACATTAACATAGCAGGCTAAAAGTCCAAGTCCATCGTACTCACATTTGGTACGGGGTATCTGCCAGTCGACGACCTGACTGGTCGTCTTTGATTTGTTTATGTATTTGGCTTGATTCGACCATAAGCACTGAATCCTGAGCACTGAGCACTGAGCACTGAGACTGGATTTCGGGGTTGGAGGAGATTAAGTGCAATGAAAGTCACTTTATTAAGTGTGTGTCTCTTGGGACTGAAACTGGGTCTGGGATGGACACGGGTACAATTCACTTCGATTGAATCAGCACCACCCTAATCATCGCTCAAGTGCCATCGCATCACACATTGTCGCATTATGAAAAGTTTCTGATGATTACCCACCCCAGAGTCAGGGCAATATCATCGGTCAGGTCACATGTCAGACTTTCTACAAGAGCGAGAGCTTTACATATTCGCGGGGAGCAGAGCGGAGCGGAGCGGTGCGTTGCGTCGCGTCGCGAATTGATTCTGAATGGGAGCACGTGTCGCGTGCGGTTGCGGATTCCAATTTCAAATTCTCGGCTTTTCTATTGGGCCTGTTTTTATTTTTGGCGGTGGGTTGTGGGCGGCCTGCGACAAGTGCGGCAAGTTGGGGGGATTGACTTTGCTCACCTCTCCTCCTTGGCACAATTCCCTTTTAAAACTCTCCCAAAACTAAGGGGATCTCAATTATTGCAGTTGTGCAGAGCTAATTTATAGCGGCAGCTTTTCCGAGCTACAGGACGAGCTGGCAAGCAGCTGCCTGTTGGCAGCATCCTTGGGCACCGCTAAAATGAATTATGGTCAGAAAGGAAGTGCGTACATAAAACAGCTCTGTAGGAAAGCGACGGCCGCGTGGCCGTGGCCAGACCGGAGTATACGGAGGATGATGATGATGGTGATGGCGATGATGATGCGGATGGCGGCAATGAAGCCGCACCGGATGCTGCAGAGGAAACTGCCTTTTGTGGTGGTCGTGTGTCAAGCATTGTGCCGCAATTATGAACGCTAAAAACTACTTAGATATTTTTATTAGCCCAGTGCCTGGATAGATGGCATGGGATATGATGGCATGGGATGAGATGGAGCTGTCCGGCACAGAGCCGCGCCCAAGGTCTCGAGGAAACGGATGCGGAAGCCAACTGCATGACAGCAAACAAACATGGCAACACTAACGTATTGCGGACGTGCGCATGTCCGTGTATCCTTGGATCCCCTACTCCCCTGACTCAGCAGCATTCCCATTTGGTGTAACTTTTGCTTACCGGTTTATTGATGACACGCTGGGTACATTATCCTGGGAGCATATACCCTCTGCTAGCAACCGATCACGGATTTCCCACGCGAACATTGTGGGGTTCTCACGTTTGTAATTGGCGATCGCATCCACCACTGGAGGAGTGGCCACCTTGGGCTTGGAGCCGCCAATAACACCGGCCTTAAAGCTACCAGTCTCGTAATATCTGAAAACAAAAAGAAAGTGTAAACCAATCAAGTTAAAATAGATAATAAGTAGTTGAGTAGATCGGAATTGAAAGTGCTCGTTGACTCCGTATTTCCTAACACACCTCGTCATCTGATCCGTCGTAAATTTGTGCCGGGTTGAATATATTTTTGTTTAAATCAGCAATAACGACTCTAGGCGATTGACGGACGACGGGAATGACTTGGTGGTCATTCGGCCCATTATCTGATGCGTTTGCCCTGGCCTGGACCACCTTGATTAATGCATACATTTTGCAAACGGAACCAGCAATTTTACCATTTTCAATTAAAAACAATTTAAATGTCAACCATCGTTTAGGTCGAACACAATGTGGCCCATTACGAGCTTCGGCTGCAGGCAACAGCACCCAAGTTTGTTCTTGCTCCTGCGACCGCAAAGATTTATTGTCCTATTTGCACTGCCGAGCCCAGGACTCCATTTCCCCGCCGCTGCCATACGCCCATGTGTGATATGTCATTGAGATACATGTGCATACATATATTGAACACATACACAAATATATGTACATATGTATATATACCAACATGTATGCATTTATGTATGTGTCCTGTACACTTTAGTTGTGTCTAGTTTGTATCTGGCAATCACGAAAGCAACAATGACCCAACAGGGACAACGCAAACTTGTAGACTACTTTTTGGAAATTCTCTACAAGCTATTCTAAATAAGTTAAACTATTTCAAATTTTGGATTTACCTATAAAGTACCAAAGGTATATTTTGAAACTATTTTTGAATTATAAGAGAAAACTAAAATTAAAGTCCCGAAGAAAAGAAGAAATCTTTTACAACAATTCTCTCTCAAACTTTTGAACGTAACTTACAAATATTGAATTCTATTTTTTTGCATTTTGTTTGTAAAAGTTTAAAATAAACAGTCTTACCAAGAAGATTATTTTGTTGATGGAACAGAAAGAATATCAGGTTGTCTTTTTCTATATTTGAAAACCCACCAAAGTCTCTGCTTTAACTCACTGGTAAAAGCATATATGTAGTATGGATTCCATACACTTGATCTGGCAGCTAATTGTTTGAAGGAAATCGTATGCAAAATTAATATCTGAAGTAATATTATTCCAAGAATGATGTTGTGTGCTGTAGAGAAATTTGGGCCGGATACTAATCCGTAACGGAATAATCACCCTTTCGCTTAACCATACTTTTCATGAAATTATTAACAAAGTAAAAAACATGGATGGGAAAAGTTAAAAAAACATTATGAACTCCGATTTTTGTCAAAACAAAACTTTTATAATTTTGTGCATTAGGAATAATTTCGTATCGACCTATGTTAAAAATCTGCACTCACACATACATAAGTATGTGCACCATTCACCCATAGAATGAAATGGAATATTAAAGTTTCTAAATCTTACTTATGGTTAGTTTCTATAAATACCGATATCTCTAAGATAAACATATTTCTATTACTTCTTAGTCATAGATTTGACGGACTAGTACACGAAATGAAGATTTATCGGCTCACGAAGTTGTGTATTGAACACTTATTTAAGTTGGCAATGCATAAATCTCGTCTATAAGCTATCCTTGCGGTAAATTGTGTTTGTGCTTTTACCGTTTTGCACATCACAAGAGATTCTACTGCATCTTTGACCAAAATATTATTATTTTGTACGTTGATACTATACTATCAAAGGTACTAAAAACGGAGACCACAGTCACTTAAGCACTTGAAACGGAGATGATTTTAGACATCATTGCTAAGACTTTAAAATGAGACGATCTACATACATATGTATATTTTCGTCAACTTCGCTTGCTATGAAAAGTTCATATTCCCTGTTTCTAGCCAAATATATACAAAATATATACAAAATTCATATAAAATAGCAAACGTTTGCATACTTTTTTGGGTGCAAGGGTTGACCTTTAAGCAAATTGAAATCATACATACACATATCATAACAAAATTAATTGTTTTAGAAATTACCACAAATAATTTTGACTGTAATAATGGTAGAAAAAAAATAGACAGCCTTCTGTTTTTATTTTTTGAGATAAAAGCTACAAAAGAGTGGTCACTCACGCGACTTCAACCATGTCAATACATGGCTTAAAAGGTCTTTGCTAATAGTCGGCAAACTCCGCCAATCGTGTGATTTTTATGAACTTTCAAAATTTGTTGCATAATTAGAAAATGTCAATCTTTATGATTCTTCAAAATTTTCGTTGTCCACTCTAGATTGGTGTGCAGTTACATACATAATTTCAGTCATTACATTAGTATTTAAGTTAGGAATTCAGCCAAAAATAAATAGGAAATGCAAATAATTAATTTAAACGACGATTTTCTGTACAGAAACTCTACGGAAAGAATACCCTAAAGGTAGAGTATATTTAAACAATAAAGTTCATGATACATATAAGTAGTTTTTACTTTTCTCCACTCTACTTCTACCCAAAAATAACTAATGTTTACACTTTTAGTTAATACATAATGAAAAACAGAAAGATTTCGTGTTTATTTTAGTTTAATCCCGTGGTTGACTTTTTTGCGGAAATATATATATTGGATAATTACCTTGATAGAATCTTGGACACACAGCCATGGCTTACGCGCAATTGTCGCGATATGTCACAGGGACGGACTCCATTATGAGCCAACTCCACAATGCGCTGGCGAACCACGTCGGGAAGTGGACGCCCGTTGACAAAGACGCCTCCAAGTTGATTGACGCCGCCGTGACCTGTATTGAAAGCAAAATGGACATATTAAATTTGGTTTTGATTCAAACGGACATACTTAAAAGATCTCTTAATCCAATGGGGGCGAGGGGACCCATCATTGTTAGATTTTAATTGCAATTGGGCCATCGGAAATAGTTGAAACTCAAAAATCTTAGCCAACAATGCACTAGCACCTTGACGTGGCGACCTTTAGTCTAGATTTCATCAACTTGCATACCCATGCAGACACATGCAGGCATACCCATGGACCGATCCCCCCCTCGGCGTACCAAAAAGAGACCGCACTGGGTCTGCGGCAGCTCCTCGTTCTTGTCTTCCTAATGACAAACATGCCGCCGAGGCACTTGTTTCCACGCCATTTACACTCACAATTTGGCACTTGGGATGCCTTTTTGCGGCATTCGAGATAAATTCACTAATTGCCTTGGGCCAATGGGTGTCGGCGACGAACCGCACGACGCTTTAATCCCTTCTGCATTTGTCGTTGATCGCAGAAGATTGCGAAACTAAATGTTTATATTTTCTTTAAATACATTTACTTAAATAGACATGTTTGTCTGGCTTGGAGTTCAACTAAATCACTCGAAGGAGAGATCGAAGAAGAGTTCTCAGTTCTAGAACTGGTGTGAAATTAATCTAAATCAATAGACAAATACAACTGCGACGTTTGAAGCGATTGATTTGCTCTATTGATTACAAAGAATGTACAAACTGTATTAGTTTGCAATTATAGATCTAAGGGCAAATATTGATAGAGAAATGATAGTATGGGTATGATTAAAGGCAATATTTTCTTGGTTGACGGGACAAACGGAACATCAGACATTAAGTTGTTTTGCAGGGACAGTAAACATTAAAGTCGATAAGTCAGATGCTCATCCAATCTGCAGTTGTGACAGACTGCGAGGACACAGCAGGATACCGATACCGGTTGAAGTGATAGTTGGAACAATAGGCTATTGTGTGGATGGCAGAATGCCAAATGGCGAATGCAATTGTCATTTAATGAAGTATGTATTGACTTTCAATAGATGTTCGCGCAGAACACAAAACATAGCATGGGCTCATTTTTGTCGCACTTCACTCCTGGTCCCAGCCAACGGTAGGGATAGGTACCAGGCCATATCCTTGGGATGACCACGTGCATGTGTGTGTGTGCGTGTGCGTGTGCGTGTGTGTGACCATATGATCACTCAGCTAACCCAAAGCAAAGACCAACCCTCGTTGCGACATTCCATTCCTATTGCTTTTGTTTGTTTTCTCTTATTCTTTTGCCATTGTGTGATCCTGAGTGCTGCAATGTATTCGAATCGTGTAACACCTTTTCATGTGAATGATCACAGATTTCGAGTAGGTAATTATGGGAAATTTTATCGCAACTTTGACAAACATTTGAATGTGGTCGAAAGAAACGGGGAAGGGCAAAGCTCTCACTCTTAAAAAAAAAACAATTTTTGGTTCTCTACATAAACTGATTACTGTTTACTATTCTTGGACCATTACATGTATAGTATTCCATCATATTTTGATTGTAGCGATATGCCGTCGAGAGATCCATACTGTTGGCCAAACTTGGGTTTTTGGGGCGTCGGCTCGGGCGTGGGCGTGGACGTGGACGTGGGTGTCGCCGTTGGCTATTTCACGGTGTTGATACTGGAGAGGACACTTAGATTTTAGTCGAAAATAGCATTTCAGTATCAGATTTAGATTCGAAATCGCACTGGGAGCACACTGGACACAAATATAGTTTGCACTTCACACACAATTCCATTTGTATTAAAGGTTAGGGCCGCGTCGGATCTGTGTTATCTTTATTTGCGATGACCGAATCGGGATTCAAAGCACCGTAACCGTATTACTCAGATTCAGCTATAGAAACAGATTCACATTTGCGTTCCGTGGTACCGTGGTACACTGGCTGGTGAAGCGTTTGATTTTGGTTTGTCTACTTTTAGCACTGTGCTCGCGAATACGACCAGGAGCAATTGTGCTCCTTTTCCTCCTGTGCCGTTTCGGTCTCGGTCTCGGTCTCGGTCTCTGCTCCTTCTCCTGCGTCTTTACCGTTGTTGCCGCTGTTTTACTTATTAAAAAATTTGTTTTCTGTTTCGTTTTCTGTGCAGGAAAATATTGCTACCCATTTTTTCCGGACTGTTTGCTAGCAGCCGCAGAGATCCTGCGCACGGCTTGTTTCTTATCTAGCTCGTCGACGCATTTTTGCTTATCTCCATCTCCATTTACGTATGGGTTGGTATGTTCTATGTGTGTGTGTGTGTGTGCGTGTGTGTGACTGCTGCGGTTCGTTTTGTGCTGTGCTGCGCGGTCCTTGGTCCTTGTTACGCCACCGCACCGCCCAACCACATCGGCTTGCGCGTACTTCTCGACTGCCGACCCACAGAACCGAGCCAATGAAGACGAACCAAAAACCGAGAGACACCAGAGCATCAACACAGACCACTACTGACTGCCGATTCTGGGCGCTGCCCGCTGCCCGCTGCCCACCGCACTCCGCCTTCTACCCGGCAGCTGATGATGGTGATGGTGGTGGTGTTGGTGGTGGTGAAGGTGTTGCTATTGCAATAATGTGGATAGTCACAGTTGGCCTTGCCTTCCTTCTTCACAGTCTCCCGTTCCCGCACCAAATGGCAATGTCACGGAGCTGGCCAAAGATACCCACACACAGATACAGATAGATAGGTAGATAAATTTGCGCTTGTATGTGGACATCTTCATTTGATCTTTGAATTCGTCCTCCGCTTCGCCCTCAGCACAAGATGCAAAAGTATCTTTAAAGCCACCGGCAAATTTTTGGTCAATTCCCCTTCATGATGCGTGTACCTAGGACGCTTCGCCATCGTTTGTAAAATCTTGGCGCAGGGACACGCCCCGACTTTGACTTGGAAAACTTGAACTGACGTGCCCAGGCATGTGGCAAAGGGGAATGAGGTATGCTTTCAACTTCCGCCAATCCGCGCCAAGATGGCCTGGCATCGTTGTGTCTCTGCGCCAATCACAGCGAACCGTTATGCCTACCACTTGAGAGCATTGCCTCGTCTTGTGCCATCTCGCTCACACTCGCGCGTTCGTTTCGGGCGTTGGCGTTGGCTTGTATATGTGCGTGCGTATGTGCATATGTGTGTCTTTATATGTGTGTGTGTGCGTTTATATGTGTGGGTGCGACTCGTACTTTCGTATTTTATGATATGACTATGAAAATCATCAACAACAACAACAAGAAAGCAAAAACAACGCAATGGGATGAATGTTTAAAGACAAAGTAATTATGTTAGCGACAAAAATATTAACAAGCGTTTTTTTTTTTGTTTTTGGTGCACATTTGCGCGTCGACTTTGACTTTGATGTGGAGACAGTAGACAGAGGAGGACAGGAGAGGACCCCCTTCCTTAGGAGGCCATCCCAACCGCAACCCCAAACCCCAACCGCAATCCACCCCCATCAAGCCAACTAAAAATCCAGTACTCTCATATAAAAATATGGCATACATAATTCGATTATGATTAACTTGTGGTCCTTGTTGCCTCACTTGGCCAGCCCATATGGCTTGGCTTATTCTTTAAGACCAAAAGTGAACTTAAAGGCCACGGGAAAAAATACTGAAAACTAAATTTCGATGTCCCTTCATTTTAACGATGCTAAAACCGTTTCATTCTGTGTTTTACGGATTAAGGAAGCCTTTGAGAAGTAACTTCTTCCACTGGTAAGAAAAGAAATCTATATTTATTCTTAAATCTGATAAGAGATCCAACATTATTATTAACCAAATAAATTTGATTAGAAAAATGTTTCAAAATACTTTACAAATTTAGAATTTTGAGTATCTATTTCAATCCGATGAGAAGGGGATGATATGATGATACAGCTTACTGCAGGGTATAGCGAATTCGCTTACTCTTTGCTTATGTGGGAAAAGCGTGTGTTTGGCTTTTGTTGTTTCTATAAATCGGTAAGCGAAATTACTTGATTGAAGTGGCAAGTGTAGAAGTTGGTTTATTCCCAGGGCACATATGATGTTCATTGTATTTGTGTGTATCTATCTACCCGTGTAGAGTATACTTTTTCAGAGTGTACTAAGGACAAGTTTATCCTGAGCGTGGCTGACGACGAATTATGCAAATTATGCTTGCGATTTAAATGCCACATCTCAGAGCCAAATAAAATAATGGCTTTTATTACAACTCCGACTCCTACACCAGCCAGAGCCACCGTAATCGCAATTGTAATGGTGAGAGCCAGAGTAACACAATGATAATTAAAAGAATCCCCAATGGATGTTGCTCGAAAAGTCAAAGCATAAGTTAAAAGCGATTTGTCAAATTAAAATTAACGCAAGAGTGCTCTGTGGTAGAAAGAGACAGTTCTATAGAGATGGGACAGAGAGGGAGAGTAAGAGAGAGTCCTCTGTCGAGTCCTTGTAATGACAGTTGAACACACAACTGGGAATTGATGGGCGAACAGGATCTGATCCCTTGCACTTTTCACAACTGTTCTCATCAAGGAATCCAATCCAAAATACAGATGTTACCTTACCAGTCACAAGTGTGAGTACTCACTATCAATTATATGCAGGAATATGACATTTGAATAAGTAACGTAATTCTCACATTTCCGGCCGTGTAGATAAGCAGGAAGCCGGGAAACCGTTTCGAATCTGCGGCTTTTGCACATAATCTGATTTGGATTGTAATAACAAAGTGTTTTGTATTCGTGTGGTTATTGGGCCTGGCCAATGTGAATGTGAATGTGAATGTGAATGAGAACGAGAATGAGACAAGAAATTGTAATGCACACCGTGGTCCGATTGTGACTCCGACTCTGAATCGAAATCCAAGGCATTGAGATTGCTATGAGAAGACAACTAGCGGATACTTTCAGTGACCACCTTATTCGCATCAAGCAAAAATAAAGAAGTAAATGAAAGAAGGAAAAACGCAAACAAAAAAAAACAAAAAAAAAAGGAAAACGCCTGGGCCTGACCAGCAGATGAATGAATGAATAAATGAATGGAAAGAAGACTAAACCAGAGCAAGAGAAACTAAAAACACCTTTGCGGTTGGATTGCATTTTTTTTTTCAATTAAGCACGTAGTTATTTGAGACACTTCTTGCAAAGCCACAGAAAGCTGATCGGATGGTGTTTGAATTGGGGCTGGGAGCTGCTGGCTGGTGGCTGGTGGTTGGGGGACTGTGACATCACGTGGGAGCCACAGTCAGGAGGACAGGTGCGATTTATTGGCAGGGATATCCGATCGGAATTTGTTCAATGAGATCAAGAGTCTACTGTTAATGTGTGTGGGAAATAATTACTTACCATCGCCAGATATACTGCCCTGGGAACTATGCGAATCCTCTGAAACAATGACAAGTAAAACGGCAAGTTGAGATGTATGTATGTATACACATTGGAAAAGGGACCTTTGATACATACCAGCGCCGTTTTGGACATCGTTCATTGCCGACATCCATTCCACAGATCCCTGAGTCTGGGACATGAAGCTGTTGCTAGTCGGTGGAGTGGATGGATCTTGAATGGCAACAGGTGTTGATATGCTGCCCATAATCCTTTGCGAATAATCGTCGAATTTATGCACTGAAATTAAAATGATTAGAAACATGAATGAAATCAGTCAGTCAGTCTGCATTCGAAGTCTGGTGTCTAATAATTTTAAAAACCATTCAATTGTAATCAGAAACAAAGCAGTGGATTCTGTTTCCTAGTTGCATTTAGATTCAGAATACTGGCGGCACGTGCAGATGAGGTAGGGAAGGGAATGGCCATAAGTTTGTCCCGGAACCAAATCTATTTAGGCCCTTTTGTTACATTTGAATGAGGATGAGGATATTCAGCGAATCCGTGACTGAAGCGAGCAAATTCCTTTGCTTAATTCCACTGGGCTGTTGCGCATTGAAAGCAAAACGACATGTTCAAACGACGATGCGGCTTCTGGAGTCCAAGGCGAAGACGAAGACGAAGACGGAGTCGAAGTCGGCAGCAAACGGCAGAACAGCAACAAGTTACGTTATCGTACGATGAGGAAGTGAATTTTGCAATCCCAATCCCAATCCCAGTCCCAATCCCCACCCAAATGTAATATTCGATGCACTTGTCTTTAGTCCAACATATGCAATACTATTGTTCTTTAGCTACACGCCAGCCATTCCATCGTTTACATGGGCGTAGTAGGACTTTGATTCCAACGTGATCGTCATGCGTGGTTTGATTTGAACCCCTTGGTCACCCCTTTTCTACGCCCGACAGTGAGGACCCTCCGGCTATGTTAACTAGCCAACCAAATGCAAATATAATGAAAATTAAATCTTTTGTTCAAGTCTGTCTTTGCCTGTTGCTGGACCCTATGAATAGATCTGGTCTGATATTCTTATACTGTTTGTCCCTCAATATATTTAGGCATCTTTAGGGGAAATTGTAAGGCTCCACTCAGAGCCGATTCTAACTTAAACTTACCTTTAGATTTGTCATCCAGTTGCGTTGAGGTATAGATTAGGCCGCTCGGGTGATGGAGTTCATGATGATGATGCTGATGTTGATGCATGCTGTTATTGAGATTCTCACCTGGCGGTGCCCCGCCCTGCAAGGAGTGCAGTGTGGGCGACACGGCCACCGCCATGGTCATTTGCTGATGTTGATGTGAGAGATGCTGGTGTTGGTGCTGCTGCTGACTCTCGTCCTGTGGCATGGGCAAGGAGAGGGGCAAGGGCAAGGGCAGGGGCAGGGCTTGGGGTGGAGTTTGATGGATGATGTGGTGCTGGTGCTGCGAAAGCGTCGCAAGCCCATGGGTTAGATGTGACGTCGTCTGCATTTCCATTGTGAGCATAGCAGTACCTGTAAAGTAATGCAATGTAATGTGCAAGTTAGTCAGTTGAAGCCGAAGTTGGAGTTGGAGTTGGAAGGAGGAGATTCGATAACAGAAACTGTCAGCCTTGCAGCTACTCGAATCCAGTAGGAGCACCTTAAATTCGGCTACGGTACCGGCACTGGCACTGGCACTGGCAACGGTATCAATACCGGTGTGCCTCAATTGCGGCATTCGATGTACCTACCTACTTGCAATCTGGATGGACTGTGCAACTACATTTTCATAATTATAGATAACGAGTACTCACAGGGTCCTAACCGATGCCGTCTTGAACTGGCGCTCGAAGCGCGAACACGTAACTACAAGCCACTTGACGGAAGCCGCTTGCAGAAGACAAAGGTGATCACTGGCTACTGACAAAACGGCTGCATAAGGAGCAATCGATAGCCTCCTCTGCAAAGGGTTCGCCTGTGCGATACCTTTTACGTCTTCTATGGTGGAGTGAGCAAACGTTTCAAGTAAGTATTTGCTTCAACAAGTGAACTTAAAGATGAGTGAAGTGTGACCCAAGCGCTCATTTTATTGCATTTTGCCATGGATATGATATCTGTCCAAATATCTATCGAGCATTCAGATACATCTAGCTTTGTCTCGCATCCTGTCAATGGCCCTAAATACCCAAAACGAGTGTCAGGTGCAGGGAAGGGAACTGGAACTGGAACTGAGACTGAGACTGAACGGGTATTAAAAAACGGTCAGAGGTAGTGGCAGTGGCACGTTCCAAACTACTGCCAGAGCGAGAGGATAGAACATGAAAGGAACGAGGAACATGAAAATCATCGACATGACGCCGACGCAGACGTCGACAGCGAAGTTGCTGTCGATGGAAACTTCGACGTCGATAAGCATAAGCAGTACCTTAAAGCCAACGAAGCATTTAACCAGAAAATCGATGACGATGGACGCAGGGCGGATGGGTCGATTGGTGGTATTGGTGTTTTGGCTAGGACGGCTTTGACGGGCACGAAAACAGCGAAGAGCAACGACTGAGATCAGGCTGCAGTTGTTCCAATGCTCCAAACACATGCAAGAATGCTTTAGTTTTGGTTAAGATTTCTCCTCTGCATGCCGGGATGGGTTCGACTGTTGGAAGTGGGTCACATTCAGCACGGTCAAAAGTGGCTTGAAGATGACGACTCTTTAGACTTTTGAGCAACTGAAGGGCTTTAACTTGGTATTGAGAGGAAAAGGCATAAGGTATGAATAAGCTCTTGGCCAATGCTTAGAATGGATTAAGTAACTACAGATAGAAATAAGTCTTTTCTATTGCAGTTAAAAATTAATGTCTCATTCATTTTATTATTTGGTGTAAAGGACTTTTTTTCGAATCGGTAATATTTTCCTAAATGAATGAATATTCATTTTTCCACACCCTTTTCTGAATTTAATTACATTCTTTGATAACGTGACAGCTTTTCATATAAAGTTAAAGAAAACAATTTTTATAAATCAACTTTTTATTAACCGATATAGGCATAATAGGCAGAAATAATTCTCTTTAGTGAAGTATATTTGAATCGAGTTACATATTGAACAGATTTTGTCGGTTTTGTCATGATTATATCTTACGCCTGTAGGATGAAAAGTATATTAGGCCAAAATAAAATCAAGGAAGAATTTCAATTTCCCATTTCTAAGGAATTAAAGTCAAATTGCTTGATTATTTTTCCATGTGTAACTTGGGCCTGAAACCTGTAAATTCTCTAGAAGTTTTAATTTTGGTTCCGCAAAGATTTCATAATTACGTGACTAACAAAATTGACAATCATGCATAAAAATCTTTAACCTAAACTTTTAAAAAGTTCATTTTCAAATGTTTAAATCCTAAACAATCAGATTAATATTTATGGTTGTGAGAGCAACTGCAAAGGGCCATACAAGAAATTCGTTAGGAACTGCTCCAAGTCGCAAGGACCTTCCCAGTATTTCGTAAAGACTACAATTGACCTCCTTCACTTTTCTATCCCCTTTTTTAAATACAATGGAAGAATCAAAGTATTTTTAAATAAGAATCAACATGTTTGTGTTTCAGCTTTTGTACTTGGTAAATATTTAAAATATTTGAAAAGGGAATAAAATTGTTCTAAAAAGGACGACACTTTGAGTTCCAATAACATACTGAATATTATTTCCTGTAGCAATCAACAATTGCCTTTTGTGGAGATAAATATTTTCTTTTGTGGAATCTAATCTTCAATGTCAATTAAGCAATAGTATAGAAATTAATTTGATTTGTTTTTAAGCACATTCCATGCAAGTTCCTTAGCTCAACTTAAGCGACATTTCGCAGGAGCAAATTCTACGAATTTTGTCATCAGCATTCAATTATATAATACGTTACACATTTCATGTTTTGTGTGTTGCCTTGCGCGAATTGCATTTTCCCGCTTATTTTATCGCAATCTGCCCCTATGTCTATCGGTATCCTCGCTTCCCTCCTTGTACCCGTTTTGTCTACCTGAAACAGAAACTGCAGCGGCACCAGCACGAGCTAGGACCGCGCGCGCGGGCTCTTTTCCTGGCGCTCAGCTCATTCACCTGTTGTTAATTGACCTCATCGGAACTCACCCTCCGCTAGGGTCAACACAGTTTGAGAGTCGAGAAGTCAAGTGTACCTCATGCCTCCTGACTCACCCCCGCGCCAACTGCTCATCATCTGTGTGGTGTGGTGTGGTGCGTGCTACCTATTGGGATGGCATGGGATGGGATGAGATGGGAATGAGTTTGGTGTGGCTGCTGTTGGGCTATTCAGTTGAGTCTAGTTGATGTCCTCCGGTGATGTTCTGTTATGTAAAGTGCCATGCCATCTGTTTGCTATTGGGGTTGCCGATGTCGCTGTGTAACATTTTCCAGCCCGAGGGTTGTTTATTATTATCATTGATAAAAAACACACACACACACACACGCGCACATACACATACATGTGCACATTAACTCACAAGGGACCTGTTAGAGACTCAAAGAAATCAAGTAACTCAAATGTTGGTCTTTGTGTATTGCATCCAAGTTCGATTTGGATGATCGCTTTTCAGGTGGATCAGCTGATCGCCTCGCTGCCGTCGCTTTCCCAGCAGCGGAAAGGAAACGGTCACCTGCATTTCTCAGCATGTGCCACTAGGATATGCTAACGTGAGAAACTATCCGAATTCGAGAGACTACACAAAAAACCACCACCACCGACCCCTCGGCATTGCACTTGCTGCACCTTGACACTGGCACTGTCGCTGGCAATGGCACTTGTTGTGTTGACTATTCGAATTTTGAATTCCGAATTCCCATGCCCATGTCCAATGCGGCAAAAGCGCGGGAAACTAACTACTAGGTGACTCAATGAGCCAGCAAAACTACTGCCAAAGGTGACAAAGTCACTGTGACCCGTAGAGGGCGTTTTACACATTTCAATTTGAATTTCCCCGATTAACGCAATATACCGTGATGTCATGCATGAATATTACGTGGAAATGCAGAGCCAAATCCATGGCCTAAGATAAGTTGTCGTAGCCTTAACTACTAAAAGTCAGGGTCGGTCACAGGCGTGTCTAGAGCCCGCAGTGTTCAGTGTTCAGTGTCTTCGGGGTATTCTTTTCTCACTCACTTTTGGTCGCGTAATACATTCAATTCAGAAAATAAAAGTGGGAAAATGTAAGCGCATTTTCACACACTCGCGCCGAATAATGGCGATGACGACCCAGACCCAGACCCAGCGCCAGCTCCACCGCCAGTTCGCTCCAGCCAAACTCTACGAAAACGGGAAAAATAAGCTCAAGGTCAGAAGCGTGGGTAAAAATGAGCGCAAGTCTACTACCTAAACCTACCCATACACAAAGAACAAAGAGAACTTCAACTCGAGTTCCATGGCAAGGCAAGTGGAGTCGACTCGATCTTCAAAATATATACATACGAACAGCAGCAATATGTATGTACATACATATATATATACCTACATAATTATCATCGTCTGCCCCGACATCGGACTCTTACAGTTGTCCCCGCCATGCCCTTACCGCATTAGCATAAGTTTAATGTCAGGTCCCAAAAAAAAAAAAATTCTGGATACTAAAATTCTACATCACACCTTTTCGAGGCGTGTTCTATCGAATTGTGCTCAATAGGACTCGAAATTATAAGAAAATGTTTATACTAATAGTTTCTGTGAGTGTACCTGTACCTAGATAGGCAAATAGGTAATATCTGTGTGTATACTTACCAATACTTAGCACAGAAGAAGAAGTACATATGTCGGTTTGATGTTCTCGTATTCGAATCTACAAATGACTGTGATTCAGGCTCGGACTTGGGTTCGCCATTGTATTGTATAGTTAGCTTTTATTTGAATGCATTCACAGTACACAGACATACACAATTTCTCGTGAATGGACAGACACACACAGGTAGACACACTCACACATACGCACTTCTTTTGGTTAATGGTTACTGGTTAGTTGGGGGGAGATTGGGCGGATTGGGGTTGGTGGGGTCGAGAGCTTCGCCAAAATTATTTATGTATGTGCCGTCGTGTTATCGTCGATTCACTTGGCATAAGTTTTGACGTAAGCTCCAACGTAAACTCCAACCGTACAGAGATCGGCTCGACTGAGATCACTTGTGACACTTTATTTTCGGGAGGCCCGTTTCAATCTGAATTTCGAGTTGGATTTGATGCGCGATACGATACAGATAATACAGGTCAAAGATACATATGTATATTTAATATATATATATATAATGGTGGCTAAAGCTCGGCAGATCGGGAAATGGATGGATGGATCAAATGGATCTGTTGACCGTGCGCAAAGAGATCTCGAGCAAAACTGAATTGTCGAATGGCAATGGACGGCGGAAGCCGTTTCAAGCCAGCTTGCTCACTCAACTCATCGGACAGTAGGTGCGCGCGCGTGTGTGTGTGTGTGTCTGTGTGTGTGCACACCTTTGAGCCGCGCTCAAAAACCTGGTCTGAGTTGGCTTTACGGTTGGTCGGCTCCCAATCCACTCAAACTGGCTCTCGACTAATCGGGAGCGGGAGAGTTGGCTCTTGACGGGGCTTCAGAAACGACGCGATTCTCGGTTCGGACGCCGCGCGTGGTTATATACATATTGGATGATTACCATGCATATGCTATTTGTATCTTCTGTATGCTACACAGTATATACTTCTTATATACACACATGTTTGGCAGATACATATGTATGTGTATGTCGACTATTATGCGCTTGCGAGAGAGTGGGGCGGACTCTGGCTCTGACTCTAACCCTAGCCCTTGATTTCTCTACGTGGTACACCGAAGCGGGGCTTTTATTTTGTTTTTTTTTTTTTTTGGTGGCTTATGATCGCATGGGGCTTTAACGAACTAAGAATGGCAACAAGCAACAGTCATAGTCGCAATTTTAATCAGCGGCATCAACTTCAATTCGAGCTTGAGCACCACCACATATACTCATGTGTGTGTATATAAATTTATGTGTGTATGTGGAAACTTTCCCAACAAAATTTTCGAGCGGAAGTGAAGCCTGCTCACCTCATTAACATCAGCGTCAACATCAACCCTCCTTTTGCTAGCGTACTCGCCATGTTTTGGAATTCAGGTGCACTCCACAGGTTGACGAAATATTTTCCATTTAATATACCTACATACATACGGTATGTCCACATATGTATACTATATATGTATGTATGTGCCATGTTCTCGAGCCCAAAGCTCCGAGAGCTTAGCCAAGAGCAGTACAGTTACGCAGTTACCATTCTTTCTTTGGACCAACTCCCCTTCCGCAAGCCATGATTTCGTGCTGTTCTGTTCTTAGCTGCCCGATCCTGATCCGTGATGGAGTTCTGATGGAGCTATGGCGCTATATATGAACTGATGCTAGTGTGCTCATCCATACCATATATTTACCTGGTGGCCAACTATCTACACGCAAACTGGCGCAGGTGCTGGCAAAACGAAAACGGCGCGTGCCAAGCAAATCGTCGACTACCGTTGCAAACCACAGTACTACTTAATACGGGGTTGGGAGGCGGGTGGCGGTGGGAGGGGGGAAGTTAGTGTGGCGGATCACTCAACCGTCTCTTAATCTAGCTTAGAGTACCTATGTTAGCCTGGCATATATGTATACAGACACACACACACATACACACACAACATAAACAGCGTACAGTCATTTACGAGTGGCATGAACCCAATTTTGGACTAAGAAACGATCCAACTGTGAGAAGAACCTGGAAAATATGATTGATAGGTCTCAAATCTAGTCCCCCATATTCATATTGAAATCGAAGGCAGTGCTCTAGCTTTGGCAGACACTATCTCATAATCTAAAAGCTAATCATAAATGTGAATAATAACAAATAAGTAGACAAAAAGGCAATCCAAATGCAGCTGGAGGAGAGTTGCCACTTCCAATGTCCAAGTACAAGACACGGGGTTAGTTCGTAATACCCTCCTTACTTCACATTATCTTCTGTGTGAGTGTGTTTTTCCCCATCTTCTGGCCGTCTTCCTTTCTAAGTGAAAACTCTTTAAGTTCGCGCTTGATGTTCCGAACACCTGTTAGACGGAAATAACCGTGGCGGTGGCGGTGGCGGCGACGGTGGTGACGGCGTTGGTGATCACAAAGAGAAAAACACATCACAAAAACAAAAAAAAAAAACCACCCCATTTCTGAGACACGTTCTTTCTCTGCTCCGTGCTGTTGGCCGTTGTATTGTGGTTTTCGGACAACTTCGAATGCAACTGCAACGGGCCTAAGTTCAACGATCGTTACTAGGAACTTCTGCATTTTAGGGCTGTTTAAAAAACCAAAAAAATTCTTATTTCGAAATTGTCATACTTTTTAAAAGAGTCGATTCCGAATCCTTTTTGGATTCGAAATAAAAGTTGTGGACCTAAGATGAACCATTTAATGGTAGCCACATTGTTGATTATGGACAGGAAATACGTTAAAGACAATCATCATATTATAAAGACAATCATCACATTTCGATTTGTACGATCTAAAACTTGCAGAGCAGAGTGAAAGTTTTTACAAGAGGTTTTAGCACGTCAAACCAGTGGCTTAAAATTGTGAAAATTATCAAATCATATACACATAAAAAGGCTCATTATAAACAATTATCCTTCATAGATGTAAAAGGACAGAAAACTCTCAACTATGTACATATATTCTTACTATCAATAAACCTGGTTTTCTCTGAGTGTGTGTGTGTGTGTATTATATGGACCGTCGTCACGCCAAAGATACAGATACAGAGATACAGTCTTGTTTTCCCTGGTTGGATCGGTCTAGGTTGTAGATCCAGACCCCCTTTTTTATTCGAGTCTACCAACTTAGGTACATGCATATATGTACATACATACATATGTACATATATGTATGTACATACAACCACACTTACATATATGTATACAGACACACCGGCATAGGAATCATCCATAGCGCTCGCTCTTTATTTGAACAATCAGTATTCATATGTTTCGGTATGAAATTCGGAATTTCAATCTTGGCTCGTGGCTCGTGGCTTTTTTTTCCCCTCCACCTCCCACTTTTCACGGTCTGCAAGCCAACCGCGACAGCTTTTCTGCTGTTTCTTTTCGACTGTTGCTGTTATGTACTGCGTATTACTATTACTGTTGTTGTTATTTATATTTTTTTTTTATTTCTTTTTTTTTTTTGTACTAGGGCTGTGCTGCATCTCGCTGTTTTGGCTTTATTACTTCCTTCAGGGACGGACTTTGGTGGGAATAAGTGCAAGCATTCATACATATAGTAAACATATGTTTTAAATCGATATTCGGAAAAGATCCGAATCCTTTTGATCCCTCTTGGAGACGAATTATATGTAGATCAATTGGTAAGACTTTTTAAAATCATTTGTGGATTGTCTAGAATCTAAAATAAATAAATAAAATAAATTTTAGAAAGTTTTTTATGTTGTATCAGGTTAGGATAAGATGTCCTAGGCCTTGGCACTCACAACTTACGATTTGACTCCGTAGATTCGCAATGGAAACTGAGAAGAACTGAACCGACCCTGGCATCGGGTTGCTTGCAGGTTTATATTCGAGAAAACAATAATTTAATAAGACAAAAAGAAAAAGGCATAATGTACAGAAAAAAAACAAACTAAAAAAATAGAAGAGAAAACAAAGTAAATCAGACTTATGTATGTATAATCAAAATAATAATTACAGACTTTTTACAACAAAATATGTAACTACACACATATGTATCTGTATGACAACCGACTCTATTTCAATAGCTCATTGAAAGGCATCGTTTAAATCTAAGAAAATTGATTGCCTCAATTTTAAGGACATTTGGAAAATCAAAATCTGGTGACGAGTCTCAGGGAAAACTCGGTGCGGGGTTGATCGTTACATTCGGTCATATTTCTGCCAACTACTCACATCCACGTAAACACACACATGAACAATTGTGGGGGTGTGTGTGTGTGCGTGTGCACGTATACATATACACACATATGTATTTATAGGAAAATGAGCAGCGAACCGTAATTCCTCAAACCACTAACACTAACACACAAAAGCCCATATTGCCTGAACACTATGGGCGACAGAAGAACCAACATTCAACAGAACCAGAACTTTTGAATGAAAGGGGAAATCTTCCGGCAGGTCAATTCACTCCATTCTGCATTGGATCGTCGTTGGTCTCTATCTGTGTACCTATACATGACATCGAGAGCTCATTTTACACACCCAATTTCATATATGTATGTCTCTGGAGTAATATTCTTTATATATTCAAGAACGTAAAAAACTATTTAATTTACTTTTGACCAGCAAATACAGAATAAAAATTAACAATTTTTTCAATTTCGGGGACAGGATGTTCAAGTTCTTCGAACTTTCTTAATTACCAATACATCAATATGCCAATTACTTGGTAATACTTAAACGTTCTCACACAACATACAATTTTAGAAGTCTTTTTTAGTTTTAGTTAATTTTTTTTATTCAATAAGCGCCTAGCCACCATAATGTAAACATTGGAAGTTTATAAGTTGTTAGCCTGAGAAAATAATTTAAACTACAGAAAATAAATTAATGGATTGAAATTTGGTTATGCCAGGCTTAGTCTTCCAAAAGGAACAGTTTTCAATTCAAAGGAAATAATATAAACAAATGTATGATTTATGATTGGAATAGAATCTGGAGTTGTAAACTTTTCCGTTCTCTTTCTCTTCACATAGTTTGAATTCCCAAATTCTTTTAGCGTTTAAGATATGTCATGGCCCATGCAACTCTGAAGTCTTTAGTTTTCGCTAGTCTGCTGATCCTAGAACTTGGTGGTTCTTGAAATATGATTTAAAATCTTATAGATTAATAAGATTTATCAACCCCAAGCCGGCTGAAACCCGATTTTGGGTGGATATAGACTAAAAGCCCTCGTTACAAAAATACAATCATATATATATTCGTCCCAACATTTTATTTGTATTTGACATTTTTATACCATACACCCATAGGGTGAAATGGTATATTAAAGTCGCCAAAATGTATGTAACAGGCAGAAGGAAGCTTTTCCGACCCCATAAAGTATATATATTCTTGATCAGCATCAACAGCCGAGACGATCTAGCCATGTCCGTCTGTCCGTCCGTCCGTCCGTCCGTCTGTATGAACACCTAGATCTCGGAGACTATAAGAGCTAGAGCCACCAAATTTGGTATGTAGACTCGTGTAGTATGTACACTGATCAAGTTTATTTCAAATTTCTGCCACGCCCCCAACTCCCCCGCAAATTATATAAAACCGATTTTCTTAAACACTATAGCAACTACAGACACAAAATTTGGTATGTATATTTGCTTAGTAAATGCGCACATTTTGTATTTATAAAAATTTTGCCACGCCCCCTACCGCCCCGGCAAATTAAATAAAACCGATTTTCTCAGAAACTATTCTAGCTAGAGATTCCAGTTGGTATAAATATTTGCTTAGTAATTGCGCACATTTTTGATGTGTAAAGATTTTGCCACGCCCCTTTCCGCCACCGTAATTTGAAAAAACGATTATCTCCCGTAATTTTCTACCTTTTGCAATCAAATTTAGCACACTTAAATTTGATACTAATATCAAGCAAAATACCAAATTTGATCAAAATCGGAATAAAAATAGTCAAGTTATGCATATAAACGTTTTTCCATATGGCCGGAAGTGGCCGTTGGCTGGTGGGGGCGCTAGGGTGCTCGAATGCTTGAGTGAGCGAAATACTAAGATATGCTTCTAAAAAGCATGCAAACAGATTTTTTTAACAATACGAAAATGCATTGGTTATTATAAATTTAAAATATTTGTTTTACTGGTGTATGGTATATCCAAGTCGGCGAGACGACTTACTTACTTCATTAAATTAAAGTAAAAGGTAGCTAAATGTGGCTCCGATAACTTGGTTTTTTGTTTTCAAATTTACCATTGCAGTTAGTTTCTTAATTTAATGTTAGCTTCGATGAACATCTGGCGACTATATACTATAGCTCATATAGTAGGAACAATTGATGAAAATATATCCATAAAATTGCATACCTTATTGTGTTGCATTGCTCCAGTTTAAGATTGTAAGTTCTTTTATCGCTTCGACGACGCTTTGTATTTGAAACACAAAAACTTGCAAAGTTAATCAAACTTCAAGAGATAAGCCAATAACACAATTTTAGAAAATTTGACTTTTTTTGTGTAAGGTTCTCAAATTGATTTCTACGATAATTCAGGGATGAAAATTCAAGATATTGAAGGAACCCTACTTTTTCAAGGTACCTCACTTCACATCGAATGAGATTGTCTTAAAAATGTTTTCAACACAAACTATAGATATTAAGTTACCATTAAAATATTATTTACATAAGTTTTCTGACAAAAAATGTGAAGAACATGTATTTTTCAACATTCTGACAACTTCAAATCGGCGTTATTAGTAAAATTTTAAACTATTTATTGTTTATTTATTATGGTTTATTCGTTTAAGCTAGTTTTTGACTTGCGAAATTCTTACCCATACGAATGGAATAGACAATAATTTGCGATGTTCCAAATTCGCTTTATTTTAGCTATTTTGGCTGAGAAAAAAAAAAACAAACAAAAATATCAGAAAATCGACTTTGCCACGTATCCAATTTTTCGGAATCAGCAACCCATAATTAACTTAGAAATGAATATGAGAACCTTTGACCAAAACGGCTGAGTACTAGTGTAATAGTCGAACTATTGCAAAATCTTCTTCACATATTCACATCATACATTTGAGAGAGATATTTTACATGGCCAGCTCTGCGATTGTTCAATTTCTTATTAAAGAAAATATCCTTAACGAGGATCCTTATTTGTAATATAAATAATTAGTCAGACATTTGCGCCGTGAATATAATTTAGAATTTCTATCAGTTGTGTCTTTAAGGAGTTCATTATAGAAAAATTGTTTAAAATGTTTCTTTTATTTGTCAAACTTTATCTTAGCAGTACCTAGATAAAAAAAAAAAACGGTAGTTGTTAAACAAAGTAGCTTAAATCTGTTTTTTCTAGACACTCCGATGGCAACTGATTTAAAGCTTGATATATAAGCCAATTTATTTTTCATTTTTATCATATCTTGAAGCCTGTTTTCGTTCTTTGGAACATGCCTGATTCGAGATGCAAATTATAACAAAAAATACTGGGACAGGGAATTAGATATTTTATTCCAAATGTGTCCAGTATTTTGCAGTTGCAATATCCATCCAGTTGTCATATTGAATACTATCTGAGATACTAAACTTGAATCCATTGTTAAAGATATGAAAAGAATAAAACTAGATGGCATCATGTTCGAAAATATTTATTTTCCCGTTGTTCTTTATACTGCAAAAATTTAATTATAGCTACACCCAGATTTTAAACAAAACAATCGAAAACTGTGTATAAGAAATTCTGCCTAGAGTGAATAAAATAACGTTAAATCTTTTCATCCAATAAAAAAAAAGCGATTTGAAATACATAGTTTATATTTATATTTATTCTCTGACAACAAAAAGCCTGCTGACTGGGTTTCCAGCAACATCAAATTCGAAAATAAAACATTTAAATTTAGCGCCAAATCCTCTTTTCACCACGAATGTTCGACGTTGGCTTTATTGGTTCGACTCGTCGGTTTGATGCTGGCCCTCATTGAAGGGAGTGTTTGATACCAACTCGAACATTTGTGGTGAATAGCGGATCTGGCGCTCAATTCAAATATTGATTTATTCTTAAGAAATAATGAAAGAAAATTCGTCCACATCTCAAGAGAACTCTCCTGGAAGATGGGGTCAAAACTAACCTACCCTGCAGTAGCACCTGCGCCTCCCTGCACTATAATTCTGGAGGCTAGGTTTGAGTAGACCGGCCAACCAAACGGCGAATTCAATCAGAAGGTATACAATTTTCCGAGGCGAATGCTTGATGTTGGCACTCATCGGTTCGATACTGCTATCAAATGTTTGACTCATCGTTTTAAAGCGCCAGTAACGCGGCAAGATTAAAAATTTCCATTGTAAATTTTGAATGTGTTGACTTTTATTGTATTAGATGTCACCCACTTGGCCTGACGTTTATCCCAGAGACTGCCAGTGCCTCTGATAATATTCGCTTATTGTCCATTTAGAATATATTGCAAATAAAAAATAAAATAAAAAAATTTACAAAATTAAAATGTAGTTTTCCATCCTTACACCATACACTCATCTAAATGATACATATATGTATGTACATTAAAATCGCCAAAAAGTATGTATCAGGTGGTAGGAGACTTTCCATAAAATCACCTAGATCTTGGAGACATGAGCCACAAAATTTTGTATGTAAGCTCGTGTAGTTGGCGTCCAAATCTTGATTGTAAAACTTTTTAGACTTGGCTGTATATATATAGCGAATTCGACGAAAAGACTAGGTTATAATTTTACTTTATAATATATTCTTGTATTGTTACAAGTTATAGATAGACTATATGTGTTTCAACGTACATACTTACATAGGGCAATACTTCTTTATTTTCTAAGCGATTGTCATAAAAACTAATATTGGCATCAAGATAGGATGACTATATAAACAATAACAAAATAAAGTGGTCTGCAAAGCTTTTATTTCTTATTGGATTTCTTCCAAATGGCTTATTAACCTATAGGAATCTATAATATAGCGAAAGCATACGATAAAATGTCGTGCACCATGAACCACACTGCTCCGATTTGGGGTTATAGGCGGAAATTCGACTTTCTGTTTTTCAGCTTACCTCCTGTAGGTAAGAAAAGAGTATCAGATGAATTTGCAATTATTGGATTGTTATAAAATTAAGTATTTCTAAGTTCAATGTAAAATTTGCATATTTAGTCAAATTTTTTTTTGATCGGACGATCTTCCGTAAAAGGAATTGACAAGATTGCTTACTATATGAAGCGCATTAATCCGTATTACGTTTTCAAGCCGTTCTTAGGCACGACATCGACTTTTTAAATAAAATGTTTCCATTTTATAGTTAGGAGAAACGATATGAAAATTTGCAAGGGTTTTTGCTATTGTGGGTTGAACTCAATTGTGGTATGACTTTATGACAGATATAAGAAGTAAGATGCTAATCAGACATTTATAGAAGACCAGCGAGAACTTCCTTAATGCGACTCTTAGTACGACATCGGCAGTAATTTTAGTTAGAATATTAATTTTAAAAATAATATACCCAAAATATGGCCCTCAATGGCTGCTTGGTTATCGGTTTGCCGGACCTGCGCAGTTTCCACGAGAGGGTTCTCTCCTCCTTGCTTTGCATGTGAGACCGGCAATTTCAAATTGATTTAGGAGGAGGGAGAGAGTTAAAAGGGAATCCCCCCGGGTTGAGAGCAGACAGCACATTCAGCCTTCCCACCATGCGCATAACATAACCGAAACTGACCCGTTTCTGTCCCTGTCCCTGTCTTGGTGCCTGCTTGGATATGGTTTCTCTTCCGACTTTACTCAGTCCGTTACCATCACGCGGAGATAACGAAACAACGCGCTTCTAACTTGGCTCACATTCTCGTACATACCTACGTACATACATGTTCGCGACCAATAAGAGCAAGTGTACATCCAATCCATCGAAGTGTCATCGAAATATGTAATTGCCATTTTTATTTTTATTGCAATTGCAATTGCATGAATCAACGAATTTTGCAACGAATTCAAATTCTGCACATACTAAACGTCGGCGGCAGTGGGTGATAAACGAAGGGAAGGTGGTAGAGAGTGGAATCCGGTTAACCGGTTACGGAATTGTACAACAGAGTCCCAATGACTGATTACCGAATGGCAAAAAGAATTTGGTAATTTAAGTAAGAATCCCGGAGACATTACCACTTTAAGTTTTTTCCTTTTTTGTTGGCATGTATTCTGCTTCCACATAACGATTTCTCTAACATTTACCCACCCTCATCATCATCCCCATTCCCATCTCCATGCCCATCACATCCATGCCATACCATCCCATCCCATCCCCATTGCCCTTCTATATAGTGCTTGTATTTTGTTTGCCCTTTTCGCTGCCACTGAGCTCGTATTTGGCCGCTGCTGGCGTCGTCTCGGCGCATCCTTTTTTTCCTTTTTTCTGAGTGTCGGCTCATATCATTTAGATTTCGCGCGCGTGTTTGTGTGTGTGTGTGTCTATATGAGTTTGACTGTATGGGTATCCATACCGCATGGGAGCACAAAATTATATACATACGTACATTCATCCATCCATTTATACATATATATGTATATATATGGATGTGAGTGTGTGTGTGAGTGTGTGTACGGCTATGGAGTCACACTATGTGTGTATAAAAATGTGTGCCATGGCCAGGGAGCCTACCAAAATTGTCTAAAGAACAGAGTCGGAAATTAGTCATACGGTTAAATAAAAAGAGCACAATAGCTCCAGCATTTTCCAATTCTTTGTATGCAGTTTTTGAATATGAAATGAATTATAAACCAGATATTAGCCGAAACCCTCGAGTTGCTCGAAGTGCGAATGAATACCCTATTTCCTCTTCGAATACAGGGTACCTCTATGTACGGTTCAGATGGGAACTCAAAACGCGGACTTTTTAACAACAAGAACAGAAATAACAATTTGAAATTAATAAGTAAGCACTTCCGTTTATTTAATCAGAGTTTAATCTATAAAATTAATATAATACAAGCGTCTTGAACCCTACAACCTTTCACAAGTCAGTCTTATTATTATCACTATATACTTTTGCAAATAACGTAAGAAATCGAATAACGAAATTCTGTTTAATTTTTGCAATTTTGGTTTTCTCCGTTTTTCCCTCCCCCCCAGAATCCAAACGAAACAAGAAGTTAACAATCTGGAAAATTTGTCCAAAGAAAACCAATGTAAAGGACGTCGGATGAGAAATAGGCAACATACAAAATTGCGAAAGTCGTCCAGGCGTTTAAGATTATGCGTAGAGATCCACAACCAAGATGAGATTCGATTTTGAGCAACAGCAGGCGCCTCCTCTGCCGAGTGCCAGCAGATGCTTCTACAACTGCCCGTGCTTCTGTTGTCGCCAAGGATGCTGCGTGGTGGTGGTGGGCTGCTGCTCCTGCCTCAGCCTCAACTGCAGCACCAGCGCCGGCCCCAGCTCCAACTCCAGCTCCAGATCGAGCCACTGCCCGCCCCTAATGGCACGCAAGAAAGTCCCGATTCCCCTTCTCGGCTGGTTCATGGGGATATCAAAGATTTTGGGCACAGCTGCTGCATTCGCCCGCTGGACCACAGCACTGGCCACTCTGCTCACCAGCTGCATAATCCTGGAACTAGACGGAGGCATCCAACAGTCGACACCCAGTGACAGCCGCTCCAACACCAAGCCGGTGTCCGTGACAGTGCCCACATCCGCGGGCACCAAACTGAAGGTGCAAATGCTCTACGGACACGTCTCCTACGATATGGCCAACAACCAGCAGCTGAAGTCCAACAATCTGTGCAAAATGTTCTGCAATAGCCGCAAGCGCCAACGTCAGTGTCCCACATTAAAAGCATTCAAGTTCAAGGTAATTAACGACACTGACCAAGGATCAGAATTGAGTCCAGTCTGGATGCGGAGCACAGCCGAAACTGATGTAGATGTGCGCGTCTCGTCGCTAAAGGACTTGGTATCGTCGTGGCCAGTGTCGACGAATGGAACCACCATTCGTCACTGTGCTAAGAACAAGCGCAATCGGGCCAATCTCGTCTGGCTTCTAATAGGACTTGTCTGGCTCGAGGTGAAGCTAATCAACTGCAATGCCATTGGGAGTGGAGGGGGCAGTGGTTACATCTCCAATATCGTGGCCCACAGGGGCTGTACAATGTGCCACGAGGAGGGTAAAGGCAACTTCTACAGCGATAAAGGTGAGTCCATGCTTGTTTCCACTCATTCGTGCATGTCTTCGGGACCACAGGATGATCTGAAATGATGATCTTTAGTAAAGAATAAATTATTATGTCCTCGAACCCCTCGGCTCACTCTCACACTTTCACCTACATAATTCTGAATTATAGTTCTATTGTAAGAAGCGCACGATAAAAATGGAATCGGAAAATTAACGTCTTGGAAAACACTTTCATACACTACTTAAACCAAATACATATACATAGGCACACACACAAATATACATACTTATACACATTTATACATTGTAAATACACGGCAGATCAACTTGCTACTATAATATAGTTAACTGTACTCGAAACAAATAAATTAAGGAATTCTCTAAGCAAGTCTAACTGAGTCGACTTCAAAATACTCTGTATTTTCGTATCTCAAATTTGGAATTAATTTCAAACCAAACTCCTTTTGTTCGAAGCCTTAAGAAAAGTTTTCCGAGCATGAGAACAGCCTCAAATTCCGTATCAATATAAAAGAAATACCTACTTGAAAGGAAATTAATGAATTAATGATTAATGAATCTTTTAAGTTGTATTTTGATAAATTTCAAAGTAAGGGACTCCTGTATTCGTTGTGTTTCGAGTATAAAACATAACAATCCACAAATATGTAGATACACCCCCAGAATACACCAGAACAAATGCAAATGCAGAACAAACTTTGTAACTCACATAACACTTTACAATTGTCACATTTACACAGATAATCCCCACACAGACTACAACAACAACAACAACAACAATAATAATAACAACAAGTACAATAACAACAATTACTACTACAAAAAAACTAACCGAAACCATTACAATATCGCGCCAAGCGACCGTGTTCGCTTGGAGTCAATAAAGCGGCAAATTCTGACGAAGCTCGGCCTCACCCAGAAGCCCAACGTATCGCATCCGCTGCCAAAGCAATTCATTTGGGAGACAATTAACCGAGCAGATGGCGGTCGGATGGTGGCCAATGATGGCTTCGATAAAGGAAACAACGGCTTCGAGTTCGATGGCCACGATCATATGCACGAGCAACGCGTCCGAACTCGGCATTTGCATCCCGATGATAGCTACCTGGAATCGAGTGAATTAAACACTTTCGGCACATTCCAACGGAATCGAAGTGCTACCCAGGCCAGACATGCTGCTGAACAATTGAATCAAATAAGTCCAGAAGATTGGCCAGAGGTGCAACAGCTCCATTACAGGAGCTATCACTCGCTCAATCAAGCCGATGCGACTTCACGGACTGCGAACCGGCAGAGAAGCCACGAGAGCCAAAACCGTAACCGAAAGAGCAATTCGAATGCGTACAGTAAATCAACATATCTGATAGATATAAATCGTAGTAGTGATAGTAGCATCAATAGGGGCATTCATGGCAGCATCGGACCCAATGATTATGTATATTTTAACGATTACAGTGGTTCCAGTAGCAGCAGCCCCACTCCCAGCCAAAGTTCCAGCCGCAGGCCCATGAATGTGCTCAACGATGGCAACGGCATCCCCATGCCCGAACAGGATCTCTCCGATCGCGAAGACTTTTTTGGAAACACTCAGGAAATAATCACCTTTGCTGAAGAAGGTAAGCTAATCGTACATTACTCCGTGTCAAGCCCCTCGCTCATCCCAATCCGCCTATGCCAATTGCCTAAAGATTCACCTAAGCCCAAGTAGTAGGCCCCAGTAGTCTGCCCTCTGTCTGTGTATGCCACTGACCGTCTGGATAATACTATACTTACTGTATAGTAGGGAACAATGTAAAAAATATTGCGTTCGTGTACATTAGGGTTGTCCGAACTATGTATGTATGTATATGACTTAAAAGTAAACAAAAGTAAAACTTGCTCCTGGGGATAAAAGACCCAGTGCTTGATTTTCGTCCTGTCCACTAATAGTTTCAAGTTTTGGCACTTTTTGGTTCAGCAAATGAAAAAATGTGACATGTTTCTCTGAACCACCCTAGCCACACGCATACACAACTTGGCAAATGTGTACAGTGCACACACACACACGCACACACACAGGCAAATGTGCCGCATTCATTTCTACTAGCTCCAATGGGTCTGTCTGGACAGAATAATGCCTACACATATCTATGTTTGTGTGTGTGTGTACGCCTAAACGAGGCAAGTCAATGCTGAAGGCTACGGGCTAACGAGTGAGTGAGAGTGGGGAAGTGGGCTGGACGGGGAGGAGAGGGAGGTTATGTGACAGAAGACAGTGTTGGAGTGCCGTGTGTTGGCTATGTGAAGGACGTTCTGCGTTCTGTGTCCTGCGTCCTGCGTTCGGCGAGTTGTGATGTTCATCAGAAGACTGACAAATCAAAATCCCATAAATGCTCGTAGCTCAAACACTGGAGGAACACCGGGAATCGGAATCCTTACGCCCCAAGGCTGATTTTAACCCATTGTGCATGCATGCAGTGTTCCTTGAGTGACCACTTATGTATGTATGCATGTGCACGTGTATGTATGTATGTAGGTGTAAGTATGTCTGCGTCTAGTCGAGACAACCCCCACACGCAACCCCCCCAACCACTTACGCGTGAAAGTGCAGTAGCTACTGTCGACGAGCCGTCGTCTGAGTCTGAGTGTAAGTGTGAGTATGAGTATGAGTATGAGTAGTTATTGCAGACCGTGTCTGTGGATGGGCTCTGAAGTACTTTCACTATTGTTCTGAGGTGTGAAATAGGACCATCAGACAGTGTAAACAATTAAAAATGCAAAAATGCAAGGAATCCTTGTCTGTTACTCCCCTCTTCCGACCAAACACCGCTGTTCCCGCCGACTCTAACACTGCCACTTTTCAAAAAATTCTTTCTAGGAACGCAATATCGAAAGTATCGCATAGTGGAATTCGCACCACAACGGACCCGTGTTCCTAATCAAAGGCTCTCCATACGCAGCGCAGAACTTCACATCCGTGTTGACAAACAACGAGCTGGAGGAGCCAGTGGAAAGTCGAGGGCCAAACTCCAAGTACAACTTAATGTCAACAGCAAACGGAAAATGCGGTCTAATGTACCCCAACAGCGAATCAAGATCTGGGTATTCCAGTTGTCAGCAGGCATCAATATCACCGAAAAGGTAAGTTGGCATCACACTTACCACCAAATACTTGCTAATTGGTCTGCACTCGACTTCTTTCGCTGACAGGGTACTGATCAGGCATTTCTTTTCCGCACCTCGTTCGAGGTCAACACTAAGCACATGGGGTGGCAAAAATTTGATTTGACCGAGACGATACGAGAATGGTACAGCGAGGGCAGCACGGGCAGTGATGAAAATCTGAGACTGCTGATTGACTGCACGGGCTGTGGTAACCATTACTCGCTGCACTTGTCATCAACGAAGATGAAAACACGTACGGAGAGCGGCGATGCGAATTTGAACCCATATCGACCGTTCCTTGTGATTCACACTGAGTCAACGAGAACTCGCCGGGTCAGAAGGCGGGCAGTGGATTGTGGCGGAGCTTTGAGTGGCCAGTGCTGCAAGGAGTCGTTTTATGTGTCCTTCAAGGCGCTCGGGTGGGATGACTGGATCATTGCACCGCGAGGATACTTTGCCAACTATTGCAGGGGCGACTGTACGGGTCCGTTTCGTACGCCCGACACATTTCAGACCTTCCATGCACACTTTATAGAAGAGTATCGTAAGATGGGCCTTTTGAATGGCATGAGACCGTGCTGCGCGCCAGTCAAGTTCTCCAGCATGTCCCTAATATATTATGGAGATGATGGTATAATCAAGCGCGACTTGCCCAAAATGGTTGTCGATGAATGCGGCTGCCCATAACGTGAAAACGAGGGAGTGCTGTGCGGGGGGTTTAACAATAAGGAACATAAGAATAAGTACTTTTATTTCTATTGGCTCCACGGAGGTTTCGAGTTCATCACTATTACTCATACAGAATAGCCGGAAACAGCAAGGAAATCAAGATCATATTTTCAAAACTGAATCGATCCAGGCAATCGATAGCTATTTAAGCAATTGTGGTTAAGCCCCAGCCATTATTAACCTATTAACCTGCTTCACTGAAATCAAATGAGAAACACAAGTGCCTTGTTAGCGCAGGTAGTGGTAGGAAATTATTTGGAAATCTACATTTTCGGTGTTCGCATGGAAGCAAGTAGGTTTACCACGCCTACGAAAAATCTCAGTTTTCGGTTAATTAGCAAAAGAAAACTCCAGAACCTCTGCGGAGACATTTAAATTATAAATTTGATGCGTATTTTGCCAAATTGTTGAATTCAATTAATAAGTATAACCAAGATAAATAATGATGATGATGATGATGATGATGGATAATGGTATTCGGAGAAGAAGTCGAATGTGGCCAAAAGTTGAGCAACTGATTGGTGATTTTTCTACTTATCGTTAAAACCATGAAAGTATTCGAGTTTCCGTCCGGTAAATTTAGTTTAAAAAACTCGAAAAATTAAAGAAATTACTGGCATTACCACTGGCTCGAACCAGTATCGCAGTAATAGTAAAAATAGATTTTCATAGATACATACAGATTGCCGATAATTGCAATCAGCAGTCGAAATATTCGTACTCGAAATGTATTCGAAATGTATTTCACGGCGCATAGCGAAGTATGTGTATTCATATGAACTTTTCTTATTCCCATAGTTTAGTTTCAATTGCATTGTAAAACTAAATCTAGAAGTATGACGACAATATATTTACTATCTATCTCTATCTTATTCGAAATTACAAAAGTGCCTAAAATAACAATGCATACAAAGTTATACATAATAAATAAAGCTATCTACGACGCAAAGAAGCTTGCATACCCTGCAAATACAGATACAGATACAGATACAGTTATCTTAAAAAACACAAATACAAAACAATAAAACTACATTGACAATTAAATCATAATTATAAATTAAATAAAACTGAATAGCTTTCTCTTTCCGGCAGAACACATTTACTTAAAGGTAAGACAAGGTAAGGTTCGAATTTAGAATATTCTGAACTGGCACATCAAATCTCTTACGGTGCATCGATCTTCATTAGGATATTGAAGGTACTGTCGTACTTATCTATAATATGTATCGCCTATATTGTTTGACATTAGACAATAAATTATATTTTTGGAAAGGGTCAAAGTCCTCTAAGCTCTTCAAATTATCCCGATGTATCAATTAGACTGATTGTTGGTTCAGCCCTCTGCCATTACACTGTAGTCTGTGTTACTTTTAAGAGCCAGTCTAACTCATGCCTATTGACGAGCGATCCATCGAAATAAATATCAATGTCTGCTTATCGGCAGCGCATAGGTCTGTCCCCTTTCCACTTACATTTATTTGATGTGTGAGGAGTTCATTGACTTGAATGCTCGGCATGGGACCCTACTCCTACTCCTCCCAGGTTCAATGTAAGTATCTAATCTTGGAAACCAAAATATATGTGAACTCATTCACCTAACAGATATTATCTGGTGGCACAATTTCTATGTAATAGTACTTTATATTGTATAGATTTGAGAAACTCCAGTCAAAATTTGAACTCGCAAGGATCCTGCACAGTCTACATTATTCTAGCACTTGGCAACACAAGACAATCCTTTGTTTTGGTTTTGGTAAAGTATTCAGTATTCGTTATTAAATAGATGGAGAAAGTAATACCAAAAACTAGCGTGGCGATAATTCATTCAAAGCAATCCACAACATAGTATTTCAAAGATTACCTCCGGCCTTTTTTTTTTTATAAAATTCATAAAATCTTGGAATTTTCCAGAGGTTTTTAAAACTACACTGTATTCATGCTGCTTGTGCAAATTCTCATTTATAAAAAAAAAAGAAATACAAATACAAATTTAATCTTTTTAATAAGTCATAGCTTAGGATTGAAGATAGTCCCGCCATTTAGTGAAATGTAAAAAATGTATTTCTGTCTATTAATTAGATGTGTTGGCAGTCTTAAAATTTCACTAAGCCCAAGATTTAAATATGACTTTGAAATACCCTGTAGCAATAAGAGCAAAGACTGTATTCAAAATTTCAGAAATGCGTGCTGCTAAAATTAATAAATTTTTAAAAGGACCCAATGACAAACTCCAATACATGATGTAATGCATTATATTTAGTTAGTATGGTTGGCAAAACAAAAAAATATATAATTAAATGAGTAGGAGAACACAACATGCTGCTGAAGTACCGTAAACCAACCAATGTCGGTATCGATTTCGGCCTTGGATTTTGGAGGGATACGCATGGACGGAAATATCTACCATTCTACAAATAAATTTCTTTCGAAACGAACTGTAATTTTTTCTGCCAGGTACATTCAGCTTGAGCTCGAGTCATTTTGTGCTTATCGAGCATCGTTTTGCTTTTAATTAAAGATTAAAGATGTTCCTTATCAGGAAATACTGCAATTCATGTATGTACATACATTTGTAGATCGCCAACACAAAACACAAATATATGCACAAACCAGAAAGCCTAACCCGAAGAAATTCACATTGAAGAATTGCTTAAATACAGATGAAAGTATACGATACTTAACGATATTTTGTAAACTTCATTAGCTTTATCACCTGAGACTAAGTGCACCAGTGTCGATACACCGAATTCGATTAGGCACAAGTTATAGATCTACATATATTATTGTTTGATCTTAATTCAATAATTTGCAAAAAATAAATATGAATGATCTGTAAATAAAAAATTGTGTCGTATTGAACTCTCGGTCGAGCTAGCGCAAGAGTTCGGGCAGAAGCAACATTGTCCTCGACAGCTGCCAGCCTGGCTCATCCACACCCTCAACTGCAGGTAACCGAGGTTTATAATCTGTATACATCGGCATATTCCACACTCACACCAACCAACTTATACAATGTACAATGCACATGTGTGTGTACAGATAAGTGTGGAAGAGAGATAGTGCTGCGAGAACTAAGCCTGGTCTGGGGTCGAATGCGTCCAAGTCGGATCATCATGAGATAATAGAAAGTACTTAGCACCACAGCGGAGGCGTGAACGGGGATGGGGCAAAGGCTGTGGCAGTGGCAGTGGCCAACCGCGGGCACCCTTCACCGCTGATAAGTTTAGATTTCAGTTTCGGTGCATGAGACCAATCCAGCGGGACGGAACAACAGCCAGCCCATGTGTGTACCGATAAGTGAGTTATTTAGGGAAGCCGGAGCCTCACCACCCAGTACGATCACTCTCACTCTCACACGTTGACGCTAACGTTGACGTTGACGTTGACGTTGACTTTGACGCTGGCAGAGCCATCAATTTGTTTCCCTGTCTTTGAATGGGCTTCAAGTGGACGCGACGTATTTAAAGTGGGTGTTCAACTGAAATCCGGCTTAATTCGAGAGTAGTCGTCGTCGGATCCGTAGCGAGTTCAAATCGGAGTCAGAGTCGTGCGTGCATACATACATATGCCATTTAAATCAGTGGCGTGAAAGGAATAAAGTGAAATAAATAGTGGTGCTTAAGGTATAGCAATGATATCCTGAATTTGTGCAAAACGGAACAAACAACAAATAAATAAAAATAAATAACAAAACAATTGAAACTTGAAGCTTGTTCTAAATGGAATATTTTCATATCCATAGTTCTTTAAACTAAATTAATGATTTGAATTATGTTTGAAAATTGGTGCTCAAATTACCTTTCATTTCTTCTGTAGTCGTACCAAGGGATCCAACGCGATGGCCAGGACCCTTAATCCTTGCCGTTTGAGTGGAATCCTCTTCTGTCTGCTATTCGCGGTAACTACAAGTGCCGGTAAGTGACAACAGCAATATTGGATTAAATTATTTCTAGATTGTTCATACACACACACACACACACACATTTGTTGACAAATTGTGTACATATACATATGTATGTGGGAGAGTAGATTATTCCATGGACCGCGAGTAATAAATACGCTGTGAATCAAAGAATGAGATACGTAGCTAATACCCGGTTAGTGGGAATATATATGTATACCAGGCACTGATTGCATTAGTCACTACCCTCTAAAACATTTTGAAAAGTACCTCTAATAATACATTACAATTACAATTATGTTGTAATTATAATTATAATTTATGTTGTAAACAATGTTTAAATTTTCTTGCCGTCAATTTCGTTTTATATTTCGATTCTTAAACTGAAACTTTGATGCATTAGTTAATGATTAATTCGAAATTTAGGTCTTTCAATTGTAAAGTTTATTAATTTGCGTAGAAATTTAAGATTAGACGATTTAGATTTGAGTAAAAAGACAGAAATATTTTGGAAATATTTTAATTGTTCGAGGAAATTAAAAATTTTTTTAAATATCCAAAAAAACATTGATCATAAAAAACATTATTTTTATACCATACACCCATAGGGTGAAATGGTATATTAAAGTCGCCAAAATGTATGTAACAGGCAGAAGGAAGCTTTTCCGACCCCATAAAGTATATATATTCTTGATCAGCATCAACAGCCGAGACGATCTAGCCATGTCCGTCTGTCCGTCCGTCCGTCCGTCTGTATGAACACCTAGATCTCGGAGACTATAAGAGCTAGAGCCACCAAATTTGGTATGTAGACTCGTGTCATATGTACGCTTATCGAGTTTGTTTCAAATGTTTGCCACGCCCCCTACCGCCCCCGCAAATGATATAAATCCGATTTTCTTAAACACCATAACAACTAGAGACACAAAATTTGGTATGTATATTTGCTTAGTAAACGCGCACATTTTGTATTTATAAAAATTTTGCCACGCCCCCTACCGCCCCCGCAAATCAAATAAAACCGATTTTCTCAAAACCTATTTTAGCTAGAGACACCATAGTTGGTATAAATATTTGCTTAGTAATTGCGCACAGTTTTGATGTGTAAAGATTTTGCCACGCCCCCCTCCGCCCCCGTAATTTGAAAAAACTCGATTATCTCCCGTAATTTTCTACCTTGTGCAATCAAATTTAGCACACTTAAATTTGATACTAATATCAAGCAAAATACCAAATTTGATCAAAATCGGAATAAAAATAGTCAAGTTATGCATATAAACGTTTTTCCATATGGCCGGAAGTGGCCGTTGGCTGGTGGGGGCGCTAGGGTGCTCGAATGCTTGAGTGAGCGAAATACTAAGATATGCTTCTAAAAAGCATGCAAACAGATTTTCTTAACAATACGAAAATGCATTGGTTATAATAAATTTAAAATATTTGTTTTACTGGTGTATGGTATATCCAAGTCGCCGAGACGACTTACTTACTTCATTAACCTTTGTTTTCATTAAGAAATCGGTTGTTCTTGACAAATAAAAGCTTTTAATTTAACGAACTTAACGCAATCTTCTACTATGCCTCTAAAAGTGGCAAATTTGTTCTATTTAGTCCCTTTTTTCTGTAGGTTTCAAATTTTTCCCATACATAAAAATTAACATTTTATGAAGCTCATACGATTGGTAACAAATTACTTTTTTTTATAAAAAACATTATTTCCAAAATATAATAAGTTAGACATGCAGCCAGCACAACACAACATTTATTAGGGTACCCTCACATTTCAACTTTCTTTATAAACAACAAAAAAAAAATAATTTGAAAATATTTAAAATCCATGTTACTTTTTTGGCATACGAAAAAGGCTTAAAAATATTAAAAAAGGCACAGTTTTACCCACAACAATTATTCGGAATAATTTTAGTTTGTTCGATAGAAACTTTTTGTATGTATGTTATTCTCGATTCGACGATGATTATATTAGATATATATTACATATACTTTCCAAAGACTCGATAGAAAGAATTAGAATCAAAGTAGTTCCAAAATATTTTCAAATATTATTACTTGAGTCCCGTATGGTTATATCAAAAGTGATTGTAATAATTCTTACATTCTGAGTTTTATTTCCTATGTATTCAATTTGGAAACCAATTTAATTGTTTTATTTTGCATTCTCCATTGCAGATGGCAGCTGCAGCAGAGGATGTCCCAAATGTAAGTCAAAAAAAAATCGTACCGAACTGAATTAACCAATTCAATATAACTCCATTTTCCTTAACAGCGGACAACGGTCTACTGAAATATACCCCTGGCCACTTTTATGAATATGCGTTCGACAGTATTTTAACGGTTGGACTGAGCTCCGGAGCTGTGAGCGAAGCCGATGATACTAGCCTTAAAGTGACCGGTACTGCCAAGGTGTTTGCTGAGGGCAACTGTGGCTACACACTGCAAGTTGGTGCCGTCAAAGTGACCAATACAAAGGAATCTGTAGAGAAGAAAATAGTGAGCAACATACAAAAGCCGGTCCACTTCACTTTGTCCAACGGCCAGGTGGAGCCAGAAATCTGCACAGATGCTGGTGACTCGGCCTATTCGCTGAACATTAAGCGTGCTATTATCTCTCTGTTGCAATCGGGAACAGAATCAGGTCACGAGGTGGACGTTTTTGGCCAGTGCCCAACCCACACATCTGTATCAAAAGCCGGCAATGCTGATGCTATCACGAAAGTGCGTAATCTCAACAGCTGCGCCCATCGCGAGCAAATCAACAGCGGTCTAATCTCTGGTGTGGTCAACGAGAAAGCTGGTATCTCGTCCAGTCTTCTGTTCCAGGCCGACTACTCCAAAGAGTCAAAGGTTCAGCGCGGTATTGTTGAGAACGTGCAGCTGGTAGAAACCTACAAATTCGCCGGAGTATCCAAGGGCAACTCTGACGTCAGCGCTAAGGTACTGACTACTCTGAAACTTAAGAATGCTGCAGGTACACCCGGTTCGGCTCCAGCGACTGGATCGGACAAGGCTAGCATTATTTTCCAGAAGCCTGAAACTTACACTGCCAAGAACATCAATGCCTTAAAGGCGGCTCTCTCGGAACTTGTTGATGCCACCAGCGACTACGTGAAGAAGGACAGTGCCAAGAAGTTCGTCGAGCTCATCCGTCTTCTGCGTCAATCAGACACCGACACTTTGCTTGAACTGGCGGCATTCCCCCACCAAAACAAAGTGCAGGCCCGCAAGGTCTACCTGGATGCCCTGTTCCGCACAAACACCGCTGAGTCGGCCAGAGCCATTCTGAAGCAGCTGAACAAACTTGATGAAAAGGAAAAAGTATTTGCCATTTTGTCACTAAACCTGGTTGAGTCGGTCGACAAGGAAACTCTGACCCAGGCTACAGCTCAACTAACGCCAAATGCACCCAAGGAGATATTCTTGGCCGTCGGAACTCTGGTGGCCAAGTACTGCACTCGCCACGGCTGCGAACCAAGTGAGATTGAACCCATTTCCAAGAAGTTGGCCGATAATCTCAAGCACTGCAAGGCAACCACCAAAAAGGATGAGGAACGTATTGTGTACATTCTGAAGGGTATCGGCAATGCCCAGAGCTTGGCCTCCAGCATTGGATCTGCTCTAACTGAGTGCGCATCCACTGGAAGATCCAATCGTATTCGTGTCGCAGCCCTGCAAGCTTTCTCGACTATCGGATGTGATAGTGGCCTCCAGACAAAAGCTATTGAATTGCTTAAGGATCATAATGAGGATTCCGAACTTCGTATTGAAGCCTATCTGGCTGCCATCGCATGCCCCACTGCCGAGATCGCAAACCAAATTGCCGAGATCGTCAACTCCGAAAAGGTGTACCAGGTCGGTGGTTTTATTGCCTCCAACCTCAAGGCTATCCGAGACTCCACAGACCCTACTCGGGAGCAGCAACGTTACCACTTGTCCAACATCCGTGTGACCAAGCAGTTCCCCCGCGACTACAGACGCTACAGTTTTAATAACGAAGTTTCCTACAAGATTGACGCTCTGGGATTCGGAGCCAGCTCGGACTACAAGTTGATTTACTCGCAGCATGGCTTCCTTCCCCGATCGGCCCGTCTGAATGTGACAACCGAAGTATTTGGCACCAATTTCAATGTTTTTGAAGCAAGCGTGCGCCAGGAGAACTTGGAGTCTGTATTGGAATACTATCTGGGTCCAAAGGGATTGTTGAACAAGGACTTTGAGGAAATTGTCAAGCTTATCGAAGTAGGTGGACCTGAGGCTGGAGGCCGCGCCAAGCGATCCATTGCAGACGACACATCAAAGACTGCAAAGAAGTACAAGACTTACGGCAGTAAAAACGCCCAGGATTTGAATTTGGATCTATCGCTTAAACTTTTCGGCTCAGAGTTGGCTTTCTTGAGTTTGGGTGACAACATACCAACCACACTAACTGACATCATCAAACACTTCTCTGTGGCTTTCGACAAGGTAAAGAAGGAGTTGTCCTCATTCGAAAAACAATTCGCCTGCCACCACCTTTTCCTGGATACGGAATTTTCGTATCCAACTGGTGTTGGTGTGCCACTTGAATTTTCCGCTCAGGGCTTTGCCGCCAATAAGATCGATTTTGCTGTCAATATTGACGTCCACGACATTCTGGAACAAAACTGGCAGAGGGCCAAATATCGCTTGAAAATCGTGCCCAGTGTCGATATCGATGTCAATGTACAATTGGGCTTCAATGCCCAAGTTTTGTCAACTGGCCTGCGAGTTGTCTCCACCGCACACTCTGCGACTGGAAGTGACGTGACCGTAGCCATCATCAGTGACGGTCACGGTTTTAACGTGGACGTTGAGTTGCCCCGCGAAAAACTTGAGCTGATTGATGTCAACCTAAACACGGAGTTCTTTGTCGCCGAGCAAGATAAGCAAAAGACAATCGCTTTGAAGGGTGCCAAGAAACAGAAAGCCAGCCAGCCCAGTGAATTTTGCTTCAACCAATTGGAGATCGTTGGACTGAATGTATGTGTACTCAGCTCTACTAGTATTAACGACATTACCTCGATTACCCATCAAGGAAGCGGTGCTGGAAAGGGACATGCTCTGATTGATGAACTGCATCTATCACGACCATTCTCGTTCGCCATCTATCTGACAACAGAACGCAGATTCAACTTCAAGGGTACTCACTTGACCCTGCCAACAGGCAGCCAGCAATGGATACTGAACTACAGCACACCCGGATCTAAGGTCTCCCACGACACTAGCGTAGCCTTCGAGTTGGGATCTAAGCCACGCACCTATGGGCGTATTTCTTTCGACAATCCACAATATCACTTTGGAGTCGAAGCTGGAATCTCCAATGACAACAAGGAGTTGGTCCTTTACGGCCAGTACGAGCATGACAAGGAGATCAAGAAGAGCAAGATCGGATTCTCCAAGAATGGCAACGAATACAAGCCCCTCATTGAAATCCAAGACAAAAATGGTGTCACCAACAATATCAACGGCTACCACGCTGATGGCAAGATCGTTGTCCAGCAGACCGGCGAAAAGCAAGCCCGATACAACTTCCAAAACTTCCAAATTTCAAATGCCAACAACGAACGCGTCGTGGTGAACGGATGGGCAGATGTTGGCCCAGCCTCACTTAACACCGAACTGCACGTCGCTCCTGGCCAGCAATCGTACTTGGTAAAGAGCAACTTCAAACTTGAGAACGGACAATATGCTGTTGGCTTTTTCGTAAACGATGAGCGCTCTCCTGAGACTGTTTACGGAAGCTCGGCCCAATTAACCATTGGTAACCAACTGTACTCTTTGAAGACCACCGGCAAAGCCGTCACCTGGGCTATCGACACTGAAACCGAGTTCGAGTTTGTGAAAGCAGAAAATTCGAATGCCATACGGTCGGGCGAGTTCTCCCACGATGTAGCCATTCAGCATAAGGGCAAGCCAGTGGGCGGCCTGAAAGTCAAATCCACTTTTGATGCAAACAAATTCCAAGTGGGGGCAGAAGCCACACGCGACCAGAAGGTCGGATCTTTCAATGTCAAGTATCAGAGCAATCAGCGATCGGTTCGGGACTTTGCTTTGGAGGCTAACGTGAAGCTTAACAAACATTTCGTTGACCTTGTCTCGAAGTGTGACGTCAATGGAAACCTATTTGTTGTCGACAACGTCCTGACCACCAGCTGGGGCACTTCATTGACTCTTAAGGGTGAATTGGGCCAACGTTATACAGCACAAGATATCCACATTAATCTACAAGGTAGCGGCCAATTTAGCGGAAAGGACAAGCCTACCCAATGGACCCTTAAAGTCATTGGCGCACCAGACAAAACTAACAGCGAATTCCATCTTATCCGGGACAACGCAGATCTGATCAAATTCACCGGTGAATCTCAACACCCTCAGGATAAAATCTCTGCAGCTAAGATTAACTTGATTGTTAAGAATCTGCTAACTGCCAAGGCTGACTTTAAGGTGGCCAAAAACGGAAAGGGAGAATTGACTGCCACCGTCGAGACTCAAAAGACGGAACCCAAGCACAAGCTTGAAGTAGAATCCAAATTCCTGGTTCTTGCCCCTAAATATGAAATCGATACTACCATTACCCTGGACGGTGAGAAGAAGCTTCACGTGAAGACTGAGAACAACCTGGATAAGCTGAAGTTCTCCACCAAAAATGTTGTGGAGACAAACAACAAAAAACTGTCCTTCGACTCGGCTGGTAGCGTCAAGGGAGATTGGCGTTCAAGTGGCGAACTTCAGGGCAGCTTTATTCTGACGACTCCAGAGGGCCGCGTTATTGATGGCAGCATTAATCGCAAAGTGACAGCCAATCCAAAGACTGGCATTACCCAGGGCAATGTAGATGCACAGATTGGTGAACAGCAACCCGGCGGTGGCAAGAAACGCTCTTTGGCCATTAAGGGCAAATTGGAAAGCTTGAACGTCAAGACCAAGGAATTCTCTGCTAATAACCAACTTGTGTACACTCCATACGAGGGCCAAAAATGGGAGATTACCAACAGTGTGAAACATCTGGTGAAGGGCAGCAGCAAGAGCTTTGAATTCGAGTCCACCTCCAATGGTAACTCTCTTTTCAAGCCCTCACAATTCTCCATTGTGGTAGATGAGTATAGCCAGGTGCATGCAGTTGGACGTGTCTCGGGCAAATATGGAGATCGCCTGTCTTACAACCTTAACGGAAAGTACCATCTTGCTCAAGGTAAGTTTTGTGCTATTAGATCTCAAGATTTAATTTCCTTGTTAGTCACGCCAAAAAACAATCTCGACATTTTACAAGTTTTTTCTCTTTCACATTTTGTTCACATTCTTTCTTTTTAACACTTTCTCTTGGAACGATTAAAATTCTAATTATTTTTTTTTCTTACCAAGGCAATGTGCCAGCTACCTATGAATTCCAGAGTAATCTGCAAGCCCCTGATTCCATCGTCAAGTCGTGGGAGGTGAACAGCAACGGCAAGGTTCTGAAGCCATCGGGGACCGAGGATAACAACGGTGCCCACCATATTGAATTGTACTGGGACACAAAGACCGGAAATGGACTGTTTGGACGCGTCAACACCGTTTGGAAGGGCACACCTCAACAAGGTACTTACTCATTCGAGTCCCAGAACAACAACATGGATTCTCCATTCAAGTTCGAAGGAAGCTACCAGCGCCAGCAGTCTGGCTCCATCCGTGACGGCGATGCCAACGGCAAGCAGAAGTACGCTTTCAATGCTCAGTATGGCGATAAATATCTAAAGACTAATGCCGATGTTACTTATGCTGCCGGAGAAACGGCTACACTGCACTTTACATTTGACTCGAGCCACGAAACGGCCAAGAATATTGAAGTTGACATTCGTAGCCACAAGGAAGGCGAAGATTCATATGTGATCTCCGTGCAAGCTAAACAGGCTGGTAAATCTTACGACTGGGAAACAAAGCTGTACCGCTCTGCTCACAAAAAGGGCGTCGACGTCCACGTCAAGTTGCCATCGGGCCAACCCATCGTACTTACCGCCATTGTGGAAGTGCTGGGCGAGCGTAAGGCTAAGCTAACACTTGATATTCAAAACCTTGCCGAATTGGACTTTAAGCTGAACACCGAGGCCTCTTACGCGAACATTGACGACTTTTACATTGTTGGCAACTGGGACTCCAAGAAGCTTAAACTCGATGGATACGTCTTGGACGCACGCGCACAGGGCAAGAACATTAAGATTCAATTGAAGAATGCCCAGGGAAGTGTTTTCCAAGGTACTGCAACATACGCACTGAAAAAGGAGCAGAACAAGGCTATCATTGAGGGTCAAGGACAGGTTCAATACCAAGGCAAGTCCCACTCGGGCAACTTTAAGTTGACTCGCCAACTGTTTGACCTCAACACCGACAAGGAAGTCGGATTCGCATACATCTTTAATGGCAACTTTGGCCCCAAGAACGGTGTATCCACCTTGAAGATAACGAACAAGGAGTTCAACTCGAAACTGTCTGTGTGCGAGGAGAAGAAACAGTGCACCAACGTCCAAGTCCAATCGATCATCACCGTTGACGAACAGCAATTGGACTCTACTCAGCATTCAGCCCTCATTTTGGTTGATCTGCGTGAGCTCGGACATCCGTACGAATTTGAGCTGAAATCACAGACCATTCGTCAGGGATTCAAGTACCAATATAGCCTTGATGGTCTTATTGTCTCCGGAAAGAACCTGAAATACCAAGTCCAAGCCAATGTTCTGCCGACGGGTTCAACGGTTAAGCTATCACTTCCTAAACGTCAAATACTGTTTGAGACTAAGCAACAGATTCCCAGCGATGGAAAGTTCTTTGGCCACTATGAACAATCCGCTTCCTTCTACATTGACAAACTGCAGCGCCCCAACGATGTGGCCAGTGTATCAGCCGTCTTGGACATCTCAGGAGTCGAACGTGTTGCCCTCAACGCCAAGGGTCTCATCAAGCTTGAACACCCAACTATTCGTCCACTAAGTATTTCTGGTCATTTGGATGCCAACCGCAATCAGCGTATTGCAAATGGTGAATTGGTATTTGATGTATTCCGAGTACCCGAACAGAAGGTGATTGTAACCAGTGAGGTACGCAACATCAAAGATCAGAATGGTTTCAATGTGACGGCGGTTCACAAACTGCATTCCACTGGACTGCAATTGCAGTATGAGATAAACACTCACTCAGCCGTAAATACGGAGACACGGGAGGTTAGTGCTGGTGTTGAGTTGCATAGCGGAAATACCGATAAGGCTGCTGCCTTCCTTTACGCAAACAAGGAGAAGTTGGAAATTTCGGTTAGCGCTTTGAATGAGCAAATTATCCAAGTGGTCGGCGATTACAACAAGCAGAAGCGTGTTGCAAAATTGAACTACAAACTTCAGCCATTCGGTCTTAAGCCTGTGGAGGTCTCAAGCGAATTCCAGCCAACCTGGGCGAAGTTCACTCTGAAGCGTGCGGACTTATTGGACGCCAATGCCGAAATTAAACTTGGCAAGGAGATCAAGTTCGATGTGATCGGCAGTGGTAAACAGATTTTTAATGGACGTGTGGCTTTAGATGCTGCAAACTTCCTGCAAACCAGCTATAAATCTAACGAGGATGATGTTAAAGCATTCCTGGTAAGAAAAACTTAAGTCTCACTGCCATGTGTATTGTTTCACATTAAATCTTTTTATTGCAGAACACTGTCGAGACGGAAGTGAAGGCTGAAACCGAAGCTATTACCGAGAAGGTTAAACAGCGTTTCGAGAAATTGCGCCAAGTTGCTGATCATCAGTTGAAGTTGGCTAAGGAGAGCACACCGGACTTCACCAAACTAAAGGCTAGCTACGATGAAAATGTCAAGTCAATTATCCATGAGCTGGAGTCCGATCCTACCTTGGCATCGATCATTGAGAGCATGTAAGTTGGCGATCAAATAGTTCCTTAATATGTATGTTAAAACAAAATATTTGCAGTCGCACCTTGTACGAAAAACTCACAAAGATCATTGACGAAGTGACGAAGTCGACATCGGCTGCTTATGAAAAGGTGCACAAGACTTTGGTCGAGATCTATGAGAAATTGCAGGCAGTATGGAAGGACTCCGTGCTACAGGCCTGGGAGCAGCTTGTTGTGGCTGCCACCAAGCTGATCGGTCAATTGCGTGTTGAGATCGTAAACGCCTACACAAAGGCCTTCAAGGATATCCTAGCCATTCTCGAGAAATACGGACCAGCACTGAAGAACTACGGCAAGGCCATAAACGAGTCACTCAAGCCGGTGCAGGATGCTGCTCAGGAAATCGTCAAGGTGTTGATAACTGCCGCTGAAGAAATCATCGAGGAAGTCAAAAAGTACTTGGCCCAGCTCCCATCCTTCGAGAGCATCCAAGCTGAATTTAACAGCAAGGTCCAAAGCTTGAAACTCGTTGAAAAGACCCTAGAATTCCTCAACAACCTGTTCGATCAGTTGCACATTTTGCCACAAACTCCGGAAACCAACGAACTGTTGCAGAAGCTGCATGAATACTTGGAGGCCAAATTGAAGCAGCAATCGATTAACGACGAGAAACTTTTGGATGAACTGGTCAAGTTGTTTGTCAAGGCAGTTCGCTCAATCTGGCATTCAATTGAAAGCAGCGCCCCATCTGCTGGCTTCCCTGTGGGAGACTTGCAAGCCTGGTTCAGCTCCCTGCCTCACTCCGTTAACGCTTTTAGCAAGCTGCCGGCTCTACTGACGTTCCGCTCCAGTGTGATCAACTTCCTCCTCAACGAGAACTGGGAGACAGTTTTCAAGAAGGATCTGTTTGGTTCATGGGTGTTCTTCCAAGATTTTGAGCTGCGCGGCCACATTGTCGATGGCCAGCATGTGTTCACGTTCGATGGACAACACTACGCGTACCCAGGTAACTGCAAGTACATTCTTGCCCAGGACAGCGTGGACAACAACTTCACAGTGGTCGCCCAACTGACCAACGGCAAGCTCAAGTCCATCACCCTCGTCGATCGGGATGAGAATTACCTTGAAGTATCTGACACCGTTGCTCTTAAGGTGAACGGCAAAGCTGTAGAGTACCCGCAGAACCTGCCCGGCATTCACGCCTGGCGTCGCTTCTACACAGTCCACCTGCATTCTGAGTATGGTGTCACTGTCGTCTGTACCACCGATTTAAAGATCTGTCACGTCAACGTCAATGGTTTCTACACTAGCAGGACCCGTGGTCTACTGGGCAACGGCAACGCCGAACCTTATGACGACTATTTACTCATTGACGGCACCTTAGCCGCCGACTCCGCCACTTTGGGCAACGATTACGGTGTCGGCAAGTGTGCGGCTGTGGCATTCAACAAAGATCAGGTTGAAAGCCCGGCTCGTGAGGAGATTTGCAGCGAGCTCTTTGGACTAGAATCCCCTCTAGCATTCCACTACCTTACGCTCGACGCTCGGACCTATCGCACGTCTTGTGACATTGCCCTACAAAAGGTGCCCGAGAAGGAGAAGGAGTCGACTGCCTGCACATTTGCCTTGGCTTACGGATCGGCCCTGAAGCAACTGCACAAGTGGGTGTTGTTGCCGTCACGCTGTCTCAAGTGCGCCGGCGCTCCTGGCCAACGTGAAGTAGGTGAAGAATTCTCCGTAAAGATTCCAAACAACAAGGCTGATGTCGTTTTCGTCGTCGACATTAACGTAACCCCACTTGTTCTGAGCAATCTGGTTGCTCCAGCAATTAACGAAATACGCGACTCCCTCAAATCCCGCGGTTTCAGCGATGTCCAAGTTGGTGTCATTGTCTTTGATGAATCGAAACGCTATCCAGCCCTGCTGACAAGTGACAACGGCAAAATCAACTACAAGGGAAATGTGGCAAACGTTCAACTGAATGGTCCCAAGAATTTCTGCGATAACTGTGTTGAGCAAATTATCACCGAAAAGCGACTTTTGGATATCTACAATGTTTTGGAGAGGCTCGTGAAGAGTGTTGTCCCTGGATCGGATGAGAAGGCATTCCATCTAGCCCTCGACTATCCATTCCGCGCTGGTGCAGCTAAGAGCATCGTCGGTGTTCGCAGCGATTCGCTTGAGTACAAGAACTGGGTACGTACATTTAAGCGTAGTCAATTCGTACTTGTCTAACAGTTATCGTCTCTGTCTCTTTTATTTCTCCAGTGGAAGTTTGTGCGGGCGCAAATAACAGGATCTGTCACCAAATTCGATGGTGCCCTGCTTCATCTGATTGCTCCAGTGAAAGGACTATCTTTGGAGGGAGTGCCAGCCGAAAAATTAGTTGGTAAGAACGCATTTGCGTGATATACTCAAGGCAATATTTTAACCATTCCACTCGTTACAGGCTTTAACTCTCGTCTTGTTGCCACCACTGAAAACAAGGACAACAAGAAGCGCACCAAACTCCAGTTCGAGAACGATATGGGCATTGACTTTGTTCTCAACAATGGCGGATGGGTATTCGATACACAGAACTTTGACAAGTTGAAGGCTCCCGAGCAGAAGAAGGTACTGAACCAAGTTACATCCTCCATTGCCGATACCTTGTTCAAGACAGAAATCGTCAGTGACTGTCGCTGCTGGCCAGTCCATGGTCTGCATGGACAGCACAAGTGTGCCATTAAGTCGTCCACCTTCGTGCCCAACAAGAAACCCAAGGCCGCGTAAAAACCTACATTGGTGCTTGGTCACTCGAATCAACATTAATCTTTCCGATGGATAATCTAAATATCTAAAATGTATATAAGTTATTAAAAATATGCACACATATTCTCAAAAAATTTAAATCTTCCAATGCTTGTTTTTTATTATTTTGTTTTCTTGTTTTGCCAATTAATACAACACTCTAAAGGGCCGTGCTATATGCCCTTGAATGCTGTCTGAAAATGTAAGCCAAAATAATGCGCCCCATATCGATAGCATGCCACTATAAAAACAAAATTGGTTTCCGATTTTGTTTAAAGCATTTTTTGCAGTCCTTTGAAATAATCGCATAAAAAACAAAAAAGCATTTCTGACAAAAATTATTTTTAAACCAATCGTTCCTGTGGGAGTTATGTATATAAAATAATCGTCTGATCCGGTCGGAACTCAAATTTAAGATACAACTTTAACGGACACGGCCAACTGAACTCGTACAAAATAACTTTCTACCGATTATATGTATATACCTAATATGTAAATAAGGATAAATCGGACAGATTCGCACGGACTAGGAACTGAAACTTTTTTCAAGTTTCTCTTAATCTTTTAAACGAGGTTAATTTGCTGAAACAAATTAAAGGTACTATTTGGCGAAATTCATTGCTAACCGTGTTTTAGAACGTTATAAACACCATTTAGACTAGAAGTGGTCGCTTAAAGTAGTTAGGACTATAACTAGGGGAAGCGAAAAGCCGAAAGCATAACGTCTAACTCCAAGATTCGAATTATAATTATATAGCCAAAAAGGGCCAACAAATTTTGAATTAAAATTGTTCGCATTTAGTGTTTCTAGTTTCAAAGTTTTAAACAGACTACATTTTCTTTTAGTTTTTGACAACTCTTTATGTAGAAGATAATATGGTAATTCATCGATATATAAGTAATTACGACGTTTTAATAACTCATATTTCGTTTAAAGACAATTCATTTGATTATTCTATCGATCAATCTCGCCGAACACCACGTCCAAAGTACCAATAATGGCGACCACATCAGCCAACATGTGCTGCTTACCAATCTTCTCCAATGCTGCCAAATGGGCGAATCCAGGAGCTTTGATCTTGCATCGGTAGGGGCGGCTGGAGCCATCTGCTACTAGATAGACACCAAACTCGCCCTTGGGCGCCTCGATAGCAGTGTAGGTGGCACCGGGTGGCACTTGATAGCCCTGTGTGAAGAGCTTAAAGTGGTGGATTAGAGCCTCCATCGACGTCTTCATTTCCGCCCGTGACGGAGGAGTTACTTTAGCGTCATCCGTCTTAATCTCCCCAGCAGGCATTTGGTTAAGACACTGATCGATAATGCGCAATGACTGACGCATCTCCTCCACACGGCACAAATACCGGTCGTAGCAATCACCCTTGGTGCCGATGGGCACATCGAAGTCTACCAGATGGTAAGCATCGTATGGCTGCTGCTTGCGGAGATCCCACTTAATGCCAGAGCCTCGCAGCATTACGCCACTGAATCCGTAATTAAGAGCTTCTTCCGCGGTAACGATGCCAATATCTTCGGTACGTTGCACCCAGATACGATTTGTGCTAAGCACATCTTCTACTTCGTCCAAACGCTCCGCGAATTTCGAAGCAAACTCGTAGATGTCGTCCATCAGACCTAGAGGCATGTCCAGTGAGACACCTCCTGGTCGAATGTAGGCTGCATGCATGCGAGCGCCAGAAACGCGTTCATAAAACTCCATCATCTTTTCACGCTCCTCGAAAAGCCAGAAGAAGGGGGTCAATGCACCGACGTCCAACGCATGTGTACCCACTGCCATTATGTGGTTCAGGATACGTGTGATCTCCGCGAAGAGAGCTGCATAAAAAAGCTGCGGTTTCAATACCATTACTCAAATAATTCGATGCCCACTTACTTCGGATATACTTTGCTCTTAGAGGCACATCGATGTTAAGCAGCTTCTCCACAGCCAACGAGTAGCACTGCTCGTTACACATCATGGACACATAGTCAAGGCGATCAAAGTACGGCAACGCCTGCGTGTAGGTCTTGTACTCGATGAGCTTTTCAGTGCCACGGTGGAGCAGACCAATGTGGGGATCGGCACGCATTACAGTTTCGCCATCTAGCTCCAGTACCAACCGAAGCACACCGTGCGCAGCTGGATGCTGCGGGCCAAAATTCAGCGTCAGATTTCGGACTGATTTCTCTACAGGAGTGACTTTACCTGTGGGAGAGAGAACATGAGTACAAAATCGTGATTTATAAATATTTGCAAATACTCAACTGTTCCATGGTGGCACTTTCCACAGCGAGGTAACCTCGTCAGGATACATCACAGCACCACTGAATTGCTTCATAAACTCGGGATCGGGGTACCATTTTGCTGCTCCGCGCTGCTGTTGCGATCTGAAAAATAAAATAGTTAAGATTATGTAAGAACGAACAAATTGAAAAAGCAAATTAGCTTCAAATTACCCCAACACGGTGCTTCCTGCTGTTGCCGCAGCTGGTTGTCCCCTGAGCAGCCCCAATCCGGTGCCAACCGAACGTCTCACGATATTGGCAAACGCCATTGCCGCTAAGAAAAACAATTAAATAACAGACCCGCTGGTTAATTTCCGAGTATGATTCGCGGAGTGTTAATTAGAGATGTACAGGCAGCAAGTAGGGACGATATCAATATCGATATCGAGGCCAAAAAGAACACCCAGCAAACATTTTCTGCACCGAAATGTTGCAAATCAAATCTCGTCATTTGAATAGAAATCCTAAGTCGGTGATGTATATTCTATATCTAGGGTGTACGCCACCTTGGAAATAACAGTAACAATTTATATTTATTAATTATTCATCACTAAGGCGCGTTTAGTAGGTCGGGTAACATTTTTTTTTTCAAAAGTTTATACTGAAATCGAACCAATTTTATGAAACTTTTTCCATGAATTCTTAGTCCTCGCTGCGCATAAGTCTTGAAATTTTAGCGTTTTTTGTATTTTGTGATTTTTTAATATTTTTGTATTCATTACAAGGGCCAAGAAAATCGCACCGTTTGTTGGCTATATTTAGCGTTTCTTGCCCATTGAAATTCTATCTCTGTCAATTTTATTTGAATACGTATCTTTTGCAGGACAAAAGCTAGATAAATCAAAAAAAAAAAAAAAAAAACAAAAAAGGATAGTTTATTACTTTTTAAATAACACCGCTTTGAATATAGATTAATGATGACAAAATTTGCAACTAATTTTTAAATAGTAATCTGGTATCTGTAGTGGGAGTTGAAAAAATGTTTGAGATAATCTGATTTTGAAAATCTCAGAAAAACAAAAAAAAACGTTCATATTCGGAATCAGAGACCTCAAATTACGCTAAAAAAGCGCAATTAGCCAAGCGCATTAGCATGTACAAAAAATTCATTCATTCATATTCATTAATCCAAACATTACTAACACAAATATTTTAAGTCATCAAGATTACCATTTGTCAGTTTAATATTTAATCAAAGAAATTTTATGAAAATCGAATAACTATATTATATAAGCCATTAAATAATATGCTAAATGCGTCGTAATTCTTCAGCCTAAGATTGTAGGCCGTTCTTTAGCTTTTAGTCGTTAACATGACACATTGTTGTTTGCAAATGAATATTCGATTAAAATGGTTTTACCCATAGAAAATAATTATTTCCCAACATCTTAAGACTTTCAGCAAAATTATTGAATATTAGCTTAAATTATTTTGCATAAGTATCGTTTTCAAACTTAAAACGTATTCCAATATTTTTAAATTTTAAAGAATTTTGGTGTACCATTTCCGATATCAGCTTGGACTACAATTTATCTACCATTTAACAAAATTCGAATTGTATTGTTATCTTGCCATTTTAATACAACATTTTCATCATTAATCGTAAAATTATCTTGATCCCTATGATTTGAATTTATATCGCTTAGTCTGGAAACAGATTTTGAATTTGGTTAACGACATAATTTATTGTTACATTCGTATCGTTTAATTACAATTCCTTTGGTACATCCAGTTTATAAAATTCTTCAGACGAATGTGAAAAGTATTTTTATTTTTCTTTATTTATTTATATTTAATTTTTTATAAACTCTTTAATTCACGAATGCTCTTTGTATTTATAACCTCCAACATCTTCGAATAAATTTTCATTGGCAAGGGATGACATGTATTGAAGTTAAAGTCGGCATACGAATCGATGCGATCGAGATATTGATCGTTGTAAGTCATTTTCGATATCAAAACCTTTTGACATTTTCGGAAAAAAAAGCTTTTGCATCTCTGAAAGTTTGTTGAATTCGCATTTTTTTTAAGCCAAGCTCAAAATTATGTTCTCCTTCTAAATTTTCACTCAATGAATTACTACATTTTTCCATCTTCTCAAAAGCCGGATTCATAATATTGTACACATTATCTTCGTTTTTAAATCATTCTCACATTCTGTTAATTTTTCATTTTAAACCATCTTCCAAATATCATTAATCGCACTAGCAGTAATATCAATTGCATTTACTATTTTAATTCCCTCGTTACCTAATTGTAACTTTTTCTGAATTCAATTTTTCTTAACATCATAGATTTTTTTTATTCACATATGTTTCAAGTCTATCTTGTTCAGTATCTTCAATTTTGGATAATTTTAATATTTCAGCTTTTGATGTTATAACGTTAATGGCTATTTCTTGAATATTTTCACCATTTGTAAAAGAAATTCATAAAAAAATTCCACAATTTCATATTATTTGTGATTTCACATATTTGTGCTGAACATGGTCTTATCTGTCTACTCCTGGTTGGTACATATATTCCGAGAATTTGGTACTAGAACGGATTCTGTCAATAGTAAAGCGAACAATGCTCTGCATCAAATGGTCTGAAAATTCTTGCTATTTCTGCATCAATTTTGAGACTTGCAAATATTAGAGCGATTGCTTGAGTGTCTTTAATCTTTTTCATATTTCTATTAAAATTTAATAATATATAATATATTTTTCAATTATGTATTGTGCGGATTCAATTTTACTATTTTATGATGAATTGTATTGTGATTTATGTATATCCGTTTTAATTGCTCGAGACTGTATTCCGCTTGGCATTATTTTTTATGGCAAACATTTTACTAGATATTGTTACAAATAGATAGCGCAATATTTTAATTTCTTCTAGCCTGAAAATTTTTTTGTTATTATTGATAAATATACAACAAGTCGATATTTTAAAGATTCCAAAAAAAGTAATATTTTTTTTTCTATGTTTTCTAATGCCTTTAAACAGCATTGCACATTGTATTACTCATTTTCTACTAAACTACTACTAGAAATCGATAATGATTCTCGCATTATCCATTATGTCTCTTTCATATTTACCATCAGTTGCATTAGCAAATTGAATTCTATCACCTGATTCTTGCTGAACAGACCAACAACAATAATAATATCCTGCTTCAAAACTATGTCTATAAAGTTGTGTGTATTTAACTGCATAAGTATCTCCATACAAAGTATATTCATCTCTTCCTCCAATTCCTCCATCACACCATTTGTACCGTTGTTGGAAATCCTTATACTCTTTCAATATGCGGTCCTTTATGACATTTATTAACAGGCGCAGTGCATGAGTCGCACTCAGAATATTTTTTCCTCTATAAGCTGTGCAATAATAACACTGTGATAGTCGAAAAAAAAGACATGGTAAAATTCGATGGTTTCACCCTATTTCGGGTCTTGCGAATCGAACTGCATCATTAGTTTTTTAAGTTATCACGATGGTTTCATACAAAATTTTTTGCGGAAGTTTTTCATCAAAGTTGCCATTTTTTCGAAAAGGGTATTTTTTCCATTTGCTCCTAACTTCTAAAATATTTATTTTTTTTACACACTTTCTTCAGCAAAGTTTCTTAGAATTGAAAGGGCTACAAATTTTAGTTTCACCACCAACTTGACCAGGACCACCAGTTATTCCAACTATTTAATTGTTTAGTACTCATAAAAAAATTGCACTCCAAAAAACGCACCACCCGAGAGACCTTGGGTCTCCATTCGTCAATTCAGTTTGGCTGTTTTCAGCTTCTTTCTGATAAGTTCCATTCAAATCTTTTGAAACATTGTTTTCTACTTCAGATTGGATGGGTTATTGAAAATTGTACATCTTTTTCTTCTATAAAAGCATACGTATCAAAATATTTGTTTGTTTTATAAAAATGAAAATTCAATTTTTAAACTCTTATAATAAAATCATTTACGATCGGGTCAATACAAATGTGGATAATGCCAGATTGATTCCATTCGATTCCATTTTCCTTATTTCTTTGTGATTTACCCGAAACTGTGTAGAAGGAGAAAAAGTCTCCTTCATTTGTTTCAATCATATAGCTTAAAGTTCAAAAATCGGCAATTTATCAGTTGCATTCGCAAATAAACTTTCCACGTTTTCAACTATTCCCCTTTTGCGCTTATCGTTTTTCTCTTGCAGTCCAATTAGAGTTTGAATTAAAACTTTAACAACTTCTCTTAAATTCAGCATTTTGTGCATAGAGTATGTCGTTCCAATATCGGACATCAAGAAGTTTTTGATACGGCAGTTATTTCACCAATTTTTGTGAATTTGCCGGGTCCACTACGTTTTGTCTTCAAAGTTAAAATTTTAATTGATGTCGATTTAAATAGATAAATTTTAGTTAAATTTTTATTTTTTCGAAATTAACAAACTCTTGAGTATTTATAATGAAATCAAAATATCATGGACAGATCTACAACTAAATTTTTGGGGGAAGGGGTGAAATGAAAAATGCGTAATAGAACAAGATCGGAAACAATTTTGAGTGCATTTTTGCACTAGGACTAGCACAATATCAATTCATGTTCCATAATAAAGAAGAAACTGTTAAAATTGTTAAAATACGGATGCTGAAGTTTCAAATTTCGGAAAGGTCCGGACCCCCTGGATCCGTCGCTATTTAAAATATTATTTCACTTCGTGCCTTATCGTAAATTTCTAAAGTATTTGATTAAACTAGTTATTTGCCAGTCATAGATATCTGTTTTTTATTTTGGGATGTACTCTTAGCTTAAACACCAATATAAAGACTAATTGTAGGTACATATATCTACTTGCACTGAAAACTCCAGGAGAAAAAATTTCGCCAGAAGAATCCTTTTCAAAAAGAGGACATGGAAAATTCTAAAAATATTAATTTTGTTTGAATTATTTAACATAAAAATTTTACTTTGTTTTCGAAAGTTGTGTTGGCGACCGGAATTCGGAAAATTGGAAGGCTGTTGCATTCGTCCTATGCTTCAAGAACTGTACGCAATAAAATACAAAAAATCAAAATAAAAAAAGAATTGGAGTTCGGATTGGAAGTTTCCCTTTTAATTCGATTACCATGAGTTCTTTAAACGTCGAAATTTGTTTACAATCAAAAAATTTAGATTCTTCACTTATGGACTAATTAAACCATTCGTATAGAGATTAACATCGATAACAATAACATAGTCTATCAAGAAGATTAATAAATGTAAACAAGAATATCTGCTACAAAAATGATAGGGATATGATAATTACAGTACCAAAAAAAGTTTCGTTTTCAACTAGTAAAAAACAACTTGTCTTTGCCCATTTTTTGTTGGAGTTCGCATTAAATTCAACTTTATTTTCCATATTACCTTCACAAAATTCTTAAAATTATTAATATACATATGTATTGTATGCATGCTTGCCAAACAACATCAAAGATAATCTAAGTGTATTTGTATCTTTTCATATATATGTGTACATATGTATGTATATAACTGTATCATGATCAATTTAAATTGTTTTTGCTGCTGCTTATGTATTACCAGGTAAGTTGTATGTCTGTATATTGTTAGAGTGGGAGTGACGGATACGAGAATAAAAACAAATTTTTGTTATTTTATCTGCGTATTTCTTAAGAAATAAAAGTAAAATGCTGATGTGTCGTTGTCCTTTTGTCTATACAGAAGGACAGTCCTTGTCGGGTGGAGGGTAAATGGGATTGGAAATCATAAACACAATATAACATTTAATTTAATTTGTAATGGACGAAATTGATTTCCATACCATTTTTGAAGTCGAAAATTCTTGCTTTGTTTTCTCTGTTTATATCCGCCACTAGAACACAGAATGAATGTGTTGATTTTAAAAATATTGTGTAGATGGAAATCTCTATCTTGTTTTTATAACAACTATTTTGTGTGTAATGAAGTAGCGCCCGTTTTAGTTCTTAATAATCTTTTTCATCGTTATCTTTAATAATAATAAACTCTTTATCGGGAGGAGGAGGATAGATGTAGGTAGTTTGCATTGACTAAGCTGAAATCTAAATCTGATACATAACAGTTTAACACTAAATAATTTGTTTTTTTTGTTCTTCGTTTTCAATACCATTCCAATACATATACATACATATATATTGGCTTTGATATATATACATCGCGCGCATAAGCACCGTAGAGGCAAATGGAATCGACTAACCACAAATATAGTACATATAATACACATAAATCTTGGCTTTAGTTGGAATTTTAGTTCTCGTTCATTCCCTTTATTCTGCTCTCTCGGTGTATTGAAATATTTAGTGACTGTGGTAACTTTACTTGCGCTTCGAGTTTAGTTTTTATTTTGCTATGCATCGTACCTAGTAAGTTTTATTCTACGTGATCACATTGAAACTTTTGTTTTATAAACGTTTTAGTAGTAGTAATGTGTAACATATTCAGGTTTATTCGGACTTCCGATTTGTAATTCCTCCAAAATTTCAGGAATTTTTTATTTCTTGAAGAGTTAAAATTGTTTTCTAATTTCGACCTAGAAGCTTATTATCTATTTTACCGAAAACATTTGTCCGATTTGAGACTCATTTATATTTTTAATAGTTACAAATAAGACTGTTGAAATTTTTCGGGGGAATTATAGATCGGAACTCAAAACAATCCTGATATTATTAATTCTAGAAGCTTTAACAATTTGTAACGTACATATATACTATAAAATTTTCAAATTACATCAACCTGAATTAGACTATACGAGATGCATCAACTACGAAGTGGTGTGATGATTCTCATTTCTTTCTAGTTCTCGATATATCCGACTCCATACTTAACTAGCAACTAGCAAAAACACAAGAATACGACATTAACAATAGTCAAAATACGGCATTCTGCAAGTGGGCATTATTGGTCCATAGAGCCATATACATTAAACATATTTTTAGCCACTCTTCAGAACAATGCCATATATATATATATATATTTGCGGCAGGGAATGCAACCGCAAGGGCGTAGAATATATCAAGTTTAGGGGGAAACCGATGGCATCGATCACTTTATATAGTATGTAATGCACCGGATTTCTGTTGTATTAAAATACGAATCATTAACTAATACAAACTAAAGCGAATAAGTATTCCTTTACGGATTTTAAAAGAGAAAATAACAAAAAGTAAATTGGCCAATATTCGTCTCGGTTGCACTCCCCGATTTGAATGTGTGTCCTCAGTATGAGCAATTAACATAATTATTGCAACATAAGCTGAGATTGATAAAAGGATCCGATAGAATATGTATCTAATTGCATATGCTTATATGTGTATCTTTATATACATATATATATTTATTTATATATATATATATGTATATATATACCCCTATTTAACATTAAATTGTTAGTTAATTTAATAAATTAGAATGGGGCAAAAATTAAAAATTACTAATACGTTTGTTATTTGCTAAATGCTACAATATATATATGTTTATAAATAAATATATGTATGTACCACACACATATATTCACACACATGCATCCGATGATGTAAACACATATGCAAAGCCATGTTTGTTATCGTGTCGACACAGGTGGGTGCATATATATATGTTAGTATTTAAGCTGTTTTAGTTTACGCACTCAAACACAAACAAGTTGTCAAGTGTATATTGCCGTGCCATATATCCGTCTTGGACGTATACGAATTTCCAATTAAAGCCGACAAGCTTATGCTATTTCTACTTTGGAAATTTAAAATTTAGGTTCGGTTTGTTTTGTTTTGATTTGAGGGCAGAAATAAAAACAGCATTTCATTACATTTGTTTACAATATATATGGTGCATTATCTATCATAATTGCTGAAATCACGTATTCTTTCCATCCAGTTTATTTTAGGCTATTTGCAGTTGTCGGTAGATTATTATCGGCAGTGATTGAATCGGACGATTTTTTCATTTTGTCGCAATAATCATTAAAAATATCACGAAAGCGTGTCCAGCACTTCTCAGGGATAGTTATCGAAGTTCGAAAATTATTTTTAACCTGTCAACGAGAGTGAATTTTGAAATGTTATTAAAAATTGCTCACATCGAAATTACAAAATCATGGTAAAAAGTTGTCATTGATCAGACGTACCTCACTTATACGCATATACACTCCGCGATTGTTCTGTCCAATGTCAAAATAAAAGTTCTTGTTATCCACTTTCATGTGACGTTCCTCTGGCAATTCGCCTTTGAATCTGAAAAAGTAAAGCGAAACTTGAATTTACACATTTTCAAAAAAAAAAAAAAATACCAAGAATATGGATGCTTGAGCATCAACGTAACAAAATAGTATTTTTAGTTTTATATAGATTACTCACCCGCCATCATTCGACCCAAACTCTTCTAGTAAATCTGTCAACGCGTCACGGAATTCTATCATTCCTTGAGCTGGTAACGCTATTTGAGATCTAGGACCACCCCTTGTAATAGTCTGAGAGACCTGAAATAAAATTTGATGACTTTAATATCTAATCTGTATCATTTTTATTTAATATATATGTTAGTGCGATGATCTCCTCCTTTAAAAGTTATGCAACTTAACAATTGAGTGAATTTAGCTCCCACATTTACCCAATGTTTTATCCCTTTACCACTGAGAAGCAAAAATATGTACTGAAATAATATGGCGTCTTTTTTTAAAAATGAAATTAAACTATGCGTGTGAAGTTTTAGCGGTTGGCGAATGTGAATTAACGGGAAAAAGCCGGTATGAATTGCAATATAAAGGTTTAGGTGTGTATATTTGTTTGATTTACCCGAAGAAAACGTCCACGAGCATTCTCTTTTAGGTCCAAATAATATCTTCTATTATCCTTGATCATCATCTCGGATTTTAATTTACCATCCTCCGGTAAATTGTCTGTGTTTGGAGGGCCTGTGTTTTGACCAGCTTATTGTTAATAATTATATCATTAATTCAAAGAAATCTAACTAAAAACAAATGTCCATATCGGCAAGCCGAGGACAAAGTACCCTTGCAGACATTAAAGCGCGTTTACGAAAAGAAAACAAAAACCCGAATACGAAACTAATTATGTATACAAAACTGTTAGTAAAATGTTATTGAAAATATATGAAAGCAATCTTTTGATCTGAAATATCAGCGTCAGTCACTGGTGCAACTTTAAATCGTGAGGAATTTGCGCTAATCTGCAAGAGCACAACAAAAATCCATACCTAAAGAAGCATAGTAATCACTGAACGACGAAAGGTGGTCGCGAAACTCAGCTGCAGTCGAAAGCGCTAAGTATATTTGACTACGTCTACCATCAGCGCCAATCTGAATAGAGAATTAAATAAATTGTCAGATTTGCGGTTGCAAATTGTGTTTTATCTCTAAAGGTAAGGCAAAAGAATACGAGCAGCTATCGGTGAGTTACCTCAGCAACTTTAATGAAACGTCCACGGCGATTCTGTTTTACATCCAGGTAAAATCGTTTTGATTGTATTTGAAGCATTTTTGTGGCCAATTCCTGTTCCACGGCGCCACCTGCTAAAAGATTAAATAAACAAAATTTAATGATTAATCTCTAACTTATCAGTTTATGAAATGACATCTTGGCACAACTCCTCACACTTGTTACTTATTTATGATTTATTTTATACAAGACATAGGCTGAATTGTTTACTTTAAAACTCAAGGCACCAAAGATTGGATGTTGATGTAAAAACTTATTAGTTTATGCATAGCACCTGTTTTGGGATGGATTAAGAATTGATCGTTTGTTACAATCTTCGCACTTTAACCCTCAAAAACAGAAAAAGGGCTTGATTATAATACACAAACAGATTGGAATATTTTAAAGTTGTGGTAAATCGTACGGATGTTCTGAGGACCTAAGGTAAATAAGTATCTAACTAATAAGTCCAGTTCTATTAAATTTTCTTTAATATTCTTTATGTTAAAGTTTTATCTATATTTATTATTTAATCAAACGACAAGCTTAATGAGGAAAGGCGGGTGGGGAAAAAAAATGATTCCGTTTGTTAACACGATTGCGGCTGACCAAGTGATCATCCAGATCAAAGATTAAAGAGTAAACAACAAGAAGCTAGCTTTGCAAGGTTATAGTGGTCAGATCCGACAAATTGCCAACTTGATCTTAATAACGCAAAAGAAAGCTTAAGGTAGACGACCCGCGTTACAAATTTAAAAAAATCGTAAATTTTATTTTTTCAAAAATCGGATTTTGAACTTGTGTATGGATAGAAGGATTTTTAGAGAGCGTTGAGCATAACTAATCTGCGTTTGGCATTGACACTTTTAAAAGCATTTGTCTTGAAATTATTAATTATTAATTTTTTTCAACTGTTCAACATTATATCTTGAAAACGACTTATCTGATATTTTAGGATAAGTTCAGTACGTAAATGGCTATGAGCTGAACTAATTTCACGTGTCGACCCCCTTAAATACCAAGTTTCCGTCCAGTAGCTTGCGTATTGAGGGAGTGAAATTAATACGCACAGACGGATATGACTATATCGACTCATCTCTCATGCTGAGCAAGAATTTGATTTTGTATTTTTCACACAGAATAAGAAGTAATGGTATTTTAAAAAAAAATGAACCGTAATGTCCAGGAACTTTTGAAAAGAAATTAAAAAGATACAGAAACTAATATAACATTCATTTGAAGAATTTAAAGAAATGTCGGCACTTCATTGTTTTCAGATTGCGATATTTAATATTTGGGAGACGAATAAAAAATAAACAGAGGGTATATTTATTAAAATAAAATAAAAGTCCTTGATTTCTTAGTGTCCACAGGACTATCGAGATCTACTTCACAATTGCATTAGATTTTCATTAAAATTGTCACTACTTGGTTCTGATACCCTTTAGACCTTAAGAATATTAATGCAATGAGTTTGAAATTTTCCACTCTTAATGGAAAGTTTGCCACCTCGATGGGAAATTTTAGAAGTTTGTGATATTTAACTTTTGGCTGTATCTGATAGATAAATTTGGCTATTGCTTATCACGATTAAACCAATGCATACAAATGATAGTGTCAGAAACGAATTCACCTTCTAACTAAAAGAATCTACAATGTCCATTTCGCTTACCTTTGCCAGTGGACTCGAAGTCGTTTCTATTGGAGGAACCTTCCATAGTGCTTGCATTATATTCTGGAACGAAACATTGTCATCGACTTTCATGTATATTAATCTGAGACTTCATTGAGGAAATATACATACTTGATCCTGAAATGCCTTCGTCACCGCTTCCAAGATCAGACATTACGAATTTCCGTCTATGGCAAATGTGTGCAGCCTAGCCCTAGCCTCTACCTCTTCCTCTTCCCTTCTTCTCTAGACTCTGATCGGATCGGATCGGATTGGACAGCTCCTTGGCCTTGCAACTTTTTTTTGTCAGCTGTTGGGGAGAAAGTCGGAAATGTTTTTTTTATCGCAATAATTATTTTGGTTTGTGCCGTTTGTGTAGCTTTGTTAAAGGTTGCAATTTATTATAACAATAATCAATCAACATGACCAAAATGCAGTGCCATCTATGTATATGCATCGACATCATCTGGAAGTGCTAACTCCTTCCCCCTTCTCTCTTTCTATTACTCGATTCAATTTAACTGCTCTGGCAAAAACCTTGAAAGTCTATATACATATGTATGTATGTGCATGCATACACACATGTGCACATTGGTAATGCATATGTACACACACAAATATGTACGTATGTGCATGGTTCTTATGTATGCACAAGTATGTATGTATATGTACTTGTGCGATGAAATTCTTCACTAAAATCTCAAATATTAAAGTAAATTTTGTTTAACTCGTTTCCTTTTGATTAATTCTACTTTACTGCTGCTCTAATTTTGCCTAGTTTCTGTATATAGTACGACGTACGTATGAATTCAGGGACGGATCAAATGTGTCGTTTTGGGGATACAAAATTTTTTAAAACTTTTACATCACAAGTGCGAAGTTGCACAGAATATAGAGTTTTCCAATATTACACAAAGTAATCACAATTTATTATTAACCACGTTGCGTTGAATGTTGGTTAAAAACCTGCAATTTTTCCACCCCTCGGGAAAAAAAATTGACATCCGTCCCTGTTCACATCCCCGTAAATACACACATAATACTATTTCATTATCATCGATTTCTAGAACTCGGACACATTTGTTTGTATTCAACTGAATTTGAATGTATTAGAAAAGTGCATACGAATGTAGATGCAACAAATGCAGCAAAACAACCCAACGCGCAAACAATTTAGCTCAACTTTCTTTTTACTTTCTTTCAGTGTTGACAGAAGATTTTTTTACCTTATAATGGGAAAGTGTGACCAGACGCAGTGCAGCTATCGGTTGCTACTAAATCACAATTTGTGAAATCACAAGGTAAACTGAAATAAAACATTGGTTAAAAATAAGAGGATAACATACTTTTATTGTGAATGAGGAAATCACACAGTGTTAAAGGTTTTCGGTAAAATTGGGCATATCACTTGTAAAGACTGAGATTAACTGAAATTGATTAAAGGTGTATGCTTTAATTTTGTGCATGCCTATGTTTATGATGATGTTATTCATTAAGAAACCAAATCCCGACTGTTTTTTTAATCTCCCCGTTTTTTTCAATTGAATATACCGGCACAAAACTAGTGCCACTTGGGCATTAACTATGTATTTGCCATCACTATTTTCACTTTCATTGTCCAATACTGATATTATGTTTACACTTTTTCTGCGTTTGCGTTTGGAGTGATTTGTCTATCGCCGGAGTGTAAGGGACGGAGTGTAATGATTACTTTCAAAAACATCTAGTAATCAGGGGAGCGAGAACTCGAAAACGTACTTGTCTCTGCGTAAGTTACGCATTTTAGTTATGAATTATAAATTCCTGATGTTAATTCAATAAAGAACAAACTAATCATTCATTTTAATAAAATAAAAAAGGTAAGGTAATAAGATCATAGCATAAAATTTATGTATAATTTTGAACGAATAAATCAATTAAAAAATTAGATCTGAAGGAATTATTTTATTTTGATTCGCTTTTTTATTTTATTTAAATTTAAATATTTTGTTTTGTGTATTCTCTTGAGTAAAAATTAAAAATAATTATTATTAACTCATAATGATTACTTTCCCTGGTGTAAACACCTACTCCGAGTTTTGCAACCGATGACACACTCGATAAGAAACGCAACTTAGTGTAAACCGCCTTTGACCGATACTCGATAAATATAGATACATCGCGAGACGCTAAGAAGAAAACGCTGCTGCTGGCAAGAAATTAATTATTTGGCAAGTTAATTGGCACACATAATTAGGCGTTCGCTTCCGCAGCAGAGAGCAGAGCGAATGCTCTGATTTAGAGTTGTTCTGCACTTCGGTTTCGAGGTATATCCTCTTGTTCTCGCCCCTCTTGTTCACATTTGGAATTGGAATCGGAATCGATATCGGACTTGGATGGACCAGGGTCTGTAGTGGCCTGGCCAGAAACGCCTGTCCATATGTCCACAAGCACGCCAGGCAGCCGTAGCCCGCCCCAGGCCGAAGCTGGGAACGGTAGCGGCAACTCGCCTAATCCCAAAACTAGCCAATCTACACTATCACCAGGTAGAAAAACAAATAATGTCTGGTTCGTGGTAGTTCAATGTGAACACTTAAAAATCCTTACTCCCTTTCAGACCAAGCGAAAACAATGCCTGTAGTATCGATGTCGGGATCAGATGAAACGAATGGAAAAAATGGCTCTGCGAGTAGTAATATTAAGGATAATACAATGACAAGTGGAAATACAAATATTCCCGGATCGTCCGATGGGACTGCGGCAATGTCATCGTCAGGAGCTGGGACTGGAACGTCTGCACCAATGCTTAGACAGAATTCATCGAGCAGCGTTAATTCGATGGCTGGGCTAGCTGCTTCCCCAAACACCAATGCCGCCTCTAACGAGCATACAAATCCGAACCCGATGGGTGAAACCGATATGGCTCAGCAAGAACAAGAGCTGGCAAAGAAGATCTGTGCCAATGAAGAAGACACGGGTAAGTGAGAAATAAAGTATTGATTTTGCCAAACGAGATATTTAACGATCGAATGAATGTGTTCGTTAGCAGAGAAGACTGTCAATAAAGCAAAGAATTCGATTTCTGGAGCTGGATCTGGGTCAACTTCGTGCACGGGATCGGGTGCATCCGTGGCTATCAAAGAGGAACCTCCCGATATTCTAGGCGGTCTAGTGAATTTAAAAAAAGAAGATAATCTGTCGCCAAATATGTCACCAGTGGGATTTGGATCGATTGGTGGAACATCTGGGTCGACCCAGGACAGATCAGTCACACCAGGTAAAGCTTCGCTTCGTTTCAGCTTTATTTTTCTACTGCTGAAATCATTTTTGCAAAAGTTTGCAAATTCGCTGGACAATAATAAGTCCTGGCATTCTGTAAAACAAAGAAATTTTGAAATCTAACGTCTATAGACTTTCTTATACCCTTCTTTATAAAGATTTCCGTCCAATTTAAAAGCTATTTTGCTGTCTGCAAGATAAAATCTACTTTAAGATATAATCTGAAATTATTAGTTATTAGTCACAGTCTTATTAATCTTTTCTTTTTTTCAATAAATCTAGTGAAAATGGAGGTCATTCCCGGTAATTCCAGCAGCGAAAAGACGCAATTAACCATGGGCCTCAGCAGTGATGATATTGGTCTTGGCCAACTAGGATCGGACATGATGAGTGAGTCTTCGAACAATAGTAATGCTCCAGTTCCAAGTGGCAATGTATCTACAGGGGGACCTCATGGAATGAATGCGTCACATGGCCCCGGGCAGGCTTCGATTCCAGTTCCCCCAGGAGGTGCTCCATCGGGGAATTTCATGCCATCGGGCTCTGGTTCTGGCTTAGGCATGGGTAACTGTTTGGATTACATGCAGCAGCAGAATCATATATTTGTCTTCTCCACTCAACTGGCGAATAAAGGGGCTGAATCGGTTCTAAGTGGTCAATTTCAGACTATTATCGCCTATCATTGCACTCAACCAGCCACAAAGAGTTTTCTCGAGGACTTCTTTATGAAGAACCCAATGAAGATGAATAAGCTACAGCGGCAAAACCCTCTAGGGATGCCGTGGATGGGAGGAGTTGGAGCCGGACCTGGAGCAGGAGCAGGAGGAGCCGCATCCAGTTGTACGTCTGGGCCTAATATGGGATCAAAGATCCTTCAGCAGCCGCAACAGAAAGCACAAGGTGGCTCAGGACCGAAATCACATTTCAACCCATCTGATAACAATAAACGAAACACGATTGGCAACACTGGTCCTGGCTCGGGAGGCTCCTTCCCCGAGCAGCCCGACCCGCTGGTAAATGAGAATGATCTTATGTGCTGGGAGAGCGGCAGTGGTAGCGGAACCGGAGGTCCCGGGAGTGGCGGGGCTCCAGCCAGTCGTAATAATCTCGAGGTTGGAAACGTTACGAATGAGGCGCAAGCCATGAAACTATTAGAGGCAGCTGGTGTTGACATAGGACAAGGACATAGTCAAGGACAAGGGCAGGGCAAGTGCAACGATCTGGGTCTCAGCCTGTCCCAGCATGAAAGCAACATCATTTCCCTTCAGGGCGTCAAAGTGCCGGATGAAAATTTGACGCCGCAACAGCGCCAGCATCGAGAGGAGCAGTTGGCCAAACTCAAAAAGATGAATCAATTTTTGTTTCCCGAGCACGATAGTGGAGTTGGCGGCCAGATGATGGGAATGCCTGGTGCGGGTGGAGTGGGTGGCGCCATAAATCCCCAAATGCGTCAAATGCACATGAAGCAAGAGCACATGACGGGGTCAGGGCCGGGATCGGGCCAGGGGCCCGGTTCGGGGCCGGGAACTGTGCCAGGATTAGGCGACGATGTGCTCCTTCCGGGAGACGTAATGGCTGAAATAGGATCTGTTATGTCGTGCAATGGTCCAAAGAATAGCCTGCCCGGTGCAGGACCAGTAGTTGGAACAGGGGGAACGATCAATAGTAACATGCCAGCTCCAAACGGCAATTTGCTGGCAAATTCACCACCCGACATGCTAGGTCCGTTTGGGAACACGAGCTGCGGCGTGGGAATAATGGGACCAGGACAGGGTCCAAACGCCGGATCGGATATCCCCAAAGATGGCTCCATGCCTCCGCAAGGTGGAATGGCCCAAATGGAATGGTCGAAAATTCAGCAGCAGTTCTTCGAGGAGCGGCTTAAAGGGGGCAAGACTAGAACGATGGCGGGGCAGCAGCAACCTGGACCAGGCAGCAATACGCCGAATCAGGGTCCCGCACAGGCCACCAATGCACCTGGCATGAGAGGGGCTAATGTGCAAGGACCTCCTCCACCGTATCATCCCACTCAGAGATCCGCCTCGGTACCGATTGCCATACAATCGCCGAATCCCTCCAGTCCCAACAATTTGTCTCTACCCTCTCCCCGCACTGCTGCAGCTGGTTTGGGGCTACCGTCAATCGCCTCGCCCAGCATGGACTCCAGTATGGGTCCGTCATCGACAAACAATACGTCTACATCTGGTCCTCCTAACGCCACATCGAAAAATTGTTTTCAAACAGATGCACCGTCCCCATCGAATCCGAATTCGAATCCAAATCAAATGCCGAACGCAAATCGGAATCGAAGTGGGGGCAGCACCGGACCCGTCATGAATCACATGAACAGCAATCCCAGTACACCACTCTCTCATATGTCGCCGAAGGAGTTAGACAATTTCAACCAGCCCACATCCAACGCAGGTGAGTTCATGATGAATCATTATTTTTATTTTGCTTATGATACCTATCTTATCACAAATTTGTTGGGATACATTTAAATAATCCAGAATGTCAGAATGTTTTTTTTCATATTCCCACAAATAGTTGAACCCAAAGAGCTATATCGGTCAGAGCTCTAATAAATATTTTTAAATTCAGTAATCTCAGAAGATGCTTTTTGAAACGTTCCTCGTTTGTTGATATGAGAGATGAATTGATTTGATTGTACAACTGTTTAGATTTTCCGATACTTGATTGACTATATTTTAACGACCAATCTCTTTTAGACAATTTGTTTCCGACATGACTTTTGGGACCTAAATTTTAGCAATGAAGATACAAATACATATGTTATATATTTATATTTATACGCTCGCCAAAAGGGTATTTTCATTTAGGTCAGAAGTGTGCAAGGCATAGAAAGAACCATAGAAGTATATAGATTCTCGATCACTACGAGAAGTTCATATAGCCATGTCCGTCCTTCCATCCCAACTAAAAACGCACTGCAAGGGTTGTATTACTCGGAACACTATATCATGTAGCTCCAAGAAACAAACGGCAAAGTCATGAACATCGACTTTTATCAACACTTTCTTATTTTCTTGTCCTATAGTATACCTATTGCATGTCAGTTACCTATTAATGACTGTACTGAATTTGATCAAGATCGGGTGACTATGTCATGTCTTCCATAAGATCGGTCGAAACCAGTGACTTTCATCAATAATTTCGATTGTCAATAAAATTAATATTTGCCAGTTTAATTTACCTATTGATCAGGTATCGTTTCCGAATTGATTTCAAACCTCAAATCGTTTTTTAAATTAAAAAATTAAATTCTTAAATGAAATAGCCTTAAATAGGCTTGAAATCGAATTAGGCTAGTAAGTTGGAAATAAAAAAAGAAGAGAAAAGATTTATAATTTATTCGGAATCGAAAACTGAAACAGGACTGAATTACTGTGCCGAATTTCATCAAAATAAGATTACTATTAGTATTATATAGCATACGATAAATTACCATACCGTCTAAGCCGTTCTTTTGCAAAAATTCAACTTTTTGTAAACAAACCTCGGCATGGCTGAAGTTAGCTCCAGACCTCTGGGTTTACTTAATTTAGCATCTCAGCTTTGTTCTAAATCGTTAATGATAACTACAATGCCACCGACTCCCCCGACGTTACGAACATTATACAGATGGCCTGATGCAGTTGCCTTGGTCAAAAGTTCCAAAAGAAGTTGTCGGATGTTAGGGCTAAGTAACACTTATACCTTAAAGTAGGAGATTATTAATTGTCATATTTTTTTGGCTGAACTACCTAATTAAAAGTTTAATATGGCAAATTTATTAAATGCACAATTAAGTCATCACGCATATCTCACTGATAAGTCGATATTGGAAAAAAGTACAACTTTGAATAAAAGTTAAAGCAGAATTTGTTTTCAGGAGTTGAGGAGCTCTCAATAAAGATTAATATTTCAATTTTTGTTTTGTTTGTAAATCGAGAACGGTTCTGGTTCGAAATAAAAGAAAGTTTAAAACTACAAAATTCAAATAAGGTGGATTTTTATTATACCATGCGCCCATATGGTGAAATGGTACATTAAAGATGCTAAAGGTATGCAACAGGCAGAAGGAAGCTATGCGTATTCTTGATTAGCCATGTCCGTCTGTCCGTCCTAGACTAAAAGCGATAGAACCACAAAATTTGGTATTTTGTATGTAGACTCATGGAGCAACTATCTACATAAGAAGGAATCTGATTTCCGACCCTAACGGGTGCTTATACCATATCAGAGTACAAATATTCAAAATGTGCTGAACTCGTAGCCATCACCATAAATACTAATTTATATGGATAAAAAAGTACATGTATTATTTATTAGCGAAAAGTCTGTCTATTTTAGGACAAAATTTAAAAGAATTCACAAATTGAAACCAATAAAATTGATGTGTAGAAATGCATAGTATGCAGTCTATTCCGCATTAATGCTACCCTCAGCCTATTACATTATTATTTTAATTTTCTTTGAAAACTTTGAATTTCCAGGAGACAACAGCTTAAAGGGTGCACGGCCCAGCCCACAGCGCCCACGTTCCCCAGTTAACCACCTAATTGAGCCAGGCAATATGGAAGGACGGTTTGCATCATCCAGTCCTGGTCTAAATTTCAATCCGCATCCACATATGCAAAGCAATGCAAACACTGCCATGAATGCCTATAAAGGACCTGGACCGGGACAGGGACCGGTACCCAGTTCCAACATACCGATGGAGGTAAGCACACATATCTACATTAGAAACCTGCTACGAGCACAGTAGTAGTGAAATGTCAAATCAAATCAAAGACACCCAAAATGAAATGTTCGTTCCACGTTCTGCAAAAAACAAACAAAATTTTTCGAGCGACACGTAATGTTGAGTATCGGTTTGTTTCCATCTAATTGGTGCATTCAAGAATGAGCCATAACCTACTATTACACTTCACTCAAATGCATTCAAAAGGAGGAACGTTGAGATCAAAACGAATTAAGGTTAATTGTTGACTTCTTTGATACATCTAAATGAAATGCAATCCAGATAATACTTTGTTCTTTACGTTGTCCAGCCAGGAAAATATAGACCTGATTTTTTTTTTTAAATTGCTGAAGAATTCAAGTTTGATTTGAAAAATCAAATTTATTTGGCATACTCAAAATTTGGGCGTTAGCTAAATTGAATTGAATTGAATAGACTCAACTAAGACTCAGTCGTACAACACTTAATCGAAACAAACCCGAATTTAATGAAGTTGAATGTAACAAATGAAGTTGTTACTTTTAAATTCATTCGAATCTCAATTTTGATTTTAGTATTTCTTAATATATGTCTTAATGTACATGTGTAATTCTTGTACGTTAAAATCAAAATTTTATTTGTGTTTTCTGAATTTTTGGCCCTTCGATAATGTCCTCCATGAAATAGGATAATAGGAAAAAGTTAAAAGAAAGGCAATGAATTAAGTGTCCAAGTTTGAAATGTATTTCAACAGAAACCAATTCGAATAATTCGTTAGCAAATAAGTTTATCAAAAATAAATGGACAAGTAATGGCCAAGTGAAACAAGAAATTCGCAGCGGACATTTTCAAATGGGAAAAATCAAATTAATAAAAAAGATTACCTATTTGTCAAAAATCGGGAAAACTTTAATAATACAATATAAGATGTTATTATTTGCATCCCCGATTAAACTACGCTTTAGTATTGCTTCACCAGTTAAAGAAAGAGTCTCCTCCGTCGTTGTCTGGACCCGAGATCAACAGTTTTAAAGATTGAGTAGGTCTCCTCTAAGCCACCGACTAGACCAACTCTAACATACTAATTCTTTAAAAATTTATTTTGCATTTAGTTCGTGTTTGCATCGTTTTGCTTCGCGTTTGTTGTGCGAATGAGACTTACGTCAGTTCACTCAAGCTCGGTTTTGATTTTAATTGAATTAATTCATTTCGTTCCGAACGTGTTTTCTGCAGTTCTCACTAAGAAAACACTAAGAAAACTTTTAACTTCGTTGCAAAACATCGTTGCATAAAATATTGGGTCTCCAAATGTACGAAAGAAATATTAGTGATCAATTGATAAAAGAATAGTCCACTAGTTTTCTAATTTTATTGGTTTCCCAACTTGAAATCTATCCCAAACATTATTACATACCTTAGTAGTACGCACAGAAGAAATTAACAAGCAGATCCTTTTGCACTTAATGTTAACGTAATTTTATTCAATAAATTAGGACTCTCATCATATGTAATTTACATAAAAAATACTTATTTAGAGAGCTTAGGAGTATTTCTATTCTTATTGCATTGTACAGAATCCCATATAATCCCATATTGACAACTTTCGTTTATTTTCAATTATATTTATCTTCGTTTAGCGTCAAAACTCCGGTCCTGCTCAATTTGGGCGACGATCCGATAATATGCCGTTGAATCCGAATGGTGGGCAGCGTCCTCCACAGAATAAGATGGCACAGAACTTCGATCCCATTTCATCGCTGGCCCAAATGTCGCAACAGTTGACAAGTTGTGTGGGCAGTCCGGCCGGTGCAGGGGCAATGAGTGGTATGATGGGTGGCGGTCCAGCTGGATCGGTGGACATGAACCTGGAGCATGCAATGCTGCCGGGTATGGAGCCCACTGGTATGGACCCTATGAACGCGCCCGGTAACTGCCATCCAGGAATGAATCCTTTGATGAATTCAATGGGTGGCCAACGAATGATGAATCCGAAGATGTGCCCCGGTGGTCAACCTGGTCAATTTAATCCAAATGCTGCCAATGGTGGAATCCGCGATGGCCTAGGTGCCGGGCCAGGTCCCGGGCCGGGTCCAGGGCCTGGACAAGTGTCTGGACCGAATTTTCATGGGATCCTGCCCCCGGGTGCTCGCATGATGGGACGCATGCCGGTCAACTTTGGCCCGAACTTCAACCCGAATATACAGGTTAAGGCGAGTACACCGAACACCATCCAGTACATGCCGGTTCGGCCCCAGAATAGCGGTGGCAACCCTGGTAATAACAATAACGGCAACGGCAATAATGGAGGCGGCAACATTCGGATGCCGCCGAGTCTGGAGTTTCTACAGCGTTACGCCAATCCCCAGATGGCTGGCGGAGTGGGAGTTGGTCCCGAATCAGGTGGCGGCGTCGGTGGCATGATGCAGGTCGGAGGCGGCGTCGGTCCAGGGCCAATGATGATGAACTCGCCCAGTGAACAGCAACAAAACAAGATGGTCAATAACCCGGGTGCTGGGCCAGGAGGTGGAAACGGCATGAATTTCTTCCAAAATTGCAACCAAGTGGGTGGAATGGAGGATGAGGTGTCCGGAGGACCATTAGGAGTGGGCGGTGTTGGTTTGCCAGGACATGATATGGGAATGGTACCCGGAATGGTTGGTCAACCGCCAATGATTCGAGGCATGCGTCCACATGGCATGCGACAGCACCCTGTGGGAATGGGAATGGGTCAACGTCTTCAGGCACCTGTCGGTATGAATAGGCAACAGGTGCAGCAATTTCCCCATGCTGGCACACCGGATGGCCTAGATTGCGGCGGCGATCCCTCAGCCATGTTTGGTGGAGCTCCTGGTCCTGGCTCAGCGATGTTCGCTGCTGCATCTCAACAGCAACAGCAGCAACAACAGCAGCAACAACAGCAGCAACAACAGCAACAACAACAGCAGCAGCAACAACAACAACAGCAGCAACAACAACAACAGCAGCAGCAACAAGGTGGCCAACCGAAACTCCAACATATGAAATCAATGCCAGGACATGGACCTGGTCCAGGGCCGGGGCCTGGTCAGGGTCAGCCGATTATGGGTCCGAACAATAATAACATGAACACTGGCGGCGGACCACCAAATGGAGCATCCGGTGTGAATTTTGTTGGGCCATCGTCCAACGATCTGAAGTATGCCCAGCAATACCATAGCTTCCAGCAGCAACTGTACGCCACAAATACCCGGAGCCAACAGCAGCAGCATCAGCAGATGCAGCAGCAGGGCAACATGATTGCCATGCCCCCAAACTTGTCTCCCAATCCAGCGTTCTTTGTGAATAAGTAGACACGACTGGGTCAGCCGATCGAACCCAAGGAGCATCCCAGAAGATCAAATGAGATCAAATCAAATCAAATCAGATCAGATCCGATCACAACGCATTGCTTTTTAATCCGCATACTTTATAAAATGCATACATACATATACGCATACACACATACATATACATATTTATATATATATATAAGTACATGTGTTTTAGACAACCCAGCGCCTGCCACCGCCATCGCCGCCGACAACCCACCGTTTCAGGGCCAACTCGATGGCGATGGCCATGGCAAGTATGTACAAATCCTTGAGAAAATACCCAATCAGTTTTCTAATAATCTGTATAATCTGTACGCTGCTCTCTGTGTTAAATGCAATTTAGCAAGTGTATGTAAAATAATTTGCCTAACTTACCTAATATATTATAATGATTACGATTACTATAACTCTAATCCACTCCCCACTCTAATGTAACCAATGTTAAGATGACTGTACACGCGTGTAAATTCTTCCATTAAAACCCCCGAAAATTATTGCAATTCGCAAGTGTTTTTCTTTCTCTTGGAGATGGTCATCGCGTAGTCGCAATTTACTACTGTCTATGAGGTTGATTTAGGCAAATCTATACTGGGGAATCCCGTAATCCACCTCTCCAACGTGACCTTTTGTCCAGCCTAGGGGGACACATAATAAAAAAAAAACAAAAAAAAAAAAAGGATGTATGTATCCAAACAACGAAGTTCATCATAGTTTCAAGCGGTTTCGTTCTGCGGAGGATGAGTTAATACTCTGCTTAATGCTCGGCCGGCTCCTATTCTGCCGAACGTGTCCGAAGCTATTCCGGCTCGGACGATGGCCCCGTTTTTTGATGGCGATGTGTTGTTGTTTCCTCCTCGTCTCGTCTTGCACCGCCCCGATTACCCTGTCTCCCTGCCATCCCGCATTCGAGACAGTTCGTGGTGAGGGTGAGAACATCGAATGAACGAAATGGTTGGTCGAGCGATGTCCAACACAATACACTCACACACACACACACACACACACTCATACACAGATACACACAATCGAATACAAATGGAAACCGTCCGAGTCCACCCCCAAGTTGCGTAAGAATTAAAAAGGAAAAGGAGAAAAAAAGGACGCAAAGCAAAAAACAAAAAAACACAAAACAAACAAAAAACGGGGGAAAGACAGGCAAGGCAATCTCCCCGAGAGTTACACAAAATGGTGTAGAGAAAAATATGTACAAAAAATGGAAGATAATTTTAATTTCTCTTTTCTGCGGAGGAGGCACTCTTTATTCGGCCGTATTGGTTGAAAATACGAAACACTTTTACAAAAAGTTCTCCTCTTTTGTACGTAAGTTGGGAACTTGGCAAGGCTGCAAGGACATTTAAGGTGCGGTGTAGTCATGACAACCTGCCCTTTTTTATTTTCCAGAGAAGTGGCGAAATATCATACTTGTAGAGTACGCAATTTGGGTCAAACTGTACCACATCTTGAAGAATTTACAATATCTGCCATAAATGTTCATTTAGAAGACCAGAACAGGACTGCATGGGTATATCAAGATCGAAGTTAACTTTATGTGCCAAAATGAAACAAATGTCGCAAAGTAATCCATTTAAAACATTTTACTTCAGGAAAATTAATTCACTAATTAATGCTTTATTACACAAATTCCTTGGGCTTTAAACTTATTGATTACATTCCAAAAGCTTTGTATCCTTTTTTAATTGAAGAAAACACTTCATATTTCTGATATTCACTTAAATATTTTTGTTTTTATTGTTATTATTATCTCAAGCAGAAATTATTTAATTTGCGGTTAAAACTTATTCCGATAGGCTAACAAGAAACACGATGTCGATATTCGTTTCACAATAGATAGGGTAATCCAGTTTTAGTCTGCCGGACCGTCAGGACAATGGTCAATTGGTCAAGTAAGGAAGAGATTCGAACCCAGGCTCCACAATTGAAAGTTTATTATGTTATCCGTATTGCCAACAGCCTTAGACTTGCACGGCTGACAACCAAACTAGAAATGAGCCAGCTCTTCAGGACATGAAATGTGCCAACGAGTCGAACGACAACACATGCACCGCATCATATGTGGCCGTACACACATGTGCCGAACGTACTGAAGCACGGCGGCATCAGCATGGGCGTAACGTGAGAGGGTGAGAAAAGGTCTTCCCCAGTTAATCTCTGGACCACAAACTCTAAATAGTAAAACAATAGAATAAAAGATCATTTATAAATAAAGCAGACATCTGCAAATTGGATAACTCATTACATATACATATATTTAAATTCTGACTTTTTAAAAATTAACTATTTGCACTTTGGAATCGTATTTAACTAATCGTAGAAGCATGCTTGGTGTAACTTATCTTTTCCGAGCTGTTGAGTCAGATTAATATTTCGGTTCCACCTAGAAGGACCCGCAATTACACTTTCTATCCGCGCTACTAACTTGCATAACCCTTTTCGTATACTATGTAATGACTACCACAGACTCTGCCACGTTATCGGCTCAGAAACATCGCTTCCGATTATAAAAACTGTGCTCTTGTCTTTCGTCGCTCGTAATTAGTTGTATTCATCTTTATTTTAACCTACCCTATTCTCTTATTACTTTTAATATTTTCTATTTTTTTAGTTTAACTTATGTTAATAATATCGGAGTGGGTATAGGTAGTAAGCACTAACTTAACTCGGGGTCATTCGAAACAGACCCGAGCCTGGTGTCAGATGGGCCACTTGTTTCTGCTGAGCGCTCTACGACTACGTCTATATGTCAAAAAAGTTTCACTACTTATTACTCAGTCGTAATAAGTCAATACTCATTCATTCAATACTTACAATATTTAATTTAGGTATGAAATATTCAAACCGATTTACTAATTTGAAGGTCTTTAGTAGAGGTTTCTTTTGAAAATATGTATATTAAAAACTCAAGAAAATAAACAATTGTTATCCCCTCCAATTGTGGCCCCTCGTAGACATTTGTGCAACATTGAAACCAATATTTTTGAGAAATCTAAATAACTGATTCCAAGAAATATGATTCTTAACATTTTCAACTCGAAATTGACTTACGTGCATTATGTTTGCGATCGATTATAGGGTACAGGTACGTGGTTAAAAGGAATCCAGTTCAAAAGCATTTCATTGGAGTTTCTTCGATTTGTTTAAAAGTTAACAGAGCAAACATTTAGATAATTATCCTTGCCCTCTAAACAAGAATTAGACTAAGCCCATGGAAATGAGTGAAAAGTGGGGTAAGTTAAGATAAAAACAAGCGATGTGTTCACATTTGTTTTGGCAATTGTCAATATCCGAGGGGTACTCCATTAACTTAAGAATTAACAAGTAGCAGATACACATACATATGTATGAACATACATACATATTCACGTCTCTATGTCTGTTGTCTTGTGCAAACTATTAACATTTATGTAATGAAAAATATTAATTAAAACTAATATTCATCTAATTCAGCTCATATGTACATATGAAACACGTCAAGTGAAACTTTAATGGTAGCCCTCGTATTCATTCACACATATATGTGTACGTAAGTATGTACATAGGAACGGGCAGTGGCTGGGAATGGGGATGAGGAAGGGGAACAAGGATAAAAGGGAAATGGAAGGGGTTGATGGTGGCCGAGTGACCGGTTTGACCAGTTTCCAATTGCTGAAGGTCGGCGATATGCAAATTACGACTCACTGCGATTGCCTGCAACTGACCCAAACGTAAGCCCCGAACCTGGAACCAGGACCAAAGTAACCCTAACCCTGTCCAGTTTCCGTTAGCCGTGTCCGTTCCCCGCGGCCCTTGCTGACATGTTCTCCAGCAAACATAAACAAATTTAAATACTTGCACGGTGGCTTTTGTCGTATCGTGTTGTCCTAAAAGGGATAGGCTAGGGATGCCCATGTCGATGCCTCCTATTGTTGACTCGTGAGAAAACCAGTTTCCCAGATGTGGATATGATGGGCCGTTTGTCCCGTTAGACATTGCGTAGCACCGGGAGTGTTTGATTTTGGTCAGGGAGTGTCCGGTGGCCGACGCAGCTGCCGCCTAATTGCCAAGGCGAAGGGTTACTTTTTCGGGAAGACACTCATTTGCATATATCTATGTATGTATGTATGTATGAACGTATGTGTGTGCATCGGACGCTGGGCTCTATCCCCTAACGTATCCTTAACAATGTACGGATGAGCGATCACAGTTGCATCTTCAAGTGCTTGTTCACAATGTATCTATGTCTTAGCTCTCTGCCCGGGCAAAAGGACTTGCGGCAAGAGAATTTTTATGATTTCTCTACAATAAATTCGACCCACAATTTAGCTCGAACGTTTTCTCCATCTCAGTCTCCTTCTTTGGCATTGGCATTGACTGCTGGAAAAATAAAATGTAGTTTTTTTCTGCGCGACTGTACTCGGTACATCATTAGCGATGACTTCTTTCTTCGTTCTCCCGGTCCGCCATTCTGCCCACGCCATTGCCCATGCTTTTTTTACTCCACCCAAGAAAAGTAAAACCCTCTCCCCACACCATCCACTGCCTTCGCATCCCAACCCATCCCATCCCATCCCACACAGACATTTCCATTTCCAGCGTCTTGCTGCTGATTTAAAAATTTAATGCCTCGCGGCTATTAATGGTGGAAAATGCTCGCGTAATAAAACAAAACGGCATTGAGGACCACGACAGGTCGGTGGTGAAGGTGTGAGGGGGAATGATGAGCGGCGGAGTGCGCAGGACGGTTTGACCGAACGAAAAGCGACAACAAGGGAGGCGAGAAAAATCAAAAGAAGAAATAAATATGGCGCGTGTTTTGCAAAATAAGAAATTTTAAATTCAAATATTGATGATGACGATGACGGCACACCGTGCCCGGGCGGGGGGACAGTGAGAGTAGAACGAGGCCAGGGATGGCTCGCCCAGCCCCAAAACACTTTCTCAGCATCAAAGTCCAGAGAGAAACGTTGGCGTTGGGCTGTGATGCGGGGGGGTAATGCCATTCCCATTCCCGTGCCCATTGCCTTTGCCGTTGCCGTTGCCTTATGCCTTTGCCGATGCCAATGCCGATTTTTCTTGGCTTCGTTGCTGTCCTGGTGCGAGGACTCTGAGTTTTACTTCATGCGATGCCAATTGCGCTATCTGGGCCTGATGCTGCCGTTTGGTGGTTGGTTTCCATCTTACTCGTATTTATTCAAATTCTTTTTTCTCCCTTTTTTATAAAAACACCAGCGCAATGGTCGCCTGGACGCGGACGGACTCTCCACCCCATCCCACACCGCTCCACCCTCTCCCCCTCATCCTCATCCACCTCCACATCCACATCCTCATCATCATCTTCCTTCCTCAGGCCAAGAAACAAAATTAGTAGCTGGAAATTTTGTATCGTCTTTTAAAAGAACGTAGAGGAAACAACGAAGCCGAAAGCCCGAGCTCAACAAAAGAGCTCGAAATATGAAAAAACCCTGCAATAAGACGCAATTAAGCGACAAACATATCTGGCTAAGAAGCACGATGGAATCAGACTTTAATGCCTAATGCCGTATCCGATCATAGAACACAATGGCCCAACTGAAAAACATTTAAAGTTCTCAAACTTGTTCAGTATTAAAAGAAGTTTCCATGTACTGCCCATCAAATTTGAATCTATCGAATTGGACTTTTAATTTTTTTTTTTTTATCATTTTCTGACATTATATCACAGACGTTTCTGTTGCTTTAAACTTTTACCATTAATCTGAATGGTTTTTGCATGTCTAACTCTAGTTTTGGTGCTATGAAGTGACAGGGATTTTCTCTGAAGAGGTTTTCAGCAAAAAAAGTTCAGCTAAATTGTAAACATAGTGAAGCTGCTTTGATACTGCATCTAATTAAAAAGAAAAGGACAATCTTAAACAAATCGTTCCTCTGCACCTACATATCTTAATAGCTGTGACTAGCTAAATAAAATGTGTCTGCTGACAATGAAGACTACCTTACCTTGTTAACTTTACTATAACCCAATCATGATCCGCAATATAAACAAGGATTTTTCCGTGAGAGATGGTATGAAATATCTAGGTTTGTTGTTAGTTTGTTGTTGTAAAAAGCAAAATTAAAAATAAATTTGCAATCAACTTTTGTATAGACAAAAAAATAGTTTCATTAATAGACGAAAATATATTTAAACTATGACATTTATATATGTGACCTATTTTATTTCAATGTTTTAGGTGAGCTTTGTTAAAAAAAAAAAAACATATTTTAGAATCGCAAGTTATGCTATCCTTTTTTCCGATTCAATTTTATTTAATTTTCTTGTACTGTGTACTGTTAACCTTTAATATGGGATTGCCACGAGTTGTTAAAATTTTATAGTTCGTATTAAGGCTGTGAATGACTAGACTCTTCATATCAAGAACAAAGTAAAATCACTTTTATACGGAATTGATTTCACACCACAAATATTTTAAGTTAAATATTATTAAGTTTTCATCTAAGCGTTTCTTTGTTTATAAAAAGTTTCCTCAATCATAAAATTTTGAAGGTCATGTCTGCTGCCCAGTATTAATGAAAAAAAAAGTTGATAACTCAAAAACAATTATTATTTGGATTCCAATCTTTCCGCATATTTTGGCCAACATTTTCTCCTTGTACATATATGTTAACTATATTTTAGGGATCTTTTTGGCCAAATCAAATTGATTATTTAAGCCAAACTAGAGTTGTTTATATTTCATTCGAGTCTAGGCTTTAAAAATTTGGTTTGAACAGTGATGAAAACTTGGATGGTGGTCTCCTGTTTGTCCTTTGAATAAAACCCTTTCAACGCAATTTTATATATATTTTTTTATGCTTTGGACCCCACCCCCAATCCATTGCCCAAACCCATTGCTTTGAGCAAACTCCTTCAATCGGACTGTGTCCCATTTTCCTTTCCTCCATCATCATCATCATCATCAGTCTCAGCCAGCTTCAACTACGCGTGCTCCCATCACCCTTTGGTTGTTTTTTTTTTTTGCAACTTTTAAGTACTTTTACGCGGGGAGAAAAATTTATTCAATAAACTTGGCTTGGCACTTGCAAAACAATAGCAATGAAAGCTCGCCGTGGGCTGCTGTATTTAAATACACATTTTCCCCAGTTCTTGCTCAATTGACGATTTTTTTGGGGATTTGTTAGTTTTGCACTTTTCGTTTTATTAGATGACAATATGGAAACGAAGTTGGAACAAAAGGTGGCCTGGCCGATGATATTCTCGGCTTGCATTTATTTTCAGGATCAGTCGTCAATTGTTTAAACTTATTATGCGAGACATCAACAAGAAATCAACAACAAACGCGTTAAATTTTGATTTAAATTTGTATCCTGACAATAGCCACGTGAACTGATCGCTGGTAAGCGATCTAATGTTATGAAACATTTTCAGTTCTCTAGAATTTGGTATTTGCTTATTAGACCCAATAATATATATAATACTTATGTACATAAGTGATACAAAATTAAAAACCGGAATTATTCGCCAACATAACGTAGTGCTGGAAGTCCTTCGAGATCAATTTGAATCAGTTCCACCACCCTTAACATTAATGCCTCTGATTGGTTGTTGCCAATGGACATTTTCTCTTCTTCCCCTCACTGGAATTTTAAGGATTCGAAAGGGGGAAATGAAAAAGCTCACTCCTTAAAATTCCAACCCTTAATGAGAGAACGTTAGGGAGCGAAAAGAGAAAATATCCTTTGCAGACATTTTACAGAGAAGAGAAATGCATTTCCCTTACTTAAAAAATTCCTTATTAACAAGAAGTAGTTAGGTTTATAAAATACTTTTTTGTACACTATCACAAATTCGTTAAAAAGAAAATCTTTTAATGTTAAATCATTTTGAACTCGTGAAAAGTTCAGCCCTCGAATGTAGGCAACAATTTCTAGTAATGGTGTCGCCATCTGTTGCCTGAATTGCAAACCATTTCGTGAGTAAGAATTGGCTCATTTTGAGTAACGGTTACTTTTTGGATGTCCCAAGGATGAACAGTAGAATATCTGACCGTAATTTAATTATTTTTCTTTTTTTAACAATGATATTTTTTATGGGTAGAATTTTTTAAGGATTATTTATATAAACTTGACTGATCAAAAATAAATTACTGATTACTACAAATCAGACTTTTGGCTTTTAAGACTGGTTTAAAATTGGGGATTTAGAGTAATTTTTTTTAACAAAACTTACTTAGTGCTTACTCTTTATTTGATCAATTGATACAATAAATTCAATCACAGAATTTAATATTTAATATTCAAATTAATATTGATGAGAAATCTATTATAGGCGAGAATTTATGTTAAGTTTCATTTTGATTGCCAAATTGATTTTGATATTTCTTGTCTATCAAAATAAGGAATATGATTATTTAACTTGAAACTGTATAAATATTTTTCATGAGAAAGGAGGAATTAATATAATAAAAAGTGGGGTCGTAATATATACAGTGGCGACAAAAAAATATGAGACCTTTGAAATAGTTGGGGTGTAAATCCGCCATTCGACGGAAAATTTAATTCACTTAGTTCAAGTGCAAGAAAATTAGAAAAAATGAGTGTCGTAAAATAATGCCATGTCGAGAGACCAATAAAGTACATACAAAATTAAATCTTTCAATAGTCTTCAAATTAGATTCTGGGACTTAATCGAAAATTTGTGTTTATGTTTATCTCATTTTTAATAGACCTAATAATGTTTCTTAAGTCCAAATATTTGGGCTTTTCATTAAAATTCAATTACAAAAAATCCGTCAAAACTATTTCCTTACTTATAAAAATCGCATAAAATCGGAATAAAAGGTAAAAAATTTCAATTTTTTTGCCGCCACTGTACATATGTAGTATTTTTGGTGCATAACTTCGTACAATTAGACATAGGCGACTTACTGTAACAAACTAATGCATAATGCTTATAAAATACCGCTAAATTGATGTTATATTCGCATCTTATTCTTTGGAGAACCAATTTGCGAGGTTTGAAATAAAAATACCGAATGTTCTTTAATGTTCCCTTTATTAAACCCTTAGTTGGTTTGTAGTAAAAGTATAAGATTTAGATCGATCAATCAAGGCTACCGATATTCTGTAAGTCTAGTTTTACACGATTGTTTTACTGGGTTAAATTATTAACTAAAGTCTTTCTTGACTAACAATTGAGCTGAATTGAAATTGTCAAAAATGCTGCCTTTTTAATTTTATTTGTTTCATTTTAAATACAAGTAATTTATTGGTCTTAGAGATGAATGAGAAATTAAAAATACTTTAACTCTACTAATAATACTTTCCTAAGAGTGAAAAAAAAGATTCCAAGTGAGACCCATTGCCGGTCTAAAATGATTTTTGTAAACTGCCTTAATGAAACTTACAAAGAACGCCCAAATAACAGCAGAAACCCGTCCCCCGCGCCCCCCTAAGGATACCTATATAAATGCATTTTCATCAAGCATCTTTCAACGGGCCTGCCCGCCCGACCTCACCGACCATTTTCTTCATCTCCCACACTCAGTTGCTCGCCCTCAAGCGGGGGGGAAAGCGTCTTCGTCACCCGCCATCTGCCATCTGCCAGCCGTCTCCCACTTCTCGTTAACCTCTCCGCATCTTGGCAAAGATGTGCGTTTGTTCATGGCGCTGGCATCTTGGTTGACTCGTTCCGTTCCTTGTCCTTTTTCTTCTGAATGGCCTAGGCACGCAGTCAGCGCGACTTCTAACGACCAATCAAAATGTCGAGGATTCCCTTCGACTTCGCAGCCTCCTTAGTCGCTGATGCTGTTGTTGTTGTTGTTGTTGTTGTCTCAGTTTGAGTTTGAGTTTGTGTGCATGTGTGTGTGCGTGTAGGGGTGAAGAATTTCATATACATGTACAGTATATACACACATATATGTACATGTATCTGTATGTATGCATGAAAACAACATAATGAGGAAAATCTCGCGAACTGTGGTTTGGTTTCGTTGCGTTGCCGTAAAGGACGAAAAGAAAATGGAAAGAACTTGTACATACACACACACACAGACACACACAGAATCATGTATGTATATTCGCTTGTATATACATATATACTGCGTGTATCTGTGTTGGCATTGGTAAATGCGTTTGTGTGTGTATCAGTCTAAGAAGAGCGGAAAGAAAGTTTTAGCAACATTTTTAAGACACTTTGGCCGCAGCCTGCGAGAGTTTTGAGAAAAAGCAGAGACAGAGCATTCTAGCTGCTGAGGCACAACTGTACCCGTTCCCTTTAATGTGAATGGCGGCCACGGCAGTAGCGACAGTACTTTCCATATACAAAAAGATGAACACGATTATTTATTTAATTAAAATAAGCCAACTAGGCTTTTCTTACACAAACTATAAAATAAAGGCACCACGTGTCCCGCCACCCCTCTGCATCCACAGAGACGTATGTATGTGCATACATGGTACATACATAAGAGCTAAAAATACCCTTACTTTCCCTTGGATTAACTGCCCCTCCCAGAAAGTAACTTAATAAAGCAAACTAAGGCAGAGTTAGATTAACTGATTTAACCATCCGAACTTTAAGCCATTTTTTGTGTAATCGAATGGTCCGATTGAAAATCTTTTGTGGTTTCAATAATAAAGACAATTTTTTTCGACTACAACTTAAAGCGATAAGAAAATTCTGTATTCTGGAAGTTAATTACGTTGACGATTAGAAAAACCGAGTCATGGAAGTTTAATATATATATTATGCATAGATTACGTATTCATTTCTATTCTATTTTCGATCTGGGGTCGCTCATTCTAAACATGATCTGAATTTTATTCGTTGTTGCTCTTGTATTCGAGATATTCGGGAAAATCGAATTTTCCAAATACCTCACCTTCAAATCGAAAAAAATTTTTTTCCAGAATAAGTTTTTTAAAATTTAAACTAGCATTATGGGATCAGCGAATTTTTATTTTTGAATTTTCCAAAAACTGATAACATTTAATTAGATTTATTCACATATTAGGCAGATTGATTATATTAAAAATTCCATTGACAAGAAATTGCACCTTTTCTTAATTCACAAGTGCTTAAGAAGAATACAATAGAATTTCGAAATATAATAATTAAATTTCTGGATAATGATTTTTATTGTTTACAGTTTGCACTTAAAACAAACGAACAAAATCATTTAGATAGAAAGCAGAAAATTAATGAACTCCGAAAGAGATGAAAAGATGTTCAGAATCAAAGCAATGCCAAATTAAGCACAATTGCTAAATCAATATTTAAACAGTTTACATTTTGTAAAGAAAATATTATTCGATTCGTCCTTGGAATCGACAACCAGAAAACAGAAATTGAAGAAATCTATTTGATTGTAATCAGGGGCTAACTGATACGAAATAGTTGAAGAAGCAAAACTAGCAAGACTAGTCTATGTAAAATAAAGAATTTCATAAAAGGTATAAGAAATATTAAGAAAACCAAGAAAAGAAAAGGAAGAAAGAAAAGAAAGGATTTATTCCAAGAATTTCTTATGAGTGACTTGGACAGCCATTGGGAAGTTTGTGTTTGCACTCATTTTTTCTCTCATTCCCATTTGGTTCAATATTCTTCAATAATAATTTCCTTCTCATCTTATGCTGTTTCGCCTTATTGCCCGTTTCTAAATTATTTGAAGAAGAAGCCTTAATGATTGGCCAAATAAACTCTTTCTTCTTCTGAAATTTCCTGTTCTTTATCTATATCGCCTTGATCTGTGGCCTGGTGTAATCTTCAATCGGCTGAGCGGGAATACAATGAATGGGATTCACAGAGGAGGAGACTCTCTTTGGCATCAAGCAGTTCTAGACACTGTAAGTAAATGGTTTAATTAGAATGAGTTTAACTTTAAACTATTCATTTCTTCACTTGCCTCGTTGTAAGCAATTACAATTACTCAAGAAGAGAAAACTGAGCTTTAGCAAGTACTTTCTAATAGTTCGGCTTCGATATTTATTTTTTAAGATTATTTTTAACTTGACACGTTCGACAGCGATAATGTCTCAGGGAGCTATGACTTAAATTTTCAAATAGTACATATTCTTTGCCTCCGGTCGAAGCCATGCATTGCGATAACGTTTAGGAGGAAAGCAATAAAAAAAATTTTCCTTATCTGTTCTGTGTATGTAAATATGCATATATACATATATTTATTTAATGCATGCAGCGTTTATTTGTAGGATGTATAGAATAAAATCCGTATACCCTGTATCTGCAGTCGCACTTTAGCGCCACTATTGGCAAAGTCTGTCAAATTCTGTGCGTTAATCAGATAATAAGTATACTTAAATATACAGGAGTACATACATATGTAGGTGGAAATTGGGTTTAAAACTTAATAGAAATTTTAAAGAAGTGCAACACTATGCGCTTTAGTTATTCACAGGGTAAGGTTAAGTCGGATCTTCTCATTTTCATTTTAATGCGAGTATGTAGAACTTCTTAATATTTTTGATCCACTTAATTTAAACAGAATCCACTAACGAGTCGATTTGGCCCCATCCGCTCCCGCACTTCGCTTCAGGCTATTTCCAAGACGAAACAAAAATTTGTAGAAACTTTATTTTGTACATATTTGATTTATGGAAAATTCTTATATATGTATTTATCATTGAACATTATTTATTATTAATTGTTTGACCTTAGGCTACATTAATTTATGTTTTGTTCTCATTAAACATTCTTGATAGCAGTCCACAAAAAACTAAAACGAATAGATTCGAAGCCTACTACTCAAATGGATCTAATATTTTTGGTTAAAGCGGAACTGAAAAATTTTAATTGCCATTATTCTTATTATTTCTTCTTAAAATTTGCCGATCTAACTGACTTAGTGCTTAATAAGTAATCGATTAGAAATTCAACTCTCAACCTGTGTCCATCATTAGGTTTTTCCTATTTTGGCCCAAAACTACATTAATTGTTCTAAGTGAAATTAAATTAAGTGGCCAAAAAGTAGACCTACAATACGTACAGAATGACTTTTTTCAATGCCCATAAGGATTTTTAAGAAATAGATCAAGGTCGTATTAAGGTTAGATTACGCATTCTTTGAAATTTAAGTCAAACTTTGCAATTTAGCCGGCTCGAGGTCAATCTTCAAAAAGAAAATTATTAAAAAGGCAACACAAAAAGATGAGCGGGTTCTCTCTATAGCTATTTCAAGAACCAGTTCTATCATAAGCAGACTTTGCTAAAGAACTCCAGGATTGAAACAGCCATACCATGTCTTCAACGCTAAAACTAGTTGGGAATTAGGAATATTATGTAAATATGTATATTAACTATTGCGAATTCGGACCTCGCCCACTCATGGTTAAACCTTATTGGATTTTTTATTCAAAAATACATATTAATCATAGGACTGAATCATAGAAGAACTTTTTACCTGTGATTATAATTTACCAGAGGTTTGTATACCTTTGCAAAAAAAAAAGAGAGAGCATAGAAACCATCGCCGATCATATAAAATATATACATATGTATATTCTTAATCAGCACGATGACACCTGTTCATATAGCCATGTCCGTCTGTCTCGATCAGCGCAAACCCCTCCCGGACCGTTAGAGCTGCAGAGCTGAATTTTTCCATGTGGGCTTCTATATTCCGCACGGGTTATACATATGAGTATCTCGAATTCAGCTTTCATGGGATTGATTGGTCGAAAACAGTGACTTTTATCAATAACTTCGAAACTTTTGATGCGATTGACCTAAAATTAAATTCTTTTCAGTATCATACATGTTAATTTATATACCAAATTTCATACAGATACGATCAAACAGCTATATGCGACCCCTTTGCTCCAACCAAAGATTATTGGTCGTTTTTTCGCGCAAATTAGACTTTTTAGATAAACCGTTTTTCCACTTTAACGCATGTGGCTAAAAAACATGTGTAGAAAAACTTAGAAGGGTGTTCGAACTTCGGCACGGCCTAAGTTAGCTACATATATATGATATATGTATGTACCTATCCCATTTTGTTCAAAATTGGCAGAGTCACAGATTATTATCATGATAATTGTATAATCTAGCTAAATGTAGATAAATGATATAGTCATCCGATGATAAATGTCGCTGGTAAAACGGTACGCGAAATATATAGGAACACATATATGAATCTAGTTCTCCGAATACGGAGCTTCAGGAAAATAGACGGATTTCACCATCAAGTTCCTCTACTTCATGTTATTGTAGACACGTCCTCTATTCGGAGGTTCACTCTGTGTCAAATATTTTTGTAAATTAATGTTAGGAAATATAATACCGAATTTTTTAAGAAAAGTCGATTGATGTCGGTTCTATAGGAGATCCGAGATATACAAAGCTTAAAGCGGTCTAGGAGGAGTTTGCGTTAAGGCACAGGGATAGACATGGCTATATGAATATATATCAATTATATGGCCAGATATGCTTTCTTGTTTGCAGCAATTTAATACCCTCGGAAAAACCTCAGGGTTGCGGGAATATATCTTTTAATTATAACCTTTATGTGCTTGGACTGTATACTATCAAAACAAATCAAGAAAATTAAAAAAAAAATTTAATCCAATTTATTGCAGTGCAATGGTAGGGCAAACTTTAACAAATGAAGGAATGGGTATACCATACACCAGTAAAACAAATATTTTAAATTTATAATAACCAATGCATTTCCGTATTTTAAAACAAAATTTGTTTGCATGCTTTTTACAAGCATATCTTAGTATTTCCCTCACTCAAGCATATGAGCACCCTAGCGCCCCCACCAGCCAACGACGAACTCCGGACATATGGAAAAACGTTTATATGCGTAACTTGGCTATTTTTAGTCCGATTTAATTTAATTTAATTCAAATGTGCTAAATTTGAAATCACAAGGTAGAAAATTACGGGAGATAATTGGGTTTTTTCAAATTACGGGGGCGGAAAGGGGCGTTGCAAAATCTTTACACTTTCTTTAGAATAGTGTTTAATGAAATCGGTTTTATATAATTTGCGGGGCCGTGGCAGAAATTTGAAATAAACTTGATCACTCTACATTCTACATACCAAATTTAGTGGCTCTAGCTCTTATAGTCTCCGAGATCTAGGTGTTCATACAGACGGACGGACGGATATATACCATTTCACCCTATGGGTGTATGGTATAAAATTGTAATCAAATTTGTTGCAGTGCAGTGGCAGGGCAATCCAATAAACATAATTTTGCCAATAAATTTAAACTTTTTAAATATCGTTAAATTTCGATAGGTTTCATTGATTTTCTAATCTTATAAGTACTTATTATAAACACGAAATAAATATACATTCTTGTACTATATGGCGTCGGAAATGCTTTCTTACCACCCGACCCCACAGGTTAAACACCAAAATGGGGACTAAAAAGGTCGTTATCCGGTACAATTTATATTGTTTTCAGTCTAATGTAGACCAGAATGAATTTTTGGTAAGGCGAATTCAACTGCCATAACTTTTCAATTAGGACATCGTAAGTTGACTTCTGAGCATCATTTGTTTTAATTTTTGGAAGATGACATCAAATTTCTTACCTATTTATCTTAATTTTTAAATATATTTATACCAAATTCCATATTTTGGACCTGTAAGATAGATCGGTGTTTATTTTACTTAAATGGTTTATTTTTCCATACAAAAGAAAGATTTGTTGGATTCGTGGATGTTGGTTTACATTGGCTGAACAGCCAAAGAGGTAATTTATTAGCTCTCACCCACAATCGGGGTGGGCGACCATCTTTTTGGAACCATTTTGTGTATTACTATAAATGTGAGGGTGGAAAACTTATGTTTTACTTTTGACGCAAGCCAACACATTTCTTGATGGCGCTTTGCTGAGCATTTTGGTTAAGCGGGGGGTTTCGCGATTAATAAATAAATACTTTGAAATAAATAGTAATAGTCTGCACTTAAGAGATATATTTTTAAACTTAATGCAAAAGAAGTTACTCTTTTTTTGGTGTTTCTATGGACTGTCCCATAACTTATCACATATATACACATATATAAATATATTTCTCTCATGATCTAAAACTACGTTTAATCAAATCTCTGTTTGCCGGATGGAGTTCGATTAATAAAAACGGCAGGTTTTTTCTTTTGCGTTTTAAAAGATTTTTCAGGGGAATATTTTGCCGCCGCCGGAGTTTTATGGGTATAATCGGATCGCTGTGGGTATGATTATACGTAAATTAAATATTTAGTCACTCATTCTTACCTATTTTAAATTGGTTTATAAGTCAAATTTTTACTCTCCCCTTACCCATCGCCATCTAAAAAATCGGATATTTGCGAATATAGTCATCGGAACATGATGAAATTCGGCATAGTCATTAAATTGTAAAGCAATCACGTCAAAAGTGAAGAAAATAATTGATAGTTCCTGTGAGAGCCATATGATATTTTCTTCCGATCTTTGTCAAATTTTGCACACTCATTATACCCTTGCAAAAATTTTGGTCAGAAGTGTGCAACGCATAGAACGAAGCATCTCCGACCATATAAAGTATATATATTCTTGATCATCATGACGAGACGAGTTCATATAGCCATGGAACGATCGGCCGAAAACAGTGACTTGTATCAATAACTTCGTTACTTTTCACACAATTGGCATAAAAATGAATATTTATCAGTTTAATATACCTTTTAATGACTGTGTCAATTTTTATTAAGATCGGGTCACTATATCACATAGCTCCCATAGGAACGATCGGTAAATAACTGTGACTCTTTTGTATTTTTTACCACAATTAAAGTTAAAGAAATTTGGTATGCATAAAGTTGTAAGGGTTTATATACTTCGGCCGAAGTTAGCCCCGGCTCTCTGGTTTTTAGATAAATCTGTCATTAAACTGTCAAATGTTATTTTTTTTAACAAATTTTTAAAAAATAATGAAGTTATTGAGGAATGTTTCTGTAGGGGCTATGTGATATAGTGGTCCGATCCGTCTGAGTCCGAGATATACAGCATATAAAAACCCATATGCAAAACTCCATCTTGCAAAACTCTTTTCAGGCATTTTATTTATGCTTCGGTTTATCTACATATGTGTAATTCTCAACTAGTTTTCGCGTTGAAATACTGATTTGGCGAATGCTGGGAAATGCTAATGGGCCCACAATATTACCTCAAATTTTGTTAAGTGTGCATACAATCGTTGAATAAGTTTAGTGTACTAATTAATGATTACATTAATTATATTAAATTGGTCCATTACCGGAAATTGATGGATCAGTTAGAGCTACCGGGTCTTTATAGTTATTCTTTATATGAAACTGAATCAAGCGAAAAAGGGTAAATCATTTTCATTCATTTTAGAAAAACAAACATTTTCAAATTTATCTTCTTGTCGGTGTATATATTAAATTATTGTCGTAATTGGCTTAAAATTCGATTCTATTCACATATTTACGAGTGGGGCAAAGATGATACAGCAAATTGGATAGCCCCAACTCCTATAGTCTCCGATATCGCGGACTTGGTGGTTGAAGATGGCATAAAATATATCCAAGCTAAAAGCTATTCATTTTGGATTTCATTCAAAACTTCAAAGTTATTGTACGGCACATAACTTTAATTATATTTTTATACTTTGATTAGTTTTTTGATTTCACTTATCCTTTACGAAATGGAAAAGAATCCTTTGATGGTATTTTCCATACACATGCATATGTACATATCTACATTTTGAAGAAGTTCTGTTAAAAGCATTAAGTTGTTTCTTTCAACTTTAAATTCTTGAAATAAAAATAAAACCGCCCTTTCGTAGCCGCTAAACTCACATATATATGTACATCCATCTTATGTATGTAGTTATATATTCATATACTTTTCTCTATATACACAGCACATTCATACAAGTTTATAGTCTGCGAAAAAGTGTTGTTGGGGCTGCGGAAGGACGAACGTGGGGAAAGCGGTGAAATTGTAGCGCGAATAAGTTTTGCTTTGGTTCCTGGCCCGATGTCGACGCCGACGAAGATATGCAAATGCAAAAGAGGTTGGGAATAGGTCTGGGGAGGAGGAGGCCTTGGTGGTGTGAGGGTGGTGGTGCACACATAGACAGCGACTCGTTTCTATTTGAAAACTCTTGTCTTGTAAAAAGGAAAATAGGAAAAACGCTGAAAATAATGTTCACCAATGGTGAGCCGACACCAGGACTACAGAGAGGCATGTTGCCATGTGCCTATTGGCTTCTTGGATACCTTACCCACTTCGCGCAGTCACGCCGCCATGCCGTTGTGGGAGTCTGCCAAGCCAAGCCAGAGTCAGACCCAACCCCATGGCACATCCGCGGCGTTGCCTACTTTGCCATGTGCTGAAAGAACCAATTCACTTTTCGCGCTTACAATTCTTCGCCAACTTACACATTTGAGGTCCTTACGCGTTGCTTGGTTATGGATTCAGTTTATGCTCGAGGGGTCCTCATGCTCCTGCCGCTTTCACTTGGGACGTGATGTTACAACCAGTTGCGAGGCATATCCTGGTTCCAGTCCAGTTTCTCTACTATTTTCTTGGCTTGCTGTGAAAACCATGAGAAAATAAGCGAGTTTAGATCAATTTTAAGAACATAAAAGTCGGGCCTATGGGAGGGGGTTAGCCGTAAACCAGTCAATCCACAAAATTTTCTCACAATTTTAAATACTTTTCTTGGGTGCAAAAAGACAATAAAACATCAAATCTACTGACCTCGGCCGTACGGCCGGCCAAAGAAGACCTTTCTCAGAGCGGACGCTTGACCAACCCTTCTTGCAGGCGCCTGTCTCGTCTTCAGTCGTGCACGGTGCACTAGCCGCCTCGGTCTTCTTTCGTTTTCCCAAATTCAATTGAAATCCTATTTAAATGTGTAAAATTTATTTCCGATATGGACTTGGATCATTCGTTTATTTCTAATTGAATTGAAACTGTTGAGAAATATGAAAGTTTCTGGAGCAGAACTTTAATTGGCCGAACAGTTACCGAACTGTTTGCATTTTTTGGGAGAAAAAGCCAGGGACAGTGCTAGAAGCTAGAGCCAGACTGACCAGGCCAAGGCCAAAAATGAAGGACAAGGTCAGTGGCAGTTGACGTGTTCCTGTTCATCAAAACAATGCAAACCAATTTGCAATAGTCGGATTCGAGACAGGAAGAGCATCGTTGGGATGTGGACAGTTGGGTGACGCTTGGACGCTCGGACGCTCGGAGAGTGCTGTGGAGAGCTTGCCTGCAGGTGGAGCCAGGCAATTACAGGGGTGGAGGGGAATCTGACGAATCTACTATAAAGTGATGCCGATGCGTTTAGAAACAACAAATGCCTAACTCTTCAGAGGGCCAGTCTGCTGGCCATGTCTCGTCTGAGGTCAAGCATTTGTATCTGTTATTTGGAAAATCCATGTCCCGATACCCTCATGGTAGTCGGTCACATCGCCGGGTGTTAGATGGGTGGAGGAGCATGCGCATGGAATCAACTGACCTGTACCTATGGTCACTCCTGAGTAGAGATAGAGAGAGAGACAGAGCGCGTTACTCTCTTGCTCCTGTCGAAGAGACTATTTTGTTTCTGTTTCTGTTTCCGTTCCCACTCACTAGCCTGGCCAAATCCCTATTGTTGTGACTGGACTTGTTACAATCGGCCAACGGTAAATCAATTGGCAACAAGTACTTCAATTTAATTTTGTCCTTTGCCCAAAATCAAACCCAAAAACCATGTGAGTTCACTTTTGGTAAAAGATGTTATATACTTCTATCGGTGAGCCCAATAGATAGATAGATAGAATTAATATTAGATATATCGTTGAATCGCCAAAGAATCTTTATAGCTTAGGTATTACGATTAAAAGAAAAAGATTCTAATTAAATTACCAGATTCTAGTCTCTTGAATTTTTTCGCAAATTTCTTCGGTCTTTTCAATCTTAATTTATATCCCCAATTCGGGGCGCAAAAGTTTTAAACTCCACCAAACCCCACCGCACCACCCAACCACCCGCTTGACAGCCACCCAACCACACCCACTTTGAGATTACTTTTGGCAGAATAATAACAGAGACCAAATTAATTAAGTTAATAAATAAAAAGCTTCCTTGCCTTCACGTTTACGAAAACTTTCTAAGAAAAGGCGTATCCGTGTCTCGTATCCTAAAGTGAACTTTTTCGCCAATGCGCTAGCGTGGGCGTGGCCTCAGTGCCGCTAGAAAAACTTCACCGATGTGCACACACACACTTACCATGCATAGATACACACACACACACATAGAAGTAGAGGTTGGCACATAAACAGGCACGGGGCAGGACGACACGGAATGGGACAGCGAAACGGGACTCGGGGCGGGGTTTTGGGACGTAAGTAAGGGTGAGTTTGAGTTTGAGTACGGAATACCATTGTCTTCGAGCTGCGCAGCAGATTGGTTAAAAAAAATAAGTAAACAGCCAAGAATTATTATTGTTTTAACTGAAATTAGGTAACCACGCCAGGAGTATCGAAAGGCAAAAAGTTGGCATTCGTCGATTTCATATCGAAGGCAAATTTTGTATTAGTTCAACAGGCTGCAGTTTTGTTGTGCCTGGTACCACTATGCGCTGCTCAGACGACGTATAATATATACAATATAAACCCACACACTCACGGCGTACTCATGCATCCTTCTATGTAGTGAGCATAAGCATATACTCTGCCATCTATGTATACATATTTAAGTACATATGTATATAAAACACCCTCATTATGCTAAGCAGCGCAGTCAGGACTCTTGGGGCGATTCTGAAGAAAGTAGTCAGAGTCAAAGCCACAGCCGAAAGATTTTGGCAGTAAAGTGCGGGGGCAAACCAAGCGGAGGAAAAGGCAAAGGCAAAGGCAGAGGCAAAGGCATCGGGATGGCGGCGACGGTTGCTGTTATTGGTGGTGGGTCCTGGTCTTGGGTTCTAGTCATAGTCCTGGCTGTGTGCTTTTGTTGTCGCGGAAAAAGTTAAGACGACGGCAAGAAAAGGCGGGAGAACTTATGTATATGCATGAGATTGTGTATCTGTGTGCACATGTACATATGTATGTATATGGAAAGTACATAAATATTTAACAGCCGGTTGCTCCACGCCCGGAGTATAGTCTACAAAATGTCATTATAGACATACACACATACATACATACATAGATGTTTATAGTACACATAATATATTGCAGGTACATAAAATCTATATCTATGGAAACGTGTCTTTCCTCATACCGGAAATATTCTGTGACAGTCGATAAAAAATTAGCTTGTTTTTTGAACGAATATACTTGTTTTTAAAGATATTATATTGCTTAAATCATTTTAAAATCTAACAATTACTTCCTATAAAATTCTTATCATTGCACATCGATGTAATCTTTTATAACTTAAGGCTACATTTTCCGAGATGCACATATTCCTATGGATGAATCTTAAAATTGTATTTCTTTCATAATGCCTTTGAAGGGCTTAAAAGACATTTTTTTTACTTTTAGCAAATATTAGAAATAAATGATTATTATTGGTCTTTTTCCATAACTAGCTAAGGAAAGTTTGATTGACTTTAATAGTTTATGTAAAGGTCAAAAATGTGCAGCGCATCTTCGCCCATATAAGCATAAATATGCCTTATTATTAAGGACTTGACAAAAAATCGCCCCTTAAAATATTATATATTATATATAAAATATTATATACCTTGGACTTATATTTTATACCTTTCAAAATGTCGAGAAGATTTCGGGAAGTCATTTCCGTCATTAACACTACATTCAGCCACACCGGACAACTATTTTCTTGAGCTATAATGGGACGATTGTAATTATATCCTTGTAGAGAGTATATAAAATTAGTCATAGCCATGTCCCCCACACCCTCAATTAGAAAGCTACTGGAATGAAACCGGTAGTTAAACTTTTAAACACCTAATTGAGATTGAATTTGACAATTCATTAGATCAGAATACTATAACAATTAGCTGACATAGAAACTAGTGATCAAGAAGCCCTACTTTATTAAGAGATATCGGTTAGAAATATTAAAAACAAGTCTTGGTAAGAAATTTCTCATTATCAGGAAAATGAAACTCCTTTGAAGAAATTTTAAGAAGGAATTACCGAATTAAAAAGGGTATATCAATGTTGATATCGGATGCAAAATTACCTTCTTTATCGTTTTAAAGTGATTTTGTTGGAACAACTATCTCTACATATCATTAAGATAATGGTGACCAGAAAAACTTTTTAGCAACTTATCCAGGAAATTATCAGATGCACATATGAGTAAAAATTTTGCCGAATTCGAATCGTAAGAATTGGAATATTTGACATATTTGTTCCTGAATGGGTGCCATTGCATAATTTTGAGTTTATAGACCTTTTGGACAGAAATTTGACTATCCAGATACCTTAAATATCCCAAAGAAGGGAATGAAAACCACCAAAAATTTGCTTGTTAATCTGGTCTTCTGGCAAGTTCATTTTTGCTGCTTTGACACGCCTCGGTGACAGACCTATGAACAATATAAATAATTTGTGTACCTTAATTTAAAAATTTGGGAAAAAGCAACGAATCGAAATATGAAACATTTTTATAGGTAAGATTGCCTGTGAATTGAGAATTGTGTGAACGCGAAATTAAGAAGAACGGAAGATCCCACGGCAAATACAAGCAACAGTGTCCGTTTTAAACATTTTAATGCATTACGTATACGACAGGAACACTTATGGTTTTATGTTGCCAGAAAATAATGAAACAAAACAGCTACTTTACGATAGTAAAAAAAATTTAGGAAACTTTATAAGTACTTCAAATAGTTATGAAATCATTGCATCAAACATCTAGTTGACTCGAACAAATTTTTTAAGGCTTTTAAAACAAACTTTTATGTGGGTTAACCGGTGTGACGGCCGTATTTTAGGTGTTTATATAGGTTTTTTGACGTCTCCTCGTGCTGATCAAGAGTATATATACGATTCCAGCGAACTTTGAGATCTGTAATCAAAATGAAAGAAGCATTCAAGTCTGTGTAACTACAGCTATGAGCTGAAATAGGATTGTTTAAAAATATTAAAATATTGAATTTTTTATATTACTTTGAAGAAAATGTCATAAAAAAAACCCACCTTTTGGTATCGAAATATCTTAAGTATCCACCCTAGCCCCTAAGGAGCTGAAAATTTCTTGGCGTGCGATCAAATCGTTTTTATAAAGAACGACTATTAATAAATTCTTTTAACCACATACAACCCCAATAGATTTGACATAAAAAACAATATTTTTTCGTTTGCTAAAGTATTTGAAAATTAAAATGCACTCAAATCATTAAAAATGAAACATGGGTGTTTATTTGATTTGTGAATTTCAATGAATCTCATTTGCAGAAACAGTTAATTTGTATTGAGACACAAAAATTCCTTTTGTTCTAACATTTTAGTGGTCAACATTCCTGGACCAGTTGGCCCAGATTCCTTTTTAAAATTAATTATTTTTTAAATGGAATGGAAATAGAGGACAGAGAATTTTTAAGCACAATAGAATGATTTAAATATAATTTTTTTCAATACTTTTATCGTTAAATCGGCTCAAAACTATACCGTTTTGCTTTATTTCACACTTATTATTTAAAAAAAAAAATTTTTTTCTTTATTTTGAATTCTTAGTCGAATCATAAAGTGTTAAAATAGTTTTTGGGCTCGAATTTGCGGATTTGTGTTTTTGCTCCACAATATACGATGACTTATGTACATTGAATACAATAATGATTTACAGACCTTGACAATAATATTCCATTAGAATCAGTCTCGATCTCCCAAAAATTGATTGATTTTTAAATATTTACTTGTATACACTCTATACACTTGAAAAAATATTACCAGTATTTTCAATTCTACAGCCATTTTAGCAGGTAGAGAAGATGCGACACGCGACGGCATTTTAATTTTGATTTAACTACCTCAAAACGTAATAAAAAACCAGAGGGCCAGGGCTTACTTCGAACGAGCCGATATTTGTATAGGTCCGATCCGGCAGAATCAGAGATATAGAAACTATGCAACAAAATTTCAACTCGGTACCTTTAACGGTCTTGGAGGAGTTTGCGCTGATCCAAACGGAGGATTGGACGGACAGACTTACAGACTTACAGACGGACATGGCTATATGAACTTGTCTCATGGTGCTGATCAAGAATATATACACTTTATATGTGGGAGATACTTTCTTCTATACGTTGCACATTTGTGACCAAAATTAATATACTCTTTTTTGCAAGGGTATAAAAAACTATTCAAACGAATCATTTTGACAATTTTATTTGTTAACAAAATCAATGGCAATAATTAAATTTTTATTTTATTTATTTCGTACATTTTTGACATTAATCTTTAAAAATCCAGATTTTTAGATCTCAAGCGCCATTTTGGCAATTTTCATTTTCAACGATTAATAAATAATTAGAAGGTGCCAAATGATTCAGGTACAATTTTTTTGGGAGGGCCAACTTCAGAGCTTTTTTTAAATTATTAAAATAAAAATAATAAGAAGAATTTATTGTCTGCCTAATCAAGAAGTTAAATAAAAATCATAAAAAATCTAAATATAGTTTTTATTTATTATTTTTTTTTTTTTGAATAATTAACACAATTTCAGAAAAAAAAATGATTCGGACAAGAAGTAAAACGTAGATAACTTTTATGGAACCTTTCAATCTATAAACACCTTTAAATTTTCTTTTATGTATATTATGCGACGGATATTATGGTAAAACCAGAGAGCCGGGGCTAACTTTGGCCGTGCCGAAGTTTATATACCCTTGCAACTTTATACATACCAAATTTCTTTAACTTTAATTGTAGTAAAAAATACAACAAGAGTCAATCCGAGATATACAACGCCTACATGCAAAATTTCACTCTGAAGCTCTTACGATCTAGGAGGAGTTTGCGTTGATCCAGACGGACGGACGCACGGACATGGCTATATGAACTCGTCGTGCTGATCAAGAATATATATACTTTATATGGTCGGAGATGCTTCGTTCTATGACCAAAATTAATATACCCCTTTTGCAAGGGTTAGAAAAGCTAGAAAATTGCGATATAAATCCATAACTTTTAATTAATTAATAATTATAAGTAATAAAAAAATTTTTGGTCGAATTTCGCTTGATAACAGACAGGAACATAATCGGAAACTTTAAGATCGAGAAAAAAAAAACTAAATGTGTGATGAAGAGAACTACAGTTTGGTTGAATAATTAACTAGTATCCTATCGTTCTATAGGGTGTGTTTATTTTAAAAAGCCCGCTCAGAATTTTCCATTGAATTTAACATAGCTCACAAATGATGCTGTTAAACATAACGTATCAGCTGTGCTTTCGAAACCTCTTAGCTTTATGTTGCATACTTTCCGGCGTCGAATTAAAAAAATGTGAACAAAATGAGTAATGTTAACTCAAAACGAGTAAAGCGACTCATAGCCAGTCTGGTTAATTTTGAATCCTTCTTAACATTAAATAATAATATTAAGCAAGTAGAATTGGGTTTCATCAGTCTATAGGTCAATTGAATTTAATAAAAAATAAATATATACGCTTAAACAATCACAATTAAGCAAGTATAATAATTAATGGTTCCTTTAATTATATTCATAAAAATTACTACTTATTTATGTACTTATTTATTGTATTACTTATATAGAATATTTTATTTTATTGAAAAAAAAAAATTATAAAAATTAGAAAATTATTTTAAAGTTTTACACATGTAATATTTGTAAAACGAAAATTTGGTTTACCTTTTTCAGTTGTCTGTCTCGATATGTAACCATGGCCATATAAATATTAAGTTTTTATAGACGAAAATAATTGCCTAAGATAAGTAAAAGTAGATATTCCTTGTGATTTATTTAATATATATGTAAGTATATAAATCTTAATTGTGGTAAGTTCAACAAAAATCCACAAATAAGGACTTGTTATATTTAATTTGATAAAGATAATTGTTATATGTAAGATTTTTACATCTTAATCAAAAATATTAATTAGTCTGCTCTTTATGGAACTGCCCCCCCTTTTTTTGCTTCTTTGCGGCTTAATCAAGTTTTGACTTGCTTAAATAAATAAATTTTATCAGATTGAAGTTGGCATTTTTTTAAAATACCTACTTTAAAACAAATGAATTCTGATAGTCTCTGAAAAAAGACCAAATCTTTTTTTCTCATGTCAGAGGACGAACTGAAAAATTACTTACTTGGGTATGTTCAATCTCTTCTTATATTCTAATGCTCCTTACAGCATGGTCTAGATGCAGCAACAAATTACAGATGGCTGGGAAAGTACTAAGTAATCACGAATTACCTCTTTAATTGTCTTTTTAAAAAAAAAAGCAAAATACGAATTCAACCTGGTTCCCATATAGTTCAGAGCTTCAGGAAAAAAATTCATTTGCAGCGCCCTTTTAGGAAAAAATCAAAGAGATGACTTGGGGCTATATTTTCTTATATTAGTTGGTTAGCGATCCTCAGTTGAATCTATAAATGGGAAAATAATTTGACCTACATTTTTCTATATCGCAACGGTCTTAAATTCATTAACCAAAAGATTTATAGTCTTAAGAGGTCTAGGAATTCTTTCTTAGCATTTTACATTAGTTTTAAACTACAATTATATCTATATATATAATAATAAGATGTTTTGCCGATTAAAGAAGGCTTTTGCTTACTCAATGATCTGTTTTCCTGTTTCACCTTTGAATTTGAAATACGAAAAAGTTTCTTAATTTGCTATAGATAACGAAATGCTTAAAGTTACACGTATCCCTTTGGATGGTATGCACTGCAATGGCATAATCGAAATCCACTGCCAGTTCACGCATTGATTCTCTTAAGACGGAGAGTGTTTTTAGTTGTGAAAAGTTGGCGAAACAATTCCAACACTTGTATCCCCCTGACAACCCGCCACTGTACACCCCACACAACCCCTTACAAGCGGGCACTCTCCTCACAACCAACACACCCACACACACAGCATGGAAAAATTGTGTGCGGGTGTAGTGGCTCTGCGTTCCCCACTTCAATGCAAAGAATAAATTTTAAATTAAAGAAAGTGGAAAGTGTTGGGGCTGGCGAAAAAACGGCGCGCAGAGGCAGCGCCAAAGCTCCTCTCTCGGATTTGGATTGGCCTGGCATGGTGTTCCTGGCATCAAGTTCAAGTAATACTGGCAGTAGCTCCGCCCAACAACTATTTCTGCCTTTCTTTGCTTTTGCGTTTTTCTTGCCGGCATTTTTTTGCGGCGCACCCCGGTCTTAACCCAAGTTTCCCTTGCATTTGGATTCCGGGTCCTTTTTTCGTCATATTTTTTCGTTCTTTCTTTCTCTTTTCTTTTTGTGTGTAGCTGGCATGTATAGTAGGTAGTTTTGTTATTTTTCTTTGCATGTATCGGCGAAGACGCCAGCTGTGTTGAGGGTGTCTGCAGGGGATTGGCAGTAGGTGGGTGATGGGATGGCGCGGTGGCTGCCAACTTCGCTAAGAAATCTGAACAAATTATAAAAAAGAAAAATGTCGTGCTGCTGGTACAGTTTAGATGGCATAATTTGCATACATGTTCTCTGAATTCCGTTTTATATCCGTTTTTATATGTATATATTTTTTATTATTAACAAATCGCTGCTCTCAAGGCGATGTACATCTACTCTTGGCGATTGTGGTCCAATTACAGTTAGAGAGCGAAACCTTGAGATGTGGAATGATGATGTGATTGATGAACGTGAATCTATATGTCACTGATTCTCTTCTGAGCTTCACTCATCGTATAAATTTAATAACTACAATAATTTCTGGCAATATAGAAATAAATTATATACCGCTTTAGTTAAGATTTATAGAAGCAGAACTAACAAAAGCATCACCTGGATTTTAAATCAAGGTGATTTTAAAATTATTTATTGTTCAACATTCAAATATATCGATTACTTTTTTGTAAGAAACTGCATAGCTTTAATCACATATACTGTTATAATACTATTTACCTCTTTATGATCCCAAGAAAATTTGATGTTTGTCCTTACTCTGAGAGTTTTCAAATAATTAAAATATCCTATTATAAAAAGAGTCTTTTTCCGTAGGTTTTGAAACACACAATGCAAATCAAACTTTATTTGGAATTCAGTTAATTTATTATTTTCATTGAGCAACGAAATAGTGAACGGTGTACAATTATTAATAATTAAAAAATACAATTGAAAACTGTGGTTTTGCTGGCTTATGTAATCATAAATCTTATGATTATATAAGATGTACAGAATTTTTATCATCAGCAGACGTTGCTAAAGATTTCAGGATTGGATTTGCCATACCATAATATTTTGAGCCCTAAAACAAAAATTCTAAAAAAAAAAGCGAAAAAGGAGTAGCAATGCTTGAAGCTGCAGATTTTAATAATTAACTAGCTTTAATTAACTAACCATCATGCCCAATTATGTGGGTTACATAGTGTATAATTTATTTAAAAAATAGATTTTTCCTTCTGTTTTTGGATTTTGTTAATATTAATAAATTAATTGAATTACTGAATGCTGAAAAATATCGAAATTCTTACACATATACACATTTCTATTATATAATATAATATTAATTTTATTGTCAGCTTCAAGAACTAAATGGTTTTTTCGTATTAACCTTACTATCTTCAAATATAAGTACAAATATACACATAATCGTTTATTATTTTTATTATTTCATCAAATTTTTTGGATTTTTGCACAGCAACTTATTTTTTGATTCAAATTTTTCAATAAAGATGGAAGAGGATTGGCAAGTTTATAGCTTGTTGTTTATATAGTGTAGTCTTCTAGTTGTATAAAATTGTGTTTTTTTTTTTCAATAAATAGTAATTTATTCTATTTTCCCCAGTAACATGACAGAATTCATAGTCAAGCTTGTTTTTCAATTTATTCAGTTTGTAAGTATAGAACAAACATAGGTTATCAGATTTCCGTGGACTCGGAATAACATTTATAACTTTTTACCGATAATTCACACTTGTATGTATTTATTGATTGATTAAAAGCAGTCCAATGGAACACCTTTCATTTAAATGTCAATACATATGTATATACATATGAACGACATTAAAAGGGGCGACAAAGAGCTCCACCCCCATAAATAGCCCCCGTATTTATGCAATCAATTACCATTGCAGATTTACAAATGAATTGCGTAAAAAAGGTAATTAATGGCATGATTTATATACATATGTACATTTTAATAGAAGTCTGTCAAAATGATTTCTACTCCGAAATTATTTGATTTCTACTTATTTGTTTTCTTTATTCAATTCCGATTAAATTAGGAACTATTCTTATTGTTGGGCAGTACAAAAGGTAAGCTTAACTTAGTCTATAAAGCTATATATAGGACCACCGAGACTGAAAAATTTCAATTGGACCAATTTGAAATACGCCCGAATTAATCAATTGCAAGTAATTCAATATTAAAGTGAAAAAAATTACATTCTTTTCTTCTGTCTTTAGTTTGGCCAAAGACAAGATGGCGGAATCCCCGCCTCCGCCCAGAACTCTGCCTGAAAGCTGGAAGGAAACATAAATACTTTAAACTGGTTTTACTTTTTTTCCCTTATTTTAATTTGATTTTTCTGTTTGTGTTTTTTGTTGGTTTTTTGTTTTCTGAATGCGGAATCGTGGTGAGGAACACGTACGAGACTGCTACGACACACACACATACATATTTACTCACTTATGTACTTGTGCATAAACATACACACACACACAGTCAGACAGACATACATACATACATAACATTATCCTTTATCTTATCCCCAAAGCTTGCGTTAATTTTTCAAAACTTGCTTTGCCTTTTTGTATTTTTGTGTGCCGTTGCCGTTGTCTTTGCCTTTGTCGTTGTCCCTTTCGCTCTCCTTGGCCTTAGCCGTCGCCTTCGCTGTCGCTGCCAACGCCAAGCCAAACGTCGCCAACCCCCACCACAGTTGCCTTCGCCTTCGCCTTCGCCCATTTTCCTTTTGGCATTTTGAAACTTAAGCCGCCACTTGAGTGGGTTGTGTTTCATTAAAAAACAGCACCAGCACGCGCACACGTACACACAGACATGCATACATACTTATACATAAATATATACATCTACATCTGTATATGTATGTATGTTTGTGTGTGTGTGTGTATATATAAATGTATGTACCACCTATACCTATATAGCTACACACACAACAGAATCCGGCAAGGAGCAAGAAGAACGACGAAGGAGAAAAAATCCAACGCTGGCGGAGAAGAAGAAAAGTTGCTCAAAAATTTTCTGCAAAAAATGTTATGCTATTTGGCGGTAACACAGGAGTGCGGTGGAAAGAGGGAGTGGCCAGGGTGGGGGATGTGGGTCGGGTCGGATACAAATGCCAGAATGTGCCCGTACGTGTATGTGAGTGTGTGCCTGACTGTATGTAAGCAGCCTTCGCCCGTCTTCTCTTCACCGTCTCCGTCTTCGTCCTTGTCTCCGTTTCCATCTTCATGCGCGAAAATGTGGTTTGGTTTTGTTGCCTTTCCTACTCTCGTATATGCATACCCAGTGGAAAATGGTTCCGGGAATAACCGAAAGGAAAAATCCCTTTTTCTACGGGCTACTACGGGTCAGAAGGTGTCCAAATGACTTATACGAAATTTCTTAACGGGAGATGAATTCGAGTTTTGCAAATCTTCAGAACATTTAAGCTGTGAATGCAGAGTCGCACTTGGAAAAACCGACAATCGGTCCGCAATTTCCACATGGCAATTCCAACTTTTAGGTCTGAATGTTAATATATGTATATCTGTATGAAAATATGTGCTTCTGTCGCATGTATGTACGTATGTACATACATACATACATACATATATAAGGATACTGTGCTTTTCTAGTTTTTCAGGTCCTTATGCCGTTTTATAAGAGTCCGCGAGTGTGGGCGTGGGTATAGATGCGTATGATGGGACAGGAACAGGCACAACGGGAGCAACAGCAATAGAAACCTGGGGGAGTAGTAGCTGAGAAGGTTTTTGCAAACCTACAACTACATACATACATCTCTCTGAACACCTAAAAGAGTATTCGTTCTTCGAAGAAAGTGAAATACAATTTTTTATCCTTTTTTTGATGCTAGTGACAACCCACCCAACGCAGCGGGGATACAAAGAAGAAGGTGACTGGCAAGGGAAACGAGAGCCAGCCCTCAGTGAAAGAAACTCATTATGCGTGTGCTGAAGTTGGATTTGGAGTTGGAGTTGGAGTGAGTGAGTGGGGTTCAGTTCCATTTATTCGACTGCGACTAGGGCTTCAGTAAAATTGAGAAAAATTAAGAAAAGTTTCAAGGAGTGTTCGTGTTTCTAATGTTTTTCACTTGGATTCAACTGTACCAGTTACAGCGATTGCCATGCATTGCGCAATATCTACAGAGAACCGGATATTTTCCGGCTCCAAAATTGTTAAAATCTGAAATGAATTGAGTAACATGCTTACGTGGAAGTGGAAAAGACCAATAATTACTCATAGTTGATCTAAGCAAAAAACAAACTTTTTTAAGAAGCTAACTTATTTAACCAAGTATCTTAACAGTCTATGACCATTAAGAATTGTTAAATTGTTATATGACCCTGAATAAATCCTGTTGTGCTTGGACGTTCAAGGACTCTATATTAATATTGACACAAACGGAATCAGAATCCATTATCAGAGACTCTGGAATGGAATGCAATCTGTTACATTCCAATTTGAGTATTCATTGATCAGTTTTCAAAATAACTCATCAGTTGCATTACACTAAAAACTATTAATCCGAAACATCGAAATAATTAAATATATTCTTAAGATATTAACTGTTTTTATACTAAAAATTTGTGGAGAACAAGAGAAGTTTTGTATGGATTCTCGAATTCTAGATTCAATATTGTCTTTTTGGATAATTCCCGTGCCAATTAAAATGGAATTATGGACATTCGACATTGATATTTCAACAAAACATTTACGTAAATGGATCACGAAGGCATGGGAATTAAGAATTTTTTTAACAATATTGAGCCGCAAAATAATTAAATATATAACCTCTGATACATGTGCTGGCTCAAAGTCAAACGATTTAACGCTGAGACCAGTTGAGAATTACAACAAAACAAAAAAAGAGCAAAAAATGTCGAAACTTAAACACATCTGGCAAATACTTTTTTAAATTTGATTTAACAATAAAAATACAGATAAATTTTACTTTTACCAAATTAAATTACAAATCTTGAATAAAATTCAGTTGTAAGTATTGTAGACAGTTTTCATGCTTGTAGTTATGACTTTTTTCCGACCTATTGGTCCCAGTAAAATGCATCAATTAGTACAAACTAATGTCCTTGTTTTTCAAAAAACTTGCATTATTATTTATATTGCATTTTCTCAAGATATATTCTGTGTTTAATATTAAACCTCTGAAGCCCAATTTGAGGACAACTAAGCTTATTATTCATTCTCTATTAGAGTCGAGGCACTTCTCCGTTGCCTTTTGATCCAACCGAGTGTCGGTCTTGGCTAGGAGCTTCCCAATCTGTCTTATTCATCTTGGTACCTAAAGAACTAGTACCACTGAGAGGAAAAAAATCAATACAAGGTCCCTTCCCCTACAGCCCTCACACTCACTCCCTCGCCTACCCTCGTACCCACACTCCTACCCACACTCATACTCTCGTACAGTTGCTAGTATATACACTTGTAGGATAGGATAAGCGAGCACACAAGCCCAAGCCATTCCACTACAAAGAGTAAATGAGCATTTTTGATTCTTCTTTCTTTTCCTTAGAAAAAAATGGCTTGATAGTGGTGGTAGTTGGTGGTTGAGTTGCGCTGCGTTACAAAAATGGCGGCGTTTTGTTGGAATCTGTGTGTGTGTGTGTATTCGGGGGTGCGCAGCGGGTGGCAACGGGGTAGTGGTAGGGGTAGCAGCTCACCGAAAATGAGGTATAAAACGCCAGTTTTTAAGTGCTCGAAACATCGTGGAGCAACCAACCCTTACCCTACTTCTACTTCTACATCTACTTCGCCTGGTTACACATTTTTTGAGAAAGCCACCAACACCAAGACCGTTCGCACAGTGGGCCAAGAGTGTGTGATAACAAAGACAATTTCGTGCCAGTCAGCAGGCGGAAAGTAAAGGGATTTTTGCTCTTGGCCTGCTCCACAATTCGTTAAATGCAAATCGACTTTGCAACACTGTGGGACGAAAACGACGTTCGGGACTCTTGATGGTTACTCCATAAAAATCCACCCTCTTATGTAGCATCAACTCTACCCCATTCTGCCCCACCTTCTAGGTATTCCTTCATTTGTTTCACATCTTTCTTTATACGACGATGACAAAAGAAAATTCGAGTCAGGTTTGGGATTGGGATTGGGATTGGCATTGGAATGGGGTATCGGGAACAAAACGTGGCAAAGAAAACCAACTAAAAGTTGCCAGGGTAATGGCCAAATGTATATGTATACATTTTTTCCCTTTTTATCTCACAGTCAGACATCAGTCTATGTTATACAATTTTTGTTTAATTATCTGATTAAATTACAATTCATTTATACTAAACTTGGCATAAAATATAATTTAAAAACAAAATATTCTAAGATTGCCCTTCGGGTCAACAAGAAGATATAATGGAATAAGAGATGTATTAAAATCAACAAATATTCTCCATTAATAGACAGTAGAATTTCTCGTTTTTATCCTCAGCCATTAGAAGAAGAGAACCAAAAATTGTAGTAAATTCGCTAAATATTAATAATACGAAACTAGGATAGAAGTAAACAAGGCTTCTCGATTTGTTTTTTACTAACATTTTTACCATAATATAGCCTTTTTTAGATGCAAAAGGATTTGAAAGGATGAGTGGGTACATAATTTAGAATTTCGCAGAGTACTAGCAGGAGTCTTTTGAGTGCAATATTTATGTATATATAGGTACTCAAGAGATAACTTTTATCCACACATTGCTTATCAACCAAATCGTTTAAAAATCCTACCAATTCGCCCTTATTTAAGCATATTTTAAAAATTAGCTATCTGTGCTCTCAAGTTGAAGGGTCAGGCAGATGTCCATCCAGTGTCCAGTCCGGTTTCGTGTTACACAAACAAATATTATGTAAATCACCCAAAAAGAAATTTATTCAAAATTGCAATAAAATCCACCAAACGAGCACATGACACTGGAAAGGGTTGCAAAGTTCGAATAAAATCTAATGAAAAGCCCCGAAAAAAAGGGCAGGAAGTTGAGAGAATATGTTTGACCACGCATAACGCCGGCTGCGATTTAGTGTCCGATTTTTGGCTCGGGTCCGAAACAATCCATTCTGTAACGGTCGAAAACGGGTTTCCGTTCCCAGCAGTGGGCTTACACCGAGCCGACCGGGAAACCAGTTCGTGTTGGTCACTTTGTAGGACGGTCAGTTTCTTAAAGGGACAAGAAATATCATTGCTTCTTACCATTACGAATCTTACTTATCCCCAGTTGATTTGGGACTTGCCAACATGTCAAGACGAATGCGAAAAACAAAAGAATTTCTGACCACCGGTCAACTGGCTTGACCACACCAAAGTATCAACCCCTTTTCATAAAGTGCCCTTCGAATGCGTTTGAAGAAAGCATCACGTGCTAGTGTGATTTGGTCCTTGCAGTGGATCAGAAGATTGAAAAGGGTACGTTCTTGTTTAATATTTAAAATATCTTAAGATCATGTTAAGTGGCGCTATTTATTGTTAGGTTTAGTTTAGAAATCAGGGTTCTTCTCTGATTATCACTGTCATTGTGAAGCAGGATATCAAACAGTATATCATACTTTAAATCTTAATAAAATCCGATATTCCAAATTTTGTACTTTTCCTTTTAAAAAATAAAGCGAGCGTACTCATTAAAAGAAAAAGAAAAACATATTTTCTGGATTAATCTACCAAGATCTCGGGGACTATAAAAGCTAGGACCACCAAATTTGGTATATAGACTCGTGTAGTATGTAAAGTGATCAAGTTAATTTAAAATTTTTGCCACGCCCACTTTCATCCCCGAAAATTAAATAAAACTGATTTTCTCGGAAACTAACAAAACTAATACCAACTAATTTTGTCGTAGATTTGCTTGGTATGCGTGCAGATTATGATTATTTTAAATTTTTGCCATGCCTACTTACGCCTCCATAAGTTAGAAAAAAATGTTTGCCTATCGAAATCAAATTCAGCAAACTCATTTGTCTTATTAATATCTAACAAATTTTATTAAAACATTGAAAATATACGTATCAACGGATTTTTCCTGGAAAAAGCCGTCCGTAAGGGCGAATGTGGCCGTAAGCAAGTGGTGGCGCTAGAGTGCTAGTGTGTGAGCGAGATAGCATATGCTGAGAGACATGTACATAAAACGAACTTAATTTGGTTTTTGAAATTTAACAAATTTTTTTACCTGGTGTACGGTGTACGGTGTTTCGAAGTCGACGATACTACTCACTAACTTCATTTATTAATTAAATACATTTTAAATATGATGGTTATAAATACTGAGTTAAGTTTATGGTCAACGACAACTAAATTCTAACTAGATTTAACTAAGGGGTTAAATCTAGTTAGAATTTTAAAAACAAACCACTCATTTTAATTTCATTTTTGTAATGTTCAATTGGGCGATTCTTCAGAAATAAAAAAATGTATTTATTTTTTAACATATTTTTCTATAAGTCCATTTTAAAATACTATAAAATTTAGTCAATATAAAAAAGTGATGCATTTATCCATAACGGATTTTGGTATAAATGCAAAGTTTAAGTAGTAAAAAATTGTTTTTTATCGTTTCTAATGAGATTATAAATACTCGGCTTATATTTAAGGAATGTAGGAAAAATGAAGAAGAACCCAATAGAAAGCAAAAATCTGGAAGTCAGATCCCAAGTTTAATGTGGTCTCAGATGCGCAAAACTATCTTCACCGAGTAATACTACTAGATTGATCTGAGGCAAATACTATGAACATTATTATAATCAATTATAATCATCTTAACTCATGTTTAGTTGTAGAAAAACGAAATTTTTTTTATTTTATGTTTGACGATAGTTTTTTTAATTCAATTTAAATGAAAACTACTTATATTTTTAAACGAAATAGGAATAAAATACCAAAGAAGATAATATTTTCAAATGTTTTAATCTCTTTCTGTGTTTCGAAGCCTTCAAGCTCCCCCTCTATCCCTTTCAATTTGGTACATACATTTTAGTACATTTGGTTAGAATACCCACACTTTTTCACCTATTTTTCGTAAAGCACTTAATTATATAGTGGTCCAATCCGGATGATTTTCATGTTTCATCTCTCCTAGGTTTTAAAATGATTAAATATCAAGTTTCATCCTAAAAGACGAACGGGCATGGCTATATCGACTCAGCTTCTCATGCTAATTAAACGTCTCCTCTCTGCTTTACAAACATCTGACCAATTTTACAATACCCTCTGCAAGGGTATACAAATATGGCATTCAAATATTTCTTCAGGTTTCTTGAGTTTCGGCGTGCGAGTTACATCGTCTTTTATACCATGCACTCATGGGGTGAAATGGTATATTAAATTCGCCAACTTGTGTGTAACAGGCAGAAGGAAGCTTGATGCCCTGCAGTATTATAGAAATGAAACACAATAATCAGTCCAAAAGCAATCTTCGTTGCAAGGAAAGCTAATATGCCAACTCTCGTTTACGATATCCCTAAAGTAGAATATAATCTTTTCTGACCTCATAGGAATAATATTCTTTATTAGCATTACAAACGACGAGTCGAGATTTCGGTGTCTATCCCGGGAATTCGAGAAATTTCTGTTGAATTTCATTTATTTTGTACATTAACATCTAGCAACTTATTAAATAACAGTATAATCGGACTGGATTTACCCCTACAAACACAGTATATTAGTTTTTATAGGAATTGTGCAACATATTAAAGGAATATAAACATGTCCGGCGGTCTATATGACGTCCAGTCGGACGCAGACTGCTCGTAAGCCCTCAGCTCCTACATCCTACATCTGCAGGACTTAAAAATTATCCTTATACAAATTATATGGCAAGTTCTACAATTAGAAAACTCATTCTCAATGATATGCAGTTTTATCATCAAGTAAAATAAAAAGAAATTTTAGTTCGTTAGTCCAATAATTCGTCGGGACTTAATAATAGTGATCAATATAAAAAAAATTATAAAATATGTAATTTTTTGGAAAATGTCTATTACACAGGGAAACGAAATAAAACTTTTTTTCTGCGTCAAGGATTGCATTTGAAAAAATGTGGAAAAAATCTTCTTCTTCATATCTCGTTGTAATTTTTACCATATCGTGGCAAAAAATTTATGTGAAATTTTTGTAAACGTTAAATTACACTAAAAATCGATTTGAGGCCCTTGCCATAAAATTTGCTGTTGACCTGTATATATATATATATATATAAATAAATAAATAATAATATACATTTATATTTCAGTATTCGTCGTGCACATGTCGTAAGAATAATTGAAAGATTAATTGCAAGAGGCATTCCGTGAGCGAAAGGAATTTTTAAACAAAAGTTCTTCCCAAACATGGAGATTTTATATTGGATGACAATTAGTATATTTTTAACTAATGTCTCTTGTAAATAGTAATATCTATCGTCAATTTGTTAATGTTTTACAAAACTTTTCAGTGGGCTTAAGACAATTTTGCAATATATTGTGTTATATAAAGATACGATTTACAAATTATAGTTATTTGTGAAGAAAATATACTTATATTTATATTGGATGCATCAGATTGGTCTTCCAAGTTGTTGAGACAACAAGTAGAAAATTCTGGTCTTATTTATGATTATGATTATGGTTGAAACAATTCCCATATTTTTTTTTGAGTTACTTCGCATTCCTGTTTAAAAAATAAATAATATGTTCAATTCTAATAATAAATACCACTAACAGATTTCAGTAGCTTAAAATTTGAAAATCTTTTTTAAATTTATTATAGTTTTACATATATAGTTTATAGTGGACATCTCTTACAATTAGGGTATTTATTAAGTAAAAGAAAGTGTATTTTTAACTAATACCAAATCGAAATTGTAAAAAAAAAAAACAACAGAAGTCACTGTTTTTCACCGATCGTTCCTTTTGGAAGTAATACGATATAGTCATTAATATTAATGACAGTTGCGTGAAAACTAACGAAGTTATTGATAAAAGTCAACGTTTTCAGCTGATCGTTCCTATAAGAGCTACATGATATAGTCGCCCGATCTTGATAAAACCTGGTACAGTCATTAATAGCTATGTTAAACTAAGAATCATAAACTTTTATGACAATAGCGTAAAAAGTAACGAAGTTATTGATAAAGTCACTGTTTTCGAACGATCGTTCCTATAAGAGCAATTGATAAAATTTGGCACAGTCGTTGATAAGTGTAATAAACTCACCAATATTAAATTTCACGATAGTAGCTCAGAAAATGACGAAGTTATTGAGAAAGGTCACTGTTCCAAACTTTGCCATTTGTATGGGAGCTGTACGATATAGTGGTCCGATCTGGCTGAATCCGAGATTTACAAACTGAGCAGTATATACACTACATACACCTACATGCAAAATTTCAACTGTTTAGCTCATACGGTTTAAGAGGAGTTCGCGTCGATCGAGACGGACGGGCATGGCTATATGAACTCGTCTCGTCATGCTGATCAAGAATATATATACTTTGTATGGTCGGAGATGCTTCGTTCTATGCATTGCCCACTTTTGACCAAAATTAATATACCCTATTTGCAAGGGTATAAAAAACCATTCGACTGTTGGACTCGTTCAAATACGTTTGGGTTTGTAAACATAAGACATTAGCCTCAGATGGGTAAATAAAAGATTTATCAAACTTTTTATTTATAAGAAATGTACAAGTTTTTGCACTACAAGATTCTACTCAATCTTAAAATTTGTAATATATATATTTTTAACCATCTGAATCAGGAGATTTATTCAGTTTTTAAAAGTAATACCTATTCTAAATGTTCTATTTGAAATAAGTGCCAAAGTGTGTCTATTGGAACACTCCAAACGTCAAAAGGTTGTCCAACGGTACTCATGTTTTAGCGGTACCGCTAACTGACCGCTAACAAATGGTCAGAGTTAACATTGTGATTAATTGAATTAGCTGTTGAAGCAAATGAAAATGATGTGTCTGCTGAGCCCTTGGGCTTCCCAACAGTTAATTGTAATTTTTTCCAATTTGCTCTCGTCAATGACAGTTAAACCTGTCGACCGTCATTCGGCGTGCAGTTTATAAGATAATTGCGGAGCAGATGTGTGTGTGTGTGTGTGTGTGTGTGCGGCTGCGGTTCGTCCTTATCCTTGGCAAAGGTCCCTTTTTTTGGGGGACGCAACACGTGTATGAAAAAAATCACCGCCAAAACCGTGCAAAAAAATGTGATAATGGATACAAAGTGTTCGACAAAAAAGGAGAAAAACGAATGCGATGAATAAAAAAATGGATGTCCCTGCTGAACGTTGGACGCAAAGGATGAGAAATGGTCTTTATCGCAATAACTGCCTGTTGATTCTTGTCTGCCAGGACCAGGGCCCAATTCAACCTGCAGATTTCAGGGTTTGAGAATTTTTTCCGTAACAGTATTTTCTCGGTTATTGTTTTTCATTCCGGCAATTTGATTTGTTATTGTTAACGTGTGTGTAGCCATTTATGTGCATATGTATTCATGGCTGGGGGATGCCTTTACAGGACTAAAATGGGAAAAGTGAGAAAACTAATTAAAAATCTTATCGATTAATATGAATAGTTCAATGCATAAAATCGGTCACTTGTGTCACCGAGTCATAGTTATTGCTTGCGCATTCCCATTCCCAAACTTGAAGTCCTTGCCGAAGCAGGGCTATACTAAGAGCAAGGAAGATGGCGCTTGCGCGTTGCTTCTCTTTCTCTGCTCTTAGTTTTTAACACTAGCATATATGTAGTATGTGCCTTCAACTCTGTTTATTACTTACTCCATATGTCTTGGTTCGGAATCTAGCTGTAGCTTTGGCATGCACATCGATATCCTTATGGGGGAGCATCAAAACGGACACCCGTCCCCTTGGCGATAGTCCAAGGACGAAGCCGGCAGCTGGCAGTAGCTGGTATCCTGCCAAAAAAAAAAACTTTAAATTAAAACTACATTTTCTCAAATTCCAAAATTGGTCGTAAAATCCTGCGTATGAAAGTGTGTGTGTGTGTTTGTGTGTGAGCAAAGTATGCCCCGTGTTGCAGGCAATACAATTTTCATTGAGCACCGAAAAGTATGCAATACATTTTTATTTGCTTGAAATTAAACCTACAGTGGTGGCAAAATAGTTGAGACAATGATTTCTGGAATTGGATTCAATTCAATAGTTAAAGAAAAGTGGTAAACTTGTTTATCTTATTATTAGTTTTAGTAAACGTACAAAAGCGCTTAAAATCGAAATTAATATCAACGAGCATTTGCCTGTAAAGTGAATTCTTTTTAAAATTTTATTTGTTTAATTGTTTTTTATTTCATATTTAATGCCAAGTCTTTCCTTTTTTTCATTTCCTTTCCAGTACCAGGCATTTAAAAAACAGGAGCCGAGGCATATTTAATTAAATGTCAAGGAAAAGGCGCAAACTTTGTACAATGCTTCCTGGTTGAATTTGCCTGTGTGACTGTCTTGGACCAGCGGAACTACCACAACCGTTCCTGCGCGATGTATAAGCCCAACAACAACAACTGATTTGGGACTCTGCTCGCTGTAGGGAACTCACAGATAAGGCCCTTGCACTTTATCTATAGCGACTTTCTGCCTCCTTCCTGCATCGTCGAAAGATTAAGATTTCATTTATGCAATTACAGGCCAATGAGGCGAGAATGGGCCAATTAATCGAACAAAACCATCAGCTAATCCTTCGAGGGCACCGCTCTTCTTCCCTTCCCTTACTTATTTCCCAATTGGCTGGTTGTGAGTGAAAAAATACTCGTTCAATGTCAGTGGCATGGTCCTGGGTATTTGGAGGGCTGTGGAAATGGGAATGGGAATGGGTACAAGGCCTTGTCTTCATTTTTTAACCAACTCTCGTTTTTTCACACTTGCGAATTTGGGCGGAAGCTGAAGCAACAGGAGAGCCATTCACACTGATGACCACTTACCGTTGGCGTTGCCGTTGCCATTGCCGTTGTCCGTTTCGCTGGTCCTGGTCGTGGTCCTGGTTGATGACCCCATCCTCATGCCAAACCTCAGATGAATTCGCTTTGCCCGCATGTTAATTAACATGACTTTGCGGTCAAGTACCGTAGCCCCCGCGTTACGTAGGCCGTTCCCATACACAATATTTGTCCAACAACATAATGTGTTTGTTTAAATGCCAAAGGCCCCCGACCCAAACTCAAACTCGGACTCTGACTCGGACTCGGATACTGGACGACCAGTGGCTGTTGACTGTGGCTGTGCAATACGAAAACGAAAATGAAAACAATTTAAAAGGCGGCAAATCGCGGCAATTACGTGTCCTGATCCCCTGAGAATTTTCGCGTCAATTTTTTTACACAGGCTCTTAGCGTTATTTCCCTTTTTTTCCAAGTTTTCTTTTTCTCCTTTTTCTGCGTTGAGTGCTCACATTTTTTTGCGCTTTATTTTTGCATTTTTTTGCGTAAGGTTTTTATTCTGTTGTTGCTGTTTGTTTGCACAATTCAAAGGTAAATCGGATTTCATTGGGCCCGTCCCGGTCCCAAGTTTTGTTGGACCACTGGTTGCACTGTGTCTGGGGCGCTATCAAAAGTAAATTAATTGCTTTGCGGCTTTACGACTTTTTAAATCAATTTGCCACTAAAATCCAAAAAAATAACATTTGACTAAACGACATAGGGCAAAGGATTCCTCCTTACATTGTACCCTCATAAATACAGTTTGTGTCATACATACATATGTCGTTCCAATAGAGAAATGTACCTGAGAATGGATCTCTGGCTTGCTAGTAAGTTATTCTTCAACTTTAATAACTATTTGTTTTTGTTTCAATATACCAGTACGTGGATTTAAAAAACGGGGACACAAAAAAAATTTACCCCGTCTTAAATCTAAAATAAAATAAAATAGCGAAAAATAATTGTTGGATTTTATTTTAGTTAGCCAAAAATTCTTCTATGGACTTAAAGCTCCACTGGTTAAGTTAAGAGGGTAATAGTTTAGAAAATATAGTTTTATGTATTGTTCTTTAAAAGAAATAAAAAAATGTTATATGTATATTTTTGTTTGCAATTTTTATTATTATTTATTCTATTTCTACTTATACATAAATGAAATTACTTTTGTTAAACCTGAAATTCGTTAGCTTAACCAAAAGCTGTTCTCGCTTAATATAACGAAGTAAATTAAAATTCATTAAATTTTTGAAATGCAACTCTGAAACCTCTCAAAATGGGCAATTTTTGAATGGCATGGATCTGTTGAGAGTCAAAGTACTTACTTACTGGTCAATCTCTTGTTGTCTGAAATCCTGCAAAGTGCCAGGGGATTTTTTCTCTTTCGGACAATCGTTCTCTTCGTCCTCCCTCTTATTGCGGCTCTCGCAAATGTTTCTGTGAGAGTACATTAAAATGTGTCCAAAAGAAATTGAGTAAAGGTGTTGGATATGGGGTAATTGGTAGATGAGGAGCGATGGGTAAAAGTGGGGCGATTGGTAAGAAGTGGGCAACTAATGTGGTAATGGTCGTACATCTGGCAAGAGAAAGCAGTTTATAATGTTGTCTAGTGCGGTGCATTTAGTAAATTTTTCCCACCAAGTTTACCTAAAACTTCAAAATTTGTTCAAACATTTTTTATCATTCAATTTGATTGTCTTAATTAGCCAGTTTGATAATAATTGCTTACCATTAATGCCAATGGTCCATATAGTTAATATTTAAAAATTGTTATACTAATTAAAGATACTACGTCTGACTAAATCCAGTCCCCATTGAATCTACCTTTCAAGAACTTCCAAACTGAAATAAAAATTATTTTATTATCAAACAAAATCTGTTTATAATTGGGGTAATATTAATGTCCCTGTATTAATAGTTGATTGACACTTCTGCTCTTGAAATAGTTAACCAGCTTAGACAAGTTCTGAATATTTCTGCTGAATTTAAAATACATGAAATTTAATCGAGATGCTTTTTATTTGTTCCCTTTTGCAATGTTGTCATAAATTTATATGTTATATTATATGGATTTACTTCATCATGACAACGGAAATCTCAAATTGTTGAGAAAAAAAGTTTTTTGCGAAAATTACTGAAATTAATTTAATTAATTTCATTCGTTTTGTAATTTTCTTAAAATATTCTTCTAAAAATTAACAAATGTTACACTGAGTATCCAATCAACTGTAAGTACTTACAACTATATGATGTATTAAATGTAAACAAGTACCTATGTAGATATAAACAAAATGAAAAAAAAAACAAATATTTTCCTCCCCTTTCGATGAAAAAATGCTTGTTTCCAGTTACCGTGAATCATTTTTCTCTGGATGACCAATGTTGTCCTCTGTAGGGTGTGTTTCACGTTAATAGCCACCACTGCACCATTGGGGTTGCCACAACTGAATTGGTAGAGAAACGACCGAAAATCAACTACATCAATTTAACTTATAATCGAACAAACAAAGGTGCTGGCCATATCATATGCTCCTGGACAAAATGTCGGTGGATGGGGTCGAAGTCGAAGTGGAAATGAAATGACAATATATATCTAGCCGTGTATCTCTAAATCGAACGTTTGGACAAGGTAAGTATTAAAAACTAACTAAACTAAATGGACTAAGAAAAATAAAATACCTAATTCCTTTTAACCATCAAACCATCATATATGAATCGCTGTATTTGATAGGCCATGGTGGATTTGGTTAATCAATATTACCACTTGTTTAGACACCTTTGCTAACTTTAATACGTCACATTCAATGCTTAAATCGTACCGCATGTTTCTTTTTGAGAATTATTTGTATTTGTTATGTAGAAATTTTGCCGACTTTAAACCTCTATAGCCACTCTCCCACCGAAAGAGATCGGTCCATGTGAATTTTGGATACCACTCTGGGCCATCCAAATACATATATCTATGTATATCTATATTTATCTATTTGTCTTTAATGTTTGTCTTTGGGGGGTGAGTGTTGCGGTCATTACTTCTTGGCACACCTTCATGGCCGATTCACAGTTGGAAAAGTTTTGATTACTTTTTATTTGCTTATTTTTATAAAAATATTATTTATTACGAATTTTGATGCCCAGCAAGAAAAAAAAAACTTCAAATGAAATATAACGCAAAAAGTGCGCGCAAAAAAGGGTTTGGACTATTTGGGATTGTGTTGTGAGTTGGGCGAGAGGTAGGAGTTGGGGTTTGGGGTTGGGGATGCGGTTGGGCGTGGGATTCTGGAGTTGGTGGTTGGTTTCGCAGAGTGTTGGTATGCAGCTTCAGAAAAGAGATTCGTATTGTCATGAAGTAACTGATTTAAGAAAAATAAAAAGAAAAAAGAGACCAATCCTTCTTGCTGCAACTTTTAAAATGAAAATTCAAAGTTTGCCGGAAACGAAAGGATGCCCTTTTACATTAGTATGCTTGTATGAATAAAGCCTGTCTCGGGGTTTTTATTTTCCTCTACACCTTCTTCCTCCCCTGAGCAGGAGCGAATTTCGCTAGGTAGACAATAAAAGACCATTCCAACTCCATTGGACTAGTGTCAGTCGCGACGGGCGTTTGTCCCATTGACATTTTGAGGAAAAGTCAATCGGACGACAACCAAGCCGGTCCAGGTCGTTTTTATGCTACACTGCACATTGAAATATAAACTTGTAATTATTCTTATCATGTGCGTGTGTGTGTGAGTGTGTTTTCGCTGAAAAGTGCGTGAAAGGGTTACAGTTAATAATAACAAAAAAGAGAAAAATGTTTCAAAAAATACACACTCACTTCCATCGCAATCCTGTATGAGGAAAAGGGTTTCGTTCGGTTTTGCATTATAATTTATATTATTATTTCTATTAAGTTACCCAAAAAAAAAAAGAGAAAAGAAATGATAGTTAAGTGGCGGGATCGCCCATTCACAGTCGCTATGTCGTTGTTTTTCCTTTTTTTCCTTTGACTCGTTGCCCTTCCACTCACATAATATAGCTAAGGGAACTACTACTATATTTACGAGTTATGGTTATGGTTTTTATACCACTTTGCGGTTTGCTTTTCGTTCCAACTTTGAGATGATGGCACACACGCACAATCGTGGTAATCGTGGTGGGACATTTACCTTTGTCTATCCCCTGCCCTGGTCCTTTTTCTTTCTCATCCTCATCCTGAGTTTTTTTTTTGCCTAAAATGAGCCGAAGCAAACAGCAAATAGTTCTAGTTTTCAAGTGTGCATATTAAGCACACGGGAATGGGAATGGGAATGGGAATGGGATGACAGGAAGAAGGGAAGGAGTTGAGTGGCTGAGCTGGGCACTTGCCCAGGACTTTACATTCTTACAATATTATTCCCCCCGCCCATCCTCATTCCCATGCCACTGTTTGCCTCTGCTTTTGCGGCAGTTATTGTTGCGCACTTCTTCACCCACTCCATATTTCGGCCACTGCGCCACTTTTCGGACAATTAAACAAGCTGGTGAAGATAAAATAAGGCAAAGAAAAAGAAAACGAAAAAGAAAAATAAAAAGGCAAATGAAAAAAGAAAAGAAAAAGAAACAGAAACAACAAACCAACCAGCCTTCCACCCACCCATCGACTCTGCACTTGCAGTTCAGTCTCGACGGCTTCGCCAAGCCCTTACTGGGAGTACTTTCAATTATCAAGTGTGGAAATGGAAGTGATTCGAACAGAGAAGTAACTCGCCACTTGGCGAAACCATCATGCTGCCCATCACTTATTGTAGAGGACAAAACAATGGGGGATGCGAAAGTGGGACGCCTTCCTTTTCTCCGGACTCCGTTCCGTTGCCGTTGCCGTTGCCATTGCCATTGCCGCGTCCCCCCGCACAAGCTTTCCCTTTTTTTCACATCGAGTTCTGTTGATTTTTCTGCTTTTCGGCAAAATTAAATTTTAAATTGTTTTGAGCACTGAGCACTGGCAACTGGGCGAGTCCGGTTTCGGATGCTCCCCACAATATTCCCCTCCACCTCCACCTCCATCTCCATCTCTTACAATTCCAATTTCTGTCTGTACTGGCAAGCAGCACCTTCTTAGGCCTGCCTGCTCCTGGACTGGGCAAAGGGCTGGTCCTCCCTTCAATTACATTTTATTCGCGCGGCATCTTCGTTTCGCCTCTGTCCTAGCTCAAAGGAGTGAAGTGGAGGAGAGTAGAGTAGAGTCGAGTCGAGTCGAGTCGAGCGTGGCCATTGCCATTGCCATCGCCATCGCCATCCATCAACGCTTGTTGTTGTTGCCATTGCGGAAGGAAGTGCGCCATGCCAACATCTATTCACCAGCTGAAAGAAAAAACCAAAAGCGAGAGACAGAAAAAAGGAAAAAAATGAGTTACAAAAAAAGGGCAACTACTACTAACGATGACTTGGGTTTGGTGAGCTGGGGTGGTTCTGCGGTGCGGTGTGGTGCACTGAATAGGGCTGCTTCACCCACATCTACATCTACATCTACATCCATGTCCATGTCCACTCCCACACTGGCACGCTGGCAAACAAAATGGCAGTATTTCCACTTCGTCCTCCCACTTCTTCCGGTGTTTTCTTTTTACGATTTTCTTGTTCTTCTTCGTACTCGGAGCAGGTCGAACAGAATACGCCCTGCCTATCCCTCCTACGTGCTCCTGCCCCATATAAAGAACAACTGCTGCTAGGATTTCGAGGATTTCTTTGCTGTTTTGCGACAAATGATTGATTATTTTTACCCAACAAATGGAAAAAAATGGGGAAAAGAAAACAATACACAACATCCTGATACTCAACAAAAAATAAAAAATCTGAGAAGCAAAAAATATAATAAGTTTGCAGCACACAATTGTTAAGAGATTCCATCAATAAGTGTCAAGCCAAGTATTCCTTTCAAATTACATTTATAATTCCAAATATTCTGCAATAAAATTTTTCTATTATACATCTTTGGAATGGGTTACCAAATTTCCATCTTACTTTCCATCATATTCACATAACAAATAGATTCCATTTCATAATGGTATTATGTAATTTGATTATTTTTCCAGCATTTCACTAGACATGAGGGAAAGTCACATTGAGCTCTGTCAGAGGTCCATTTCACATTTTAGTTGAAAAAATTAAGTCTAGCATTAATATGAAATGAGTATATAAAAATATAAAAAATATGAGTATGGATTAAAAATCCACCTGCCTTCACTTTAATAATCGGAATGGCAAAAACATAATTTCTATTTATTTGTATTGATATACAAAAACCCTGTCGCCATGCAGTCGCCATTTGTCCTTTATATGCCTCTTTTTATTTGTGTCCAATTAAACAAAATGATATAATGACAGTTATCTGTTATCTGGACATATAAATTTATAATTATATAACTAGAACACGATTTATGTATTAAGTTTAAATTAAGAAAATGAGGGACAGTGAACGTAAAACTATTTATATTTTTATTTTTTTTTTGAAATCCAAGCAAATCTATTTACTATTTAACGTGAATGTATTTGGATAGTCTAAGTCACTCATTGACTAACCAAATGAGCTTTGCGATTCCCGTTTGAATATCAGTATAAGACTTAAAAGGGATCGAAACTATTTGCAACGAAAAAAAATTTTGTGGAGACCAACAACAACGGGTGCTGGCCAATTATAGGGCACTTATGGTTTTAAAACTATTTAGAAAAATGATTTTAAAAAGCCTCTTTAAAAAAGGGTGACAAAAAATCGACATATAAACTTGACTAAAATCATGGACTCTATGCAAAAAATAGTTAGTACAATCGAAAATATCAAAAAATACCCCAATAGATGGACATGGTTAGATTGACTTGGTCGTGATGCTGATTAGGAATATATGTATGTAAGGACACACATTTTGGCGACTAAGTCTAATTGTGATATAGAATGCGAACGTTGGCGAGACGTATTGTAATTCGTTTATCTTAAGACATACTTACTTTGGAAGTTATTAATTAAATTGAACATCCTCAGTAGGTGTACGATTTGTACTGTGACAATCACTGACAAGCAACTACTATTACGATATTGAAAATAATCTGGGTCTATATAAGAAATTAGTTGGGCGAAATATAATTAATTCTAATGCTGGTGGTTTGTGGCCGAGAAATGCAAAAATCAAACACTCATTTTTGATTTTACTAGCTGAAAAAACCTGAGAGTGAGTAAGAAGCAACTTGCTGATATCCTTTTTCACAAATTTAAGACGATGTTTCATATTTCAGTGACTATAGCAGTTGCTCATCATTTAATTCATTTGCAGGCTAGACTCCTTTTGCTTTGTGTGTCTATAAATGATCTATGAAACTTAACTTGCGATTTGTATTTTAGTTTTTTTGTAAGATTTCATCAAACTCCAAAGATTATGAGGAGATCCTTACGTTTTCAGTCCACACACCAAAGGATATGTAGTACCCAAAACAAAGGATTTTTTAGGGATTATATTCTTGAAAACCGCCGAGGTCACCATCTAAAGAAAGAAAGACTGTTGGGTAAGGAAACGACTGGGATCTTCTAGAAACGGTTTTGAGAGACAACAAGGATCTCGAACAATTAAAAAGCACAAACAGGCATTTTCCCAAGTGAGGTGAGCACTCTACTGCTGGGGTTCGGGTGCGAATATGCAAATGAGATAACGGCTAGCTGACAAGGGGATGGACAGTCGCAGATGGATAGTCAGTCAGCGCAGTCGCAGTCGCAGCCGGCATCAAACAAATCAGAATCATTGTCCAACCCTTTCCTTGGCTCTCCGGTGTCGGTGCTGGGCCTCTCTTTAGGGTCGGCCTACCTGTCCAAATGTTTGATTTCTATTTGAGCGGTAGCGGCTGTCGTTGTCCTTTTTTACGCATAAATTAAAGCAACATCAGCATCACCAGGCCGGGCAGGACAGCGATCGGTGGTCCCGTTAGCCACTGGAGCTGAGCGAGACCAAGCTGGACCGGTCCCGTTGCTGTTGCCGTTGCCGTTGCCCGTCTGACACGTCTGACACCATCTGGCGAGGACAGAGCCACGGCCTGCGTTGAAATTTGAATAGCTCATCTACAGTTATACAATAATAAATGATTTGGGGCATTTTTTGACCCCTTTAGCTTTCTCGGGTTAGGGTTGACCATGGCAGAACCAGGACCAGGGGTTGCTGATAATATTGCAGTTGTTGTTTGCGTCGACGAGCAGGGGATAAATGGGATGGGTTATATCGACTTATCCACATTAGAGTCGCCTGCGCTTGCGCTTTTCAACTGGGAAATCTCTTTTCGGCCGTCGGTCTACCTTGGCACATGGCATTCAAATAATTTCAGTTTATGGCTCGGCTTCTTTCAGTGAAGGACACAAGCAGCAAATGATTTCTACTCAACGAACTATTCGCCTGTTTATTTTCTATGTGTGTCAGGGATGGAAATTTAGTCGTATGAAGTTTAACAGATTCACTAGAAACTAGTAATTGGCAGTTGCTCCTTTATTCCGATCTGAGTCAATATGTTTATTATTTACTATAAGAAACTATAAGAGTTTTAAGGAATTTTGGATACTGAACAAATAACTAATAAAGTCATAATTATCATAATTTCATTAAATCATTGTTTTGTTTTAAAATTACATACACTCAAACATAATGATTATAATTAAATTTTAAAGAATTAGTTGAATCCTATGCATCTAACAAATTGTTTGTTAGTAATGTGTGCAAACAAGAGCTGTTTTTCTTAAATAAAATATTCTTAAATTTGTTAAAAATGTAAAAAAAAAGAATTGTAACTTTCTATAGTATACTTTTGGGTACCTATTTTCCAACCCCAAATCCCCTAATTTCACAAAATCTGGACGTGATGGTCAAAAACCGAGTATGCAGTCAGAATCAGCGTACCCAAATTAGTTAATCACACCTCTCAAATTAACGTCACCAAAAATCATGTCGGCCTGTGTTATCATTAAAGAAAAGGTACATACTGAAGATATATGACTTAGAAATATATACATTGTACATACATAAATATGTCTCCAAAACTTAAAAAATAAACATTCTTCCAGGGGTATTCTCATTTTCTTGTCGATCATTTATTAAGAAAGTTTTATGTTTTTTATACCCTTGCAAAAAGTGTATATTAATTAAAGGAATCTTCTCCGACCACATAATATATATATGTTCTTGATCAGCCATGTCCGCCTGTCTATATTTCTGTTCTCCTGCCCATCCGTCTGGATCATTTAGCTTTTTATGCTATTATCACCAATAAACACACATAATTTATACATGCTGCCAAATAGACTCGCAAGGGTATCCAACCTTCGCTATGACTGATGTTAGCCCCGTCCCTCTGATGCTATCGATTTCCCTTCCCTAATAAATGGGTTATTGGTGAAAAATTGTTTCCCAAAAAGACATGTCTGCTTAGTGTAGAGTTTTTCTACAAAAAATAAAATTAATATTTCTTTTAAGGAAAAATGTTAAAAATTAAAAAAAAAAAAAAGTATTTATTAGGACCCTGAAACAAATAGTTGTCAAGACGACAAAATAAAAACGAATACTATAATCATTAAGGATTTTGTAAACAAAATTATTTAAATTAACTTGATATAATATTTGTTTTTTTGGATCCAGTGAAGTCATACACATATTGTCATTCCAATTCCTCGTATTTTTATTAATTCGACCAATCTGCTCATTCTTATTTTATTATTTTACTCAACCCATTTTGTAAAGTTTTACATTCAAAGAGTCAAAAATTCAATTTAAATTTTCAAAAACTCATTAGATTTTTCTAAAACTTTTATTTTTAACTGAATCAAAAGTTTAACTATTTTCCAAAGTCAGGTTATAAACATTTGAAGTTAATTTTTCCGGGTATTGAGAGACACGGTGTTTTATAAATTGATTGGCAAAGTTGATAAAATAAATAAGTCATAGATGGGTCGTAGTCGAAACGCGGACATTCGTCTGTCTAGGGTTAAGATGCTTAAATGATTTCGTCATAAAAAATGTTGAAAATATATATAAAATACCAGTGTGAGATCGCTGTGATATGGCGTCTCTGGTGGCTCAAGGTGCTTGTAATTCAAGGAAGACCCGTGTCTGTGTGAGTTGGGGACAAGGTAAAGGAGAGTGTTGCAACATCGCGGGGAAGTCGCTCTACTTGTTTTTTGGCTTTTAATCGGTGTCGAGATGTTGCGGAAGCAGATGTGGATATGCCTCGAATGCACGTATACAAGTATTTATCCATATATAGATATTCAGATACAAACATCTGTGCTCCCCGCTGAATTTATGCATTTTTCTGTTGGCCACAATTTCGCAATCGTTGCCTCAATGAACGAACGCGAATGCGATGAACCTTTGCTGGGTCAGTAGTGCGCCATCTGCTCTTCTCTTGACCGCAAATCGTGATCGCGACTCGATTCTGCCGTTATAGTTGTAAATTGCGGCTTCAGAATGCCAAGTGCATTCCCATTATGAAAAGAACGGATGAGAGGGGACTGCACTTGTTTTTGATCCTTTTGGTTCATCGGGGTTAACTTCGATCGCATGAAATCGTTAAGACGAGATGTGTTTGTTCAAGCCATTTGCTACAGCGAACAATAAGATGAATGTACATAAATCCCGTGTGTGAGTGTGTGTGTGTGTCTGTATATCGGCTTATTATTAGAAGTATATAATATACTTAGTTATGTACTTAGCTTGTATATGCGTCCAGTCGGAGGCACATTAACATTGCCACTGCCACTACAAGCTCAATGTATTTTGTTTGTGCGACTACACATGAACCTAGGAAGTACATACATACATATAAAGGGGCGTAGATGGCATAAAAGAAGCCATTCAAGTGGCTTGGCATCTTGGTAATTGTGCAAAGGATGCACATCTGTGTGGGCCCCCGATTACGAATTAATAAGATCCTGGTTGCGCCCATGTCTTATACATATGTATATGTATGTATACAGATAAGTATGTACTTGTAATTCCATTTTAAATGCCGACGTGTGTATGTGTGGGTGGGTGGGTGTGCATGTTTAAATGAATTTCAAATATTCACCAACAAAAGGGAGAATCCGCATATGGATAAGCGGAGAACAGAACTGGATTCTGCTGGACCGGGGCAGTTAGGGTCAACCTGATAATCATGACCACAGAGACCAGAGAGTCACTGTCGCTCTCGCGTAAATGCAACTGCATATATGTATGTATCCTTTGGGATTGGATTAGGAATGGGAATGGAGCTGTGGGCGAGGGTCTGGGTGTGGGCTGATGGGGGTATGTTGTGCTAATGGCCAAAGACAAGGATGAATTGGCTGTAGATTCCTTTTGCATATGTACCAACTTTACATAATAAGTGTCATATAAAAATATACACATATAATTATATACCCTAATGCATGAATATAAAATTATATACATACATAAATTTGTTAAATACATTTGTGTGAACCTATGTCTGTATGGACACCAGGGGTCCTCCATATCCAAGTGGACACCTATCGCACACAAAATGGCGACCGCATTGCAAATGAATTGTAAATAAACGTATGTACATACACACACACATACACACACACACACGCACATAAGTAGGTATGTCTGGGGCGAATGCAGCTGAAATGCATTTGCCATTGCCTGCCTCTTCGTTCAGCGCAATTATTTATTCACAACAAATTGCATTCAAACACCCCACATTATTTCGCAAGAAAAGGACAGTGGGAGTAGGAGAAAGTGCGTCTGCTTGTGGCCATTTCGCCATGTAGTCATTCCTATGTGCATACATTTGTTTGTATGTATCTCTGTATGCGTATGAAAATTGTTGGTATATACATATGTACATACATAAATGCATGTACAGTTAAGTATATACTTGCAACACGCACTGACGCTACTTCAATTATTTATGATTCACGCATTTGCCACCATCCAAAGTCCATACACATGTACATATATATTTGCATATGTATGTGTCTCCAGTATATTGAAATTATAGTCGTTTTGGAGCCCATGGGATTGTGTCAGTATGTGGCCGATCAAGTGGCCCCATGAAGATTCAAAGATTGCAAGACGATTCCTGCATCCGTTAGCAGTGCTAGCTAGCCAAACAAAACGAGAACTGATTCAAGGCTATGAAAATAAAAAGGCAAAAAGCACTGCTCACTGGCCAAAAGTTTATTTTGTTTCTGTTGCTTTCGATGCCCCAACTAAGGACACTGCCACTGCCACTGCCACTGCCTCTGCTACTGCTACTGCTCCTGCGCTCAGCAAAGTAGTTAGAAACGGGTCAACCGAAACAAAGACAATCACTGGTCTTACCCTTACACCACACACCCAATTCCAACTCCAACTGAAGTTCCATCCCCCATTCCTCCACATCTGACGCCCCATTTCCCACTATGCAGAGTTCCCAGTTTTAGTTTCAAGGGCAGAGAGGAGACAAGAGGCAGAGAGATAGATAGATGTGGAAGCTGTGCGTCTAGTCTAGCAATTGCTAACAACCTTGACATAGGCCTTGACTGCAAACTATGACACGTCCAGGCCCAAACGAAAGCGCCACCAGGCGAGACCAGGTCGTCCTCTGTGAGTCTGTTTGGCAAAATGGATATCCTTTGGGCCGCAATCTTTCATCTTCTGCCAATTTTCAATAGCCAAATTAAGCATTGTTAGTTCACTCATTTTCAATATTAGGTATAATATTTGCTATTCGCATTTTCAGTTTGGTTGAATTATGCAGTTTTTTTGGTTGTTTAATTAAATCTCGAGTGCATAAATAAATTAATACAAAAAACAAAAAATCATTTATTTCACAGTTTCGTAAGAATGGGAATTGGGAAAATTTATGAATTTTCATTATTTGACAATTGCACATGCAATAAGTATGTATTTACATACATACATACATACATACAGGTGCAATAGCCTGCATGACGAATCTAGCCAACACACACATAGACAGCAAATGTATGTATATAAGAACGAATTGGAATATAATTCGTATATATTCTCGACTGCAATTCGACTCCGGGGTAGGCCGAGCCTGGGTCGGCTCAGTCTCAGGCCGGGTCCACACAAATTAATATAAATTAATAAATGAGCATCGTTATACATACATAACAGTTGCATGTGTCTAAGCATATACACAATATATAAGTATGTATGTATATGTTGTACATGGACATATATGTACGTAACATGATGGTGGGGAATGCTGGACGTCATCCACCGCGGATTCCGGACGTCAGCCTCAGTTCGAACCTCAGCTCGTCCGTAGGCCTTTATGTATATACTTATTTATATATGCATGGTTATGTATTTTATATAAAAATATACATACAAATACCTATGTATGTACGTACATGGTCGCCATATTGCATACAATTGTATCTCCATCCGAAAAATAAATATCTCATTAATTCAGTTAGCGATGGAAAAACATCCCACTGGGGGTGGACGAGAGAGGGTGAAGGTGGAGAATACATTTCCAAATGGGGAAAAATGCATTTCAACAGAATTAATTAAAAAGGCTCAACATAAAATATTTCTATAACAATTCATGGAACAAACTGATTGAATTGAAGTCGAGAAAAATATTCGTTAAGGATATCTGTTTAAATTTTTAACTTTTCTATATTGCATGAAACCTTAAGTATCGGCGGACCAAATCTCACGACTAAGATTATTAACTCGTTAAGGAGTTCTTTAGGCTTCTAGCATAATCCAAAAGCTTCAATTTGCATAGTTTTTTCATTCAGAAGCATAATCTACTTACCTTCTTTTATATGCATCTTCAAATCGGAATTCTTAAGAAAGATTTATAGAAGTAAACGATTTAACTAAAGTTTGGCTTTATAGACCAGTTTTATATAAACTACAAATTGTTTTTGAAAAACAATCTTGCTACAAAATTGTTTAAAATGCCTATAATGTTTGTCCTTTTTGACGAAGACTTTCTGGTAAACGTCTTGCTCTGAAAAGCGTTAATAGACCAATGAAATCAGCTGAGTTGTAATGGTCCTTTTCAGAAGTTACTGGAAATAAATTTTAAACAAAATTTGCATTATCTCTAAAAGGATATTTAAGCATATTTTTGAAAATAAAAATAATTTTTAATCACATTTCCCATTTTTTTTTTATTGGATATATTGTAGATTAGTATATAGTAATAAAACCTCGTCATTACCGACCTAAAAGAAAACTAAGGGTTTTCTGCCTACTGACTTACAGGATAAAAGTGACTTTTGAGTTTTTGGCCTATGCAGAGTTTAAGCAATACAGATTCTCGGCCGGATAGTCCTTGGAGGTATTTAATTTGAAATAGTTTCAATACTAATTCTCTTCGATTGTTAATCATCTGTTAAATTTGATCCGCACCATTAATCTGTTCTTGGTCAATCGAAGGACTGTTTCCTTGCTTAAGGTGGTCATGTTCAGATTTATTTATTATTTCACTAGCTAGTAGTGTGTTAGTGTGTACTAGTGTTTCTTAGTAACGAAATGAGCGGCATAGAATTAGGCGTAAGCCCGTATTAAACATTTAGGCTGAACTCCAAATTTTTGTATTCTTTCTTTCTTCTTTTCTTTTGGGGAGGGGGGAAATCGATAATGTTGAGGGAGAAAACTGGCTAGACGAAAATCGATGAAACGGCAGCTGCGTCGGCGACCATTAAAAATGGACTCTGCACGCATACATAGACGCTCATAATAATATCGTATGTGTGTGTTTGTGTGTGTGACTGTGTGAGCAAGTGCATTCTGCATGTAAGTGTCCGAGCCTGGTTCCCAAATGTTGTAGTTGTACATAGGAAAATGCATGCACAAATACAGACGCATCAACAGAACCCGAGTCCGACCCAATGCACATGCACTGTGTATGTGTGTATATAACACACACACACACACACACTTTAAATATATATATAATTTTATATATATATATATATATATATATGGGCATACAGACACATGCAGTGCTGTGACGACAAGCGGAAATGCATCCTGGGACAAGGACAGGGACAGGTTGAGGGAGAGGGAAAACAACCGCTGCCACGCATAAACATAAGCCAGACAGAAAGAGAAAGAGTCAGAGTCAGAGCAAGTCCACGTGAGAGAGATAGAGAGGCCTTGACGCAGACATTTAATCGTGCACAAATTTGCATACCGCCAACATGAACAATTGTGAGGGTGGTGGTGGGGAGGGGGGAAGGTGAGTGAGTGCGGGTGGTAAGTGACAGAGAGACGGAGTTCGAGTATGGAGATGGTGTTGTTGGTGGTCATCGCCGCAACATAAGGGATGATATTACTGCAGAAAGTGCAGCGGGAGCCTGCATCCAAATGCAGCTCTGGCAACCGAAAACTGCATTTTGACGCTGCACTGCAGTTCTGACTCTCTCATTCTCTCTCTCGCTCTCACTCTCTCTCACTCTCTCTGTGTGCTTGCATGTGCATGTGTGTGAGAGAGTAACGGGATCGGGATGAGAAGAACGGAATGGGGCAGACGCAGACGAATTTTGTGGCCCCTTTCCACATGTACACACACGCACACATACACATGCACATGTACACACAGACATGCCTACGCCGGCGACTGCAACTGCAGCTGTCAGATATGCAATTGCAAGTGCAATTTCTCCAGTCTCTGACTCTGCATCCACATCCGCTGCCGCTGCTACTGCTGCTGCTGCTGCTGCCATTGACGCTGCTGCTGTTCTGTTTCTGTCGCTGTCGCCTTTTGTTTATCGCACTGAATTTTTATCTTATAATAAGCATACCGCTTCATTCCCTCAGGTCCCTGAAGTCCCCCTATCGATGTCCCCTTGTCCGTTGAGCGTTGTCCATGTCCATGTCCATGTCCACGACATCCCCACCGTCAGCGCCAGCGCCCCCGCACCTCGACAAACATCGACGTCGCCGACGTTATTTTTTTTTTTTTGTTTTTGGAGCAGCAGATTTTTATTCTCAATTATTTGGTTGCCGCATTCACGCAATAGTCCATGGAGTAGAACAACCGACTGCGGATCGTCCAGACCACGCGGAGCATTTTTATTTCTCAAATGTGAATATTTTGATCGGTTAATCGCGTGTGACAAAACTCATTAATATTTAGCATCACTTTGGATACTTTTGATACTTCCCTAATTCCCGATTCCCTTCCTGATTCCTTTATTGTCTCCAAATCGCGATTCCTTTTTCAGAATCATTCGTATTGTGCACTGACCATAAAACAAAAATTTCCTTTCTCTTCGTCTCGTTTACAGATCATCATAATTTTTAACAAAAACAATAGACCAAAAACATTTTTAAGCAACCAGAAGCAAATGACCATAGATCTCCACAACTAACCCAACCATAATTCAGTTAAATCGCAATAGAACGGATATAATTATACTTATTGATTTCTTTATGTATGCATCACTAACACCACCAACAACAACAACTACAACAACAACAAGGAAATAATATTTATCAACTTTAGACCTGTACAACGTAACAACAAACAACAACAACATCTGAAACATCTGCAACAACAACAACAAAAACAACAACCAATAAACGACAACGAAAAGTTCAAAATTTATCAAAACTCCACGAAAAAGTAAAAAAAAAATTATACAAAAAAAAACAAAAACCAATTCCAAATCTAAATTTTACGGCGCTTTAAAAACGAAAATCACGAAACAATTCAAAACGACAGAATTTCGCAAAAATTGAAATTAAAAGTACAAAAAAAAAAAAAACAACAAAAAAATTCAACAAGCCTAGAAACCAATTAAGCCAAAAAGCAAAAATCTCACACATTTTTGAAAAATATTTTAAGCAAAACCAAATCGAAACTGAAACCAAAACTAACCAAAAGCAAAATACTCGATAACACACACAAAAATATTCCTAAAAATCAAAATAAATTAAAAATCACGCAAACATAAAACCATAAGTATGAGATCGCAGATCGCCAACTGAAAAATTGATTAGGTCTGTGGCAAAAAGTTCACGAGCCACACTCGTTTTCGTCTTCTGAATTCGTTTTCTATCCGTATTATTATTCATCCCATGCATCAGCATAGCTATAGCGATAACAGATATAGCCATAAATCCAGATCGAGATCGAAATCGAAAATAATAATTTCGAGCGAGAAGAGCCAAGAGAAGCCTCTCGTATCCACGTATCCTTAACGCCCAGCATCAAGATACGGCCACCTAGTGCTAATGCAAAACACACTGACACCGGAACAGACAGTTTGGAATACCACTTACCATACAGCTAGCTACACTCACATCACAACCATACAAACAGTCACAGCCACACAAATAGACACACTCACCACTCTCAGTCCCCCTCCACTCACTAGAATATAAAGTATTCCGCAATTGTATATATACAAAACATACATATACATATATTGTATTTAGATTCAACAGTAACCAGTACATCACTTTTCAAATAGTTCTAAACCAAAACAAAGTGCAATAATCCAATTGCAATTTTCAAGATAATCGAGAATATCTCAATATAGCCAGCGTAATAATAGTTAGTAACAGTCCATTAATACCGAGCATTATCTAATACCATTCAAAATACCAAGTAAATAGAAACCATATAAACATCTACCTACCATATAGACTCTTCTATAAGAACACATCGTATATTCACTCGAGGCAAGTCCTCCGAGATCTTATTCCAATTTAGCAAGTGTATATATATAAATAAAGAAATATATATTCGATAAAGATTATCCCAGTGCAGAGCAGTTTGTACATTTAGCTTTCTCCTCAGTTCAAAAAAAGGAAGAAAAACACACTGAAAGGTAGAAGAATAGTTCGGAATCGCAATTTCACTCCCTGTACCGCACATCAAAAGGTAAAATGTGTGTGTATTTTTATATATAGAAATCGGTATGGGGAAATTTGCGGAAGCAGTCTTTGGGTGATATTTTTTTGGCCTACTCGTAAGCAAAGTAATCGACAACAAATTGTGATCTAAAATTTACTAAAACAACAAAAATTAAAACGTAAAAAGAAAAAAAGCAAAAAATACAAAAAATTAAACCAATAAATTAAAAAGACATTCAAGTAAAATGAAATCAAAGCGAACAATCAATAAATTTGTGAGTTTTGAATACCGTCGTATACATGAGCAATTAACCAAGTTACGACCGAAACGCGTGCCTTATTCCGGCCTTAAGTTCAAATTAGTTTCAATAATGCATACAATTACACACTCGACCTAAGCAACTAAGAAAAACAAAACAAAAAACCAAAAGAAATAAATAACTTCAATACTTGTAAGCCAGGACTAGGACAAGTCACCAGTTGAACGGCATCAGCTACATCGTCTCGGTATCCTTTACGTCAGAGAGCTCCCATAAGAAGCGCCACTCGTGTCCGCCCAGGCTCAAAAATGAACTGCCCTATGTGGTAAGTAGCAGAGTTTTCCTAAACAATATTGAGATGTCGACTTTTGGAATAGAAAATATATTATTGTGGAAGTAAACTTTTCGGAATAGCTGGTTAGATTATCATTCACCTGGTAGATAACAAGAGTTTTGCCTATCTTTGGGGTACTCATCGGTGTTAGATCAAATCATTTGCACGCACCGCAACAGCCAACTGGCCACCACAACTGCCAAGTAATACTGGGGGCCCACGCCCGTGCCAATTGCAGATCCGGTCTGGTCCAAATGCCTAAGTTGTTACCAAAAGTTTACAATTCGCTGCTTCTGGTTCTGCTTCTGCTGCAAGAGCACTAGTTAAGAGAGAGGCTGGCAGAGGCACTGCGGACGACAGAGCGAGCAACAGCGAAGGATGTTCCCATTAGCACGAAGACAAAACAGGATTCGCCGAAGATGTTACGAAGACATTTGGCTTACTTAGCACGGCAAGGCAAGGCAAGGCATGGAATGGCTTGGAGAGGCAAAGGCAACGGCAGAGGCGGGTGGAGGCGGTAAGGAGGCGCCTACGACAACGCCAACGTCGATACGCGCTTTTGTCCAAGTTCTATTTCTAAGCGAGATGTGTCTGAACCCCCAACGAACGACAATCATATTTATACTTGGCCGAGGCAGCGACAAAATTAGTTTTTCAATGACTCGCGTGCCGCCAGGTTGGTTATCTATAGTTAAGGCAAAAGGAAGAAGTCGTGTCCGCGTGTGAATTGGCGAAAGCCTCACAAAAGAATACGTGAAGGTGAAGACAATGCCTCACGAAGTTCAGTTAATGGATGTTTCTTCAGGAATTCAGATTTAAAGAAAAAAACTATCCAACAATCCAAAGTGTTTTATGTGTTTGTGGCACTTAAGCCATTCCAAATGAATTCGTATGATACACAATTGGAGTAATTCCAAGAAATCCATGAAAATATAGTGTTTAAAAATCGAATCTATCGCCTGGAACCGCCCACAGCCCACCTGATGCAGAACTTGTTAGATGGCAGAGGAATTATCACTAGTCAAGAGAAAATACATTTTTTTAGGAATAGTATACTATTTTGAAAATTCGTTTAGTTTTAGATCAGTTTAGTATCTTTTAATTAAAGCCGTTTTCCTTCTTCATAAAACAAATATTCTAGTTGAAAATTTTCAAGTCGTTTGCTTTGTAGCCATTTAAAATTTGGAAAGAGTGTAAGACAATTTCTTATTGTAACGATTTGGATTAAAAAAAAAATTAAAAAAGGACAGAGTTCAAAAGTTTCCAAACATTTACCTTAAATTTGAATATTAAAGGAAAGCTTGAAGACTTGTTGGGTTAACTACTTAAATATTATTCCGATACATTCTACTTTTAAGTAATTAAATTTAGTCGATTATTTGCTTGCAGGCATGTTCATTTTTCAAGTCCTCGATGCCAAATAGGAACTAATCGCTCTGGGTTCTGAAGCATTAATAATACAGTTACGAGAGCCTTTAATAACCACAACAACTTAAAATATATATATTAAAAAAACCTGGGGGAACTGGCATTGCCGCCGGTCCTAATGTTTAAAATGGATGCCGCTGACTTCTGGCATCAGGCTCGAGCACCCTTCGGTCAGCAGGATCACCAGCAGAGCCTGAATCAACAGCACCAGCTCCAGCATCATCCACATGGCGAACCGCCGCCCCAGCACCATGACCAGCTCATTAATGCAGCCACCAATAATAATAATAACAATTCTCCTCAAATCGGCTCCAAACTGGAATCGGGTCAGTTGCAGCAGCAACAGCAGCAGCAACACCAGCAACACCAACACCAGCACCCGCTCCTCCAGTCACACGTCGAGCAGCAGCCGCCCTTTGGCGGTGAAGCCTTCGGAGCAATCGGTCAACAATCCGCACCAGGAACGCAATTGAGTAACCATCATTTGCTGTTCAATGCGGCCGCCGCAGCAGCAGCAGCCGCCCACCTCAAATCCACTGCCCTCCATAATTCTGGGCCGGATGTCACGCTTCCACTTCATAATCCAATCAATGTTGCTGCAGCTGCTGTTGCTGCTGGCGCTGGTCTCGGAATAAAGCCGAAGCAGGAGCATGATCTGCAGCAACAGCAACAGTCCGCCCAACAACAACAACAACAGCAGCAACAGCAGCAGCAACATACAGATCCCACAGCCTATGCATCCGATTTTTTCGGCTCAAACGCCGTTGTGGGATCCAGCAATGTTGAAAGTGACACCGGCACCACGGGCACCAGTGGCACAAACGCTGACCAGGATCTTGGACACCCACAACAGCAGCAGCAGCAGCAGCAACAACAACAACAACAGCAACATCAGTCATCAGGTGGAGGTCCGGCCCAGCCGTCACGACAGGCTCTTAGTCCTGGCTCCAAGCCATTGTCGCAAGGTCAACAGTCGCCGCAGCATTCCATTACGCCATCTGGCGGCAGCTCGACGCCCGACATCAAATACAATAACGACAAGCTAGCCAACGAGATTCAGGTAAGAATTCACCCGCACCACCCTTCCCCAATATCCTTATTTAGTCGTCCTCTCAATAGTCGTCGTCGTTCATATCAACGTCCTTGGAAGTTTTTATCATTTCCCAAAAAAGTTTTGACCGCTGATATTTTGATGAATTAGTGTTGTGTGTTTGAGTTTGAATACCGTCGTCTCGTCGTCGTCGTCGTCGTCGTCGTCGTCGTCATGGTCGTCATAAAGAGAAAAGGCAAGACTTATACTCACAAGGACTCACAAATGCTCTTGATCCCAGCAGCTGTCGAAAGAGAGCTGTGGCAGAAAAGAGAGTTTCTCACAATTTCCCTACCCCTTATTTCCGGTAAAAGCTTAAGGGGTAAACTGTACTCTGACTGCCTGTGCCTGTTAACGGGGATTTGAGGGAGAGTGTGCTTTTTGGAAGTAAGCTTCAACTTGACTTCGTCTTGCTGGACCTTTGGCCAACTCCTTTTTGGTTTGGTTTTTTTTTTTTTTTTGTTTTTTTACCTCTGCGACTGCGGCAATGTCCTTCTTCTTTGTCTTGGCAGACATTTTTTATTTTGCAGCGTGAGTTTGAGATTTAATTCATTTTTCTACGAAAGAGTGACAGAGTATGAAATATGGATAGCCGTGCAGGGGTAGAGTCATGGTAAGAGAGACGTACGCGAACGGGACACGGGACTCGGGAAACGCAAACGCGCGCGCTAACGGGAAGGTGCCAGAGCGAGAGGGAGATAGTGAGTAAGAGAAAGAGAGAGAAAGCGAATTCTTATCGTTTGCTTAGTTTTTAACTAAGCTTTTTCTCAAGTAACCCCCATTTTTGTAAGTATCCGCGTTCTATTAACATTTGCAATTTCTCCTCTCGCTCCTTCGTTTGTTTGTGTGTGTGTGTGAGTGTGTGTGTGTGAGCGAATGGGTTGGAATCCATTTGTATCTTGTGAGTATGCGGGGGAATGAGGGTGAGAGAATAGAATGGGACAGCAGAAGCAGGAAAACGAAACGTAACCAAAGGGATGGGATGGGATAGGACAGGATGGGGGGTGCGAGAAGGTAATGGGTGTGGGTGCAAGTTTAGTTTTATACCCACTACACACAAATACACACATAGAAACACACTGCTGCTGCTCGGTATTCCTGCGCCGGACGCTATCGCTGCCTCTGCCGCTGTCGCAGTTTTTATTTTGTCTTACCATCATTCCATGCCGCGCCGCATTTATAAAAATAAAAAGAGAGAGCGAGAGAGTTTTTCTTCTCATTCTTTTGGGGTTTTTTCTGATACTTTTTTTCGTTCGTTCGTTTTTCTTTTTTTGAACTCGCGCATAATTTCTTGAAGAAAACAATAATAGGACCTCCACCCCCCGCTCCTGCTCACAGTGCACATAGAAAGAGACGCAAAATTTAGAAGCCGACGTCGACGACGGCGATAGTGTAAGAAGAAGACGCTGACGCTGGCGCCGGGACGGTGTCCCGTTTGTGGATGATAAGGCGTCTGCACTGCCACCAAGTACAACCGGCAGAAGTTCAAAGGACATCGGGCCGTTAGGTTGTGCGATTCCGCGTTTGAAAGTGAAGTGAAAGTCCGTTGCGAGTTGTCGTGGCCGCGTCCGGAGTGTTGATTTTCGTCAACGTCTTGGTGGCGTCTTGTCGAACTGGCGCCGGCATAAAGTCTATCAATTAATTCATGAAATAAAATTGCATTATCAGAACCGTTACCAACACCAATACGAATACCAATAATAATTACCATAAGCAAAGTTCTAACTCCAGTTCTAGACTTGCCCTTGCCCTTGCCCCTCCCCCCTGTACCGTGCCGCAATCCCGTGTCTAACCGTTCGGTATGGGTTTACTCATATGAAATGCATATGTTTGTTATACGAGAGAACGAGAACGAGAACAGAACGAGCAAACAATCAAACAGTTGAGCAAGAACACAGCCACAGGACACGGTCACGGACGCTGGCACTGGCACAAGCACGTGAGCAAGGTGTCGTTGCTGATGGTGATGGTGGTGTTCCTCTGTCTGATTACGTTTGTCTTTGATTCCCGTGCTCTGGTCCTTTCTCCATCCGCGCGTGCTTCCCCCCCGTGATACAAACAACGGCCGCGATACTATCGAACAAAATCCCTACCAAATACCAAAATTTGGGTTCCGTTTTGTTTCGTTTCGTTTTTACGATCAAACCGATCCAATCGTTATCGTTTTTATAATGACACTTGACTGTGAAGAGGAGCACGATGTAATTTTATTTTCTGATTGAAATCTGTCAAAATTATATTAACCCTGCTGCGCGATATGTGTTTTCTTCGTCGTATCCTTTTGAGTTTGTTCAATTGTTTTGTTTTGTTTAGTTTGTCTCTGACTTGCTCACGAGTTTTCTTTAACGATCGGCAATGGATTACGAATCGGTTTCAGACATTATTTTACATATTTTCTTTTTACATATAGTGTGTGGTTTATGGATTTTCATTTTCCGTTTATAAAACAACCATACCATATGTCCAGGAAGTCAGACAAAGACAGACGACAGAGTATACATAGTGACTAATTTGAAAACTGTGCGATTATTGATTTTAATTAATATGTTTCTTAGTGAGCAAATCGTAGGACGTACTTATAATTAGTGCATATACTTCATATTTTTGTAAAAGTAAATCGAGTAACAGAACGTTTTTTTGCCACGGCAAATGAGAACAAGCACGTAATGTTGATTTATTAACTAACATTATCTAAAAAAAAAACTATTATAAACCTAAGATTTTTGTCGTTGTTATTGTTGTTGTTATGACTACTATTATTTACCCAATTGCATATCCATTTGGATCCACTTCTTCTTCGTTCGAAATGAAATTGAGTTTGATTATTATTTTACATTATTAACTAACACTCCTCCCCCCACCCCTCCACCCAACTACCACCCCAAAGTTTTGCTTCAAATTGTAATTAATTTTTTTTTCTATATTTTTTACCATTACAGCTTCAGCTCTCCAGGTCGAGCAGCGCCGCGGCGATCAGTGAACGCACCCTTGAAGAATGTTGGTCAACCCTGCAACGAGTGAGTTGGCATCTCTTCCGTTGTGTATAGTACTCTTCCACGTCGAAGATAAATACATACAATTTCCACCACCATAAAAAATATACATATATATATATGAACAATCGAGCAAATAGTTATTGTTACTCCAGAACACAGAACACATTCACCCATACATAGACAAACACACACACGCACACTCGGAGGCACAGCAACACATGTAGAACTACAGTCCAAGTCCGGGTCCGGAACTACGAAGGACTTCTTCTCAGAGAAATGTGTAATATTCCTATTTTGTTATCATTTCATGTTATCTTTTTCACATAGATTACTTTCTCTCGGAGTACGCTTACTCCAAGCATTTAAGATTATTTCTAAGTTAAAGTTGATTTTAGTTTAAGTTTAACTTTGAGTTAATTGTAAAATAAACTTTTTCAGTTATTCTCAGCAATGCAATGAGTTACTTTTCCACTACTTTTGTCTTTTATTTTGTTGTTTTTTTATGATTTTATATTTTAACTGGAGTTGTTTTGCTTATTTTATTGTATGAGCGAAACGCACAAAATTTCAAAAAAGGCCTCACATATCTACATACACCCCCGCACCACCCGTAACCCACTACCCACTAACCCGCTCAATAACATGTTTAATGGATGGACGTGTTAAGACCAACATTTTTTTGATTAGAAAACATTTTACAATAGAACTTCTATGATTGAATAGATTTTAAATATGTATTTTGTGGTATATGTGTGTACATATATATATGTATGTATGTATGTCTATATACTATATTTATTCTGTGTCGATTTGACTTCTACCAAATGGGTTTGATATGTGGGAAATTTTGCCAACTTTTTAAGCTATTTTTAAGATATTTCACAACTTTTTTTCTTTAAGTCTATCGGTCTCGGTCAATTTGTCTGTCCGTTGGTAAAAATATTTAGATTTTGATATTATGATCCACAGTATTTTGCCTAAAAATTGTCAACGGAATCGACATGGCATCCCTGGGGGTCATCAAGTTCGGCAGGGAAACAATGTATGCCAGACATCGTCCTTTGTAAAGTTTACTTGTTTCAAACTGCTTTTAAAGTGGCATATTTATAAAAAGTATTAAAATAAGTTGGTCTTTTTAAGGAATTGATGCAATTATTTAAGTGTTTTAAAATCTTTTGCATTTAAACGTGGACTAGACGCTTAAGTGTTAGTTCGAAACGGCATATTACTGATTTAGTTGATTCTACTACTTTAGTAGCGGTTAATAAGCAAATCCTTTATGCTAGGCCAAATAGAACAAAACAATTTTACATCCACAGTACTCTCCACAACAAATAATACATAATTCTTAATACTTAAGAATACGAATGCTCCAACTGGCTATTGCATACTTTTGGGGACAAATTCCCCCCTTTTTCCTAATCTAAACTAGACACAGCAGATGTGTTATAACGGTACAAAATCATTCTTATTTGTCACCTCGTGGTTGCGTATTTGGTTAAATTGTTAATCCTGTTTATTCAGACTGTCCACCTAATGCAATATAGTAATTACTAGATATCCGTTAAATAACATTCTAATTACAACTTTAAAAACATCGTCAAATACTTAAATGATTGCTTCAAAGAGGTAGTTAGTTAGTTACGGAACGGCCCTCGTATGTCTTCGATATCATCTACCACCTTCCCCATCCCCGACCACAATTCCGACTCTTAAGCAGGCATACAGACATAAACACAGACAGAGTCTCAGGACGCATACACACACACACAGACACACACAGTCTCACACATTCGTTCACACTCTCATGTTCACCCCTCGCATTTTTTGCAACCATTTTTACTCGCCTTCGACCACTCAGTTTTTTTTTAAATACATACATACGTACATACAAATATATATAAGCAACGGAATACGCCTCCTTCTGTTGCATATGTATGTGCTATGTGCATATGTATGTGTGTGAGTCTCACCCTAACACCGGTCTCGACTCTCGGTAGCCGTAGAGTCCAAGAGGGTGGACAGGGGCAGGGGAATACGTAGACATTCATTGGCGCAGCGAGGTCCTCGTCACGTCGCCGTCCATCCCTCGTCCTCGGCGCGTGCTAGGGTCGAAGAATTAGAAAAAAAAAAAAACTCAAACACACACATACACATACAGATATAGAAAAACAGAGAGAAAAGGGACAGCATAATTGGGAAAAGAAAGTAGGAAAAAAAATTGTACCTACACAAATACAAATACAATGGAAATGCATACATGAAAAGATTTAGGTACACAACTCACTGTTTCTTTCTTTTTCTCTCACTCAGTCTATCGCTTACCCTCTCACTGTCTACCCCCACACTCTCTCTCTCACTCTCTCTCTCAGTCTTTCTCACTCTCTGTCCCTCTCTCTATCACTCTTTCTGTACTCTCCGTTCACACTCTTTTTGTCTCACGGTAGGCGACAAGGGGAAGAGGTTTAAGGGGGAAAGGAACACAAGATTGACTATGAAGCTGAAGTAAAGTTTGCTGGTCCTGGTCCTAGTTAGTTGTTGGTTCTTGTTGTTTTTGTTGTTGTAGTTCTGGAGCCATAGTATCCACTACCCACTTGGACACACTTTTTTCTACTTTTTAGTAGTCTAACCCAAAGCCAATCTAGGCTGCGACCAACATAAGTTTAGCTTTTGTGGATCGTGTCCGTTTTCCCCTCCATTCTCGCTCTCACAATCACAAAAGCATTAACTGACCCGCGTCCAGGCGCATCCTCACACACACACTCGTAGAGACAGAGTGTGTCTCGGAGACATAAGGACACCGAGTGCCAGCAAATGCTGCAGCTAGAGCTGCTTGGTCCTGGCCTTCGGTTTCGTTGCCTCACCGTCTATTATCGCAATCTCATTTGCGATTCGCAGAACTGCCGTTGGCCGCCAGAGCTCGTTCGCCATTTTTATGCGATGCTCCATAAGAACGAAGGACGAAGGACCAAGGACCAAGGCCCCTGTGCTATACTGTGCTCTGCTGGCCAAATGAATAAAAAGTGCAATAGCACTGCCAGTGTGTCTCGGCCAAATGACGTGCGGCGAGTGGCGAGTGGCGAATAGGCGGGCGGTATGTTTCAGTTTCGGTTTCTGTTTCTGTTTCCACTGCCACTGCCACCTCCGCTGCTGTTCGTGCAAATAAAAAATGTTGGCGGCCAACCAACCAGAGAGCACCGCACACACCCTCACACTGCACCTATTTTTTGTTTCCACACAACCCCACACCCCTCCACCCGACCCAATCCGTTAGATTACGACGATATCGGTATAGGTACATAGACACAATTGCGGCTGTGTGCGTCAAAAATATGCTTAACAAAAAGTTTATGTTTGCTCGCGGATACCCTTGGCCATGACGGGGCATCTATTACTCCATGGCTGGACTTGCATCCTCAACGGAAACAGATGCTTATAACCATTCATTCGAGTATTCGAACTTGACCGAAAATAGAAATAGTTTTTTAGGCTAACAGCTTTTCAATACTTACTGCAAACGTAAAAAAATGAAGGTCCTTCACAAGTCCTCACAATGTTGATGAACTGAAGTAATAAAATAATTTGATGAAAATATTTAAAGGGGAAACACCTCACTAACCTTTCCAAAGAAGTAATTTAACTAATTTTGACAAACTTAATTGGCTGTAAGAAAAGTTCTTTTCTTTTAGATTGTAAATATAATTCGAGGTACTTACTCTGCACACCAATACCCACCTTTTCTAATGCGATGTATGTAATATCAGAATAAAGATATCTTGAAGTTCAAATATGCGTGAAGTACTTTAAGAAATGAACTCTCAGATTGGCCATCCTTCTCAGAGTCAGTGCCGGAGTTAGCCAGTCTTGGGCCTGTAGCATTAAAAAATAGAAATATATAAAGTTTTCGGATAGGTGATGCGGATAATTAGGAAAAATATAATTATGTGGACCGAATGGACAGATTGAAGAAATCATTACGATTTGTAGAAAAACATTAGTTTTTCAAATCCTCAAAATATTGTCTAACTAAAGTTTCATAAAATTAGGTTTTATAAAGGGTATTATTTATTTGTAATTTTTTGTCTTGCTTGAATAGATCAGTGGACAAATAGCTTGACCAACACTTACAATTAGATAGAAGTAATAATTTTTGAGAATTATTTAAAATTTTTCTAATTAAATTTTTAACAATTCTTTCAAATATTTTGCACAGACTGTATTTGGGTAAATGAATGAATTATGAATCAACCTCTCAGTGATCAAAAATCTTTTTATATACCAGAATTAGAAAATGCTCGCATGAAAAACGCTATTTAAGATTTTCGGCTACAAAAAGGTTGATTCATTCATTCATCCAAATAGAGTCTGGTACAATTTTACATATTAGCTATAATGAATGCTAAAATGAACTGTAATAGCTAATTAATATGTTTTGCAATATGCAAGATTTTCAAGGCAAACTTAACCAAATGCTTAGAATTTTTCCAAAAATATTATTAACGCACTTATAGAGTATTAAAAAAGTCATAAATTACAAAAATAATAATGAAACAGTAGTTTTTATATTTGTTTCTAGTTTAATATAAACAAATTCAAAATACTTAAAATTGTTACTTAGATAAGTAAATGCACATATGTACTTATATGTATACATATTAATTCACTTTTCTATGCTACGTCACAGACACTTAAGCACTTAAGCTCTTTAAATGGCAAATTTTGTCCCTTTGATTCAGCTAGTCCAAAGCATTTAAACACTATTAAGATTATAGGGAATAACTGCATATTTATTGTATTTTTTTTTTTAATCTTTAGCGAAGAATAAGAAGTATCAATATGCTAAATTCGATAAAGAAAATATGTTTTATCTAATTTCGGATTAACCAAAAAACTGCATAAACTTAACTTTTAGAAAGTTTTGAATGTGCGGTTTTTTTCCTGTATATGGTTATCTTACTACACTATCCTGACTTAAAGTCAAATTAATTAATTTAATGATTCATTTTTTTGTTATATTCTAACTTTTATTTGTCTAGAATTATTGATTATTCGAGTGTGTGTCAATGGGTTTCCAAAAACATTAAGGCGGACCTTTAATAAAAAACTTGCTTTTGTTTTTCTGATGAATATCTTATCGATTTCATAATAATTACTTGATTAATGATTACTATTAACACATACAGCGACTAACACCTAAGATTTCCTATGTGGAAACTCTTATTTTTAATGGACCCACATTTTTTTTTTTGTTTTCAATTCTCTTTAAATGATTATGTCTTTTCTTCTGAATATCTTATTCTTTCTAACATAATGACTTACTTAGCTTCGATTAAACTTCAAGTAACCATCAATGCAAATTGATATGTGGCCCCTTACGATCCAGTAGTTGCTAGTCTTGTCTCCTTATTCCATTTGGCTATTAGCCGTCCTTTAGATTGTTAGGGGATCGAGAATTTAGATAAATGTGGTTTGATGCGCAACCTTCAGCGTCTGAAACAAATATGATGAAGGTCTTTCGATTTGGGCAATCTCAGTTTTTTTTGTTTACAATGCGGCAATAATAAATTTCATAAAAATCAGCAATATTTTCTGACGGCCTCCGGACAGCGGCGACTTAAATTGTAAATATGTACGACGATAATACAGACATTTATATACATACATAGATATATATACTTATATACATATATATATGTACATACATATATTCCCTATTATAGTTTAGTTTATATGTGCTCGCATTTTGGCTCAACAAAAACTCTTTTCTTTTGCTGACTTGTTTTTAACTTGTTCGACATGCAACGGTACACATTTTTATAAAAATATTTATTAAAAAAAAAAAAATAAAAAAAAATGTGTATGCGAAACAAAAAAATGTGACAAAACAAAAAAAAAACGGCCAAAAGCAGAACGAGCTATAAGCGGCAAAAAACGTTATATACCCATAGTAGATTCTCAGAGAATTGACTTGGGAAATCTATAAATGAAACCAGATGCAGGGCCGCGTTAACAGTTTACTCATGGAGGTAGGGGTAAGAACTAAAAAGTCCAATCTTGCAGATTCGCAAATGAATAACCTTGACACACACCCAGAATAATTCCTTTAGTCGAGTTGATATACTCAATGGAGCGAGGGTGGGAAGAAATGTTTTGAAGATTAATATGTCCAGAAATCTCAATCGAGACCCAGTCTCTATATATAGATTAAGCAGAAAGTCCTATTCGTGGTGACTTCTAACCCACTCGGCCGTCGTCTCATTTAATTGCAGCTTTTCATGCACAAGAGCGCCATGCAGCAGATCCAGCAACAGATTCCCCGCGTCGGACTGGGCACACACGGTGTACCCGGCGCCACTAGCTTGGGTGGCGGAACGCCCGGGGCGGACACCAAGCCACACCAGTGCCAGCAGTGTATGAAGAGCTTCTCCAGCAATCATCAGCTGGTGCAGCACATTCGTGTCCACACTGGAGAGAAGCCATACAAATGCTCCTACTGTGATCGTAGATTTAAGCAGCTGTCCCACGTCCAGCAGCACACGCGTCTGCACACCGGTAAGTACCGAAACATCCTTATTCCAGACTCACTTGCTCACAGATGGGCCATTACCGCCCTTCCACTCCCAGTCCGCCCACCACTCAACGCCTCCCATCGACATTGGCGGTAAATTTATTTTTGCTCTTTTCGCAATTTGAGTTAAAATTTTTTGTTTTTGTGTCTGATTATGATTTGCTTATTTTTTTCGTCCTGTTCCTGCTTGTAATTGTAATTAAAAAGCTGATGAAAAATGCTTTCTGCTTGTGACAAATTAAAACAGCCGCCACTCCGCCAGCGCCCGTCCTTTGGGTGCTTAGTCCCTGGTCACTGCTGTTTCCTTTCCTTTCCTTTCCTTTCAGTTTCGCTCTCTTTCCTTTGTGTATTGCATCCTTGTCTTCATGTTCGTTCTTCATCTTATCCGGCGCACGACTAATATTTTTATTACAACGTCGAAATACTCAAGTGAGCATCAACTCGGCGTCGGCATTGCAAATGCAAATGCCAATGACAATGATAATTAAATAAACTTGGAGTGCTTTTTGTCGCGACTGACTGTCCCGTACCCATCCCCATCCCCCATTCCAATCCAGTTCGACCCCGACTCGACCCTATCCGACAGCTGTGACCGCCTTTAAGAAGGATAAGAGATGGCAATATGGAGCGTTAGGTTAGACCAGCAATACAAATTATTCAACGTCATTAGCTGCATTCAATATCAGTTCCTAACGAACTCCAACCCCCCGGCTCTGGCTCATGCCTCTTGGCATAGGCAAATTATATTCACACCTGATTGCAGCTTCACAATTGCCGCTGATGCCTTACCTTATTTTTTTTTTTGCCGCTTTTGTGCCTCGTTTCTTGTTTCTGTTTCCTTTTTTTTCACTCTTATTTTTTTCCTTCGTGTGGAAATGAAATTTGAATGCTGAAAAAGAAATCAAATACGCTTTAATTGAAAACCAGTTTGCGCCCCGCAAGGCAAGACGGCGAGGACGACCTTCAAGCCTTCTTCTTAAGTCCTTAACAGTCACATTTTGTAGCCCTGGTCCTACGCTACAGCACGGTACGGTACGGTACGGTACGGTACGGGTAATTAGACAACACAACGTCGTGTCGCGTCCCAAGCGATTTCTGAGAGGGTTAGCATCTACTCCAACACTTACGGCTCAACGACAGATACGGATAATGGATGGCCCATTAGCAGTAAGGCCAGGTCCAGTTCCAATGCACATAGCCACAGAAAGCAACATTCCTGTTGAAAGCCACATTCATGCTAAAGGCGCTTTAAAGTAAGATTGGCCACCCCAAGGGCCAAGTCTACGTGCCGCAAGGTGTGAAAATGTGCTGCATCGACTACCACCCCCACCCCGAAGGCCGCACCAATCCACAAGCCGGCATCGCGGCCTTTTTGGGCAATGGCTGGACGAAGAAAGGGTTTCGCTTTCGCGACAGTGACCGCATCCGCATCTTCGTCTACACGACTGCACTTTGTAACTATTTATTTGCACTTAATGTTGCTGTAGCTGAAGCAAAGTGACTGTAAGTAGCTTAAACGGTTTAGTCCTCGCCCTCGCCCTCTCCCTCGTCCTCATTGTCGCTGTTGTCGTTGCCGTCGCCGTCGCCGTCGTCCTTCTTCGACTTGTACTTGTTCTTCCACTTTCCTGACCTTCCACTCTTTCATTTAATTGCGCGTTCAAATGAAATTAATTTTGCTTCAAATCTGAAACACGTAATTGCCGCATAGCTGCAACGTTTTCAGCGAAACCAGCATGGGTATGGTATGGCCCAGCAGTTGCATGTCTCCGACGCGGCCCCAAAGGATTTTCAGGGACTGTCTACCCCATCATTTTCAAGTGCTTACTTTTTAATCTTGTTAAAATGAAGTCAATCAGTCAATTATGCTGTTGCCGTTGCCGTTGCCGCTGCGTTAAAGTAAAGCAAATATTTGGGACAACAGTCATTAAGATTCGATTTTGAGTGATTAAAGAATTGGATCCTAAATGTTTATTGATTTGGGAAAATTTTCTATTCATTTTCCAGGAGAGCGCCCCTACAAATGTCATTTGCCGGACTGCGGGCGCGCCTTCATTCAGCTATCTAATCTTCAGCAGCACCTACGTAATCATGACGCCCAAGTGGAACGTGCCAAGAATCGTCCTTTCCATTGTAACATTTGTGGCAAAGGATTCGCCACGGAGTCAAGTCTGCGCACTCACACATCTAAGGTATGTTCATACTGAATCAGACGCCCGATCATTTTGACCAACCACCTCCACAATTCCACAACTCATTCTCATCTATTCTGCCCTCCATTTGTTCTCGACTTGTCCCACCACCGACCACCGACCATTTCTTCTCTTAATGTGCACGTGTGCCAAAACGTCATCAATATCAACCAATCCCGCCTATGACAGGAGCTACAGCTGCATCTTGGTGTCTTGCAGCAGCATGCGGCACTAATTGGCGGCCCCAATGCAACCTCCTGTCCAGTGTGCCACAAGCTCTTCCTTGGCACTGAAGCGCTGGTCGATCACATGAAACACGTTCACAAGGAGAAAAGCCCCCCGCCGTCTGGAGCTGGTAAGTTTAATTTGCCACCAACTGACATACACATATACACAATAGCCCCTCTCTACCCTCCCTACCCACATCTCTCATCCGCTTTGCAGCCGTCTCCCAATTCGGCGAGGTGATACACGGAAGCAGTGGCGGTAGCAGCGCCGGCAACCCTCCTGCATCGCAATGCATCTCCGAGTCCAGCTGTGGCCAGGTCCCTCCACATCCTTCGGCCACTGGTGGATCAAACTTAAACGACAGCTACCTGGGAAAACGGAGAACGGCGAACCACCCCTGCCCGGTCTGCGGCAAACACTATGTTAACGAGGGATCCCTGCGGAAGCACTTGGCCTGCCACGCCGAGACCTCCCAGCTAACAAACAGTCTCCGCATGTGGCCATGCAGTGTATGCCAGGCGGTGTTTACCCACGAGAACGGTAAGTTCCAAGTGATTTGGCCAAGTCTCCCCTTTTCTACATATATGTAATCCCATATCCACATCTGCTTTAGGCCTCTTAACGCACATGGACTCAATGCGCATGGATCCCAAACATCAGTTCGCAGCGCAGTATGTTTTGGTAAGTTCAAAATCTTATGCTCCTTGAGGTCAAGGATCTATGAAATATTTTTGGGGGTGGTCTAAGAATTTGTGAGTATGAGGATTTCTCGAAATATCTCGAACCCTTTAAAGACTCACTGTCTGGAGGTACGAAAGGATAACATTATTCCAAATTTTGACATTTTAAGGAGTGTCCAGACTCCCCTTGGATACATCCATGACACATATGGTTTTTAGAATCAACTCATAAAATAAAATTTCCTTCCGGCCTACAGGAAGATAAAATGTTTTATAATTTAGTTTTTTCATTTTTTTTGTTAAAAATATTATTGTTTTAGATGCAATCGGAAAACTAAAATATAATAAGTACAATAAAAAAAAACTAATGAAATGATTAATAAAAAAGAAAAGACACTCGACCCGAATAAAGTTAGAATAAAAGAGTTATAATCCTTCTTTTGCAGGGTTATTTTAATTCAGATTCTCGAAAAATTACAAATTATTTTTGCGATATTAAAAATTCTAAATTTTTGTTAAAAATATAGTCCGATTCTTGAAATGATGAACTTTTTTTAAAGTTCATAGACGTACCTAAAGTTATTGACAGGTTGAACATTGTGGTTTCCAATAATAATAGTTAATTAATAATTTTATTATTAAAGCTTAAACCACAAAAGAGTTTTTATTCAAGATTCTGCCATTGCATGTTTATATACATCGATATAGCTAAATCAAGCTGATCTAGAAGTGAAATCTGTGTTTTTTGTAGCACATAATTCCTGATTTTTATATTAGGACTAAAAATAAAAAACAATCAAGAATTATTATTGTGTATGAATAGTTTAATAAAAGTCATAAATAATTCTTAATTGCGATTAAGAAAATAAAAATCAAAAGTAATAGTTATTATTCAATTTGAAAAATTTCCATAACCTTTAACTATTAAGTGCCTGACCTGAAATTTATGGTTTTTTGTTTTATTTCGTGGCTGAGTCGGTTTAATGTTAAACACTTTCAATTACCAATCTTAAAAATTAGTATCCATATTAGTAAGAATTAGTCTAAGAAATAGTGGCAGTGATATGTCTAAAGTAATAATACCTAAATGTTTTCCATAATTTATTGTAGTCAAGAGCTGCTGCAGAACAACGGGAACGTGAGTCCATCCTTGCGGCAACTTTGGCTGCAGGGGGCGGAATCGGTGAGGCGAGAAATTTACTACCCATTGGTGCCAACAATCCGGGTGGATCGAAGTGTCCATCGCCGTCAGCGAATTCAGAGTGCTCTTCGAATGGTCGCCTCTCATCATCATCTGCCTCTGAACACGACCATGATCCGGATCATGAGCACGGGCTTAGTGACAATGAGAATAGTAGTCACAATAACAACCGCCACATTGCCAATACAAATAATAACAACAACTGCACGAACAACAACAACAACAACCATAACAATAACAATAATAATAACAACAACAACAACAACTGCAGCTCAGGAAAAATGAACGAACTGCGCCTGCCCAGTGCCAATCAATATACCATGGACACAGACCTGCATGTGGCCAATCGAATGTCGTTGATGGCAGCAGCTGCTGCCGCAGCCGGTGTTGATGCCCCAGCAGGATCAGTGCCCAGTGCGGCGGTTCAGGCTGCTGTCGTTAACCTAGCCGCCGCCATGCGCATGAACAATCCCAGCAACGGTTCCGCTCTGGTCGGCCACTCCACACACTCACATGGCCATCCGCATGCGGCACTGCAGCACCAACAGCACGTGAGTATCCGCCGTCCAAAGCCGAATCCAGAATCTCGACTCTAAGCAATTCTCTTCTTTACAGCACGGCGAGCATCCGCATGCACACGCCCATCCCTACCATCCCCACCACCATCACCATCTCCATCAGCAACAGCAGCAGCAGCAACAACAACAACAGGTCTCCCATGCTGTAAATAGCAACTCGCGACGCTCACCTACCATCAATGTGCCGAACATGAATATGAACATGAACGCCAACATAATGCCCCAGCAGCATCACCAAGCGTCAGCTTCAAACTATTCCCAGCACGCGATAGCTCCAAGCTCACAGGTGCAATCGCAGCCCCATCACGCCCACCATCATCATCCTGAGACGTCACTGCGCATGCATCAGCAAGCCGAGGCCATACTGCGGTCCCACACGGAAGCCGCTTTTCGCCTGGCTGCCAGCGGAGGCGTCAAAAACGAATCCGACCAGACACCAACGGCGACTGCCTCTAGTGGCAGTAACTTCGGATCATCGTCGCAACAACAACAGCAGCAGCAGCAGCAGCAACAACAACAGGAGCAGACAGCCTCAAATCCTGCAAGTTCATGAAATCTGGCCAGCTGGAACCAGAGCCAGGGCCAGCAATGAGGAGAGGGGAAGCTGCAGAAGCAAGTACAACGATTTTGTATCGAATAAAATGCATCATCACACAAAATGCAGGAGCGGAGCGAAGCAAGAGCAGTTTACAACTACAATAAGATGGAAAAACTTTTATAAATTGCGTATTGATGTGTAAAACCTCTATAAATATACCTACCTAAGTATGTATGTTAGTATGTATCGATATATCGATGGATGATGTATTTGAATGTCTGTCTCTAAAAGCATTAGGAGGTGGAATCCATCACATTCAATCATCGATTCATTGGGCCATCGAATTCAATAAGAATTCAAGCACAATTTAGATGAAAATTTTTAAATTGTATAGAGTAAAAAAAAAGATGTGTGTTTTGTGCAATACGTTTTAAGGGGAATGGGGATCCAAAATACAAGTACATATACATATATGTATGTTATATATATGTATGTATATACGTATAAATATAAATGAAACGCAACATTCATTTAATTTTAAAGTTGTATTATTTAATTTTACTTTATTTCCAATCATTTCCATTTGATTTCTTGCATTTCGATCCATCTCTTCTGTGATTACTCAAAATCCTTCTAGTCGATCATGTGGAAACTATTAGTTAGAAGTGTTCATATACTACATATATAAACTATGTCGAGGTTGTGGTCGAGTTTCCGCTACTTGTTCGTTAATTGCGGTCGCCCCGTCAATGGGAGGGGAAAAGGATGCGCAGGGAGGTTGCCTATGTTAAGTATTGAGCTGGGTTAAAAGTATCGCCATCGTTGTGTGGCGCTGGATCCTGGTAAACTTATATTTACTGAGAGCATTGCCGATGCCATTCCATATCAATATCCATATATCCATAATCATATCTCATGTTCTTCAAGAAATTTATTCGCTCCCCTGGAAGCCGCTACTCCGGCCGCGTTTTTGCGGTGAGCTGGCCCCAGTCCCACTAACTGAACTCGTCTTATCTTGCGCACGCTTCAAGCTGTTTACTGCCGCGCCTCCCACGCCTGCTCCTTGCATTTTGGTCGTCGCGGGATCTAATGAGTTATGGATGGGTAAAAATATCGTTAATCAATGGTTAATACAGATGCATAAAATCAATGATGATGGACACGAAGTAACTAATTACCAGTTACCCAGTTGATAAGTTTTACAAAAGAAATATGTATGCAAAAATCATGTAAAATATATTTCTGAAGGATTGTTACTATCTATAAGATAACTGCCCGAGTATTACAATATGTATTTCAAATGCTTGAGCATGATTTTCTAATTTCATTTAATGAAAAAATTTAAATCGTCGAAGCCGATTAATATAAAATGGTATCACTTTCTTTACATTTGTAAGAACTGAGATTGTGCTAACACTGAGCAAAGTAGAGAAATTGACTCTTTCATTTGAACGTGGAGGAAAAGCTAAAAGAATGCTAAAAGAATGCTTCCAAAGCTAACACATAAAACTTTACGAATACAATCTAACATCTAACAGCGGATTTCTGTAGTCTTGAGTTAATCGAATCTACCTGAACCATATTTTGAAGTACTCTGGGTGCAAACATTGGAATAAACCTAAACGTAACTGGAATGTACATTACCTTGCAGCCACCTCACTTGGGTCGCCGGTCCGTAGCCCTTTTGATTGCGCGCAGCTATGCGGAATATGATAGCCGGCTTGTTGGAGCAGTCAACATGTGCGTTCGAGAGCGAGGCGTTGGGGACGGTGCACTGATTCGCCGCGCCCACATAAACGCGTACAAATGCCAACTGTGGAGAGGTAACCGCCTTATCTTTGGCGGTCGGCTTGACAGCCAAGTAAACAGAATATTCAACAATCTCCTTGGTTTTCTGGGCCGGAGGAGGTTCCCATGTTAGATGAGCACCTTCTTTAATATCTTTCGATATTTTAATGGCAGACGGCGCTCCTGGGAAGCCCGGCAAGCAGGTCTTAAAGCTGGATATCTGGAAATTAAGTTCGATATGATTAATACATATGTATCTATTTATCTAGCCGGCATCTATTAGTTTCATGTTACACTGAATACCAATTACAAATTTTTAGGCCTGTTCTCGTTTCCGAATCGGGTTTAAACTTAAAAGTGTTTGCCCTCCAAATTGTTTTTAAATTGAAAAATTAAATTCAATCCAGGTATGCAACCGAAATCACTGTCACTTTCGATTCCAAGCGGAATCCAATTGATTCAAAAATAGCTAGTTGGTTGGGTTGTCATCAATTACTTTTAACTGCACTTATAAAGCTCTATTAATATATTATTTGAGACATAAAAAATGAGTTAAAAACTAGTTTTTTATTAAATTACCAGACGTTTAATTAATGAAATTCATTTTTAGTTTTTGTTTTAAGAACAGGAAATTCAATTCTCAAATGTTGCCACTTTAGAGTTGCTGTTTTTTCTTGCCAAATACATGAAAACTACGCGATTTATTAATAAACTAAAAGTGTCACTAAATTAGCAATGTTTTTATTAATGGTCTTTTTTCTTTGGTCTTGTAACAGATTACATTTATTCCCGATAAAAATGTATAGTGATTTAGTAGAAAGCTGAATTAAACAAATAGTTGCATCAAACCTTTTATTATTTTAATGCAGAATCATCAACAACTAAATAACTTGTCTTTCGATATTCATTTTTTTAATAGAAACCTTTCAGTGAAATTGCCGCTGAAGTGATTTCTGTAGCACACCTGAATGTGACAAAATCTATTTTTGGAACCGACTGATAATTCAGTGAATTTTTCGATCTGTTCAATTATTCCTTTGAAGAACATTGCTGTTATTTTATTCGAGTTTTTATACCATACACCCATAGGGTGAAATGGTATATTAAAGTCGCCAAAATGTATACAACGGGCAGAAGGAAGCTTTTCCGACCCCATAAAGTATATATATTTTTGATCAGCATCAACAGCCGAGACGATCTAGCCATGTCCGTCCGTCCGACCGTCCGTATGAACACCTAGATCTCGGAGACTATAAGAGCTAGTCACCAAATTTGGTATGTAGTCTCGTGTAATATGTACCTACACTTATCGAGTTTGTTTCAAATACAGCAACTAGAGACACAAAATTTGATATGTATATTTGCTTAGTAAATGCCCCTTTCCGCCCCCGTAATTTGAAAGAACTGGATTATCTCTCGTAATTTTCTACCTTGTGGAATCAAATTTAGCACACTTAAATTTTATATTAATATCCAGCAAAACACCAAACTTGATCAAAATCGGACTAAAATAGCCAAGTTATGCATATAAACGTTTTTCCATATGGCCGGAGTTGGCCGTTGGCTGGTGGGGGCGCTAGGGTGCTCGTATGCTTGAGTGAGCGAAATACTAAGATATGCTTGTAAAACATACATACTTAGAAGGATACTTCGATTTCAAAGTGGAATCCAAAAATATGTTTTCACACCGATGTCAGGAGATCCTTCACTTACCTCTCCCCATTCTCCGCGGCCGCATGAGTTAATGGCTGCCAAGCGAAAACGATATGCTGTGCCCGGTTCCAAACTAGTCCGTGGATATTGACTGAGTTGCTCTGGCAAATTGTAAGCGGCGATGTCGTCCACCAATGCCTCGTTAAAGTACTTCTGATCGATATAACTGGATACTGTGTGCAAAAGATCCTTAAATATGCCAACCGTGTGCCATTTATCGCTGTCGTTGGTTGAGTCCTAAAACGAAAAGAATTATGATTTCAAAATATACAAATGTAGGCGTGGTCTTTACTTACATTTGAACTGGCATTGGCTACTGCATTAGTATTGTCATTGTCCTGTCCAGTTTTTGGACGTTCCGCCGAATTTGATTTGAAGTTAGCACTCAGATTAGGATTGCCTGATCCTGCCAGAAGGCTTCTGACTGCTTGACTGGAGTCCGCTGAAGCGGAAGCGGCAGTAGCCGCCTGCATAACAGCTGCTGAGGCTAAAGCATCCAAATGTGAGACAGGTTGGCGATCAGCCTCGGCATCAGCATTGCTGGTGGTCGATATGGCCAAAAGATCGCCAGTTGATGATTTGATGGTGGTCAGTATATTAGCGGCTTCAGTCTCTGAAGCTGTTGGCTGCTCTCGGATGGGCTTGATCTCTGCCGATGTGGAGACTATTTCTGAAGGAGGCACGGGAGCAAATGCGTCCATCTCGTCCGTGTCCATTGGTTTTGTCTTCTGTGTGTCCGTTGTGCTGCTGACACCTGACATATCATCCTCCAGCGGTTCGCTCCCCGTAACCTCCCCCGTTGCTGCTGGAATTGCCGTGGTTGTTGCTGTCGCTGTAGCTGCCGCTGACGTAGATGTGGCTGCTGCATCACCATTGTCAATGTTATCTTCAATCTCTGAATCTGCTTGTGCATCTCTAGAGGACGGCGGGTTTATTGTATCGCCTGCCCCATCCAGCTGTTCTATGATATCATCCATGGGATCGGTGTCCGCATACGACGCATCACCTATAGTGACTGGCTCGATAACGCTACTGCTGCTGCTGGTATTAGTCTCCTTGGGATGATGCACAATCGCTGCCGGTCCAGTTTTGGCCGGCGTCACGCTTTTTGCTGGAGCAGCCAATGTCACCGCCCTGTGGCTTCCTGTGGCATTGAATATGTTCACGAAACTCTTTCTCGCCGTTGCCGTTGCTCCCCCAGCTGTGGTCGTTCCACTCGCTGTGCCCGCCCCGGATAGCATAACCAGCTTATTCGCGCCCGGAGAACCGCTCATTACGGTAACGGGCTTGCCTCCTATGTACAAGGCGGTCTTCTGCTGAAGGGGTGTGCCGCTCAATTTCTGTCCCGGCGTCGCCGATGCGGTTGATATATTACGAATCATCTTCACACCACCCTGATTGGATATCACGGTGCGTGTCCCTCCAACCACCTGCAATGGACTAGCGGTGGTGGCGGTCGATCCCACTAAACTGACTATGCCTGGTCCAGAGCCAGCGGTGCTCATGACAGTTGAAGCAGGAACCGTCCGCAGGCTGCCTCCTGTGGTCACAATGATTATCTGCTGATTGCCCAACTGTGTTCCCTGTTTGTTGGTTATGACGAACGCAGGCTTGCCGCCCATTACGTTTGGTGTTACCTTGCCCATCTGAAGAATGTTGGAGTTCTTCATAATCAACTTCCCGCCGGCCATTGTGTGGGGTGAGACAAGCTTGAGCACGTTACCCGAAACGATCGGTTTTTGTTGTGTTCCGGATCCTGATGCAGTTGCTGCCACTATAGGTGATGTCACAGAGGCTCCAGTAGCTGTTACTGTCTTTGCCTGCCCAGATGCAACCTAAACAGAAACAAATTGGACATTTTTAATCGGTTTCCAGGCTATTTAAATCTGTGCTACGGAAACAAACACTCTGGAGCCGATCAGGCAGATTGGTATAAACAAATTTCTCACACTTTTTTCAACCTATTCTTCTTCTAATAGAATATTTTATGTCTGCCACTTGACTATAAAGAAAATCGATGGCAAATTCATGTTAAAATAACTATTTTTAACTTATTCAAACTTTGCTTCTTTTGGATGGATTAATTTCTAGTTGATAGGCAAATTAATTGTTTAGTTTGGTTTTTTCTTACCTGAATTTGAGTCGTGGAACCAGCTGTGGAGAGCTGAGCACTTCCCACGGATAGGGTCGCCGGAGTCTGTCCCTGGCCTTGAGTTGCCGTGGCTTTGGCAAGATTAAAGTTGACCTTGGGAAGAGTTTGCACGGTCATGCCCCCGCTGCTAGTTTTAACAAACTGCAGTTGAACGTTGGGGGCAAGGGTGAGTGGCTTTTGAATGAAATACTGTTTGCCCCCAGCTGTGGTTGTGTGCTGCTGCTGCGTGTGCACGGCTGTGCTTGGCAGGGCGGCCTTCAGTATGGTGGTTGTAGAGGCGGTGCCAGAGCCACTTGGAACACTTATTCCGCTCTGTGTGGTGGCCAAACGCAACGTCGGCGACGCTGTAACACCTGGAAGAAAACGCAAAGCCCCAGTGCCGGATGCTGCCGAAGTTAAGACCACGTTAGATCCAGAACTAGCCACACGGACAGCTGTGCTTTGGGTGTCAACAGCAGTCGTAGTGGTTGTCGAAACCGCCAATGAAGTGGCGGTTCTTAAAGTAGCCGCCACGCTGGGACGGAACTTTTGCAAGATGTTGGTCGTGGGATTCGCGCCCACTGGAGATGCCGTGCTGCTTACGATCGAAATTTGGGGTTGCACAGCCACCGTTGACAAAGGGATCGCCGAACCAACGGGTAGCTTAACTTGAATCTGTGGCGACTCAGACCCTGACGTCTGATTTGGGGACGGCGACTCCACAGACTTTGCAACACTTGCTGCGGCTGGTGAGCCAGATGCCCCAGGATGTAGGACAGAAATCGGACTCTTTTCTATTTTCAATGTGGCTGGGGCAGCTGCCCCTCCCACGCCCACACCAACTTCTGCTCCATTTGCTGCTTGCGTTTGGGTCGGAGCCGCTCCCACTTGCTGCTGTATCAGACTTTGGCTGGCCTGCTTTGCGGGTGTGACAGGAGCTTGCTCGATTTTCTGAATCTGAAGTATATAAGCTGAAGCGAAAGTGGTTGCCGTCCATGACAGTTCCAAGGCGTGCGTGGAAGCACGGACGAGTGCCACTTTGACTGCATATAGAGGCTTTGTTACCTCTAGATACCAAAGATCCTTGCAGCACACCTAAAATGGTCAAATGAGAAAAGGATCGTTGAAGTTTGCGCACAGACACAAGCAGAACAAACAAACAAACAGCAATCCATCTTAATCAAAGTTAAATAGGAAAGTATCTCACCCTAACCTGGTTGTTCCAAGCTTTGCGGTAGCCATCGCGTCCAGACCACACATATAATCGGCTCTGTATACCAACGGCACAATGCCCAGCCCGTGCCCTAGGAACGTTCTCTTCAACGGTATCAACAGTCAAATTATCCCATGTCATTGAATCTATATGAGGAAATCATTATAATTCTGGCCGCACAAATGCAAATATCGCATCCTCAACAAGCATACCCAAGTCAAGAATAGCAAGAGTATTTGTACACTTCCACTCTCGCTCAGTAGTTGGCTTTGAATCGTTAATAACCAATGGTACCCAACCACCGAAAACATACATTTTATTGGCAATCATTGTAGAGCTGTGAAGAGATCGTGGAAGGGGAGCCTGACCTCGGGTGCGTGGTTTGGACCAGGTCATTGAGTCTGTAACAAGGCATCATGATATTAATGCACCTACTCACATAGATATATCGGAGAAGCTTACCCGTATCCAGCAACCACAAATCTCCCAAACGGCAGCCACTCATTCCACCATAAACCAAAAGATTTAGCTTCCCCGTTGTTTTGCTTGTAAACGAGATTCCAGTATGCGATTCTCGAGGTGGCGGACTATCGCCATACGTTTTCGGTATTATCCACTTGCCGTTGTGGCTATGCACTCCGCGTGTGTCCAAGATGTACAAATCATTCAAGTATCTAAAGCAAAAAGCAGTTGTTATTGTAGCTCGGGGATAAAGATAAAGCGTCGCATTTATACTTCGGAATATTGTTTTTCGGATCATCCGATTCATTGGCCAAGCCACCAAAAAGGAATATCTTGTCGCCGACCATGGTGAAACTGTGACCAAGGCGGGGACAGGGTGACAGCCCGTTGTCAGGTGACTCTGGATACATTTTACGCCACTCCCACTTGGTGGCCTGAAGTTCATAAAGTTCATTCGAGTATTTTCCATACTCAATCATTCCGCCAAATACGAACATGCGAGTGCCCTCGACAACAAATCCGTAAGCAGCGCAGCCATTGGGCACATCACCCTTCAACACCGGCACATACCACTGATTGGTAACTGAAATGTGTTAACGTTTTGGATAAGCCCGAAGAACACTGTGCTCCAATCCTAATCCAATTCATACCTGTGTTGTAGACATGGAGTTCATCAACAATTCCCTCGTTACCGCCACCAAATACAACCATCAGCTCCTTAATGTTGATGGCGCGATGTCCATGACGAGGACGAGGCTGAGGTCCTGTGGGATTCAGTACGCGCTTCCATCGAAAGCCCGAATTGCCGGTAGCCGTTGTTTGGTCTAGGCCTCCAACCTCTTCCTCTATGTCCATGCGAGTTAGGCAATTAGCCGCTTGAGCCAATGTGTGGATCTGATCTTCATCGGCAATACCTGTAACTCCTCCGGGGACTCCCCCGCCACTTGCCATGGTCCCAGCAATCTCTGCACTTTCCATAGTTCTCAAGTTTAACTATTTCAATTATGCCAAATTTACTTTTTAGTTGGTTATGCGATTAACTGTGTAACTGTATTTAAGGATATCGTGGAGTCCAGAACTCATCCTTTCACATATAAATAACACAAAAACTGTACCTAAAAAAACAAATTTCAAGTAACACGCATGAAGCATACATTGTGCAGGTTGGATAAATCATAATATTATTCAGGAAACAAACATATTTTAATCCAAACACATTATCATATATGCCTGTATACCTTTATTATTTATACAAATTTTAAATGCATTGGAGTTTGTAAATTTTGGTGAATTCATTCATGTTTATATTTAATTGTTTGAAGTCAGACGGACAAGTTTAAAAGACTTTTCGACACAATTTCGTAGAGTTAAAAAAAAAAAAAACAAACTTAAATTAACCACCGAAATGTTTGCTTTGAAAATAAACAGTGCTCGCAAATGATGCTGTTAATTTTAGCGTAGCCCGCTAATCGAGTTTGAGCTGGCAACGCTATAACAGACTCCATCGGCTGGCAATGCCGCCAATGGACGCTCCACTAACTAGTTAACTAAAAACTAAATGGAATAAATTTCTTCAAACTGTAACTGATTTATCCAATTTTAGGATTGGCGCCCCTTACCGGATTTGCAAGTCCAACGACACTTATGCTGTATTTCACTTAACTTAAATCGCGCAAAAAAAGCCGAAAATGTCGCTCCGACGACGACGCAGAGTAGATTGCAGTAGAGCTGGCAATACGGTCGATGACAGTATCGATAAGTCGTTCGCTGGTGATACTAATTTACAGAGGGCGCCACAAGCAGCTAGCACGAGTCGGACTCATAAAGATTCTGGTAGCTCTGGTTTTTATCGAGTAGAGTCGCCATCGCACTACTTCCGACTCCCACTATTTTTTCAAATTAAAAATCGTTGAGATTTTGCACGAAACGAATAACGATCGCCTGAAATAACTTATTAAAGGACTGATGGATATGGTGATTGATATGTAACATGGATTTTTCACGTTGTTTGTTTCATTAAAATATTAATAATTTTCATTTTAATTGATTTATCTTGAAAGCTTAACAACTAATAGCGAATTTAAATTTGGTGTTCTCTATGATGTCCCGTTTCCTAAATTGTTCACCATGTTTTGTGAATAAATGGCGTTTTAAATTAGTAGAGTGAATGCCTGGTGTAACTAGCATCGAAGGTATGTATGAACATAAAGCAATAAATCAATCAATAAATTACACTCGATGATGACTTGAACAATCCAGGTTTCATCACTTTTTAAATTCAATCCCTTGTGTGTATGATGCCGCTAAAACTTGGGTTTGTTATACATATATATGTACCTCAACACTGTTATTTTAATATTTTGAAAAACAAAAAATAACGAAAACAATTGTAAGCAATAAATAAAACAAAAAAATTGTAAATAAAAAAACATATTTCCACCCGTTTATTTGATTTGGGCTTAGTCAACTTATTATTTTTATTAAAATATTAGCAGTTGCTGCAAAACCCTGTTCCAAAAATTTGTTGTCATATTAATAAAAAATGTCATATTAATAAAAAATGTGTTTAGTATTTCAGCATAATTAAAGGTTTGAAAGACAACTTTTACTAATTACAAATATGATAAAATTGCCAAATTTGAAAAATGACAGGTAGAACTGCTGCTTTGCCGATATATCGCTAAACATCGACATCGCCAATAGAGCATCGATGATCATACATCACTAGTTATGTATTACCATTTTGTCAATTATATAGTCATTTCATTTCCTACACTTGGAATGCTCATTTTACTGACTGAAACTACTTTTTCAGCTCTTTGAGATATTGTCGCATCACATATGATTAAGATAGCAGACAAATGTAACGTTTTCGAGTTCCAAAACAAAAATGAGAATTAGTCACAAATTATCTGTATATTTTAAGCAACAATATTTTTTGTCCACTGTACAAACCACAAGTTTTTCAAAAAGCCCCGCGTATTATTTAAACAGCTGAAAGAAAAATGTAGCATCTGGCAACTCATAAAGAAGTCGATAACTCACCAGCTGTTACAAACGTTTATTAATACCGTGCACCTACGAAAAACAGCTATTTTGTCTAATTGTTAAAGAAAATGTAAATTTTGTTTCATTAAATACAGAAAAAATAGGCAATAAATCATCAAGGAGCACCTAAGTATGTATTCGTGGAATTTCTTCCTTTCGCTTGATTTTAAATTCTAGTACTGTGAAGCTGTTTCGAACCCAATATTTTTTTCCTATTTAAATTCCCATTGCTTGGTGGGAATAGTTGTAACTTTATGACGTCATCGAATTTCTTCACATATGGTTAACATTGTTGTCAATTGTAGAATAATAGAGAATTGTGTGTGGTGTCATGCTAACGAATTTATGTGAAAATTGACAATTACTTTTCATTGGACAGACCAAAACGCAAACTATTTAAACTCGATAATTTGCCGAAATTTCGCGCTGCTAACAAAATGAGGAATTGTCGATTAGCGTCTGGGCAACTCTGAGAATTCTGAGTTTCTTAAAAATTAAGCAAAACAAAGGCCAATCAAAAAGCAAACCAAACAATAGGAAGTTAGAAGTAAGTAAATTGATGCACAAACTTCTTTGCCATCGGTTGTATCCGTGATAGGTATGTCCATATTTGATCTAGCTGCCTTTTTCCATGATTTACATTGGGGGTAAACTACCCTCTCCACCACCCACCGTCACGGTCTTTAGTTTGTCCATGATGCGCATTAAAATTGTTGTTGCGTGCTGCCTCCGTCTGTACACCAATACTACTTATATTTTTCCCTTATCCTTTTCCTAAAGAATCATCATGGGAAACTGTCTCAAAATTAACAGCTCCGATGACATTTCTCTCCTGCGCGGTGACAGTGTCAGCATTCACGGCCACCAGGATCAGGTACGTAAATCCTTCGACCTGCCAACTCTGTATATTTATCTTTTTTTTTCATTAGCTTCCGCACGAACAGCTACAACAAGTATTTAACACAGCACCTCCTGTCTCCATAATGCCTCTACCAGCTTCATCAACTACTACGACATCGCATATGTCGGAGGAAGACCAGATTAAGATAGCAAAACGAATCGGGTTAATGCAACACTTGCCAATTGGAACATATGACGGCACCACCAAAAAAGCTCGCGAATGCGTCATCTGTATGATAGAATTCTGTCGGGATGAGGCGGTGCGATATTTGCCATGCATGCATATCTATCATGTACATTGCATAGACGATTGGCTAATGAGGAGTCTCACCTGTCCTAGTTGCTTGGAGCCCGTCGATGCTGCGCTGCTCACAAGCTATGAAACAACATAGCGCAGCCCATCTATATCCAAAGGGGGTGCGGGGGGTGCTTCTGCTCAGTCGATATATACTGTCGCTGTAGTTTAGGTTGTCAGTTGAGTGGGGGGGGAGGTGGACCAGAGCGGGGTGGGTAATTTTGGTCGATAAGGACCGAAGCGAATTGTGTATAATAAATAAGTGAATGGGGAAAGGGCAGACAACACGGAGATTATCGACTGAGATCAACAGAATATATATATAATGGGAGTCTTTATTGTACCTCCCCCATGAGCCGTCGATTTAACTTTTGGGTTTCGTTCGTCGTTACATAGATGTTCAGTATGCTTAGCATTCAATTGATATTATATATTACATACCTATGGTGAAACCAGATAACTGAAGTAACAACAACAACAGGAGCAGCATCAGAAGTTTCAATACCAACAATAACAATATGTGTACATACACTTACACCTACATATATATTCATCAATATATACATATATCAACAACATGTTCGGAACCCCTAGAATTAAAACCTTATAACTAGTGTATGATAATAAATAAATAAATTATAATAAAAAAATATACCACATTTGAATCGTTACGCTTAATATTCCTGTCCAAGTTGATAGAGACCACATATGTACATAAAAGGTTTTTATACTTTGAACTTGTGAACAAATGTCTCTGAAATATTGAATTTCTGACACGGAGGTGTCTAGCGCGGCATTATTTAGTATGTTTTTCTAACATAACATACATATATAATGTAGTGGCAGATAATATATTCATCCGATTTTGACAAAATTCTACAGTTTACTATGTGTATTGGTTTTCGCACCGACTGTGACTACATTAAACTAGCATACTTTTGACAATCGTTTATGTCATTGTTTTCCACCAATTCAATAAACAGTATATGATACAGGATTTTGGTGAATATATGAGGCCTTCGCATTGATTCAGACAGACGGACACACATGGTGTAAAAATAAAAATCGAGACTTAAATTTCCAAGCAGCACTTTCTCAATTTCGACCCTGAATTTTTTAACTCTCTTGAGTTTCGTCCATCACTTTATAAATATGTAGTTATTTTATACCGATTTCTATACTATGGCTTTTTTGTTAACATTGATATCTAGATGATTTTTCTTTGAAATTCATTCAATTTTAATAAATTTTATTTATTTAGAGTATAAAATTATAGCCACAAAGTTAAAATCTTTAGATATTTGCTTGTATAATCAAATAATTTTAATTTAACAATATTGCAATTGTTGTGTCATATGGACGTAAACATAGTGTGGCAGCATTTTTCACAGAATCTAACTAAGCGCTATAAGCGGAAAACTTCTGGCAACACTGCTGCGTCATCCTGCTTCCTACAAAAAAATTAAATAGTTTATTTTTGATCTTGGAAAGTGCAAAAAAATGATTATCACCGTGAAAAATCTGCAGCAGCAGACTTTTACTATTGATTTTGATTCGGAGAAAACGGTGAGTTGTAGGTGGTCACATTCTACGATGAATTAATTGCGGAACTTTGTCTAATAACATCCGAAAGACACAAAACGGCAATTGGCCGTGTCATCACCCAGAGTCCCAATCATTCTGTTGGTTTGCGTTTCCAATTGGCGAGGGCATTGTGATGGCCTGACCCCATAATTGATGAAAAATATGCACATATATATATATATATGTATATGTATTTATAGATGTACATATATGTATGAACATATTTTAATCAAATAAACCAACATTAATGCAAATTTGTGCGGCATTGATCAATAGTCGCTCACGCTGATGCAGTTAGCCGTAACATGCTTCTTAATTTTTTCTTTTGGTCCTTTTTCAGGTACTCGAACTGAAAAAGAAGATTTTTGAAGAGCGGGGCGCAGAATACTTGCCCGAAAAGCAGAAATTAATTTACGCTGGCGTTATTTTGGTGGATGATCGGAAAATCAGCTCATACAAAGTAGATGAAAAAAAGTTTATTGTTGTTATGCTAACTCGAGATGCGGCGCCATCGTCGTCGTCATCATCGACTACTGCTAACACTGCTGAGAAAGTCGCTGAGAAACCCAGTGAGAAAAAAACAGATCCAGAGCCGACACCAGCAGCTCCATCACCATCGCCAGCAGCAGTGACCGCACCGGTGCCAGCAAGCGTAGCTTCTTCTGGTGCATCAGGCACCACTTCCGACTCGCCAAACACCGAAACCACTGTTTCGCCAACGGCCCCCAGCACAGATCAGACTAGGGCCGAGTCAAGTCTGCTTATGGGCGAAGAATATAATCGCACTGTATCATCAATGGTAGAAATGGGATATCCTCGCGAACAAGTTGAACGGGCAATGGCTGCTAGCTTTAACAATCCTGAACGTGCCGTAGAATATTTGATTAATGGCATACCTGCTGAAGAAGAGCAACTTTTCAACGATCCGGATCCAACTTCACAATCTAATCCAAATCCAAGAGTAGCAGATGCATCCTCAATTAGCGCTCCTTCAGGACGTTCCTCAGCTGGTAATGTTGATTCTATACAGTAATCTTAGATAGTCAGACACCACGATGGCCTAGTAAACTAAATTTTAGGAGTTTTCTAGAACTTTTATTGCACCCAAACATTTCAATTTTGAAATTAACTTGCAGATCCTTTTGAATTTCTGCGCAGCCAGCCGCAGTTCCTCCAGATGCGTTCTCTGATCTATCAAAATCCACAACTTCTGGATGCAGTTCTGCAGCAGGTAAGTTTCAAGAGATTCGTTAAGAAAGTATTAAGTTAAAAGGTTTCTTCATGTGCATTCAGATTGGCCAGACGAACCCCGCATTGCTGCAGCTCATTTCAGAAAACCAGGACGCATTTTTGAATATGTTGAATCAGCCACTCGAAGGGGAGTCTTCGGCTCGCGGCACTGCCCGATCTGAGGGTTTGGCATCTGGCTTATTGGAGGTAGCTGCACAGCGATCAGCGGCAGGTGCTCAAGAAACGTCCTCTGCAGCACGTGCTTCTGTCCCAGGTTCTCCGTCAGCCACTGAAGGCGGCGCCTCTGAAAGAGACAACTCTGAACAACAGCAACTCGCTGAAGGCGTGGCCACCATTCGTCTCAATCCCCAAGACCAAGACGCAATAGAAAGGGTATGTTGGACAATATTTATAATATTTAGAATGCAGTAATAATTGTTGGTTTTTTTTTTTTTTTTTTGAATATTCCAGCTTAAGGCCCTCGGTTTTCCAGAGGCCCTTGTACTGCAGGCTTATTTTGCATGTGAAAAGGACGAAGAGTTGGCTGCAAATTTTCTACTCTCATCCAGTTTCGATGATTAAAATGATCGCCAGACCTAGTGTGAAAGATGTTACCCCTATATACCTACCTTCTATATATAACGAACTCGTTACCGAATAAATTGAAAGGGTTTATCGAGTAAATAACCCACAGAAAAATGGGAATTGAATGAGACCGATACCGTAATTTACAAGCCTTTACTGACATGCACACACACACATGAACACACACACAAACCCATACATATTCATATTTTCTATTTGTTATTTTTATTCCTTATCCATATTTGGTGATTGAATCTGTATCATGTTGATCAGGAAGGGGCAGCAGTTATCCTTTCCCTATAGTCTTCAGCCCCACTTTTGGAAGAGTCCCATCCGCTGGCAACGACAATTATTACCCCAAAGATTGCACCTGCAGGAACTATTGAAGCAGCAATCGTTGGGATGATTGTCGCACAAGCCACTGCGTGGAATACAGACGCGTCTGTAGACAGGAAACCGAGAGGGGACGGGAAGACGCCTATTGAAAAGATAAATTAACATTGACTGATGGACGACTTTCAAAACTTACTTGATGGCCCGAATGTTTTGGAACCTCTGCATTTCCCCATACACATATGGCGATGTGGCCTCCGTCTGCTTTTGAAATTGGTTAAAAAAACTATCATCTGGTTCCATATGGTCGTAATCTGTTACGCTCATGGCTTTTCCATGCAACACTCCAAGTAAGAGGAGTGCTGTAACTAAAATTGACCAGCACATTGCTAATCGTTTCCTGCTTTAATAGTTAAAATTTGTTTTAATTTTTTTTTTTAAAGTCTATATTTTAGTAATCCACCTTTTTGGCCAAGTTAGGAGCCGTTTTATTTCGCTACGTAATGTATAATATGCGTATATGTATACTATGTCGTTCGATGCTGCTCGTTTAGATTTTGTCACATCAATTCAGGATCCCAATATATGGATTTGTATTCCGCTAAATTAAGATTCAACTATTCGAAAACGGACATTTGACCGCAATACCAAAAAGCGACTGCAATGCGCGCTCAATGTTGGTTATCCTTTGCGCAGACGTCGTACAGTGGGACAGTATGTGGGTTACGCAGTCAATGTTACTGAAGAGATCGGTTATAGCAATTTATATTCCACTATAAAAGAAAATGGAATCAGTCAAAAAAAAAAATTTTTAATTTAAAATTGGTGCATTTCTGTAACAAATTCCTCAATTACAAAAATTTACAAAAGAATAGCTCAATAAAAAACAAAATCGAAACGAAAGAAAGCTTTCAGCTCAGATAAATGGCAGGATCAGACCGTAACGAAACAAAATGCTGAACTTATATGTGCAAGCTATGTTCATTTGGACTGAAAACTTAAAAGGGGAAATAATTTTAAAGACTAAGTGGCCAAAATATATCTTGAGGTTTTGTCCCACTATGCGTAACCCATCTATCATTGAATTTGAAGCGCACGAACCGAAAGATTAATGACAGTGACAACTAATGAATGGCTGAAACTACGTGATGTTGGGCCCCAGAAAATTAATAAGACAAATAGATTTTTTCAAAAGAAATAATTAAGTATAAATTGCAAATTATTTAAGGCTTTCTCAACATAGACCAAGTCAAAAGTAGTATTTTTGTCTTAAACCTATTTACAAACTAAGGAATGTTAATGCTTATGTCCAAACGTTATGACCAACGGTAATAGAGCCCCACAAATCATAATGATCAGCTCGCTATACCGGAGACCTTGTATACTATGTGATTGAGATCCACTTCCAGTTCCATTCCCGCTATCAGTGGCGGCACCTTCACGAGATTCTTCCAACACTCGGTACTCATACTGGCCGACAACTTTGTGACTGTGACCTCCACCGCCGCCGGTTAGTTCTGGCAGAACGTGGACGGTAGCCACGTAAAGGAAGGTACCGGCGGAGAAGAGCATCGCGATTCCAGTTGCATTTACCGAATTGAGCGTCTCTTTTTGCTCTTGTCCAATGCCAAAGTAAGTAAGTAGTGTCAGCAAAGGAGCTGACAGGGAGAACACTCCAAGGTGCTTCCGGATCTGCTGACGTTCTACTTTCTCATGAAGCAGGAAGCTTACTAAGCCGAAAGCTGCAGGTGCCTTGTGGAGCATTATTGCTAGAAACACAATCATCTCTACATCCTGATGACTCGTGGTAGCAGCGGCACCCAAAGCGATTCCATCAGCCGCTGCGTGGACAACCAGACCCAGTGTAAGGGTGGCAGTGTTTTTTTCTCCGCCGTTGGCGCTACTGCTGCTTCTCCTTTGACATACATCCACCAACATCATAAAAACAAACCCAAGTACGAGAGAAAGTCCAATAGTTTGTGAATAATCCTGATGCTCGTGGCTATCTATGTGGTCCGAAGCAGAGCCTGTCGCCTCGTTGGTTGCATGTGTTCGCGTCCGCTCATTGTCCATATATAATGAACGGATTCCCTCCGGAATAATCACAGCCAAAGCTGTTCCCACCAGCAAGCCGGCACCCAAAACGGTGACACATTTCAATTTCTCCTAATCCCAAAAAAGAAAGCAACAGATATATGTAGCTTTTCATAAATTGTTGACGTCGACTTTACCTACTTCACTTAATCTCATTAGCATGGGAATACTTCCAGCGATGTAGGATCCCACCAGCATCATTATAACTAGCAAAACAAGAATTAGGGTCTCCTCGGCCATGTTTTTAAATTAATTATTGGCTACGTATTTACATTTGTTGACGTTGTTGCAAAAAAAATAGTGCTGGCAATAAGGGTACTCTCGTTAGTTTTAAATCGCTCAATTTAAAAATATTTCTTGCAGTGTTAAAAATACTGATTGCCGATTCAGATGACAACTCAGCTGGTTTAAAGCGAAGTTTTGATTATAATAAATCCTACAAATAATAAAAATCCTGATAATTGCAATCCAATCCAGCCATAAAACGAAATTTAATACTGAAAACATTCACACCTCCGATCAAATTATTTATATTATTTTAAGTGAAACAAAAGAAGTTGTAGTGGAAAATACCAAATCAGTAGTGTTGCAAAACAAAGAATCAAGAGCAAGGAATTTGATAAAAATTATCCTGTATATTGGGGGGATGTTTTGTCCTTTGAGAGAGAAAATTATCAGTTGAAAGTTATAACGGTGATTGACACAAGTGCGTGTGACTTTGTTATCGTTCGGGTTAAGAAAATTAATATTGTGGCGTTAAAAATGTATCAAATTCATCTATTAATGGCAGGAAAATTAATGCAATAGCGTTTACAAATATCAAAAACACCAGCCCAAGCAAGTCAAAACTGACGTAGTAATTTATCTAGGGTTGAATTATACAACATACATCCAAGCCATTTTTCATCAATGGAATAAAACTGACAGTAAAACGCCACCATTCACGATTTTTAGTAAGCATTGAAAAAATATAAATGTGTTTTGAATTGTTGTTACTTTTGAGAAGACTTATTTTCCATATTACGTATGTACTCATAGATACACATACATACATACATACATAGATACATCCCTATACAATATGCACATTTTTCGCACATTCCAGGACACCAGGGCACAGTTTAGGGGAATGCCCAGAGGCACCAGTGTTGTCATACTTTTTCTCTTTCGCCAAGGCAACACTGTTTTTTTGTTATTCCTTCCAAACCAGCGAATTTTGAATTACATTTGAAATATCCGTTATTTAACAAAAAAAAAAAAATACAAATAATCAGTGAAGATGCCAAATAGTTGGAGAGAAGCTAAATTTGGTTTTATTCTATTTTATATTATTGGCAAATTTGCAGTATTATCAAACTTTAGTTATCTTTTTTTTGCAGTGTCTTGCGGTTCCTTATTACAAATATTAGAAGATTAATTTCTGCTTATACAAGAGATAGTAAAACTGGGTCACGTGTTCACAAATGAAAACGTCCGAGTTATGTTAGCTGACTGATTGAAAAAGAACACAACCAAAGTTGAGAAAGGAACAAACCCAATAACTAGTAACATGTTCCTGTGGACGGGAAATTTCAACATTAGTTCCTCATAGGAAATGTTTTTTTTTTAATTATCAGTAAATCCGCCACTGCATCTAAAAATGACAATGATCAGTAGAAGGTTTCATGGTTGTTTGTGTTATTGTTATCTTTTATCGCTCAGGTACGCGCTCAGGTAACACCGCAGTGTAATCAACATCAACTGAAATCAAACAAACGACAGCGACAGAAGAGATAACTAAGACAAATAGAGCTGGACTGCATATCACAAATGGTTCCTATATCTACAAATAGACCATCCATAGGCAAGCCGCAGGCCAGTCGTTTAGTCCGAGTCGAGCTCGCATAGTTTGAATTCGAGAATATTAATCCAAATTCGCATAATCGCTGTTTAGTGTGTAAGCGTATGTATAATAACTGTGATTAAGCAAAAGGGACAATAAATTGTTGTGATAAAAATAATAGTGACCGACTAAAACCGTTACATTTGGCGCTTGCGCCTTTTTCTGGCTCCTTTTTCGCTCAATGTGAAAGTCCAACGACTCTATGTTATTGAATATCTGCATCGTATTCGTATCAAAATTTTAAAAAAAGTTTCACGTATTCCAATGAATTCAATTAAAACCCATAGACTTGTATATTTGAATATACATATGTATGTATGAATGTGTGTACTCCCAGTTTCTTTGGAGTAAGCAGTGCTGGCACTTTTCTCGGCTATTGCAAAAGTAGTTAAGAAAATAAAGAATTTTCTTTTGTCACATTTATTAGAATGTCTACGGAGAAAATATAGATTAATAAATTTATTTAGCTTTTTATTTCATTAGCGCTATAAATGTGTCAACTTAATATATTTAAGTTAAACAAGCGGTAACACTAGCTAGATTTCAAGCCAGTTCAGCATTTAGCTTTTTATTTATAAAGTCAGCGAGGAGTTGGCAACACTGCCTGCAGCGAGCGTCAAGCAGTTTGTTCGTGTCGCGGCGATATACACACAAAAAATAAAATATTTTGCCGTGTACGTATAAAACATGCCTAAATTGGTGTATCATCAGCATCAAAAAAGTGAACATTGATATCAATTGTTTAACCAAACTGAAATTAAAACAATATCGTATATTTTATCGGGGTGAAAAGAAGAATTTTACGCCCACGCCTTCGACTGACATTCCGATACCCAGCATACACACATGTACATAAATTTCAATGTACATACACACATACCAGCATACTTTCAGAAGCCAGCTGGTTGAGTTTCAATAGAATTGGAATTGGAATTCGGCGAAGGTCGCTGACTAAAGCCAGAATCAATAAAAATTCAGATTCAAATTCCAATGCAATGACTCCAAAAATCTACTGACCATTCCGACATAACGATGACATTACATTACCAACAAAAAATGCCCATACCAATACACAATTTTAACAGTGCTGTATGACGTAATTTTGTTTTCACTGTGTGATGTCAGTTTTGGCCAAGCGAATCGAGTCCCGAATCGAGGTGGACTGGCCACGTTCATTCACATACATATGTACACACATATTAGTTGAATGTATTGGTGCGCGTGTATACGTACATATGTATATGTGAAAATGTGCCTTGTGGGTGTGTGCGTGTGTGTTCGTGTCCTGCCAGCCTTACTCCCAAATACAAATTGTGGGAGTTAAGTGTCAGTTAAAATAAATGCGTATGTATGTTGTACATACATATACATATGCATTAAAATTTTTGTAACGAGGCGTGGCAAAGAATATACACTATTATGTATAGAGAAACATGGCGCCCGCGCCCGGGCAACAGCAACAAGAATAGAGAAAAGATATAGAGTGAGCGGCAACCTCCCCCTGCCCTCTCACTCTTATACTTCTGCTAAATAAACGACTTTAAAATACAAGACGCTTAACTGGAGCATACATCCCATTGCTGATGCCTGCCCCTGAATTGAAAACTGATTAGATTGATTATTACCGTAATAGTCATATCTTTTTTATTTTCGACGTCATTGAAGTTGACAATTTAATGCCGACTAAAATCAGTTTTATCGCTTTTACCTACCATGGTCGTATCAAAACGTGTTGTGACAAGTTCTTCACCTATAAATACAAAAACTTAGGACTACTCTTACCTACATCAATACATACATATGTACATACAAATATAGTCAACCTTGTCTACCTGATCGAAGGATCTGCTCTACCCTGACCCCTAGGAGCAATTGCCATCGATACTAAAACATCCTTTATTATAATTTACAAGAATAATAATGGATATGTCTCCTTTTGTAAAGCAATCTGACTACGTCCATGATATTTTTTGGACTGATACGCAGTCATATCTTAAAAACCGCACTACTTATTTACAATCTTATTCAGTTGCAAAAACCAGACCGATCCACTTTTGTCTAGATGAAAATCGGACTCGTCACCAAAATGCATGTGATAAGTGTAGCGAATGATGGCGTCATAAACTTATCAGTAGCCTATCGTTGTCGTCACCCAATCCCGACCAGACAGCCGGCATTACTTTCGATGTCATGACATCAATTAATGTACATACATGCATACATTTGTATGTATACACACATATAGAGCTATTTCTTTGGCACATATGATTTTGATAGTCAACATGTTTAAATGTTCATCGGTTTCGCCGATAGTTTTCCATTTCTATCGTTTGGGGAAAACTCAGGTGAATTCTATTTTTAAAATAGGATTTTTGAGTTTAGCAAAAAATGATCACCAAAAAAAAAAAAAAACATTAGGAGATAGTAAGCACACTTTGTATTTACAAAATCATTAAAAGAGAACAAATTCAATTTGGACAGACTTCTCCTCTGTGAATGTAATTGTAGCATGCGGAAATGAAACAGATATAAATAGAATTGTTACACACATATGTATGTACATATGTTTATAGATATATTGGATATATACAAAAGGGTAGAGCATTAAGATCCAAAAACTGACCACACCACTGCCTACAATCTCCTTGCAGTCCACGAAGATTGGTGTTCTGTCCGTTTCGATTCACTTTGTTCCTATGACCATGATTGCTTAAAATTATATTTACAGATGTCTGCTGCTATGCCATCTCTCTCTCGATCTCTCGCCCTCCCTCTCATTTTTTGCCGCTCCGCCTGGTCTAGCATTGAAAAAATTCTTCCCAGGCGAAATGCTGATTTATTTTGATATGTATCCACACACGTATACATACATACATATATACACATATGATTGTTAAGTGCGTGACACGACTCGCCACACATGTCCATAAATTTGTACATTAGACTGGTTTTTATTTTTTGTCAAACTGTATGGGAATTTGAAATTAATATTAATTTTTGTTTTCTGAACAGAAATATGACCTGGCATTGATCCTCTTAGGTAACAGAAAAAAAAAATGACGCATACGACTAATTAATAAAAACACTTGTTCAACTTTGGAATAATGCCTAAAAACAACTCGTGTGACTAATTGCGAGATATATTACTTACATTCCTTGTAAGAGGTCCAAAGAATTATCTCACAAAGAATAGTTCGCTGGAAAAGATTATGCAGAAATAAATCTCCAAGACCCTTTTATGAAAAATATTTAAAATGTAACATTTGAGATTTAGTGAGAGTTATTTACTTGCGTATTATATTAATTATTATCATAGGTACTACTAATGAGTAGTTTCGAATTCACATACGGGGAGAGTAAAAGGACAACAATGGTAATAGTTTTAATGTCGTTTCTTCTAGAATTTATTATAACAAATGGCCACAATCGATGGAAGACCTGCGCAATATGGGATATCACTTAAGCAATTACGCGAGCTCATGGAGACTCGCGGTAGGGAAGGTGTAGCAAAAATCAGCGAATTCGGTGGTATTCATGAGTTGTGCAAGAAGTTATACACATCTCCCAATGAAGGTAATTAGAGATTTTACGAGACTCTGGATAGGATTACTTATGTGCTGATGATTTTTTGTAGGACTGAGCGGTTCGAAAGCTGATGAGGAACATAGACGGGAGACATTCGGATCGAATGTAATACCACCGAAGCCACCGAAAACGTTTCTTACGCTAGTCTGGGAGGCCCTTCAGGATGTAACGCTTATTATCTTAGAGGTAGCTGCTTTAGTATCACTTGGTTTATCGTTTTACAAACCCGCCGACGAGGATGCGCGTAAGTATTGGCATACTATAATCTTATCTTGTTTCTCATTTTTGTGATCAATGACGTGATTTGTCTTTGAATTTATACAGCTGTATTGCAAGAAGAGGAAGAACACCACGGTTGGATCGAGGGTCTTGCGATTTTAATCTCCGTTATTGTGGTTGTTATAGTGACGGCCTTCAATGATTACTCCAAGGAAAGACAATTCCGTGGCCTACAAAGTCGAATTGAAGGCGAGCACAAGTTCTCCGTTATTCGCGGAGGTGAAGTGTGCCAAATATCGGTTGGTGACATACTTGTGGGTGATATTGCTCAGATCAAGTATGGTGATCTATTACCTGCCGACGGCTGCCTCATTCAAAGCAACGACTTGAAGGTAAATGAACCGACAATGTTCCATAAAGAAGTATACCAATTCTTATAACTCTGTTCTTTGCTATAGGTGGACGAATCCTCACTAACTGGCGAGTCCGATCATGTTAAAAAGGGCACTGATGTCGATCCCATGGTTCTTTCTGGCACACATGTTATGGAGGGTAGCGGAAAAATGATTGTTACCGCAGTGGGTGTCAACTCGCAGGCTGGCATTATATTCACCCTTCTTGGTGCTGCCGTCGACGAACAGGAGGCCGAAATTAAGAAGATGAAAAAGGGTATGTAACTATGAACAAGACAAGCATCTTTAAAGCCTCCTAAGAAGCAGAACCCGGCTAATATTTTTACACCCAAGTCGATTGACCAAATTACTTCGAATTCTTCAGTCATGTCTGATCAGAATTTGTCACAAATGACTATAAGGGAATTTCTAAATATATGAGCAGTAATTAATTGATTTTTAGCCAGAAATCGAAGGGGAAAACCAAAAAATGCGTAGAGTGAGGTTTTACTTAATTTACAATTATTGTATGTTTGTTTGTTTTTTTTTTTTTTTTTTTTTGGGCAATATTTTAAATCCTAGTTTTTTTATTTGTATCAGAAAATATTTGGTGGCAAACTTGAACGTAGTTTTGCGCGGTGTTATTAAATGTGACTTCCTATTAATTATATTGCTATGAATAATCTATATTATGTATTTGTTTTTATTTTATTTATTTTTTTCATATTCCAATTGTCATACGTGATTTGCATGACGTGAATTGATTGCTCCATCATTGAACTCCTTCATCTACCTCAACATCTACCCTCAACTACCAACCAACCACCAAACACCAACAAACTACAAAAATCAACAAACCTAAAAAAAAACCAAAAATAAACCACCTGTGAATCCCTATTGAATGTAAAATTGATATTATTATCAACATAATGGAATGATTGAACATCGTGAATTGTAATTTTGACTTTTACATACAGAAGCTAAAAAGGCGAACAAGCAAAAGAGCAAGAGTCTGACAGGTGAATTTCATAATATTCTAAATTTTGTCCAACTATGTAGATATAAATATGTGTCCGGCCCAATCATCCATTCAGTTTTGTCCCTAGCATGTCCATTCGGGTTTGATAAGAGTTGAATTTTCATATATTGTATATATTTTAACACAAAGATAAAGTGAAAATTGGGCGGGAAGTTTATAGGAATATTTGTGTGTGACTTAAATCTACAAAAATATGATGAAATGAATTGTTTTCAATTTGACTGATTTGCGGACCATGACCATGCAGGTGAGAACGATGGTCGCACGCCAATGAAACCGACGTCTCATGCTCCACAAGCTCCGCCCGCATCTCGAGGTGGCGGCGACGCAATTAAATCTGAGTCAGATGGCAATCATGTGCAACAACAGTCGTCAACATCAGCTGTGGAAACCGGTCACAAGAAGGAGAAGTCTGTGTTGCAAGCGAAACTGACCAAATTGGCTATTCAAATTGGTTACGCTGGATCCACCATTGCTGTGCTTACAGTCATCATTCTGATTATCCAGTTCTGCATTAAGACATTTGTCATTGACGAGAAGCCCTGGAAGAATACATACGCTAATAATCTGGTCAAGCACTTGATTATTGGTGTTACAGTATTAGTGGTGGCTGTTCCCGAAGGTCTTCCGCTAGCCGTAACGCTATCGCTTGCCTATTCGGTGAAGGTGAGTGGGGCCCCAAACAACTGCTCTTTTGATCATCAGATCACTTATTCGAGCATTTTTTAATACAGAAAATGATGAAGGATAACAATTTGGTTCGTCATTTGGACGCCTGTGAAACGATGGGTAATGCCACTGCCATTTGCTCCGACAAGACTGGTACACTTACAACCAATCGTATGACTGTCGTGCAATCATACATATGCGAGAAACTTTGCAAAGTTCTGCCAACTTTGAATGATATACCCCAGCACGTGGGAAATCTGATCACAATGGGCATATCGGTAAACTCGGCCTACACGTCAAACATAATGGTAAGATCAATGGATGCTTTTGCCAAATCACTGTTTCACTATTATGTTACCCACTATAGCCTGGTCAGAATCCGGGTGATTTGCCCATCCAAGTTGGCAACAAGACCGAGTGCTCCTTGCTGGGCTTCGTTCAAGGACTGGGCGTGAAATATCAATCAATTCGTGATGAAATACCAGAGGATAGATTTACACGTGTCTACACATTTAATTCGGTGCGCAAGAGCATGGGTACAGTGATACCCAGACCTAACGGCGGCTATCGTCTGTACACCAAGGGAGCTTCCGAAATCATAATGAAGAAGTAAGTCTCTGAACTCCATAGGGTGTTGTGTAACCAGTTTGTATGACCATTTTATCACATTTCCAGGTGTGCCTTTATCTACGGCCATGAGGGAACTTTGGAGAAATTCACACGGGATATGCAGGAGCGATTAATACGAGAAGTGATTGAACCAATGGCCTGTGACGGCCTTCGTACTATTTCGGTTGCTTACCGCGACTTCGTGCCCGGAAAAGCTGCAGTCAACGAAGTTCACATTGATGGAGAGCCAAACTGGGACGACGAGGAGAATATTATGACAAATCTCACCTGTCTCTGTGTCGTTGGAATTGAAGATCCAGTGCGCCCAGAAGTTCCTGATGCTATTCGTAAATGTCAGCGTGCAGGCATCACTGTCCGCATGGTCACAGGAGACAACATTAATACAGCCCGTTCGATTGCCAGCAAGTGCGGAATTTTGCGACCCAACGATGATTTTCTTATCCTGGAGGGCAAGGAGTTCAACCGTCGTATTCGCGACAGCAATGGCGATGTAAGTAGCGCCCCTTGGATTTTGTATTTGTATTTGTATAACACTGCTTCATTTCTTCTTGCAGATCCAACAACATCTCATTGATAAAGTCTGGCCCAAGTTGCGTGTGTTGGCTCGCTCTTCTCCCACTGACAAGTACACATTGGTTAAAGGTATGTGTTTTTGAGAGAAACGAGAAGAACTTTGACTTATTCGTTTTCGATGGCATTTTCTCAGGCATTATTGACAGCACAGTCAGCGAAAACCGTGAGGTCGTCGCTGTCACTGGCGATGGTACAAATGATGGTCCCGCATTGAAAAAGGCCGATGTTGGATTCGCCATGGGCATTGCTGGCACTGACGTTGCAAAGGAGGCTTCAGATATTATTCTTACCGACGACAATTTCAGCAGTATTGTGAAGGCAGTAATGTGGGGTCGCAATGTTTATGACTCGATCGCAAAGTTCTTGCAGTTCCAGCTAACGGTTAATGTGGTTGCTGTAATTGTTGCATTTATCGGTGCATGTGCCATTCAGGACTCTCCCCTTAAAGTATGCTTCATCTGAGATTTTTTCGTCTGTATCATATTCGTAATTTCGGCTATTTCTTCCTTTTTGTAGGCGGTGCAAATGTTATGGGTTAATCTGATCATGGACACTTTGGCTTCCCTTGCTCTGGCTACGGAATTACCGACTCCAGACCTCTTGCTGCGCAAGCCATATGGTCGCACAAAACCCTTGATTTCAAAGACAATGATGAAAAACATTTTGGGCCAAGCTTTATATCAGCTGGTCATCATTTTCGGACTTCTATTCGTTGGTAGGCATTAGTTATATAACACTTTGTGATGTAACCAGTGTCTATATGATCAATTTTGTGTTGCCAATGGATTGGATGTTTCTTAATATGACATTTTGATTTGTTCCCAATTTTTTTACAGGAGATATTATTCTTGACATCGAGTCTGGACGTGGACAAGATCTTAACGCTGGGCCAACACAACATTTTACCATCATTTTTAACACCTTTGTTATGATGACATTGTTTAACGAAATTAATGCCAGAAAGATTCATGGCCAGCGCAACGTTATTGAGGGACTGTTTACGAATCCCATATTTTACACCATTTGGATATTTACAATGATATCGCAGGTAAGTTGAAGTGATCCGAAAGTCGATATAGTGCTCATGTTACTCATGTACATTTCGTATTTCAGGTTGTCATTATCCAATATGGTAAAATGGCTTTCTCGACAAAGGCATTAACGCTGGAGCAATGGCTTTGGTGCATATTCTTTGGAGTTGGTACACTGGTCTGGGGACAATTAATCACATCTGTGCCTACTAGAAAATTGCCCAAAATTTTATCGTGAGTAAATGTTTTATGTTATATTATCACAATCGATGTTGCTGTTAACCGGAACCTTGCTATGAATTTTAAGTTGAACGCTTTTGCATTCACTTTCATTTACAACACACAAAAATAGTATAACTTGGTATCAGACACCTGCATTTGGTAGTAGTACGTTAATACAAATACTTATTTATATAAACGCAAAATGTATGTAGGATAATAAGACGACTATCTAAGCTTTATCCAAGATTATAATTGCTTCGCATGCTAAAATTCTATAATATACCTAAGCCACAAATATGTATTTTGAAATGTACATAAGTTTACGTTTAAATATAAGTTTCTTTCTAATTTGATGTACTATTCGTATACACTTTGACCAGTATTTTAGATCTTACGCAATAAATTTATTCTTACCTCTACCCATTCCCAATTGCACTGCACTAGCTATCTATATATACTGCACGCTTTGCATTTATGCTATATGTTTTAAGTCAGTTTCGAAAATACCTTAAAATGGAGTCAATTCGCTTTACAAAATTAAATGGAGTCTACATACAACCATTTTTGAAGTGCTGCTTGCAATAACTATTTATCAAAAGATATCCAAAAGGCTGAGTAATAACCCAAAATACGCTTTAAAATTATTAATTGTAAATATATTTCTATGTGCAACATAATGATTTCCATAAACTGCAAATGTAAAAATGATCGGATAAACTATCACGCCCAAAGAATAACCGAAAACTCGAGTTCAGTATTCATATCAGAAGTGATAATCCAACTATTCTGTACAAAATTCTTTGAATTTCATGTAAAAAAATATTGTGATGTCTATTTACTACAGTTAGTTAATATATACCATATGTAAATTAAATATTTTTTAGCTAAAGCATTTCTAAAATTCATTACTAATATGTACATAAATACAAAAAAGACTAAAATTCTAAATGCACTAAAACAAAAATAACAAAACATTATCTTGTTCTTAACTTCATCGTGCAAGCTCTATAAAATGATAAGATAAATTCATCTAATTAATTATTAATTAAATATTTATTGATTGGTGATATATTAATAAACAGACAATACCAATTATATTGATTGTCTATATAAACAGTACTTGTATTGATTAAGATGCATAAGCTGTAAGCAGGATCTTTTGTATAGTTTATGTGAACCGTGCCAATGGTTTAATTAAACGCTAATGTTTTTAATCCAATAGTTATAAACTAATGAACTTAATTATTACGCTAAACTAATTCACACGATTCATACATTATTACACATGTAAAATTTGAAGCATTATGTATAGAACTGACAACATTCCCGGCGATTCGATTATAATTAAACAATATATTATGTAATTTTTCAGATGGGGTCGCGGCCACCCAGAGGAATATACTGATGCCATGAATTTGGGCGAAGAACGCTTCGATTCGATTGATTCCGACAAGAAGCCCAGAGCCGGACAAATCCTGTGGATACGCGGTCTAACTCGCCTGCAAACTCAAGTAAGTATATCTATATTTGGTTCTCTCGAATAATTCAGCTTAAGGAGTGAAGTTTAATTTTTGATTATCAATATATAATCAATTATATCTATATTATATAGTTGTATTATTTACTTACAATCATTTCAGTTAGTTTACATTTTTATTTCTATATTTTTTTGGTATTTTATTTATTTTATTTTTTTAAATCAGTTTTTTTTTCTTATTTTAAACTCGTGCATTTTTCTGAACATTTAATTTATTAATCGGACATAAGAATGTCCAACTCATTCATATAGTATGTACCACTACAGCATATGTTACATAGACGCCTATTCTCGATAGGTGATATCTATTTTCTTTTCGAATTTGTTTCGACTTTGTGTTTTTTCGAGTTTGCGGTTAGCAGTGAGGATTCGCATACTCTACGGCAAAATGCATTTTCACATCGAGTTGTTCAAATTATTTTTGTGTTTCGTGAGATTAGTTTGATTCAGTTTGTATTTGTATTTGACTCGATTTTTATTGAGATTGCGTTGTGCATAAATGGCATATATGTACATATACCAGCAGGCGAATAATGTGACAGCAATTTAAATTCATCTCTTGGGTTGATTTTCATATGATTTCGTTAATTTTGTCGTATTTCGTGGTACTGTTTTTTCGAAAATAGAATGGCCGGTGTTTCATACGTCAAATGTCAATGCGAAATGCAGTATTTTATTGAGCGATTTCTAGAAATCGTGCATATGTACCTACTGGTAATATGTATGTATGTTTCAATTTAAATTTAGATACATATATATAATCTTCGGCTTGCTTCTTGTAAGACCAGTTTCCAGGCGGGGCGTGGTAGTTATGTTGAAAGCTAAAGCATAATTCTTGTTTACATATACATATGTACATACATACTTAATAATACGCATATTGGTACATACATATATATATATATAAATCCACATTTTATATATGCATCTATATACAAATGCCTAGTTAAATGGGTTAACATATTCAAAACGGACGATAAATGTAACTTCGGCATGCCGAAGATTATTGACTACAACTTAAAAACGTGAAACAAATAATTGTGAAAATGCAATCTATTATCTATTTTATGTAGATGGTTTTCTATGTATGTATGTATATATGTGTTATGAATTCTGATCAGCAATGACCATCAGCTCAAGCTACATAGATAAATCGTATTAGGCTTCATTTAGCTCAAACTTTGATTAAATTGCTACCTACTGTACCTACCTGCTTTACCATAAAAAAAAAAAAAAAAAAAAATAAACAACAACACTTTGTAGTTCGAATTGTATTTACTGTTTTTCAGTAGAAAAATTTGATTGGTTTGTCTACTAACAACAAGCCACATGTCTTCCTTACCTTTTTATCCTCTATCTCTCGTTCTCCTACTCTCCTACTTTCTCTCTCTCTGTCTTTCTCTATATCTATCTATATATTTCTCTATCAATATCTCTCTGTCTGTCTCTCAATGTCTGTGTATATCTATCTCTATCTCTCTATGTCTGTCTCTTGTATATTTTGAATCCATGTTCGGATCCCATACTGATCCATTGTTATGCATTGTTTAATCCACGATTAGTTTAATATACGAATTTGTTCAAAATCAATTCTAATTTAACGAATGTGTTTTTGCAATGCGAAATCTATATACATACATATATGAATTTTTAAAAGAAAAAAAAAAAACAAATGCAGAGAAGCGAGTGGGTGAGAAAGATAATGGAGAGGCGGGTGAAACGGCGGTGGGTGGTGTTTTTGGACTTCTCTTCGTCAAATCCCAGTCAAGGATTTCACACCCTTGAAAGCATGTGCATAACTTTACGTATATAACCGATTCAAGAACGAACTCACAAATAGATTTATATGCATACATACTTACATGCACGCGCGAATTAAAAAAAAATAATCCAAAGGGAAAGTAGGACAAATAACAAACAGCGAAACAAGTTCGTTGACCTGTAGGTGGACAAAACCCACAAACACACACAGAAGACACACACACAACTCCATTTGCATAGCGACATTTGATTACTGTGACAGATAGCGAACAGATACAGATACATTTAACCAGTCCTTATCCACTCACACACAAATGCACACACTTAATCAAAAAAAAAAAAAAAAGAACACTCCATTAGGCAATAATCTAATGATTGAGAAGTTCTCTTAAGGTCATCTGTGCTCAGCATTGTGAACTTTACTTTACTTTTCCATAACTCCCACGTCTATTTCCGCAACTCTATTGAATTGTAACTATAAATTTTTAATTTTTCTTTATATTGTACAATTCTATTTTTTCTTAGGTTTTAGTTACCGTTACTTTTTACCTTTCCGTTTTTGTTTACCCAATAATTTTTGATTTCCTTTCGTGTTACTTTTCTCGGTCACTGCATGCGTATCGTTTAATTTATAAAGCTTTGACAAGTCTTCTACCATATATGCTATCAATACCGATCTACTACAACAAAAAAAAAAGAAAAAAAAATACTCCAAAAACAACAACAACTACAAAACTCCATCAAACTTCTTTCACTTATACACTTACACACAAACACTGTGTACAATACAAAAAAAAAAAATGCGTATAAACCGAAACATTTGACACCTTTTTCCCTCTCTTCGGCTTTCCGAAGTATATAATATACTCTTTTTACATACATGAAAACATTGCGTTTAAGCCAAAAAAATAAAAAGGAATGTGTCAATGTGTCTCCATTTAAAAAGATACCTTAGTCCTGTGGCCAGTGTGGACTAACACTAAACAAAAGATTGATTGGCCAGCTAGCTAATGCCATCCAAAGAGTTCTTTCGACTTGGCAAACAATTTCCACTAAAGACTTCATCTTTATAAGCTAGTTTCCGTGGCTATAATCCTTTAATTTCTCCGCAGAATAAGTATAATCATATTTTCTGAAATCCTTTTGATTTCAATTGCATTTCTATTTATTGAAAATATTTCAATAAACATTTTCATTAACATTAAAAGTGACAAAATTGATACGGTAAAGTATATCAGTGCATGGAATTGTACGTACATATGTTTGTTGTGAGGTGAGATGAGGTGTAAAAGAGTATATATATGTAAGAAACGTAGTGGACCAACTCTTCCTATAAACATCTAACTTCCATTTTACTGATGCAAATTCTTTTCTATAAATAATATAAAATTGATAATATTCATTTCATATTTTTCGTCCCTCTTAAATGCTTTTAACCAATCCCGATCGATTGATTGAACCAAAAACCAAAATGCAAATATAAACAAAAAAAAAACCTACATATATGCATATCATACTATAAAAAAAAAAAAAAACGAAATCGATAAATAAATATTACCAACTCAACTATATATAAACACTATAAATTGAAAAATCAATCAATCAATTTTTGCATCGATCCATGATGCAAATACATAAAACAAAAAAAAAAAAAACCAACCAAAAACCGAAAACCATAAAATTATGTACAATACAATTAAATATTTGCGCGTAAACTCAACTTGCGTCCAGATTTCAGTACCGGTAAGAATTGTCTATATGATTTAGTGTTTATTGGCAACTAGACAGCGTAATGTTCCACCTTATCCCCCCTTCTTATACTGCTTCCTAATCCCGTAAACCTTACTTACTTCCTACTCCCTGCTCTCCTGCTCTCCAAGCTCAATTCCCGCTTTCCTCTTATTCCTTTTCCACCTCAGAAAAATGAACTACCCATCCCTCCCCCCACCCATGACATTGACGTGACGTTGGATGCTTTTGTTTCTAATATAAAACTATCGAATAGTCGCTACGTGTTCGATAATTTGCATATGTATGTATGTATGTACATACGTGCGATCTACATACGTGCAAGCGTACGGTATCTATGTATCGATATGCACACGTATGTATGTATGTATGTATGTGCATATGTATGTAGTTCTTTGTGCCATTTCGTTTTGGTTTTGTTTGTGTTCTTGTCACTGTACATACATACTATATATAAACATAGTTGTGAAAACTGTAAATGTACATATATAGTTTTTACTACTATATTGTTTATGTTTATGTTTATTGAATCACAGCAAAATTATAAATTTGACTATCTACCTACATACATACATACAAATCTCCTTCTCCTTCAATTGGCGTGCATGGGTTATAATGTGTGTGAGCCATGTGTGTGTGTGTGTGTTTGTGGTGTGTGGTGTGTGTGTCTGCTTCGGGGGTGACACAGTTAACAGAGAGTTAACATTGACACAATTAACAGAGAGAAATTTTGCCACAGGACTGAGTATTCATTCATGCATTCATTCATTTCGGCCTTAATTAGTAGTTTTGTATACTCAGTAAGTATGTATGTACATAAGTATGTGTGTTGACTGAATCAAATGCAGTTGTTGAATGTTTGTTTTGCCCTTTTTGCTAATTCCTAAAACCGGACTGGTGAAATTTTGTACTAATACCTTTATGGACAGGATGATATTTGTTCAGATATTTCTACATAACAGATTTTACTTAATGTTCAACATAATCCCAAAGATGTGGAATGCATTAGGACAAAACATTTGAATTTTCATCCTGAATGCAAGAAGGTATTTCGAAAAAGTATATAACTTTCCGAAAAGTTCTTATAAGGTGTTTTTGTCCCGAGAACCCCTCCATTCCAAATTAAATCTTAGGAAAGTTAGATTATAAAGATAAAAATATGTATGTATATTGTATAATTTCTATCCGTTTCATAATATCGTGGTTTTAGCTTGTGAAATTGTTTGTGCGGTTTTTGAGAGCAATGTTTTGAATCTATTTTTGAGTTGCTAGGTGTTTTTTGGTGTGAAAATTTACATTTAATATTTTTTCGATTACTTTCGGGCGTCAACCAGCCATTGAATCATTTAAAATTTTCAGCATTTTATTATTATTATCAATATTATTATTTGGCCTTGGCTTTCAGATTATCAATTTGCTGCTGCTTTATCACACAATTATCTATGATTTCGGTTTAGTTTTTTATAATTCTTTCTTTTTTTGTTGTTTTTGGTTAGTTTTGAATACTTTTTGTGTTGGCATACAATTATTAAGCTTTCAATTGAGCCTTATTTGTTTCAAAAGTAATTATCGGATATTTGTTGTTAATTTTTGTAATTTTAAAGCCGGCGGAACCAATACGAGAGACTGAAGTGTAATTGACAAATGCAATAATAAGCAACAAGAGTTCTACATAAATGTTTAAAAAAAAACCCAACTAACCCAGCAGTTATCCTCGCACACTCACACACACTCTCTCATATACATACAAACAAACATACATACATATTACCTAAATCAACTCATATAACCCTGCTGCAAAATAAGAATTTGTTGAAATTGTTAAACGGAATTATCTCCATATCGGATACTTATTGATGAAACTATAAGAATAAGTTGAGAAGAAGAAAATGTGAAAACGCGTAATCAAATCCTCCGGACACACATGCTGCTCACGGAGATGACGCAATTGCGATGAAGTGCAGTGTATATACTATATACTGCCTACACATACTTACATACATATATACACTACCTACAAAAAAAGAAACTCCACTTACAAATTAGACTATTAATAATACCCAAATATATGAAGAAGAAGATGAAACATTGTAGAAAATATATATTTAGTTAGGTTCCGAAAAGTTTGCAACTATTTTCCGGTGGATAGTTGTCTAATAAATGCAATTAGCAATAGTTTAACGTAATTGAAATGATAAAATCGATCAATGATCGATAAAATAATATATATAATGACATAGAAATGTGTACATCAAATTACACTGTGCAACACAACACCGATTTTACCCAAAAAAAAAAAAAAAAATCTAGCGCCAGTAGGTAAACCATCAAATGATTTCCCAAAGTTACCTCGAGCTTCTTAAGCCTATTCACATTTTAAAGATATCCAGAAACACTTTGAGGAAACAAAACTAAAGCCAAATCTTGGTTCTTTAAACGCGAAATGGTTGTAAATAATGCCAGTTAAGCCCACAAAAGTGCCGTTCAAACTAAACAAACAAACAAAAACCAAAGCAAAACAAAAAAAAAAAAAACAGAAAACCTGCAAATTTCAGGATGTAAATAGATTATTTATTTATTCTTGAATCTTAAAAAAACTTGCGTGTTCAGATAGAAAATATAAGAAATGACAAAATGGTCTTTGCTAATGCCTTAGCTTAATAGTCCTAATCTTTTGGCCAGATTGTATATAACAAAGAGCCGTCATGTTGTCTTCAAACTGTGGGTTTGCTTAAAAAAAACATGCTCACAAACACCTTCGGAGTAACTTGAAATGAAATCGTTTGCTGGTTTAATAAGTACTTATATCTTAATATTTCAAACATGTAGCCGTTTTGGGAGACATCTCGAAATATGTTGCATTGTGTAAGGTATAAACATATGTAGGTAATTAATGCTAATTCAAATGTTGTTATGTAGTTTGTAGACTTTCGCCAAACCAAAAAAAAAACCAAAAAACCAAAAAAAATTGTTCAAAATTAAAATCAAACTCAAAAGCGGAACTCGGTTCCCGAATTGTGGACTAGACTACCCTAGACCAACTACCTATCTACCACCTAACCAACATGATCGACATGAATAAGTGACAGAATACTCTATCCTATATACCTATACATGCATACATACACAAACAATCCAAGCCCCTCCCCTACCCATACATAAGTATCTATATAAAATATAAAATGGTCAGTCAGCCAATTGTTGTTTGGAGAAATAGGTTTCCCTTTATTAAGTGAACTTCACTCGATCTTTCCTTTCCCAAAACATAAAAATTTCTATCAGCATTACCATCGAGAAAAACAAGAACAAGTTACTGCTACTACTATTACTTCTACTACTATTTTTTTTGTTTAACCCCTTCCTACAACAACAACAACAACAAAAACAACAACAACAATAATAATACAACAACAACAAACAACAACATCAACAACAAGAACAACAACGTAGAAGGGTCTTCTGCTACAATCCACGATCCAAATTTCGTGTATGTTACGTACTTTCTCTCTCCCACTTTGTCTGTCTCTCTATCTCTATCTATCTATACATATATCTATATTTCTCAACTTTTGCTGTTATCTGCTGTACTATCTTCTACTACTATCTACTACTACTATCTACTACTACTACTACTACTATCTACATCACAAAACAGCTAAGGTAGTCCAGCTAACTTCTTCATACGAGCATAAGGAAACGTACGTAAAATATATTTGTTTAACTCTATCTTTTGTCCCATAAAAACTATAAAATGAACCAAAAAAGAAAAATGCACGTGGAGTCAAATCATAGTACCAGTTCCAAAAAAAAAAAAAAATTTTAATACTATACATAATTAATTCACAAAAAGATAAAAAAATAATTCTGCGTGCGTCGTGCGTAGTCCCAGCGGCACATCCTTGTCTCCCGTTCCGATCTGCACAATTAGAAGACAAAATTCCCCACTCAGTCCACAATTGCTCCTGTTGCTTATGCTTAGAAGAATCTGGGACCAATCTCTCTCACTCGTTCTCTCTCTCTCTCTATCTCTTATCCCTCACCCATCTGTTTCATTTGAGAGAAACTAAGAACTGCTACTGCTTTTGACCTCAAAACCAATTGATGAGCCCCAAGTGTCTTGATATATATTTTTCGTCAGTTGTACATAGAATCTATGTGTGTATATACAGTGCCGTTCAAGTGAATAGGATTCGAGAAATATTGCTTCTCTTGAATCTCGGCTTCTTAGCATATATTGTCTTGATCATTGCTTGATTTGCACCTTAATTTGTTTACTCATAACTTACAAACTTAAAGAAATTAAAGAAGAAATAAATTACAAGATTGGCTAAAGCCAATTAATATGTCTTAATACATATATCCATTCATACTAAACGCCTTGCCAGTGAATTAACGTCCAGGAGGCATTAATATTATTCAGAACATCTGAAACCACTGTTCCAAAACTTTTGCGAAGGGGAAATCACAAAAAAATACTTTAAATTAAATTCATTATTATTAGTTTTCTATTTAAAATGGTAAATTTTGGATAAAGCTTTCAAATTTAACTGAATCGGCAATGAGTTTACAAGTTATTGCCGTCCAAAGAGAACGCAAGTGTGGAACCTATTTAGTTGAGCGGCATTGTATGGTAGTTCTTGCATGCTTGAAATGGAAATGGAGTGTGGCGACCCTCACACAATTAGTGTGAATAGCTTTCTGCAACATTCCACGAGGAAGGGGGAAGATTTGTGTTTTGTAGTACTCTTAATTTTTGTTTTATGTTTTGCATGCTAACTAATTGATTTGTATAGTTGTTGCCTAAGTTTCCGATTTCTTGTTGCGGCAGGAGACGACGACTCCACTTCGAAGTTTTAAGTAAAAAGTCGATTGCAGTTTGCATTATCGCGTATGTATGTATCTCTGTGTATGCGTGTGGTGTGTGTGCGTGTGTGGGTGGACAAATTTACCCAAATCTTGAGGAAAATCGGGTCTTTTGATTTATTTTGTAACTACTCACACTCTGTTTTCTATGTGATATATAGATATTTGCTGTATTTCTATCTTTCACATTTCTTACGCAGCCTATTGCATAAATATTTGCATCGTCAGTTTATTTAATTTGCTATTATTATCAAAATAACTAGACAGTATACCGAAAAAGTATTACACTTTTATTTGTTGGGTAAGTAAACAAGCCAAACTGTCAAAGAGTCTATATATCCAAGTCCGTTTGACCCACTTCCCATATGAATCGTATACAAATCGTATGTAAGTGGTGAGTTGCTTTTCGTTTTTCTCCACGTTCTTTGCACTATTTCTGATTTACTTTTTCTACTGTACTGTTTTGCTAAACTATACTATACTGTAATGATTCCTAAATAATATTGTTTCTTAACTTTAAATAGATTGCTTTGCTCCCCCAAATATACACTATGCTTCCGTTTCCGGAACCTTCTTAAGTTGTTAGTCAGAATTTGTAATACTATTAATAAACGCCGATGACCAATTATTTTCCCTTAGCCACGTCCGCACTACTACTAGTAACATTTATTGCTTACCATATACACTTATTGTCCGCAAATTCGTCCGTAATCCGTATGTAATTGGTCCCGAAATACACCCTTACACGCATGTAGACCATTAGTCGTTAGCCAGGATGCGTATGCCTATTAGGGCCGAAAACCCTCGATTTTGATCAACTGAATTCTGTCCGACAGTCTGGTCTTACTTGCTCAATCCACTTACTAACTTGATTCGTCGTCTGACAAAGGGATATTTGAAAGATTCGGACACGCCGAAGGTCAAGTGATCCCTATTGAATGAGAGGGTTTTATAGTCGGCTATCCAATTTGCATACGCATCGCGCCCTTTTGACCAGTTCCCCTGGTAATGCAGCTTATGTTGGTCTAATTAACACAATTTGCAGCTGTTGGAGAGATAAAGCTTACGTTAAGTATGTATGTATGCGCATACGTTATATTTTAATTGATTGTTTTGCGTTTACGTTTTAATTGAAATTGAAATGAACTAAATTTAAGTATTTCGATTACACTAATGTATGTATGTCCTGTTGTAAATGTGTACACGTACAACATTGTACACATTGTTGAGTGCCTATTGCTATTACATTATGCTTATTAGTTCCTTATGTTTCTGTTTTTGTTCGTTTGTTGTCTAATTTCGTTTGTTTCAGTTGCGCGTGATTCGTGCTTTCCGCTCGACTTTGGAAGACCTTAACGAGCGGCGCTCAATGCACAGCTTGCATAGCTTACGCAGTCCCAGGACGGGCATGCCGACTGGTGGTGCTGGCCACCCGCTTTACAATCTTAACTTGCTGAGCCCCCATTACAGCAGCAAGCAGCAGCAGCAACAAGCGCCAGCACAGCCCCATCAGCAGCAGCAACAACAACAGCAGTTGCCTTCTGACATATCTTACATTGACGAAGATCCCCAGCAGCAACAGCGCACTCTTCACAACGGACGTACTTCCCAAGCACCCACATCAAATGCATCTACATCTGGCCCTAATCCCGGTCCCGGTCCTGGTCCTGGTCCTGGTCCTGGTTTCTCCGATATCGCTATAACATTGCAACAACAAATTCGTAGTCACAACGATAATAATCAGCACAGAAACGGACAGAATGAAACCCGAATTTAGAAATTTGTTAACTGTGGAGCAAAATGTTGAAAACAAACACACGAAAAATCTGAAAAACTGAGCGATAATAAGAAATGCCATCCCCCAGCCCCATCCTCCTGACCACTGACATGCGACCAAACTGGACTGATCATGACATGCTTATCTCTACAATTATACAATTGGTATAAAAGAGCCCCTCCCTCCACTGATCAGTGGTCGTTGTGTGTGGTTTGTGTCGCGTGGCCTGCCATTTGGAATTTGGAATCGAATAAACCTTTAACCCGAATCCGACCTCATACATACATGCCCCCTGCCCTCTACCAGTTACGGAGATACCGACCCTTCATTGCACTGTCCGACATATTGTATTACTATTCTGTACGGCTGAAGAAAAGAATTTATCAAGGCAAACGATGATTTAACAAACATATCCAACAAGACAGACACTCTCAATATGCTCACAAAAATCCGAGAACCCTCGAGTCTGCTTCTCCGATAAAATGAAAAAACCGATAATTATGTACTCTAATAATATATACATACATATATAATAATACTTACCACATAGAAAATGTTATTTAGAGCATGCTTTTTATATTCTTTACTTCTTATTTTTTGTATAAATTAATTAATAACTATTGTGGTACACTCGTATTACTACTAACTGTACCTGTACATCAAATGCATCCTTATTTGCTAATTGCGTGGCGTGCGTGCGAATGTGCGAGTGTGTGAATGAGCGCGAGCGCATAACGGTCCATTGCTATGGATGGATATCGAACAGGGGTGGATACCATCAAATATACATACATATATACCGATATCTGATATCGATAAAGCTACTGAATTCGATACCGATAACGGTGGCGGCAACTACAAACCCCCCACCCCAACACTCACTCACTGTATAGAAGATCGAATATGCATATGCTATATACATATTATAATGTTAAGATTGTTGGTGATATTGCTGCTTGAAGTCCATCGGGAAGTTTTTTGTCCACTTTGAAAGCTGACGTCTCCATAATGGATTCGCCGGCATCGATTTATAAGTATACAAATACATGTAAGAAAATGACGGCCCATTAGAAATTGGTAATTGATCTCTCCCTGTCTCTCTCTCTCTGCCTCTGTCTCTGTCTCAGTTTAGCCAGTCATTCTATCACAGACACACACAAACACCTACACACACTCACACACAGAATCCAGGAAGTTAAAACAGATACACCTATACAAACACACACACACACACACACACATTGACGAATGTCTCTCGCTTTAATCATTTGTACTATCTGGCAAATTATCATATTAGATTTCGGTAACGGATACGTCAAATTCGACTCGAAATAACATTGTACGATTTAAAATCGTGATAATGTTTGTTGTGTTACGTAATAGTTAATTATTATTATTATTACATACGTGAATCTGAACCTGAAGCTGTCGTATTTACTTAGTTATCGTTATCTCCAATCCAAGTCAAAAAAAAAAAAAAAAACACTTGCACACCCAAAAACATCAATATCACCCACTGCTCCTCTTCCTCCCACTTTAACCTCACTCCACCCCACCCCACTATCCCCCTATATCCTTACCCTCCCTTGTAGTGCCCACTATGCTATCCTGCCTTTTTTTTCCTATTCTATTGTAATTTATTTATAATCTATGCAAAATATACATATATTTCTATATATATACTACTACTATACATATATTTATGTATTTATGTATATGTATGTATATGTAAATATATGTATATTTATGTATATATATATATATATATATATATATTATATATATTGCTATAACTCTAATTTATAAATCTATGTAGCAAAAACACTTGACTAAAACTTAAATTCGAATTCAACCTGTATCTGTATTTCTCTTCCCACTTATTATTTTCTATTTTACTTTTTCTCTCTCCAATTTTAAAGGTAATAGGCGGCGAATTGCAAGAACGCTTGATACCGGTCCCATATAGCAAGAGCAACACTGATCAAGCTGTAAGCCCTTCACCATTTTATTAATCATTTACAAAAACAGAGCCGACATATATGAAACAGTTCTCCAAGTGTTTATAAAGAGAATAAGTTTTGGGTTAATAATCAAAAACAAAAAAAAAAAGAAGTTAGCTGCCAATCACTGATTCGAAAATTTTTAGCCTTGTCTTGTGGTCCGAAACTGAAGAATTTGCGATCTTTAAAGCAAAGAAATTTCAGAAGTTTTAAGTATTAAACAGCTGATTTCGTCCGAGTCCAGTACTTAATCAAATTATTAAAAGTCCTAATTGATCAGAACTATTGGTAACGAAAAGAGTATTTTTCATTTGTCTGTTATAGACGAGTATAGCCTGGTCTTTTAGTTGCCTGCTATAAATCTCTCACTTTCTCTTCTTCTTTTTCCTCCCCCTTTCACTACCCTCTCAATCATCATTTGTTTTTCTAAAAAGTAGTTAAATTGTATCTAGTAAAGTAATTAAACGCAGGACGACAAATTTGCATTTATTTATCCCCATATAGCCAAAACTCGGACATCACTTCCCTAATTGGACGTTCATCTTTCAAAATTCTCAAGCCCTTGAAATCCTTTGGAAAAGTGATGGCCGGTTTTGGTTCTAAGGGTTTTGTCTGTCGGCCTGTTTAATCTATTAGGCCAACTTCGGAGTACCCGAAGAATTTTATTGTTTTGATATGTGTGTTCTTTCTACTTTCTACTTCGATCTTCTCTGATCGTTTGTTTGGTTTTATTATTTTGAGTATTTTATTGTTTTTGTCTATCTTCTACATATCTTAATTAAGTTTGTATTTATTGCCTGACTACCCTCACATGTTTAATCTACTACTGGCTTGAAAGTGTTCTTTAAGTAACAAGTTTCGCTACCATTAGTAGGTACTAAACATAATATTGATTTTTGGATTTTGAGACTTGTTGTTGTTTTGCATGATTGAAAACAAAAAGGATAATTATGGAACGTAGATGATTCGGCCTATGTCGGACATGCTGCTGCTGCTTCTCCTGCTCCTGCTCCTGTGTCGGTGTCCCTGGAGCCTTGGCATTCGTATTGAATCAATTCGTCCGTGCGTCCGATCCGTTTGCATCCAATTTTTATTTATTTATTATTTTTCTTTCTTTTTTTGTTTGACTAGCAGCTGTGACGATGTTGTGTTTTGTGCCTTTGCTTTTGGCAAATTTAATTTATTATTTTTGCTTTTTTGCGCAATTTGTGTTTTTGTTTGTATGTGTGTGGTTTAACACCCACAGAGACACACACACATACTTAATGTACACAAAAACATAATTACGATGCATTCGCATTTTGATTCGTTCGGTTCAGTTATATTTTCTGTTTGCATTTAATTTTTGACTGATTAAAACCTGTACGTACCTGTACGTGTACCTGTATGTACCTGTACTTCCCTCAAATTGTTGTTTTTGTCTCTTTTGTCACTGTTATCGGTGTTGTTCTTTTCTTTTTTGCTCGACGACTTGCGCTTAGATTCGCGTGGTGAACGCCTTCCGGCAAGGTCTCGACGCCCGTTATGGTGAGCACACCAACACTTCGCTGGCAGAGGTGCTGCGCAAGCAGACTTCGCTGAGCAAACGCCTTTCGGAGACATCTTCCATTGAGTATGCTGATAATATACCTGATGAGCTGACCATACCCGAAATCGATGTTGAGCGGTTATCATCCCATAGTCACACCGAAACAGCTGTGTAAAGCTCATTTACAAACACAAACAAACACACAAAAACAAGAGAAAAAACAATATCCGCATCCACACTTGCAACCCACAAAAAACAAAAACAACAACAACATACATGCATACTTAGTGAGCAAAAGAGAAACAAAATCCATACAAATATCGCAGAGTAAATGAGAGCGCTAAAACCAAAACAAAAAGAGAAAAACAAAAACGAAAACAAACCAAACCAAACCAAAACCATACGTAGGTACTAACCTCAAGCTTAACTGTAGAGAATCTCAAATCAATCGCAATCAATTAGCACAAGCGCGGTTAATTTCCAACAAGGATATGGGATATTGGTTTGGTTTCCCCCGTGACTTTAACACGTTATCGGTTATCGTTAACATTGACAGCCAGCCAGCCGCACTCTTCTCACCTGCGCATCTAAATTCTTCGAATTTCCATCTCCAATTCGAACGACAACAACTGCAACAACAGCAAATTGCGCGGGTGACAACTCTACATATAAAACAAAAGCAAAAACCAAAAGAACAAATCACAACAACAACAACAACTACAAACACAAAACGCATGATGATGGTGAAACTTCCAATCGGTACTAGATTATCTTGCATATACATACAAACATACATACATACATACATAAATTATTGCATTACGTACTTACAATTTAACAACACAAATGCAAAAAACAAAAGTTATTTAAATAAATAAATTCGAGTGGCCTAAAGATACTGAAAGTTGATGATTAAAAACTCCTCCCCCTCCCCCCTCACATACACAAGAACAGACAGACACGCAACACATACATGAAAAAGCATAAACAACGGACTAATCCAAATCCACAAATATACATACATACATGCATACGTGCATACATATACATAATTGCAAGTACATGTCAAATGTATACCTAGATGTATATGTATGTGTATGTGTGTGTGTCTGTATGAAAGTTGCGTCTAAGCCATTATTATTATTATTATTATTATTACGTACATACATTACATATAATGAATAAATGAGTCAATAATGAAACAATTGAAATTGGTGTACACATGTATTCTCTGAAATTTTATAGTCACGGAATGGCGTTTTACCAAAAGAAAGTAAGTACAAAGTAGGTAAGTAATCCTGGACCGAGCGAACGACCGAGATATCACATATCTTTTACCATATCTTGAAGAATCTTTCAAGTTGAACGTACAATACATACCTGAACGTGGAACAGTCTTCAAAATTTAGACTAAATAATACTTACTTTTTCGCTTGGACTGAAGATAGAATCCTTTATCTAAATCCAAATCTAAAATGTTTAAAGTAAGCGGCATTAATAATTATACATACGGAAACTTTTTAATAACTGGCCATAGAATTTTAAACACTATTACTATATCGAACAGTTTAAAGGTTCCAACAAAGTTCATCCTTTGGCGAATTTAATGGATTGGAATTATGGAGAAGTAACAGCCAATTGTGTTAACTTGATGCTTGTCGTTGACTTCTAAACTTCAACAAACTAAGTTTGGGCAAATTTATCTGGTAAAAATTTTTGGCGTCATCCGCAGGTAATATTTCCTGGCAACTTAGAACCTAATGCGACGAGTCCAACATGACTATTGAGGCTAGATGTGGCCGTTTTTGTCGAGTCAGACAGCCTGCGTAATGTAATTTGCTGCTCGCCGTTTCCTGGGGACCCAATTTCCCCAGAGCCATATTTACGCCTCTTTTTGGTAAGAATAATTTTCGTTTGCAGTACGTCACTCTTCAAATTTCAATATGCTAACCCATCCAGGACCATGTCGACATTTTAACCGCGGCTAACACGTAACTGCTTAACTTATTCCAGAAGAACTTACAAATTTTTTATATTTTGTCGCTTAGTCTTTGCTCTGTTTTAAGTTTTAGAATTTGGAAGTATGTAACTCAATCATGTGGGCTTTAATTCCAAGTTCTATGTGGCAGTCTACATATGTAGCATACTTTTTTGGGCTGAAATATGTTTTGCCTATGGCTGATATGCCCACGTCTATTATTTCTTATAACATTCACTATTTATTTTTTTAACATTATTTTACAAAATAATACTGTACAATTTGACACTACTTTACAAAAAATAAATTTCATCGACTGAATCTTAAATTTGAAGACATGTTTACAATAATCAAAGGTTTTAGTCCTTATTGATAACCATCGACTGGCATTATCAGATGATAGAACATCCTGCAGAAAGCTGAGATAAAAGAGGAAGCAGAAGTGCTGCAAATAATTCCTATAACTTAGACAGGAATAGCTTACATCCGGAACGTGCCGAGTTCTACGGACCGACAGACGGTCGACTAGCGCTACTCGGCTGTTGATGCTGATGAAGAATATACTTTTTATACCATACACCCATAGGGTGAAATGATATATTAAAGTCGCCAAAATGTATGTAACAGGCAGAAGCTTATCCGACCCCATAAAGTATATATATTCTTGATCAGCATCAACAGACAAGACGATCGAGCCTTGTCCATCCGTCCGTCAGTCTGTCCGTATGAACACCTAGATCTCGGAGACTATAAGAGCTAGAGTCACCAAATTTGGTAGGTAGTCTCGTGTAATATGTACACTTATCGAGTTTGTTTAAAATTTTTGACACGCCCCGTACCGCCCCCGCAAATTAAATAAAACCGATTTTCTCAAACACTACAGCAACTAGAGACACAAAATTTGGTATGTACAGCCACGCCCCTTTCCGCCTTGTGCAATCAAATTTAGCACTTAAATTTAATACTTATATCCAGCAAAGCACCAAGTTTGATCACAATCGGACTAAAAATAGCCAAGTTATGCAAGTTAGCAGTTCTCATGTCGTTCGTTGGTGGATTCTTACCATATCCTTCCTTGGGAATAAGGATTGGACTTGGGAACTCTGGTTTTCAGTGGTGACACACAACACAACACTTGATTAGAACGTTATAAGATTGTTTTATTTAGTCGTACTTGATGTAACTAGTTCTATGTCTAAACTAAGACTGCCCGCTCTGTGGAGCGTGGTCCTTTAAATATACCCCGAGATGCCCTATGGGCGCTGGTCGCGGCGTTGGGATCGTGTCCAAAGTGGGTCGCCTCTTCCGGCGAATTCTGCGTATCGGCAATATTCAAAGAATGCCATGGCTAATAATACAAAAGTGCTTATGCTAGAAAAGGGAAGTAAAGTGTCTAGTGTGACCCAACAAGGGTCGTCTTGGGTCACATATCTGCTTGGGTCGCATAAATACTAGGAAATATAAGTTGCTTAATTGGCTAAGTGTGTTAAGTGTTTACAGGAAATGAAAGATGTGGGTTTCTTAGTTGACTAAAGGTGACAAATGATGTAGATCGCGATGCACTAAGATCATACGCGTGTGTGTGGTCTGTTAGTGTACCTAGAATGTATGGGAGTGTGTGTGTGGTCAAGGGTTAGTATTACTTAGATCGAGGGAGGGTATTTTACCCGATACTCGTTTAGGCGTTTCTGGTAGAGTGTGCTGATCGAGTCCCTTTATAATGTGAGAGGCCGGGGTGCGTGGCATGGTCTGGTTTGTAAGCACCCAGGGGTGCTTGTTGTGTGAGAGGAGGAGAAAGAGGCCTCGTGTGAGGATGGGTGTGCTAACTTGCATATAAACATTTTTCCATATGGCCGGAAGTGGCCGTTGGCTGGTGGGGGCGCTAGGGTGCTCGTATGCTTGAGTGAGCGAAATACTAAGATATGCTTGTAAAAAGCATGTGAACAGATTTTTGTAAAAATACCAAAATGCATTGCTTATTATAAATTTGAAATATTTGTTTTACTGGTGTATGGTATACCTAAGTCGGCATGACGACTTCTTACTTCATTGGATATATTTTCGTGACTTAATATACCATTATACCCTATTCTCGCAATTTTTTAAAAAAATACTTGGCCATAATAATAAGTGATTAATGGAGAATTAAGAAGGTTGAATTTCAAAAGATGTAAAAATGAAGCAATTTTATTGGAAATGGAGTTTGGCCTAAAAGGGTCTTTTATGGTGTCCTTAAAATGTATACAGTTTTTTTTAGTCCACCGATGTCGTTTTAACTCTCTTATTATCATTTTGTATTGTCTAATTAAAACTGTGGCATACTTATCGGCCGAAAAGTTTCTTTGCCGTTGCCTAATAATAGGCTGCTGCGTTGTTCCTGTTTGACTTACGAATTGTCAGGTGCACTATGGGAAATATTAAAATATTTGAAATACATTAATAAATAACAAAAATATATACCTATATATATACATATATGTATATATTTCGGCGAGAAAATAAGTGTACTTTCTGTACTTCTATATTTAAGACATTTAAAAAAGTGTCCAATATGATTTATTGTCATAAGTTGGCATCAAAGGCAAAAAGTTGAACTATAATATCTATCGATTTTCAAGATATGCCTCAATATTTACATCAATCCCAATAAAATAGGGTGTTTTGCGTTTTCTTAGCTTGACCAAGTCGGAACACTTTTTGAAATTTTGTGACACTGTGTTATTTGTATACATATGTTTATAGGTTAATTCGATTTTTTGTCGATTGCTCTGTTAGTGACGTAAATAAATAATTTGCAGTATTAATAACTACAAAACAACTCAAAACAGAGTAACAGTGAAATTCAAATATTTATTACCCCTAGTGTACTTACTTACATATGTAGCTATAAAATGTAGTTACAAAAAATAACGTCTAATTGCATTTGTGGCGCGTTTCAGGTATAAACCTAAGTTAATTTTAAAAACAAAAAGTATGAAGTTCATTTAAATACATATTTACATATTTAATATTAAATCTTCAAAAATTTACAAATATTTAAAATTAGCAGAACGGAATGTTGGTTGCATTCTAACATTTCTCAGATACTTCAACACGCGGCTCCTTTTGTGGTGAATCGTTTTGGGATTCATTTTGCACTTCCGTTACAGCCGACAAATTGGAAACCGAAGTTTCTCTGGCATGTCTGTGAATAGTGAGTAATTGTTCGATTGATAAGTAGTTTAAAATATGTACAAACACGTAAAGCAGCTAAAGTAACTTGATCGCCAATACAAGAGCCTTTTAAAGTCGAAGCAATGGCATATACCTTATTTATTTAGTGCTGATTAAAATTGAGTAATCAAAAAGTATAAGAAAGTTTTCATGGGTAGATCTACGGCTGTTAATGGGCGAACTTTGCCCCTTAATGTATGCAATAGGCTGGAAAGTATTTGTTGCTTTTAACCAATTTATAACTTTTCGAATAGCTGGTAATTTAGAAATTGTTCACAAATTATGTTCACGTTACAAAACTTTTTAATACATTTTAAAAAGCTAGTTCTTGGATTGCTTATTGCATACGTTAGGGAGCAAATAAAATAATATTAGGGTATAACATAACTGTTGATTGACTTACCTATAAAAGACGTAATGCTGCAGCATAAAGAATATATCGAAGAGTACCGAGAAGAGGCCAAGGCCAAACTTTGTGGGATCCCCGAATATAGAAACCCAATCATCTGAAATGAAATCAAGGTATTGTACAAGGCTAACATTTGCCTTCAAAGTGCATGAATTACCGTAATTATGGGCATTCAGTATCATTTGCAGCATGCTCAGGGTACCGCCTGTGAAATCCAACAATATATTTCCAATACTCCTACAAAGATCAAGACAAATCGGATTTAGATTTTAATTAATATCAGTTTATTCATCAATTGATTCTTACCAGCCAACTGTGCTCTTGCGGCGAAAATTCATAAGGGCTTGGGGCACATATTTAATAATTGTTATCGTCAGTTTCACATAGCTGCAATAATAAAGAAAGTCCAACCAATGGATTACACTAACGCCAGCCAAGATGGCTGAGATGATCACAAATAAGGTGAAGATTCCCAATATACCGCATGCCGTCTTGGAAACTCGTTGCTGACCACGCTGAGAGAATCACACAAATGCTATAAGCAAATTATGAACACGACTAGTTATTGGCGACCTCACCTCGTAAAGGAAGCACTGAACAATTGTGATTGTCGTGGCAAACATGGCGTGCAGTGAGAAGACGACATCGTTCAGCATGACCGGATTGAGGCCACGGGGATGACGATTTTCGTACTCATCCTGCAGACTTTCAACGAAATACAGGCCACAATTGAACAGACTGTACAATGTGAAGCCCACAATATTCAATGTGAGGAAGTCAAAATTCAAACCCTCTACAGACTTGCGCCGATAGTTGATCCATATCTGGGGATAAAATGACACAGACCAGGCTACAAAGTAGATCCAACCAAAGACAATGGAGGTATAGATGAGGGCTTCGGAGTTAGCCACAGTGACGCGTACAAAGAGATCCTCAGTGCTAGACAGTCAGACAGATACATAGATAGATATGTATATATAGGGTAGAAGATGAACATACATAGTCTTTGGAACTTTTACACTTACATCCAACTCTCACCGGAAGTATTGTTGGATGTGATCTCTACGTAACCAGCTTTCAGACCTGTTACTATAACAGTTTGGTTCTGGCCGCTTCCTGCGGAGTAGGTAAATGACTCGGGATCCACGGCTAAATGGTCCTCGTGTTGCTTCAGCAAAGTCACACTGACATCCGTCTCCAGATTGGCACTAGACACAATTTGATATTGATTTACAAACAAAGAATCGTTGAGAACTCACCTGGCATAGACCAAAAAACTTTCATTCGAATTCACAATAATTGTGAGGTCGTGGGAGTCCACAGTAAGACCCTGCCCGGTTGCGAAAGCCATTACTGACAAGATCAATTAATATTGGTTGATTCTAGAAAAGGCTTTAAAAAATGTCGTCTTTTTTAACTTACGCGTTGAGAGCACGGCTAGCGCCTGGAAAAATCTGTGAAATTGTCGCTCCATTGTTCAGGCTTGATTTCAAATTACTTTCCACACTTCAAAACTCTTTTCATTTTCAGTAGTGACGCACTAAGGAAAAATCAATGAAAGAAAAACCATTAAGATTGATTCATTTAAATCGCAATCAATTGCAATTTAAGTGGGAATATTAAATTGGCGACAATTAAATTCGAATTGAAATCACTTTGACATAATTGAGAGTTGTGTGAGAAGTTGCTAAAAAGTTCGACAAAGTGCAAATTCATTTACGAATCACGAATTACGAATTGTTAACTTTATGGGTCGAACAGATATCAAGGGATCACATAGTCAATACATATAGAAACAGACTTGTTAATACATTTGAAAAGAGACTAGTGAGAGCTATCCGGCTATAGCGAAAGTCTTCGGATCGGATCGGATCGATCTGGCTGTTGATGCTTATGGAAAATATACACCTGCACCTCGCTAAAAAGGAACTTGTTTAACTCTTACACGAGTAAGTAATTCTTACAAGATTGAATATGTTGATTTTGATTAAAGCTTTAGTATGCCTGCTCAAGGACCAGAAGTAAAAGAAGGAAAAATATTTCAATCTCGTTCGGATAAGCTTCAGGCGATTTAAAAAATATATTTTATACTTTCATATACAAAATGAAGTAAAAAAGTCGTCTCGCCGATTTCAGTATACCATGCACCAAGTGAAAAAACCATTTAAAATTTCGAAAACCATGCCTCATAGCATATGCTATCTCGCTCACTCTACAAACCAACGAGCACTATAGCGCCCCCACCAGCCAACTTCTCTAACTTTTATAGTTTCCGAGATCTATGTAGGGAACACCTACTAAGGATGGACAGACATACCGACATGGCTAGGTCGACTCGGCTGTTGATACTGATCAAGAATATATGTATATACTTTATGAGGTCGGAAAAGCTTCCTTCTGCCTGTTACATACATTTTGGCGACTTTAATATACCATTTCAGCCTATTGGTGCATGGTATAAACACAATTAAAACATTTAACATCGATTATTTTAACGTGTTTTTAGTCCGACGTGGAGTTTTAAACTGTCGATGAGAGTCAAGTAAATGTTAATAGTTTAGTTAATTAGTTTAGTCTAATATTTATTGGTGCTTTAATTATTTGCAGCATCTCCAAAGTGAATCTTTTGTTGTTATTTTCTGTTGTATGCCCACTAGCTGCACAGTGGGCTGAAAGCGTTGTTTTTTTATGTGCTAACGTCATATCTTATATTAGTTTCCGAACGATGTCCCGATCATTTTGTTTTAAGTTTTAATTTTGACGGTCGCACATATATATTTTATCGCATTCCTATAGTTATTTCTTGTCCAATATGTCTATATTATTTTTTGGGTTTTTTAAGAATATATTTGATGTGTGATCTGGTCATATATATTAGATATTTGAAGTCTGTCTGGGAAGCATGGTACATAGGCGAAAGATTTGTCCCATCCTTCCTTCATTAACTGGACTTTCCGTGTAAATCCATCATCATTTAGATAATCTTGCTATTTGCCGGATTCCGGTTCTTGGTTGTCATATTAATTATCATATTTTTGGTAATTAATCATTCGTCTAGAGGCTGTAGACTTTTTATACCATTCTAGTTTAATCCGATCATCCGGTCAGCATAATTTATCCCCCACCTCGATTTTCGTTGCACATTTAATGACCTTATGTCCTTTTTCCTCCATCGTCCACCGTTGTTTGGTATTCTTCACATTCGTCCAAATATCTTCCATTGGAAGTCCTTTAAGCTGAGTGTAATTCCTGATGGCATATCTAAAATTACTGTTTTCCGTTTTTTCGTATAGGACTCATTTTCGCTCCATTTGGACTGTATGGCTCTTATGGCTAAATCAGTTGGCACGTTATTGGCATTGTCTTAAAGTTATATTGGTCTTTTCACATTAAACACTTGAATGTTTGTCAAGTATTGAAGTATAAGCTCAATTCAACGACAATAAAACAAAACAAGAAGAATTTGCTGAATTTGCAATAAAGAAATCAAAGCAAAATCACACCATGCCTCCCTTTACCCGATGTTTGATAGGAACGTAACTCCCTTGTTAAACGAGGATGGTTTATACTTTACCTACAAAGGTAGTCAAGCAAGTGACAGAAGTGCAGGGCAGGCAATTGCCAATAGCCAACATTTTTTTTGCCAGAGGTCACAGAGCAGAAAGGTTACGAAAAGCTTTAATACTCATATTCCTCAAAATATATATTCATATGTCTATATTTGCTTCAGATTAAATTGCGACACATTTTGTCCTAAAAGCCAAGAATCCCGAACCATTCAGATTCATTTCCATTTGGTTTCTTATTTGACTGTTTTAAATAGATAACGAATTACTTGGAATTTTGTGACACACACAATTTAGTAGAGATATGTATGTTTTAGTCTATGTTTTGTCATTTTACGGTTGTATAATTAAAGTCATCATATAAAAAAGTGCAAAGAAAATATTTTTTTCCAAATGAGTTCCCTACTGTAAATAGGGGAATGCGATGAGTCGCTGCTTCAAGGAACAATGAAAATTGTATTATAGAATTTTTGAATGTAATTGAAAAACATCTGACCAATTTGATATACCCTCTGCAAGGGTATAAAAATATATTATAGGAATCATATATAATATTAAAAACCAGAGAGCCAGTGCTAACTTCGGCCGTGCCAAAGATTGTATACCCTTGCAACTTTAACTTTAACTGTAGTAAAAAATACAATAAAAGCCACTGTTTTTTACCGATCGTTCCTATGGGAGCTTATGATATAGTCATCCGATCTTGATCAAATTTGGCACAGTCGTTTATAAGAGTATAAACTCACCAATATTACGACAACTTCACGACAGTAGCTCAGAAAATAACGAAGTTATTGAGAAAAGTCATTGTTCGTGACTTTGCCGTTTGTATGGGAGCTATACGATATAGTGGTTCGATCCTGCTGAATCCGAGATATACAAACTGTGCAGTATATACAGGAGTATATATTGATTGTCGTGCTGATCAAGAATATATATACATACATTATATGGTCGGAGATGCTTCGATCTATGCGTTGCACACTTCTGACCAAAATGAATATCTGGTTAGAATTTGAAATTTAACTCAAACCTGATCAAATTGTTATTATTATTATTATTATTATTATTATTATTATTATTATTATTATTATTATTATTATTATTATTATTATTATTATTACTATTATTATTATTATTATTATTATTATTATTATTTTATTATTATTATTATTATTATTATTATTATTATTATTATTAATAGTAGTATATGATGTAGTTGTAAACTATCAACCTAACTATATTTTTACAAGCACAAGGACTGCTAAAAAAATATAGTTAATTCTGTCGTTTCTGCTTAATTACATCAAAAGTCTTTGATACTGCAGATCATGAATCTTAGTCAAAACAAAAGATCTAAACTAAATTTTTTCATTACTCTGTCCTTACATAAAGGTTCCAAAGTGATCGACATTTCGTGTAATGAGTCGAATTTCTGTCAAAGAACCGCTTACCATGTGGATTACATAGCCTACTATAATATCGCTATATAACGAGTGATTTGAGCGATTTATCTAACGTTTCAATGGGACCTGGGTCGCCCAATGGAGCGATAGTTGACAATCGTCAATTCTTCTTTTTATAAACTGGATAGGAACTGGAGGTGGAGCTGTTAAGTTCACATATTCTACCTGGTTCTCTGTTCGCTCAGATCCAGCTGCTCCTCCACTTACTCATCTATTAGTGCTATTTCCTACAGTTATACCGGGAAACAATTTCTCCTTTCAGTGCATGAATAAAGGTGCTCCACTATGAGCTTCTGAACCAAGAAACCTCTTGCCATTTTTGATTTTTGTTCGGTTAATTTTAGCCATAATTAATCTACAATTGCGTGATAAATTTAATAAATTGTGGAAGTGGAATCATTTATATATTATTATATTATAAACTCCAAATAAAAAATGTTGCTATAGTACTATCTAATCTGAGGCCAATTTGTCTGCGATATATTTCTCTTTATTCATTTTTCGTTTTACTGAAATTACAGAAGACCCGAATAGAAAATCTTCGTAAAGTAAATTGCCTTTCATTTACGATAAGTAGCTTTAAAATCTTTATTTTTCATCTGCTAGAAATGCTTCTTGAAAAGGAGCGAATAAGCAGCTGAATAAATGTCGAATACTGCGTTTAATCTTGGCGTCCGTAAGAGAAGTTGCAAAATCATAATTAGCATAATTACATTTTCTTCTTCAAACTATAGTTAATGCCAGAAAATGTCAGGAAATTACAGTTCTTTTCATTTTCACTACAATTGAATGTCTATATGATGTAGCTGCTTTGAACTACTCCGGATTAAGTTTAATTTTAAATTAAATTGGTTCTTACTTTCACGCCTTTAAATAGAGAAAAGTAAGGGAAAACCTTAGAAGCGTATACAAACTTTGGCACAGTCGAAATTTGCCCGGCACTTTTTTCATTTATTTTGTACATTTCAATTTTCAACTTACTCGCTATATTTGCATTGGCCAACAGCTCGTACGCGTTTTGGCACACTACACCTGGAAAAATCGGTCAGGTGCCACCGAAATCGTTTTCTACATTCTTCGCGAAGTTTTGAAGAACGATTCATGGTTAAAGGAAAACGCATTCGAATTTGATTTTGGTAATTGCTTCTTCAAAAATCATTAAACTGTCATATTTTGACTTTTGATGGGTCAAAATGAATACAAGCTGATAAGAATGAGCGAGTTGGCATCGGTTTGATGTTTCGGGAAAAGTCATTATAAATTTCTGGCAATTTGTTCTGGGAACTTTCACACTTATTGCTTATTTACAGAGAACGAGCTTAATTAAGATGATTTATTTGGACGTTTAATTTTGTTCGAAACTCGTCAAAACGCAAATTGCTTGAGAATCCCCCCATAAAAGGCAAATGTTCAAGAAGTTAAACAAACGGAACCAAAGCTCGATCAATATTTTCGCAGTGTAGAAGTGAAATGTGGCTAACAACAGTATCTGACATTTGTTTATATTGTTGACTGATTGCATTAACCTTAGCTCAATGTTACACACATGTATATGTATGTAGCTTGCAATTGGAGCGAAGTTAATTTCTGGTTTTTGCACGGTGCACACTTCAAATTGGTTTGTAGGTAATACCGATACGAGTGCAAATCAAAGGAAACATGATGTCAATATCAACTAATATAAGTATGTTCAATAAATTGAGTATTTATAGCTGAATAGATGACTGGGCAGAATTTAGACGGAACGCTATAGTGCAATAGTAAAACGCGCCCCAGAATGGGAGATAAGTCGACGCTCGAGCTGATAATGCTAATCGACTCGTTTACCGCCTGATTAACTATAAAATTATTGGGCAATAATCGACTGGGCATAAAACCAATAGCGTCGAAAGGGCGAAAGCGGGACGGGAAAGAAATGTCGCTTGACATTGCGGATGAATCGTCGGCTAGGGGTATTTGATCAGCGAAGATCGGTGTGAGTTTATGGGAATTGTGTAAAGATTATATTCTATCAACTTCAGCGCGCTGCACGTGTGGAAAACCCAAAAGCATTTGTGTAAACAAACATAAATAATTCATCAACACGGTAAACTCGCGCTGAACGTCTTAGCCGGATTAGAACTTTCACTTGTCTGGCTATGGGTCTGGTCGATGGAATTGTCTGTCAACCAAATTGGGAAAGCCGTGCACAAATTTTTTGCACCAAACGTCACAGATCAAAAGCAACAGCAACAACAGTCATCAGTAAATGATGTGTAATGATGTGAACTTAAATGCGATCTCTGCCAGAACATGGCAGTTAATCAAGTTGCTTGCGCATGAATAAACATCACTCAACTGGGAACTTGAACACCCGACGGACGACGCGACTCTCAAGATACTGAAACAGCTGCCCGCCAAGGCAATGCGTATAAAGGTGTTGCTGGAGGAGCCCAAAGCAGCAGCAGCAGCAGCAACAACGACAGCAACAACAGCGGCGACTCCATCGGCAAACAACAGCGACAATAAAAAAATAACACAAAAAATTTACAAATAAAAAACCCGAGCGAGAGCTAAACTGATACTCAGACCGGCAGACTGCTTGACTGTCAAACCTTTTATTTTTGCACTTGAAGTTTTGATGAATTGAATTGCTGCTCTTATATAAATACTCAATTACCAAAAAAAATATATATAAGTACTTTTTAAAATACATCAAAGTGTTTTGTTTAGTTTTCGCAAATGAAAAGTAGAAAACGAGATTAACATATTAATATGTACAACATTTGATTAACTAAAATTTGATTGATATTATGAGATATGATGAAAATGTGTTTTTAGAATCTTTGTTGGCATTCCATACAGAAATATCTGGGAATTGCCAAATACAAATAGATTAGACACATTAATTGCACACAATTTGCGATTCCAAAAATGAGTTTTTTGGAAAATACTGATAAATAAAATATAAAAATGAAACGTTTACTCCGACTTTCAAATACCCTGGAATTAGGACATTAAAACAAATTAGCACACAGTTCTCAATAATTGCCATTAAATTATTCTTGGAAGATAATCATATGTGGATAGTAATCGCATCTACTTTTGTTTTAAATATTATATGAAATTTCTTGTACATACATTTTTTCAGACTCAAATATACCAACTTCCGTAGAAAAAAAGAACTTGAAAATTATATATCTATCTTGTATTAAAAAAAGTTCTGTTTCTGTAGAAACCATTTGATTGGGAACTGCGCACTCAAAGTTTGATGCCATTGACAGGTGCGAGAAGGTTCAAGGTCGACTCATGTTAACCAGCTTTTCATCAGATTTTGGCCAAAATAATAATATTACAGGGTTATTTCGCAACTGATACAACTTTATGTAGTGTGCTAGCGGATTGATAAAAGTGAAGGAGATGAAATATTTAAGAGCCTATTTCAGACTTTACAATAATGAATGATAAGTTAGTAGGTTTCGTTATCTAAATAGAGAGAAATATTGGCCCGGGAGATTCGGAGGCAAATTTTTTCGGGCCATACCTTTCTGTAGTAACCGTTAGATTCAATGCCATTTTTAAACAATGTTATTGTACAGAATGCAAAAGTATATTTATAGGTTTGAGTTAGTCATAGTATTAAGATAAGATGAACCGTAAATTTTGTTAACTTAGTTTTAGCAGTTTTGTTTTTTAGATGCAAACAGCTGAATTTGGAACCGGCAATCCAAACGGAAAATAATTTTTATAATTAGGTCTTTCGACCTAAAATATATATTCCTTAAATTGTATTGATTTACAACAACTTTATAGACGCATTAAATTCGTGATTGCCGCAATTATTTATACATACAAAAATGTCACATGAGGTTTTCGAATTGCTGTCAAGTCAACAATCTTCTATCTTCATAAAATGTTATATATCCAAACATAGAGTATTTTACTGCTATTCCTCATTTACGAGCCCAAATGGAACGACTTATCAATGGCAAACCGTACTGAGTTGTGTGTCTCGAGAAAACTGCAAAATGGCACTTTTGAAATGTTTTACAAGCATCTGATAAGAAGAACGAACAAAAGAAAAAGTTGATAAAAATTCGCTCAGTACACACTTAATTGCCATAGACACCAATAAAAGATTGTCCCACACATCCAAACGAAATCAAATGTAAGATTCACTTTCCATCGATAACTCTTTCTTTGAATACATTAGTAGTTTGTCTATCTATATATGAAATTTGGGTCAACGGAATGCGCCAAATGCATATCATTTCGTAAGCAAAAAACAAATAATAACAACAAAAAAGAAAAGCAAAACTTTGCAGAAACGTAAAAATTTTGCAAAGCTAAACACCTGCTGCCAAGTGACAAGAGGGAATGAGTTCTGACACAGCAAATTTCATGGATAAGACACAATCATCGGGGAAATTGACAATTTTTAATGAAACAGAATCAGAGCATTGATGAATAATTGTTGATAAATTAATGGCAAATACATATACACATGTAACTCTTATTTTTCCTCTTTTATTCAAACTGCACAAACGTAAGACATTTATACGTTTTATAAAATGAATTCTACATTTGTTTTTTAATCTCACATGGATGCTGGGCTCTCTGGCGTAGTCTTTTTTTTTAAGGTATTTGAATATATTCGAAAATTAAATAAACTGTGAATGGGTTAAAAAAAATGTATACAGCTGAGTCCCAAAGAGTTTGTTTAATGTCTCTTCAAGTGTGATTAACTTAAACAAAACGAAGAAAAAACTCTTTGGGGTTCGCTCTCTAGTTAATAATCTAGTTTCTCTTGTCGATAAATCCATTCGTTAAGAAGAATATGTTGCACAATGTCATAAATAGGTTCAAAAACAAATACATCATCAAGATGTTGGCGAGTATGTGGTCAAATCTTGTAGGGAACAGTCTACACATTACTCCTACTGCAGTTGTTGTTGGGTTCCACAAGTTGGTTGGTTCTGGGCCGCGGCGCGTCGATTCTTCTCGAGTATTAAAGCGCGACTGTAAATAAAAAAAAGAGATAGCGCTTGGTTACTTTGCATTCAATGAAAACAGAGGCAGAGGCCACACCACACCACTCCTTGCATACTGACCGATAACGTTCGTAGAAGCCCACAATTGTGCCAAGCTCTTGCTTGAAGAGACGCACCAGCATGCTATCGAATCCCTCCAGCTCGGGCAGACTGAACATATTAAATTGCAGCAGATGATCCTTTGACGAATCCGCCTCTGAGTAGACGGCTAGCCATTTGGGAATCTCTTCGAGCAAGTACGGATTCGCCGGGACTAAGGCACTGTGCGTGTGAGCAGGTGGTGGTGCATCATAGAGCGATGGCTCTGGTCTGATGGCTTTGGGTGGCTCAGCTGATGTCGTGTAATAGTAGGATGTGAGGCAGGGATGCTGACGCTGGCACTGGCCGGTGTACTGATTCTCATAATAAGTGCCGTGCAACTTGGACACCACACGCCGCCAGCCCACCGGCAGACCCTCTCGTTCCAATGGATGATTCCAATGCGTGGTGTGAGCATTGTGATCGATGTAATACTTTCGTCCATGCAGTGTGTACTGGGTGGCCCAACCAGGAGGCAGTGGAAGTTCTTCCTCGACGTCTGTGAGCGACTGCTGCGATGGCACCTTTTGCAGTGATCCATTAACGCTTCCGGATCCAGTTGGTGTGCCAATTGCGGTGGAAGCAGGTGGCGTAGGCGGCGGCGGAGGGGCATACAAAGATTGCACTGAGGTAGAACTGCCACCACGGCCACTGATGCTTTGCGAGTCGCCGGCACCAGACGGCAAAGTCAGGTGATGGTGGTGCTGATGCTGTTGCTGCTGATGATGATGTTGAGGTGGTGCCAGTGTGGTCGAAGAAGCTGAAGTCGTGTTACTATAAATAGGCGATTCCGAGCGCTGCGTTGGTGTCACACGCATGGACGAGACCCGATAGGGATTCTCATAAATGGGATATGAATCACTGGAGTAACTACCACCCAGGTGAGCAGCCAGCTGCTGTTGCTGTTGCATTGGAGATCTGAAATCGAATGAATGTTATCCAATATCCCAACACAGAGTAAGCCAAGACTTTCGTACCTGTTCTGCTGGTAACGCGGTTGACGAAGAGTAGAACCAAACGGGGGCTGCTGCTGCTGCTGTAGGGCATAGTGCGTCGGAGTGTGTCGCGGAAGCAGCTGCATATTGGCATAAGAGGCACTCAACAGAGTCTGGTCCGCATCATAGCTGGCTGCTGCCATATGCGGATGATGTTGGCCGTGGAGGGATTTCTGTGTCGTTGAATAGCTTCGCTGGAATCCCATCTTTGGCGTTGTGGCGATATGCAATAGTGGCGAAGACTGCTGTCGCCTCATCCGCTCGATCTCGATCTGCTCGATATTCACATAATTGCTGCTATTGCTTCTGCTGCCACTCATGCTCTGGCGGAACTGCTGTGACGGTGGTCCCGGAGGAGGCAGAGTGTGTGGTTGAGAATGCGAGTGCGGATTAAGGGGCAGTTGGCTTTGAGCACGACGCGCATGGTAATAATCCGGCTGAGTATCATTGCAGGAATACGTATTCCGGCTGGTGCTGGAGCTGCGCGGCTTAAACTCGCAGCTTGGCGAAGTGCTGGCACAACGTTGCAACGTTTTCTTCTTCGCTGCCACCCTCTGATCCGTCGTAGTCCACACATTGATCACCGGTATCTAAGGGTTTGTCAAAATAAATGATAAGATAAGATTTGTTTATAACAAATGCAAATACAAACCTCAGGCGGCGTATCCTTCTTTACGTATTTCCCCACCACGCCCTCCTTGTGTGATTTCTCTTTGCTCCGGCGCGAGAGCATCGTCGGCTTACGATTGCACAGCAAAATTGTTAAATAGTTCATGCGCAGCGCCGCCTATCCTGTTAGAGTGCTTTTTTTTTTATTTATTTTTATTTATTTTTATTATTAATTATTTCTCGCCGTAAATTTTCGCCGTAACTTTTTGCCCCTTCGCCGTAACTTTTTGCCCTAACTTTTTGCCCCTTCGCCGTAACTTTTTGCCGTAAATCTTGTCCTCTCGCCGTAAATTCTTGTCCTCTCGCCGTAAATTCTTGACTTTCTCGACGTAAATTATTTCCTTTCTCGCCGTAGATTGCCCTATCGCCGTAAATTTTCGCCCGTAAATTGCCCTCTCGCCGTAACTTTTTGCCGTAAATTATTCCCTCTTTCGCCGTAAATTTTTGCGAATAAGGCAACACTGGAAAAGAACAGTGTGGCAACCCAGAGCAACGGAAAAAACTTCAAATTTTCTTTTCGGGAAAGAAATCAAAGAAAAATTTGAATGAAAAATTACACCAAAATCAACTACACATTGGAATTATTTTAATTTGATTCGAAGTGCAATATTATTCACTAAATTGATTCAAAATATTAGTGTTTTTTTTTTGTTTTTTATACAATATTATGTAGGTATGTATATGATGATGGAGGGGAATTTACTTCTGCAATTTGAAAAACAATAATAATTTAAATTTTACACACAACAACTAATGGTAATGAGTGGTGATAACAGGGGCAGGGGTAGGGTTAGGGGCACGCTCCAAAATTTTGAGTAATGAGCAGGTGAAAAGCCTGCCGAAATATTTGACAATTTTATGTATTATTATGTACACTATTAGGTATATATATATAAATATACATTTGTCGTGTATATAATGTATGCATATATATATCTTATATATATATATATATATTGTATGTATACTATTGCATATAAACTTGAATTTAGCATTTGCATAAAAATTCCCAACACTTCTACTAGAGGCTGAAGCAGTTTCCATCATCATCATTATCATTTTCAGATTCCTCTCCCACTCAAGCTTTTCATAATTACCATTGTGTCAAATTAATACAACATTCAATGTGTTACCAACTGGTATAACTTAAAAAAGATTATTGATGATACAAATGTCTGCTAATTTACTTGTTTTCTACAGATGCATTTGATCAAGAAGTCTCCATTTTCAGCTGGGCAATACTAATTCTTAAGCAAATAAAATAGCGGATGAAATATAAGCAAATGTTTATATAATATGTTTCTGCAGATAACAGAAATCAATAGCAATATTCAACCAATTTTGTTTCTAGCAATTTACATTAATTTTAGAAACTAGTGCAATTCGAAATTAGTTTGGGGGTGTTTATAGTGGTTCTCAAATCGAACAGAGATTTTAACTTATACTATTGCTGATTGAAATCGGTTATTTTTATTATCCCCAATAGGAATATATCTTATTAAAATATTCCGCTTTGGCTAGTTGATCTGGATAGCTTCTATGTTTGAACTTTCAATGATTGAACTTGCTTCTATTGTTTAAAGTAAAATATTTGATTTCATTAAATCCTTTTCATGCTAAGCTAAGGTCTCAAGGTTGCGCTTGACATTCACTTGGTCAGTGGTGCTCTATTCGGAAGAGATGCAAAACAGCAAAAAATCATTCATTTCATAATTTTCTTATTATTTGATGTTATTTACTTTTACATCGATTTTAACATTTCGAATCAAAGATACTTTCAGGATACCGCTCCCTTTTTTGGTGACCGTTTTCCTTACCCTCCAGTTGAAGCTTTAGTGATGGCCTTGGGCCTCGGCTTCCAACTGCTCCTTGGACTTGTAACCCACCTGCTCCTCTGGTGTGTGGGGCCAGAATGTGGGCTTGTTGATGGGATCCAGAGCACTGTCGGGGAATGCATCACGGTAATCCTCCATGGTCATTTGCTCATAGGGCAACAATGATTTCAGATGGGCAATTTCCTTCTGATAGTTCTGAATACGCTGCTCGGAGGCCTTCTTGTAAGAGGAAATCTCTGACTGCGATTCTTTGATTTCCGCATCCACCTGAGGCGACACTGTGTCCTTTGGATAGGGCACGGACAGGGCATCGTATTGCTTTTGGAAGCTGTCAACTAGACCTGCGACGGGAATCAGACGCTTGTAGTTGGCCCAATCGATTTTCGGTGGAGTCTCGGGATTGGCCAAAACTGCACGCACGTAGATGTCCGACTTGGTCTTGAAGGCACCAAAGCTGCTCCTTTGGTTAGCGGGAACACGTTCGGCCAAAGCGGACCAGTTGATCGAGGATTGAGCTACGCGGCGGGCGGCCATGGTTATGCTGAAATGGAATTTTGTATGTTTTGATTAGATGGTTAGAACGAAAAAATAATTGCGTTAAAGTTGGTGCTTCGCTCGTTTCTTATATAACAGGAGCTGAATATTTGAGTGCAGTAGTATTAAGTTTTTTTCCAAAGATTCGGCAACAAAAAATACTTGTGCGAAAATTATGTAATTTGTAAGTCATAAGAATTAGTCGCTTTTTTAAGTAATTTTCCGTCAAGCTGGACCACAAATATATCAATTAGCTTTTAGACATTACGCTCTTATACTTTTTTTTAATGTTTTTATATTTACTTTCGTTAGTTTTGCAACGTACTTAATTATTTTTTTTGGATAAATTAAGAATTCCCGAACCTCAACCAAGTGCTGAAAGTAATTATCGATAGTTTATTTTCGACATGTGATAGGCGATAGTTTTTTATTTTTAAAGACCGCCTACACTATTACACATCGACTGAAGACTTCAAATATTTGTGTAGAAAATTAAGAGCAAAAAATTTGACAAAAATAAAATTCATGTACATATATATTCATTGTAATAATTTTCAGCTTCACAGCAGGATATTCGTATCTTTCTCTTTGTGTAAATCAGGAAATATGCAGGGCAGTGTAAATACACTATACTTTGCGAAGAATTATCGATAGTCCAATTCTTTTGATTATATTTCGCGTGTATGGCAACACTGTTGTTTGTCTTCTGTCTTTATTACGTGAAATTCCACGACATTTAATTATTGTCTTTTTTAAATTAAATGCTGCTGAAACAACTGCCTCAAATGCTGCAACAGGTGCGGACGCTGTCGTCCGCCACGGCGGCGGTGACTCGTCTTCATCGGTCAGTCTATTGCCGCTTGTATCCCACAGTTGTCGTTCAGCCGGATGGCTCAACCATAAACATACGTTACCAGGAACCACGAAAGATTATTAAAGTAAGATTGAAAAAAAAGTAAATGAAAATTGTTTAATAATTCGTTCTCTAGTTACCTCTGGACTTGAGCACATTGTCAGAATCGGCCCGCAAAGCTCGCTTAGAAGCACGGAAACCTCGCAAGAAGGTTAAGATTATGGAAGAAGTGGATGATAATTTCAATGCCAAGAAGTACATGAAGTTTATTAAGAAGAAATAGAGCCTGTTTTATGCATAAAATCAATTAAATTGTTAATTTGTTAAACCAGATTTTAGAAATCTTCCTTATTTGCATGTCAAGAGATAAGGCATACATACATATGTATGTATACATTCTCTCTACTCAGGCAGTATAATTGTTGTTATGACAGTAAACTCAGTTTGCATTAACGGGACTAATGTTTTAAAAAAAAATAGTAATTTTTCTTTGTAAAATTTTTGTTTATAGCTTATAAAAATTGCCCTCATCCTATAAACAGAACTCTGTCCCACCTACGTCATGCCACAAACTTAATTCATATGATTCATTTTGAATACCCTGTCTTATATTTGGATTTAAATTTAAATTATCATCAAAATGCAAAAAGAGTACATACATACATCAGTTTCAATCAGGAACGAGACAATTTTATGACCGTCTGGACTAACGCAAATTCCTTTTAAAGCCTTAAAGCTACAGTGCCATATAAATATACGGTAAAGTTAAACTCTTAAGTTTTTAAATTAGTGAATATCAAACATTATTTTCTCGTGGACAGCTTGTGTGTGACTTAACGCCAAAATCAGTAGGAAAGAGCAAGAGAGTCGCCTGTCGATCTGCTTCTATCATCTCATGTAATTTAAGACCTTTTGGGATTAAAGTTAATAACATTAATAAGAAATGGATATTAAATAGACCGCTTTTCAGACTTCATAGAGGTAATACATACATTATCGAAGTTATATTTGAGAGTTCCAACTTTTAAGCAAACCTATTTTGTTTGCTTGAGTGTATCAAACAAATTTCGATAGTTTTTTAGTTGCTTATTTGATAAATACTATTTATGCATCTTTTATAGTCATATAATGAATCGAAATGAAAATTGAATGAGGAATCGTTATAACGTATACGCATGGTATAACAGCTTAACTAATAACGGTTACAGCGGCAGTCCGGATAAAAAGTGAATTTATCCTCTATGGCACTAACAAGGGCAATCGACTAGATGAATACTTTTTAGGCAGTGTAGAAGCGAAATATATATATATATGTGTGTGTAAGTAAGCATTTGCATACATATGTAGTTTTTATACATTCGTCTTTAACTAAGGAAATAAAATTTAATACATCTTTGGCACTGTTTGGGATAACGATTCTGTGTCATTTGCAAACAAAACATTCAGGAAATATCTGATACATTTCAATAACGTTGATTGGTGTACGTTGTAAGCACACAAGTGACTTGACTGTCAAACAAAATGTTATTGGGTAATGTATATATAGGTGAGCTATATGTTCGCTGGGCTATGCTGGTTCGCGATGATTTTGTAAGCATTCAGGAGTTGGTCACACTTCAACAGTTGGTCACACTTTTTGTTTGTTTTTTTTTATTGTTGTTTTTGTATTCGAGACGAACGGACGTGGAAAGTGCGATACACGGAAAGAGAAAATAGGAAATCAACAATAAAATTTAGTTAAATAGTAAATAAATAAATGAGAATAAATGGAATTCCTACGGACTCATGTAAACAAGGTTTTCCATTTAAACGATTAATCTAAATTTAAAGCGAAGCCAAAGTTAAAGCGTCGCGTCGTCTTACACCAGACATTACAGCAACAATAAGCCAAATAGTGAAATATAGCCATGCAACAACAAAAAAACCACAAAATAGAGTATAATTATCGGTGAAATTTTGAGTTAAAAATGAAATAAGATGCTGAATTTACAAGCTTCATATGCAGGGAATTTCGTATATTTTCCCAGTGCAAGTGCGAGAGTGTGTGTGTATAAATAAATGCAAATGCAGTGGTGCTCTAGTAAGAGAGAGAGAAAGAGAGAGGGAGACAAATACATGAGAACATAATTGGATTATTTCTAACACAAAAACAAAAACAATTGGTAAATATATGTGTACATACAGACAAATTTTGGTGAAAACTTTTGAGAATAAGAACATTTTGCTGTCCATTCTTTTGGTTTCCTTCCACTTTTATACTACAATTTTCTAAGCATGTAGGTGTGTTTGTGTATGGCTGTGTAGGTTGGCGTCGTCTGGCTCTCTCCCTTGCTCTCACACAGACTCGTGGAGATTGCCTGTCGTAGGGAAGGGATCAGCGGGGTCTGCGAAGGTGGTGAGACACTTTCTGGATTCGGAGGGAGTCTGCATTCTCAGCTTCCTTCCTTTACCCATTCCCTTGCCACTTTTACTGTGATCGGAATGTCCCGCACGCGTAATGTAAACAGCGGATATGTAAAAATAACACTAATACATTGGCAACGATTATGCTTTACTCGTGCGTGTGCTTGTGGTGTGTGATAATGAAAATATCGCTTCCTCTCACTTTTCTCCCATATGTCATCTCACTCCTCCGACTTCTGCACATTGGGACAAGTTTCCGTTTAATTCCCTTTATTTATTTTTATGTAGCTGATTATTTCCTAACTGTTAATATATTAACAATCTAAAAATCAAATAAAATCAATTTTTTTCAATTCATCAGGTTTTATTATTATGTTTTAGGCATTAGCCAAGTCCCGTTACATCCTTTATAACTGTTTCTTTTCTTCTATTTCTTCTCTGGCTCCTGCAATAATTATGGCATATGTGTTTAGAAAACTCTGCATGCCCTTTCATTTCAATTTGATTTATGACGGTTTTTCTACTAATTTCAACACACTGTCAGGAGCTGTATCGCGACAGATGTATGGAGTCCACTTGGATTTAGTACGAAAAGTGCAGCTGCCTAATTGGGATTGCAATTTTGCGGTATTCGTTCTTTGTTGGTGGAGCGGGTGATGGCCAAGTTGGGTGGATAGTGGAGGGTGGTTTCTGTGCTGCGGCGTTTATGAAATTAACCAAAAGAATGTCCCACCCTCCCTTTCTCCCATTTTTTCTGTTGTGCCTAAGCTAATTTGTTTTCATTTGTGTGCCACAGCATTTGCACTTTTGTTTCCCTCTATCTCCTGCTCTTTTTATTCTCTTTTCTATGTTTGTTTTGTCTGAAATTTCGCTTGCACTTGAAGTCGAAAATAAACTAATTTCTGGTTCATCGTCGTCTAAAGTTCATTTAAGACGTCGTCTCCGCCGTCTATATAGTATAGATAGACACACTTACATACATATGTATAGTAGATATCGGCTATAATTGGTTTTAGTCTATTCATCGCATCTCATTTTCAAAGCACTTATCGATTAAGCTTTGAACATTACCTTGAAATAAAGTGATGGATAGCAAGTTAATTCTAACACTACCTGGACCCCTTTTAAAAGACTTTTAATGCAATTTAGTATACATTTTATACCCACGTGATAGTGGTGAAACGATAGAAAGTGAAACGTTTGCCAAGAATTTGTAAATTGTTGCCTAAATGGCGCAGCAACTACATACACACATATTTTTACATATGTATGAATGTATATGTACATACATATATTCTATACCCTGTGTAAGAGAAAGTAAAATATTGAGAAATCATCCTAAACCCTACATTATTTAACCTACGATTCCGAACAAATGTTATTCTTTCTGCTTTCCAATTTGTAGCGAGCCCAAAAAAATTATTTAAAAAATTTGGTTCAAATTTGATTTTGTTGTTTTTTTTTTTAAACCTGTAATTCAAATGCATTTGATGCCTCCCATCTCCATCTCTTTTTTTCTTTTTTCTCCACACTTTATTTTTTTAGGTTTGTTTTGTTTTCTTTTTCTTTAAATATGTACATACATACATACATATGTCTTTCTTATTGGGTATCCCAGATTTTTTTATTGTCGTTATTTCCTCATCATCATCATCATCATTGTCATTTTCTTGTGTTTGTTCTTCTTTTTTATAATTTCTGCTCTTTGTTCAGACAAATTTGTCTTGTTTTTAGCTTTGGTCTATATGAAAGGCTTGAAATGGCATTTCTTTTTTTTTTTTTTTGTTCTGACCAACTTTCCTTTTCATTAACGTTTTTGCTCTTCTAATTCTTATTAGAAATAAAAAACGTTTCCCCTTTCAACTCTTCAAATGATACTCAAAGAATATCTACATATCTTGGGTTTGTCCCAACATACATACACACATATAAGGAAAAGATCTATTCGGATCTTGAAGAAATGCTGATAAGATGATAAGGTGTTTGAATGAAACAACACGTGATGTTTCAGATGTGTCAGTAAGCATTTCAAATTATATTGTGAAAGTTTAACTTGTTAAACTTGCAATATCAAAAACCATTTCATCAACTTAAAAGGCCGCTAAATTACTATATACCTACTTATATATTTATATAGATATACATATGTATATAGTTTTGTGTATCAAAATCACGAAAAATAAAATTATATTTGTGAATGCATACTTAAGACGAAGCGACGAACAGTGCTCGGAGCATTAGTAGAGAAATTTACAGCAGCAAACCAAATGATTTTTCTAGCCACGATGATGATGATGATGGCCCAACCAAAAAAAAAAAAGCGCTTGGCACGCTCGGCAAACTAAGTCAAGGCCCCCAGGCAAAGTATTTATTAACTGGGGGATGGGGTTAGATCTATTAAACCGTTTTCTATGCGATATCAAACTCAATAGCGATGAGAGAAACACTTGACTTCAGTTCACCGATGGCAATATTCATACGCTTTCAAATAAAGGTACATCAGTTATTATCAAAAGTATGCATTCCTCTTCATGAGGACAAAGTTAAAGCTAGACTAAAACTATTTCTTATTATTATTAACCAAACTTATTCTGTGTGAAGGAAATTAAATTTATTGTAAGGGTATTTAGACAAGTAAGTTGTCTTTGTAAAGTCGCTCAAAGAAATATTTTCACAACACGTTCCATCCAACAGTCGTTTTATTAGTCTGCGTGTGGAAAAGCAAAGATCATTAACCAAATCCAACAAAAGTAAAGGTCACTTACTACTCACTGCTACACACTACTCAGTGGGATGCGTTGCCCAAAAAAACTTGGGAAACAAAATACAAAAACTGAAAGTCAACTAACCAGCTCGACAATCCATACAGGCTGGATGCAAGGCGGTTGCAAATTGTATAGAAGACTATTAATCAGGTTTTCATTCACTTGATGTTTTAATAAACGGGAAATGCAAATCACCTTTTTTAGAAATAACTAATTTTATTTTTACTCAATTTGATTTGCTAAAGTCCTGTATAATATTTAAAATGATTTCCACCATCTAAGCTTTAAAGTTAGTGGTTCTTAAATGGCCAAAACAATTGCAATGACAGAGAGGCAAAAAAACCCGAGCCTGTGAGAAAAAAAGGATGGGTAATTCCACCTATGTATTTCAGCCATTCATTTGTATTTTTGAACTTGTAAAAATTCGCGCAGAGCCTTTTTCCCAAGAATTCTCGCCTGAAAAATGAACCATAATTAATAATTATAGATGATGTTGTCAGTGTTAGGACAACATAAGATGAATTAAAGGCACCAAATTTCTTTGATAGGGATAGGCACAGAATAGGATCTCTTCTAATAGGATGTAGCTACTGGCTTTTGAAAGAGTTTTGCCGTATCTCATATTAAGATTTTGCAAGTTTGCGAAGATGAAATATTGAATCCTAAGTCTTCCATGGTAAAAAAAAACAAAAGATAGTTGTATGGTCTAAAGGTCTACAACACATCTAAACAACACTTACTTACTTTAGGAGCTTAATTAAAGAATGAATAATAAATGCCATATCTCCCAAGGACAGTCATTGGCATTAAGCCACTAATTTAGTCATTTTAGACCCAGTTCTCCAAAATTATGATAGCTATTGAGATATAAGTCCAAGGTTTTTACTCTTTTCCCTGTTATTTAATGGGATATAATCTCCTAGTAACCAACCATGTATAATCGTCGTAGCTGAAAAAAAAAAGAATATTGAAAAACACCCCAAGACTCATTCATAACTTTCGTTCTCCTCTTGATTGCTTTGATCTGCCAACTGAAAAAACAGGAAAGAAAAAAGCGCGTTTCCATCATTTTTGAAACATTGTGTGTGGACAATATATGTAGGTACATATATACATACATTCAGAAATATTTTCGCACTTCATCGTGTCCCTCTCACTTTCTTTGTGCGTAACGGCTCCTAATGATGTGTGGCAGTGGCAACTGCAGCACCTTTCGTTGTTGTCATCGTCGTCGATTGGCGGCGGTTAGCCGCAATTGACCCTAATTATGGGTCTGCCGCTGAAACTTTGCCTCGTTTGCTATTTGCGATGTGTTTGGACACATTTTGCAATAACTGATCGAAAACCGGCGAATAGGAGCGAGTCTTTTTAGTTTGACTCGGTTGAAAACACTTTAGCAGATTCGCTTCAACTCCACATTGAAATTTACAACCAATCCAACCAATTTGTTTAATTGTTGTGAATATTTCTAGTGATGATAGAACTTAAATGGCAAAAGATGGAATTTTAAAAATTAGTATTGTATTGTGTTTTTCTTCTCTTTTCTTATTATAAAAAAAGTGAGAGCTTTGCACAACTTAGCTCTGTCTTTTTCCAGTTAAATTTTCTGTTTTTTGCCTATATCATTATCATTATTTGGAAATTTTGTGTAATTATTTTGTTATAGTTTTAATTACAAAGCTGCTATGTGTGAGAGACAGCGAGAGAGAGAGAGAGAGAGAGAGAGGGAAAGAGACGGAATCACTATTGCTATTAAATATTTCTGCCGCTTGATCGCCTCGTGTAGCTATTTCTGGGCCAATTTGTCGCAATCTTATCGCCAAAAATGAATACATATATGTACCTACTTTATATACTTATGTGTATGTATGTATGTACGTAAGTAGGGCCGTGTTACGGGGCCCATAAAAAAGGTGCAAATCAAAATGCCAACGTATTGCCTGTTGGAGCAAAAAATAATTTGTTATATCATTGGAAAAAAGTGCGGTTCTCTGGCTTATCATTCCAACTATGTAGTTAAGTTGGTTCACTTGAAGTAGTATAAGCACACACATACACATTTAATAAAGCTTATCATATAGATTCTTAAACAATGTGACGAAAAGAAAATATCTAGTTTATTATAAATATATACATATAAATACATACATATGTATGTGTTCGTCTTCCATTTGTCAAGCTCAAGGTGAATGATGATAAAAATTACAACTCATTTGACTCTAAATCCAACAGAAAAAGATAACCAAATTGCTTTCCAAATTGTATTGTTTGTTTCAAAAACAGCAACCAAAAAAAACATGAAGTAAGCAAATTGATTGTTTTTTATCGTCCGAGTTTTCCTTTGCTATCAAGCACTTGTTATCAAAAGCAAAACCTTGATGTTGATAACAGGCACAGGCGACTCGGCTAGGTATGTGTGTATTTATATACATACATATGTGCATAGCCAAAAAATTACTTCGCCAATCGACGAAAAGGTACAGTTTGACTTTGACCCTGAATATTTATTAGCATAGGCTGTGTATAGAAGCGGGTTATTCTGGGGAGAAAAGGGGATACTTGTTGTTCTGAATTTGTTTCAAATGTGAAACGTCAACACTCTGTAGCAAAAAGTTCGACGATTTGCAGATACCCTCGATACCTACTCGAATGGTGACCCTTAATGTTATTTGAACAAGGGAAGGACCATACTCGTTAGGTAATCAACTTATTAAGTTAAGTGTTTCGATTTTCAACAACAATCACATAACAATTACCACTTCATGTTGATTCTAAGCTCTGGAAAATTTCTCAGAAACATTAATTTCATCTTGCTTTAAAAAGACTTAAGCATTTAAATCAAATCATTGCCGAAGATGCGCTTAATTTTTACTCTATTAAGAAGTTGAGGGTATGCGAACATAATCACGCGCCACGTCACAAGACTATATGTAGTTAACGTTATTTACATTTCATTAGCGTTCTCGATGGTTGATAACTATATTTATTGTTTGTTTTGTTTTCTTTACAGACTTCCAGTGCATCATACAAGCAACAACAGCTTCCAAACACGAGAGTCTGTGCCAATAAATTAAAAAAATATATCACAATTTGTTTTAGATACATACATATGTACATATACCCGTTGATTATGTTATATCCAAGCAAACAGAGAAAATTGTCATATTAAAAATTTTATACATCAGATATTTAAAAAAAAATTTTTTTTTTGTACATTTTTTCATACCTCTAAATCCTACAAGTTGTCCAATATCTAACCACCCTCACAGACCATCATTTCAATGGGTTCGTTGTTAGTCTAGTGTCCAGTGTCGTGTGCGCGAAATATTAATAAAAAACCACAAAAAAGAGTTAATTGAATCGTCCTTGTGCTCAATTGTTCTTAGCCCTGTTGTTGGTCTTGTCGCTTTAAGCCCGTTAAGCACACAAACAGGCAGCCATACGCCCAAGGTGATAATGAGCCTGAATGAACATAGTGGACCCGGTCCCCCGACAAAGACGACGATCCTTCAAGTCTCCAACAATATATCAAGCAGCGACTGCAACAGTCACTCCGCCAACATGGATCAAGTGGACTCCTCTGGTGAATTGCCGTTCACATGGCCAACTCCTGGCCAAGCGTATAAGGCCGCCAACGCCGCCGCCCCCTATCCCACGACTACCATCAATGTGGCTATCGGCCCAATTGACAGTGCTGCGGAATCATCTTTGCCACCACCGCCCCCGGTTACTCGTACCATATCGTCGGATCGATTGGTCACTGGCAGCTCGTGCCGTGCTCTTCGCACCGCCGTTTCAGCTCTATATTCCGTCGATGATTTTGTTAAGGAGAAAATTGGCTCTGGATTTTTCTCGGAGGTTTACAAGGTAAGTGCACTAGTTTAGTTATACTAATTTTTATTTCTTCCCACAATGGAGCTTCATTAATTGAATGCCACTTTCGTTTTCGTATTTGCCGCAGCAATAACAATACGATTATTTACACAATTTTAATTTAAATTTTTAAACTTTACAAGTTTTTCGTAATTACCGACAACAATGAACATTGTCTAAAGGTTTTATTGTATCATGCATTTGAAACTTGCAGTGAAACTGTGGGTAAATACTAACAGCGAATAACTTGAAATTGAGGCAGTTGGGGTTTTTCCACTTTGACCCATGAAAGTGTTACAATATCTTGTCCAATCGTTAATAATTTAAATGTATTGAATGATATTAAGAGCAATGCCAAAAACACGATTTTAGTGAAATCAAAATGCATTCCTGCGGACATTTTTACTTGAAATTTGTCTCTTAAGGAAACTGTTTTAGCTTTCCTGAAAGACAGATGTCCTCATTAATTATCAAATAATACCCTGAAAAGTTTTTACCTTATCTATTTCCGCCTCAAAAAGTTGAATCAAAAGGTTTAGATAAGTAAGTCGATTGTCAAATAGGAGGAAGAAAATAATTAGTTTATTCAACCGGCAAAAATAACACATTACAATAAACCAAAAATCTACTTTAAATTCATAAGATGGAATTTGGCTCAATTAGTTAAGGGAATTCGATTTCAGTTGATAATAGAAAACATTTCTGTCCATCCTCGCTCTAATCTCTAGTTTCCTAGCCAAGATTTTCTTTCCGGGATTCCGTTACGAATAATTTTATTACGTTTTTTTTTTCATAGGTGTAATCTTTTTCTTCTTACTTTCCTTTCCATAGCACCTTGACAAATTAGAAATCAAATTTCATTCATTGTTTAAAAGTTACATTTAATTTGTGATTACCTTTACATTTTTCGCATTTATTGAATTGAATGCCCCTAACATCAGTGAATGGTTGTTAAGTTATGATATGAACTTTCTCAGTTATTTAAAGAAATATTTCACATATGCCTCATTGAGGGCTTTTCACTCCAAAACATAAAAGAAAAGACACAAGAGAAACAGAGAGGGAGCGAGAGAGAAATAACACAGTTTTACTTTCATTTTCATATGACTTCAGTTTGTTTAGCATTATATACATGGGTATTATATTTGGTTATTTGTTATTAATTTCTTTTTATTTTTATTTACACATACATTAATTTCTTTGTTGCTACGCTCAATCAACCGATGACAATGACACTCACCTTAAACTACTCACCCTCCCGGCCTTTTCCTACCTGTTTCCCTCTCATAAAAAATGCAATTACTTTTTTTTAGTAATGAATGAAAGTTAGCTACAAAAAAAAACAGTGCAACATCATGGAAATGGAAATTAAGTTCGTGTAAAAGCGACATCAATTATGTGAAGGAATCCTCCACTAGATTCTAATGACCGAATGCATGTTATGCGTATCTCTTAGATACTTTAAACAACGTCTAGGTGAATGACTGGTGTGGGAGTTGGATATTGGGAATTCCACTGTGGGACTACCTGCTGATTTGCATAGCTGCCACAGAATGCAGAAATGCTTCACTTGCTCCTTCTTCTCTCTCCTTTTGTCTTTCTCTCATTCCAGTTTGTTGACTTGCGTGTTAAGTGCGTTCGATTTGAATCGTTTCGAATCGACTTCCGCATTGCTCTCTCTCTCTTAACACCAGCAATCGAATAGAATTGTAAAGTTATTTGTGTAATTGAATTGCCAATAAATTTAAATTTAAATCTGATTTCGTCAAGTGCACGGATCTTCTCGACACGCTTTTGGCTGCCCCCATTCTTCAATCGTATGTTCCCGTTCATTTAGAAAGATGTTTCGAAATAAAAAGTCATCCCCCAAAAGAAAACATCGAGAAATCGTTGTGGCGGATGCGTTCAAGCATTGAAAATTTTCAACGGAAATGAAGCGAAAATTTATTTGAAATATATTATTTTCATTGGAGTTTGTTTTTCATAAAAATATATTAGGAAAACTTTTTTAAGTATAGCGGTAGATACACAATTTCTTAAGTCATTAATCAGGAAATGTTTGCATGGCATTCAGTTTTTTTTTGATTTTGGGCCAAAAGTAGGCCAAAAGAACGGTGAATGTATAAAGCCATGATCTGAGTCGACTTGTTAGCGCTCAAGCAGAAGAATGAGAGCGTGTCATGTAATGCACAAAGAGTCGCCTTCCATTCTGTGAACACCTGCCAGCAGTAGATAAAAAAAATAGCCAAGAAGTTAAAATTTACCATTCCCCAATCTTAATAAATGAATTTAAAATTGTATGGTTCGATTAACTCTTAATACAACGAAAAGGATTTTTGAAGGAATGGAACGTCACATATGTATTTGTTTAGTAAGTCAACCAGGTAATGTGATATGGTTGAGTTGCGATTTTCTATCTTGCATCTTTATCAATAATTGTCTAGTTCTCTAGTTTTGCAAGGGGGTTGAAATGCAGTCAGGCTACGCCTCTTGCCCATTAGACCTTATTGATAAACAAAAGTACAAAAGTAAAGAACAATGTTCAGTGTCAGCTGATTGTGAGTCAAAGACTTTATATAAACTCCTCTGCGGATTTTGTAGTAGGAGGTAGAGAGAGAATGAACATAAAACGCAAAAGGTTTTAGACAAAGTCAAAAAGTGAATGTCAATGTTTGTCTTTGTATCCTGGATGTGTGCTTGCAATGATTTCTTGGTTTCGTTTCAATTGGCCACTGCCAATGCCAACCACTAACATAAACTGATTCAATTGATGAAAGTAAACACTTGAGCAGAACTAAATAAGTTGATACCAGCCGAAGCAGCTTTTTAGATTGACTGTGTCTGTTCGAGCCTGAGTTGCAGTTGCTGTTTGAGTTTCTATATTTTTTCTTTTTAGTTTCGTTTCATTTTTTGTCTAGTTGGCCCGGCCCGTGTTGATGATGTTCACGCGAAATGGATTGCCATAAATTATGCAAAGTTGCATTCTCGTCCGTCCGTCTTTCGGTGAATTGGTGCGCAGCGGCATTTAGAAATTGCAACTGCAATGGCAGCAGCAGCGGGCATCTTGGATGTTGCTTCTTGGTCCGGGAGTGGTTCGGTTGTTCGTTCCATCGTCGGTTTATCTTCCGATTGGTCACTCAACAAATTTTACTTCTTTTATTCCCATCTTTCGCTTGTTGTTGGTTGCCGATTAGTTTTTGTTTGACTGCCGGACAGACAAGAGCGCATACAGTTACTTTTAATGGGTATGCAAATGTTTACACTGAACAACAAGCATAAAAAAAGATTCGATATTCAACATATTGCAATAATAAACCAATCAATTCGTCTTCATTAGTTTTGCTGCTGCTAACCCAGAGTCCAGAGTCACAGCTTCAGACTTAATACAATTAATGCGAAACAAATTCCCTTTTGCAAAACAATGACAATGCGCATTGTTGTCTTTGGAGCAAAAATAAAAAGCTAGCTATATTTTGATTAAACCGACAGTCAGATACTCTTCTTTTAGATGTTTATACCTACACGAATCGTGTATAACTAAAGAACACTTGATTTTGCGGGCTGTTCTTTAATTCCGCTAAAAGTGTGCAGTCACATGTGTTTCAAATGTTATTCTTTGACTACTTTATATCTTAGTGCACTATGTAAACATCTGCGATGCTAACACAGGTTGATATTTCAGGACGGTTTTAGCTCTTAACTTTTTGCTTTTGCTTTTGCAAAAAGGGTGAACGCTCAGAAGGAAGCATCTCTGAGAATATAGACGGACATCTGGTTAGATCACCGCAACAACCTAGACCATTAAGGCTTCAGTGCTGTGTAAGCTTCGATATACTGCTGATTCAGCCGTATTCAGATCACGCGACTATATCGTACAGCTCCCAAAAACAACTTGGGTCAGATTTTTGTCAGAAGTTCTACCGTTTTCATGAAATGGTTTTTAAAGGTCTACAGAAAACGGGTATACAAACTTAGACGCGGTCGGAAGGTGCCTCCAGGCCTTCAGGCTTATTTTCTTTTATGCTCAACTCAGTGGACTCTTTCTGCAAAGGTATAAATTTTTGTAAAAAAAAGTAAAAGTGCTCAACGCATTAATAAGACGTAAAAAATTCAAACCGTTTTGTTTTTTGTTACAAATTTAGTTTAAACAAAAACCAAACTGAAAAAACGTAAAAAGTTATGTAATTCCTTCAACTATTTACCGTTTACCTAAAATATGCAAACATTTAAGGTCTTTCTATCTCTCTCTTTCTTTTCTTTCGTCTTATTCGCACTTTAAGCCCATTTTGGCCCACTTGTTAGCCGGCTAATTCAGTGAATTTGGTAGCCACTTTACCATATTGATTTTCGCCCACAAAGCTTTACTTTAGACTTTGATTTATGTGAGATATGCGCTGCTAGTTCAGTTTGTTTTTGGTAATGGCGCTGAGAACAAGTTATTCAATCAAAAATTCCCAATTTAGCATGTTAAAATCACGTTAATTAAGGTGTTAATTGGTTTTGTTAGACAGCGATTCGTTGATCGACATGGGTCACGTGAGCGCAACATTTTCAAATTTATGATCCACAACTTTTGAAAACTGAAATTTGATTTTCGCTTCAAAAGAATTGTTTTAACTAACATTATTTCTGATGAATGGCGATTAAAGTTGAAACAGTTTTTAAGTATTTATTTGTTATATTTTACAGCCGTGCGGCTGCTGCTTCTAGCCATTTTAAGGGGCGGGGTTGATGGTTGGGGTAGGGCTGATGAGTCATGTGCATGAAATTGTTAGGAAAATTTTTTCAGTCTTGCGCAAAGTATTTTGCACGCTCTGAGCCATAAACCATTTTCGAAATTATAAATGCAAATATATACATACCTACACGATAAACACATATATATACCGACTTATATACATACATATACAAACATACGAACCATAAAGTGCATGATAAATAATAAACTTAAAGAAAATGCCAGCTGGGCAGCCGCAGCCGCAAATTGGCGCCGCTAAAGCCAAAGCCGAAGCCAAAGCAGAAACACAAAAGACGCCAAATCATAAATTCTAATAAGATGCCAGCCAAAGGTATGTCAGACCCACATATTACAGGCTAAAAAAAGAAAGACAGAAAAAACAAAAAAAAAAATGAGTTGAAATGTTTCGTACCTAATGCATGTTGTTGTTGTTGTTCTTGTTGTTGTCGTCGTCTAACGAGCTGCTGCATATTTGTCGAGGCGCTGTGATGATGATGTTGACGAGTGATGATGATGATGATGATTTTCATATTACATGCGACATTTTTAGAGCCCCCTACTCGAAGGAACCGACTGGGAGATTCAGATGTCGGGCATTGATTGTGGCGAGTTTTAGTTTGTTGCTTTAAAGAACTGAATCACGTTGGTTCTTTCAAATTTACCATCAAATCATCTAAACTTGAGTTCGAATGAGCAAAATATATTTCTTCTAGTCTCACATGATTGTTGTGGGCTTAGCCACAAACGTTGTGCTGCTGCTGCTGCCTAGATCCGTCGAACAGCCCACAGCAAAAAAAAAAACATCAGAAGACTAGATCAGAGCACAGCATCTGCATCCACAACGTGAAGCGTGGAGCGTGCAACGTGCAATTATGCGCACAAGTTGCGTGCAGAAATATTTTCGAATTCATTCACCTTTTGTGGCTGCAAGTGGAGAAGCTGAAACATACGGAGAGAGACAGAGGGAGAGAGAGAGAAGCAGAATGCAAGAGGAACATCTGTAGTGGGTCTATCTGCAGCGTCCTTGCACTTTGGCTCTTATCTCTTTACTAGCCCAACTCGGGCCACATTCTTGCCTGAACCGAGTCCACACCCACCCACCTACCCATCTCTTTGACCATAATTTTTGTTTGTGACTATTTTTATATTTCTATACCCTGTAAGTTGTGCAAAGTGTAAAATGAGGTGATCTCGATCGGGATTCAAGTTAACCCATTGAACATTAATAGGGCACAGATTGAAAAAGATTAATTTGAGACTAACTGCAGATCTAGTTACAGTTTGTGTGTGTTTCAGGGTATCTCATATTCGGACACAGAATTCATTACTATTAGTCATTATTGCCCGCCCCCTACTAGACTCACGCGTCGCGTGCCCCAACAAATATTCAAACATTTGCCTCTTTTTTGTATATGTGCGTGTGTGTTCTGTTTTGGGTTTTTGTTGTGTTCATGTTGAATCTGTGCCAAATATTTCGAGTTGATTTTGGTTTATGCATATGACTCAAATGAAAACTGTCATAAATATGCATACATATACAGCAAATAATACACTACAATACAAATTCTAGCAAGTTTAGTACGGAATTAACCAAGCTGACGAAAACCTAAGAAGGAATAACTATCAAGAAACAAATTAAAAAATGGTTCATTAGGTTATCGATGAATGGAAGTCTTAATTCAACTTTAACTGATATTAAATAAGTTTGTAATAAATTCGAATCGAAGATTATGCTGGTTTGTGCAACATTTGAATCTATTCAGAACGAGGTCCCTCCCAAAAACACATTACTCATTAAGATTTCCCGAAACGTTTTGAATACACTGCACTGGTTTTTCAATATTTTTGGCTCAGTGTAGAACTTTGTGGACCTGCATCCGCTGCTTAATTTATATGTATGATTTGCTCATCTTGGCGACGGCTTCGTCCGTTTCTTGCCTCACTTCTACTTATTTTTTTTTTTTTTTATTTATGTTTCACGCTGCTTGACGCTGCCTTAATTTTTTTTTTTTTGGGATTTTCTTGGTCTTGTTGCTATTGTTGTCGCGACATATATTTCCTATTTCGCAAGATCTTTCAACGCGCCGTCGTCGTGTGTCGTTGTGGTGTGTGTTTCTCTTTTTTTCTGGTCATTTCCTTTGCAACGACTGCATTATTTTGTTTGATTTTTAAGTATATACTTATGTGTATACATATGTAGCTGTATCTATATTGTATGTTTGCATTTATGTACAATATATCGGAGAGGTAAGACAAGCAGCTAGCCTGACCTTGCCATCATTTTTCATCGTTTTGCCTTTTGTTTTTGGGGCCACCTTCTCTTCTTCTGTCGGTCGACGCGTTTACATGTTAAACAAAATGTTTGTCTTGTCACATTTGCGCAATATATGTACATATGTATATACAAATTGTTGAAATGTTTGTTGTAGGGGCAACTCCCGCCCACATTGATATTTATTCACGAGGCGTGCGTATTGAAATTAAGTCAACCTGTTGTGTACCCACATCATAATCCCCATCAAAAAAGGTCGTCGCCAATAGAAAACTCCATCAATGATTCATGATGATGATCCACAATTGTGTAGTTTGTGGCCGCTTGCCACTTTTTGATCTATGATTACTCTGTTAATGCTTTGTTGCAACTCATTAGTAAAGTGACTTTGTAAATCTGACCTCAGGATATCTTTTACGTTGTCGTAGCTCTTAAACGAAAACTACTTAAATTAACTTTTGCAGTTTGCGTGTCAATGATGACAAGCTAGCTTAGCTAGCCAGAAGAAGGAAGGAATACAAATGCGAGAGTCACCTCAAAAGTTCATCAATTTACTTTTAATTAAAATATGTATGTATATGTAGCATTAAACAAGTTTCAATAACATAAGTCAGGCAAATCAAAGATGTTTTTGGAGGTTTTCGAGCAATAAATATTATTTCCAAATATTCCCCATTTAGTGTTTATTCATTTGAAAAAGTTTAAGTCCAGCCCCCCTCAGATTCAGATAAATAGATGGAGCGCGACTTAGTCCAATGGAGCATGTCCACTACATTTTCAAGTTTCAGGCACGGCATGATAAATTTTTCAATGCCAAGAGCAAAACTATTAAACACCAGAGCAGGAGTGAGTGAGGGACAAAGAGAGAAGAGGTGCCGAAACAGAACAAAACAGAACTGAAAAGGCCAAACCCAAAACTGAAAATGTTGACTTGGCTTCGACTCGCATTTATTGTCTTTATGGAATGCCCGACTCCGCCTTCGTTTTAGCTTTGCTTAAGGTTTGTAGTTCGCTTCCCTTGGTTTCCTTTTAGTTGTCCTCCTTTTACCCAATCCAAAAGAGCACTGTTTTCTTAGCGATTTTGCTTTTTGCAAACTGCAGTCCACATGAGCTTTCAACTTGTCCACCCTAAACCTACAACTACTATATTTAATTAAAAATTGCTTCCTTCCATTTAATTTAGTATAGTTCATTGTCTGTTTGAGACTGGGTGGTGGGTTGTGGGCATGTCCTTAATTAAAAAGTGAAATTGCATTTTGAAACGTGGCAAGGAGGAGATGAAGAATTTGTTAAATTGTAACCTGAACTTTGGTTAATTGAAATTAATTAATGCTGTTTGCTGTGGCTGCTTTATGAGGCCTGACATGATGCCTCACAAGATGCATCTATTATTTGCATAAATTAACTATGTAAGTAACTAACTTTCGCTCGAACTTGCAAATGAATTAAACTTTCGCCCTATAAACCTGAATGCATGTTTGCTGAAGGGAGTCACAATATATATATATATGTATATATATATAGTTGCATGATCTTGCAGCAGCTGCATGACCATGATGGTCATGGTCAGAGCCAAGCTGCCAGCCAAATAGCCAACCAACCAACCAGTCAGAGCCCCAAATTTGATTTGTATTTATTTGCAATGAGATAAACCAAAAACAAAAAAAAGGCATTCGTTAGTTTGGATAGAAACAATTCAAATATAATCATTATAAATCACGATTTAGTTTCGCTTTTCAGCCATCTCGTGGTTGCCTTTAAAGTTGGTCAGCTAAAAGAAGGGGAATACATTTTTCACACATACAAACAAGGAAATATACATATATAATAAGCTTTAGTTCCAGAAAATTCTGCTTTGTTTTTCCCGCCTCCTAGTCAAATTCACTAGCAACAGCGTGGCTGCAACAATGTTGTTGCAACTTTGTTGCACTGACTTGGGCAGCGTGAAATTTCTGATTTAAGTTAATCTCTGTTTGTGTGTGTATAAAGTAAAAGGAATTCCACGAAAAAGACGCTATCTCCCAGTCGACTGATGTGATTGATAGTTGCGAATTGTGGATAAAATCTTGTCGTGTGTATCTTTTCTTTCCGTGGTCTAAATATTTGCTTATTCAATGAATATTAATCACACTAATTCTGTCTTAAAAGGAAAATAATTACTACTAAAATAGCAAATTTACTTGAGTAATCACAAGTAAAACAAATTGCACTGAAAGCACACAAGATAATACATGGATTAAGTGTAATTGCTTGATACGAAAACACTGTAGAATCTAAAAGGGCATTAAATGTAATTTCCCATTAAAAAACGCAGTTGGTCATAACATGATTCAGTTAGTAATTATTCGAGATGAAAAAATTCGAATGAGTCGGTAAATATAAATCTGAAGGTACTTTTTATATATTTAACAAAAAGAAGCCAAGAAGGTGAAAAAAGCACGCAAATCATTCTAATCAAAGATTAATTTAAACTTTTCAGGATGCTTTTCAGCACTAAGATTCACTAAAATAACTACCCAAATGTACTTAAATGGTGAATTATAGTTGCATATGGGTTCTGTGCATAGTTACGCAGTTTGTTTTATCTCAACGTTGTCGGTTTTGCAGTGCTCTAATTTAATTCAAATTTCCGGCAAATGACTTGATAGTCAGAATAATAGAGGTCAACTCAATTGTCAAGTCGGCAACCAGGACACCCAAGATGGTTTTTGTCTTGCCGATGGGCGCTTCATGCCATTCCCTTTTCTTTGCAGATATCATTTACTCTAACTATTCACTGGCTTGCCGGTTGTCTTTCTGTTTGTATGCCCGTATCTTTATCTACATTGTTTCCAGTTTCTGGCAGTTGCTTTTAATTAGCAGCACCAGCAGCCACCACCACTACCAAGTGAGTGAGTGTTGCGCCTTCTATGGCTTCCTTTTCAGATGGTCGACCCTTAATAGAAGCAACAAATGGCATGACATAGAACCCAATCGCAAAACGCAAGTAGTAGTGGTCGTGCCACAAAGGAGATAAGCTGCAGCAGCATTTGGGCAAGCGAAAAGAAAAATGGCAACCAGCGGAAGCAGACAGCGGCAACAGAAAGCGGAGTTCCAAGCACCAAGAAGCAACTATCGTTTGTTGTTGCTACTGCCGCAGATAAACAATGACAAGCTGCTGCGGCAAGCTGCAATCGTCGCTTCCTCTAGCCAGTCTCCAGTTTCTCTAGACTCTGGACCCAGCAGCAGCAGCAGCAGCACCAGCAGCAGCAGCAGCAACAGCAACTCATGCATGCATAATGAGAATCCAGCCAAAAATCAAACTCCAAATGCAGGCCCCATGAGGTGAAAGAGGTTCCAATGACATCAAATGGCCACCGCATCAGACCAACTCACAGTGGGCCCAACTAACAAATTTTATCTCCCTACTCTAACCCAACTGTTGATCACCAGTTTTGTTTAAAATTGATGATCCAAGTGTGAATGTTTCATATTGATTATGCCATGATGAGAGTAGCCTGGCCAAAGTATCCATAATCATGGCAAACATTCAAAATTAACTTCCGCATTTGAGAACTGCCACTATTGATATTTATAGAAGTCAAAACGTGACCAGCATCAAAAGCGGATGAACCCAAAAAAAAAAAAAAAAACCAAATAGAAAACAACACATCTCTTAAGCGAAACATTTGCAACATGTTTTGTGTGGAGCCACAGAAGAAGGGGGCAACTAACTAAGTAGTTAGTAGATACTTACAAAATCCAGTTGCCAGCTTGTTGCAGTTGTTGAATTCATTTGACGACTGGTTACTCCAACTGTTTATCCATTTGTTTCTCTTTGCCCGTCTTATTGGAGTAGGTTCAATGTACTCCTCTTCGTCAACTCAACGCATCGAATTGAAGTTCAGCCAACAGTCAAAATAAAATATGTGTATATAAAAACAATGTGAAAATGAACAAGTTTATGATGTGAATGTGCAAAATTGTAAGCAAGTGCATTCATTCACTCAGTCACTCGCTCATTGAATTCATTCATTCAACAAAATTCTGACACCAGGCCTTGAGATTATGACTGCAACTGCGACTGAAACTGAAAACGAAACTGAGAGTGCAGTTGCCGTAGATTTATGTGGCGATGGCCGGAGGCAACGCATGTCAACATCCATGTCATTGTTGTCGCTGTTGTTTTGATATGCATTTCATAGTTTTGCATTGATTCATTTGGAAATGTAGCCCAAAAACACACACACACACGGGGATAGGGTATATTGGTTTTTTTTTTTATCCCCAAGTGGTTATAAGCCTTTTTTCCAACTCTGCAAAGTGATGGCTTTTGTAGTTCCTTTCTGCTCGATCAGTTGGGAGAGACTAGGGTCAGAAAAGCTGATCGTTTCGATTTAAATTGAGTATATACGAAATCTCTTTGAGAAATCAAGTTGCTTTAGAGTATTTTGATAGTCGTTGCTATGACTTGATATACAAAATTGTTTATTTCTTTGTTGACTGGCTGCACCCAAATACTGTCAGTTTCGGTTGTCCCCATTTAAATTTGTCGCCGCGGCACCATTGACGCCAACAACTAATTTTGGCTGCATTTCCAAACCAAAAAGCAACAAAGGTGAGGCAATCTAACGCATCTAACTATTGCAGCAAATGTCTCCAAAAAAAAGTGCTGTCAAATGAGAGATGATGATGTAGGTAAATGTTGTGCAACATTCTCTGCCTTATCCAATTGGATAAAAATATCTGACAGAAGGGGCGAATTAGGAATTGTTAGCCCTGCTACTGATATTTTCAAATATTTGCATTGCAAATTCTAATGCAGTTAGTCAGAGCCATCTATTTGTGCATCAAACATAAAGGACTTTTAATTAGTGCTTCCTGTGATTCGATTCGTTTTGTTGGTTTGTTCGTTTGTTTGTTTGTTTATTGTCGTGCAATTAACAAAAATGACAGGCAAATGCATTTCCCTTTTGTTGTTTTGTTTTTATTCTCATTTGCCGCACGGTCAGTTCAGTGAACCGAGCATTGTGTGTTGATGAGAAGGAAGGGGAGGAGGAAGGAGAAGAGCAGACAAATATGTATAAGGCATTGTTGACATGTGAGCGACTACCGACAGGCAGTCGGCCCCTCCGATTTAGCCTTGAAACTAGTTGAAATGTCGCATACTTTGCCATTAGCATTGGAAGTTGTGTACTTTCCCCCTCTTCTTTTTCCAAGCCGAAATGAAGTAATAAAAATAATGTAAAGTGCCACATGAGCAGATGTTGTTGCCCCAGCTGCAACTTCTCCCTCAATTCATAGCCCTCTCATTGTCATTGTCATCTGTGGCAAAGAGAAGATTTCTGCTCCATTTCAAGCAACATTTTTTCACTATTAAAATGTTTGATTTATGATTGACTATCTGCTGTTGTTGCTGTTGGTTTTTCTCGACAAAGTGGTTGGAAGTATTTTTGGCTTGCTTGCTCTGCTGCCAACAATGAAACAAAGCAATTATAATTCAAACTTTCTATTTCAACTACACGCGACACAAAAACACTTCAGAAATGTATCGCTAGGTGTGCGATAGGTGTGCATGTGTGTGTGTGTCTACGGATTTTCTTTAATATACAAAAAATTATTCATTATTGCTGTCGTGTTTATGAATTATATAGCTAAAACATAACGTACATACATCAACCATCACTTGAGAAGAAACTACATAAGCCAAACGTAAATTTTCTCACATTTGAAATATGAAATTGAATTGTATAAATCCAATTCCCAAATTTGAGTTTTAGTCTCGACACTGAAATACCCTGCAAGGGGAGAGTAAACTCTTAATCGATTCGTATTGTCGTTCGATTTGGATCGAGTGTTTGGTGATGAAGTCATTCATTTTATTCAAGCATTTACAATTGATGCCTGGTAAGGATGATAAAAGAGAACATCAGTTTGATCCTTTTGTCTACTATTTGGGTGACCCCTATTAGATACCCTGTGGGTGGGTCCACAGGGTGTACACTCAACTGAGATGAGCCAAGTTCGAGCTGTAAACTTTTGTACTTAGTTGGCGGTAGTGGGCAATGTGCACTGAAGCAACAACAAAAAATAATGAAGTAAGTAAGTCGTCTCGCCGACTTGGATATACCATACACCAGTAAAACAAATATTTTAAATTTATAATAACCAATGCATTTTCGTATTTAAAAAAAACTGATCACATGCTTTTTACAAGCATATCTCAGTATTTCGCTCACTCAAGCATATGAGCACCCTAGCGCCCCCACCAGCCAACGGCCAACTCCGGCCATATGGAAAAACGTTTATATGCATAACTTGGCTATTTTTGTTCCGATTTTGATCAAATTTGGTGTTTCGCTGGATATTAGTATCAAATTTAAGTGTGCTAAATTTGATTGCAAAAGGTAGAAAATTACAGGAGATAATCGAGTTTTTTCAAATTACGGGGGCGGAAAGGGGCGTGGCAAAATTTTTACACATCAAAAATGTGCGCAATTACTAAGCAAATATTTATACCAACTATGGTGTCTCTAGCTAGAATAGTTTTTGAGAAAATCGGTTTTATTTAATTTGCGGGGGCGGTAGGGGGCGTGGCAAAATTTTTACAAATACAAAATGTGCGCATTTACTTAGCAAATATACATACCAAATTTTGTGTCTCTAGTTGCTATGGTGTTTAAGAAAATCGGTTTTATATCATTTGCGGGGGCGGTAGGGGGCGTGGCAAACATTTGAAACAAACTCGATAAGCGTACATATGACACGAGTCTACATACCAAATTTGGTGGCTCTAGCTCTTATAGTCTCCGAGATCTAGGTGTTCATACAGACGGACGGACGGACGGACGGACGGACGGACGGACGGACAGACGGACATGGCTAGATCGTCTCGGCTGTTGATGCTGATCAAGAATATATATACTTTATGGGGTCGGAAAAGCTTCCTTCTGCCTGTTACATACATTTTAGCGACTTTAATATACCATTTCACCCTATGGGTGTATGGTATAAAAACACAAAAAGAAATACAATTATTTATGCTATTTTTATAACTTGCATTTCACTTTTGTGCTTCGGTTTTTGTTACACACACACACACACTCACACACAAACAAACGATGCGTAATTAAATTGTTTATTGTGTTTCTTTAATTTTTTGTTTTTGTTTGTCTTTCGTCTTTGTGTTGCTTTTGTTGAGCTTTCTTAACATCAGATTCAGCTCTTGTACAATTATTTATGCGCACTTTTTAATTGGTAACAAATAAACCAAATATTTGTTGCTTTAAGGTCATTGTCCATGTCTAATATTTGCACATTATTAAATATATTTTTTCTCTTTCCATCTTACAGGTAAGCAACAATGAAAAATCAATGCCATTAATTTAGCAGATGAACAGAACTCAAGTAAGCAGAAAAATAAAAATAAACCATAATCGTTATAGTATACAAACATACGTATATTTTAAACTAGAAATTAAGGATCTGTTGTGATCTTTATGTATGAAAACTAAAGTACCTACATAAACAAATATTATTGACTTAGTATAGAGATTCAAAAGTTTGTATATATGTATTTAAAATGGCAGATATAGTAAGACAAAGTAAATTAACTTAAATATTTGCAAAAGTTGATTTATGTTTTGTTTAAAATTCACAAATGCGTGGGAATATTTTTTCTCGTTATCTTTGTTGTTTCTTTTCTTTTTTTTTTTTTTTTTTTTTTGAAAATAAATATTTGCGACACTGAAAAACCTATTCAGCAAAATGCTTGCCAAGCTAGTCAAAACTTGCACATTGATTGATGGACTTGAATTGAAAACGCCACTATGAGATGCCACGATGAGGAGGACGATGGGAAGCCAGTTGAACTGGTTTCTTAAGGTATGAGGCCGATTAGAACCAGTTACTTGGCCAACACGTGTATAAACATATAGACCAGAGCAAAAACTTTGGGCTCAGTGCACAATTGCAGAGACGCCAAGCTCCATACAAACATACAACATTTATATGTATGTATAGGTATATATGGATGACTAGAAATGAGTCTATGGCTTGGCATTCCAAACTATATGTACATAGAAATAGATGTATGTCTGTTGGTCTGGCGACAAGAAACGTCGTCACCGCATATGAAACGCGTCAATTGATTGATTGCCATTGAGTGGGTAAAGTATAATTGCTGCTGCAAACTAAATTCGGCAATAAAAATTAAATAAATATACAAGTATGTATTAGAAAATGGGAAAATTTGTAGAATCTTTGAATGTCTCTCTTTTATGTGTGCGCCTTTGACCCTTTTAAGGGCAAACAATTTGTGGCATTCAGTGGAAACACGAGACACGATCGTCGGCTAGACAATGTCAAAATAAGTGACAGCAACATCCAGTCCATATGTAGTTAGACTTGCAGTTGCATTTCCAGACAGAACAGGCTGCATCTCCCCACTTAAAGGCAACGGAAGTGCTGGCTTATTGTTAATGGATGCATGGTAGTGAGTCGAGTGGGAGGAGGGGGACGGCTGGTGCTTAATGTTGATTTTAATCACACAGACGTGTCACAACTGGCCAAATGCCGTCGTCTGCCTGACCATTCACCCTCGGACCACAGACCGTCAACGAGTCTAGAGTCAGAGAGACGCGTGGCCCATAGATTTCTAATTTAATTGACGATGCAGACGCCGCCGCCAATGTCGTCGTTTGGGCGATTTAAGGCGTGTGATAAAAGCAATTAAGTGCTCTATGAGTTACTTGACGTACTGCATATTTGATCAAGAAAAACACACATACATATGTACATCGCCTATTTTCACTCTTCGCCCCACTTGCAACCACATACTACTACTACTACAACTACAACTACAACTACAAGACTCAATTAATCAATAAAATACTGTTTGTATTTAGTTTACAATTCGATCAATGACAGATGGGTGTACACTAAGGTCAACAAGCGCCACAGTTCTGGCTGTTAATCCCTGGCAACGTCTACCAGAAAATAAAACTGAGAACCATTTGTTCTGTAAACTGTAAGATGCACCCCACAATACGGAATTCGGTTGCCACCTACACATACATAGCATTTGTCTATCGATTTGCAGTCGCCACATCCAATTAACAGCTTTTGGCACAATTTCAAGTCGCCATATCGATGAAAGATGATGATAATTAATATATTATATATGTTTGTTGTTCAGTTTATAAATGAGAGTGAGAGAGAAGAAAGACAAGGTTTTTGTTTAATAACTAATAGTACAAACTGTGTTGCAACTACAAACACACACACATACATAGAGTTCTATATATTTTAAAGGTTAATTCCAGGTTTGCGGAAATACCTTGAACAGAAACCGAAACCAAAGAAAACAAAACAAAATTGGCACAAAAAGTTGAGCCATCGACTTGTTGGATACCTCGCAGCAAGGAAAACTAAACGATTTTTGTGGTTTGCGTTTTCCTTCGACTCAATTGAATATAACTATTTCCTAATTAAAAGATACACCTTTTTTAAACTCTATCATCAAAATGGCAACAAAAGTCAAATCAACTGTAATTTATGTCTTTTGTCTACCCCTCCATATATACATTTGAACTAAGATTGTACTTAACTTCGTTTGTAAATGATGTCGACAGCAGTTAATGACGGAACATTTTGCCGACTCTCTGGGACAGCTGCTGGGTTGGTCTATGGGCTATCGTTATAATTATTTTTTTTTGTGTATTTAACCCATTTCATGGGGTGTACCCCGTACTTACGTACTTATAGACTCGCTGTTGTATTGCTGTCATCGTGCCGTTTCATGCCATTGATACGAAAAGTAAACAAGTTAAGCGGCTTTTAAGATATAACCGGCAACAATTATTATTTCATTAATATAACTATACATATATATATTGTTGTGGTCGAGTGTTTATTGTGTATGGAATTTCGCAAAACATGCGCTTGGCCTTCACTTGAAAAAGAAACTACAAATATCTGAAACAGCGGGTGGTAGGAAGAGAATGATCTTCCAGCAGGTTTAGAATGCTGATTGCCATTTGATACATCTACAATACACGGAATGCTTTTAAAGGGCTCACTCACGACAGTGAGTAGTCAGTCAGACAGATCGACAGGCGGCCATTCCTTTGGGGCCTTTCAGTTCTTCATATGCATGCAGGGCATGTCTTAATGCCGGCAAAGTCATTCCAAGTTCGTGGTGTCCCTCCCGGCTTTGATGATATGAGTACGAGTACGAGTATGAGGGAAATTCAATATGTAGAACGTGTTCGTTCGATTTGAATTGTTGTGTGTAAATAAAAATCCAGTTTAGTAGTCGTGAGAATGGCATTTAATGAAATGACATAACCAAGTTAGACTATAAACAAATGTATATAGTCAATTTAATAGCTGTAGATAAGCTCTCGGTCTTCCTTCTCCGCCTTCCCTGCTTTGCCCACCACTTAGTCATATGTACGTGCAATGAACTGATGAAGGTGAGATCACAATTAAAAAGCTGATAGAGACAAAGTGTCTTATTTTTATTATAAACAGCAATTATGTAATAAAAATCTAGATTTCATGTTTGTTTCTTTGCAATTTCCTTTGACTTTTCTTTAATATTGAATTTCCATTGGGTTAACAGCTAATAATTGCAGTTGTTAGAGAGTTTTCCCCCACAATTGCCTCCCCATCCCATTTGGTGGGTGTCTGTGTCTCCATCCTCATCCTCCCACAAAAGTGTTGTGCAATATGCGTGAGTTGTGGCTGTCTTTTTGCCTGCTATACAGCTGTTGCTTCCTGCCTTTAACCACCGGCAACAGCAACAGCAACAACAACTAGCAACATGCAGCAGCAGCAACAACAACATTTTTCTTGTTAAATTATTTGCTTAACACGATATAAAATTTTGTTAAACCATGTAATGTTACTATGTTGTGTTGTGTTGTTTTGTGTGGCATAAAAGAAAGGTGAAACAACAGTTAAATATTTGCATAACTACATACATACAACAAGTAGGCAGAGGCAGTAAGAGACTTCCGTTAACAATTAAATGCAACGGGCCTAAAAACAACAATAATAATAATAATAATTATCCAAAAATAATACGTAATCCAAGTTCAATAAAAGGTTGCGATCACTTCATTTTGCCGGCAGCAACTTGACGTCCCTCCTCCATCTATCTACTCAAGTCTTTAATAACATCTTCATTTGCTTTGGCTTTGACGATCACCTGGCGGCCATTTGAGCATGTATAATTTGTTTCTCCGTTTAATAACAATGCACGTGGGCATTAGATTTCCTGGTCAATGTTCAGTAAACTCCTCCTTAAACTTTTTTCAACTGCCCAAACCGCCTTCACATCGGCCAAATGCAATGGCCAAATCCAAAATCGTGCGACTTGTGTATACTCTTTCAGCAAGGATGTCATTATAAGACTGACTGAACTCATATACTTCTCAAAAAAGATGTTCAAATTATCGTTGAGTTTTAGTAAATATGTATATCTTTTATAAAGAGTATACAATTTATCACGAAACAATTGCCTGATTTTTATTTCCTTTTTTTTACTAGCTCGAGGTTTACAGCTCTGTTTTTCTGTTTCGAGAGGTTTTATCTGCTATTGTGATCCGTTATTCGGTAAATCATAAATGTTTTATGATGATTGATGCACGAGCTCCGTTTGCGCTAATTAATTCGTATATATATGGAAAAACAAAGTCCTCCTCCTTCTCTGGTTGCCCACGTCCGCCTCCCATGTGTGGGAGAGACCAAAAATTTGCAGCACCTCCTTTATGGCCTTTTCATAATTTCGCCAGGCTCTTTGTACTTTCCCATTACCAATTGGGTGTTGTGTGTGTGTATTCAATATAGATAAGATTTGGACGGTCTGGGCTGTTCTTTCGATTAGATTACCTGTTAAATTATAATCCAAATATTTTTCATATCTGCTCAATGTGAATATGCTATTTTTTATTTTTTGCTTGTTTATTCATATAAATATTTATAATGGTAACGATGATACAGGGGAAATGAAAACCCATGCAGAGACGAAAAAATGAAGGTTAACTAAAGGTAAAAAATTAAATTTAAGACAAGAGAGTAGTCGTCCCATGTTCCTAGATAATGAGAATGCATCATCAGATGTTCGGATGAAAGTGGAAGATAAAAAATTAACGCGGAATCGTATTGGCACACAAAGAGAAAAAAGAAAAACCAAGTAAAACAATAAAGCGAAAAGAAAGTAACAAAGAGAAAAGAAATTTAAGGAAATGACATTGTCAATGAATCGAACAAGGATACACAAAAATCGAGAAATGTACGAAACATAAAGATATCAGATATATATCAGAAACAAATAACAGGACAAAGAACGAAGTTACTTGAATGTTTGGAGCATTACATTCGAATATCTTCGCTCTTTATGTTTTATGTGTATATTTAAGTTAAGTTTTGATCTAAGGACAATTGGCTTTCAAGTGGTAGGACTTTTATGTATATACTGCAATTAGGTGGACGGGTTTAGCGATCAGAAAGTATTTGTGGCTTAAACATCGTGCTTGCATTTATCTTTGACAATAAAGAAATATAACCGTGAACCTATTTATAATTTAAATTAAAACATTTAACGGGTACCTTTACCGCCAAAATCTGAATTCAGTCACCCAGCTTCTCCTTTATGTGTAGATAACTGACCAAAGCAATAAAATACTATTTTGGAGCAGATTCTTCTGACATGAAGAGTTGCGGAAAACAAAAAGAATAAAAAAGCACCAGCGTATCCAAAAATATTAACCGAAAGCATGTTGTCTAGAAATGAATGAAGACCAACTGAAAGAAAAGAAAGCAAACTAGGTTAAATTCCATTCAAAGCCGGCCAACGACGACGACGACGTCGACTACTACTCTACTAGAGACAACGGCTTGTTCTGCTTCTCTGACGCTAGAAATGGGCATGACTGCCGTTCACACACAAACACACACACACAACACACTCAAATCGGGTAACTGACCAGAACTTGGCATAGGAACCAGCTTCTTTAATTTAACAACAACACCTCTAGCCTAATATTTGTGTCTTACATCGTTTTAGCCGACATTTGTCGTACGTTTCGTGGAGTGTCTTTGCGTTGTTCGCACAACCGCGTGAAAAACGCACGCGATCATGCCCGGCAGAACACGTTTTCTATATGACATTGTACCGCTAAGATGTTGGTGCTGCCACAACGTTGGCGTTGGCGTTGGCGTCAGCGTCGACGTCATCATCAGCGTATGTGAAAGATGATTGACCAGACCAACTAGCTGGCTAGGCGGTTGGCCAGAAAACCCAACTGTAAATCGCATTAAATATTTGTTAACAGCAAAACGAAACGAAACGCAACGCAACGCAACGCGAGGCAGCACAACGCGTTTTTGTTTGTGTGGAAATTGTTGAAATTTTTTCTCGGCTTAGGGGAGCGGTGGAGCAAGTGCATCATCGTTTTTGGGGCCTACCTCTCAAGAGACGCAGACTAGAGCCCCCACAGATCGAATGTCAAGCATGTGCGCCGTTCGCCCGCAAAACGCGTTTCTTTCCTTAGGAAACTTCGGTCCCCAGACCAGACCAGACGTGTGTTGCCGGTTGAAATGTCAGAGAGGCGATGCTTCAACTAGATGGAGACTGGTTTTCTGGTCAAGCTACTGGCTGGCTCGAAAACTGTTGGCTGCTCTGTGTGTTTGTGCGTTTGGTCCAAAAGGATGGTGTTTTTTTTCGGTTGCTTGTTGTTGGTGGTGGTGTTGGTGGTGCAACTTTCGTTGTTGTTTTGTTTCCGCAACTGCCTTTTGATTTTCATTTTTTTGTGGTTTTCGGCTGAAAGTGAAAATACGGGTATTCACAACGGCAACGACTTGTCGTCCATTCGTTTCGGGATTGGATACCAAAACCAAAGTGTTGACATAACCATTGATGGCGCACATTTTCGAATATTTCTCGGTACCTGCTGTGATGTAAACTGGTCAAGCATCGGTTCAATGTCGTTAAATTTATGTTCTATTACGATTTCTTTCCAACCATTTCCAAGTCATGTATGTGGATTGCCGTTACCACCACCACCACCACCACCACCACCACCACCACCACCTCACCTCCATCCTACCTCCTGCGGTTCAATTGTAAACAAAAAATTGAAAGCTTTTTCATGCTTATTTAATAAGTAAACAAAAGAACATATAAACTTCTTTTAAATGCTTTGCCTTGCTCAGGCGTTTACATTTTCTTTCATGCAAGAGCATTTTTTTGTTTGCCAATCAATAAAAGTAAAACGAAATGTGGAAATGGGCAAAATTAATTGACCGAGCTCATTTCGGCTATAATTTAATATTAATTACAATTGCTCACATCTGTAACCCCGAAAGTATTTGGGAGCTAGGGAAAAAATTTAAATGATCTCTTTATTAGGAAAACTAAAACTAAAACAAAAATTATACATACATAAGTATATATACAGATTCAGATGATGAATCTAACGGATATTATTTAAATACATTTAAGTTTTTGCTTTATTTCAAAAAGGCTTCAATTCTATTCACATTTTTTTTTACATTAATGTGTTAGCCAGTTTTATTATGGTCAAATTATGGTCCCAGAATCTATAAATTTATAAGCCCTAAGGGTTTTTTGGCTTGAGGGGATATATGTATACACCTGGAAACTTTGACAAGGTAAATTTTTTCATCTTAGCATTTTTGGAATGTAATTGACATTGAGCAGAGTTTAACTTTAGTCTTTTTAACTTTTAGATGTAATTAAATATATGTACTTTCAAGTAAATATAATGAATGAAAATACAATTTTTACAAATGACTATTTTGGGCTTCCATGTGTGTTTATCGTCTTATAGTTTTGGTGGACATTTAAATTGTAAATTGCCATCAGTATTGAACAGTATTCAACAGTTATGGGTTAACCAGTATTAAAACAATATTTAATAGAAGGTTTAATTCATTCTGAGCTTTTAAAAATATGCTAGGGACAATTACATTAACCTTTCATTAATTTTGCTCACGTAGACTTCCAATTGTTTCTATTGCAGTCAATGTCATTTAATTACAATTTTTAATGAAATCAAATAAAACTCCTAGTGTTTCATGTTTTGGAGGGCTTTGAACACGAAATAACTACGTGATATATTGCTATCGATAGTTCACTTTTTTGAAGTTCATTTAAAAACTAGTCCAGTAATTCATCCATTGTTGAAGTGAACCGTAAACAAAAAAGAGAATTTACTTACTGCTTAGAAATCCACATAAAAGATGAAAAAGCTCTCAGATCTCAAACCATAACTGGGCCAACAAATAAGAATTACGACTTTCCCACACACGAAGTTCTTTCATCGTAACTGAAAATGCTGAATGAAACTCTACCTATTGAACACCTTTTGTTCTCCCAAAAGTAATTGATTATATTTGATGCCCATCGAGTGCTTTTGTGTGTATACATATGTGCCTGTGCGTATGGATTTCTTTTCTCACGTCACTGTTTTAATACTTTTCTTTGAAAAGTGATCGTTCATTGAGTCGAAATGCCGACTTGGAGGTACCCTGTATTAAGAAAGGTTTCAAAAACTGAAGGCATTTAAAAAAAAAAAGCGAAGAAAGGTTGAAACGTGCTGGAGTTAAGTTGCTCGATCAGGAATATATATAATATATTCTATATGCATGCTCTCTTTGGCCTGTGGCAAACATTGTGGCAAGTGCATTATACCCATTTACGTTTAACGTTATGGAGAGCCCAAGCTATGTATAAAGACCAAAAAGGCGACTTTGATGCAAGCCGCTTTTAGTTTTTAGCACAGTTGCAGTCTAAGAAGTTTGCCCCTGCCCCCTTGGGCTATGGTCTTCAGTCTCCGGTCTCTGTCTCGACGTCTGCATCTGGACGTGCCACTTTTGGTCCATTGTCGGCTTTGTTTGCTGCACGATCGTTTTGGACATTCTTTCGATAAATTCACGTTCGATGCATTTGTAAGAAATGCGTTTCATGTTAACGCAAACGTTTCTAAAATGTTTTACAATGCGCTTAATGATTTAATTGGTCGAAAAGTGAGTGAACCGAAAAGGGAGCGGTTCTTAATTGAATTTCCGGCGGTATTTTAGCAAACTTGTCACGCACTCTTTTGATTTGAATAAATAACAAATTTGCCAGCCATTAACTGCATAAATATTGACAGCACTAATTCCCTTGATTCAATAAAGTTTTCTTTAATTTTATATACAACATTAACACGTCATCTTACAGACAAAAATTCTGTTTTTGGGTGTGTCGGCATAATGAAGTTTTTTTTGTATATTTTTTATTAATTTTTCCTCTTCTTTTTATTGTGATATAAGTATAAGTATTATATTTGTATGTTTTATCGCACAAAAGGTAGGTATAAAAACACTTTGAGTGTTGCTGTGGGGCGGCAGATAAGCAAATGAGGAGCGTCAGGGGTTTGACATGCCAAAAAAATATCAGAAAATAACAAAATCAAATGACATAAAGCGGAAATCAACTTTTCAACTACTTTGTGGAGTATCTTGGCAACATAAGTGTCTTAGCAACATGTGGCCAGACGTATTCAGATGAATTTATAGGCAACCGGTGTATAAGACGACCGCCATGAAATTGGACTTTGGCCTTTTGGGGGCGCAAATATGTAAACATCAACTCATAAATTTCTTAACACCGACGCGAAGGCGGCGGCTCACTAAGGCTCAGAGTCAGAGAGCAATGAAAAAATAAGTTGGAAAAGCGCAACAGGACAAAAAAACCATAGACCAGGCTTAAATACCATCATTATGACCGAAGAATGTATACTCTTGAACCATCTTACTGAGAACCATAATCGTGAGGCAACTTCAAAAATATGTATACCCATTTTGAAAAGGGTACAAAAAGAGACTTAGTTTATGATGTTGTTGTGGTTGTTGTTGTTGATGGCATAGTGTGTGTCACCCACGCACACGTGTCCCGGTCTCGAGTTCCATTCTCAGCCCCATTTTCATGACTCTATATACCTCTCTAGGCACATATGCATGTATATCTACTTACTCACCTACAGACCAAGTTTGTTGTTATGCCGCTCAGGTATCCAATGCGGGGGGTGGGTCACAGAAGGGGTTCTTAACCGTCTAGAGGGGGAGGATGAAACATTTTTTGTGCCCATAAGGCATAGAATTTGTTTGTCTTGCTGTGCCAATAATAGAATTAAATCCAAGCAGTTGCCATATTCTCTGATGCCTTGGCCTGAAGTATATAGTCAGTTTAAGTGTTTGTAAAGAATGTTGTATGGCGCCATGTTGCAGTTACTTTTAAAACGCATTTATCAAAGGAAAGTGTAAACACAGGGTTAAACTCGTCACTAAGGCAAATAAAACTTGACAAACAAAGATTAAAAACAAAAAGTAGTAATTAAACTATTTTATGAGCGTTTTCAATTCTAAGTGTCTTATAAAATATGAATTGTTCAGTATTATCCGGGATGAAAAACATCTAAACGAAATTTCTATCCAATCATTATGAAATTTCATAGATGCCACACATTAAAAATACTCGAGACTAGACTGCAAAAAAGAAAAAAAAAAACAGTCAATCATTTCCTGTTTTGTTTATTGTTAGTCTTTCGCTCAGATGTTCGCTGTCATAGTACCTGTCACTTGTGGCAGACATCTGGTCTAAATTTAGCTTAGTTTCCAAATTTTAGTTTATTGCTGTCAAGTCAATCGATTCTCGATTTACTAATAATAAAAAGTAGCATTCAATATTTGTGACCGTAGAGGGAGATTTCGAGATTATAAACACCATTTAAGTTTTAACCAATAGCGATTATCAATTTAATAGAATCTCAAGATTAAATCCTAGTTTGAGTTTTACTTATACATTTTTTTATCGATTAAAAGTCAGATTTATGTAAGTCAGGTTATTGAATCGGAACCAATTTATAGTTCTCTTAATGAGGAAATTCGTCCGCCTTTTAAAAATATGCAAAGGACTAAATAAATCTGTTCTATTATGATGTATAATTTTTTGCAATTTTCAATTGTTTTGAAATAAGTCAAACCAACAACAAGTCTTAAGTCTTAACAACAAACCAAATCAATTTACAGTTTTAATTGCTGTCGCCATATTGCGATTTAGCTCAGACAAACCAACAAAAAATCTTAAACAATGCTGTCGGCCATCAATTGCATTGGCAATGGCAAACACAGACGAGTTTATTGATTTTTATCCCCTGCAAAAAGTGTACATTCATTTTGGCTCTGACAATTCAAGTTACTAAACTGAAATCGCCGGGAGGAAATTTAATAGATCTATAGGAAGAGTATATAATCTTCGACATAGAGCTGTTAATTGGGCCTGAATTTTTTTTTCCATCATGACATTTGGATCTATTTGCGATGAAGCTGCGGGCCATGAAATCCATTTTACACTTTGTTTAGCAATTGTCCCAGCCATATTTATTTAAGTTTTAGCACACTGTCTAACAACTACTTTCTACACTTGAATGTGAACTTGACCCTGGCACGGACAAAGTCTCAATGCCTTAATGTTGACGGAGCACTGTTCGTCCTCCCGTGTTTTTACTTGAATTTGTCATTGCAAATCTGATTGATTTATTTGTTTGCTTTAAAATGTAGTTAATATCATTTTATGTTTTCGTTTTTTAAAGGTCACACATCGGACAACTGGCCAGGTGATGGTGCTGAAAATGAATCAGTTGCGTGCCAATCGACCGAATATGCTGAGAGAAGTCCAGCTGCTGAATAAGTTGTCCCATGCAAATATTTTGAGGTAAGTTTTATGCTTTATTCGATACCACTTCTCACCCACTTGAATAGGGAAACAATGATAGCTAAATATAGCCCATTACTATTTCTGAGATGCCATTCTAATCAGCTGTTGTGATGCTGTGTGTGTGGCTATTTGCCGGGAGTAAATAATCTCATCGTAGCTCGGCTTATGGGTCAATGCCATCTGTTGGATGATGCCTTCAGGCAACTGAGTCATCACTGCACAATATCTCAAAAACGAACTCTACACTAGAATTGAAATCAAAAATTTAGTTCATTTTGTAAAACACAACTCATCGTAGAGTTGCTTATTACGTAAAACATTTGAATGAGTTGTTTTTACCTATGTACTTATGGTTTATACGCGAATTTCATACATAATTTGAGGGGGAGCTTGTTGTTTATATTTGGTTCACTGCCAAATTGATTTTACGAGAAAGACGCACGTACTCAAATCATCTATTATCTGACCACAAAATAAACACTGACCTAACTTACATACGAGTACTATACATACAAATGTATGTATGTGTATATATTATAGACAGGCTGAGTCATATCAAGAGGGGGGACGAATCCAGCAATACTGCACTGGGTCACAATTTTGTGGACTGACATCATTTGCATTTGCATATATTTTATTTGATTAAGTTATTGCAGTTGCAGGGTCTGTTATATGACTATTTTTTCAATAGCGTGATACAATTATTGCATATTTTTATAAAAGAGAAGTTACTCATAACGTTACTATGCATATCGATATGGAATGTTGGAGCAGAGTTCAGGAGTAAATAAATGTTTTGGTGGGCCCATTAAAAGGGTCAAGTTCAGTGCGGCTTCTGTCCTCTGCTTAGCTTTTGGCTAGTGTTTACCTTGGCAATGACTGGGTGTGTGTCACCCAGGTCACCAGTGAAATACACTGTCCGAATTTTGCATACTCTCTAACATTTATCAGAAACTTCTTTGTGAGATCATTTGCAAATGTTTAAGCTCGTGTTAAAAGCTAATAAATCCCATTTTGTATTAGGGTATATAAATCACTGCTGATGTAATTGTTCATATGACTAGGCTTAGTCGGGAAGGCACACTGACTAGTCATGGCATTGTAGACGGTTGTCTGAGTTGACTAGATTTAATTGCCAAGCTGCGTAGCTTAGTCACTTTATTTTTCGCTCTTTTACTCTGTAAATAGTAGAGACCGTTTGGGACTTAAAAATCTTTCAGCTAAATAGTTGGAGCATAGTGGTATAGTGTACCTATAGTCGGCGATCAATTTGCCTACAGAATTACCAGTTTAGATCGTCTAACTCATTTAATTCACGTGACTGCACGCAACTCGAATCAAACTTCAATTGTATGCAATTTCCATCGGTTATTTTTCCGAAAACTATTAAATTTTTCCCGCAAACTTGAATCTATGAATATAAATGTTTTAATTTTTAACATTTTCTCACAAAACTATGAATTTGATGTCTCCCCCAAATAAAACAAATTTGAGTAGGTTCTCGAATGCCATGTTATTTCAAGGAACTCCTCCCTAGACAAATCCAAAGGATCTAATAAAGGAAGCGACTACTTCATTTCGCCGAATAGTTTAATCGCCTTGCCTTGTTTTGTCACATAGTTCGAGTTCTTTATAGCTAAAGATTGGCGAGAATTCTCAAAACTCCAATAGACTGCAAGCTTAAGCATTTAAAATTTGCATTCTAGGGCACATTCGATCTAGTGGGTCACCTAAAATATATTGTGATGGGTGAGACGTGACACAAAGAACATCCAAAGAATTTAATGCAATGGATTTTCCACCCTGACTAATATATTTCCATTGAATGTGTATATTTTGGAAAAAGAAATTAATTTGGGTCACCGGAACATGTCTGGTTCGAAATTTTCTTTATTCATTTGACAGTAAATAAAAGAACAATTATGCTACAACGAAGCGTTAAGCCCTTTCCAGTTTGTCCATGTCTGAATAATAATATTTAATGCAGTCACACGCAGTCATTTTTGCTTTTAATAAAACTAGTTGGCGTATCGGAAAAATTAAGGGTAAGCCATGAATCCATATCCTCTGCAAAAGAATTGTGTGTTCTACCCGGCTGAATGTTTGACTTTAGAATAGATCTCTTTGCTGAGATAGTGAGTTGTGTGCGTTTATCTATATCAGTGATGTGGATCGCTAGGCACTCCACTCCTTGGCTGACTGGTTAGTTAGTTAGTTAGGCAGCATGTTTAATGATGCTTAACGATCGCAGCTGTCGGCTAACTGTCAAAATTTAACAGCTATACCACTGAGCGCGATCGTCATAGCCTCCCATGGCGGTGCGGCGTCTCCCCCAGCTCTCTCTCTCTCTCTCTCTCTCTCGCTAATGAAGCCTATTGATTGGTCCGAGCCCGAACCGAACCCGGGTTGTTGTCCATGTGGATGTGGGATGTGCTGCTGTTGCCGTCTTTGAATGCAAATGGAAATGCAACAAGTAGGTATATATCAATAGAACCAGCTGTGGTAATTGAGACCACCTTTCTAACAACACATGTCAAATAGCTCGTGTGCTCTCAGCCATTTGCCCACTTGCGGCCGGCAGGCCAACAGTCAACAGAGTCTGAGTACTGCGAGTGTGAGTTATTGGCCATAAAATTGAAATTGAAACTAGCATTCGTTGTAACATATTTTATGGCCTTATCACGCGCTCGCTGTAAGTGGAATGTCGCACAGGCGAATTGCATTCTGCGATGGCTGAAGGCGGAGGGGGGCTACTCAACCACCCACCCACTTATTCGCCGCCACACCCCACAACAATAACAACTCTACATTACTCACTCTAGATTTTGTATTGCATTGTCTTTGCCGGCATGTTTGCGTTGAATTGAATGCATTCCTCAAAATGTGTGTACACATTACTACACAAAGTTCTTTTTTAATATTAAATCCCGTCAGAGACGGGACCCCCGCTCTTACCGCCCCCTTGGCACCTACCTGCCGTGTCAGTGCAAATAAAGCGGCAAGTCAACATCAACAGAAGAGTTGAATGTGAATGCTGATGGGCTTAAAGCCCATTTAAACGCTCATTTACGACTCCGAGCCGTGTCACAGTTCTTGGCCTGGTGTTGCTCATTACGGGGCACAACAATGGCAAATGCTGCTGCCTGCCTGCCAGCCGATCTGGAGTCAATGTGACGGTGGGATGCCAATGTGGATGTGTTTTGCGTTGATGCTAAGCAGGTGATAAATTGTGTGCAAATGTTGACAAATTATTTGGCACGCAAATGTGAGCACAGGGCAAAGAAAAGGTTAATGACTTTGCAGCAATTGCCCTCAACCTTTCTGCCCAAAAGAGTCAGACTGATAAGTGTGTTAGGTAATTAGTAATTGACCAGTAATTCATTTCTATTGCCATAAAGCTCGTAAATTAACAAGTTTTAAACAATTAGAGTCTTTTGGTTGGGCCTTGATATTTTACTCTTTAAACTGATATTATGCGGCATTGTGTGAAGTTTGCTAGGAACTCTTGTTCAGACATTTCCTATGCGACTTTTTGTGATGTGTTTTCAAATAAGTAAACAGTCTTCTCAGTATAATAAATTCCACAAGTTGATGGATTTCTGGGAAAACTTTTAGGATGAAAATGCAACCACACCGGCAAATTAATCATTGCTATAAATTAATAATACCATAATATATATATGAATCTTTTACCAGTTTAATTATGACCACAATTCGCAATTAGGGAGATAAGTTCGCAACTTAAGGAGAATATTAAATTATGGCATATTTGCTTTGACATTTCACTTACATTAGAAATGCATTAACCTGATGCTTTGATGCCCAGTTGAAGGTCGAATATAATGAATGGTAAGTGCCCTCCATCCATCTATCGACCTATCAGTCAGACATTGTGGTCGATTGCCTCCTGCCTTTAAGTGTATGTTCATTAGCAGAATTGCATAGAATTATAATTCTAAAAAAGCTGACTGTGTGTTTTTCCTTTGCCTATAAATATCGCTAGCCTTGAAAATTCAGAGCCCAATAACGGCCCGTTTCATGAGTTTTTGACGTAATTGCTATGGCTTTTTGAGATATTCGACAATTTGCTAATTGAAGAATTATTGTAAATTGGTCATTTAATTTCAATGCGGTTTCTCGATTTGTTGCACGGGTATGAGTACAGTTAAGACCAGCTAACACCAGGCTAACTGACAAAAAGAGAGTGTGTCATGATTACAGCCATATTGGACATTTCTTTTTATTGCTTAATGGAGTTGGCTTGCAGTTGTCAAAGAAGAAGGAGTCGTCGAGTGATGGTCGGGTTTCTGTTTCGGCCTCTGTGTCTCGACGCTTTCTGTGCTACACTTTAATCAGTGCATCATTTGATGTTTGTTTAGTGTTGGTTGCATTGGATTGTCTATCGATATATGTGCGACGTGTGGCCGATTGTCTCATATGTTGTTGTTATTGTGGTCTTTGATTTTGTTTCTGTCGTCGTTGCCTCGTCTCTACTATCTATAATTGAAGCTGCACTACTACAAGCTAAATTGGGTTAATTTCTGATTGATGACCAACATGGCATACACACAATTTCATTTTGGAATAACTTGTTGCCTCTTGTCTCTCGATCACAATTTGATAGGTAGTCAGGTAGGTTATCGAGCGTGCTGTGTGTTGTCTGTCTGGCTTCTTTACTTGTGCATTTCGAATGTTCTTCTGTTGACTGAGGCTATTTTGAAATACTTTCTTTCTAATTTTAGAACGCGTCTATATTTAGCTTGGCTAAATACATACAAAAATTATTAATTCATAATATTTTGCAACTAGTCTGCATGTATTTGGGACACATTTGGCATTTGCACTTCAGGCAAATCAGGTCATACCTCTTATTTAAGTTACTTGTATTTATTATTTCGACTGGTAAGTAGGTGGAAAATGGCCCTTGTTTTATCTGCCAGCCGGCGGCCTTAACGCATTTCGCCAGTCATTGAACCCACAAACTTACATTGTGTGCTTAAGTGGGAACACATGTAAAGCGGATGGCAGGCAATGAGTAATATGCCTGACCAGATTTATATGAATATGCGAATATAATGAACTACATTCCATCCACTTTGTACGCCACTTTGTTCGACTTGTAGAGGAACATGATGTACATACAGTGGCTTCCACTTCCGTATGCCCAGTGCCATAAAATGGCATTTCTCTGGCCAAGCCAACATTCACTTCCAATTTGCGATTGACGTTCGCCAGCCCAAACAGCGACTGTGAAAACTGTGAGAAATTATGTCATCAACTTTCAATCAATTTCAATACACATATTTCAATCAATTTTGCACAATACAAAGCAAATATTGAAGCATTAGATATTCAAATTTATGCAATACATAACAAACGGGCGAGCAGCAGCACCACACACTCGAAATACAATAGATGTGGCTCAATTGCAATGACTTTCTTTTTGGAGATGGGGCCGCTAACCTCGGCCAATATCGGTCAGTTAGTCAGGATGAGGGAAGAAGGAAGGAAAATGAGATAAAAAGAATGGGAAAAGTGCTATAGGAAATGACCCATGCCACATGCAGCAAATGTTGCTGCTACTGTTGCAATCAGCATAATATTCGCATCACGTTTTATCCAACAACACACATACACACACACATACATATATGTATATTTCTAATTGAAAATCAAATTTTCATTTTCATTTCGAAATGTTTCTTGCTGCCGTTGCATTGATCAGCATGTTGCATAGTAATTGCAGTTGTTGGAATTTGTTATCGTTGCATTTTTTGTTTCTTTGTGAACGTTTAAGGGTGTTTAAACCGCCCAAAGCCACGCCCCTAAACCCAAATGTTTGCATGCTGAATTCTATGTATTTGCTTTTGCGGCAACCTTTTAACCCCCAGCCAAAGATCGTGCCGCGTTGCCTGTTGCTGCAACAGAGTTGTGGTAATATTTTTCAATTAAGCAGCAAATGCTTCATACTCCAATTACGATTTTTCAATCTAAATGCTGTAATTGAATGCTGCGATCAGCGAGAGCCAGAGTCAGAAAGGAGAGGGGAAGATCGGGATAATTTGCAGCCGGAGTTTGCATTTCATTAATGAGCTTAGCGGTATTATGTAGTTAGCTCCTCCGACAACTTCAACATTGAGGAGTTGCTGGAGCAGCAGCAGCTGCAGCTGTGTGCTGTTGAGAGAAACGTGCAAACGTGTCAATTTATGGTTTACCATTGCCGAGAGAAATGCCGGCCAGCGTTTCCAGTGAATCCAATCCGGTAAATAAAAAAGGAGAAGAAGAAAGAAACGAAAAACTAACTAACCAAACACACAAACACACATTTCCATTGACGATGATGATGATGGCGATGAGGATGATCATCATCATGATAGATAGAAACACTGGAAAATTGAAAGAACAAAGAAAATAAAGTCTAGGAAAAGGTTTACAGACACTTCAGTGATTCCCCCCTCCCTCCTGTCTTCACCCGGCCAGCATTCTTTCTTCCTGCTTGTGTGTCGCGAAACTCTTTTGCCTCAAGCCTGAGACAGTGCTTAGGCACTTGAACGTGTATTCATTTCCTGCACACACACACACAAACACACTTCTCACACACAGTCAGAGCAGACTGAGTGCTTCCAAGTGATACCCTTTGAATAGACACCTTTTCCGCAGATGCCAGCTGCCAGGCTTAGGCAGGGGTTAATGCACCTTTTCACACCTTTTTGTTTTCGTTTGTTCTTGATTAATGCCAAATACTGCCTATATATTAATTGCTCAATTAAGGAAATCAAATTTGAATTCTTAATAGACTTTTCTCCTTGCCCAAGCTAAGCCTGGGAAATGGGGCAGGCATCAATGAACACTTTAGGCACTAATCGTGTAGATAAATTAATATAAAACCGTTCAGATGGTCACGACGATTTAAAGGTGACTGAAAGGTGTGTCAGTCTGTCGGGATATGCAGACGCCTTCAGGCTGATATAATGTCTGTCAACAGTCGTTCACACAAACACACACACACACCTAGCAGATAAGTTCATTTCACAGATTAGACGACCCTACCCAAACCACACAACCCTTTTGGATGGGCGCCGCCGCGTCATCCTCTGTCTGACATGTGTCTGCCCGAGTATCTGAATCAGAATCTGACTTAGAATCAGAGGTAGAAGCTTATGGCAACTCATCGTCACACTGAACGCGGTGCTGTGTTTATTAGAAACACTCACCTGGTTATGGTGGAACCTCCATATTTCAATTAAGATTTGAATTGTGTGGATGACTCTATTGCCTCGTGGCACGGCAAGTCAATAAAAAGTAAAGAAGGAGGGCCCAACAACAGGTGGGTCCTCTGCTTTGCATATGGGGTAATTCTTAAAGGCAAAAAGGGGTGACCATATTAAATTTTGATTACCCGGACGTAAGGCGAGTGATTTGGTGGGTGCGTGTGTGGCATATTGACAGGTTTTCTGGTGGTGGTGGTGGTGTGCGTGCTGAAAGCAATTAAAGTATCCAGTGCAAATTTAGTGAGCAACTTTTGGTTTTGCGGTTAACTTTTAGTTTCTATTAAATTTGAGTACCATTTCTCTCGGCGAGTGGTGCCACGGCTGATTAGGCTTATCATTTGCGATAGGAAGGTATTTATTGGTTATCGCAAATGATAGAAATATATATAATATATTCTAACGACTTGATGGACACCTGCACGGGACTCTAATCACATGTGCCAATGAGTTTGACGGCCATGATGGCAACGATGATGCAACAACAACCACCAAGAGTCCGCAAAGTTCATTGCCATGTGACTGCAGTTGACCTTTTCTACTCGACTGACTGCATGCGGGGCCGCCCCTTCCATGTGATGTCTGACACTTTTCTCCAGAAGGCAGAAGGATGGCTTCATGCTTATCCTTGAGTTAGAAGTCATTGACATTGCCCCTTTCCTTGCCTGGAGTGTTAGGTCTTTGTTGTCGTTTGACGTTTGATCCAGAGGATCTCCCAATAATGAAAGCTTTCACTCTTTATTGCGTGTCTAGTTCTGGGTCTCTACCATTTGCATGTTAGCTGGCAATTAGCGCGGAAAGTTTCCTGGCGACCGCCCAAATGTCAGTTGGAGCTGAAAGCAAAACTTTTATTTAGGGCCATCTAAATTTCAATGCAGCGAAATGTCAGTGTTTAGTCAACCGAAATTGATCATAACTTTTTCCATTTCCCTTTTTCTGCAGCTTTATGGGCGTTTGTGTACAAGAAGGCCAACTGCATGCACTAACTGAGTACATAAACGGTGGGTCGCTGGAGCAACTGTTGGCCAACAAGGAGGTGGTGCTAAGTGCCACGCAGAAAATAAGACTGGCGCTGGGTATAGCGCGCGGCATGGCTTATGTCCATGATTCCGGCATCTTTCACAGAGATCTGACGAGCAAGGTAAGTTCAATTACCCGACCCCCTTTCCATGCCCCATCCTGAAATGCTCTTTATTTGCAGAATGTTTTGATCCGCAACCTGGCCAATGATCAATATGAAGCTGTTGTCGGTGATTTTGGTTTAGCTGCAAAAATACCTATCAAAACGTAAGTCCAATTCTCGACATGATCAGGGGTTAAATAATGCTTATTGTTTGTTGTTGCAGGGCAAAGTCTCGATTGGAAACTGTTGGCTCGCCGTATTGGGTCAGTCCTGAGTGCCTTAAGGGCCAATGGTACGATCAGACCAGTGATGTCTTCTCCTTCGGCATTATCCAGTGTGAGATTATCGCTCGCATTGAGGCCGATCCCGATTTGATGCCACGCACACCCTCATTTGGTCTAGACTATCTGACATTTGTTGAGCTATGTCCTATGGACACGCCTCCCATCTTTCTGAGACTGGCATTTTACTGTTGCCTGGTAAGCATATTTGTTGGGAAGGGAAATTATTGATTATACTCACGTCCTCTTTCCTATTTGCCGCAGTATGACCCGAAGAGTCGGCCCACGTTTCATGATGCTACAAAGAAATTGGCCTTGCTGCTGGAGAAATATGAAAACGATTCGTCGACGGGCACCAGTCCATTGAGCTCCCTCGAACTGATCAATTCATCGCTGGGCGGCAGCGATACGGAAAACATAGTCGGAACGATTGCTTCCACCACGACTAGCACTCCACCAGCTCCACCAGTTGTCGGCATAATCTCGACGGCACCTGCTGGGGTGCTGACTCCCCGGCACCTGTGTGAAGTGGATGAGAACGGTTTTCGTTTTCCCAATTCAAATGCCAATGAAAATAAACCGATTAAGTCAGCATCGGCAGCGTTGCCGGGAACCCCCAATGGTTCGGCGGGCAGCAACGAATTCAACGATCATATGCTTAAGAGTCGAGTGCGTCGTGCCACCCAGAAGCTGGAGGCTGAGATTCTGCTCCATCGCCGGTCGCTGAGCGAGATCATCCACTTTCCATTGCACACGACACCCAGTGACAAAGCACGTTGTCACCAGATGCAAAGGCAACGCTCCTCCACGCACTCGCCAACACCACCTCGGCAATTGGCCAATTGCGACTCGAAGATTACATCCGGCCACCAGCTGGCGGACGCGGCCGTCCCCGAACCACCTCCTCCCCCGCCGCCTGTTTCAGCTGTGCTGACGCTACGCAAAGTGGGCGAGACCATGTGCCTGAAGGATCCGGAATACAAGCCAACAACGACTAAAGATCACAATGGTTCCAAGCCGAACCCATTTACGGCTTTGGCCCAGTTACGCGGATTCAAAAAGAGCCTGGGTGCCAATCCCAAGATATATGCGGCGGGTGTTGGCGATCTGTTTAGCTCGTGCTTCGAAATGTCGGCACCGTTTTTCAAGGAGCTAGTGGCCATGCAAGGTAAGGCGGCGACTCAGACTGGCGAGACGGATAACAAGGCAGCAGCAGCCCCCACATCCAGTGAACCAAAGAGCATGCCCGTCTCACCACAACTAACACGCAAATACAGCGCCATCGAGTTGAAGCTGCCCCAAAGGGTCAGCACAATCGTGCCTCCCGCCGACGAGGAAGACTGCGACGAATGCACCTCAGATGCCGAAGATCCGGACCCCGATGGAGGCGGCAACTGTGCTGATGCCGAGTCTAGCAGTGACGACAGTGCCGTGCGGCCTTCCACTGTGCCAACGGCTCGTAAGTACCGCGCCAACTCCTTGTACTTTCATCCCCTGTATCGTGGGAACAGCGGAGCCAGCGTGAAGAGCATTTCCAGTGAGCTAGTGGACAGTCCATCGCTGCTTAAAGCCAGCGCCTCAACTGTTACTCTAACAGCCACCACAGCCAACTCATTGGCAACTGACAGAGACGTGAAGAAACTGTGTGAGGAGGCGGATAAATCCAAAGAAGAACTCGGTAGTAGTCCCTCTGCAATGACCATGGTCTCACCAACACCTACGACCACATCGGTCTGCTCAGCACAATTGGAGGAAACGCCGGTTTCGAGTTCCCGCTTTACCGATCTGGAATTGGAGCTGTTGAATTGCTTTGGTCTCGACGAATTGAAGAACTCGTGCGAGCAGTTGGCCATTAAAACGAACCTAACACGACGCGATTCCATTGAGAGTGGTTTTTTCTCTTGCTTCAACGAGGAGTCGGATGCGGCAATTACGCAGACAAGCTACAGCCGGCAGCTTGGCTCTTTGGGCATCGGTTGCGGCGGCGGAACCAGCAGCAACAACTGCTGCTACGAGCAACTGAAGGCTCAGTTGAGCCTTGATCCTGGTGCGGGCACAGGCGGCGGACCGGTCAACAATGCTAGTGAACTCAAGTGAGTTACATCAGAATCTTTGTCCTTGATGATTTGAACTTTTTAACTAATTTTCATCTTTTTACAGCGATAAACTGGCAAGTTTGTGTCGATGCTGCTATTATGCAACTTCCACTTCAAATGCTGCCGTCGCGGCGGCAGCTTCCCAGCAGCAACAGCGCCTAAATGACACCTCATCGACGGCGTCGTCGTCGGTGCTGCTCATTGAGAATGATGCCGGCATTATGGGCGGGAATACATCGTCATCTACTGGACTGGACTCAATGGACGATTTAGATGCGGAATTCGTTGGCTCGAGAACGCACCAGCGGCGTTATACGTGCCATCATGCGCTGCTCAATTCCAATGCCAGTGATCCTCAGATGTCGGCCACCGCAGGACTTATCAATCGTCTGGCGCTCGACTCGGAGATTCATCCACTGCTGCATCGCCATCCGTTTGCCACAAATCAATTGCTCTACTGCAAGAATCGCACCTCGTCCATATACACAGACAGTTCGGATGACATTAGTAGTTTGGCTGGCTCTGAATCCCTGCTGTGGGATGACCGGTCCTTCACGGCATTGCCCAGTACACGCTCCGCGCAAATAGCTAAGATTGTCGAGTACTTCGAGCGTAAACGGCAGGACTCTTCGCCACCTTTAATGCACCTGCATCACAGGAACGGCAATGGAACTGTGGCCGCTGCTGTTGCCGCCTCCGCTCTGGGTTCCAACTATCTATCGTATGAGCCTAGACGATATTCCGATTTCAAGAGGCATCTCAATACAGACACATTGTGCTTTGACCTGGACAAGAAGCCAGCCCAGCAGCGAATGATGGTGTGTGAGGGTGCGGTTAAATCCAAGCTTCCCATATTTGATAAAAAGAAACAACAGCAGCAGCAGCACCATCATCAACAAATGAATGGCAGCAGCCAGGGAGGCTACGCAAACAATTAATTACGATTTCTTGTCAATTTAATTGGTACTTTTGATCTTTTTTCTAACGCATTTTGGCTCCGTTTAATGAGAATATACATTATATATAAGAGGAAGGACAATATGATTAAAATACTTTGTACAACAATTAATTGAGTCCTTCCTTTGAACACCTTTGGTACACGTGTATGCATAGGCGAGCAAATGCAACAAAGCCAAAATATTCTACTAAATCGTTATCTTAGAGCCCTCTATAATATTTAATCTGTATTTATTGTTTCAGCAATTAATAATTTTTATATGTTTTGTCTTATTACATATATTTACATATGGGTTAACATTTAATAAACTCTGGTACGCTAATGGTCAATCTAAATTGCAATACCATTTTCCAACATTTCGTGCAAACAAATTTTAGATTTCCAAAATCTTAATGGTCGCGAAATAGTTACCCATATACATATCGTACTCGTTCCTAGTCCTTCAAATTTATATTTATATGAAAAATTAGATTTATTACGCATACAACAAAAAACAAACAAGAAAGAGAAACAAACCAATCGAGAAAAGTATTTATTCTAATTATGAAACCTGTCGCTGGTATACTCCAACACCTAATGGCCGAGCTATTCTTTATAAGCACATACATACATACAAATATAAATACTATAGAATTTGTTTACCTTATCGATTTGTAATTATCTATTTATTATTAATTTTCTTTAATTCATTGTATAAAATGCTTATGTTTACAAAAAATGCTGCTTACACCTACATGCATACATACAAATGGAAAGTACATTGCAATACATATATATATATATACATATTAAAACTAAATTGTAATTAGCATTCGTAGTAGTCTAAGTTGTCAAATTATATTACATATTAAATACATTGTACACTTAGTAAGAACTGATAGAACAAAGAGGATGGCCAATATAAATCGAAAACTGTACAGATGTTCCCCTTATACGTGCGATAATTTAAGATGCGAGAGCTTAACTATCACATAGGATATATACATACTAAACTATACTATACTATACTTCTTGGTTTCTTATGATCAAAGTATAAGTGTGGTCATTATCTACATTCAAAAATTTTACATAAATATACATCTATATACACAATAAATGATGTTGGGCAATTGTTATCATTACAGTTTTACTTGCAAGCATAAGAAGAGAGCGAGCACTCTATCGTTTCCTCTCACTCATTTGTTGATTAGGCTTTTAATAAAAGCCATTAAACACATACAGACATAAGTACATATGGCAAAGGCAAAGCAAAGACTGAGCCAAAAGTTATCCATTTTGGTTGTAGTTTGCATAAGAGTTTTGAAATATACATAGTTGACTAAATGCATTAATTGGTAATCATCTCAAACTGTCAAAACGCAAAACCAATTCTGTAAATACCTACACATACACATAAGGAATATGTACAATACATAAAATGAAATTCAAGTCGTCCATTCGAGCACACGAATCACCTCAATCGTATTCATACTCACAAATATTCATATGCATTACTCATATTCATCATTTAAAGCCAAACGTTAAAGTGCATGAATTTCAAAAATTCAATTCCGGTTGCCAATTAAAAGAATTATAAAGCTTACGTATTCATATCGAAATAAAATCAAATCAAAAATCCATCCCAATCACGCAAAATGAATAAAAAGTAAAACAAAATAAATAAAAAAAGGGTGGTAGTTAAAATAACGAACTGAAATGTACTCATGTAATATTAGAAATGTAATTATTTTTTAAGTAATTCAATCTATAAACATAGTTGTTGGTCTTCCCCTGCAAACCATCGCTACGATGTTAAATGCTTCTGCCTAAAAGTATGCAACAAAGTCTTGTAATTACAAGCAATTGTTGGGAGCTTTTTACTTTCTTTTGATTTGGGTTCACGAAATGAGAAATGCATTCCACTTGTAGTATTTTATTTAATTTTATTTTTATAATGTAAATTTAAATTTTGATGTATTTTTTAATGTTTATCTCGACTTTGGCAATTCGAGAGTCCAATGAGAAACTTTTTCTCATAATTATTTTATTTCAAATCAGACTCGCAAAATGTCCCAAGATCGTTGGTGGCTTTAGCGGGGGGATCTAGGCCAGTAGGCTTATTATGACTTAAAATAAGCTGTGTAAAAACAAAAACTAGATTACCACATAAACTTTGAATAAATTAATATAAACTAAAATTCGTCTAATCTAAATTCCTAGATGCAGCAGCGTATCCGGTCACTTTAGCTCAACGACAGACTGCGCGGTCCCATTCGTGGAACATTTCGCGGGCCAGTCTGCACTTGGGGCTGGGGTTGGGGTTGGGCTTGAATTTTTGTCACCTCCGCAGACTTGCGGGCACTGGCTTCCTCCAATTCGTCTTCATCGTCACCAAACAGAAGAGCTGCTAGACTTGTCTCAAAGGTTGATTTTTTTCGTTGTGCGGGCACTTTGGTAGTAGAAGTGGTTGACGTTGATGACGATGATGACGATGGCTTGATTAAAGCTGCTTTAGTGGTACTAATAGTTGTTGCAGAGGTCGAACTACTATTAATCTTATTGCTTGAGGCTGTTGTTGGTGGCTTCTTTGTTGTGCTGGTGCTTGTCGTTGTCGTCGTCGTAGTCGATGCAGGCTTTTGAGATACCAGCGGCAATGCCAGGGGTTTGTTACTATTTTCGATTTCCAGTTTCTGGTTTTTCACCACTTGGTCTTGGTCTTGGTCTTGGTCTGTTTCCTGCTCCACATGCTTATAGCCTGGGGGATAAATAGGCTTGAAGCCGCCTTGCAACTGAGGCTGGAAATTGTCAAGCTCAGATTTGTCTGGTACCAGTTCGGAGGAATCTGCATCCTTTTTGTTCTCATCGAGGGCGTCGACATCAGCTCGATTGATGTTGTTCTTCTCGTATATGGCTTTATTTGTGGTAGAAGGCACTACATTCCAGTTGGGATTAGTCACTCCGCCAGCAGGTCCAGTAGCAGCACCCAAGCTGAGACTTGGATAGAATGGCGCCATAAAGTCCTTCTCAAAGCTTTGGCCACGCAAATCGAAATCTCCGCTGAGACCCTCTTCAGTTTGGGTACCTTGTGTGCGAATCTCATTGATCACGGTTGTCGCCAGATTGATGTTGGAGAATTTTTGATTCTGTTGTCCCGTTCGAACATAAGGACTCGGCTCTGTAGGCGTGTAGGCTATCGCAATGGGTGCTTCGGTGCCACTGCCAAATGCTCCGCTAATGATTCGAGGGGCAATCAAGACGCCGGGCACTGTGTTTGCACCGTTCAGTTCTGTGTATGATGGATCAGGCTTCTCAATGGGATAGGGAAACTTTTCTTTGGCCATGGGCTGCACCTTTGTCTGTTGTTGCAACGATTGGGGCTTCTTGTTCTTCAATATGGGCTCCTGTGGCTGGTCCCGGATGACCGAGAAGGGAGTGTTTTGATACTCGGCCGGGGCAGAGGGCGCTTCGCTGGCTTGCTTCTCGTCTGTCGCCTTCATGGGAAAGACTACGTATAGGCCGCTTTGATCCAGCTTCTGTTGGTTTAGTTTGCTGGCCTCCGCTTCCTGGGGATCGTTATCTGCCGTCACCTGGATCTCACCATCTCCCGTGTCATCGCCGGGCAAACTTACGGCGTTCTTCTGCGACTGCAGCATTTGCAATGTGACAACGGGCTCCAATTTTATATTGTCTCCAATCATCTGTTCCTTGCTCGGTGTGACTGGTTGTGGTGGATCGTTTATAACCAAGTCCTCCTCCTCAATATTGTCCAATCCCTCATCTTGGATCGTCTTATAGGGCTCGATGGGGGACGCGGCATGACGCTCTGCTGGATAACCTTCGCCCGGGCGCAATGGAGCATTAGGTGGCGGTCCATTGGGTCGACGAGCATACAAATGTTCGGGCATATAGGGGAAATTGTGGCCACCGTAGGGCGATGCCGGACGGTAAATACGTCTGTTCACATCACCAGGACTGGGTGGTCCAGCAGGGTATTCGGAAATCCGGTTCATGGGATATCGCTTCTGCATGATCTGTGCAGGATGCTGCTGCTGCTGTTGGTGTCCCTGCATCGCATAGTGACGGTGGGCGAACTGAGGCGGCATCGAGGGATTATATGGCCGTTTCACTACCTGGTTGGGTAAGCGAATATTGCCGGGCTCCTGCTTCAAATTGGACGGATGGCCGCTGGATAACTTCGCATTCGGACGGAACTGTGGCAGTATATTGGGCAGATTTATGTTTGGTCTGGGTCCTGGACCTCCTGCCTGTGGCTTTCGATTAAATTCGTTGTAGAAAGGGGGTGGTCGTTGCACAGGCATTGTGGTTGTGGGATAACGTGGCGGTGGCTCCATATCCCGTGAAGGAAGCTCGCCTTGTGGCTGTGGTTGCCCAGGCTGCAGAGCTGGGAAGGTCTGTGAATGGGTTGTAATTAGAGCTAGCACAAATCGTATTAAATAACTCTAGACTACGGCTTACCAATGGAAGTTGCTGCTCCTGCTGCGGTTTGTGGAGATTCACGACCGGATGTTGTTGTATTTGGACACCGTCGTCGTCCTTGACCTTGGGAAAGACCACTGGGTTGGCATTCTGGATCTGCTGAAGACTTAGGGGCTGGGCATGCCCATTTATGTGTGGCCCTGCTGGAGGACCTGGGGCTGGAGCAGCGGGTGAAAATTCAATGGAGTCCCCTTCGTTTGCCGGGAAGCGTATGTTAGTCGAAACGAGGAGTTCCTTGACATCTTGCACCTGGTTAGCGGTAGGCTGCACCGTTGTCATCGGTTTCACTGATGTGGCCGGCTTGACAGGGGCTTTGGTGGAACCAATCAATGGCAGTTGCTGGTAGGGCGAAGGAGCCTCTGGCGGTGGCCCTTGATATGTTCCGCTTGTTACACCATTTTGATGGAAGTTTGAGTTGAGCTGAATATTGGGCATCTGTTGGTAACTAGTAGGCATTTTCACCTGATCCTGGACAGCAGGGAGAGGATGCTTGGTGTTAATGTTGGCGATGTCCTCGTTGATCACTTGGCCATATTGTACAGGTCCAACAGTCTCTTTTACAAAAGACGGCTGCTTATCTCCAGGACCATATTGGCCTGCCACTGGTTGGCCTACTCCCACCTGCTGGACTTGACTGCCGAGCACAAAGGTGGCCGATTGCTGTTCCGGTGAGATTACCACATTATTGATCTGGCCGGGCACTGGTCGATATTGCATGACATTGGGTTGTTGCACCTGATAAGAGACGTATTCATTGCTATAGTTCTCCTGACTTCCCAAAATGACTTTGGTTTCCTGGGGGCCATGAGGCCTGGGACTGACGAGATTGGGCTTAGCTGGATTGCCCTGTAGTTGGTTCTGCATGGCAAATGGCGATGGACGTGATGGGGCAATTGGCTCAATGAGATTGCCCTGGGCATCGAAACCCTGGTTCTGTTGGTAGTTTGTGGCCACAGCGGACTCTTCTTCGGCCAAGCTGTTGAAAATGTCACTAAGTGTCATCGGGGGAGCCTTTGAAGGTGATTGTTGCTGCAATAGTTGCTGCTGCTGCTGTTCCTTTTCGCGTTGCTGCTGCTGCTGCTCTTGCTGAGCCTGATTGTTCTTTTGTCCCAGTGTGTGATAGACATCAGCTGGATCCAGATTGGGTACACCAGATCCAGGAATGGGGCGGGAAATGGCGGGGGGCTTTGTAGTATCATCAGTGAAAACCACTGGCGGACTTGTAGTAGTAGTTGAGTACATTTTCGTGGTTGTTGTGGGATCAGTGGGGAATATAGGTGCTTGTGGCGTGGCATGGTGGGTAGTGAAGGCCATATCGCTGCTACTTGCAGTGGGCTTGGGCTGGCTGGCTGTGGTTGTCGTCGCCGTTGTCTTCACGGAAGTTATGGCTGGAGTGTACTTCTTGGTTGGCACAAACTTCTTGCGCGTGGTGCTAGTCCTTGGAGGGATTGGAGTTGTTGGACCCGTCAGAGGCACAGGTCGACGAGACGTGGATGTGTACCTAGTGGTGGCAATCGTTGATTTTGGAGTTGGGTTCGGCCTCTTCGAGGTGACCTTTGTTGTCGTTGTTGCTTTAGTTGTTGTCGTTGTCGTTGTGCTGGTGCTAGAAGGATAATATACTGCCTCAGTAGGGGTCACTGCTGTTAGCCTTGTAGTCGGAACAGTAAAATAGTTGGAGCTGTGGTAGTTGTTTGGTGGCGGTGGAGTCACTGGTGCTATTACCGACGTCGGCTTCTTGTTCGTCATGTAGTTCTTGTTGCTACCCTGATATTTCAAATTCGCATATGAACTGGATACCAGCGGGTAAACGAATTTCGATGACGAATACTTCACTGGCAGATTGAGAAAATCATGTATATTGGGGGATGGAGCCCCACTAATGACTATCTTCTCATTGGGATCGAGCACTTCGTTGACCTCGGGCTCAATGCCTGCTGGTTTCTTGGCACTGAAGTCGAGTTGTCCTGAAACTGGATCCTGCCGGGCATAGTATGGTTTGCCTTCGTTAAATATCTGATTGGGCAGCACGTAGCTGGTTGAGATGACGTCCTCTTCTCCCGAAAAATCAGCACTACGAGCCTCAATTGGCAGCAGCGCCGAGGGAACTTCTGTGGTTTGGGCTACGATTAGCTGACACAACGTCAGCTGAATTAGCCAAGCGGCATAGTGGCGGCTCCTCATTTTGGTCGACTACAAAGAGAAAGAAACACAAAAACAAATCAAATTAATCAATCACAATAGCAGTTCAATCTATTTGAGCTATTTGGGGAGAGATTATTTCAACCTTCCGCCCAGACATCAAACGCACTCTCGATTTCTTTTGAAAATCTGGACAAGGCCACTTTGTGGTCAGTGCTCAGTGCCGACCAGCCCCCACGTCCCCATTTATGGCGCTGAAAATGCAGCCAGTTGTCATTGTTGTTGTTGCAGCCAGCCGGCAATTTGTCAGCAGCTTCTGTGTGTTGGCAGGCAGGTGTTGTAGGTAGGTTGGTTTAATTGAGACATGGGTTTCTGTTGTTTCCATCATTGAGAAGTGAATTGAATCCAAGCGAAAGAAAAAGAAACCAAAACAAAACCAATACCATGGACAGTAAGTCCTTCAGATATGATTACTCAAACTCGAATCGAAGCATTCGCCTAGTGTCACTTGCAAGTAACAAAACTTGTGTAGGCCAAATTTGGCCATGATTGAATCGAGCGGCATCTCACACACGCACACTCGGACACACACATAGACGACTTATAGACGATTATTCATTGGTGCTCCAGATCCACCTATGTACACATGTACATACATATCTGTGTGAAGATCTATGGAATTATTTATGATTCCGAATTAAACTGGTAATGGCCATGCGTATTATGTGTTGGTGTTGCGTAGTGTTTTTCTAAGATATCATCAGCAAACAAAAGGAAAAAGTGAAATTTTACCAAAAGTGAGCAGCAAGTTTTTGCACTCTGGAAAACTCGTATTAGTTGTAGTTGTTGTTGTAGTCGAAGTTGTGTTATGTCAAACAAGGCAAATGCCAGCCAAATAATCTAATGCTTGATTGGAGATTCGAGATTGTCTAATGACTTTAATATTCTGCCACCATCGAATAGTATAAAATTGGGTAGTCTGCCCCAAAGCAAATGAAATTTTTGAAAATTCATCGGCCATGCAACAGCAGAAGGGGCCTAATTGACAATGCTTTCGTTTACCATAACGACAAAAATTCACTTTCATAAAAGCGAACACACACACAAGACAGTTCAACTTTCATTCAATCAAAATCACAAGCATACATCGATAATGTCACAAAAAATGTTTCTTTTAAACCGAAAATACCGACGTTAATTATGACTGAATCACCAGTGCCCCTCTTATTCCCCCTCCCCACATCTCAACTGATCACCGAGCACACTGAATGTCGGAAAAAGTCAAGGAGCCAGCTTGATCGCAGTGGGCTGCCTGTCAATCAAATATTAAAGAAATTTATTCAAACCGAGAAATTGACACTCACAATCCAAGAGATGAGAGAATGGGGTAGGGCATCACTAGAGAGAGGTTTCTTCATAAATTAGGGTACTTTAAGCACCACACACAAAACAGAAAAACAATTTGAAACAAATATTTTTAATATTTCTGTTACTTTCAGGAAAGGTTTCCAATTGCTTATATTGGAACTTATGGACGTGGAAAAGTCCTTCAAAGAGGTTGAGAATAGTTCAAAAAAATAGTTAAAAGGGGCAATTTTTTTCTATAAATTACGATATTCTCTGTTTTCTCTTTAATAAAAATACTTAAAAATATATAATTTGCAAATTATGGCTAGTTCAGAATTCAGAATATCAAACGAAAGTGCAATTTACCACAATTTCCATTTCTCTCTACGTGTTTATCTATCCGCGTGTGTGTGCATTCAATTGTTTTGCACTTATTACTCTAGATTTGCTCACAATTGCTGCAATCTGAGAGTAAAAACCAAAATGCAATTGCGGTTAACCGGCAGAGTAAGAGCCATGGCCATTTAACCGACAACCCGTTTCATGGTGTTTACTCGCCATGGACAACTTTCATTCCGATTGTCAAAACGAATTGCAAATTATCAAACTTTCTTAGGTTCTAATGTGGCGCATCCACAGCAGCAGAAGACCAAAAGAAAAAAGTGTTATGCAAATCTCGTCGCATTCCTTCTCGATCCATCAGTCAGACCAACCCATCAGAAGCAAACTATAACAAGCAGGAAGGGAAGCTGATGAAGTAGAAAAGTCTAACTGGGTAATTGGGTCACAATTTAGGAAACTTGTTTGCTTTTTCCATAATTTAATGTCGATGTGAATGTGGTTGTTGATCTTGATGCTGACGACACGTTCGCTTTTTATCAGTATGCTAATAAAAAGAAAAAGAACAACGGGGCAAATGTGCGAGCGGAGGGAAATAGAAGCCATCATCCTGTTTGTATAACCCAAGTCAGCACAAGCCAAACACACACCGAGACACACAGACACACACACATACATCTATATAAACCTGTCGCAAAACTCGCACGCGCTTGCCACTTGATGTGCGTACGAATCGAAAGACTTAAGCGACAAACTTGTCTTTGAATATTTGTAGTACATGATTTTTGAGTGCACATTTGTGCCATTCTCTACAGTATGCGATGCATTTGATTGAAGAAGTGTGTTGTTTTTATTGGGCTTGGTTTATTTTTGTACATAATTTACGTATTTGGGTTAATATGCTAATTGCTCGTAATTATTATTCAATATGAATATGAGTTCGATGAGAAGTTGTCAGTTGTAAGTAGAAAGTGCTAATTCAATCCACAGAAAGACAGAGAGAGCAAAAAGGGGGAATGAACTCATTCGGCCCCAATTTCATTTTGGCTGGAGTAGAACTAATTGAATTATTTTCATCCGATTGGTAGGTAATTATTTACTTTCTACATTGCACAACAGATTAACTCATTAACTCATTTATCCAACTTCAAAACAAAGTGCATAAACATCAGCTTATTATTACTTTGGTCACCCAAAAGTCTCACGTTTATTACAATCTACTGCAATTAGACATAATGTTATAACAATGAAAAGCGTGGTAAATATAATTACTACGGCAACAAATTCGAAACAAGTAGTAATAACAAATGACAAAAAACAACGGCAACAAAATCATCCGGTGCGTTGAAGCGCACTGCCCAGACGACCAGGTCCAAACGTTGACAAAGTCATTAAGCCCAAGCTAGACTTGGCTTAAAACTGAGCTGATTTATCGGCCTCTGGTTAGTTAGTTAGCCAAGGCCCGAGCTACCGCTTTCATACATTTCTTTCAATGGCCTCGCCAGTGCGCGGAGCCAAAGCCAAAGCCAATGCCAGCTGCAACTTTCACTTTTGGCAGCCAAAAATTTCTCGCTTCTCAGCTTCTGACGAGAAGCCAGTTCACAAGAGAGAGAGAATTATTTATGGCTTAACAAACTTATCGTATCATGTCTCAACATTAACCACGAGTAATACAATCAAGTCAAGTAACTCGATGCAATGGCCAAAGGCCTCACACAGAGAGTCCGAATTGGCCGAATTTGAATCTGAGTCAAAGTAGCCAAACCAGAACGGTAGGACGCAAAAAAATGAAAAATAATTAAAATCAGTGAAATTTTGTTTTCATACTCGGACAACAGCTGAGCCCGGGCAGCTCGGACAGCCCGGCAACCCAGGTCTGTCCATTCAGAGTTACCTGTAGTTGCAGCTGCTCTTGGCTGTGTCGAAGAGTCACGTTTGGGTTTTCGTTGCTGCCGTTGTTTGCCGTTGAATTGCTTTTAAAACATACTCACCACAGACCAAACCCCAGTTGACCCCGTTAACGATCATTGGGCAAACACAGTCAATGGCAGCAACAACGACAACAACGATGGCGAGTGCGCTAGCTCGGATCGTCTGGAATGTGGCTTCAACTTGCGCTCCCCTAGGTCTATAGTCTAGCTCATACTCAAAAATTGAAGTTGAATGCCAAAGCGTTTTCCTTCCTTCCAGCCGGTTTCCATTTTGACGGCCAAAAGTATTTATTTTTCCACAAAAATTGAAATCAACAAAATCTACATAATCTTAGTCATTCAAATTAATTTGCATTTGCATATCTTTCTGGCAAAAAAAAAAAAACCGAAAGAAGAAAAAATCAAAAACAAACAATTAAAAGAAACGAAACCGGAGAAAAAAAGCGAAACAAAATAACAGGCAGAAACAGAAATTTCACTTTTTAAGGTGCGTAATCGGTCTTGACCACTCAAAAGCTGATCTCTTCGGCGTGTTGCCGTTGTGGCAAACACCTTTGGGATCTGTGAATCATTCGAGTGTTGCAATCGCAATGAAATTTCAACCGAATTCCCCCGCAACAACTGGGCAAGGCTTTAGGAAATCCGCAATGACCAATCGGATTTCCGCTCTGACTGCAGTGAAAAATATCAGACACACCGAAATGTCCATAGATGGAAATGAAAGAAAGAAAGTAACACCTACATGCCAAATATTTCGATGAAATTTGCATATAGAAATGTATAACCCCATTAACTAAATCGGGCACGGACAAATGTTCCTCTCCAAAAACAAAAAAACAAACCTATGACTATATATACTTATTTGAAATATAGTATTAAAATATTTTAGAAATGGTAATGAAAGTAATGGCTACGTGTTTGAAATCATAATTATAATGCCAACTATTTAACGGCTGTCGTCGCGTAGGAAGGAGAGGAGGAGAAGAAGGAGAAGGAGAACGAGAGAAATTGTGAAATTTCAGTTTTTAGCAAAGTGTGAAGTTCAAGTCTTTTTTTTTTTTACTTGCCACACACACTCAGACACACACACACACAGTGGGTCAAACTTGAATTTTTTATTAGTTTTAATGAAGTTGATATAAACAATACAATTTTAAAACACTTTATGGAACAAAGCGGGAAAATTATACATTACACAAACGACAACAGACTGACTCCACGTTGAGTGGAAACTGCTGAAAGAAAAGTCGGAATGACTGACAGTCAATGGCAAGGTAAGCATAAACATCGGAAACAACAACTAAACTAACAACTGGCGGCACCACCATTACCACCACAACAACCACAACCACCACAACCACCACAACTAGCAACAACAACATCAACAAAAACAAGACAACGAGACACGAGCTACGGTTCAAATAAAAATGAAAGTGTTGAACACAAAACGGCGAATATGTTAAAAAAGAAAGATTCATTCCATTCATTTGTCAGGCAAAATATTCATGACCTTTAGAAAAGATTTTATTTAATTGAATCCGTTCAAATATATTACTGACTTTTTTTCATCTACCAAAGTATATTCTCTATGATGGTGAGAAATATCCTACGAATTGGCGAATTAAAAATCTGTGGAATCTAGAAGTAAGGAGAAAAGTAGAGTAATTATAAATTGGAAAGTGTTTAAAAATAAGTAAACTAAGTCAAATATTCCAGAAATGACTGAGAGGCTTAGGAGTTGCTATTCAATGAGCTGGAAATTAAGCGACCCCATAAATCTTGCTGCCAATTTAACTTTTCGGTTTGAAGAATTTCAAAGAGACTTTTATGTTTTATGTTCACTTGGCTAAAAACGATAGAACCCATATATGGGTCTGGAAAATTTGGTTGGCGTTGGCCTTGTTGTTGAGCTCGTTTATGGTCACTTGGCTTTTTGGCGCAACGGCAGTTGCCATTTCCATTGCATTGCCATGGCCACGGCCATCGAGCGCGTGCCAATAGAATAAATGGGTTGGCTGGCTCCAAGTTCTGCTTGAAATCGCGTTTGCGATTGAATTCACTTGGGCCGAACAATTGCCAATTGAGGTTGACCTCTTTCTGTGAAAGTAATAGATTTCATTTCTTAGTTTACTTAACGGTTAGTTAATGATTAATCTTGCTATTGAATAATAATCCAAATGCATAACATCGGTCCAGCCAGTGAGAGCAAGAGAGTAACATACGGAGGATCCACGCAAGCAATCGAGGCACATGCAAAGTATGAATTAAATAGCTGAATGCCTTTAATGGTCATCGAACCTGGTCAAATGAATGTTCAGCCAATTAACATGTTACATACCTACATACATGCGAGAGTATGTATATTTGGGTCAATCGAATTTCATGGGAGAGATGAGGTGAGTAATTTTCAGATTTGCCAGATCTGGGCTACAACACGCACGCACTTATAGGTAATTATGCTCACTATAACAACAACAAAAAAGACAACAAAAACAGGAAAAAAAACAACAATGCGCAATGTCAAGTCAAAGAAAACGAACGACTTAAGGCACAAACTTGGCCAAGACCTTTAAGTGCAGTCAGTTGGACTAGTGGCCCTGATTTTGTCAGTTGACCATCATCCAACATAAAAGACAGTTTTTTTTCTTTATTTTATTTTTATTTTTTGCTAATTAGTCACAACTGTAAGTGCCGTGTATGCCAGACAATGTATTGGCCGCTTCTTACCCGCTTCTGTGCACGTAGGACCTGATGATATCCTTTTAATTGACCGATCGTTCGACCGCTTGCCGAATACTTTAGATAATTCACACACCTCAAGAACTTTGGCTCGCACAACAACCAACACTTACGACAAATTTACCGTTTTGTGATTTCCGTTCAATTGAATTTTCTTCACACGTCTTTACACTTTTCTTTTTCTCTCTCGCTCTCTGTTTCTTCTATTGTATCATTCGAAAATATTGTGTATTGCAGCTTTTTTGTTGTTCTTGCACTCACATTTCACTCACGACGCGTCCGCCGCTGTCGACCGTCTCGCACTGAATGAACTTACGAGCCACGACAAAAGAAATTTTTATTAAAAAGAAAGCACCAGCCGCGGCTCCAACAGCAGATAACAGAGAAAGACAGACCCAAAACGGTTAACATGCTTGTGATCCACTGTTAAAGCCATCATCATCGTCATCACCATGATCTTTTAAGATCCACTGCATTGGAACATTTTAATTTGAATTTAAATTGTTTCCATATGTAATCCGTTTGAAATGTGCAAGTGATAAGGCTATTTACGATCTGTTTGTAGATAAATGCGTTTATTAGTGGGTGTTAAGGGCCATTAAGATTTAGGCTTTAGCTTTTTACAATGCCTAAATAGAAGAAAAATAAAAACCTATGCCAAATGCCATTTAATCAAGTTATATAAAATTGAAAATGTGCAACATAAAAAGGGAATAAACACAGGTATGTATGTAGCTAATTACCTTCAGCTTATATTATACGTACTTAAATTTTCTGATGTTACGTACATTTGTTATGGCTGTCTTTCTGTTTGTTCATAATAAAAAATCAAAACGCTACTGGACTCCCAAGTAGTAAGCAGTGAAAGCGGAAGCACTTATTATTCTCTATTTTGCACGACAGAAAAAACCTACATAATGATCAAAAATTTGAACAACAGAGCAATCAAGTAGGTATGCACATACATATGTACATATAAAACGTAAATATATGTATACACCAAAATATAATTACTTCACCAACCATAGAAAACTCCAAAACTAAACGCAACCGGAACTGAAGGAGAGTGACAGAAATGCACGGTAGCTGAATCAAAATTGTCAATTTGATAAACAAAGTGCGAGTGGTACCTAACGATCATTTTAAATGCATTTCAATCGCATGAGTTCATAACTTACTCATTTGATAAGGACTTTTTTCACATTTCTGTAATTATCCCAGTCAACTTTATTCTTAGATTATTAGATGGGATATCATATCTTGCTTATATCGAATTTAATTTAATAAATTACAATTTATTTTACTGTTCCAAACTAAATTCTTTGATATACTCGACTTCTGATTCCTCTTTCTTTCCGGTCAGCTGCTTTGCGGCTGAACAGTCACTAGAATCGCACACACTCGCCTAAATTGGGAAAATGGGAGAAGCGTCGCAGCCACTTAACGGCCCTGGTTGAAAGGGTTTTCCGGTGATTTGTTCCATTCCTTCATTAGTAGCTGTTTCCACTGTGACATTCGAAGCGAAGGATTCTCGGCTTTTATACGGGGCAGATTATTGGCTTCAAATGTTTTGTAGGCGGCACGCATTCTTTTCTCTGGATGCTTATCTTCATCGGCGTCATTGACACTGCAAGAACAGGTGATAAGCAATATTTCCATGATGAATGAGACATTTCAAACTTACCTCAGAACATTTAGGGCCTGGTCAATGTTGGTCGCGACCTCAGTGTCAGCCAAAGACCGATTTAGGTTCTCCTCAATTGTTTGCGGCTGCACTATAACTTTTGGAGCGGACGGTTTGTTTGCCTCATTAATGGCATCAATGACTCGTTGTTTCTTTTCAACCTCTTCGAGAATTTGCTGACGATGGATTTTAGCAAGAGGCTGCTTTTTGTGGGTGGTAATAGCGTTCATCTCCTGGTCCAAAAGCGCCTTTGACTCAGCTTTGCGGCGTTGTGCCTCAGCCTTTCTCTTTTCCTCTTCATCACGGCGCTGCTGTTTCTTGGCCAAACTCTTATCATTGTCTTGCCACAAACGATCTTCCGCATCCTTGGCCTTTTTTTCTTGTGTAGCTTTCTTTTCCTTTTCCTTACGCTCTCGCGCCTCTACGGCCTTCGAGTTGATACCCATCTTCTTTGGCATTTTTGCGTTCGCAGGTATAAAGTTCGTCAACAAATCTCTGGTTAATATTATTATTTTCTTTTGTTTATTTCCCGACTAACCAGGGCCGCAAAGTCGTATTGTTATCGACGTGTTATCGGAGCAAAATGTTGATTTGTTATCGCTTATCTGAGCAAAATATCGATTTGTCATTGGTGCAAATGTCGATTGGTTATCGACTAGTTATCGATGTAATCGAGCAAACGCTCAGCTGTTAAAGTACAGAAAAAAATAACAAACCAACAAAATATTTAAATTGTGTAGTAATGGACATTCTTAAGGCCGAAATTGCACGCAAAAGAAAACTACTTGAGCAGAAGCACCTGGTGGACGACAACAGAAAGTTTTTTAAGCGAGGAGATCTTAATGCCAAAGATACAGAAGAAATTTTGCAAAAGGTGGGCTACAAAAAACAGGAGTCGGTGGAAGCGCAGGGCCAGACCACCGAAGGAGCGTATAGCTTTGTGGCCGATGGTCAAAACATACTGCCCCGCAATGAAGTTATACGTCGGCTGCGAGAACGTGGCGAGCCTATATTAATATTCGGCGAAAGCGAACCCGATGCCTTTGAAAGATTGCGCCAATGTGAAATATCCCAACCAGAAGCCAATCGTGGCTTCCGCAATGACTTCCAAGAGGCCATGGAGCAAGTGGATGCAGCATACCTACAAGAGATGTTTGCCAACGCGCCTACTTCAAAAGAGGACAAAAAATCCGATTTGGCTGAACTGGACGAATCCATCTCTTGGGAGAGCATTGAGATAATGGCACAGAAAATGGGTCGAAACAAGGACTACGACATGGATGTCATCATAACTCTGCTAATGTTTCTTCTAAAGCTCTGGAACGATCAAATTGCCAACTACAGCAAGCACGAGAAGATGTCGACGAAGGTAAAAATGACACGAGTAATTTACACCCAGACGAAGGAGTATGTTAAACCATTGTTTCGCAAGCTCAAACATCACACCTTACCTGAGGACATTCTGGACAGTCTGCGCGACATTTGCAAGCACTTATTGAATCGAAATTATATATCAGCGAGCGATGCGTACCTGGAGATGGCAATAGGCAATGCCCCATGGCCTATTGGTGTGACAATGGTAGGCATTCATGCCCGAACGGGTCGCGAGAAGATCTTCTCTAAGAATGTGGCGCATGTTATGAACGATGAGACACAGCGCAAATATATACAGGGCCTCAAACGGTTAATGACCAAATGCCAGGAGTACTTTCCCACAGACCCCTCTAAATGTGTGGAATATGTTAGCAAAAAAGATCGTGAATAAATTGCCTCACATCAAAAACGATTTTCATTCTTCAACCACTTCTCTTCTCAATAGTTTAACTAACAATAAGATCTTTTGTATATGGATATAGTATTTAATAACATAATATCAGTTTAATGCTCAAGTTTATAACTTTAATGGAACAGAATATATATAGTTAAGTAGAGAGCTTTTTTGGGTAAACCAGGTCATCCGTCATTCTATTTCTTTCCCAGCTCTGCTGAACGTTGCGACGACTTTTCCACAGCATTTATAAGGGTGGCCCTGAGATTCCCTTTTTCCAGTTCGTGCACACCAACTATAGTGGCTCCTCCCGGCGAGCACACCTCATCGCGCAAAACAGCCGGATGCTTGCCGGTTAGCAGCACTGTCTTGGCTGCTCCCAGCATTGTTTGGGCGGCGAATTGCAGAGCCATCTGCCTGGGCACACCCTGCTTGACTCCACCGTCTGCCATGGCCTCGATCATAGTGTACACAAATGCTGGGCCACAACCAGCCACACCAGTGACCGCGTCGATCATGGACTCTGGCACCTGCTGAGCCAAGCCCAGGGCATTAAGCATTAAGTGCACCTTTTCAAGATCCTGATGGGTGACACGCGAGTTGCCCGTGTACACTGTACAGCCCTCGCCCACTTGCATGGATGTATTGGGCATAGTTCGAATCACCTTTAATCCTGAGCTTTCTATAAAATCGAATTTCTCTTCGAGCGTTTGTAGACTTGTGCCCGCCAGCACAGAAACAATCAGCTTGCTAGCATCTTTTGCAGAGGGGACATGCTTGTACTTTAGTTGAGCAGCGCACGGAGCAAGCATGTGGGGCTTGACACAGATAAACACTATGTCCGTGTGTTCTAGGACTTCGTAGTTCTCATCTGTGGTAACGGCGCCTAGTTCACGCCAGCGAGCCAAGTTCTCAATATGAGGACCAGACACTAGAACTTGGCTGGGTTTCACGATTCCCCCACGAATAAGACCGGATCCAATAGCAAAAGCCATATTTCCGCCACCAATGAAACCAATTCGTTCATCCAGTTTGGCCATTTGGTGTGCGTGAGTATACAAAGGGAAAACTGGGATTCGAGACGAGAGGAAGTCAAAAGACACTCCAGATTACAATTCAATAACTCGTTGGCGTTATCTAACTTTTATGATGTTTGCGTGGAATCTCCCACACCGCCGGCAATCCAAGTGTAAATACAATAACAACTAGATTTTCGCTGAATTCTAATCAATAACAGCTGCCGATTGACAGGGGCGTCGTCAAAAAAAAAGTAACTTAACATTGGGGTATTCCGCAACAATTGAGTCGCCTGATTTTACCTTTTATTATAATAGATAAACCAAATCTGAACATACAAATATCTTGTATTGTGCTCAGGCTTTCTAACTGTGGCATGACAATTTAACGATAGATGGTAACTTAAATACAAAATTGAATTTAAACAATTTGCCCGTTATAGAAAATGTTTAAAAACTTTACTAACCCAAATACTTTAGTAATTGAAATCTGCTATAGCAAATATAAAAATTTTTTAGCAAGGTCTAACATTGTTGTGTAACCCTTTGATCATTTCCCCCTACGTCCTTGTTTGGCAGAGTGACCAGAGAGTGGTATTAAATTCATTGCGCGAATATGTAGATTGTTATCTACGTCGAATATTTCCCTCTCTTCTTTTAAGATATTGTAAAATTGTGTTTTAAATAAAGTTGTTTATGTTGTAGGCCGTCGGAATAAAACTATGCGGCGCCACCTTCATTTGGGCATTAAACAGGTGCACGCCAGCTACTTGGATGGACGGTTATCCCCTCATCTGGTGGCAGAACAGGCTCTCAAAGATGCAGACAAGTTGAGGACCTTAAATGCGTTTATAAGGCTGACACCTGAGCAGGCTCTACAACAGGCCAAGGAATCGGAGCAGCGGTACCAGGAAAAGCAGCCGAAGAGCGAACTGGATGGCATTCCCATAGCAGTAAAGGACAACTTCTGCACGGCCAATGTACCCACGACATGTGCTTCGAGGTGCGTTGATGTGTTTCCAAAAGTAAAAAATAAAATTAAATCATTTTCACTTTTGTGTTTTAGAATGCTGCAGGATTTTGTTCCGCCTTATGATGCAACAGTCGTTTCTCGCCTTCGACAAGCTGGAACTGTTCTGTTGGGCAAGACCAATTTGGATCAGTTTGCCATGGGTGCCGGGACCTTAGACTCCATTTATGGACCCACTAAAAACATTTGGAGTGAGGACTTGAGCGAAGACAAATGGAGGATAGCCGGCGGTAGCTCCGGAGGCTCGGCATCTGCTGTGGCAGCTGGCCTTTGCTATGCGTAAGTAGAGACTCGTTTTTGTTTACATTTTGCAGCACTCGCCATAACCTCGAAAGAAGTTTCGTCTGTTCTGTTGGGGTTTCGACCTTAAATCGGAAATAAGATTTTAAAGTCAATCTACAATTCACATTGAAATATGCAATTTTATTAGGCAGAACGCCAGCTAACTCGTTCGCAGTGGGCCCATAGCTCGCAGCTCTCAATTACATAACAAACTAAACTAAAATTGTTTAAATGATAATTTCCGTATTGCCGAGATCCTCATCAGAGGGAAGCACAATGCTGGATGGGTCCACATAATTGGGACTAACTAGATCCACTCCCGCCTGCTCACGTCGACGCAGCTCCAGAAAACCTTCGCGCTGAGCCCAATTGCGGATTTGCGTGTCGGGCAAATATGCCCAATAGAAGGTGCCCCATACTAGACACAGTGTGACAGCGAAAAAGAATGTGGATTTGGTGGCCTTGCGATCGTCGGACTCTGTCTTGTAGTCGAATCCATAGCTCACCCAGTTCTTGGGATTGGGATTAGCAAAATCCTCGGTCGTAACACTGGCTGGTGCTGCGATTGTCTCGTCCTTCTTTGGCGATGTTTTGATGGTGCGACAAGCGTGCAATGAGCTGGATGCTTGTTTAACGGCCAGGGAACGCTGGAGCGCTACGGCGCGGCTGGTGAGACGGAAAAGCGCAGACATGGCCACAAAAAAATGCACCAAATTGTTTGCAATTTACTTTGCCGTTCGCAAAGAGTTGTCGTACAATATTTGTAGCGCTGCCTGACTAAGTTAATTGAACGATCTGGCAGCACTGAATTGTGACACCAGTGATGACCAATTGAGCAAAAATTGTGGTCTTATTAATCGATACATTTTGGGTGCAGCGCGCCGAACTTTAAAATATATCTTTGGAATTAGTCATAAATATTTATTTTATTATTACAGCGCCATTGGCTCTGATACGGGTGGTTCTACACGTAATCCTGCCTCTTATTGCGGTGTCGTGGGACTGAAACCTACATATGGTCTGGTATCGCGGCACGGACTGATACCGTTGGTTAATTCAATGGATGTGCCCGGCATATTTGCTCGTTCTGTGAATGATTGTGCTAAGGTGCTTAATGTTATTGCTGGTCCTGATTCCAAAGATTCGACAACGATTAGGCAACCGTTTAAGAAACTGCAAATACCAGAAGTGGATCAAATCGATTTGCGGTCTGTACGTATTGGCATACCTAAGGAATACCATTGCTTGGGTCTGTCTCCTGAGGTGCTGGCAACTTGGACAAAAATCGCTGATATTTTGGAATGTGCAGGAGCTAAAGTTGAACAAGTATCCTTGCCCCACACGGCAGCTAGTATATTTGTTTACTCCATTCTCAATCAATGTGAGGTGGCCAGCAACATGGCCCGCTATGATGGCATTGAGTATGGACACAGAGCGTTGGACGAACGGAGCACCGAACAGTTGTATGCCACAACGCGGGCCGAGGGCTTCAATCAAGTGGTGAAAACACGAATACTTACTGGCAATTTCCTTCTCCTGCGTAAGAACTACCAAAAATATTTTGAGAAGGCGCTTCGCGTGCGTCGCTTAATAGCCGAGGACTTCTCCAAAGTGTTTGAGACGAACAATGAAGTGGTCGATATACTTCTCACACCCACCACCCTGACAGAGGCTCCGTTGTTTCGGGAATTTTCAGCACTGAGCAATCGTGATCAATGTGCTGTGCAGGACTTTTGCACGCAACCCGCCAACATGGCTGGTATTCCAGCTGTTTCGATTCCCGTGCGTCTGTCCGAGAGCGGACTTCCGCTCAGCTTGCAATTAATGAGCAATAGTCTCAATGAACAGTTGCTGCTTACCGTTGCTCGCTGGATCGAAGCCCAGGTGTCCTTCGAATGCCTGGAAATTGGGCATCTACAAGCGGTTGAACAATAACCTAGTCATTAGTTACTGTGCCCTGTTATACGTTGGATTGACTGGTATAACCGGGGAATCCCTATTCAAGTTAAAAGAGTAAGAGTTTGATAGATAAGATTTGTTTAATAAACTAATATCTTTAATATTTTTTTGATATTCAGTCCTTAGATAGTTTAGATTTGCGCTCCCTTTGGAAGCTTAAAAAGTTGGAATTTTCATCATTCCTGGGAGGAATTTATTTCATGAGTTCTCGATTGTCGGTCAGTTATGAATTTTTAGTGGCCTTCGAGAAAGAAGTGATCGAATCCATTTAGGTTGATGCCGACTATTCCGGATTATTTTTATCTTAGGGGAGAAACTTGGAGTCAAAACATGAAAATACCTCTTCGTGTAGTTACCAAACATTAACTGTCGTCTTCTTTGGTATTACTAATGTGTCATTTTTCAGTTCATACTGATCGATGATATAGTTAGTAATCCAATTTGTTCATATTGGTAACAGCAATATTGTTGGCATTTTTGTTGCAAGGGAGTTCCATGTCTTATATTTGACTCTTTGTTTTTAGATTTGATAATGATGGTCAAAAAAGCCTCTACTAGCTGGAGCTGGCTACTTCAGCAGCGAAGTTTAATCCAAATGAGACAAAGTCTCTTTCTGTGTGGCGTGCCTGAGGACTTGGCGGGCCAATCTTAACTTTGGGGTATCTGTAGCCATTGATCTAATAGAAAATTGTATATTGGTGCTGATCACGAATCCATATATTTTAGAAGAATATCTTTCAGCCTGTTACATTTTAGGGACTTTAATATATCATTTAACCTAAGGTGCAAGGTATAAAAAACACGAGTCTTATAGTTTGATTAGTATGTGTTTTAAAAATAGTCATCTGTTGGTAGACGTTTGAATGAGAAGCTAAGTGGATAAAGCCAGGTCTGTCTGTCGGTCTGTGCGGATCAACCTTATTAGAATTTGATTAGAATTATGCTTTTTATTGTCAAATAGAGATTAAGTCAGATTCAGTCACTATAACATTTAGCTTCCAAAGAAACCACCGATCTAATAGATTACTTGACTGAGAAATATTTCATAATGTAGAAAAATGCTATAAAAGTTTGCTTAGTATGAAATTTAGGACCTTGTTTTTTTTTTAAGCAATAAACGAAAAAATTTAGTAACATTTGCCTTAATAATTTTTTGAAAACTCAGTTAATGATCAAGCAGACATTTAAAAAACAATATTGCTAAAATAGGCATTTTCTGTTTTGTCTTTTATAATTGCAAAGTGAAAATTGAAATCTCATGTTACCATTTAAAGCCATACCCCCTTGACCTCTTCTCTCCTCTTTCTGACTACCAAAAATAGGTTCCATACAACAGGTTGCAATTAGAAATGTTGCTAGACAAAACAATAATTAGTTATTTTAAGAAATTTTTGGATTTGACTGTAAGCCTGTGTCCCACGTCACGACCACACCTACATACCTACATTTGATAACGTATATAATTTTTTAAATTCTACTTTCCAATGCTAACTACATAGGCCGTGGATTTTCGGCACTGCTTATTTTTATTGTGACTAGAGAAAAAGCTGTTCACTATAATGTTAAAAATGTAAATCCACTCGTTCATTCTTTATGAGGATTTGTATTCCAATTTCCACAGAAATTAGTTGGTCATTTTATTCAGGCAACTGTTGAGGGAAAAAGATCTGCATTTGGGTTGGAACTAAATTGGCGCGTAAAGTTAAATAAATTTAGCTGCTCGCACAAATCCATCGCTCGTTGCTATATACACTAGATTGTTTTTGCCACAGCAAACGCAGTTTACACAACTGCCCACATCCACTTCACCCAGGGCACGGGGTTGGGAAGAGGACAGATCGGACCAGCCTTTCACCTTTTTGTCATAGCCACCGGAGTAAAGGTAATTCTCATCTCCGCAAATGCTATTAACAATCATGTCATGGCATTGCTGAAATGTAGTTGAGTTGCAGTTCGCATTCAGGAGCAGGTAAGGATACTAGTGTGTACTTACTGGCAGGATCCAAATGTGGGCAAACTTTTCTTGCGGCAAATTGTTCACCAACTGGAGACCCATGCCTGTGCGATCAGCAGAGGCTAGATAGCTCCGCTTGCCATCAATCACCGGCCCCAAGAGTAGCAGAGGTGATTTACCCGGCAGCACCGCCTTGTTGGTATATTTTCCGGATTTCCCTTCCACCACCTGGGAGACCACCACGTCCAGATCCCGCACTGTGTAAATAAGCTTTTTCTCGCCAGCCAAAGACTTTACCTCCTCCACCAGATTGTACTTGAAAAGCATGCGATCATTTGTCCAAGTGGTTACTACGCCCTTGTCATCTCCTGTGTATAAGACAGAACCGTCACAATACATGGCCTGGATGGCATCGTCGCAGCGAAAGAGATCCTGCACCGAATTATCGTCATAGGGGGCCGTCATGAACTTGACCTGACCATCGCAACTGCTCGAATACAGCTTGCCCTGCTCATTCACGGCCATGCAATAGATATAGGAGCCATTGTGGGCATCCACCGTGCCCAGCAATTGCAGTGATTCCGACCAAATCTGTGGGTTATTCGGAGCGTGGGTAGGAGGTGCATATAGTGTAGATATAGAGTAGTATATGTACCTACTCTAATTTTGCCATCAGCTCCACCGGAGAACAAAAATTCGTTGTGATAGGCCAAACAAGTGGCATCTCCTTCATGAGCTTCCGACGATGTGTGCTCGATTTTGGGCATTTAGCGAGCGGGTCGATACTACTAGCCAAACTGAAACACTTCCTCCAACGTAACAAACGCACTCACCGATTTCTATATGTATCCATATGAGCATATTGCGGTTCTCACTCTCTTTGGTGCTATAAATAAACGCAGTATACCGTCTACCCAATAAGTATTTGAACACGTTCTTTTTAAAACACTTTAGTTGTTGTTCCATCAGCAAATACATAGAAATATACATAGTCACAGAGTATTTATTCTTATCATAAATAAAGTTAACTAAATTCAACTAGAAAGTACAATCAATATCCTTGACTATCACAAAAGTATCCCAAAGCTAGGATAATAACAAAAAACTCGAAAACATGGGAAACGATATTGGAACCTAAAAGAATTGAATATTCCGCTACAATTGCCAATTTTTTTTGCTTGTCTTGAACGCTATTTTTTTGTTTTCTTTTTTGGTTTTCAATAAGATTGTCGATACCAATATTCTGTTTTGAAATTTCTTGGCAATGCGCATAATCAATTTTTGTTTCACGTAATTATATTTATTCACTTCAATTTAATCGAATATTGTTTGTATGTTATTTTTTTTGCTTGATTCAATAGCGCATTTGTATATAGCACTAAATATCTTAAAATTAATGCAATTTGATATATGGTAGTGTAATTATAAAGAAGCTAATACTCTTCAACCAAGTTGGGCATTGAATTTGAAGCAACAGAAAAATAAAATCAACCAAACCAAAAGTATATCTATTTATCTTTGTTCAGAATGAAACGATGTAAATTTAAACTTCTATACCAGTTTAGCCTTTTCCTGTTTTTAAGTTTTGAAATTGAATTAACTTTAAAAATCAAACTTTTGGATCGATCCAAAATTTATACACTGGCAAAGATTGGGTCAGATGATGTGCATAGAAGGAAGCGTTTTCGGCCATATATGTGGCATAGATAGAGTACATATACATATTCTTGATCGTCCGACTGGACCAACGCAAACTGCTCCTAGACTTATGCATGTGGGTATAAATGAAGCTATTATATATCTCGGATTCAACCGGATCGGACCACCACATCCCATAACTCCCATATGTGATGACTATATCAAAAAATTATTTTGCTCAGAAAAACTTCTTATGCCTTTGTCAACAAACTATGTTCTTTTGAGGGAATTCGACTTGTTAGGTAGGAGAAGGAGTAACAGAACTTGTACTTACAGAGTTAGTACCTCATCCTGCTTATTATCGTTGCTTTATTCTAAATCGACAGATATCGGACATTTACTATTGGCTTTAAGGCTTCTTGGCAAGACTTTTAAATTTATTTTCCATTAAGCTGAACAATTTTAAGAGACGTTTTTTGAAATTGAAGAAACTATGAATCTAAGGATCCAAAAGGTACTACACAGTAGAAACTTAAGAATCAATTCAAATCAGGGGTTGGCTGAATTTCTTCGATATACCGAAGACATTTAATTATTAGGTCTAATACATGAAATGCTTTCTGAATCGTATGCCTAATGTATTTTCGGTTGATTCGTAAGTTGATTTTTACGTATATATTGTACATGTGTCTATGCACTTTTATAACCCATAGACAAACAACATTTATAAGTTAATAATTACTAGTTGGGCTTACGCACTCGCTTATTGTTAGTAGAGTAATTAGAATTTTAATATTTAAATTCCCTACACACGTATACATACATATAGCACGATAATTGCATTAACACACGCTGAAAATGAGTATTGCTTGGATTGGAAACATTTTAACTATCTAGATTCTAGATCTTAGCGGAAACATTCTGCATTTAGTAGCATCTCGTTATCTGTTTTCGTTTCATGTCGGTGTTACGAGTATTAAATATCACTTAAGGGGGGAATTTCATTCGGATTTAGACGTAGTAAGCATTATAGGGATTTCGCTTCTCCAGACACGGTAGCACGCACTCGAGTGTATTGCGAAAGGCCTCACGAAAATCGCGATTAAAGTAGGCATAGATAAGCGGATTCAGAGTCGAGTTGAAGTAGCCAATCCAGAAGAGAACCACCACCAGAACATCGGGGCAAGGGCAGGCAGACCCACAGAGCGAGGTGATGACGTACCTGCAAGCAATGAAAGAAAACCCAAAGAAGCCCCCCAAAAGTTGAACAAAAAAATCGGTGACCTAATCCAGACTAGATCCAACTTACCAAAGGAAAAAGGGCAACCAGCAGAGCAGAAAGACACCCATGATGATGCCCAGAGTCCGAGCTGCCTTATGCTCAGCCTTCCAACCCTTTGCCGGGCGCACAGATCCGCCTATATGTTCGGATAGATAAAAAAGTGGTTCAACGAGTTTTTCTTAAAGGATCAAAAGCGATTAGCTGATTAATTCTGATTTGTTCTAGTCAATTCCAATCTGGAGAAAGTTATCGTATATCCATTGCAATTTACAGTCCTTTCGTGAAGATGCAATAGTTTGTTTGCTTGCCGGTTGGTCAGTGGGTTGGTCCTTTTTTTGATGTGGATTGTTTGGTGCGTGTGTGAGAGACATGTTGTGTATACGCTACGTGTTACGGGTCATGTCTTGGCATGTTTAACTTTGACATTAATATGGCATTTGTTGTTGAATCGATGGCAAGTATTTCGCCCGATTCCCACACCTCCTTCCCGCTTACTTCCAGACCCTATTTGGGTCGCTTAACTACTTGTGTCACTCTGTGTCGGTGTCTGTGTGTGTCGGTGTCTGTGTGTGTCGGTGTGGGTGTGAGGGAGGGCTGGGCAAAATAATAAAAACGAAGCAAACAATTGAAAATATTTACACAGGACACTTGTTATCACAAAGACACACACACACACACACAAACACACTCACATAAACACACTCACAATCACAGGCCCTCGCCCCATCCCGCATACTTCGGAGTCCGGACAAAAACATAAACATCAGTGGGAAAGTGAAAGTACAGAAAAAACAAATCAGACAGACAACAAACAGTGAGCAACAGGAAGTGGCGAACAAGTTTGTCCTGGGGAGTAAGAGATTCCCTTTGGCAGGAGCGCTGCCACAACCTGAGTAAGAAATCATAATGCAAAAGGGCGCAAAGAAAGCAAAGCAAAGCAAAGAAAAAAGGCACAAAACAAGAAAACAAACGCACGTGCAAAACGGAAGCAATTATGTACAGCATGACAGAGCAAAGGAGAAGCGAAAGCGATGGCAAAAGCGAAAGCGAAACCGAAAGTAGGCGCAAGGTAGACCAAATTGAGAAGAGTTTTTTAGCCCTCTCCCTGGACGTTGTGTTGAAAACTGTTTGGCAATCAAGGCGGTTCGGGTAAGGTCAAGTTTTTAAAATTTATTTGCTAAAGGATTTGGATTAATATTATCCTAATAATAACATTGGTTAAAGTGATGCCCGTTTGCAGTGTGAGAAATATTTAAAGGGCTGAGAAAATGTCATACGAGATTTAGAGAAAGTCAGATTGCCACAGATCGGACAACTAAGTAATTATTGCTTGTAATTTTACTGCACTCGACTTATTTAGCGTGATTTAACCAATGTCATTATGCATTTGATGTATCGAGGATCGATTTGTATATACAATGCGAATTTATGTGTGCTTTGATTGATTACATTGATGCAAAATGTGCTTTTTAATGTGAAATACGATAAGGGGTTGAGTCGATGCGTGAAATGAGATTAGAAGATGTTAAAGAACTGACTAAATGCGGGCGATAGAGGATAAGAGACGACAAAGAGAGCGACAGAGAGAGCGAGAGAAAGAGAGAACTGGAGAAGGAGTGTGAGGGAGAAAGTACTTCCAGTTGGTAGGTGGTAGGTGGGGATGGAGGTATGGAGGTGTTGGTGGAGACAACAAAACTCACCGGTTGCGCCACACTGACTACATCCGGTTTTGAAGCGCTGCCTTCGTTTCTTGCTCTGCTGCCAACAAGCTGTGACCGCTGCCGTACGTTTGTGCCAGAAGCATGTGAGCCCCTGGGCATGGGCGTTGGCGTTGGCGTTGCCGTGGGCGTGGGCGTGACTACTACGTTTACTACTTGCATTGGCTGTGGTGGCTGTGGCGGTGTCAGTGCTGGTCGTGTTGGTGTCATTGGAGGTGGTGATGTCGGCGCCGCAGAGCGGACATTTGGGCAGCGGGCTGTTGGGCATGGCCACCGGGGCAAAGCTGATGCCCCGCGGCTTCTGCTCAATGATCTCGGCCTCATCTTCATCCACAAATATGCAGATGCCACCGCGTCGGATTAGCGAGGATTTATTGGAAAATTCGTGCTCTGCTTGGATATTTCGATTTGTTTTTTTTTTTTTTTTTGTATTGTTTTCGGTTTGATTGGAGTAAGAAGTATTTGGTTTTGGTTGGACATAATTTGATGATTTGATTAACATTTACACACGCACAGACAAGGATAGATAATTGAAAAGAGATATACAGATAAAGATTAGAGAGGGATAGAGAAAGAAAGAGACACAGATAAGTAGTAGACTCGTAGACATAACACGTTGCATTTAAAAAGGGGAAGGGATCTTGTGATTAGGACAAAATCACATGCGGATCATGCATTTGACACTGGACAAGACAGGAAGTATTTAAAGGGAGCTTTGTGGAAATAAAATCGGTAGAGATTAATCAAAGTTTTGGCATACTGCAATCGCTTTGTCCTATATATTTAATATGTGTAGTAGTTTTTCTAGTTAGTTACGGTTCTAAATCTGCTGGTGCATTTAACATAAAGATAAAGCATTTTCGGCATTTTGGGTAATCGCCGCACTAACACAAACATATTTATTTTGGCTAAGGTCTAGGCGAAATATTGCTGCAGGAACTGAAAAGCATTTTGGGTACTTTGAATTTTTTTTATGCACTTCCATACACTTACTGATTCAAAATCAGTGAGGCTAAACTAATGTAGTATCACAAATTTTGAATCTTGAAGATTATTCAAAAGGTTTTGGTCCTTAAGAGTCAGGGACAGGACTATCATTATCATTAATTGATCATCATTTAATCCTATAACTGCTATAAGAAACTTTTAAAATATTTCGATCCCACTTTATTTGTTGTTGTTTGGATCAAGCCATATTTAAAGTCAGAGTATTGTATCTTAGCCGATATCTAACCGTTTTCAAAATGTTATATCTGAATAAAATTTCATCGGACTCTTGGACATTTAAAAAAGTTGATTAAGTGCGACCCCATTTTGAGAAAAAATTGAGTTTTTGAGATTTTAATGCAGGTTGAATTTGTAACTGGATAACTAAAGACTGAGTTTTTCAAATCCTCCACGAATAAAAGTCATAAACTAAGGCCTATTGGAATATTTTGCCCTTCATTGGCTTGAGAATGTTGTTAAAAAGCAAACGCAAACTAAAAGTAAGTTTTAGGGGATTTTTCCGAATATTTTCAATTAAAATTTTTTTGTTGTCAATTTAGCTATTTTACTTAGACAGTATTTTGTTAATTGAATGTATAATGAATCAACTTTTCAGTGATTAAAAATCCTCGCAATAAAAGAGCGGGATGCAAAGTTTTTGTTAATCCTGTTTTATGTCTAATCTAATCTAGAACTACTAATTAACGGACTCGATAACTATCCTCGTGCTATTCTGTTTAACTTCATTTCAATCTGTGGCCATATTTCGCTTAGACATCACTCGCTACTCTACATATAAGATCTATAAAATTGGATTCAGTGAGGTTTCACTTACTTGCCGAGCTGGTGGAGACGCGACCCATCGGTATGTAGCTGCGGCTGTCGCTGTGCTCTTGCGAAAAATTGATGACATTTACGTCGTAGGTTACCACGGAGGCCTGTCGCTTGCGCACAGTTTGAATGCCATCGTAGCCGGCTAGGATGCTGCTGCGATGTCGGCCGCCGGAAACACTTACATCCGTGTCACCACAGCCGAGGGTGCTATCTTTGCGCTTGAATAGCGGTGATGTTATGTCCTTGTGCTCGCCTTCGACTGGCGACAGGGTGGAATCGAGAATGATTTCGGGCTTGGGTGATATGTTGGCTGTTGCAGGTGGCTGGGCCGTGGTCTGTGGCTGAGACTGCGGCACCGGCAATGTGGTGACCACGTCCAGAGATACTGTGGAGGTGTCGCTTGGTGAGTAGCCGGGACCAGCTGTGTGCGGTGGTGGCGACAGGAAGTACACGTTAATGGACGCCGACTGCGAAGAGGAGCCGCCTGCGACTGGCACAGTTTGCGTGGCAGCTGGTGTATTTGGTGGAGACATCAGATAGTTGGCACACACCTGATCACTGAGCGTGCTCATGCGTTGGGGGTCCGCCCGATGGCCCCTGGCCGAGTTGTCGCCCAGTGGAAAGCTGAGAGATCGAAAGATTTCCGCCAATTCGGAGCTACTAGCAATGAGCAGACTATTCTGTTCGGGTAGCTCGGGTGGCGATAGCGATGGAGGAGGAGTGGCGGGTTGCTTGGGAGACTCGCCAAAGCAGTCGGCCAGCTGGGCCAGATCGTCGGAGACTCTCTCGCCCACTTCGCTGGTGAAATCTATTAGCTGTACCCCATCACTGAATTGCTGGATGATATTAGTCCCGGTTTGCTCACTGAGCACGTTGATGTCCAGTAGAATGTCGGGCTTGTTGGGCGTGGAGTCCGTGTCGCTGTGCTGTCGGGTTCGCTTCTCGAGTTTGCGTTCCCTGCCACCAGCAGCGCTTCCATTGTAGCTGTGTGACAACTTACGGTTCCGGGCTCGTCGAAAGAAGCTCGACCCTTCGGAGTTGGCCTGCTGTCGTTTCCTTTCCAGAGCAAAGCCCTCTCCGCTTAGGCGTTTTGTTTTGGCGAGCAAAGTCCGAATATTGAAGCCCTTTTCCTTTCCGGGAAGTGGATCTGGTACTTTGGATTCACTGATTGTACGCAAGAACTCCGAGTCACTGGCGGCAAACGCCTTGCGGCCACTGACTGCTGCCCCAGCCTTAAGTCTGATGAAATCCGATTCGCTTAGGGCTGCATATTTGCTGCCACCTCCAATCCCCACTCCCACTCCCACTCCCACACCCACTTCACCGGCCGTTTGCTTCTTGAAATACAAGTAATTGTCATCGATGAGGCGCTTCAGCTCCTTGTTGTCCTCGGCCAGGGGCAAGTGAGTGTCATAATGGTCTGTGGTCTCGCTCTCGTCGCTATTGCGGCCGAAAACCCTGTAGCCAGTCGATTCTGGTTCCTGTTCGCTGGTCCCACTACCACTGGTTAGGCTCAGTTGCTGCTGATGTGGTCCCGCCTGTTGCTGATAGGGCTGTTCCCGTTGCTCATGCCGCTCCTGCTGTGGCTGCTGCTCCTGTGGTATCTTTGTTGTCGGCAGTGTTTCTGTCCATATCTGGGGGTTGAACACAGGGGCAGGAGGTTGCAGCTGGTTGTGCATATGTCCCGGTTGCTGCAGGGCCATCATGGAGGGCGCACTGTCTGTATGGGTCACCTTCTCGTATCGCTCCTGCTCCAAGTCACGCAGATCGATGCTGCTGCGGCTGAGGCGTCGAGGAGGCGGCGAAGGGACTCGCAGTTCATCGCACTCGTCCTTGTCATCGTCTTCATCGGTGGCCGGCTGTAGCATGTCCTGCCAAGTTGCAAGGAAAAACAACAGCCCAACAGGCATGTTCAAGTTTCAAAGTCAGTAAAGGAGCTTCCCTACCCTCAAGCATCATAACATATGCTTGTTTGATTACAACTCACCTCCAAGTTGCTCAGTGCACTGTGCGTCTCCTCGCGTGTGGAAGTGGCATTCAGATCGCAGTCACTCGGATGCAGATAGCTCAGACTTGTGGGCTGTTGCGTGTGACCCATGTGAACACTGTTTAGCAATATGTTGGAACTAGTGCGACTCAATGCCTTGCGCTGACGAACGGCCTCTCTGTCCACCAAAAGGAAGGATAAATGGAAAAGATTAAAAAATGTTCAATTCCCTTTTGCAATACTTAGCAGTCGATTTCACTGTGGTACTCACTTGAAGATGCGCCAGTACATCACCAACATTACGATGCCTGGAATCCAGAAGCTCACAGAACTGGATATGAGTGCGTAGGCCTTGTTCACTACGAATGAACATTGGTCGGGATGAAGCGATATTTCACGTAGATGTTCAGCCGTGGTATACCATCCCAGAAAAATGGGAGTAAACGAGATCAGGGCGGGCAAGATCCACACATTTGCTAGCATAAAACACACCGTTTTGTGTGTCATATTTAATGGATACTCCAGGGGACGTACAATAGCATAGTATCTAAGTGGCGAAGATATTCAAAACTAATATTAGGTAATAGCTACCAAAAACAGTTGTTGATAATTCGCAACTTGCTTAAGCCTAAAAAAAGACAATCCGCCCACCTATTACGCTGTGTGTGAGAATTTAGAGAATAGAGCATTAATTCTTCGTTTGTGGGATTGGTGGAATAGGAGAAAGGCGACGTAACTAGAGGAACATTTAGTTCCCTTCTTATGTTCCTATGTGTGAACCAAAAGAACTTTTGAGTCGCTATAAAACCATCCAAATGAATCATTTCATTGCAAACAAACATATTATAAAATGAATTTATCATGAATCCTTTCAATTCAAAAAATAGGTAGAAGAGAGGCATTTGAGAGGCGACTCATTAATTCTCTAATTTCCATTCAATTTTGTTGCTTATTTCCCTTCAGTATTTTCTCCTCATCGAAAGGTGAGCGAAATACAAATTAATTAAAACAGACAAAAGGCCCAGCTGTAGCGCCACCTCCATTCTCCACTGACCATTGTGTTTATGTATATTGTTGTGTAGGCATCGCAGCTGTTGGTGCTTCCGTCCAGGCATAGCATCAATTAACAGCCCCAAGCAGAAACAGAGGGGTGGTACATTCAGCTGCAAATCATTTGGGTCGCATTCATCATACCCAGAGCCATGCCCAGTGTATGGACCCATACCCACACCTATACCTTTACTTGGAGTCACCGGACGGCCTAATGTTTGCTTTTGATATAAACGCGCCTTTCACAGTAATTAATTGTTTCCCATTCGCTATGCGCACAAGGTTTTGTATTGAAAGTGATTTTGCCTAATCCAGCATCGCTGGGCAAGATTAATGGGCGTTTTATTTAAAGAGAAATTGCCACACCCGCCACTTCAATACACAGGCTAAGCAATTTGAGTGAAAATGTGCGAACACTGTTTGCGGCTTACTTACCTATCGACCGATATGCAGCACAAATGCAATATGCTGGCCGTCGAAAAATAAACATCCAGGCTGTTGTACACGTTGCACATGAACGGGCCAAACATCCACTTGCCTCCGGACAGCTCTACAGATGCGTTGAACGTCATGGCGCAGAGGGCGACCAACATGTCGGCCATTGCCAGAGAAACAACAAAGTAATTTGTTATTACACTGTGAATGAAACAACAACAAGAACAATAACAAATAGGGACTCATATTAGGTATATCCATGCATGTATGCTGGCTTGGCGGTGTGGCAACCGCCAAGCCGCCAAACCACCAACTGTCATCTAGCATACTCCAGTGTGTTAGAACTAAAAGCCATATCAAGCGAATGACACTGCATCTGTTTACCAAATGCATCAGCTTTCGTTTCGTTTCGTTCCCTGTTTGTTGTGTTGTGCTGTTCTAGTGCCAGGAGTGAGAGCTTAGCATTAGGTTCCATTTCCGCGCCTGGCACCAGGCACTGGGTAGCTCTTATACAGCAATTTCCTTGGTTGTCATAAGTCATTCGGCTCGCTAGGCACCTGCCATCAGAGGCTTTCGTTCTAGGTACAAAGCAACAACATTTCTTTCAATGCCCAACTTTTCATCATTTTCACTTTTACTCAATTTAAGCTGTCTTATTAAATTGAAACAATTTTGCCATGCGCTCAATTCATTTATGTATGTGGTAAACATAATAAAATAAAAAAATTTATCTGCATCTTTAACATCTTTATCTTTAAGGTTTAACTAGCTACTGTGGTGGTATATTTGATCTATGGCAAACATGTTTCAAAGTAAAATTTTAAAAATGTACATCCTGCTAGAATATTAAAGCATTTGTTTATCCTTGAAGACGGAATACAAGCTCGTCCCTTTGCTGCATTAACGCTGCGAATAAAAAATGCTAGCGCTGAATTGTATGCTACAGTTATTTGCACGGCACTCTGGGGTGTCCTATCAACTACATACACATATACATACACACACAACGTTGTTGTCATTGCTTGTGCAGCGCTAGTGTGTCACATTTAACTTTATATTGTGCTTTATTCCACTTGTCGCTCACGTTAATTAAATTTATAGCGATGCCAGCCTCCATCTCCATCTCGATCTCCAACTCCAACTCTATCTCTCAATCCCCACTCTGACATCCACCTCCTGCATCTGCTGGCCTGTTTGTGCTCTTGACTCGTAATTAAATACAAGTGCAAGTCAATGTGGACACTTACCGCAGTTTCCGATTGCGCTGTACAGAGATGATGACCAAAGCGTTGCCCAGAACAGCGGCCAAGATAATTGACGAAAAGATAAATCCCTTGAGTATCAGTAAAGACGTATCCAGCCAACTATCATCGGGGTCTGGCTCAATGAGCACGTTGGTGGTATTGGCATTCGGTGTTATGTTTGTGGCAACTGTTGAGAAAAGTTCATGTGCGTCTAAGGACGACTCGTAGGACTCAGAGGATGTTGATGTTATTGAAAGTGAGGCCAACGAGGCATCGTCAAACTGCAATGTTGTTGCTAAAGTCGATGCTCTTGTTGTTGATGATGTTACTGCTGCTGTTGACAGCAGTAGGCTGCTGCTGTTGCTGCTTCTGGCGGGGGGGCCTAGAACTGTCTTATTTGCGGCAAATGTTGGAATCGATTTGCTTTTGCTTAACGTGGTTGTTGCTGAGGCCGTTAAGGTTATGGCTAATGCCATTGTTGTGTGGCTTAACAAGTTTCCAGAATTCAGCAGTTCGGTCATTTTTACTCTTCAGCTTTGTAGCTTCATGTTCACTCACTTCAGCTGGGCTGGTAGTTTAAAAAGTCCATAATTGCAATTTGCAAGGTAAACTAGTTTCATCCCGTAGTAGCAACAGCATCCTGATCGACTCCTGCCGCACTGTTGGCACACCGACTTCATCAGCATTGACTTTGCGTGTTTGGCCAAAGCTCCATCTCTCGATGGCTGGACACCTTCACAGTTGCTGGGGGTCTTCCTCTTTTGCTGGGAGCTCTATCTTTCTCTTCCTGAAAAGTGTCCCCCGAGCGACGTTTCAATGCTCCGACACGGACAGCTGCAAATGAATAAGTGAATACTTTATGAAATAAACGAAATAAATACCAGGTTTTCCTATACAAGTTGTGCGAAATTTGTGATGATGTGAAAAAATTCTTCATGCCACGCAGCCCATAAATCGTTGCGTGTATTGATTGCTGTGCAGAATTCTTTCATCAAATGGAACAGTAAAATAACAGAACGAATAAAAAACAAACTGAAATAGCAGAGTTACAAGCTAAGTTGGCTTTATGTCGACGACTTTATACACTCACAGGAGTTCGACTTTCTAAAGAATCAAATTACAAAAACGGAAAAGAAAACTAAACAGTTTCTCTTTACCATGACCATTGTTTACTTGTGTATATATTTAATACCCTGACAGTGAGTAGTCCGTGTGCTATACATTATGTCATTAGTTAGGTCGACGCTTTATTCTAAATCGGAATGTTCATGCACATTGTATATCGAGACTTGAAAAACAATAAATCTTTTTTCTGCGGCCAATGCACTTTCGACCAAAGTCAATCTTCCTCTTGGCAGAGGGTATACATATATTACGTATACGCCATGCGAGCACTTGGCATGCATTTTATTTGAATGCAAAGCAACGTCGTATCCACATTTCTCCAGTGACAGGACAGCCGGACAGACAGACGCAGTGCTGTCAAGTGTTCACATATGTTAGTGGGTGATGGGAAAATCTACAATTTGTTTCTTTAAAAGTTCAGATTAAATATAAATAGAGCAAGCGGCATTTTATTCCGAAAGTATAACATTATGCATTGGCGTGAAATTGTCCTTGCCAGTAGGAAAAATTGTTCAGCTACAAGGTATCTTCATTTGTTTTCAGAGCAACAAAATAATCGATTGAGAGGTTTAGATATTTTAATACTCTTTGAAGGCCCTTCACTATTATTCATGTGGGCTAGTTCGTTCTTCGACTGCTGTCAGTTGGGTTGTTTGCTTGGTCCAGTCAAATGCTATCAGCTCTATGCCCTGTGCCTGGCAAATAACAGAGTCTGTATTAATGCTTTTGGGTTTAGTTAGGATAAAAGGCACATCCTTCTTTCTTTAAAATCAGCATTAATTTGGCAGAGACTTATAAATTTCAAGCGCTATTATTTATTGGTCGCTTGACTGGCTAAATCCTTCACTTCACTACGCTCCACTTCAATTCCTGCTTTGCGGCATAATTAATGTCTCCGAGCTGCTCGTTTGGTGAGCAACTTGCGAATGGGGCCCGTTGTCGGAAACTCAATAAAAGCCGTGGTCTTTCCGGCAGTCGAGTTTTGCCTGAGCGCAAACATCAAGTTGGCTGGCAGGCTGCTTCTTGGGTCAACACCAAGTGCTCTGGGGTTATTAGGAGCAGAACCGTCCCCATCTTCATCCATCCCCATCTTAATTCATATCGCTGAACCAACTGAGTGGTGGTCGGTACAGAATTGTGTAGTGCAAACATCAAAGCGACGCTGCGTACACGGACAGGACTAATTCAATTAAATCCTTTCGCTAGGTCATTGAGCCAGGCCCCTGGCCCATTGAGTGGGCGTTAAAGGGCATTAGCAGAACGTCACTTGGTCGCCTAGCATGGCCAGGATTAGCTAACTGATAAAGTGCACAAGAGCAAATAATTGAACAAATGTTAAATGTAAACATTGTTGGCTTTGGCTTAGTTGTTTGTCAGGTCAAAATGTTAGGAACCATCGGCCACGTCTTCAGCTTGCCTGCTGATAATTGAATATTGAAGATTATTGATTACAATAAAATCTTAAATGCTCAGTGTTATTTGTAAAAAGTAATATTATTCAGTGAACAATCTTTATGTTCACATAGGGAGGATGTCGGATTCATCTATATACATATGAATACAAGAATCCAGAGTACCGAGTTAACTTCGGACTTTTCTAAGTTTAAACAAGTTTTAACATTAATCTCCCCTTTAAATGCCAATATAAAAAACTTGAATCGGAATAAGGCGGCCCATATACGAGTTTCTTTAAATTTTATTATATATTTTATGCAATTATACGCAGATAGATAATATTTTTTCAAATTTAAAAGAACTTCAGGAAATTACACTTATCTATTTTCATATCGTATGCTTTTTTTTGCTCCAATCCTTTTTATGGGAGGTATCTCTGTTACCAATTACCAAGTCCCACACAAGGCAGGATTAATAATTTTTGTAGTTCATTTATTTGTACAGAGCCATTATACATAAATGAACTTCCGTTCAGCCGATGTTGGCTTCTTTTTATATGAGGACGATATGATTATTCTCATTTTGTGTGTCGTTCTTTCGCGAGAATTAGAATTAGGTTTGTGTGTAGGTCGTTAGAATCAAACCTATTGAATAGCAAAACCCTAATTGGGTTTTTAAAGTTAAAGGGGTTTTTATATCATACACCCATAGTTATGCATAGGGTGAAATGGTATATATAGTCGCCAAAATGTATGTAACAGGCAGAAGGAAGCTTTTCCGACCCCATAAAGTATATATATTCTTGATCAGCATCAACAGCCGAGACGATTTAGCCATGTCCGTCCGTCCGTCCATCCGTCTGTATGAACACCTAGATCTCGGAGACTATAAGAGACTAGAGCTACCAAATTTGTTGTGTAGACTCGTGTAGTATGTAGAGTGAACAAGTTTATTTCAAATTTCTGCCACGCCCCCTACCGCCCCCGCAAATTATATAAAACCGATTTTCTCAAACACTATAGCAACTAGAAACACAAAATTTGGTATGTATATTTGCTTAGTAAATGCGCACATTTCTTATGTGTAAAAATTTTGCCACGCCCCCTACCGCCCCCTCAAATTAAATAAAACCGATTTTCTCAAAAACTATTCTAGCTAAAGACACCATGGTTGGTATGTATATTTGCTTAGTAATTATGCATATTTTTGATGTGTAAAGATTTTGCCACGCCCCTTTCCGCCCCCGTAATTTGAAAAAACTCGATTATCTCCCGTAATTTTCTACCTTGTGCAATCAAATTTAGCACACTTAAATTTGATACTAATATCAAGCAAAATACCGAATTTTATCAAAATCGGAATAAAAATAGCCAAGTTATGCATATAAACGTTTTTCCATATGGCCGGAAGTGGCCGTTGGCTGGTGGGGGCGCTAGGGTGCTCGAATGCTTGAGTGAGTGAAATACTAAGATATGCTTGTAAAAAGCATGTGAACAGATTTTTTTAAAAATACGAAAATGCATTTGTTATTATAAATTTGAAATATTTGTTTTACTGGTGTATGGTATACCCAAGTCGGCGAGACGACTTACTTACTTCATTTTTTATAGCGTGTTTAAATTTTTCATTTTGAGGTTATTTTTCAGTTTGTCATATGAGCTAAATATGACTTATATATCGATTCCTTCTTCATGCATCCGATCTGAATTATCATTTATTGTATATATTGTTTTAAATAAAAATATCCATTTTCACTATTATTTAAAAAAAAGTTACATTATACTTTTTTTTAGAGCAGTTTTGGAAATATTTTTAGTTTACAACTATTTTTTGTAGGAAAAATAATACCACAAATAATTTACATTTTCTTAATACAATTGTAGTATCTAGAATTAATTTGTTTTTTTAATTTTTTACATTATTTAATATTTTATTTTTCAATGAGAAATTGTTATTTATAATTTTTTATTTTCTGACAAACTAAAAAATAACCTCACAATGAAAAATTTCAACACGCTAAAATAAGAAAAACGAGTTAACTTTAAAAGACCCAAAAGGAAAAATGGTCCGGGTATGATTTTTGGTGTTACCCTCTGGTTTATAGTTCCTTTGATTACAAAAAAAGGAGATTAATTGTCAGTTATGCTTGCCATTTCATTGCTGTTGAAAAGTGAGTAAAAAATTGAGATGGACAAAGACTTCGAATGACAATTGCAAATGACATACCATAATGAATATACCCCAAGTGTAAAAGGTGCTTCTAGACCATTTAATGTTCTTGATCATTTGTCACTCTTGACATATTTAATGTCTTTATAGTGTAACTAAAATTTTAGGACTATCTAAATAAATAAATAAATCCCTCAAGTACACAAGCCGATTTCTGTTCTTCTCCATCTGCCTGCTGTCGGTCTCATCCATATTAAGTTACTAAATAAATAAATGACCGTTTTATAGAGCCCGGGTCATGTTTATTTTAAAATGAGGCAAGCTGCCACGGTTCATGTGGATGTCCTTGCAATGCTATTGATGGATTGATGAGCCATGCGTGCTGTTGGCCACTGGATAGTGCTCCTTTAATTAAAAACATTGCAGTCCAACGTTTTTCTATTAATTTTGCTAAATAGCCCTTGAACATTTTATTGTTGACCCAGTCTTAAGTTTCAGCAGAATAAAGAACCTTGATCAGCAGCAGCCGACACGAAAAACATATTTTATTCATTAGTTGCTCTTAAAAAGGATGACTAGGAAGGGCACTGAAGCAACTAATCAATGGGGTTCCCAATGTTTGCATTGCAAATGTAATCCCATCTTTTATTGGAGAAGGACACTGTTTTGGTTTATTTTATGCAAATCAGTTAATCAGCATTTACCTCTTTTGAACAACAACGCAGTATTTTAGCAATTTTTTTTTGATACTAGAATACGACTGTTTTCATAGTGACAGTTCAAAAATATTGATCAAGAGCATATCTACTCAACAGAGTCGGAAAAGGCTTTCTTTCCTCATGGTTAGAGGGTACATCAAATAAAACCACCTCTGGCATATTGAATTCCTCTCTTTCACCTTCGTCGCTGCTTAGACCCCATGTTGACCAAATGATTTGACAATTGGCTTGAATGCCTAGGTGCCTGACAGCCGATACGCCAGTAGACAAACTTTTGAATCTGGGGAGCAAAAGAGGATGTAGGAAGCGCAGCTGTTTGCACAACAAATTGAAGTTAATGCGGCTTTGAAATGGCAGCGACATTTAAATAAGCCAAGAACGGGAATGGAAAGCGGGAATGGAGGCATGAAGCCTTTCCAATAACAAGCTCCAGCTAAGTCACAATGTGACGACAACTGTCAACATTTAAATAAGATTGATCGATTGGCATTGGCATTAGGGTTGGGGTTGGCATCGGCTTTAACGTTGCCGTTTTGCGTTGCCGTTGCCGTTGGGCTTTGTTGGCGTCTGGGTCCTGCCGGATTTCTCACGCGCTTTGATTTGCATAAAAGAGGATAGCAAATCTGCTGATTTGGGCAGCTTCACACTGTGCAGGAACTGGACAAATTGCTGGCACTTCCGTTTTGGCTTTGGCCAGTTGCCCAGTTGACCCGTTGTTTACTGTAGACCAGCAAACTATGCTGTCTGCAGCCTGTTGCCGATGGGAGTTTGAGTGCATAACAAATCACTTAGCGGCTGTCATTCAATGGCCTAATCATGCTCGCCATGTGAGCCCAGGCAATCTGGGCTATAAAAATTCAGTCCGGCTCACTGCACGCATCAGTTGTTTGATAGCCTCTGCACTCGTCGCGGTCCTTGCTTCTGAAGACATCGACTCCAACCAGCAGCAACCAGAGTCGCTCGCAATCGTAAAAGTCAACCCATCTCCCAGCCCAGTTATGTGCAGACCGCGTCTATGCACTTTGGTGCTAATCGCGGCATCCTGTTACGCCCTCGCCATCAGCGGTAATGCCAAGGCCTTACAGGTAATAACCATGGTGCAGAAAGGGGCACTGGAGTCACTTAATTAGTTTTATTTGCCAAGGAAAGTGCTTCATAACTTGCAGGTATATAATTTATGCCCGCAGCTGAAGCTGAAGTTGAAGCTGTTGTCTCTCAGAGCGACAATTTGGGGAAAGTTAGGTCTGAGTGTCTGAGTGTTGTTTTTGCAATTTCCTGGCTGTCGTTGCCAATTGCTGCAACGTTAATTAAGTTGTCGCTGCTCGTATTGGTTAAGTAAATTCATTTGCACTCGGGGAAATGTTCTTAATGAGCTGATTACATATGCAGGTGTATGAATTGGTAACTATATGGCAACCAGAAGTGGTTGCCTTCTGTCGCGGTTTCGAATCTTAGTTCACTGATTACTGCAATAATCTCAGTCCCTGACAAAAGAACTCAAAGGAATTCAGTAGAAAGTCCTGTAATGTACTTGTTAAATTTCACTTAAGACAATTGCCTTAAATACTTATTTGTCGGAAGATTTATTAACGATTCGTAGTGAATCGAGTAATTTTTTAAGTTTCTAATGATAAATTACGAATAAATAACTTTATAGTCCCAAAGCCGTAAAACAGTTTAATACCAAATATCTGAAAAATAAACAGATCAGGCAATATTTCATTATGCCTTGGATTGGTTAAAAAAACACTGTGGCCCACTGTGACCCAGAAATGACTCTATTCACAGAGACCAGATCATTCGAATTGCTAATTTTATGTGTTTTGGAAGCATTTGTTTATCAACGACTGGATAAACATTTGTCTGCTGAATTTCCAAAAAGTTAATGAATGTTGTTAATACTTTATTGTAATAAAAAGACTTTTTTTCTCTCCATTCAACTTATTGGACAACTTTAAAGGTGTGAAAAACTAAGATTATTTGTTTAATTTTAATAACTGTCAGAAATGTTTATAAGTTTTATTTTGTTCAACATAATTTTGATATGAATCCCACAACGAAAGGAAATATATTAATAGTTTGTACAAAGAGTATCTAATACCTAATAAATGTAAATGTGAAACCCTATAGCATTTTCATGGAAAACCTCTCATTTGAAAAGTCAATTCGGGAAAATCAGAGATGAATTCAATTTGATTTATTTTCATATTCAATTTATGAAATTTATGAAATTTAAGGAAATCGTGAGAAATTGTTTAGAAGTAGTCGCTCGCAGGCAAACACATACACACACACACTCACATATATATATATATATGTATACTGTGTTTATGGGCAAAGTGCGATTTACAAGTCGATTTAAGCTGTTGGTATTTCAATCTACATTGAGTTGTCTAATCAAGCGGCACACGCTGCCAGCCAGGCTGTAAATTGAAACAATAAAGTGCTTGACTCGCACATTCAGGACCACCACCCATCCACCCACCTAAGCTTGTACACCTACACCAATACAGGAACACATCCACACTCATACCCAAACCCACACACATTACATTGTGTGTGGGTGTGTGTGTGTGTGTGCAGGGCACGTATACGCATAAATAGACAGCGTAAAAATAACTTAACACGTGTCGACAGTTTGAAAGCCGCCAAACCAGATATTGAAGGCTCCACACATCCTTGGAGAAATCCACACTTACGAGTGTTTCAAATACATATTTTGATGCCTTTATTTTCCACCTTTCTCATTTTCGGTTCCTATTCCTGTTGTGCGCTTTGTGTGCTTGGGGCACTTCATTTGTGCAGGGCACAAACAAACTGGATTTGCCGAATCGCATCACCGGAGAGGGAACGGGATCCACAGGAGCACGAGCAGGGGCAGGAGCAGCAGGAGCCTTACTGCCAGAGTCTAAGGAAACTCGCCAGAAACGGGCCATGGGCGAGTATAAGGAGTTAGTTGACATTATTGACGAGCTGGAGGAAAATAGTTTGGCTCAGAAGGCTCAAAGTGTGGCTATGCCTCCGCCCCAGACCCAGGAATTCGACTTGGATACCATGCCGCCATTGACCTACTACCTTCTGTTGCAGAAGCTCAGGCAATGTAAGTCCCATCTTGGCTAAGTCAAACCAAATCACGTTCACGTCATCATCTTCATCTTCGTCTCCGTCTCTGTCTCTGTCTCTTTCACCGCATTCTCTATTTCTCCTTTTTTTCGGTTATCTCGATTGTCTTTCTAGTGCAAAGCAACGGCGAACCCGCTTATCGCGTGCGCACGCCACGCCTTGGCCGTAGCATTGACTTTCAACAATTGCTCGGCGAGGGCGGTGGTGCGGGCGGTGCGGGAGCGGACGAGGCCAGCGGTGGCCAGTTCATGTCGCGCATGATAAAGAAATCGGTGCCATTCAAGCCTCGCCTGGGCAAACGTGCTTTACTGTGCGGCGAGGACTGAGTCACGGCAAGGACACGACCACGAGCCGACAAGCCCTAGGACAAGGTTGAGGACACTTGGTCATTAAGTTATCCATTCGGCACTGACCCCATCCTCCCCACACCCCTGCTACCACCCATTGCCTCACGACGCTACGCATATGCTTTTCCTATACCTAGTTGTAATCATATTTTTTAGAGGATCTAATCATGTACATAAGCAACCACACATACGAGCATACAAACCTACTTACTTGTATATATCTATATGAACATATGTATACATATGTAGGTATATGAATATTTGAATATACTCTGTAGCCCCAGATATTGAACACGCAAACCAAATAAACAAAATGGCAAAGATTACGGCAGATTTATTGGCCACAGGAGCAGCAGCCACTTCGCTTTTTGTTTATGCATTTTCATTGTTGCAAAAGCAAATTAATGAAATTTTCATAAGCTACGATAAAATGCGTAAATTGAGAATTGCTTGGCGATCAGACGGACCATGCGGAACAGACGGAACATATAACCGGGCATAACCATCATAGACGTGGCAGTGGCAGCTGTGTTCTCTCATATATAAAATCTCATATTCCGCGGTCCTACTCGTGTTGGCCAAAAGCTTTTGGTTTCATTCAGCATGATGAAGCATAAAAATTTTCTCTCAACAATTTCCACAACATTTTTCGTGTTCTGGTTGCTTTCGGAAGCTCATAGGGCTAGTGGGCGAAGGCAACACATCAACCGAAAGGTCAGAGATGTTTTTATTTTTTTAAGTACTCACACAAACATATTTGTTATAATTGAATTTAACAATATAATGTGTACCAATTTTAACATGGTAAGCTGAAACCCATTGTTTCAAATTAATAATGGATATAGTACACGAATTTTCGTGTAACTATGCATTAAATATGTATATTAAAATTGGTTAAATTCAATTTATGAAATATTTAGTATTTACTATCACTTACACCAGATCGCACATTTTATTAAATTGAGCAGTTGGTGCCACATTAAATGCACGAATAATTTATTCATGACTTAGTCCTTTTTCATGGAATTCGTTTTATAATAAGTGAAACGAGTTTGATGAGTAAATGATAAGGATAAGTGCTGCTAATATATGCGACTACAAAAAATAATGTTAAAACTATAATGCAAATTTGGGTGCCCTAGATTCCCAGATCGCAAATACTTATACATCTAGACAGTATATATTTACCTGTATACAAACATACATATATAATGATGTCTATATGTAGTTTCAGCAATCTTCAATGGACTTTATCCGCTATTCAGAATGAACATTCTCAAAGGATATCTGAGTTATTTCTGACATGAAACAACATAATACATACTGAGATTTAGATACACATTCGTGGCCAAAATAATAGGTAAGTACATAAGCATCTCTTCCATTAGACTAAAAAAATATTTATTTTATAAGATGTAGGAGTCCTTGGTTTTCCCTATTTTTCTTGATTTTTCTTGGAGTTCTATAAAATGATTCTTATTATTATTATAAGGAAAGGATATAGTTGTAAACTATCAACCTAACTATATTTTACAAGCACTGGCAACTAAGGACTTCGGCTTAGACGTAAACTACATCCATCCACTAGCCTGGGATTCGAACCCGGATCCTCGTTGTTCAGTTGCCTAATTGACTTGGCCACTTAGACAACTCATCTACCGACTGCTTTCTTGGAGTTGTATAAAATGGTAGTTATATGCCTTTAAGAACATTTCATACCATACCATGTTAGTTCTTTTTATACCCTTGCTAAAAGGATTTATTAATTTTGATCAGAAATGTGCAACGCAACGCAAGAAAGTATCTCCGACCGTATAAAGTAAATACTTTCTTAATCAGCACGACGAGACGAGTTCATTTAGCCCTGTCCATCCGTCCGTGTGTCCGTTTAGATCAACGCAAACTCCTCCTACACCGATGAAACGTTTTCTACTTTGACGCCTGCAGGCAAGGGAAGAGTTACAAACAAAGTTAGCCCCGACCCTGGTTTATTTTTTAAATTTTACTTTTCAATAATTCGATCCAAAGATCTCTTGTAGGATTTGAGTTCGCAGCCTCAAATGCCCAAATGGCAGTCTAGAACCACCATGTTATTGCTGACCAACGATATCCTGTATACCACAAACATATTATTCGTGTAATTTTCTTGTTAAATGACCCATCTCAAAACCAAATTTTTCTGTCCAAACGTAAACATAATGCTTTCCAATAGTTCTGTATTGGAATCGGCTGAAGCAAAACATTTCCCGTTTTAAAATTTTTTTTATGACTCCGCGATTCATCGATTCGATTCATGATTTACACCGAATGGTCCAGGATGTCCAGGTCCAGGATCTACGAATTTAAAAAAAAAGGGGACTTTGATGATGGAACGGTGTCAGCAAAAACGGCAAACAGTGACAGTGACATTTCTCAATAACTTGCTTATTTTTTAAGCTTTTCTCATAAAATATTAGTCAGTTAATACCTATTAATAACTGTGCCAAATTTCATTAAAATCGCAAAACTATATAAAATAGCTTATCCTATAAACAGATGAAATATATTTGAAGCACTTTGAACTTTTGAATACTTTGACGCCTGTTCATAGGAGAAGAGTAATAAAATATCTTGAAAGGGAATGCAGGGCGCGGCCGAAGGTAGTCCCATTCGTTTTCTTTAGAAATACTAACAAAATAATAATAAATTTTATAGAAATATAGAAGATGTACTTATTATTTCGGCCAGTCATTTTTCCTTGTCTTTGATGTTTAATGAAAAAAGTGTCTTACAATTTGAACCAAATTTGATATCCGTTAGGGCTTCAGAATATTCATATAATGAAAAGGGAATATTCATATAACGTTATATTTCACTATAACGTTGAAAAATTTATCTGTAAATGGATGGGTTGCCTATGTACATACATATTGTTTTGGTACAACTTGTGTGGAATATTTGGAGGATTAGAAAAGTGAAAAAGTGAAATATTAGATTTATTGAAAGGCTATTGTGACGTCTGAAGTTGGTCTTATTTTTTAAATTTTTTTTCCATTTATTTCCGAATGACCTAGCAGAAGGATTGCTTGAGCTACATTTAAGAAGATTTTATGAAGCAATGGTGAAGTGTACTGCCAAAGTGAAATGGAAATGAAGTCCTTTCCCACCAAAGGGACACTTTCCATTTATTTTCCAAGTGTGATTGTTGTCGGCCATGCGAGCTTAATCGTTTATTTTTTCGTGTTATTTTGGTAAGGCTTGGCACCCTGTCAGGTCTGATGTTCCATCAAGAAACATCCCTAAGGAGTTGCTTTATCATGGGAAAAGTTTTCACTGCGGATTTGGCAAACTTTCACGTTAAGTCAATCCGATTCCCACAAGAAGCACTGCATTAAGGCTTGCACTGTATGCGATAGAAAAGAAGAAAATAGTCCTTAGTCTCTGGAAGCTCTGGCGGCAATAAAGGGTAATGGGTGTATACCACCAAAGAGGATAATAGCTTACGCCACATTTGGAGGTAGTAATCGTTTTAAGTACTTTAAAATTAAAATTAATTATGAATTGCATTCTACTACTGAATAATAGTTTTTAAATTGATTGTGAAGTCAGTGCTAATTGCCAATTACTGACTGACGGTTTCATTGGACGTTTTTTAGCTTGGCTTAACTTAAAATTGACAAATGCTAAAGTCATTCCTTGCCATCTTATAATAAAAAGTACAAATACTTAGCAATGTTGCTGACGCAGCTAGTTTTTCTGCTAACTAATTGCAGTGAGCAGAAACTTTTAGCAACTCATTAGAAACTCCGCACGTGCCAATTAGATGGCTTAAGAGCGACCAAGCATGCCAGAGGCAGACACCGATCCCAGTCGCAGTTTATGCCAAGTCCAATTATAGGCTCCAATTGGTAAAAGGTTAACAAACATTATGCAGAAGGGTCGCAAACTCAAACCCAAACTCAAGCCTAACTTGATGCATGACAAATGATGCAGACATCACGTAGACCAGCCAGGATATACACACACATACATAGGTGAGCATATCAATCGAAATCGTGCTTAAATTGTGCTAATGGCCACATCACACACATAACACACACAGATACACACTTATGGAAGAACGGAACGAGATATTGAAACATTATAACTGCAAAATGGTAATAAATTTTATTGCTCCATCTCTACTTCTTAGGCTAGGTAGGTCGAGTGAATCGCGATCTAGACACGCACAGCAGCTAGTGGAGCAGGAGGTGTAACATCGGAGGCGTCTGGAGTCAGGGCAGGAATTCGGCGTGAGAGCCTCGTGGCGTTGGGTAAATTTACAGTTGGGTCGTTGCGTAAAGTTAAACTAACTTAACATCAGCTGACACTGAGACGGCTTCCTGTCTACGTGTTTTGCTCCTCTACACACACACACACACACACACACACACATACAATCATATGCAAAATGATAAGTTGCTCTCGGTAAGTCTCAGGATGGAGTGGGGATGAGAGGTAGAAGGAAAAATCACTTTGCCTGATTAAATGACGCCAGGCAAAGTTAAACACACATTTTGCATTCAGTTCTTGTTGGCCGAAACGGATGCCCCAACCAAAAACCATTACAGTGAATTGTTAAAAATGTTCCCTAATATTTGAGAGCTACCTAAAAGACCAGGCCCAACAACTGAAAACCCTTATTTATTGTATTTAACCAACTTTGATTTAAATTGATGGCCACATTTGCCTGGCACTCACTTAATCAAATTTCACTCGGGACAACAAAGAGTGCCTGAAAATGCGAGTGTAAATGGAAGGTTCCCCACCCAAAAAAAGGGCTCCGAATTGGCTTAGAGATTTGTGGCCGCTTTGAAGTATTGTGTGTAACAGGCTACCTGCATAATGTCAATGTGCTTATCATGAATGGAGTATCAAGTATTAATTAATATCCTCCAGACAGTCCGTATAGTCAATATAGATAAGCACTCATCATGGTTTCCTTCGTCCAAGTTGCTTTAATGATTTCTTTAATTAGCTCAGAACTTAAATTCACGTAATTAAAGAAAGCTGCTTTTTAAGATTCTGGTGAACTTTCTACTTACTTTAACTACTATTAGCACTATATTGTTGTTAATGTAAACGAAAAACAATTATTGAATTGCCCGAGGCGTTTGAGATCAGAGCAGCAAAAACTCATTAAAAAGTTTCTGTCAAACTCGGCCGAATTGAGCGAATCCTTAAAGGAGCTTTTAATATAAAAAACGTGCGCTTGCTTCAACATTTTGTTGTTTGTTTATTTCTTCGTCTTATTTTAGTTTTACTTTCACATTTACATTTCAGAAAGACAGCATTATGGGCTTCTCTGTTTGCTATTTCCTTAACGCATCAGAAATTTTTGTCAGGTTCTGTGAGTGCATTTCCGAGTAGATGTCAGAAATCAAAATGGCAAATATCCCGGCTGAGTTACGGGCCGGCAAACAGTCAAAGAGCCGAGTTCCTATAGACCTAGGCGCCGTCGCCATCAGCAACTGCGATGAAACTTTAACTAACAAAGTTTCTGCTGTCGTTGCAGGCCTGCAAATTGTACAAATTGCAAATGCAGCAGCCACATTAGTCTGCATTTTTTCCCCCTGACTTTGCCACAATTCAGCAAGGTCGGCATGAACAAAAAGCGATACAGACGCACACACACACACACACACACATACAAAAGGCAGCCAAAAATCAACTGAAAATCGAATTTTTTGGCAATGGCACTGACATTGTGCCATGTGAATTCGATGTCCCCCGGCCATTATGCCATTGCCACCATTGTTCTCGCCTGTGTGTCCTTGTGAATGACGTGGCTTGTCGCCACCAGCTACATCATCGCACAGCTTGCTTATTCCGCCCCCTTACAGTATGCAACACTTTGCTATGTTGCCCGTGTGTATGTATGTGGGTATGAATGTGTGTGTTTCTAGTGACTTGGCAGCTTTCTGTATGCTAAATCTCAATTCGCACATGACTGGCTGGATGGCTATCATTCATCAATTTCGCTACGACATTTTGGCCGATATTGCAAACTTTGGTCCCACTTTGGGTATCCTTGTGGTTGAGTCTGGGAGTTTCTTTAATTAGTGTCAATTAGGCAACAACATTGTGTGGCTCACATTTATTCAGTAGATAAAGCTATGCATACGTGTGTTGCAGTAATTAAATTACATGCCACCAAAACAACTAGAACAGAAACCAGCAACGAACTAATCGTTCAGAGCAGCGCCAGAGCCAAGGACAGGACAGGGACAGCGATAGGGACAGGGACAGGGCCATGGACAGAACCAAAACCAGTCAATGTCAATGGATATCAATAAAATGGCGCCATAGGTTGCCCTTGAATGAGCGCTAGGAAATTGATTTCAACTTCGGTAGTTTACTTGGCAGCCATCCTGGCATTTCCTTGCCTGCCTGTCTGAGTGACAGGTATAGAGACTGATAGACAGACAGAAGGACGGACAGTCAGACAGACAGACAGGCAGACGGACGGGCAAAAGGAGTAGGAGAAAATCAGCTGACCGGCGATTGTGTTATAAATATTTCTTCAATTCCATTAGCCGCGCTTCTCTAGAAATCAGTTTCGTGTGCCGTTTGCTTAAACAACACAACAGAAAAGCACAAATCAACATCGTTACGTCGAGCCTCCTGATAGCCATTAATTGTATTGTCGTGCCCAAGAGGGAATCCGCCATTTCCCTTTGGGGGCCATTGCATGCTAAACACGTAAGGAGCGGCTGGGCGAAAAGTAATGAAAAAATTAAATCAAAAGGCACGCAAAGTGGAAAAATTAATGTTACACAGTCACTGCATATAGAGTTGACCTAATGAATTAACGTAAAATCCTATTTACTAACAATAATAATTTAAGCACAGTTAAATAGTTAACTAAAACTTGGCCCAAGTTAGACGTCGAGCCAATCGAGTTTGTAAATTCAATAAGTACTAACTTTGATTTGTATGTGGGCTTTGATTAAATAAAAATATATATACGCTGTAAGGATAGTAGGCGAACCAATAAATGATGATTGACATGTACATTTTATAAAAGGGTCATTACAAGAGTTAGACCTTGGTTCTTGTCTCACTCAAAGATCGATTAACTAGACATCGATCTAACAAGGGTTGTAAACCTGCGTGACTAAAGACAATTGAGAGATCCATGGTCTTTATTCAAATCTTACAACCAATGACTTCACCTCATTTGTCGGACAATAGTTGTCTCCTTGTGGTTCTTTCCCATCTTTTCCATTTTAACCGATATAAATTGATTTAGTGAACTTGGCTTGGGACCCTTCACAGTAGACTTATCATATGTATTCTGGGAAGACATGATTTTCCATATATTCATTTATTTTGTTGAATTGTTTCTCAAGTTTCAATCGATTTAATTTCAAATATATGTCCACTTAAGTTAAAGATATACCATTTTATATTAAGTGTCTAAGTGTACACTGGATGCGTGTGTGAGAGAGGGCACTTGCAGGAGCGTGTTGAATGTCAAATTTAATCACAACTAATGATGAACCTTTCATGAATGGAACAAAAGTTAAAGCAAAAAATATGGAAATACTCAGGTAAACCCGACAAACTCTTACAAGGTTGCGTGATAGCAGTTCATATATGTATGTATGTGGGTAGAAACTATGCACAACTATACCATTAGACCACGCCCACCTGGAATTGACTTTGCAAGGGTGTGTGTGTGTGTGTGTGTGTGTGTGTGTGTGTGGCATTGAACTTTTACATCAAGGATATCCGATTCATTTATATGCAGGTGCCCCTGTCATTTGATCGACATTCTAAATGGACATTTATAATTGAATCCTCCGCGCCCACACCCATGTCCATTTCAGGTTATTTTTAGTGTTAAATGCAGTTTGGTCAGTTAATGTGAAATTCGATTGCGTGTAAAATTACTCGGGCAATAATTTCGAAATATATCAAATTATAATCAGTTGTACTTATACATTGACATGTTCGAATTGCTGGCTCAATGGCCCTCTCATTCTGGACATGTTAAGCACTGGCAATTACCGATTTAGTTGTTTTTGATTTCAGCCACCATCCCCGATACACTTGCATAGGAAAGGAGTATATCGATTTTGGCCAGTGGTTTGCAATGCTTAAATATATACCCAATAATCATAAAAATCCCACAGTTATAAAAGGTAGAGGTAAAAAGAGCAGTTTCTTGACAATTTGCAGGAAATATCAAGGGCACATTTTCATGCATTTATATTCCATATACATATGTACTTATATGTACATTTAGATAAGGGTGTACAAAATGGAAGGCAAATGTAGATTGTGCGTTCCATCGTCCTTTTCGGTTTTTTGTTTTTGCTGCTGTCAGTGATGTATGGCAATTATGACGTAATCATGACGTTGGCCTTATGTAAATTGACATAGGACTCTTTGGATATTTCACTCTGGACTCTGGTTCCTGGCTGGCACACCATTTGTGACTTTTAGCTGCTTCTCTAGGGGTGTGTGTGTGTGTGTGCACATTATGGCCACTGCGGTTGGCCACTTTGACTGCATATTGAAAGTCAGACACTGCCGGTCATTTCACCAGCGGAAGTGATTAAAGTGCCAACTTTAAAGTGCTCAACTCATTTCAGGACACAAATAAAATGCATGGAGCAGACACAAATTTGTGTTGCACTTAATGAACAAATTTACAAAACATTTGAGCACAATTACCAGACAATTTAAGTCAAATGAACTGCTCTAAGCGCTGTTCTTTTTCATTTGTACATTCTCCCTTCCACTTTATCTTGGGTGAGGCAAATTAGGGCCAAGGCCATTCTCAAAGGAGAATGGGATACAGCAAACGGACAAAATGGAACAGCCAGCCGGTTAAGTAAATAAAAGACAAGGCTAACATTAGTCATCAAGCAAAGTGCTCGCTTGATTAGTCTCACAAATTCTACGTGCCTCTCTGTACAAACTGGAAAACGGAACGAAATTACAAAACTTTCAAACAAAAATACAGACCAAGTTTTTGTACGGAAATTACAATCAAAGGAACTCGAAATACTTGCTCTTGGAATGTGTATGACACAGTTATACCCTTTTGGAAAGGGGAGTATACGATTTGCTTAGGAGATTGAAATGATAAATTATGCATGGAAGCTCATTAAAGTCATCTATATATTAGACCATTGGAATAAATATCATTATCAATATAATTAGTTTAAAACGAACATTCTCCGAGTTATCTTTGGTATAATAATTTGGTGAAATTTGGTGGAATTCTGTGAAAGTAGTTTTACTCTCCGGTTCATGGCAATTTCATTGATTTATTTTTCCCAGTCAGAGTCAAAATTTATGGCTCTGCCCCCCCAAAAGTAGTCAAAGAGTCCCTGAAAAATGCCGCCAAAAATTTGCATGTTCTGTTAGGTTGCCTGTTTATATTTATAATTCTGTTTCTTTTTTGGCTTTCGTGTATTTTGCGCCGTGGAATGTACATATGTATGTATGTAAGTACTCTGTTTTGAGGGCACCACAAAAATGTTGACCAACAAATTTGAATAGCGTCCTCGCCCATTTAGTTGCTGGCACTTTGTTATTTATGCTTCTCCCCTGAATACACGTCCATACATACCTAAACTTTCATATCAACATACATATTTTAGTCGGCTTTCGTTTGGTTCTCTTTTTGCATTTAATGTTCTCATATATTTTTATATTTTAATGTGCCGCTTAGGACACAAACAAAAACATTAGCATAAAATGCAAACTTGGTAAAAAGAGTATGCCATATGCATACATACCTACATAAATGTACCTTTATATGGATAAATAAAAAAATGTTCATTTGGTGCACATTTCTTTGGCAGGCGACAAGTGTTTAAAACCGCACTCGCTAATTAAAAGGAATAGTCAAAGAAAATACCGGCAAGCAGAAACAAAGGACTGGAATGCAGAAACCTATGTGTGTGTTTATGTTCATATGTGTGTAGGTACTAACTAGTATATTGTATAATGAACAGAATCACTCATTCGTCGTGTGCGTGGCCCGTAAATTGCGATTAATTAATTTGAATGGCCTTCAACTTTACAATATCCTTGTGACCAGAGCGGCAAGTTGAGTGAGTGCACGTTAAGTGGCTCCAAAGTTTGGTACTCGGATTCCTTTTCTTCGGTAAATAGTCGACTGGCTGGGAATTGTGTGATTAAGACTCAGCCAAGCGTTAAGAAAGCAGAGCAGCCCAAGTGAGCATGATGGTCATCGCGGTGACTCTACAGACGGGGAGACTGTCTGACTTAACCAACTATTGCAATAAATTTAAAGGCCAGAAACGGGAAAGCCGCAAAGTGTCACGTGTTGACCGCGTCGGCAGAAAAAATCAAAGCTGAAACCTTATGATTGTGAAGAAGGATATCCTGGGACCGACATCAGGCACGTAGTATAATTTTATTCCATGCGGTGACCATTTTATTACGAAAACCGCCTTTGGCTTTCTGATAATACCGTCGTCGACACTCGTCGTAGCTTGATGCTTTTTAATCTTTGAATACCCTGTACTCCAGTTTGAAATGGGTGATATTTGCCATATAATAATTTAAACAACTTTCAAGAATTTCGAGTTATAATTTCTGCCTGTACAGAAGCGTTGGTGGTTATAACCCAATTGATAAATATTATTTGGAAAAGCTGCCTTCATGTTCAACTAATCGAGCTAAACCTATTCTTTTAAAAGTGGATTAAAGTAATCGAATAATTTCGAGGGATTATTTTTTTTTTTGAAAAAACTATGGTTTTGTATATCACTAGGTACCCTAAAGCCGAATGGGTCACTCATTTTTTTCCGTTTGCTAAACCAACGCCTCGTTGATAAAAAATTTAGACAAGTGCCGGTTATTATGTTCCAAGGGCCAAGAACGACTTGTGCTCTTGCTCTTGCGCTTGCCTTAGCCATTGACTTTGCCCTTGCCTGGGGGCAATTTGGCAACGCATTATGTCGTAGATTATGGCTTATGCATTATTTATGTGGGTCAGTGAGATGAGCAACGAAACGGCCTATAATTGGATCACAAGTGTGCCTTAATGTGGCAAACGGCTGTATTAGAAAGTTTCCCGCCTTGCAGTTAATGTCGTGGGCAGCAACTCGAATATTTCATTCACAGATAGTTACAAACATACATATACCCGGTAGATGGACAATAATTTCAAAATTTGATGTTGCCGTCGGAAAATAAAAACACCGGGCTTTAAAGTTTTTAAGGTTTTTTGGTCAAAAGTCTTGTCTAAATCATTTATGAAGCAACAAAATTTAATGAATAACAACTGAACAAGTGAAATGTCCTGGCACAGAGCCAACTCAGCAACAGCAACAGCAACAGCGGCAACAACAACAACAGTAGTGGCAGCAGGAGCAACACAACGAACTGTCAAAAAGGGGACATTGTGCCCTAATGGAATTGAAAGCCGGGGCACTACAAAAGGCCAACAACGCATATCCACGCATATTAACACAGTTCCATGGGCACAGTCAAAGGCAAATGAAAGGCGTGAGGGGAAACGGAAACGGATAAAATTGTCCTGGGCCAGTCGACAACATTTTACTCAATGAATCATGGACAACAGCTGATTTATATTTATGAGTTGGCACACATACAAAAAGACTCGTATATAAGTAAATACATTTTTAGGGTCATGTGAAAATATGTGTGTGTGTGTGTGTGTGTGTGTGGTTGTAGCGATTGTTGCCCTTGAAACTATTCAAGTACAAACGACAAGTGCATTAAGTGCCTCATTGTGCATTTTATATGAATGTGTGTGTGTGTGTGTGTGGCCGTCATGGAGGACACTGGACAAAATGCCATGATGGCTAGGCAATGTCCTTATATCGGAGCTTCTGCTGCTTGCCCGACTGAGTGGCCTGAAAAACAAAAGTCCGAATCCATGTATACGGACCACATAATTGAGAACGAGCTGCTTCTGAAAATCAATTGAGAGGCTTTGCATGTACCTATTAATTCTGAGGCTTTTCCTTGTTAGTCCTGTTGCTGTCGCTGTCGCTGTCGCTTTCATCGATGTCCTTGCCACTAAGTCAATACAGGACAAAGACATTGAGCGCGTTCAAAGTGAATGAAAATGTTGAAATCCCGTTGCCACTGCGCACGTCGATGGCATCTTGCCATCGGTTGCCCCCCCCGGTCGCACCCCCCGCTGTAGCCGTTGTTGTTGCGATTGTGGTTTTGTGTTGTTGTTGATTGGCTTCAGTTAACTGGATGTAGTCGAGAGAATGACATAGGGATACAGACAGACACAAAGAGAGAGTGTGAGAGAGAGATAGAAGCGGCGTTGGCACAGGTGTGCGCTTTGTTTGAAGCCACGTGGGTATGGGCAACAGAAGCCACAGCAGCCGCAGGCGCGTCATTTGCGCTCTTTACTGTTTGATTAACGTTTTAACGATTTGCGCAAACAATTGCGGCAGTAGCAACCGCACACTGGGCGGAAGGAGCACACCCGAAGGTGGGTGCAATGTAAGTGCGAGAAGGATTTCCATTTCCAGTTTACTCTCGGGCAGCGCTTAAACTGACGCTTCAGGCATGTTCCCCCAAGTGTTCTGTCATGTGAAGTAATCTTTGGAATATTTGTGTCTTGTGTTTTGCTGCTTAAGCAAACAGTTTTATAGTTATCTTGTCGACAGACACACCCACGTGGGTGTATACGGATTTCGGGACGATATGCCATCTGGAATGTTGCCTATTTCAAATTGTTAACGGAGAATAAGAATATGTATATATGTAACAGTCTGATCCAATTCACCAAACCCATAACTATTTCTATATTCATTGTTATTTCATTACCCATTGATTTCGTTTTTATTCACTATTTAGTTATTTGCAAATGAGTCTTTTTTTTAGACGCTAGATAATCAGCGTCCAAGATAAAGTTGCATAATTTCTTATTGATTCGACAGGATTTGAAATGGTTTCTGCATCTGACTGAACGTAGAATGAGGACACTCTGTGGGCTGCAATCAATACTTGCTCCATTACATGGTGCCGCTATTTACCCGACTAGAAAGCCTTTTAGTAAACAACCTAGAGAGTATACATATACTCTATGCTGGCATCTAAGTCATTCAGTAGTCACTTTGCATATCTTGCGAAGCGGTAGCTAGCTGCACTTTGGCTTATTGCCTACGCGGAGCACTTTTTGCCATTCCAGCCATTGTTGACTTGTTTGCAAATTGGTTTTCCCAACGTCTTCTTCGTCGTCTTCGTCGTCATTGCCGTTCATTTGAAATTACTTCGTCGCGTAAATTAGGTAGCCCCCTACTCCGATTCCCATTTCCATTCCTACTCTCACTCGCCTATTTGGAGGATCTGTGTATATGTGTGTGTGTATCGTATTTTTCATCTTCTTTGTAGTACAAAATTTGATTTTGGTTTTGTTGAACGCGGCTAATTTCATTTTGTGTCAGGCCTCGGCCCCTACGTCACGGCCCAGCGACCCGTCTCTCAGACTGACTGATGTGGCAGAGGCAGCTCCCGAGAAGTGACGCCCGCCTACGCGTAATTTCATTAAAAAGGCTCAGGGAAAAAAAATAACAACCAAGAGGAAAAAATGTAACAAGTATGTGAAAGGCAGGGCAAGTCAACTCATTTTTAACTTTCTCCATCGCGCTCTTTGAATAACTTTAACCTTTTTTATGAATCTGTCTTTCTGACTGTGTTTGTGTGTGTGTGTGTGTGTGAGGTCCTTAATTAGAAGCCATTTTCACTGGCTGCCTCACTTGGTCCCTTTAAGTAAATAACCTCGTCTAATGAGCCTGCGCCTGATTGTGATTTCAATGTTGATTCTTTTGGCCCTCTGCTGTTAAATCTAATCAGGGTTCAATAAACAGCGCATCAACAGCTGGAGGGCGGCTGGGCGTGCCCCAAAAAGGCTGAAAATGCAAATCAACAGCTTAAAATTTAATTTAGGCGTTAGCTCGGTAAATAAAGTTTTGTGTACTTAGGCGGAGCACTTTCCACTGCTCTTCAGTGCTTCACTGGCCATTTATGATTTCGTCCTTTTACTAAATTCAATTCCAAAACATTTCGTTAACTTTGTCAAAAAGTCGAATATTAAAATAAGGCAAAAAGTCGCCAATGTTTGACCACATTGCGGCAACTTTTTGTGGGACAAACTTCTACGGTTATACTCTTGGCCAAAGAAGCGTATCAGACGATACAATCATTTAATCTTTTTTCCCCTTACTCTCAGTCTCCCTCTCTCGGGAAGTTGTAATGATATCCTCGAAATCCACGACCAAGGTAACTGAGTACATGAAGTTCCTCGAAACGCGTGCTTGAAAATGTAAATTGAAACAAAATAAGTCAAGAGAAAGTGAACCTATATTTATTCTTTGGCGTTTGTTCAAAGGAAAAGTTGAGGAGCTCATCAGACTGGTTGTAAATTGAACAATGATTTCAATTTGGCAGGTTAATGTAGACCTGAAACTCTATTGAAACCTATACACAAAATCGATAATGGCATAAATAATACATGTGTGTGGGTTCTGCTCCGCTCCTATTACTGCTGCTGCTGCTGCTGCTGTTGGCAGTCCGCCGTCAAAAAATAGAAGGGAAAAAATGCTTAGTGAGACAATGGCCTAGGCCGACATGGGCCATGGGCCCATGGGCCAAACGAAAGGACAAAGGCAAACATCGGAGTCCTCGCTTACACATGCCTGACATAACACAAAAACGAAAGTTGAATCCGAAAAAAAAAAACAGAAAAAATGTTTCGAGAGAATGAGAGAAAGTAAGAGGAAGAAAGAGAGAGAGTGAGAGTGTTTGCAGGGAAAAGGAGAGCTAGTGTTGTACGAACCTCTAACTATCACACAAAAGCCTTTCTCAATGGTCTCTAAAGTTGCAAAGAGACAGAGATGGAGAGGGAAGAGAGAAAGGAAGGCACGGCAAAGCAAGGCAAACGCAAACGAAAATGCAAAGAAGAAAGAGCCGAGTGCAAAGCAAACAGAAGCAATGAAGGATACTTCTGCCAACATACGTTTGAATGAACGAGGGTTGCCCTAAGGATTTCTTAGCCAGACTAAGATTCTTTTCTCTGCAAAGCGTAAATACAAATGAAAAATGAAATTGCCATTACAATTTTCCAGTTTGACATTTTTCTACCAGCCCCCCTCTCTGCGATTCCCTTCCAATGGACCCAGAGAGCTTGAAGAATACAAACAATAACTGTTAAACGCCAGTATAACAATTCGGAGTAAGAATAGCAATCAGCCAAGACACTAGCACAAATACACACACACACACACACACATATATAGCTAAACAAAGGCAGATGTCTCAGTCCTCTCAGCTCCACTTAATGACACAAACACTTTTCTGGCGTTGGCTCCATCTTAGTGGCTTTTGGCGGCGGAAGTTGTTTTAATGAGAAAACCGTTAAGCCTCTTTTCTACCCTCCCCACCAATAGGCCCCCCTCACCATGTTAAGCTCTTACAATTCTTAACACTAATATTATTAATTTGCCCCTGTATATACTCTATGGCTATTTCATTCAAGGGCAAAGGCAAAAATCATCATGGTATTTAGGAGCTAATAAAATGCAAAAAGGCAAAATGGAGCGAAAGGAATTTCCATTTCCACTTCCAGTTGAGTGCCTACGGAAAATGTAAAACTGATTTAAATGCTTTCTTAAGAATCTTTCCGAAATTCGTTTTTGTTTGCTTAGTTGATTGCAGAGAAAAAAAAAAACACAAAAAGAAACAAGCAACAACAAAAAATAGTCTGGAAATAAAGTTCCTGTGTTTTCCTCACAGCGGTTGATTTTCATGTGCTGTGTGTAACAAGAATTTGTGGTTTTCTTCTTCGTATTGGGTAAGGATGTGGAATGGTCATTTCAATGTGTTAATCGATTGAGAGAGTGTGAATAGTCAGAAATAAAATTGAAAATGAAAAGTTGAGACTTTGCCAATTTTGGGAGCCGACCATCTTGTGGAATCTATGAATCTTAATTTATTGATATAATACCTATCAATAATGATTTTGCGGATAATAATCAAGGATTGTATATACCATACTCTGGCTTTGCATATGCCATTTTTCATTGATTAAAATTTCAATCACACACACACAAATAGATACAGAAATCGAAGACAAGGCAACATTTTTCAAACAAAAACGAAAGGAATCATCATTATGCCAGCCATGAATTTGATTAGCTTACAGCTAAATCCAAACCAGAGACGACAATCAGAATAACAACAAGGGCTGACGCCACGCCCCAGCATCAGCATCAGCATCAGCATCAGCCCCTGTCCCCGTCCCCGTCCTTAGTGGCCTTGCCATCTGAGAGTGGCATACAAAAATGGCTAAAGGCATTTATTCTATTTATCATTTATCCAGCCATTTATCGAAAGACATTTGAGAAGCTGCCATAGAGGGGGGTAGACGATGAAATATTGCAAGAATAAAAGACGCCGTTTACATTTAAAACATTTATGCGTAAATATTGCCAAAGCTTTAAGAGCATTAGTCGATGTCGATGGTTAAGCCACACATACATACATGTAATAGGTATGCTGATTGAGAGGGACCATAGTCTGGTAGGGGAGGGGGTGCTCAGAAATCTCAACAAATTTAGTAAATTTGAAACCATTCGAAACTTTACAGCAAATAAAACATAGACAACAGCAACAATCCCAAACGCAACTCTGTATTAGTTGAGTTGAAACTTTTCCGAGCGTAACGTGAAAAGTTTCAATTTGTGTATGACAATCTGTGTGTCTGTCTGCCGACCGTCAGTCTGGCTGTCCGCCTGTCCGTCTGACTGCCTGTGGTATGTGTATTTGCATATGTTTGGAAGGATGTTGTCCATTTAGTTTGCGAGTTTATGCTGGTAAAAGTTTCTCTGTATTACTTGGAACAGACTCAATTTGAATGCTAAGCAGGTGGGCGTGTTTAGTTTTGGGTTGTTTTTTTTTGTGTTTGCTAAATTTGTTTCGAATGGAAGCAAAATTTTCAATTAAATGCAGGTGCAAACGACCTGGCTTAAGAAAATCGATAGACGCAAAAAGCTCGTATAAAAATGCAAAGAGGCAAAATGGCAGCGAAACGGCAAAAAGGTGAGAAGTGCAGCAGCAGAAGAAGAAGCTGCCGACCCACTTGGGGCCAACTTGGGGGAGGGTTCTCGGGCTCAATGTAGCGAATCAAGTGGCAAATGGCAAATGCCAGCATGAGCCAGCAAAAGTCTTTGAACACAAGCTTGGCATAGTGATGAAATCTTTAAAGAAGACGGAAAGGAATATTACTAAAGACACAAATTGGCTCACACAGAGAATTACCACTGTACAGGTATGTATGTACATCATACGATTTAATGTATCATTAAAATGCCAGACAGAGTACGACAATCTGGCCTACTTAGTCAATGTTGGCGGCGTATTAAAAATGTCAGACAACTAACAATTTTAACTTTATTAAAGCACAACACGGGCAACACAGTGTGACAGCAGCAGCAACATTGTAGTGTGTCGGTGAGGGGTGGAGGGGGCCAGAGGTCTTTTATCTGACTGACGACCGCTGACCTCTGCTCACCGTGTACGGGACAGATAGACGGCAATTCCAATTTACGTAACCGCTAAAAATGGTGCTTAACGTGAGTTTTTTGTTTCATTCTCTCGTTTTTTCTATGTTTTCTTTTTTTTGGTGCGAGTTTCGTGCTGCGCCTGAAAGCAGGCAACACGAAATGGCTGTGGAGATGGTAGAAGGAAGAAAGTTTCGTTTTTATTGTTTGCTTACTTGCTCAACACGCGCTATGCGTCCGCGGCTGGAATCGGTATGGCATGGAGTACGGGTGAGTTTGGTGGAGTGTTGGAGGACCTCGACGCCGTCATTGTCGTTCTTCATTTGCGTTTTGCAGCTTGATGGGGTCGTTGGGGGAGCAACTTTTGGCCGTAGGCTGCGGCTGCGACTGCGGCGTGCTGGTAATACCAACGGAATAACACGACAAAAAAACAAAAAAACAGCTACAACATATACACAGAAATATCCAAAAAGGAAACTTTTCGTTTGTTTGTTGCTTTTATCGCAGTTTATTGTTGTCGATGTGTTTCAGTTGTTGTTCTTGTTGCTGTTGCTGTTTTGGTTGATAACAGCTTCGTAAACTTCTTGCACGCGCGCTTCGTAATTTTTTAATGCCTTTTTGTTGTAGTTGTTATTGTTGTTGTTGTTGTTTTTGCTATCGCTATTGTTGTTCAAACAATTTAATTTGTCATTAGCCCGAATGTATGTAGTAGAGCTATTTTTATTGCTGTCCAAAATGAGCGAAACCGATTTGTAAAAATGGTATTTCTCTTTTGATTTTCACAAGGACTGGCCGCACATTTTCCACGACGAAGACCAAGACCAAGACCAAGACCGGGACCAAGAAACGTAAACACGTACACGAGGCCCAGCACACACACACTCGCACAAGAGTAAATTGCACAACCCCACAGATTTAGATACAAATACAAACGCAGACACAGTCACAGACACAGTAACAGACACAGATATAAAAAGACACTGACACAACTCACGTAGTTAGACTTTTGTATCGGGTTTCGGTTATTGTGTACGTTATTTTTACGAGTGGCGGGCGAAAATCGAAATACGCACATGTGTGCCAGAACCAGGACCCAGGACCAAGACCAGGACCCAGGACTAATAAAACAGCCGGCTGTTCGAGGTGATGGAGTGGCACTTGAGTCAGACGCCAATGTCGCGAGCGCGAACACCAAAACGCTGACCGTCGCCAACAGCTGCCATAGCCACTTTAGATTCAGTTACTTTTTTTTTGATATTTGCCATAGACATGTGTGACATGAGTGGTGGACGAACGGTGGCCAGGTAGGACGGTCTTTCTTTGAACGGAGGTCGGTGTCCAGAGGTCTCAATTGTTTTTCCTACGGCCCTACGTTGCGTATGGCAATCCCTGTTGGGCTATAACGTTTGGTGCTGTGGTGCGTGCGCTTCGCTTGAATACTGGCCACTAACTAGATTGTGGGCAACGTGCCAAGTCCTTTGGCGGCATATCAACACGAATTTACGGCGAATTCTCTGAAACAAAATCAAGAGCGAGTCTGCGCACTCCAGTTCAGGCGGGCAAATGAACATTTGCGTTTAAAACAGAGTTGATATTTATGGTAGTAACTTTTTGAAATTCTCATGGAGATTCTATCTTTAAAGAATGACTTGCAATTACACAAGCATTTAAGATGTTTGTTAACCTAAACAATAACATTAGCTTAAAAATGAATATTTGACTAAAAGTATCATTCGTAGTCGTTGTTGTAATACTATTATTTGTAGCTTTAAAATCTGCTACCTTTTGAATCAACCATAATGGCAGACAAATGTGTGTGGCGCCAAGACTTGTGCCACATGCTGCTCTTGAATTTGCCGCATAATCTGCTTAGCCACATATTGGGTAAAATGGCGTCTACCTCTACCTGAATCCATATCCGCATGCACAGCGTCAATATTTGCATTTGTAATAAAAATATTTTGCTGCCACATCCAAAAATGTGTGCGTAAATCTAAAAGAGATTTGTTATTCCTGCTAGTGTCGCGTTCGTGTCGCGCAACACGGAAGAGGAGGGGCAAACACACAAACAACTTACAATAATAACAGGATCCCGCTGACGAAAGCAACACATGTTCCAGCTCCATGTCACTGGGATCGAGGAAGAGATTGCTGATGGGGTGCTTGTCGTCTGTTGTGCATGTCGAAGTTATTAAAATTTCATAAAAAAAGCAGAGAAACGATGGCACCGAATTTGATTTCTATTTCTTGATTGTTGTTGTGTTGTTGTGTGGCTGAGTGTGGGTATAGATGGGTGTCTGTGTGTGTGTATGTGTGTGACAGCCTCACTGAGCCACTGAACGACTGAACAACTGACTGACTGATTGACTGAGTGATAGCGCACAGGACTATTTGACACTCTTTGTGCATTTAAATATTAAAATTTGATAAAAAAAAAATAAGAGAAAGAAAACGACTGGCATTTAAAATTGTGTTTATGCTTTTGACACCCAACATCTAACATGTCGCCTGTCACTTGTCAGGGCCAAATTAGTGGCATCTTGTGAGCGATGATGGTACCTGGCCCTCTCTCCCCTTGACCCCCCAATCCCTCGCCTGACATTATGAACCACTATATATTGGCAAGCAGCAAGACTGTAATGGAAGCAAGACAGAGAAGAATAGCGTGTTTGGCCCCAAGAGAGTCAAGTAGCAGACGTCAAATGCGAAACGATTTCATTTAGACTTTGATGAATGAATTTTGATTTACACGCGCATTCATTATGATCGACTTTGCTTGGGGTTTGTTGTTGTTTTGTTTTGGAAATGGCTAAATTTTTATAGGTACATATATAATATATTCTCCGACAGTGATTCATTTAATAATAACTTTCTTTTCATAACTTTATCGGACGTTTGAATACAATTAACGATTGATAACAATTACAATATTTTGACATGCTCACATAAGACATTATTTCGGATGGACAATACTGTCCAATTGTGTGAAAAATATTAAAAAAATTATGTGGGAATTGCTTGAATAAATTAAGGTACAAGGATTGCAAAAATGCTTTTTCATTTTATGGGCCACAAGCCCCCGAATCGCCGTTAAGATATTTGAAATGTTCAATTCTAATTGGTAAAACGTTATACACAAGTCTGTTGGCAAATTATCAGATTCAGTATTTTACTTAATCGTCTTAAACCTTTCATAGAGGGCAATAAAGGCACCAAGTGGCTATTTGAGGTTGATGTGCATTGTGAAGTACTTTGATTTCAATAGGATGGTTAATTGTATTGAGTTATTAAGTATTTTGTAATGACATGCAAGATGTCTTGAGCCCAGTACCGACTTTCAATTAGTTGATAAATTTATGTATAAACATATTTCAATGCTGTCGCTCAACAATCACTTTCCGTAAGTACATCCGCTTTCTGTTTTTTAACCAATAATTTTGTTAATATAATACCCTAGAAAGACATAATATTGGCGTTGCTCTATGACTTGCATCACAGAGATCGAATTATTATTAATTTCGTCTTGATCTTTATAAAGTCCTAGGCCATAAAAACTAGACCCATATTTATATATATTTATAGTTTACCACAAGTTTCCATTGTGATATATCAGACATAATAACAAGTTGAAGGTCTTCGAGTTAGGTAACTAATTTTAAAGCATATCTGCGCTTCGTTTAAACCTCTGTCCTGCCTTATATACACACCAATATTTGGTGTTTGGTTTTTTTTTTCTTTTTTTGGCAAACATTTGCAATATCGCACATGGGCTACATTATGTTACTTTATGAGTTTTAAAAAATACCAATTTTAAGAGCAATGGGGGATGAGGAGAGAAGGCATTACTTTTGCGGAGGAACTTTGTCGAGTCTGTCACCTTTTTCGTAAATAAATTTAATTTATAACGCCCTATAAAATTGCAAAAACTTTTGCTTTTCTTCAAGCCCGTCCACGGAGGCTGGGACAATCTGGTTTGGGGCCGTATGTTGTGTTATTTAAAGTATTCAAAGTGTTTTTCCAGTGTCAAGTTGAAGTTGCTTTGGTCAGGAAGGCGCAGCAATATGACAAATTACTTTTGCCAAGTGTTGCAGAAGGGAAGAGTCAGAGATGAAGATGTAGAGGAGGGGCAGCAGGAGATTTGAAAGCGTGGGCGGGCCACTGGTATCATTGCCATGACGCCGGTTAAATTATCTGCCAAATAAAAATCACTCATACGCCGCGTGTACACCATTGCCTTTCTCCAACGTTGCCAAGGGGCTTTTGAAGAAAATTTTGTAATTTGTCAGCCAACTCGCAATCCTTGGCAGTTATTTAGAAGTTTACAACTGTCGCCGGCAGTAATCAGCTTTACTTTTGTACTTGCTGATAATATTCTGTTAATGTACTTGGGGTGGTTGTTTGGCTGGTTGGAAGCATTCATACCGGATTTTCACTGACTTCTATCAAATAAAACGAAACGAAAGGTTCAGTTATGTTTATAGGTTTTATGTTTATTTTCTGCATTTTGAATTTGGTTTCATGTTTTCAACTTGAGTTACGATTTCTTTCCCATAATACATACATTTGGTATTGCATTTGCATTTCACAATTTTGGGTTTACTTGATGTTTTGGTATTTGGTTTTTGTTTCTTGGCTTAATGTATATTACTCGAGGCTAAATCTGCTTGTCAGCATGCATATAGCTACTTATTGCTAAGTTATTCTCTTCTCAACTTTTGTATTTTGTTATTTTTTTTTTTTTGCATAAAGTAACGAAAAGTTCAGTAGTTAAACATAACACATACAACATACAAATGTCATTAGTCATACATACATAATGTTAGTTTTTGTTTTTTAAAAAAATATAACAAGTCCCTTGGAGTTTCTTTTGTTTTAATTCATTAATAATTATTTTGTTTTGCAATCTCGATCTCGTGTTGTAAGTATGTATATAGTTAGATAGTTTTCATTCATTATATTATTTTATTCTCCTTCTTTCTTGCAATAGTTCTTAGGGGAAAGTTGTTTAATAAATACTATGATACATAACATTTACATACGTACACACACATTCTATATTATATATATTTGTAAAACTCTATGTAGATTTAGTACACAACGAGCTTAAGCTCTTTAGTTATCATTTTTTAGCATATCATTTTTTATATTTTATTTTATTTTTTTCTCTCTTTTTTTTCTGTGGACTAGCATCGCGCATAAATAACATGGAACAATTTACTTGAATTTCTTATGACTTTATGAATACAATTTATGGCTGTTGCTGCCATTACCGTTGTTATTGTTGCTGCTGTTATCGTATATGTAGCATGTTGCATGTTGCTTACTCTTTGCAACAGACTTTGGCTAAATAATAGTTACGGCTTTCATTTGGTTTCTGCTTGAATATATATGTGTATAAATAAATATCGAGTAGAAAATGCATTCGCATTGCTTTTCAAAGTCGTAGTCAAGATTCGTTTATTGTTTGAATTGAACACTGTTGAACGTTGAGCTTGGGCCGCAATTGCTGGAATCAAGTTGCTGACTTAGTATGCAATGCTCAAGCCTTCCCCTAACAGGCTACACAGTCAACTTAATTCCAGGAACTGCAACGCAATTGTCACACACACTCACTCTCTCTCTCTCTCTTCCTCTTTCACACACTCGCACAATTGCACTTACATATATTATTATTATTACGTTAAACACTTTATGCAACGGAAACGAACGCGCACTTTACTTTGTTACTTACAGTATATATTGAAAAGTTCGCGTCAAATCGATTTTCGATGCACTTGAACTATACTAATAAGACTTCACACTTATTTTTGATTTTAACTGCCTTTGTTTTGTTTTTTGTTTTCTCTGTCATTTTATTGCTAGAAATATTTATTCAACTACAAAGTTGCTAGAATTTAGTTTAATTTATTCAATAATTTATTTTTGAGCATTGGTTTTGTTTTGTTTATATCATACGATTGTCATGTCGAATAACACTTTCTTCCATCCCCTTCACTCCACACACTTTTACCAATTAAATGGCAGGTTGACCTATTAGATTCTACCCATTCGAGTGTGTGTGTGTGTGTGTGTGCGTCTGTCTGTCTAGTTGGATAATTTGTGTGTGAGTGTTTCTCTTTTTTTAATTGGCACAGTTTTGCAGTTTGTTTCCTATGTACATAGTATACAATACATGGGGTATGTATGTACATACATATAGACATTTATGAATACATACATACGATACATAGTATAGCTCAATAGTTGATTGCCATTTCTTTGTTCTTGTTTTTGTTTTTGTTTATGTTTTTTCTTGTTTTTGTTGTTATTGAATAAATAGCTTAACAAATTGTAGAAACTTAGTTGAAATGATGATTTTACAACCTGCTCTTAGACTAATTCTATTATTTGTTTATACAAAAATATTAACTATTTACAATTGAATAAATAAATTATTTAGAAGACATAGGCCCCCTCAGGCAGAGAAGGCGTAGAGGAGAGTCGGAGCACATATGTATGTATATAGATTTAAGATTATCATTATCATCTGGATTAGAAGATGTAATTTCTCTCCCCCAATCAAGTGTTTACACGTGGCTGGAGGCGGTGGAGGAAGCTGCATTGTTATTCTTATTCCATTTGTTGATGTACTCCATCGGTATCTCAATTTGAATCTCCTGCACATCATCACTGGCTACCTGGGCTGGTCTAGCCACTTCAAGTCGGGTTCTGGCCATCTCCCCGCCAGCTGCTAGTCGCTGCTGCTGCTGAGCAATCGGCGTCAAAAGCGCCTCGTCCCTGTATTATAAATTGTCGCCCATTTGCGACTGACGGCGATGCGAGGGAGTGGTCGAGTTCAGGTAGCTCTCCGAGTAGACGCTCTTGGCCCTCTGATCGTAGCGGAGGCTTGAGCGACGAATGTCAATGTCGAGGGGCATGTGACGATCCTTCCACCAGTTGCAGAATAGGCAAAGAAGTGTGTTGCGGAAGGCCTCTCGGAAGTCGCGATTGAAGTACGCGTAGATGAGGGGGTTTAGTGTGGAGTTAAAGTAGCCAATCCAGAAGAGTATGGAGACCACAATATCTGGCACCTGACACGGGCCGCAAGTCATTGAGAGAGTGTACCTGAGGAGCAGGAGAAGTAGATTAAGCGGAGCTTCAGAAAAGAGCTGTACAAATGTCCATAAATCTCTCATGCATGAGTAAGTGAGCCCTGGCTTTGCATAAATGAGAATATTTCGCGCATCTCGCGGCTTTTGGTTTTTTTTTTTGGTTTTTGTATACTTGTGTTGTGTTTTTATGGGGTGTAAAAGACAAACACAACAAAGGCACAATATATGAGTTATATTTAATTATGCATGCTTCACATTAGATAAATTATGCCCTCAAACACAAAATCCCCTGTCAGCGAGAGCTGGGACAGGGACCGGGGGCCAAGCCGGGAAGGCCCTCCACTCACCACAAAAAGAATGGCAGCCAGCAGAGTATAAAGGTGCCCATAATGATGCCCAGCGTGCGTGCAGCCTTGTGCTCCCGCTTCATTTTGATTAAGTGCTTGTCCTTTGTGGGAGTGTGCTCCTGCTCGACCTCGTGCAGTGTCAATGTTTTCGATGAGCCAGAGCCGCTCAGCGCTTCGCCTGCCAAAATGACAACATGAGAAATGCGGGTTAGTTGGGACTAAGTGGTTACGGACAAGGGTACGCCTCCGGTTTCGGCAAGGACTCACCTGAGGGCTGCATGGATGGGCGGTGCATAAGCATGGCGTTGCCGTGTCGCATCATCAGCTGCTTTTCCTGCCGATTGGCCTCCCGGAAAATTGCGAAATATGTGAATATCATGATGGTGCACGGTATCCAAAACGAGATTGAGCTCGATATTATCGCATAGTACTTGTTCACAACAAACGCGCACTGTCCCGGATTTTCCTTGACAAATATCTTGTGCTCATCGGTCGTATACCAGCCAATGAAAATGGGCAGGAACGAGAGCAGAGCCGGCGATATCCACGTGTTCAGCAGCATAATGCCAACCACGCGTTTTGTCATGCTAATCGGATACTTGAGCGGCTTAACAATGGCATAGTATCTAAAAAAATATATTCGAAATCATGATGAACGGTTGCTGACGGATTATTGCTGTCTAAAGTGCCTCCGAATGCTTACCTGTCGACGGATATGCAAGATAAATGCAAAATGCTAGCTGTTGAAAAATACACATCCAAACTGTTCCACAAATCGCAGAGAAACGGGCTGAAATTCCATCTAAAAACAAAATTATTTATATAAATCTATAACAAAACTCTTAATGTCATAAGACAAACATATATTTTAATCTATGAGCACTGCCCCAAATAGTATGCTATGCAAAATTATGGAATAAATCTATCAGTTTCTATTTATACCATGCATCCATAGACTGAAATTGTATATTAAAGTCGTTAAAATGTATGTAACCGGCAAAAGGAATTTTTTCCCCATAAAGTACATATATATATTCTTGATCAGCATCAGCAACCTATCTAGCCATGTCGCCCCTCCGTCCGTTGTTGATTATGGCAATTAAATTCAGCACGCGAATTGGTCATATTAATTTCTACCCACGAATTTTATTAAAATGGCACTAGAAACATGAAAAATATACGTATAGCGAAGGAGTTCTGTTGTGATTGCAAGAGTGAGCGAGATAGCATTGCTATAATGCATGTAAAACGAATTTAATGGAGATATGTACATATGTCTTCGAAACTTAGTGCTTTGTCATTGTCTTTTGGTGTTTATTGATTTCATAAATCAGGTGACATTGCCCAAGAACGAAAGTCTATACCAAGACGTGTCCCCCTTCCAAGCAAAAGGAGGCAAGAGAGAGTAGGGGGAGTCAAATTAAAAGCTTAAGTGCAATGAGCGCTGGAAGTGGGCTACCAAAACCAACATCACACCAGCTCATGCACCAGCAACTGCATGAGAAACTCATTAAAACTTGCCTCGCCTTTGGCCATGGCTGTCGTGATTGGCGCTGGAAATATAATATCGAGCGACCAGTTTCACATCAGTGTCAAAAACTTTTCGACTATTGACAAAACTGTGCGAAAGGAGGCCAGCAGCAGCTCGCAGGTAGTAGGCGCACTTAATACACCTCTTCTCTCGCTTCTTTGGCAGCCACTTGATCCTGATATTTCTGAAATTTTTGTGACTTTTTGTTCTTTTTGTATGCACCATCATGAATTGACGCTTAAGCTGGGCCATGTAACAAGCGCTACGATGAAAATGTCGACGATGCCCTGGGCCCAACAGCGTCAATTATGCAACTGGCAACTGTGAAGGTGAAATTGCTAATGAATACCAAGTGGGTGGCAATAGGCATGGAGCTGAAGACGATGGGGACGAGGACTGCGGCCAATGCCAATTTATACGTTGCCCGTGCCGTGGCCAAGTGGCCCGACTGAAGTTTTCCTGGCTTGGGCCCAGCTGCGGCTGAAAGTGTGCACATTATGCCCAGCCACTGCCGGCAATGGCACTGGCAACATTTGCTCTGATCTCGACACTGAAGTCGAGCTTAAAGCGAGCCCTTTAAGCAGCGGCGTCCATGCATAATTAACTAAGTTGAGCCAGCTGCACTTGGCATCATATTCGCGAATCGCATTACATACTCACACAAATGCATCCACGCAGACATTTGTGTGAAGGATGTGACCATGTCACATCATGATGGGTTTCGCCATTCCTTGGAATAGTTTTCTAAATGTATCTGCCTAGTGGGTGGCCAAATACATACGTGCTAAGAGGAGAGAGTATCCAAAGAAAACTGGTTGGTGACTTGGTTTAGAATGTCAACAAAAAATTAATTTAAATTTTGAAAAAAATTGCTACTGTTTATTTCTCAGAACTAAATGTTTTAAGAATAAAAAAAAAATTAAATCATCATCGAAATAACTGTTTAGATCTCAGGCAAGTGAATGGATTTAGTTTTTTATCTAATTCTATGGACATATTTGCAATAGGTTGATAATAGATTTAGTCTTTTAGAAATAGAAGTAAATTTCGGTTTCTGATTTCGTTTCGACTTAAGAGTCGCAATCTTGACCTTTTCTCTGAATATTTTATATGCTGTTTGTTTGTTCACTTTTTTGGGTAGTGTGGATAGTCTGTAGAAAATTGAGAGCTACGGACAAGCATTACGGTTTAAAGCAAAGTTCCTTGTTTTATTATTTATTATCTAATGTCCCTGGTCTTAATGCACACACAGGTTTGACAATGATTGCTGTATCTAATAATGTTTGCTTAATCAAAACAATTGTTTAGTAATTAATTTAAATCTCTGAGAAAACAAAATCCATTGCTAAATACAAATATTTTTCTTTATGAAACCCTCACTTAGTAATTTCTTCCTAAGATTTTGTGTAAAAATGTTTTAAGCATATTTAATACGTTTGAATATATATTCGTTGAATAAAATTAAACAAAATTTCATTAACTTTAATATTATCCCCACTAACCGTGTTTTGGATCCTAAATTATGATGGGATATCTGTAAACTGTACAACACAAATGAAGTAACTAGTAATGGGATACATATTACTCTTTTGTTGTCTAAGATTAAACGATTAAGATTATACTATTAAGTTGGATAAGATTGTTTTCTGTTCTCTTGGGATTCAGAATTTTAATTAGAGAATTATTATTACTGAAAAGACATCGCTCTTTGAATTTAATATGTTGCAATTGTTTGAAGTAAAAGGTATATATATACTCAGGGCATAGGGTAAAACATAGGAATTTTAAAATGGTTAGAGTATAGGAGATTCGGAGAGTGCAATTTTAACCATGCCAGATTGTTTTAGTTTTAATACTTGAGCACAAATGCACGCACATGAGCACAGAAAGGATGCTGACTTGCCACATTTGCATCACACACACACACTCACACACAGGGGAAGCAGAATGAGGGAGGGGGCATCATGGTCTCACTGGGGCATAAATAAACGTTGCTTTCATTTTTCATGGTTTTTTGTTTTTGGGTTGTTTATTTTGCAGCTACTGGCCGCACCCTTGCCAGCGCTGCCCTGTCCACCAACTAACCAACCGACCGACTCTTATGCCCATCTCACTCATTCCTCCTCTCGACATTCGGACTGGCATTTCGTTTGGTCTTGCATTGAGCTGCAGTTGTAATTTTGCTCAGTAGTTTTGCTTACTTCTTGTTGCAGCTTTTGTTGTTGCTGCCATTGTATATATGTATATACGTAGGTATATGTGTGCACTATATACTATGTATGTGTGTAGTTGTGTTGTTTTGTTTGTCTTTGTACTTACCGCCCAGTTACTTGCACACTAAAGTTAAATGTCATGGCCATAATAGCGACCATTATATCAGCCATGGCTAAGGAAACTACAAAGTAATTCGTTATAACTCTGCAAAGAGAAATCAGAATAGAAGAACAGAATGGAATCGGTATTAAAACGAGAGAATTGCAAACAAAACGGCGAACGAGCTAATCAGGATATATCGCATGAAAGTCTGAAAGGATGCGTGATGCATGAATGCTGGTTATTGTGTGAGTGCTTCTTAGCATTGTGTGTGTGGATGTCTGTATGAGTATGGGAGTGTGGCTGAAGGCTTGCATGAATGTACATATATATGTATGTATGAGTTGACATTTGTCGTATTCGTATGTTGGGCTTGGCCCGCCTGTGGCTTAAATGGCCCCCTTTGTATTGGCCAGCATGGGGCATAATTGAAAACCGCAGGGAAAGTTGGCTAACGAACCAACGAGTAGAGTAGTGAACTGATTTGCACCATGGAGGCATTGAGACAAGTGGATAAAGGTTTTCAATTTTTGCATATTTGTTGTTTAAATTGAATTTAAATTACATTGTCAATTAGACAATGGCTCTTCAGGTGAGTTTCTTTTTTCGTTATGTTTTCTATGAGATGACTGAACGTAATGGACTCGCTAAAAGTGCTTTTAATATTTTCAACGTTAATTGCAACAAATCGCCGCCATTTCGCGAATGTTTTGCCATTAGTCAGCCCAGCAAAGCAGTTGCCAATAATCTACCCAGGCGAGGCAGAACCAAAGACCAGGCGAAAGAAACACCGATGGGAATGGGATACCAAAGTGAAGGCACGTTAACAGTAAGCGGAAACACTTGCCAGATCCCGGCACTTGCGCATCCTTCAAGTGAAGGCGATGATGGCGGCGTTGCCAGTGCGTTAATGAGCTTCTATCTTCCCCTAGATGCTGTACATAAAAACGATACATACAATATACATTTATGTATATACCTACACACACATATATATATATATATACATATATACCATTTGTAGGTTTGGATCATCTTTAGCAAATAATTTAAAATTCGCCTGGCAAACAAAAAATTTTATTGTGCATAGAACATTTTAAATTTATGCTCTCATAAAAACCATAAGCTGCCTTAATTGCCAAAGTTGTTGCCGCTGTTGCCGTTGTTGGTTTTTGTGTTTGTATTTTTGTTCCATTTTCTGTGTGGTGGTGAGGGGGGTGGGGTGGCGTTCCCGGATGGGCGCGTGTGCTCGGAGCTGAGGCAACGGCATTTAATTGTCACTTTTTTTGCCATTCCCTTGTTTTCACGCTACGTATGCGTAATATCCACGAGTATTTGCGGCAAAAGAACAATGGAAAGTTGAGGAGAAAGAGGCGAAACGAGGGAGAGATCCAAACTCACATACATACAAAGATAGATAGATAAATGGGTTTTCGGGGTGGAGCTTAGACAACAAACTGACCATTGTGAAAGAGGCCTTTTGCTTTTGCAGATTCGTTGAAATATTTGCTCACTTAAATTTCACCCGTCCTTGGCAACAGAAAAACCAAGTCAGAGACGTCATCCGTCGGCATTCTCATTAGTGTCTAAGTACCTAAATATTTTTCCTTCCAAGCTTTGGTCCCGGCCGATGCTTGTTCTCACGAAAGTCACTTATAGTACATTCTCCTAATATAAAATGCTGCTCATTAGCTGCAGCAAAGGGAGAAATTAAGCGACGTTCAACCTTAATTATGCCCTTTTTGTTTTTCTGTATTTTTTTCTTTATATTGTAGTTGTTTTTATTTTTCCTGTGCTATCTGGTAAAAGTTTGTTTGCCTTTTTTGCCACGCGCAAGTTTTGGCCAAGAGCATTTAAAGTTTTCCTTTATTGCAAAAAAATGTGCGTAAAGCACTTAGCAAAAAAAAAAAAAAAAAAAAAAAATTAAAATGGCCTGGCGCAAACTTGGAGGATGGTTCTAGCTGTCAAGTGCTGAGTATAGGAGGAGGGATCTGACAGCGGCAACAACTTTTGATTGCATGCCTCTAATATGAGGCAGGGACAAAGTTAACTTTTGATTATGTTGCCGCCGAGTTTCACTTAAAAGGAGTGGAGTGGAGTAGAGTGAATATACATAGAGTGGGTGGCGCAGATAGTGAACAGTTTCATGGCGCGCTAAATTGATTTGCCTGCCAGTTATTAAAGCATAACTAAAAATATTAATGAACCAAAGCCAGCTGACGTCTCATCATTTATCACTAAAAAGTTGTTTTTGTTGTTGTTGTTCTGCTTGCCTTTTCGTCGGTATATTTTATGGTAATGTGTTTCAATATGAGAAACGTTGAGCGAAGGACGTCAGCGGACCCCGACCTGGCAGTTGACAGCGCATGTAACGAGGTCGTTCCGAGATGTTGACAAGTGTGTGTGTGTGTGTCTATCAGTCCCTCTCTGTGTGTGTGTGTGTGTGTGTGTGTGTGTGGGGGTATTTAGATGAGAATGAATGAAACATTTTGAAAGCGAAGGTTTATTGGTTTATTATTATGATGAGCAAATCATTCGAATTGACCTAAATAAAAACTTGTAATCTTCTTTAAAGATCTCACAATCAAATTGTTCTAAACAAAAAAACAAATTTTGTTTGTTAAATTTGTTCACTAAAGTTAGAAGAATTTTGATCATAAAGTAGAAACCAATATCCATTCAACTCAAAATGCTGCGTACCGGCAATTAAGTATCCCTTAGCATGCAAATTGGATTCGTGTATAAAGTCATAAAAGTTAATTTGTCATTAAAATAATGAATGCCGCCGCACTGCTCTTTGTTGCCTGTCATATCGGAGATGTGTAATAAGGCGAGGGGCGGAAACGGAATGGGAGAAAAATGTGCAAATGTTGCAGTTGAAACGAAACGCCAACAGGCCAGGGGAGGGTGGGGATAAACAAGAAAAGCAACTTTGGTGCTCAATTATAAGCTAAATAAATAAGGGACAATGGAGAATCTGCATAAAGAACAATAACATGGAAGCGCAGGACTCAACGAGTACGAATTTCCTAGCTGGGGGAACCCGGAAGCAGGCATGGAACAAGGAACTCCGAACGGCAGGTAAGATGGGTGGGCGAATATATATAGAAATGAAACAGGACATCTTTTGGAAGGGCATGGCAAAACGGACGTGCATGAATTTTATGCAAAGTTGACAAAAATTGCGCATAGAAAGCAAAAATGCTTCTCACTTTTTATTCGTGTATTTCCTGTTCTGTGCTTTGAGGGATGGGGGAAAAGGGACAAAATTAACTCTGCAAATTGGCAATCAAGAAAGCCCGAGGACAAAAGCATGGGAGAGCTGAAACAATTTTATGCAAATTACTGGGCTAGAGGGGAGTGAAAAGAATTACATAGCGAAAGCAGCGCTAATTGCTTTTTCACAGATAATTACAGTCTGAGTGAGTGAGTGAGTGAGTGAGTGAGTCAGTAAGACAGTGAGTAGGTGGGTGAGTGACTGAATGGATGGATGAGTTCAAATGAAAGGAAATTAGGGGAAAGGGTGTTTGTCTCTCATCTATACGCACCTTAATTTTCTAACACGCATCACAGAAATAATAACAAGAAGATTACCGCAAATGGCGGCAATGATAATGAACAGCATCACGAATGCCTTGAGTACCCAAACCACATCGTCAAACCAATCCTCTCCTGCTTCGCCCATTGCCATGCTGCTGCTATTGTTACTGCCACTGCTGTCGTTCAGTGGCAGCGACGCATTCAATGTGTGCATCGATGTGGGAGGCATGGGCGTGGATATGGCCTGCAATGGCAGGACAATGGCATCGGCGACTGTCGCTGACAGGGCGTTCGTTGTGTGCAGCATGGCCGCTGCTGCTGCGGTCAGGCCCAGTAGGCCTAAACTAGAGCAGCGATGGCTAATTGTATGCTGAGAGTCTAGCCGCAAGCGCTGCTCCTTTTCATCGACTTCCATCTCGGTCTTCGGCTCCAGCTCAGGCTCTACTGGAGCACAGCAACAGCGTCTTTTACGTATCCTTGTGGCGCTTGTTCTGTGTCTAAGGAGCCCACCTCGTTGTTCTGCTCGTATTGTTCTTGCTGCTGCTGCTGCAGTGATTGCTAATGTTGCCGAATCGGGCCCATGGCCATGATCAAACTCCAGCAACATGGTTTTTCTCTTTGATCGTTTAACACTCGATTCGGTTCAATTGCCTTGCTTGTTTGCTTTCTCACAAAAGTTTGTCCAGTTTCGCGGATTTGTTGCATTTGTTAATTCACACCGCCGGCAAAGACCGCCATTAGAAATTCGCGACACGCTCGGTGCTAACAACGTTGAAACCAAAACTGAAACGGCCACCGCAACGGAAATTGATTCGCAAAAGTGTTGCGGCGACGTCGACGTTTCCGTCGACTTGTTCACGTCCAACGTTTCTCCGACTGCTGTCCCTGCCTGACGACGCCCACTCAATGGATGAGATGATGATGATGATGGCCTCGTTGTCGCCGCTGCTGTTGTTGTTGTTGTTATTGTTGTTGCTGTTGCTGATGTTGATAATAATGCTGCTATGGAGGCAAACGACGCTGTCGCTGACTGGACTTATCGTTCTGTTTCTCTTTTCTTAGGTCTGCGTTGTTTTTTTCGGTGTTTTTTGGGCTATTTCACTGTGCGGCTTCTGTTTTTGTATATGCTGCTAGTTGATTGGGTTTTTTCTAGCTTCAAGCGGCTGCTTTTTAATTTTGTTCATTTTTTGCGGCTACTGCTGCTGCTTCTCTGCTGTAGAGGGGGAAAAAAAGGTGGAGGCCACGTCGCTTAGATGATTCTCCTGCTGCTGCTGCTGCTGCCACCAAATTTCATTGGTCTCTTTTAGTTTTATTTTTAACATTTCTTGGCTTCCATTTATTTTTAGTGCTTCTAGTTTTTTCTTCTGCCACTAATTCAAATTTCAATTTCGTTGCGCTATAAAAAGTAAATGATGGAAAAACAATCAGGACTAAATGGATAAAAAAAAAAACAAATCAGAAATACAAATTCTATCGATTATAATAATTTTTTGTTTTCTTTTTTTTTTTTGCAAATGTGTATTAAGTTCTTGTTGCTGCTGCTGCCTTGGCCATTTGTATTGATTTTAGTCAATATTTGTTTATTTACTGACGCAAAAATGTTGCCTGATGATGATGCGTGTGCGTGTTTTGGGTTATTTCGCGCCAAAATACAGGGTCTTGCTCTATTCGTTTGGATTGTCATGGAAAACTGCTTCGCATTGTTGTTTTGTATTTGTTTGTTTTGCTTACCATTCTGCCGTTGGATGAATGGAATTAGAAGTTCAATTACAAAGCGTCAACACCCTGTATACTGCTAATGATTTATATGACAACAGCTGCTGGTCTTAAGAATGTCACTGGCTTCAAACGCCGCCTATCTTTTAGCCAAATCTATAGGTAAATGTATTCTCAAACATACATAAATATTTCTTAGTTTTTTAGCCCTCCTCCTCACCCAACTAAGTTGAGGCAAAGATTCACAATGCCATTTATATTCACTTGCAATATGGGTACATTCATTTTGTGTGTAGATGAAAGAAAATAGAAAATATAAGTGCTATATGTTTTCAATCGAAAGGATTCTTAAATAAATCTTTTGTTTCAATGAACATGCAACAGAAGTTTGTAGTGGACCCTTTAATATGTTGTTTATCATTTAGAATCTAATCACACTTAAATGTTATATGTATACAATTCAGCTGAAAAGGACAAACTATATTCAGAAATATGTTACGTAAATTCAATTTCAATTGATTATAGACTAATAAATAGTTGTTGAGAGATTCGATTGACATCTGCTAGGGTATAGACCCATTGAGGGGGTCGAAACTTGCTCGGTTCTTTGATTCGTTATTTCTTTGGGTGCTTTTTGCTATGGTATCTTTAGATCTACTTATACATATGTGTACCAACAAATATATATATAGTCAGTGTATGACAGTCTATGCTAATACATATTTATTTATGTGTATGTATATTTTTTATATTTTTATATATTTTTTTTCTGAATTTATTTCCTGATGATGATGTTTTATTTTCATGTTCGCACACGCTTTCAACGCTCGCATTTTGGCCGCTTTTTTGTCGTTGTTGTTGTTGGAAACAAATTGGCCTTAAATTAGACGGAGCAGTCGCGTAGGGGTTTTTATTTTTGATTTTGTAGTACCGACTATTTTTTTTTTTTGTCATTTTAGTGAATTTTTTTCTCGCGACACTTTTAAAGTATATTTCGATTCCTTTTTGTTTAACCGATTTATTTTTAATATGTTTCCTTTTTGTCGTTTTTGGTGAATTGTTGGATTCTGTTTTAGCATTTTCCCACTCTCGTATTGCAAATTGCATTATGGTAGATTGTTAATTAAGCCAAATGTCCCAAGTTGAAGTTCAGAGCCATGAGCTAAAACATATGCCACGCCCTGGCGCTATTCCAAGTTGACAAACTGCAGAGACAACAAAAAAACCTGAAAAGAAATATAAAAATATTAGAAAAATAAGATACGGACGCATGAGCGAAGAGATATATGTTTATATATAGTATATAAAATATTATTTAAGTGTGCATAAATATTATAGAAGGAGAACGCCTGACGATGATTCCTCTATATATCTATACATACGTACTCTTTATTCTACAATAGGCATATATATTTACATATGAATGTATGTATGTATGTATGTATGTATGTGTGTATGTACATTTGAATGTTTGCTCATCAAAGTACTGCCGCAGAGGCGGTTTTTCTTTCTGCGTATTTTTTTTTCTTTTTGCTTCTCTTTCGCGTGTTCATCTACTCTTTTTATTGTTTTTATTTGAAATTTATAATTTTGTACTCGGCAGCAACCGCCCAGTTTGGCTTTTGCTTTTGACCCGTGGGCGTATAATTAATTTTGTGGCTAAATGAATTTCTTTCACTTTTCCGATATATAAATAGATTACATGTTTTCAAATTGATAAAACCAGAAGCACAGAACGATCCCCAACCCGCCTTCCCATAATAACTGTGGCGAGCCAAAGGCAACCTTGTGTATAGAAAAATGTATGTAATTGGTTATATCGCACAGACACTACAGATGCATACATGGTTAACGGAAATGCATTGAGAGCCAGAAGGTTGGCCTATGACAAGTGGTGACAGACACAACGGAAGCAATCATTATGGAAGCTCACACGGACACGCACTCGCACCCATCGGATGAGTCGCTCTTGAGGCAGCTATTCCAATGTGTTTTCCATTGGCTGGTCATTCATTCAACGCCTTGCACAGGCCGCCCCCAAAAAGTGTCAATGTTAATGCCATGAAAATCATGTTTTTCTCTAAAAATTCAATTTTTCGTTGCGCGTTTTAAGTATATGTATTTATCTGAAATATGCATGTACATATTTTGGACTGGTCTTTATTCTTTCGCGACTCAAACAGTTTTGTCCAGCTTTTGACAACATTATTCATCCACCATGCTACATTATGCATATGTTATTTGCAGGAAAAATAAAAGAAACCAGTCTTTTTGTATATTTTGGATGATCTGTGATGTGGTTGACGGGGTGGCCAAAGATCTTGCTCTTGGCATTGGCTAACCTTGTCGTGTATTGTAGTTCTTGGTGGCAAACGGATGCCAAATTATGGCGCACATGACTAAGAAAAGAAAACACACACACACACACACTCACACACTCACAACAAAGAGTAAGCAACAATCTGGGATGAGCATCGAGTGGAATGATGAGTTGGCATCAAGTTCTCTTTAGTTTTTGGCCTGGACAGGGGCTCTAATTAAGCGTAACACACTTTTTAGCCGAAAGTGTTTGCCACATGAGACACACTTGCCCGATGCCTGCCACTCGAGCAACAGACTGCTGTTAATTTTGTGCATGCTCTATCTTGTTGAAACTTTTAATTAATTAACTTGCATTTATTTTTATTTAATAAACAAAACTTTTCATTTTACTCGAAAGCTTTTTGGGCCCTGCGTGTATGTAAGGGGCCACAGCTGGGGGAGTTGGAGCAGATGGTGAGGGATGTTGGATGGATGTTTACCATGCGGGTGGTGTGCAGGTGTGTCGCTCTTATTTGTTTATTTAGCAAATTGCCACACCCCCTTTGGAAAATGCTACAATCCACCTGAGCCCAGAAGTGTTGTCTTTCGTTGTGTGTTTGTTACTTTGTGAATTGGTTTTGTTTAATTTCATTCTGTGAAAATATGTAATATTTGAGTTGGCTTACGGCAAATCGAGGGAAACTCGTTTGATGAATTATCGTCAAGGAGATAATGAAGATGGCACTTGCAATTATCATTGGCAAATGCCAAACTTCCAATGCAACAGAGTTGTTTCAGTCCATCAAAAAGATATCACAGTACACAAATGTATGTGCCCAATATATTGACTATTCAAACATATCATGAATATTCATTAAACCATTTATTACAACACAAACACAGAAAATAGCCCAGCAGGCCATCAAATGATGGCATGGTTAAAATTTGTGTACTCTACATTTCCATCAATAAAATGCCATACCAAGAAGGATGAGAAACAACTTGAGGAAATTCATTGAAAATTTATACCTCTTTACTAAGCCATATTAAAATATTGTTCTGCATTGATTTTCATCCTGACATGTTACAATTTGCTGATGACATTTGCCTTTGTGATGATGTGATGAAAATATATATATTTGGTAAGGTTGTCAACCATTTAAGAATACCCTTCGAAAGGGTATGAAAACTGAGAGTCAATTCGCCTGCTCTTTGTTGTTAGTTTCTTTTTTATTGGCAGAGGAAAAAAGCGATTTTCATTTAATTATAAAATGTATTTTGTTTTGGTTTTTTTTATATGCAAATTCATTTGTGTTGACAAGATGCTTGACTGGCAAATTAAACTCGTCAAAAGTGGCCATAGCAAAGAGGCAAACACAAACATTCGAGTGACAGAGGAAATTGGCTTTTCTCACACTCATAAATTGTGCAGCTCGCTCAACGTCGGTTTAAGAGTATATATGCCTGCTATTTAATATATGTATTTAATTTTTTGATGCGAATAATGCAACATCATCATTGAAAGTGCTCAGATCAATGCATCGTTTGCCAATGACACACTTGAACTTTTGAAATGGGTTTCCGTTCCAATTTGCGTACAATCAATAGCTAGCAAATAAAATCCATGCATAAAAGGCTCTCCAATTCATCCCCACACCCTCATCTTTTATACAATGCTCTAAATGTTTATGTGCTTACATATATTGTGTATATATTTAATTTTCGCTTTCTTCACGCACAGAGACAGCTTTTCAATTTCAAGTCGCCCAGATAAATAAGCCAGTGAATTGCTTCTGTACTTGTGCCAACTGCTAAAGATTTCAACTGGCTACGGTTGGGCCACCAAGGAGGGAATTTCGGCCTCGAGCGTTGTGATTTTATTGGTCGTAAAGTAGGCAGCCATGAAATCGGAGTAGAATCATCCCATCGCGTCCCGTCCCCGGGGGGTCGAAACGAAGAATGAGCGACCATTTAAAAAGCATTGTAGCGACATCCACTAAGTCCACACAATGAAAAACGAAACTTGGCTAAATAGATGGCAGCAAGGAAACACACAAAAAAGGAAAGAAAGAAACGAAAAGAAAGAGCTGGCTGTGAAGGATAAGCCATAGAAAACAAATGTCAAAGTCAACACCCAAACCAATGCAAACACAAATATATTGTAGTAGAGAGCCTCCAATCGACCCACACCCCCTCTCCCACTTCTGACTACCCACACACACACACACACACAAATACGCTCTTAAGCTGCAGATTGAAATGCTCAAGGGAAAGGGTAACAGAGAGTGAGAGTAAGCAGAAACTGGATGAATGGTATTTGGGTATAACTGGCTGGTGGGAGTGCCAGGAATATGCAATAGATCGATTGCCCAGATATGTCACCACCGGGCCACTTCAGACTAGATTACCCCAAACAGGATGGAAGACATAACGATTTTTCTCGAGCTGATGATGATCGGAAAGATGAAGATCTTCATCGATCAAGATGAGAACAGGAAATAGTGAATCTAAGGAAACTATTTCCTTTTTTAATTCTTGGTGGATGGGTAATTTAACCATCGTTTAAAGAGTGTGGCATAGTCGCTGCTAGAATTATGGACATTTTGTTGTCTATCTTCCGCAGTTGCCGCTTTGCCCCTGCCTAGCTGGCATCATGGCTGTTGGCTTGGGAAGATTATAATGAACGTCAAGTAGCGGCACGATTAATGAAAATTGCTTAATAAGCATTATTATCTTACTGGCATTAAATTATTTAGTGAAACACTGGCCAACAAGGCATAGCGCCTAGATGGACTAAAGCAGGAAAGGCAGGAAACCAGTTAGAGACCAGACAACAAAATGTTGTCACTGTTGGCTTTGTCCTTCAAAGAGTTGTCTAGAGAGTCCTCCAGAATGCCCCTTCCTCCACACTTTTATCCATGCGTCTAACCGAAGCCAACTGCTAATTGATTAGAATGGACGTTCCGTTGCGGAAAAGAAATAACTAATAGTAATAGCAGAGCAAACAGCAAAATAAGTACACAGCGAAACAGGGAAGAAGTGAATCTTTTCGTTTTATTGTTGCTCTGTCGGTGCTTCTGTTTGCCAAGTTTCCGTTTGTCATTTTAGCATTTGCTGTCTGTGACAGCCCGCAACTGCCAAGAAGTTCTGCAAGCTGAGCTTTGATTGACAAACACACAGACACAGATACAGGCACAGGCACAGGATGTTTGCAGTATCCTTACCCGCCACTCTGCAAGAATGACTCGATGAGCGTGAGTGTGTGCGTGTGCCTGTCACTATCATTCCCTTGGAAGAGGTCGCAGCTTAATGAGCGCCTGTCTAGCATTGACAGTTCAGTTAAGTGGCTTTGCTTTCTGTTGAACTCGGTCACTCTTCATTCATTTGTTTCACTCTTCGGAGAGAACTTTCAGAAAAAGTAAATGCGGTCAAAGGAAAAAACAAGAACTGAACTTTAGGCTATTTTGCGGGCCGGCTCTTTCAATTGGCCATTGCCAATTATTTGGCTCAGACTTTCACACACAACTACCTAAACCGATTACGTACCTACAGACGTATAAATGGCGAGGCATTCGTTTAGTAGCAAAGTGCTCTTTAATCTGGGCAACTTTCAGTTGGTTGCAGTCATTGGTCAGGTGAGAGCCACAGCCACAAGCGAATGTTTGCCCTCAGATACATAATAATTGCTGATGCTCTCTAATCCCTTTTGCCCTGGCTACGGCCGCAACAAATTGCATTCGGCAAATTATTACACCATTTGGAGAAATTTAGCCCCTTCATTGCGCTCTAACATAAGCACCAGTATCGCCTATTGGCACCTGGACAAGCTCTTCTCCTGCCAATGCAGTAATTTCATTCAGACATGACAATACTGGTATTTCTTAAAAGGATTTGCTACTACTTCGATTGCAACTCATGTATATTCATGGAACGCCTGCTGTGTGCTGTGTGTGTGAAACATCCGCTTTGCGCGCTTCCTGCCCTCCAAATCGACTCCAACACATCCGTCTACTTTCTACCTTCTGTGGGAATTTGGCATGGACCGTTTAAATTTTATGCCATGCCACGAAAATTGAAACAATTTCAATCGAATTTTTCGCAGCACTATTCCATTATCCGTTTTTCCTTGCGTTTTTAGTTTCCCTCCATCATTCCGGACACTGTGCACAGGCACAGACATGCGCGTGCAAGTGGCAAAAGTTCTCGGCTCTCGAGGTAACTGCCAAAGCAGCCTAAAAGTGAAAATGCATATGACAAGCGCCTCCACTGGCAAGTCTCGGCAGGCTTCCGCCTTCGACTTTCCACTTTCGACTGTCAATTTAGGTAGTGGAGCGGAGGAGGGTTTGGGAGGTTTCTGGATTCTGGCTTCTGGCTTCTACATGAAGTTGGGGCTCCAGAATATGAAACATTCTCGGGCTGTTTGAGATTCCTTGTGTGCCCCAGGCAGGAGATGGAGATGGAGTCTGATGTTGAAATGATGGCATCAAATTATGGGCCGAGGCAAATAAGGTTATCAAATAATTCTGACGCCCCGCAAATTCGCTCATCAATGCCAAAAATGTGGAAGATACACAATAAGACAGCAAGAGCCTGAAAGTATGCAAAGTATTTGCGGCATTGCCGGAATATAACCAGCCTCTGTCCTTGTCTTTATTTGCTCAGGCAATTTGGAGGAACAAACTAACCCATCCGTCTCTCGGGCCTAACACAATAAAAACATATATTTGTGTGTGGAGAGAGCAATTGTTTGGGGGACTTTTATACATACATAGTAGACATATATATACACATGCACATATACAAACAGATATAAAAAATGTGTATAAAAATGATCAAAAGCTATGGATTTTTTTTATATTCTTTGTATTATAATTTATGGAGGGTATTTGGTAGCGAACGCAAGGCCACACAAATTTCCACGCTAGCTTTGGCTTTCACATTCCACGCGTGGCTAGTTCGCATTTCGTTTTGATTATTAAAAATTCCGTGCATTTTATTTAAACCTAGACTTTGCGATACCCTGCATATGAACTTTAAGATCGCCAATCTTTACCAAATTTCCAGAAATGGAAGGCCAGATTGAAAATTATAGTCCAATTTTTCGATACATTTCCTGATACTATTTTTTCTGATTCTGTTGCTACAATATACATACTTCATTTCCCACCGATCGGGTGATGGGTATCAATATTTTTATGCTTTGCTGGTGTCTGGTCTGTTGGCCATTTCATTGCGTTATTTGGCTGCCATGTTGATTCTTTTTTCTATCCTTCTATAGCTTTTAAAAGTAGTTGAGTAGTGAATGGCCTTGCGCCAGAGTGTTTGTCAAATCGAAATGAATTTTATGGACCTCTGAATAGTTGCACCTCCAATCCTTATCAAAAAGTGAGGTGTATTTGAAAAAAAAAAGTCATATGACCCTGCACTAAAAGAGTTTACTCTCTTTTCATTCCATTCGCGATGAGATTCGCAATTATTGAAATAAATATTTGCTCTGGACTTGAGGGAGAACAAACTAAATTGCATTTCCAGGTGCAGTTTCAATTGTAGTTGCCTTATGCATGACAATTAGATGCAAATATCTATCCCTTGTGGTTAGAGAGCAAATTCATGGAAATATATGACTGAGCTCATCGTCTTTTATCATCCACGTTTTATTTACGTATATTACCCATGTATACATATTTCTTGGAAAATCAAAACACATTGTTAATGGTGGGCCCCTAGTTTGGTACTTTATCCCTTTTGAATTTTAAGCAGCTTAAAACTCAGGCTTTCGTATTGACCTTTCCTACTTTTGTAACGAACGTTTTTAGATTTAGTTAAACTTTAGTATGTTGTTTAAGGAAAGTAGATTACAAAAGAGCACACACGCACACCCACACTTACCGAGTAGGTTGAAGTTATAATTATTATTTATAAGTACATCAAACTTCTAAGCCATACAGTTTTTGCCTTAGACCACCCATTAAAGTGCAGTTGGTGTGAAGAAGAGTGAAAAAATGTATTCTGGGGCAGATGAGTTAAGAGTTTAAACAATCACTTTAATAGACATGCCGCAAAATTAGTTTAGGGACGTTTTTTTCGGTTAGGCAAAACACAGAGGGCCCAGCCCTGTAGGGACGAAGGCTCAAAAGTACATTGCAATTACAGTAAAACACAAACACCCAGAAATACACACACACAGACACAAAGACACCAACACAAAGTTGGCAGACAAATCATTTTAAAAGTATTTTAACAAAATGCGATGAGTATGTGAAGTCAGGCAAAAGCAAATGTCTGACATATGATGAGAATGGGCATCGGCATGAGCATGGGACTGGGTTTGGGTCTGCTTCCCACTCTGATTCTGGTATCGTATTGAGGAACAGGAAAACTAACGAGTGTGCAGAGTTGACAGCATTTGGAAGCCATAAAGCAAGAGCAAACGAAATGCTGAATTTATAGAATATTTGTACAATGATACTCATATGAATGGAAGAAAAAAAAAATATGAAAGGAAATTTCTCGTTTTGTGAGACATGACAACTTGAGCTCCAAGTGCAGTCAACTTGAATCACAAAAAATTGTTTGGCGAGGGAAGTTATGTGTATTTAATGTAAAGAACTCGCAGGAAGGAAAAGACGTTTAAATAACAACATTTTAAATGCTTTTTGGCACATTTCTCTTAATTAAAACGTTTGAGTTTATTAAAGCAAACCAATTTGCCACATATATACATTAAATTCTTTATACGCAAAATGTTTTAAGCCAGAGATTGTTATATAGATGTTAAATCTCTATTAAGCGATATACATTCAGCAATCCTTGGCTGTCTGTTCTCTTTCTCTTACTCTTCCTTTTTTGCTCGATGTGCTTTTTCCTTTTGTGGTTCACAATAATGAAATGAACAGAGAAATAATGAAACAATAAAACAAGCAGGAAACATATGCATCGAAAAGTTTCAACAGAATGGAAAATGTGAAATGAAAATGTGAGTGTAGCCCATTTGGCCAAGTGGCGGCTTGGCTAAAAGCCAATGGAAAGTGCCACAAGCAAATATGCAGCATTCGGTGGCTGTGTCAGTGTTCTTGGTATGGATTTGGCACTAATTGGCAACCATCACAAAAGAAGGGATCATCAAAGTAGAAAAGGCAAACAGAGGTGTCTTCGTTAGACCCAATCAATTGCGAATGACAATCAAAGCCATTGAAAATCCATAAAGGAAAACAAGAACCGAAAACAAAGATGCCGGGACACCCGCTTACATAATCAGCGTAATTTTTATATGCGGCATCAGGTAAGCTCCACCAATCATCCCACATCCATTCAAACGAAATGCAATTTAGAGAATATAAAAGGAAAACGGGAAACGTATATGGCTTAGGGGAGCAATCAGAGATGGAGGGCAACACAGACGAGCCACATATGAGCCACATAGCAGCCATATTGGAAACTGAACTCTGGCTACCCGAGTGCTCGACTGCCAGGCTGCCTGTTTGTCAGTTTGGGTGCTGCCGTCAGCACATTTAAATTCATTTGGCGAAAGCGAGCTCTAAAACGCACAAAGAAACGCACATAGACGAATCCTCCAGCACAATTGCTGGGTTAAAGCGAAAAAGAACAAGCAAAAAGAGCACCAAGTTTACCCAAACATCCCACCAAGACCACCCTCCCATCCACCATCGCTGCTGTTTCCTTTTCAATGTGCCACAAGCAGGAGAGAAGCAGAAAAAACTGTAGCATACTTACGAGAGCAATTTACCTTGTTGTATGCCCAAAAAAAAAAAAAAAAAAAAAGAACAAAAAAGAAGAAAATTTTATTGCTCACACAGCAGCAACCCTCCGCCCACATATGGAATAACCAACTAAGGTCAGTTGGCCGACTGAATGGTTCTGGTGCGACTTTCGTTCTTTGGCTGGCTAAAAGTTTTATTACCGTTTCGTTACCGTTTCCTTGCCCCATGATGAGACCACCAGAGCATAAGAGCTCGAGAGCATCAGCATCGGGCTCGTTATGTGTTTATTCAATTTGGCTGCTCTTTCTGATGCTTCTGCTTCTGTGTTTGCTGTCGTGGCATCCACTTGGAAAAGCCTCTGCGGCCTGGTTTTTTATGAGCCTGAGAACATAGATGATAACTTTATCTGGCAAGAAGTATGCTGGCTCTAATGGCCAACGTATGCATTGACCCAACGAGAGACGAGGGCGAGCAGTTTGTTTAGTCACAACATTTCGTTTAATTTCATAATGCATCAGTTGGCATTTTAATATGATCTTTTTCATTCCTAATCTATTCATACGACCTACATGCCGATTGCATGAAGAGATTGCTGAATACACATTCAATGTGATTATTATCAGTACTATTCGAATGACTTTGAGTGGCAAATAGGAAAGAATCACACACTTTATGCGCTCATTACACGATGTTCTTTATGTGGGATAGCACGCTTATGCCCAACAGATATATGTGACAATAAACTGAAGAAGAAAGCCAGCCAGCCAGATCGTAAATGTTTATAGCTGGCGACTTCATTGAGAATGTTGCTGTCGTCTCTTGTGTCTCTGCCCTGTGTCACATAGCTCTCACTCTCGAGCTTGACGGCAGCTTCCACTGCCTGGAATTTGGTACATTTTTTCTTTTTCTTTTTCTTTTTTGTAGCTTTTATCATTTCATTTTGTGTTTCCGTACATATGCTGTCGCAGTTCATCTTCGTTGGCAAAGATAAATGTGCATCAAGTGCACTAGGTCAGCATGAAACTCATAAAATGGACGTTAAGGAGAAGACCAATATTAAAGTAAATGTGGCTTTAAGTGGTTTTGTTATTTGGCCCACTCTCCCTCTGTCTCTCGGTCTCAATCCCAACTTTTTAGATAGTAGAAAACGAGTAAACATCTTTATCGATTTAAATTTTATTCAAGACCTGCTAGAGCAAGACAAACTGGCACCATTAATTGTGCACTTAGTTCGCATGAAGCGTTTAATAATCGATAAACCTCATAACTGTCAGATGGGACTCCCAAGAGCTGTGTCTGGCTTGCTTGGGTTGGCTGCAGCCAACACCTGCCAAGCTGCTGGCAGACAGCTCTTGATTGCGAACCAGTCTCAAATGTACATTTATGAGCGCACTGTGCACGGTACATTGATGCAGACTTGGATAAAAATGCCCAAAGGTTCCGACGAGTCAGAGCTTGTTTCTACAATCTCTGCACAATAAAATCAGTATTAAATGAGAAAACACTTAACAATTTTAAAGAACTCTTCAGTTATACTATATATGGTCTCGGTTTAATGAAATCCTTTAAGTAGTTTGTCGTTGGGTCACGCATGACGCACTTTCAATAAACATTATCCTTTGCTGGAGGGCTGGGGCTTATTTGCTTGAGCTGCTTTTAGTTATTAATTAAAGTTAATTTAATTGCAAATTAATTAAGGAAAATAGAATAGAAAATAATTACCAGTATGCGTGTGATTTGTATTTAAAATTAAAATGGCACATATTATATTGGAGTTAGTTGACGGAACAAGACATCGAATCGCGCCTGCTGGCTTTATATGTATACCCACGCACACACAAACACATAAGTATATTTGGTTAAATAAATCAAATACCAGCTGGATCATCTGAAACGTCTCTGTGGTATTTTAGTGTGAAATTAACGATATGGGACAGACAGTGGTATCATCGTCAGCATCACTCATAACGAAATGTGAGTGGAAATGGTTGAAGGCAAGAATATAGATGGCTGAAAGCGTTGCCTACTTTTATGTGCTTGCCATGTCAAGTGCTGGAATGTGCGTGTTCGTGTGAGTGTGCCTAAATGTCGCTGTTTATGGGCTAGCAGTTTGTCTCACCCTCCTACACACACACACACACAACTATTACATATATGCTTACACCTTCATCTTCACTTTTTCTCATGCATATGTATGAGTGATTTCACGCTTCGTGTCTCACTCTGCAAATGGATACGCGCCCACCGCAGTGAATGCGTATCGTTGTGTGGATATGTACACACACACACACAGAGACACAGTAAAGCTATTACCATATTTCATGCTTTACATGAGCCCATTTGGCTTGTCAGAGGCCATGCTCAATGTGCCAGCGAGGAGGATTGGCGAATCAACCAAACTTTGTGGACTCTTCTGTTTAGCCCTGGGACAGACAGTTGAATGTCTTACTAAGATATGCCTAGCTCTGAGTGACTAACTGCTTGACTGTCTGTCTGTCTGTCTGTCCAACTAACTGGCACACTCGTGCGCTTCACCAAATAACCACCGAGCGCCACTATGGCAAATCAGAGAGACATTTCGAATTGGTTTACCTGACGGATGGTTGCCCATCATCCACGCTTTCCCACGCTTGTTCCCAACCGACTAATTCCATTTGTGCTGCCAAAATCCCCAAAGGTGCAAAAACATGCGCGCTTACATTGTTTAAGCCAAAAATCAAATATGCAATGGCCGGGCCGAGAGGCTCAACTCGCCTCCCAGTTACAGTTTTTCAACTGGGTCCATGGACCCAGCTCAGTTTACATAATATTAAAATTTTAAAAAGGAATTTTTCCGTCAGTCCCAATGCGGACATGGAATATGAAATTCGCTGCTGTTGTTAACCAATTTAGTGCGTTTTCCGTTAAAGCGAATTCATCCTGAGAAAACCAGATTCCGTACCATAAGCAAATTGGAAAAGTTTTTACTTAAAATATATTTTTTTAGGAATTTAAAAAAAAAGGATTTACAAAGTAAGTCGTTATTTACGACTGGCCCAGCTCGCAGTGATTCTTCAATTCGCCCCACAATTTCTGCAGCAGCCAATTCGAATCATGCCACATCAACTTTTGATGCAATCCACCCACTACCCCAAGAACATATATGTACATAGAATGAGAAGTTGACGGCCGACTTGACTGCCGAATTGAAATCCTCAACTGGGTGAAAGCAAAAACAAAAGAAAAAGTGGATCAAGGCGAGTTACAAGCCAAAAAGCCAGCAGCAAAAAACAACATTCGCAATACAAAAATCACAGAGATACACAGAGAAGCAGAATTATACTAACCCAAAACAGAGTGGGAGCAGGAGACCGGGTGAGGAGCCACCAACTCGAACATTGTAAAAACTTCAGCTTATGCTCATTGAACGGGTTGCTGTTGCTTTTCCTGCCGCTTGAACCTTCGCATTTATTACATGAGCTAAAAACTTTTTCCTTGGGTTTGGGCTTTCTTCTGGTTTTTGGTTTTTTGGGCCTTGCAGGCAAGGCAATCGGGGGCCATTCTGTAGGTTTTATGATGCGATCGCTGCGGCTGAGCCTTATGTATTACATATACTCGTTCTTGAATGTATATGTGTGTTGGATTGGCATGGGTTGGGTCATATCATTTCCGGCTTATCAAAGGGTGTTCGTCGTTGACAAAATGCGGCTGGCGGTTTCGGGCCACTGGAATACGGTCAGTGTAACGCTAACAAGACATTTAGCATTCCAAATGGGCCGCTTGGCAAAATGCGGCTAAGTTTATACATTTCTTGGGCCAACTTTGGTAATAAATTTTTCGTCTTGCAAAAACCGAAAGTTTTTTTTCCGTTGTTTTTTGGGTTGCGTCTGCCTTGGCACACAAAGTAAGTTTCCGGAATGAATGGATGATGGTGGGGTGAGGAGATTGGGTTTGGGGCTCTAGAAGGAGGGGGTGTTGTGGGATATGGATATTAACAAAGAAATTTAAAGTCACCAAGTTTAATTTGCTTCGCTTGCTTTTTTGATTGTTTTTATGGCCATGTATGGGTATGTATGTATGTATGTATGCATCTGTGTGAGTGTGCATGTATGTGTGTTGGCGACTCCTCTGACTTAGATGTTCCTTCTATTTTCGCTTTTTATTGTCACGTTAACGGCAATTTTCGTGCATAAAGTTTTACTTTCAGTTTGGTTATTGGTTTCAGTTTCGTTTTTCGGTTTCGACGTTCATTCGTTCTGGCAGTTGGCAAAAGAATATTGTCTATTTGTTTCTGTGTCTGTGGGTTTGTGTTGCCTGTTCGTGTCACTTAACGGTAAATTCAAATTACCATTTAATTTATCGCTGTCACCGTTATGGCTGTCGCCTGTCATGCTCTCTCCGTTTATATGGCTTGTCTTGTGAATTTATTGAGGAAACTGGTTGATTCCTTCATTTTGTTACTTTGCCGTTAGCCTTGCGCTCATAACAAGCCAAAAAGGACATGCCATGACACCAAATGTTGACAATTCTCTACAGCAAAGGCACAATGGGGTGGGCAACGTCTACCCAACCATATACATATGGAATAAAGGTTCTTCAGGTGACGTGAGGAATTGCCAATTGCTGTGTTGAAAGGCTAGGAAAAGGACAACCGATTACGTTGAATTATAATTCAATTTGTTCTGAATTCCACAGACTTCTAAACGCAAACGAAGTTGAACCCTTTGGCTTATACATATGAGAAATTCGAGACTCAAAAGGAATAATTTAATTTTGTTTTGATATACCTAATATTATTTATTTTAATGTGTGTATTGCAGAAACATTTGCACTTTATTGTTGCATTATTATTATTAAAGCATTCAGTGTATGTTCTTATGCTGAGAAGTATTATCTATACTCGAAGCTATTCAGGCAAATCGACAATTTTCTTTCAAGTCAAGTCGATTTTCAACTCGGATATTTTTAGGCATTTTTAAACTAACATATGTACATACGCTAGTGCAAAAGCCTTTCATTAATTTTTATAAAACTATTCATAAAATTGCTTGCCATTATATAAATTTTGAACACATTTCATTAAATATATGTATTATGATGAATATTGTCTCATTGGACGAAAATTTAATTCACTTTCTTAGTTCAACAGAACTAAGAATTTATAAGTACTTTAAAACTCCGTCAAGTTGAAAGACCCAAAAATTGCTACAAAATTAGCGTTTTGAATTAGACACAAATTGGATTTTGATTAGGAATTTAAAATTTGTTGTCCACAACTTTTCAAAGAGTTCAATATTGTCAATATTTAAAGTTTTAGAAAATGAGTCTCGTTTGGATTGCCATTTTCAAATCTGAGAGCTTTGCATTAAAATCCATCAGACACCAATAACAGCTAAAGCAAAGTACAAATCCTAAGACCAAATCAAAGCTATAGATAGACACGAGCAATTTATTCACTAACATAATATAAAAGTCGTAAAAAAAAAAATTAAGAGACGAATAACTAGATGGCTCGAAAACTTCGTTCGTATTTGAGATGCAGACCAGCCATCGATACTGTTAAACACATCATTCATTGGTTTAATAGCAACAATTTATTTAAAACATGGTTTAATGGAAACATTTCTCTGCTGTTGACTTTGGGATCTTTTAACTGAAATCCGCGTTTCACGTTGCTCATCAGTTTGACACGCATTTGTAAATAGTTCACTTTTCACATTTTAAATCAGCGATTTATACGTTTTACAGTTGACAGTTATGACGATAAATTGATAGTAATTTTAATTTATATGGGATTGCAATCAAGAACTAAAACCAATATATTTATAAAATTGTTATCGACCAATCCTAATTTTATGTTTTCGTTAAGGTTTAAGGAATTTTCACGTAGGCTCTGAAGATGTCACAAAGAATTGAAACATTCTGAGATGAAAAAGTAAAAATACAGTTTCTTTACTTTATCGATAAGAGGAGGTACTTATTTTGAAGAGGAAACTATGCATTTTACATCATTAAATTATTTATTAAAACCAGATTAAAGTCACGATTGTGATTCGGAATCATATATACGAAGATTTTCCACATTGGGAATGATTTCTAGGCTGCATGGGACTAGATGACGATATCTTTTCCTGTCGAAAAATGCAAACTTTTATATGACTAACCCATTGAAGAAATCGAATCGTACCTGTAGCAAATATAGTACAGATTGTGTTTATATAGTATATGTAGATTTCCGGGAGAATATTTGATTCGCAACTACGTGACACGAATCACTGGTAGCCATAAGTGTTGAGCTCACGTTACAGCACGTGACTGTGTTGTCCCTGTCATTACCATTAGTCACCAGAGAGGCGGAGCATGAGCCTGAGCCTCGGCCTGTCCGTAGCAGAGCGTGGCAAAAAGTTGTCACAGGCTTTCTCTTTCTTTTTAATTCTCCCTTTCTCTCTCTCTCTCTCTCTTTATCTTGCCAGTTTCAGAGACTGACTAATTTAATGAGCTCGCATCTGAGGCCTACTCACAAAAGTTTTTCATTAAAGTAACAAATTTTAATTTTAATTAGACTCTAACGAGGCTAAGTGCAGTAGGGGCGTGTGACAATAGACACAGTACATTCACGTTCACTCTCGCCCCCACAACTGCGCAGTAAATGTACCAAGTCCCCTTTGGCAGTTGGGCAAACTTGTCTTTCTTTGCTTTTGGTTGAATTTTTGGTATTGGACTAGTCCACAGAGCATAAAATGTTGTCAAGCACGACAAGTTGTGTTGCCTAGTGTCGCTCATAAAAGTGTCTAAAGGATGCAGCGGCTATATTTCGCACTCAGCAACACCTTTCCATATCCATATCTACAACCTTCTCCACGTATGCGTGTATATAGTATAGTCGGGTACATACATATATATACCAGATAGTAGCGAAAGAGATACAGCCCACATTCATGTGCGTTCACATTTTACAGTTTTACAGTTAGCGCTGCAATTTATGCACAACAAGAGCACCCAGTCCTTCCTCGTCCCACAACCCCCCACCCCGTGGTCCGCTCGTAATGTTTTCAGTCTTTTTTAGAGAAAAATATTGTGAAAGGGGGGGTTTTGGACACGAGGGGTGGCAGCCACGTACTGCATTCATTTTGAATGAAAAGCATGATGCAAACCATAGCTATGTATATACATACATATGTTTGTTTGTATGTACATTGAATCGCGAGTATGGCTTTCAGTGGGGCGAGGTCTTTAGAATGTTTGCCATTGCCATCCCAGAAACAGCAAACGCTTGCGGCTTGCCTTAGACTCCAGTTGAGTCTAAGCTGGCAGTGTGCATAAAGAACCAACTTTTGAACACTTTAAAGCAACAGTTTCTCGAAAGAAAACCAGGAATTTCATTAAAACTAAAAGGAATTTCAGTTAACGACAGTCGCTTGCTCGGTTGCTACCTCCTCCATTTCTCATCGAGGCTTTCAGTTTGATTAAGCGACTTTGTAGTCAACTTGATTGGACCAAATTGATGTTGACCAAGCAAATCAAATCAGATCAAAAATACGCTTGTCAAAGGCGACCAAAAATATACCAGGCATACTGTACTAACAAATTGCAAAAATCTCTCTGTCGCCTGTAAACCGATAGCGAATCTTTTCCAGTTGAGAGATCCCGCCACGATTTCTGGCTAAAAGTTGAAATAAAAAGCGCGTGAAAGTGAAATGTGCCAAACCAGCGAGTGACAGACAGTTTTGTGGCGTCCCATTTTATTCCCCTCTCCAGTACATTCCCTTTCCCTTTTTCCCATCGCTGTTATACTACGTAAATTTTTACTAAGTTAACAGCTCGCTAAGGGCCCTGACGTTGATGTTGCTGTTGGTGTTGGCGTCCTCTTGTTGAAGGCGCTCGTCGAAGGAGTGGGAGCGGGCGGCCCTTTGCCACCTTGTGGTGATAAAAACACGAAAAAAGCACCAAGCGACGAGGAGATGTCGTTAACAGCAGTCGGATAATGTCAGCTCCATGCAACACCCTCCCACCTAACGGTCAGCCTTTGTGGCATTGTTCTCTCCCTTTGTTGGTCTTTAAGTGTGGCTTTGTGCTCGCCGCTCCCTCCCTCCTCCATTTGCGTCATCTTGAGTTTTCTCGCCTCGTCGACTGAGGCCAGAATTTATATTTAACGAATAGAAAACGAAAAAATTATGATGAAAAAACAGAAACAGAAACAGAAACAGATGACTGACAACAGCAACAAAATCAAATAATATATCATAGATGACAGCGGGACACAATTTTTGCACGCAGTTGCACCCGGCGAGCAGTCGAGCGGCAAAAATGTTTAAAATTGATGCAAGAGACGCCAAATGAAACGATCTAAAATGAAATGTCTGCCAAAATATTATATCTGAGCAAAAAAAAGGACTGGGACTAATTAAAATGAGTAGAAAATATTGCATCTATATTTTATATCTCATCCAAAAGAACCGTCTCTGGATTGGAATGTATCTGCTAGTCATCAGCCGTCAAGCATTTTAGACACCGAAGTGCTCTGACATTGCAAGCCAAGGCCGAAACCCCATCTTGGCAACAATTGGTTAAGCATTGTTAGTGGTGTGAGATAATCAACTTTTCCTCTGCGGTTCTAATATGCTAAACAATATATTTTCTGGTCGCTGTAATTGCCCACATTTCGCGATATGCCCCCGAGGACATCACTGAGTTGACAGTGCAATAAATTTGATGTGGTTTTAATTTTAGCTACAACATTTTTTTCGATCCTAAAAGCAAAATGTTTTTGGGCTTTGCAGTATTTATTGATTTTGCTTTTCAGCGCATTAACAACATGGGCACATGCATACATAGATATATCTACACAAACATGCATAGATACACATATACATCTATACATATTTGTATCTATTCGTATGGTAAGTATGTACAGATGTGGGTTACATGTGTTTTCGGCTAATCCCACTAAAAGGAAAATTGATTAGAGGCGCACAGATGCCGAAAGGGGCCAAGCACATATTTGTTCAGTGAAATGTGTATATACTATATATGGGCACTATTTAGATAGATGTAGGTATATGTATGTATATATGTACATATGTATAATAGGTAAGTAGTCATTGCTCTTGCACTTGGCCCCAAACGTCTCGTCGAGGCGAAATTTAATTATATTTTCGGCTTTTTATGCTCTGCCGCAAATGTCATATGGAATAATTCGACCGAAATGGATTACAAAGTTTCGCATCAAATCTGTTTCATTTTTGCACTAATTAACCAAATTTGTTTGCCTGCAATTGACGATAATTCAATTTGGCAATAATGAATAGACAAACAATGCACATAACCATTTTCCTTACGGCCACAAATTATGTCAAAGAGCATTCAATGCACGAGGGCTGTTTAAAAGAGTCCACAACTTTTTGTTTTCACATATGTCAATTGAATATCGAACTACAAATCTATTTATTTTCATTTCTATTGTGACAATTTCGGAACAAGTAAATTTTAATAAATATTCTGCACAAATTTGGCAATATTTCTCCATCAATGATCGATCTGTCAAAATTCGAATTCCAAACTGGTTTCAATTGGCAATCAGGTCAACTCATAGTTTCGTGCATTTTTGGTTGGTTTTGACTTACTTTATTTTGCCAATAAGGTCAGGTAGAAAATTCCACAATTCTCGATAGTTGACACAAGAAAATTAACTCAACACACTTTAACTTTTAAAGTTTCTATTAAACAGATGTTACGTTTCGTAAATTTTAAGAGTCCTTGTCTCATCAGTCCACCCTCGTGGAAACCGTTTTCGACATTTAATGGCGATAATTAAAATTGAATGTATCTAATAAATGCGTTTAACACATTTTTCACATCAATTGCATCGTGAATGGATTGGGCGAGGGCATGGTCAGGGGGGGAAAGGGTCGAGATGGACGGAGAATAATTGAATTTTCAGTTTCATTTGCCGTTTACTCGCCCTTATGGCTTGGTCTTTGCCTATCAAACTAATTGGAGCATCAACGAGGGTCGGATGCGGTCACACGAAACTTTAATTTGATTACCGACACACACACACACACACACACACACACACACACACACACTCGCACTAAGTGCTTCCTTGTGGCTCGATTGTGGATGAGGCAATGGCGGTAGTGGTGACGACACCCACAAGTTGTCAGCTGGTGGGCTAAACATTTATTAGTAGTTACTCGCAGACAAATTTCATAATTTAAATTCACATTCATCTCTCGGTTGCCCCTCTCTAATGCTCCTGGCAGTTTGGCTAAACACTATTTCTTTTAGAGAAAGAAGACGAAGAGTCGGGGCAGAGAAGTCTTAATGAGTTTTTCGTGTCGGGGGTTGCTTAGACAAGGGCACGACACAGCTGTTAAAACCCTTCAAATTAGTGCTTAGCTTAGAGAAAGAACTTAAGCAAAAGGGCGCTGATAAGAACTGCACACCTTTCATCTTGGCCAGTTTGTTTGAGTGATTAGCCCGACTTTGAATGAGTTTTTGGCTGTTGTAGCTATTAAGTCATTTCGGACAATAATAACGGGAGCTGCACCTGCTGTAGTTGGATTGCTTTTGTTTTCTGATGAACGATTTTTGTCTATTACTACTCACCAGTTAACCGGCAATTGCTGCTTCACCCGCAGCTGCTGTAAATGACTTAAGTTTTTACATCCATAACATTATTAATACGAATTTCATTGCACTTTGAATGGGCTACGTGCTTTGTATGTTAATTACAAGTCGGTAAGCCACCTCGCCCCTCCACTCATCTTTTCCGCACTGTACTACAAACAATTAAGCAATTCATCAGTCATTGCCTGGGATGTGACTATGAAATACAAAAACCCAAAATGCGGTATGCCGTTGATTGAATGTGGGAAAACAAAAACCCGAAAGACACCCGCAAATCTTAACAGCACCGATCGTTTTTATACACTTTACTGAACCGCGTTTTCAAAAAAATATCATTACGATTTATTGCCCATTTATAGGAGAAGCAACCTCAACTTTGTGACACTTTTAGATTTAGGCCATTGAATAGATAAAATATATAGAGTGAACTTTTCAAGCTAATCGCAATATGTGCATATTTATCAATGTTCCTCAAACACCGCGATAAAATGTATTTAAGTACACCTTTTCAAGTGTATTAAAAACTAAGCCCATTTCGTATAAATCAACGCTCAATGTCAAAGCGTTGCTATTTACTTTTACTATTTCTAATTAGAACCGGAGACACACACCAATCACTGGCCAACCCGCCGGGTGGTTGCGGCGGTGGTGGTTGGAAGATGCAGGGCGGAGGACGGAGGGCGGACTCTGACCATGGGCAGGGTGAGGTTGTAAGTGCCGTTGTGTTCAGCCAGCCAAAATGTTCACATGACGTCTAAATGTTTGTTGCCTAGGGATTGACATGTTTGCTGCATGCAGCTTAATTGATTGGTTGACTGATGGGGTCAGACAAAAGCGTTGATTGCAGTGCCCTGCCTCTTTGGAGCATCTCTAGCCGTCCACCTTCTCGATCTCTTTCTCATGCTCGTGCTTTGGTCTGCCTCTGACAGCGATGTCAGTGAGCAGCGCTTTGAATTGGCACGTGGGCGTTGAAATGAGCACTGACCAGGGGCCAGCCAGAACGAGCTGCTGTCTGTCTGAAGTGGGGCTCTCGCATTAAGTTTACATGAGCGCCCGTCATGTCACAGAACCCAAAGCCAGAGCCAGAGACAGAGCCAGAGCCAAAGCCACACTAAATGATGCACAATCACCGGGCAAATGCACAGTTCCATACGCCCTGTTGGCTATGGGCATGGCATTTTGAGTGCCATCATCCTATCCCCACCTCACTGCCATGCACGCCCATTGCATCTCACTCCATCAACGATAGACTTGAATGGCAATTACCATTTATATTGCCGATAAATATGCCAGACAGTGACATCGACTGAGCGTTCGATTGCCACCAAAAGTCGGACAATTCCATAAGTCCAAAAAAACACAAGTGGCTAGTCGCTTTAGTTTCAGCAAATTAAAATACAATTTCGGTTAATTGGAAAACAGCAACAAAAGCAACTAGGCAATGCGGCAATAATAGCATCAGATGCTACATACGAACGTACTCGAAATGTAGGAGGAAGCTTTAGATACATTTTTCTGGGGCCATGAACTTGGGCGAGGCGAAAATAAAACAATTTAACAAGAGCATCAACAATTAAATCAAATAAAAATACCAACTATTTTTAAAAGCATCGCCAGCTGCGACGCCAGCAGCGAATGTCTCTCTCCCCACCTCCGACACCGCCTCAGCCTTCGTTTCCGTCTCATTCTCTTTGGCAGCTTGTATCAAAAAATAAATCATCAAAAACGTTGCTCGTTGCTCGAAAATTAAGTGCAAATACTGAAAAGTCATTCAAATCGCAAGAGATAATTTAGATTTGCACTTCAGTCTAATGGTCAAGGATCGAAAATCTATACCCAACGATGATAAATAGCTCAAACTAATTTTTCAAATTGTTGGTTTTGGTTTTTGCATGTAAATTATACACATTTCTATTATCTAAATGGATACTCTGATAGCAATGGATAAATAAATATGTATACTATCCACTAATGGTCATAAATATTTAAACTTCAGAGTAACATTGCTTCTATTATATTAATTGATGATGAAATAAAAGCAGCAAATTTTTGTGCATGGGTTATCAGATATCAGGAAAATGGGTTTTGTCTGGAGTGGGGTCAATATATTTTGTATAATGTATAAGATTTACAATGAAAATATAAATTTTTGAAATTTTCTTAAAGATGAAGAAAAGGAAAGGAATGAGCACCCAAAAAATAAGAATTTAAATAAGGTAATTTGGAAGAGATCTATCATTAAAACCATTTTTAAATATTTATTGAAAACAAAGTTTAAACTTTCAACAAGTTGAGCGAGTTTTATTTACTTACTTAACTCATTAACTTGGTTGTCTGTGAAAACATCGAGGAGTTCAGAAGTCTTAGATCAACAGTGTTTAAAAATTGAAAAAACACGAATTTAAAGAAAATAAATTTTATCACAATTTCAAAAAACAATAATCATATTTTTCTAACCAGTGAAATAAAATAAGTAAAATAGAAAAATTCGATTTAGGTTTGACTTAACAAACCTTGTGTCCAATAATTGTAGCGATACTTCTGTTATGTTTTCTAGGGTATGTCTACGAGGTTGGTTTAAAAACTACATAAGGGTTAAAAATCAGGAATTCGATCAAAGGATAAACTTCGACTCTTTGAAAGATAACGAAATAAATTAAATTACTTAAAAGATCGTTAGGTTTTATTTTATTACCTTCGGGCACTGAGAGTACTTATGTTTAATAATTAAAGCCAATTGGTATTCTGCCTGATCATTGTGTAAACCAGTTGCAACTGAAACACCTCGCTCCGTCACCCAATTAGCTGTAAGTCAATCTGTAAGGGCACTAAAACTCATTCACACTTTATGTACATACCGAAACGCCAGCTTAATGCATAATTATTTATAAGGCGGACACAAAAGAATTATTACAAGTGCATACTCCTATCAGTGTGTGGGTACACACACTCACACGCACACACACACACACACACACAGTGAACGAGTACGGCCAGCTATGAATATGAATTTCAATTTCAATTTACAGTACGTGCTCATGTGCGGTTCGCGTTCGCCGTCGCTCACGTAGCCGCCGCCCCGTCGTTTGGACCGCAGACAGAGTTGGCGCTGCCGCTGCCACTGCCGCTGCCGCTGCTTCTGCTGCAGCCGTAGTTACACCTATGTTTGCATAGCTGGAAGATGCAGATGAGTGGATAGAAGAACACCGCAGAGAAGGGGATAACGGGAACTACCGATGATGATTAAGTCATGCAATTACTTTTATAAATGTGTTTTGAGCTCAGCGGCTTTTATGCTTTAGTCATAATTAGCTGACCCCGCCACAGTCAATGAATGACTGAATGCCCGAATGCGCCAATGAATGAATGAATGAATGAATGGATGGCTGACTTCCTGGGTGAGCTGCTGGCAACGGCCTGGACTGTTTATTTAAGAAACCATTAAAATATCTATGGATGTTTTTGCTCGCGGTTGCCCCTAGCGAACCACTGGCTCCTAACGAATTCAATTCGATCGATTTGATGAAAAGCCATAATTCACATGCACAACTGCAATTTCTATTTAGGGCCAATAAAAAGTTAATGAATTTTATTTTTTGTGCCCAGCCTGATGGAGGAAAAAAACAACAAAAAGTAAATTAGCAGAACAAAAAAAAAAAAAGGCGCAAAAAATGGCAACCATTTCTGCGATTTCAGTAAATAGATTTAAGTACGAATGCAAATATGCTTATACGCTTATATAAAGTATGTGTGTGTGTGTGTGTGTATTTAGCTGCTCCACGGTATGTTGCAACTGACTCAGTTGTTATTGGAGGGTAACGCAGCAATTAAAATAAAATTAATTGATGAGAATTCCATCACGTCTTAATTATATTTTCACCCAACATCAGAACTGGAAAATGTGCAACCAATAACCGGAGCAAAATGAGCGTTGACTGCTACGCAGCTTCATATTGCGCATACGCCATGTGGTCCAGTGACCATTTGGCATATTTAAAGTAATTTGCTCGACGTTATTCCCTTGCCAGTAAAAAGCAAAATCAAACATGCATAATCTATTATTGGAAGGAAAATATTTCCTATGGATACTCTTCGAAAAGGGTATATAGCATTCGTCTACATTATTTATTTATTGAGCTGAATGCTCAGTCAATTGGAAATTGTTTGTGGTCTGTGCAAATGAACTTGGAAAAATGCGAGTACAATAAAACAAAAACAATAACAACAAACACAAAAGCGATTAAAATAATAAAGTGTCACACACACACTCACACAAACGCACACAGATGCGAACAGACGCAGCACAAATTGTTTGCAATTGATATAAAAATGTTTATATATCAAATATGCCCACTGGGGATTTCGGTTTCACTTAGCCCTAGACCCATCCCAATGCCTATCCTGCAGTACCTACCCGAAAACCCATAAACATAAATGTAAGCCTAACATCAGCTGTTGCCCAGCTGTCAATTAAACGTAGCATGTTGTAGTCGTAAACCGCACAACCGTTTTGTCACTCATCCATAAACAGCAGCAACACCAACCAAATCTATGCGGGGCAGTCACAAAAAGACAGAAAACAGAACTAACTCACATCCATAGAGGGTGTGTGGGTGATATTATCTTACACTTACATTTATCCCCTTATTACGGGCTGTAGTGTCCAATTTTATCATAATCTTGCAAGCAAATCAAAACACTTCACACCGCCGTTTCGGTTAGTATAAACAAACAAAACAGATAGACAAATTGCTTGCCGCGCACTTCGCCACACCTCGCCACAGAACTAGTCATTCGGGGCAGCGTTTCAATTGAAAATTCGAATCAACCATTAATGGGCCCATAGAATAGATAATTGGCCATAAAGCTCATCTGCCGTGGCTGCTGCTGGTCAGGCATATTAAAATATTATTGTGACCCCTTCCCCTACCCAATTCACCCTTCTCAGTGTCTCTTTTGTGGTTGTTCTCGTTGTTATTGTCAAATATATATAGTCGGTCGGTCGTATAAGATTCTATTTTTGCGTCTATTGTCTAACAAGCGAGACGAGTCATTTGCCACATACAAAACTAATAAACGCAGCAAAATAATGATTTGTGTACTGACAAATTTGGAATCAATTGAGGCTTAATGAAAACAAATAACGACGCTTGGCCATAACTATGAATGAAAACGTTTGCCAAGCCTCTGAGTGAGCTGAACTGAGCTGAACCTAAGCCCTGGCTAAGCTCAAGCAGATTAAGTGAAGTCGTTTCCGAGAACTCAGCATAGGTGAATTGTTTTTGATTTTCAATTGTCACTTGACGAGCAAATAGTAAACGGCCTTGGGCTTTGGGCCAACATTAAAGATACTCGTACATCGTTAAAGGGGGAGGAAACATTCCATTAATGTAAATGAAACACATATTTCAGATTCAATTGAAAAAACTTCAATTCAATTCAAGTCTAAATGAATACGACGACTGGAAGGTCTTTGACTGGCCAATGGACGAGCGTTATAGATGAAGAAACACTAACTGCAAAATTTCTACTATAAAAACATGACGCATGCCTAATATTCAATTAATTTGATTTGTTTCATTGCAGCAGCATCACCAACAACAGCCAAGGCAACGGCAACAGTGCAAAGTCAATTAAAAATTTACTTCATTTGAGAACATCCACCACGATCTGCCCTCTGACGCCGCGTCCCACTTGTCAATTCGTTTATTAGTTAGTTAGTTAGTTAGTTGAAAAGAAAAATAATTCCAGCTTTACAATCTACATTGGCTTGTTGAACTTTAACACTATTGCCCTGTCTATAGCAGTTGCCGACTCGTAGAAATATGCAAAATGTAACTGTGCATGGATTTAGTAGGTACATTAAGAAACGAGAAACCGAAACTTTAATTGTAAATCAGCCAGCATGCACGCCCATTTCTATGCAGTAGTCCTCCCCACCTTCCACCTCCCACCTCCCACCTGTCATCTTTCTTGGCCAGGCCCCAATGCGGCAGCTGCCTGGCAAACTAATTAAAAGTTGAGCGATTTTCTTTTAGTCACAGTCATCTTTCATTAAACTTGATTTTCATTTTTATTTTCATTATTTGCATTTACTACCACATTGCAGCAGTCGTGGCAACATCTTTGACTCAAATCTTATTTCAGTCGACCCACTTTGGTTGCAGTTTCCTCTCGAAATTAACTGACAGCTGGAAAATAATAGAGACTAGAAACTGATTCTTAGATGTTATCTTTAAATTGTGGCTAAATTAAACGAGTTTTAATCTCAAACTGGGCCATTGTCTCGACTACAATGAATAAATTATAAAAATGAACATGGAAATGAACCTTTGGATGTGGCATTGTGACGTGGCAGTCTCTCTTTTTTTCCACCTTAATTGACTTTGTTCTGCTGAAGCGTGTAAAGCTGATTTTATTGGCTAAACTGAAAATCTATCACGCATACGCACTGTCTAACCAAATGTCTGTCTATCCCATCTCTTTCTCCCGTTTGCTTTTTCTCCTTTCTGGCTTCATCTCTCTATCTCTGTGGCCCTAAGCAGGCTTTGGCGAAAAGTTCACTTGCCAACTTTTATGCTTTTTGTTTGCTTTTCCATTGCCAAATCCATCCTTTCTGGCAAAGCGATTTGCAACTTGGCTTTTAAGTTGTCTGTTTCAGTCATGCTGTTTCAGTCTGAGTGTATGTGTGTGTGTGTGTATGTGATAGACAGGCCAAAGGCAACCAAAAAATGGAAAGCGCATTTAGCGCTCAATTCTCAGGTGTTGAGATACCAGTGTTATTCTTTCGTACGTTTTGTGAAACCCACAAAAAACAAAATTAGAAAAAAAAACAGAAATAAAGAAAAACCAACCTGCCAACAATGAAACATCCTTTCTCTCATTTGCATACTTGCTCAACTATTTTGCATTTGCCTGTACTCTGTCACTCTGTTCCGTTCTGTTTATCTCCCGTTGAGTGCTGCCGAATGGAGGCCCTTAAAAGGCCACATGACAGCGCCCAAATAAGTAGACAATTCGGGCTCTCAAGGGCAGACCCACACAGCCAGCCCGGTTTGCAGAGCCTACACAGCATGAGTGAAATGGATGGCAAGGGTTTACTGACAGTGCGCTGACATCGAATGCCATTCAGGTCAGGATTCAGAACTCGGAGATGGAGCGACAACAGTCACACTGCCATTTCGAAGGATGACATTAAGCAGGAGGCGTGGAAGGAGAGGCAATTCAGAGAGCGCCAGCTAAGACTACATGGCCATTAATTGCGTCGCGCAATGCCAACCGCAAAACCGAGGCCGAAACCAGAAACTAAAGGCTCCCAATGTGTTTGTGTGTGTGTGTGGGGTGAAACCGCAAATTCTAAATTGTAGTTGGTATATATAGATAGTTTAAGTATCTGGCTGTATAGAATTTTAGCTGGCACTCATAAGTATATGTATTTTGCTTATATTTTACTGAACCTCTGTTACTTTATTGAACTCACAAATTCAACTGGAAATATTTAAGACAGGCTTTAAGATGTTTAAATTCAAAAGACTCTCTGAACCAAAATGGTCGATTTTTTTCTGCCTTGGACTTAACGCCTCCCTCCATTTTGCCATGTGCCCTTACTGAATCTAACATGTGTCAAAGTTTTCGCTTCAATGAGCTTTAAATATTTGATTTGTTTCTTATACATAAGTGTGCGGGAGAGTGTGATTTGGTGTGTGTGTGTGTGGGTTGTGCTGGTGTGTGGTTGTTACAAGTTTCACCCCCATTTCATCTTGTAAGTGGTGGCAAGGAAAAGCAAAAGATTTTGAATTCGTTTTGCGGTTGTCAGCCTGAAGCTGTCGCATAACAAATAAATAGTTAAATATAACTATAACAAAAATACATATACTTGTATATGTTTATGTATATGTTAGATTTCTTTGCCTTCTGCGGTTAAGTCTATCACATAATTGTCATTGTCATGTTTGGAAAATGTTGTCACTACTGGAAATTGCTCGCAGATTTTTCGCTCAGTGTCTCTTAGCATGTGTGAGAGCAACTGACAGGCAATTAAAAATATTGCAAAAGCCCCGAAAAACTGGAGGCACTACTTCACTTCCTCCCCAAGCCGCTGGCCAATAAATCAGGTCCGGCCAAGACAAGACAAGACAAGACAGGACAGGACAAGCCAAGCCAAGCTATGCCAAGACAGCCCAGGATGAGACAGGACAGGACAGCACAAGGACACCAAACGGACACTTGGCCAGCGGCAGCGCTGCGCATGCAAAAAGTGCGAAATGTAGATTAATATAAAAGAAAAGCTAGAATGAAACGACGAAACGACGGCAATGGCAAACAAATGGTGGAAAATGGGTATATAAAATTCAATTAGATTTCTATTTTTCCCATTTGCGCTTTTCTCCCTTTTTGTGCCTTTTCTTAGCGCTAGCGCTTGCAGCTTTTATAATCAAGCTTGCCCAACAGAAAGATTCAGGATAGGCATATCCCTGTCCCTGCTCTTTTCCTCTTGTTCTTGTTTTTGTAATTTGAAGTTCTGGCAGAGAGCTGAACCACAGAAAGCGGCCCAGAGGCCATCAAATCAAGCGGAAGCTGGGTAAGCAAAGAGTCCTGGGAGCAGGATTTTAACGCTGCCTTCATTTGTTCTACAACAGTGTGTGTACCATAGAAGGTGGGGTGTGTGTGTGTGTGTGCGTGTTCGAGAGAGAGAGAGCGATAGGGTAAAGAGGGAGTTTTGCCGATAATTTTCTGCCTTTCTACACATTCAATAGCTGCCTTTGACACCGCCAAGCACATCCTCAGCGACGAGGTCGACGACGACCACAAATTACATTGAAAATTCCTGCTTGATTGAAGTTGATTGAGCAAGAAAATACCGACAACGCCCCTTAGACATCGAGGTGTAACCCCGATTCCCGGCATCGCTTAGTTTCCTCCTCGTATGTATGGGTCTGTGTCTGTGTGTCAAAAGCAAGTCTTAAACACCTGTGTCCTTCCATTCCCACCTGTTTGCCTTTGCCTGTGGGCGAATTGCGGTTTAAAATGATTTTCAGCGTCTCAATGTATCATAATTAATACCCGCGCCTTCCTGATGTTAGTCGGAGGGTTGCGGTAGAATAGCCAGCATGTAACTTCATTGAGACTGTTAGACGAATACGATCTGTGCCATCTGCTTAAACACTCAATGCCATTAGTGTCGAAAATTAAATACTGAATTTTAAATCAGTGCCTTTAACAGATGAAATATATCTTATTCCTAGATGTGTTTATTTTTCACTTCAAAACAAAAAAATTATTTAATGATACGCAAGTCTAATCTTCTATCTAACCGTTATATATTTTTAAATGTTTGTTTTCTGTAATTGATGAAACAAGTTCTACTACTTTTTAAGTACTGCTGATAAGTAGTATGCATTGAATTTGCTTCCCTTTAAAAGTTCCTTGAAGGAAAAAACGATTTAAAGGGAAATGCCAAATATCGACATTATAATTGTTGACACATAATTTGTTTTGACGAAAATGTCCGATGACCAGATATAGTATAAATAGGTTAAACCTGGTTTCTAATTTGACCTTGTTACATGGTCATAATTATGTATAAATTTCTAATTAAGATTAGCCCAATGAATTCTAACTCGTTGGAATGGTTATCTAAGACGATATTCTGTGTGATTTTATTGACTTTTTTGTAAACTTCCAAGCATTCGTTCTTGATAATAGCTAGCAATGAATAAGAAATTAATTGTACCCACCAGTAATAGACAAACACACTTTAAACTTAATACTAGCACTAACTGTGGGTAGTAACTGCGACTATCTGTTTCTTATATGTAAAATACTTGGTACTCACCATTTTCGAATGGATCCAAGCTGGCTCTACTTGGAGATGCAACTCGGATTCAAGACTCGTGAAAAGCCAAGTCAACAGACAAACAAATCATTTGGATGGAACGATATCCGCGCTTCCACGCACTCACACAGATACACACACTATAATGGAATTGTTCTATGGATGGCGGTAAAATTTGCATTTTAAATCTTGAGATTTATTTTTTGTTTTTTGGTAACGCTTGAGAGCACAGAAACAGAGTCAGAGGCGGGAGCAGAGTGAAATGCAAATCGAATAAATAGAAAATAAATAGAAGGCATAAATAAATAAAACCACTCAATGCATTGGTTCATAGTCCATGTGTAGAGTTTAGGAGGAGGAGGAAGAGGAGGAGGTTTGATGGGACAGAGTGTTCAATGAAGACCTTTAAAGAAATGACTTTGGCCTGGTATCATTGTCCTGCTCCTGCGCATGTGTTTGTTATGGCTTTAAGTAGTGTGTGACCCTTGGGGCGATATGTATGTCGGTATGCAGAGGTGGGGTTGTGGTGGGGTGGTGGTGGGGTGGTGGGAGTGTGTGATGTCGTGTACGAGATGCTCCTGCAGAATTGCTGACTATGCTGCTCAGCTGAGCTTAGTCAGGCTGCGTGCTGAGAAGCTTAAGTCGTTATGAGATGACGATTTCCACTGAGCAAGGGCAATATCAACACTTCCGCTCCCTTCTAATACACCCCTCCGTCCCTCCCTGTATGACATCAAGGCGAACAACTTTGATTGCACTACCCTCCGGCATTTTTCCATGTGAGTGTGTGTATGTGCGTGTGTTGTAGATTCTGAGACATTCACGAGGCATTCTGAGTGAAGAATTGAGTATGTAATGCCTCTGCCAAGTAAAGCCGCTGTCTCGCCGGCTGCCGTCGGTGATTTGTTTGGCAGTTCTTTCTTATTATTCCTGTTATCGCTCCATGGCATATAGTAAATGTTTTTGTTTTTCGTTTTGTTATTGCTTTTTAATTTCTTGTTGTTTTTTGCAGTTGCAAAACTGGTCGACTACATTGGTTATCACATATTATTTAGCATTTGCACTGCGTTCTTGCACTATATTGTTGTATATTTCATTTGCATGTTTAGCTATAAAATGTTTGCGAACGTGCAATGTGTGGCGTCAATTTCAATATATTTTTGCGCGAAAACATTTAGAATATTTATTTTTATAAACGACAAATTCGAGAAAATAATAAATTTATGACACAAAAGGTAGAAGACAAAAAAAAAAAACGAAAACGCGGACCAACGACTGCAACAACAATAACAATTTAGCGCCAGACAATATATGTATCTGAAGGCTGCTGCACTCGACGATAGCAGCGTGAACGGCAAAGACAAACCGACGGCGGCGACCGAGCGGGAGGCGGAGACAATGGATTATTTCATCTCATTTTATTGCAGTTTGAGAATTGGCACAACACGAATTGTACGATATTTCACGGCCCTGCAGTTTCAGCGGCAAACGCATTAACGGCGGCAACGACGGCGGAAGCAAACGCGCAATGTCATCAAGCGGCAACGCTGCGTATACGCAATGGCACGCGCGAACCATTGCGTATCTCACTGTGTGTGTTTGTGTGTCTGAGAGAGAGGGAAAGATTTACCGTTGTAAGCAATCAGTGTGCGCCTGTAATCTGCAACAATATCCATTAATTTGCTTGGCCACTATTGATGCTACAAAATCTGCTGCCGATGCGAATGGTGCTGCTGCTGCTTTCTCTCAGCATGCGATTGCGAATGACAGCAGCCAACGTAATGTAATGAACGAACGAACGAACGATAAGCAACGGCAACGACGTGGCAACGCACCAGACGGTTCACAAACGAATGAACTACCGAATTTTTGTGAGCGCCGCACGAAGCTCGACATAGACACACAGACGACGCTCAGAATTTTCACACACCCGCGCAGACACACACACACGCACACACACAGATACACTTGGATAGAGACTCTTGAATTGAGCGAGAACCTTTTGTTCGATAAAACGTCTTCTGCTGAGAGTCACTCAGAGATGCGCGCATGTTGCACTCAAACATCCACGACTGGGGAAATCCGCTCACTCAACCAAACATTCGCTCACTCAATGGTTACAAAGACACAACAGTGAGTGCATCTGTTAACTGATAACTGTTACCTGTTAACAGTGGCAGCCATGTAAAAAGTGTGTTATTGGGTTACAATTTTTACACAGAGCTCTCGATATTAGCGTGACAACCCGCTCGGCTTTGTCTAAGCTATTAAATGCATGGCAAATTTGCTTGTCAACAAAGCGGAAGACAGCAACAAAACCAAGCAAAACAAAACAAGACAAAAAAAAGTTTTAACAACCATAAATTAAATGCTACGCAGCTACCCAAAAGTCGCAAAGTAAATTCCAATTAAAATTTCAACGTAAATGCCACAAAATGTAAATGTATTCGGAATAAAGTCGTTGGCGGTAACGGTGGCATTGGCATTGGCGTTGGCGTTGGCGTTGGCGTTGGCGCTGGCTGTGGTGTTGTTTTTTCAGCATTGCGGTTGTGGTAGAGCCTGTCAGCACCCACAATACAGGCACCACATATACACACACAGACAGTGACAGGGACTCGCACGCGTAATCACCCCTTTTTGGCATCGTCAGACTGTTTGTCTTCAGTTGATGTGCACGGTTGCTCCACAAAATCCTTCCAGATGGCGTTTGCTGGCATCAAAATCCGTGGGGGCTACCAGTTCGAAATTGCTTTGAGGCGGAATCCTTTAAGTAGACTATAAATATCCCACATACATGAACAAATTGATAACACACACATGCACACAGACACAGCCATGCACAGGGCAACTAACACTGACGCACGTTCGATTCAATAATAAAAAATGCCTTGCAGCAATTTTGACATCAAACGTCTTCACCTTTCTTCAGCCCTCTCTCACACGCACACACACACACACAGACATATATTGATAGCTGTCAGCAAAGTTAGGCATTCCCAATAGAAAGGAACTACATACGTACATACGCACACACACGTAGACTTCAATAAATTCAATTTACACAAATTTCAAATCCAACAAACACGCCCAACTCACTCTAAAGGCACACGAATCGCCCACAGCATACAACGCATCGTGCATCGACAAACAAATCAAACGCCCAATACACAAAAACATGCCGAATCACTACGTATATGTAGATATATAAATATATGCATATATGTAGATCGATCTGTATATACAAATGTAAAAACAAATTTAAAAAACACAAGCTATAACTTGTATCGGTTTGAGAGTTTTTCAAGAAATCCCAACTTCTTTCTAGAACTAATCGCATTATTAACCTATCAACCTTTTCTACCATGTACCCATTGGGTGGAATGGTATACTAAAGTCGCCAAAATGTATGTCCGCCCGTCCGTTCGTCTGTATGAACGCCTAGATCTCTGAAACTATAAGAGCTAGGGACACTAAATTTGGTATGTACACTTGTGTAGTATGTATCTAAATATATAGAGTTACTTTACTAACTACAGACATCAAATTTGGTATGTGTACTGGCTTAGTACACGCGCATATTTAGCTTTTTTAAACATTTTGACACGCCTACTTCCTCCCCGGTAAATTAAAAAAATGGATTTTCGCAAAAACTCACAGTGCTAAAGCCACCAAATTTGGTACGTAAATTTGTAGAGTATGCGTGCAGATTACTGATATTTAACATTTTTGACATGCCTACTTTCGTCTCCATAATCTACAAAAAACCGATTTCCTCCTCTCCTATTTGTTGACTATCGAAATTAAATTAAGCACACTAATTATTTTAATAAAATCGGACTAGAAACATGAAAAATATACGTATAAATGAGTTTTACTAGGCGGTCGAACTAAAGTGCTAAAGTGCTGGTGTATTTGTAAGAGTGAGCGAGATAGAGTATGCTACGAGGGATGTTAAACAAATTTAAAATACATACATTTGGTCATGGAAGTTAAAAAAATATTTAAAAATATATATCTAGAAAAAACACAAAACACCAGCATCTGGAAATCTGCCCGAGCTCAATTTCACAATACAGATTATTTCATGGGTAACACAAAGAGGTAAGCAGCTAGTCCTTAATGCTATATTAAAGACCACGTTCTAGCATTAGCAGACTTTGCTAAAGTCTGTCCGAATGTTAAAGGCCATACCAGACCAGCTGAACCATAAAATAACAAGAAATGTTAAAAGTTTACAAAACCAGAGTTCAGCAAAGAAAAAGATTTATATTTCTTTCGTCCTTGCTCCCTTTGGGTAAGGTTTAGTGAGATTTTTTTAAACCCCTCTCCCCATTTATACCAAAATTGCTTAAACAGTGCCAGGCGGGTTCTCGTTTCAAAATCATTTTCAAACTAAAATCGGAATACCACCCAAGACGCTTAAGAAATAAAAATAGAAATTAGTTCGAGAGTAAGTAGACAAATTTATGTGAAAGCCAAAACAAGAGAAGCCATCAATTTATTAGAAATCGAAGCTCAGATTTGATTATGACTAAATGGTTACTTAGCTAATGTGAAATACAGATTAAACTATATAAGTACATATAAGTTTCTTAATCCAATTCAATTTAATTTTTATTGCATCTGTTTGTTAGAGTTTAAGTCTCTGGACTGTTTTAGCTATGTTACACGAGGTATATTGTTTCTCCAATTAATATTATTGGCATGAAAGTAGGCGTAAATCGTAAGGAATCCCACTTTTTACTTCGGATACAATTTAATGGTACGTATGCTATGTACATCTAAATTTCAGTTAATTGAATGAGTACAAATTAAGTATCATTGAACTAATCTCTGCGCATGTATGGGTATGTCAAACATTTAACTTTATTTTTAGCCCGATTGCTTAAAGAACGAATTCGTCGAACACTAGCAGTTTTAAGTTATTTTCTTCAACTAGTTCCTACTTTAAAATTTCTACACATAATATTTGAAATCGGACTAAAGCTGATTTTAAATAAAATATTGGTCAAAGGCTCTCTATTTAGATTTAATTAATAAATCGTAGAGAAGTTAACAGACATTGCGGATAAACGGATTTCGACTCTGATCTAAAAGCGCCTGGCAGAGTCTTAAAGCTTTAGAAAGGGAATACAAACCACTAATGGATAGTTAATATGTCGGTGAAGAATCAAATGTCTAGGAATTAGCCTCAAATGCTCTTACAGTGATGACAAGATCCTAAAAAAGTAATTATTAATGGTTAATTATCCTAAGTAATGCCGTATAATTTTGCGATTTTCTTTTAATACCATACACCCATAGGGTGAAATGGTATATTAAAGTCGCTAAAATGTATGTAACAGGCAGAAGGAAGCTTTTCCGACCCCATAAAGTATATATATTCTTGATCAGCATCAACAGCCGAGACGATCTAGCCATGTCCGTCTGTCCGTCCGTCCGTCCGTCCGTCCGTCCGTATGAACACCTAGATCTCGGAGACTATAAGAGCTAGAGCCACCAAATTTGGTATGTAGACTCGTGTCATATGTACGCTTATCGAGTTTGTTTCAAATGTTTGCCACGCCCCCTACCGCCCCCGCAAATGATATAAAACCGATTTTCTTAAACACCATAGCAACTAGAGACACAAAATTTGGTATGTATATTTGCTTAGTAAACGCGCACATTTTGTATTTATAAAAATTTTGCCACGCCCCCTACCGCCCCCGCAAATTAAGTAAAACCGATTTTCTCAAAAACTATTCTAGCTAGAGACACAAAATTTGGTATGAATATTTGCTTAGTAATTGCGCACAGTTTTGATGTGTAAAGATTTTGCCACGCCCCCTCCGCCCCCGTAATTTGAAAAAACTCGATTATCTCCCGTTATTTTCTACCTTGTGCAATCAAATTTAGCAGACTTAAATTTGATACTAATATCAAGCAAAATACCAAATTTGATCAAAATCGGAATAAAAATAGCCAAGTTATGCATATAAACGTTTTTCCATATGGCCGGAGTTGGCCGTTGGCTGGTGGGGGCGCTAGGGTGCTCGAATGCTTGAGTGAGCGAAATACTAAGATATGCTTGTAAAAAGCATGCAAACAAATTTTTTTAAAAATACGAAAATGCATTGGTTATTATAAATTTAAAATATTTGTTTTACTGGTGTATGGTATATCCAAGTCGGCGAGACGACTTACTTACTTCATTTTATCAAATCTCATGTAAAAATATTCCCGATGTCTTTTTAAACAATTGCCTCAAGTAACACAGATAATAGTAATTGTAACTATATAGAAGCAAGAACTGTGGGGCCAACACAAAGCGGATTGGCCTGCCAGAGAAACGCAATTGTGAATTGTAGAGCTGACATATTTCATCAAAGTATCCTCTAAAGTTGCGTTGGCAGAACAACAGGGAATTCGAGATGGAAAATTGGGTTTGGGGTTGGGGTTGGGGATGGGGGGTCTGTTTTCAAAATGCAGTTCAAATATGCGACAAACGCCAAACTGTTGGGCCAATTCAATACGCCTTACTGTATGCTGTCCGCATAGCAAATGACTTTTGATTGACATGTTTGACATTTTGCAGAGCGTACAAAAAAGGAAAGGAACGAGAAGACACCCCCCAAATACCCGAGATCCTGCCCACTTTTATTGCATTTTAAATGCGTCAGCATAATTTCCCCCGTTTGTTAAAGCAAAGGCATCGTTTAGGGGGAAAAATTGAAAATCGTGCTACATCAAATAACACTGGGAGTAACTAGGAGGATACAAGTGGAAATACTGCTGCTACTGTGAAAATGTGGAAAAATAACCTCAAGACACTTCTCGGGGGGTCATGCGCATGCTTGCAGCAAAACAAAGAATAAGAATTCCATAGAGCAAACAATCATCTGTTTGTATGAGTGTGTGTGTGTGTGGTTGTAGGTGTATGTCTGGATGTGTGTATTTCTACAAACATTTGCACAGTTCAATGCACAATTGATGGCCGCAATGTGAATCTAAAAGCAGTTGTGGCCCAAAACTAACAATGCCAAGCATAACAGTGGATTATGCCAGGCCCTCATATGCGTTTCCCAAAAAGAGGGGGTATGAGTGGAGATGTCAAACGGAGCCATTATTAGGATGGCCGAAAGTCCATTAGCTCAGCCCTGTCAGTGGCATCGGGAGCACCAACAGCATCATCATCATCAGACAACAACTAAGAAGCAATTGCTACTACATAGGTGGAAGTTGAGGACAGTTTGAGTCCAGCTTAGGGTCAGGGCCGTGGCCGAGGAAGGGGTAGAACAAGTGCTGCTGGGTCGAGGTTGAAAAAGCAATTTAAGTGCATCCATGTACAAAAATAATCAGACAACACATGTGCGAATCAATAAAATGTGTGCATATTAAATATGAATTTCATACAGGGTGAACTACTGAAATGAACCAAGCAATATGTAAATTATTAAATATCAGAGAAGGAATTCGGAATGTGTTTTGCAAGGCCATGAAGTATATTTTTACATGCACACGCCTTTATGGCTTAAGATAGTCGTATTGAATCACCCTGTTGTTTGATTAATTAACTCTGCCATTGTGGCCATAGCATACTTTCCAGCGCTTCTCCATAAGCCGATTGGTATTGATGAAGTTAATTGCACAATAAGCATGCACAACTGTTTAAACATATTAAAATTTTAATAATACACAAAACAAGATTATTGAATACTGTCCCGCCCGAAACGAAGCACCAAAAAAATAAAAGAAAAACACCCACACACAAATGAATATAACCACCCACAAAACCGAAACATAATCGAATTATGAACAAATGGTTTCCACAAAACCATTTAATTGACTTTTGTGCTGAAGCAAAATGCAATAACAATAATCGTCATAAACATAAACATAATATAATGTTGAGTGTGTTGTGGCCAAAAAGTGCCAGCGGGGCGTAAGTAGCAACGGGAACGACACTGGCCACCTGAAACCAACTAACAAGAGCCAACTGAAAGCCATTTGACTAATGGATGCTGCCCGGATTCTGCTTCTGCTTCTGCTGCGGCCAGTGAGTTGGCTTCGTTGGCTCCGTCTTTTGCTCTTCCCTCGTCTCTCGCAACGATTTTCCCAAAACCTTGGGCCCCCCGTCACGCACTGTCATCCACAAGTTTGAATCTTTGGTTGACTTTTAGTAACTATTTTGTCCAGGCTTTGGTTTTAGCTCATGCCCTAGGTCCTTGCTGAGTGTGTGTATGTGATTTTGTGGATTTTACCGAAATTACGAGCACGTGACAAAATCAACAAAATTAATTAATAAACTTTGGCAAGAATTTCCGTTGCTGCCGTGTCATGTGACAGTTCTCATATTGCCAGCAATGTGGCAGTGCATAGCTACAGAAACACACAAGCAGAATCAATTCGAGAGGGAGACCGACTGAACTACATGCCACAGCACTTTAATTTGAGATAGTTCACGCTGTGCGTGTGTGTGTGTGTACCTTTTATGACTTTGCGGAGGTTCTGTGATGGTTGCCATGGCCAAATCGTTAATCAGCATTGAATTCTACCATATCACTGCGGATGCCCCAAAATCTGGTTACAGGAAATGTGCGAAGCGAATTTTGGTTTGGCGTTTTATATTGAATAATAATTAATGCTGGAAGGATGTGAGTTGCTTATTTCAACTTTAATGCTAAGTATTGATTTAATTCTTAGTACTAGACCCCAACCATATTTGACAACAGTGATTCATAAAGACAAATCAGTTAATACATTTTGCAGATCATCGACCCAGACATCTACTACATCATACATACATATGTGGGTTGGCTAACCCATCAACAAATGTAGGCGAAAGCTTAAACGTCTTCATCCATTAGACTGACAACAAACAGAAACGGACAATGTCCGTTAATAGTGCGAATAGTGAAAATTAAATAAAGTTCACCTATTTATAATTATCCAATATTATAAATAAACAATAATAAGATGTAAAACTAATGTGTAATGTGCCTGAATCTGGGAAAACATCAAGGGAAATACAGAGAAACAAAATGTAAGTTTTAAGTAAGATTACTGACAGTAAGTATATTTGAACGACTCGGGCATTTTAACAGGCAATTTTCATAAATTGAAATAATACTGGAATAAGATATATAATCAACACTAACTCAGTTATAATCAACTAAATTCTGTTTCATTGCTTCCGCGTTTATTTAAAGACATCAATAGCTTAATTTTAAACGACTAGGTTCTTTTTATTTTTAATGTAGCTTAAACCATCCTGTCTGCTCTTCTAATGAGATGATAAATAAGAACTTGAGAACTGGTTTCTATTTTCTAAAAACGATTTACAATTGTTCACTCTTCTGATAGTTTCGTTAAATTATTATACGTTATTCACAAGTGTCCTTAAAAGAAATTCCAAGAAACTTTGGATTCGAATGTATTACAATCTAATTCTCGTTTAAGAATATTGATTGTCCCTGAATATTTAATCTGAGAAATTTAAGCACCAGATTAGCACATTGTTTCATAGTTCTATCAACAATATGTCTCCATTATAACTAACTTTCGAGATCACTAAAACTAAAACTAAACTTTAAATAAGTTCAGTCGTTTCATCATTATACTCACAATGGTCATAATGTTATCTATTTATATCACATTTACGTCAAACCCTTCGACATTCTTTAAATTTTTCATTTTACATCAAAAAATGTTTAGCTACCATAAAGCAATTGTATTTCATTTAAATTTAAGGTAATTTTGATCATGTGTGGATGGTGTCCAAAAAGTGATCTCTTAATGGATTATCTAACATTATTTTCACTACTTTCATTACTTTCTGTTAAAGTTTTGCCAAAAATGTCAGTTGGGTATAATTTATTTATGTATTTAATCTATTTATATAACATGATATTTTCTGTTGCTATTCATTTGTTATTTGTCCTTGGTTGTTTTTTATTTTTGTTCCCTAACATAAAAGCAAGGCAAGGGCAAAGCCATGCCCAAATACATAATTAAAATTCATCAGGCAAGCACTCGGAAAGGGTTGTTACTAATCCCTCTTAGACAGACTGCTCAGTACGTAAAATGGATATGTGTTTGATATGTTATTTGGCAAACATACTGAGTGATTAGTGCAACTAAATCAAATTGTATTTGAATGGTTTTTGCGGTTTTGATTTCCAGATGGAAATTTAGCAAGCCCCTAAATCAAATAGCTTTTATATGTACAGTGAGTTTTCACTTAATTGCCAAACACAATTGCAGAGCACACACATTCACCCATTGAAAGTGGGGTGACCAGAAAAGACGTGCCTCAGAGACGGAGAACCCATTTGCTTCGCCAGCTTTGTGCTGAAATGTACAAAATTAATAAAAGCATTTTTCTCGTCTTGTGGCATGATTACATCTGGCAGTGCTGCAACAACAACCAAAACAACGGGAATAGCAACAGCAACAATGGGAAGAACTATGTGTGTATACGCTTACCTACTTAGCAGCTCTTTACAAACATGCCGCATGGTCCACACTCCCAATTCTCTCGCCTCCCCACTTCCAGCTCCGAAGTTCCCCCGACCATTCCATTTTGTTTCGTCCTGTTCCCGTCTTCATCCACGCACACAGAAACATAATTGCTCGCTTTTTTATGTGGCTTGGTCGTCGTCGTCGTCGTCGTCTACAACATTTTCTATGGCTGTCATGTTGATATTACATTGCTTGTAAGCTGCTCACCAAAGCACCCCCTCCCTCCCCCGTTTATCGCACTCTCTGACTCTCTTGTTGGCCCCTATCGTCAGCTCAACATTTTTATTTTATTATGCTGCCTGCATAATAATGCCACGCCTCGTGTTCCCTCTTGCCTGCCCATTTTTATCTGCTCACTCATAAAAATAAAGCGTTGCGCATTCTTTCACGCCATTTGCAGTTACTTTGATAAGAGCCAGCTAGCTAAGAGTCGGCTACTCCCCTACCCCGTCTCTCTCAACCATGGCATCAAGGGGGAGTGGGAGTTGAGAGTGGGGTCAAGGGTCAAACGCAAATGCCTTTGTTTTGATATCCGTCTGTCAATGCTCGCATCGCAATATCTCAGCGACTCCTTCGTCCTTGCCACACCGCGTCTCTCTCAACCCGAAATGGAGCTTCTTCAGGCGTATGCGTCATTATCAAGTGCAAATAATAAATCATGACAAGGCCTGGCATATTAGTTCGTGATGAGGGTGGCAAGGAGTGGGGAAGAGTTACAGATATGTACGTATATAGATACATTGTGGCTTTGTTTGTTTGTTTGCTCAGCAGATTTCCCATCATTGAGTGTGTCTGTGTGTGTGTTTTCTTTAGCTATTGTGCGGCATAATTAATCATAATTTGTGTGCGTTATGTGGCAATTAATAATTTCTATGGCATTTACATCAGAAGCAAGTTGAAACTTGAGAAGGATTCGAGCTTAAAAACATGCCAAGTGGGTAATTAAAGTTACAAACTTTCCATTGATAATTGGGTTAACATCCGTCCCAAGGGGTAAATTCCAACCACACATCCCAAAGACATTTGACGTTAAATAAGGTCGTGTATTAAATAAATCTTAATAAATGTAAATACTTAAAACTCAATATGTAATCTTCCAAAGAAAAATGTCAATTGGGAAAGACGAATCGAAGGCATCTATCTCATCAAATAAAGCAATTTTGAAATGCGTGACTTATTACACTTCAACCATAAGAAAATTCTTTCATTCATATTTGTTTATATTCCCTTGGCCATCGATGGCGAAGAGCTTTCTGTCCTAGATGGACTTGCTGGCAGTTCTGATTCGAGGTGAATTAAAGGACGTGACATTGGCGAATTAGTAAAAGAGCCAGTATAATGACTCAGAAAACTTTACCTAATGTGGGGAGGTCATTTTCCAAGTTCATCGTAATTTACAACTGAATATCTATTAAACTTTAAAACAATCGCAAAAATTATTATTATCATAAGCTAGTAATAAGAACAATTCTGCATCCATTGTCACTTTTAACGATTGATAACTCTCGTAATCTTTGTCACCTTGGACTTGGTTTTATCTTATCACAAGCAAATCAATATCTTTTATTTTGAAGGCTGTGTTTCATCAATGTCAATGTTAACATTGCAGGGTATTTCTCCTTCTTCGAAGCCCTCATTTCTGCTCATGCTGATGTGGGTGGATATAATTGAAAAACTTCAAGTGCTTCTGAGCCCTGTGAACACACAGACAAAAATATTGCTCAGCCATAACTCATACGCAGTGTGAGCCCAGGAAGCTAGAGAAAATTTTGCCACTTTTGGCCTCTGACTAGCTAGCTGGATGCCTGGCTGCCTTGTTGCCTAGATGGCTTGCTGTTTATTTTACATTTTTAAATGAATTGACTTTCAAGTGTGCCACAGTGTTTTTCCTTTTTGCTGCACTGCAGTGAAATACAGTCAAACTTTTTTGCGTTTTCAGCTTCTGTTTTTTGTTTTTGTTTTGATTTGATTGCAGTTGGTAGTGGAACGCATAATTTATGGCAGTGGCTGTGGTAGTGGCAGTGGGAATGCAGAACTTTTGTTTACCCTGTGGTTTTTTGTGGGCGTGGCACTAGAAGTTGACGTTGACGTTTCCAGACAAACGCACAGCCAAAGCCAAAAAGCCAAAGTAAGCAAATTGGGAATAAACAAATACAAGTGAAACTCCTTTCTCTCTATCTCTATGTCCCTCCTTCTCCAGCACGCGCTCTCTTATATGTCTGTCTCTCTTTGTGCAACAAATTGCGTGCAAAGTTATTTCACTCTATGTATGTATGTTTGTATGTTTATTTGTTTTGTATTCAGCTTGATTTTTCAATTTTTTCGCACTGCCAGGCAACTTCTCTGGCAAGTTGATGTATTTCTCTATGACTTTTTGCCCTTTGGCATTTGGTCAGTTGGAGTTTAATTGAGTGATTATTCCAAACAAGAACTTTGACAGCTTGCCAAAAGCAAGTGCAGTCCTTGTCATCCATTTCGATAGCCGAAAATGAGCTCAAGTCGAGAGCAAACTTATTAAATAAAGCGACCCGCCCAGACAACAATGGCCCATACAATCGGCCATAATTGCTACAAACACACAAACATGGGATGCCCATGATTGACTATTCAGTCGCTGCCGTTACAGTTTCTATTGTTTCCATTGTGCGTGTGTATGTGTGTGTGTTTTTGTGTGGTCAGAAGTAAACCAAAATCAAATTGAAACAAATATAGTAAGCAAATCGAAATAACTAACAAGAAATGCATTGTAATGAATATTTGTTGTTTGTTGATAAATCATTGATATAGGCCATAAAATTCTTGCTATGGAGATATCAGATGACCATCAATAACTCATCAGTTTAAACTTTAGGGCAACTATCCATATTTATTTGTCTTCCCAAAACTAAAGTAATTGACAAACAGTAATTGTGCAATGTTTGTTTGCAGCATCAAGTATGCAAATGTTTATTTGTAGTTCCCAAAAGTAATGCTACACATTCTATTTATATATTAGTTCCAGTTAGTTTGTCATCCTAACTTAACTTTTTCAACCATTCCAAACCAATAAAATGGCTAATTACTTTTGCACAAATTACAAGTCAGACAAATCAGAGTAGAATTTTGGTTTTTGTTTTATTGGAAATTATTATTATTATTATTTTAAGTATAGGATAGAGTTGTAAACTATGAACCTACCTATATTTTACAAGCACCGGCAACTAAGGCCTTCGGCTTATTTATTGGAAATATTTGTTTCTTGTATATAGATTTTCATTCCTACATATATTTATTTAGCTGGCATGGTAAGTTTTTTTCCATTTAACTTTTTTGATAACGCTTTTTATGCTATTTCATTAATTTTCGACTTCAATTTCAATGCAAACACTTTTTCCAGCTGACTTACTAACATTTTACGGGTAAAAGTAACAGAAATTTAAATAAATTCGACGTACAGGTTGACTGAAGTTACTTGTCCTGCGGCCTTTAGGAAGGCCACGCACGTTTGCACGGATCCATGGAAGGACGATGATGGCATTCGTATAATAAAAAGCAGATTACTAACGTGGCTCTTCTATTATGCGATGAGTAGCAAATGACAGTCCGAATACCAAACCCGAGACCCAGAGTAGAGAATGCCGAGTACCCAGCTGGGGCATACCAAATGTAAAGCTCAACCTAGGACCTCAAACATTTCAGTTGTTTATGGCACATTTCTATTCATTATGTGTATTTAGTTCGGGTCTTGGTCTAGCATTTCGTTTATTGTCCCAGCTGATAATGATTCCCATTTTGGGTTGCTCTGTGGCCATCTGGGCAGCTGCTTCTTGGGCTCGGATATGCCTCAACTCTAATCGTGAGAGTTACACGCAATTAATTTTTCTTTTGTAATTAACAAAGATTCCCCTCACTCCCTCCCTGGCTTTGGCGCCGAAAGCTTTTTTGTTTTTTATGTTTCTGGATTTTATGGACATGTCCAAAGTCCATATAATTTATTAACAAATTTGCACATTTGCCTCGAGCATGCCCGACCTCAGGCGTGTGAAAATGTTGATTAGTGCAGTGCCTTATACTCCATACCCCCCGCTTGCCCCTCGCATGCTCTGGCCCTTTCTCTTTCTATCTTTCTCGTATCACACACAACAAATTCCAATTCCAATTTGCGTCTCCAATGAACTTTTCAGATAGCCACCCGCCTCAATTTGGCCCAAGTCACGCAATTCGGCTCTAATAATAGCTAACGGTAATTACGCCCTTAAGAGTTTTGTAGCTTAGGCCAATGCTGACTGGCGCTCTGTTGTTGACTCTCATCATCGGCTTTTGTTGTTGCAAATAATGAAAATTATAAGCGACTTCCGAATTTCATTATCGAAATTAGATGTTCAAACTGAGAACGAGAACGAGACCGAGACCGAGAATGAGACTTGGTCTGAGACCCAGAGTGATGCTGATGAATTTCGCTTCGACTTCTACGGATGTTGCGCTAATTTGTCAACTGGCATAACGCAACGACAAACGACCAAGTGAAATTCATTGTGGGCGTGGCTGGCGGGCTGCCTCTTGGCCTTGTCAAATTCAAATTGACTCATTAAAAATTAAGTTGCCTGCCGCACTTTTACTTCGTCGTTTGTCCTGTACTCTTACTCGTGCCATTCCTTTTGCTGTTGCTCATGCTTTGTGAGCTAAAACGTTAACCAAATGATAAATAGCAAAATTAGATTTGACAGCCAAGCCGCGTTTGGTTTGGCACACAAATTGCAGCATTCATCTTGATTAAATTTCTGGTCGGAAAGCTTTGAGTTGAGCAATTTGCCCGAGTCTTGCCCTGATTTACATTATGACATTTTTGTGCCAACGACAACTTTAATAAAACAAAATATTTCAAATTTCCCGGTTTCTTTTTTCATCTTTAAAGAAGGCCCTAATCGAAATATTACCCTGCCAAAAAGTCACCAACTTGCAGCAGATAATATTAAAGTCCATTACTTGATTCTAATACTTTACGATACGATTTTTACAAAAATCATTTAAAATTCGTTTGAGACCCATCCCAAAAATAATATAATAAAGCCAGAAAATTTTACAAATCTTGTCTAGTGGTAATATAAAGAGGGTAAGAGTAAACGCTTAAGCTAACTTGACTAACTGCTTTTTACCTTTAGTGCATAAGTTACTCTCCGACTTTGAGTCATTACCTCAAACCTTGGTAATTCAATTTATTCAAACTACATAACTATTTTTTTGCTAAGCCATGTAAAAGAGATTAAAAGATTTTCATCCTCTGAATCCGATTTTTACCGAATATAGTTTAAGTAATAGTTAGACACAATAAAATAAATGGAAGGGAATCAAAACATAATTATGTAAATAAGTCGTCCGCAGTATACAACAAGTAATATTTAAAATACTTACATATGTATATGTATATGTAGGAACCGGTGATGAGGTTGTTTGTTGTGCTAAGGGAGCATAATACAAGAGAAGATGGTCACACTTCATCTTTTTAAGTTTGGAACGACAGCGATCACACGTTTCGGACCAGACCTGCAGTCAATTTCTTTTCTTTTTTTTTTTAGCCATAATATTCAATTGTCAAACTAACATCATTACCAATAAAAAACCCGGAAAAATATACAACATTTATTTCAAATTGTCTTTACATTCTGCTTAGCTGGCCTATCTCGCTATCGCGCTCACTCTTACAAGCATATGAGTACACTATCGCCTCCAAGAGCCAACTGCCAACTCCGCTCGTAACTTTTTCACTTGGCTATTTTCAGTCCAATTTAATATATACAAGAGTTTAATAACATCGACTAATCGGTCTTTTTTTATTTTATTTTCACAAACAAAATGTACAGGCTCTCTAAATGAGTACATATACTAAATTTGGGCGCTTTCTAAGAAAAATTTTATGTTTCTAGTTTTCTTTGCGGTAGCGACGGTAGGGTGTCATATCTTTTAAATAAGCGTGATCACTTTATCTACTGCATTAGTCTACATACCAAATTTTGTGGCTCTAGCTCTTATGGAGGAAAATCTGAAAAGACTCAATCATGTTAAAATAAACTGCCTTAAAAATGTCTTATTATTCTACAAATTAATTTTGTTTTTATCTAAGGCTATAATATCGTTATCCAAATATTAAAATTAAATTAGTTGCCTTGTTTGGACAAAAAAAAATACTATCATGATTTTTTAAGACTTTTCACATTTCCGTTCAGAATTATAAACATCTGACATCCTATTTGTAGGACGCTCTAGTCCAGAAAAGAAAAAGAAGAAAAAAGTCGTCAAAGTTGAATACGATTTAGTCAGTTTTCAGGCCCAAATCGGTCAGTTTCAGTATTCGAGTCGTTGAAAACTTAAGTTTAGTCATTAAAATGTAGAGTTATTATAATCAATATGGAAAACTATTATTTTGCTTACATATCTACATATGTGTGTATTAGAGAGCTGCATGAATGATAGAAAAATCAATTCGAGTTAACAACATTCAAAACCAAATGAATGAATTGAATGACTTTGAAAATCGACTTCAAGTAAATGAGTGTGCGACGTAAAAATCAGTCGCACAACATTCAAACGAAACAAAACGAATTGAATGAGTTAGAAAGTGAGTCAATGAGTTGCTATGATTCGAATGCATTCGAATTCCAATTCTGATTTTAGTATTTAATTGTATTGTATATTTTTGAACTATATGTGATTACTATACGACAAAACTTGTGTGGTCAGTGGCTCAGTGGGGACATACACAGACTACAATACTGTTGTTATCGAGATAGAGGTGAATTTTTTTTCAACTAGTGAAGTAATATTAAAAGGTAGATCCATCGTGTATATATGATGGATTAGAGAATATGATTTTTTTTTATAATATATTTAGAAAAATTAGATTTTACAGATTGTGAAATCCAAAACTGCGTACTAAAGTTTTTGGTGTATAGCATATTTTGATTTTAATAGCCCCCATTTCGCCATTATTTTCCCTACATTTTTGATTAAATAATTAGTTTTTGTTGCTTTTAAACATCCCAATAAAATGAGTCAATTCGAATAATTCTAATGATTCGAGTGCCTTAGTACAATTCAATGCTTTGACACTCAATTCATTGCCTTTCATTAAACAGAGTTACGTATTTTTAGAGATATGACAAGTTCTAACTCACACTCATTCATTTCATTGTGTAGTTGTCACTCATTCATTTGAATTCAATTCGAATGGATTCATTTGACTTTGACTTTTCTCTCATTCATGCAGCTCTCTAGTGTGTATACAAGGTGTATAAACTTTGAAAAGTCAAAGGTAACTTTTCTCCAACTTAATTTAGTCAATTATTCAAAGTTTAATGCTTCAACCAGCTCTATTTGGCATCCAAATTATTGTGATTGCGGCTAAAACACCGCAGCTTAACAAAGTTTTTTGGTGTGCTGCTGACTCAATGCGATAATTAATTATAAACTTTTTATATATGTATGTGTGTACATATATAGATCGCGAGATTTACAACTAAGCCTAAGAGTTTAATCCTGATGGTAGCTATAAACTTAGTTAGCTAGTTAGCTTATAGTATGTAGTGTACCGATACTTGCCTTCCGCAAAGATATATACATACATACATTTATACATTATATATTTCCAAGCTCTTTATAATATACATTAATTAATTAATTAATATTATCTGTATTTCTCATACGTCATTTGTACATTTGTTTATACCCTTGCAAAAAGGGTATATTAATTAATTAGTCAGAAGTGTGCAGCGCCTAGAAGGAGGCATCTACGATCATATGAAGAATATATATACTTGATCACTCCTCTAATTGTAAACTGAAACAGGGGTTCTACATCTCGGATTCAGCCGGGTCACTATAATATGTATAAATCTCCCATACGAACGGCATATCATGAAAGTTTTTTCTGTCAGTTAAATATATCTGTAAATGACTGTGCCAAATTTTATCAAGTTCGGGTAACTATATTATATAGCTCACATAAAAACGATCGGGCGAGAATAGTGACTTTTAACAATACCTTTGAAAAATTCAATCCTTGTCAGTGTAATGTAGCTGTTAATAAATACATTTGCCGTATTTCATAAAGATCGGTTGACTATGTTATAAAGCTGCAGTTCTCGGTAGATGAGTTGTCTAAGTGCCCCAGCCAATTAGGCAACTGTACTATAAGGATCTGGGCTTGAGTATAAGGCAAAGGCTCTATTTGAAAATGCTGGTAAAATATAGTAAGGTTTATAGTTTACAACTGTTTTCTATACTGATAATAAGAATAATACAATAATGTCATATACACATACTATAAAAAAGCATGCTACTTGGTCAGAATTACTCCAGCCTCTAATTTTCGCGAAATAATATTCTAACATTGTGTTGGATAAAACGTCGTTCCACTTTGACGGCTGTAGGTAAGAGAAGAGCAACAGAAAAAACTTGGAAAGGGTATACAAACTTCAACATAGACGAAGTTAGTTCCGCTTTTTTGGTTTATCCTAAAATGAGGGACCCTCAGATTTGTGGTCACTATGAGTTTTAAGCATGAATCAGATCGAATCCCACTGGATTTACTCATAACTTCCATTAATAATATGGCTTCCCATAAAAAAAAGGTTCTCTTCATAGTTAGTTCGATTGCCTGCCTGTAGCCAGTTGGGTGTGCTTTTTAGATCGTGTTAAAAATTACGATGAATCAAAATGCACTAACGCTAACAGGTACATATATGTTAAACAAGAAACCAAACTTAGGTCAAAATTTTCATATTTACTCTCTAAGCGACTTGAAATCCCTTCGATCAAAATACAAATTTTGTATTTCAGTCAATTGCTAAGACAAGGAACATTTTTACTTTGATCAGAAGTCTATATGCCTTAAAGCTACAGGCATTTCATAGCGAAAAGAAAAGCAAATTTTATCGCGAATTGTTTTTAATTTGCTAAATAGTTTATTATTTATTTTCAGTTCTCGCGATGCTATTGCTTTCATTGAGGAATTCCAATGCGCACAATTTCAAAAAGAGACGGATAACAAAGTGTGTGAAAGGCAAATGCGTTCCAGCCCATCAATGTCATCAACCGAATCCGAAACTCTGCAGTCGCAGTTCCCCAATTGTCTGCTGTATGAATTATAATGATCCACAATTTAAAAGTATGGTGCCATCGGCGAAAGGTAAGCCACAATTATATGGACAAGATTTGTAAACACCCTAAGTACATATATCGAATTTTTATCAATTTATTTCTATAGCTTGTTATAAATTCTCGAATAATTTTTGTCAAGGAAAGCAATTGATTTTTAATGGTAAGAGGGCACAGAAAGATGAATTTCCCTATATCGTTGCTGTGGGACGTAAGCAAGAGAAAATGGAAAAAGTAGAGTATGATTGCGGTGGCACATTAATAGATCGCAAATTTGTTTTAACTGCTGCCCATTGCATTACAGGCGAAGAGGATGAAGACAAAGAGTATGACATTAAAAGTGCCGCCATTGCATATTTATGTGACTCCAATACTAATTGTAAAATTTATTGCCTAGGACAATGTATGTTCGAGTGGGCCTTTCTAATGAATCTAAAGGAGTGCAAATCGAGGTGAAAACCAGAAGAGGACACCCATCGTACATGGGGGGCATATGGAATGATATTGGCATATTGGAACTAGCAGATTCGGTGGAATTCAATAAGCACATCATGCCAGCCTGCTTACCCAGAGATTTTGGATTTAAACATCGTATCTTCACAATTGCCGGCTGGGGTGGTTCATCAGATCAGTTGATGAAAATTGATATTAATCAACTGAATATCAGTAACTGCCATCGCCCTTTCGTTAAACTAAGCAAAACATTGCACATTTGCGGTGGTAAATTAGATCCAGAAGAAGTCGGCGATGCTTGCAGAGGAGATTCAGGGGGTCCTCTAGCTGTACCGCATCCTCGTTATGGAAATTGCTTGGCACAGGTTTTTGGGGTTGTTGGACATGGCAACATATGCAACGTTCCAAATTCCAGATCTGTACATACTAGGATTTTCCAGCACCTCAAATGGATTGAGGATATTGTATGGCCACTTACTAAATCTAAAAGACTTAGATTTGATTAGTTTTTTAAGCAAAGTAGATAAAATTCCGTTAGTAAATATAAGTAGATGAACTGTTCATATTAATATTTTGTAGGATCATTCCCTTTTAATGCATCATCGAAGTGAGGGGTAACTGAATTTTAATATAAATATTTATGGCTTATTAAACTAAGCATTATGACTTATTAAACTACTTTCATCTAAGGACTTTAAGATTCGTATCAGAAAAAAAATTGGGGAGAGAGATCGTATCCTCTCATATGTGCACTTAAATGAAATTATAATTCATTGTGCAATTATTGATTAAGGATACATTTAGATGAGATTTACCGTTACAAAGCTATAGTGGGTTTTTCGAACATACCCGAAATTGGAGTCATCAAAAATATAAAGCAATTTTTCGAAAAAAGAACAAAATATAGATTAATATTTATAATGTTTGTTTATTTAGCCTACCAAAATGCGATCTTGGGACACATCACTTTTCGGATCGTGCTGTTATATTTCCAGATATGTTATTAAAATTTTATATGTACATATAATCTTAATCGTCAGCAATAGCCAAACTGATTTAGTCACTTCCGTCAGTCTGTTCATATGAACACAAAGATCTTAAAGACCGCAAGAGTATTTTTAATTTTTGCAACGCTCACTTCCGACCTATAATCCGCTTATATGGCACACTTATATATGTAATCAACATCTGACCATCACAGTTCAAAAATATCGGATAAATATATCCAAATGAGTTGGCAAGATTTCCTAGTAAATTTAGCATATGAAAAGAATTTGCTTTACAAATAAATATGTCGTATTAATTATACAATTGAATTAATATATATTTATATAAACGTAACAGGGCTGAATCCAAAATCACCGTGGCCGGATTTCGATGTTCTTAATTCAATTCAAACCAGAGGGCCGGGGCTCTCTATATATGTATACACCTTGCACCTTTATTCGGTCTGTAAAAATTATTCAGTGTTATTGAAATTTATGTTTTCTTTACACATACCAAACTTCTTTATCTTTAATTGTAGTAAAAAACACAACAAAAGTCACTATTTTTCACCGATCGTTCCTATGGGAGCTATAAGATATAGTCAGCCGATCGTAATCAAATTTAGCATAGTTGTTTATGGGTGTAATAAACTCACCAATTCCACGACAATACCCCAGAAAACATCAAAGTTATTGAGATAAGTCCCGGTTCGTGATTTTGACATTTGTATAGGACCTATATGATATAGTTAGTGGTCCGATCCGGCTGAATCTGAGATACACAAACTGTGCAGTATATACAAACCTACATATAAAATTCAACGCTGCAGCTCGGTCTAGGAGGAGTTCGCGTCGATCCAGACGGACTGACGGACGTATGATATTGATCATAAAAACTTCTGAGACACCTCTTTCAATTGGGAAGTGGCTTGTTTAAGACAGACAAAAGTGGGGATTGACAACTAAGTACTAACTACGAAGTACTTATAGAGAGGAGATCATGGCGTTTACAACATACAGCTTTATATCTGACGTGGTTGGGTTCTGATTAAATTTAATCCAAAAGACCAGAAAAATTCCAATCGCAGTGATTACTGTAATATCTGTTCCTCTTGTCTGCTGCAAGACTTACAGCGTTTCTCGAAGAATCGACCCTTATCCCCCAGCGAAAAGTTAAATCACAAATTAGAAAAGAATATTCTTATGTAAAAGGAAAACCATTCCATACATATATCATTGCTGTGGGACCTGTAAATTTTAAAATGGAAAGAGTAGACTTCGAAAGGAGTGGCACATTAATATGTTACAAATTTGTCCTAAATACTGACAATTGCACTGCACAGCTATAGGATCACGTGCTATCCTTCTCAGAATATGATCTTTCCCTACCTTGTCGAGCTCGAAATGATTTGGAAAAATATAGTAAGTTAAACCAAACATCTTACGATATAGTAACTTTATTATGCCAGCCTGGTTACCTAAAGACCATGGGTACGTCATTCTTTTTTTTACGATCACTGGGGATGGCGTCATGTAAATGACAGCAGTTTATCAAACGAGTTGATAAAAATGAATTCAGCTCCATTGGTTTGGTCCAGGGGCCGTATTTCGATGAAGGAATTTCTTTGCTTCAGGTTTTTGGCATAGTAACAAGGACATACAATTGTGTACTTTAGGAATCTTCAAATAGATTGGAACTTTCAGCAGACATTTTGCAAGGATTTTCTGAGATTAAAAGGCGAAACAATAAAACCATTCTAAAAAAAGAACACTTGATTTTTTGTTTACGATAAAGGAGCTGATACTGAAGTTTGTTTCACCCGCCGCGAGATTGGTGGGTCCTAGTAAAATCGCCTGTGACAAATTTCACAACTTCTGACACTTTATAGTGGAGCACAAGACACTCACTTATGAGTACGAAGGGTTCATCAACATGAAGATTGGGTAAGTAGTTGGCAGTAGCCTTACAACTTGAAGGCAATGCATGTCAACTGCACTTGCAATTAGCTTAACAGTTTGTCGGAGAAGGAAAGTATCTGTATTTATACTTACATATACATTCGTTGTAATAGAGATGATAAAGTATTTCTATTTCAAGTTTCATTATTCATCCCGCTGCTTCCTGCTGGCTAGCTCATAAATAACATCTTGCTGCTTGAGTGGCATTGCATTTTGCACAAGTTGTGTGTGAAATTTTTGCGCACATTTTACTGGCAGCACATGTTGCACTTGCAGCTGCTGCTCCTTTTACTTGGGCCGCTTGCTGCCTCGTGGCACTTTTCATTGTTCATCTCACAAGCCGTTGTGGGTGGCTAGCCAGCAGAGGGGCGGAGTGTTAAATCAATTGGGAGCTTGTTGCTGGCTTACTTAACTTCCGCTTCCGCTCCCAGCCACGAAGAGCACCACATGTTCCCACATGCTTGAGTCGGGGTCTGCATTTTGTTTTTGCCATTTCTCATTTCGTTTCGCTTTTTTAAGGGTTTCCCACTTCCTGCTCTCCGCTTTTTAAAGCGAATAGAATCCTTTTTTATTACACTTTAATGAGAGTCAAGAAAACTTCGCAATCTAAGAACATCCGCCTCGGGTTTTGCGGCAATGTTTTTCAATGTTTTTACGGCAAAAAGACCAAACCAACAAAAAAATTGTATTTCGTCATGCTAATTTATAATGATTTCCTTCTCAATTTACTCAAAGACATTAAAACATGCAAAAAATCACAAAAAAACAAAAAAAAAATAGCTTTAAACCCTTTTAAACTGATAACTGTAACATTTGATCGTGACAAGGGTAGTAAAGGAACAAATTATCGCTTCAAAGTCGTAAAATCATCTTCAGGTAAGTCTATATCTTTTATGCCTTTCATTTCTGGTTGATAAGAATAGAGACCTTTGAAGACTCTGGTCTAAAATTAGTTTTTTTTTTGACATTTTGCCAGGATTCTTCAGGATACAATTAGATTGTAAGAAGAAAGTAAATATTTAAAGTTGTGCTGCTGCCAGAACGATGAGACAAGTTCGTTCAAAGTCAAAGTTTATCCGCCTGCTTTGACTTGAGCAACACAAACAATCGGCAAACAATATATAATCGGCTTTTCACCTAATCAATTTTATTCATGCCATTTTCAACATTACCATTGCTTCATACAAATTACATATATTGCATATATTAATGCATATGTTGGTGTTGCAGAAAGACATGAAGTGATGTATTCAACATCAAACCTTAATTTTTTGAAATTAGATATTTTTTACCGACTTAATCAACTTAGTTTGAAACGAAACAAAGTCACGTTTATTCTAGAAATTATCATCGTTGTAGTGTTTGACTCGCAAAAGTAGAAGATGACAATAAGCTGCCTAAGGTCATCCTCGTAGGGTGTACCAAGGGCCAATCAAAACACCTGCACCGAGCAGGCAAAAGGTGGGAAACCAGTTAGTTAATATTTGGAGCCGGATTCTTTGTGAACTACTAGTAGTACAACTTTAAATCCGTATTAAAGATGATGAAAAATTGTGTTAAACTCTCACTCTGTGAGAGACAGATAAATACATAGTAACAATTTTTGATTTTTGTTATACCAAGTCGTTGCCACATGGTTAATAAATAAGCAAATTTATTATACATACATATATTGGATAATTTTATAAAATTACATTTTTCCTATAACTTTGATTTCGCAAACAGTTATAAATTTTGTAAGATAAATAATTAACACATTTGTTGAAAAAAATCGACTATGCAGCTTTTTAAAATTATAAATATATCACACTGCTATGAGCAATTATGGATTCTAAATTTAGTATTCTCATGTACTCGGAAATTTTCCAACGCCAAATGGATCATTAAGTTTAAGCTGGAAATATATTTGAAACATATATGATAATAAATACGCCTCTTACTATGAGCTAACTATAATGTTTGTAGTGAAAACCGTACAATTTCAGTAGATAATGGTTTGCTTGTGTTGATGCTCAACAATCAACTTCATTCTATCTTTTTTTTTTGTACACAACTTATAGAATACCAGAAAGTTGGCAATGATTGCAACTCCATTGCAGCATTTGTCGGAGTGGAAGTAAGTGCTTGTTGGGGAATGTTGGCATACCCACAATGTCAATCAGCGCCAAGCAATCAGTGAATCCTATTTATCAGCTGAGCTGCTGACAATCCGCACTGGGCAAATGACTTGGAGTTCCCCCAGCAACAATCCAACTAAATCCTTTATGTGCCACTTGCATGTGTATATGTATGTTAGTATCTGTGAGCTTTGCAAATACACTAGACATACGAACTCTTTAACAAGTTTCTCAATGATGAATTTTCACATGAATTTTTATGGTCCATAGATTCGAAATTTTCAAAAACAATATATTAAGTTCAATATTAATGTAACGTTTAAAGTCGTCGATATGCTAACTAGAGCAAAATGTAAAATGTATAAAACATTTTAATCTGAAAAAATTTTCTAGAACTTATTGTTAAAATGAAGTAAGTAAGTCGTCTCGCCGACTTGGATATACCATACACCAGTAAAACAAATATTTTAAATTTATAATAACCAATGCATTTTCGTATTTAAAAAAAACTGTTCACATGCTTTTCACAAGCATATCTTAGTATTTCGCTCATTCAAGCAGCATTCACCAGCCAACGGCCACTTCCGGCCATATGGAAAAACGTTTATATGCATAACTTGACTATTTTTATTCCGATTTTGATCAAATTTTGTATTTTGCTTGATATTAGTATCAAATTTAAGTGTGCTAAATTTGATTGCAGAAAGTAGAAAATTACGGGAGATAATCGAGTTTTTTCAAATTACGGGGCGGAGGGGGGCGTGGCAAAATCTTTACACATCAAAAATGTGCGCAATTACTAAGCAAATATTTATACCAACTATGGTGTCTCTAGTTAAAATAGTTTTTGAGAAAATCGGTTTTATTTAATTTGCGGGGGCGGTAGGGGGCGTGGCAAAATTTTTACAAATACAAAATGTGCGCATTTACAAATATACATACCAAATTTTGTGTCTCTAGTTGCTATAGTGTTTAAGAAAATCGGTTTTATATCATTTGCGGGGGCGGTAGGGGGCGTGGCAAACATTTGAAGCAAACTCGATAAGCGTACATATGACACGAGTCTACATACCAAATTTGGTGGCTCTAGCTCTTATAGTCTCCGAGATCTAGGTGTTCATACAGACGGACGGACGGACGGACAGACGGACATGGCTAGATCGTCTCGGCTGTTGATGCTGATCAAGAATATATATACTTTATGGGGTCGGAAAAGCTTCCTTCTGCCTGTTACATACATTTTAGCGACTTTAATATACCATTTCACCCTATGGGTGTATGGTATATTCTCTATTTTATATTAAATGACTTAAACTCAATATCTTTTCTTAAGCTAACTCAATTATTAAACATATTATTCAAATGTGCAAATAAACTTGATCTACGTACATCCTATACGAGTCTATCCTCCCAACCCGGTACCTCTAGTTCTTACAGTCTTTGAGAATTAGATGTTTATACGGACGGACAGGCCTAGATGCTGATTCAAAATATACATACTTTATGGGGTCGGAATACTTACTTTTGGGGAACCTCTTCGTCGGACAAATCGATGGCAATGAAATATTTTTTGAGCCAGTTCGTGTGAGTGGTTTGATGATAATTGAAACAATGTCTTCGGAGTAATCCGTATACGCTAGAGTCAATTGTGGAATCTAAAGCGGATCTGTCAACACAATTCACCTTATTGAAGAATTCAAAGGCATCCTCAGGTGGAAGAATCCTTGGTGGAAAAAAAAATTATACCAAAATGAACTCACTTATCGAAATAGTGTCGAAATATATATACATATATCCTTATCCCTATGCATATCAGATAATGTATGCATATAGCTACTTTATCTTTCCCATCGTTGGCATCATTTTGAAGCTGTCATTCCATTTAAATGAACTTTCATCGCCCCATACAGTTGGACACTCACTCGATTCATGTGATGCCAACTATTTTTATAGCATATTTTTAGGTGCTGCGGTAAAATTAATTGCACTTGAGCTATGCTCATTTACAACGTTAATGAGCTTCTTGAACGGGAAGCATGGAGTCAGAGTCGGAATCGTCTCGGCGGACGTCTGTCAGTACTGGGTGGCGGGTCTGTATGGGAGGGATGATTGGTTTAAGGAAGCTTAGCTGCAATTAAATTTAATTACACTGCAATTGTCGCCCAGTTAGGCAAAAGTGGGCGTGCTGTCCGTACTGCCGTTGTTTTTGGTGTTTTTGGTGTTTTCGTTGTTGAAAAGCTACTTAAAATACGTTTCGCTTTTCAGTTTCTCCGCACATTGCTCATACGCCCTGTCGTGCCTTAGTGCAAGAACGAAGGCAATGCTTCAACGCGTTTAGCTGCTAACTGCTAATGGATTTATATATGTATAGGGTATACACACACACACAGAGAGAGAGAAAGAGGTTTCGCCTCCATCCTTTTATGCTACAGTCGTTGCCATGCCACCACCACACACGGTGAAGAATCATAGCTAATGATGTTGTTGGAGTCGCAACTTCTGTTCCGGGCTTCCGTTATGGCATTGTGTGGCACGGCTTGTGCCCGGTTCAGTTCATTAAGTTTTAATGCAACAAACGATGGGTCGCGACCTGCACAAATGCAGCTCAGACTGGCTGTTCTCTGTTTCTAACAAACTCTATTAATTGGTTGTGCTACGGTGAGCCATAGTGCATTTCTTCTTGTCCCTTTTATGCATATTCCCAGTGCAAACATTAAATAATGAGAGCCCATGGCAAATGCAATTCAATATCCTGTCGTTGAGTGCAATGTGCATTCTTCATGATAATTTGCATAACTTTTTGCAGGATTATTTCCATTTGTTTACCTTTATATGAATGCCCTTTGAACAGACATAAATAATTGTAATTGAGTCAAGCAATTTCAATTTAAAGAGATGGCGCAACAAAAGGCTGTAATTACACAATCATTCAAAACAATTTCCGCCAACAGCAGAACAATTGAGATGACAAAACTATTGCTGCTTTTGTCATTTAATGGCTTAATATAAGTCATTCATATCAACAATTAAGTCATAATGCCATCAACTATTCGAAAGGAATTCGAATCTTAAGCTGCAGCTGTTGCGCGCAATCAGTGAACTTTTAATTGATTTGATTAAACGAATTGCATTTGATTCACACTGCTCTATTAAATACTTTTGCCATAGACATTTGGCCGATGAGTTTATTCATTTGGTACGGTAAAAAAAAATTTTCATTTCATTGCTTTAAAACGCTTGATTTCAATTTTCGCGTTCATGTTCACGTTCTATTTGTGTTTTACTTTTTTACTGTTTTTTATTTTTTTGGTATCTGCATTCTGCCATCAATTTCTGTGAAGAGCAGGACAAACACAGTCAAAAATTAAAAACAAATTAAATTCCATCCAAGTAAAGACAAATAAAAGTAAGAGAACTACGATAAATGAAAGGGTGGACAATGTGAATCCTTCGCATAGTTTTCGTTTTCAAATTAAACTTCGGGCAAAATATCCTTTATATATCGTGTAATTTTAAGTATGTGTGTAGGTTTGTAGGTTTGGCCAACCTCTGGACCAAAGTCGATGGCAACTGTAACGTCATTAAAGCAATGCTACGCATAGTTTGGCAAACTGAAGCCAAGTCCATGGCAAAGTCCAGCGGCAGACGAAGAGGTCAGCCAAGCGATGCTCTAAGTGGACTTTGGCTTCTGGCTGGGTAGCATAAGATTTTATGAGAGCTACGGGAAAATTGAAACTTTTGATTGAATAGAAACTACATTCTCATAGCCCGGGCAAACTTTCATCCATACGAAGCTTGGGTGGAATTGGCGGTTACCTGGCACACTCACATCACCTCCGACATTTACTCCTGTTCCTATTGCCTTTAGCTATAAACTTAGTTTTCTAAATTAAAATAATACAATAAGGATTATATAACACAGAACAGGCAGTCATGCAGGCAGCCAAACATTCAAGCCAACTTTGACTGCAATGTTTCTGGCCATTGCCTCCATCCTCCTTTATTCATGTAGGCTCCACGCTATTCAAGGCGCTCCTACTGCTCGTATTCAAATCTACTTTTTCCTACAAAGTAGTTGGCAAAGTTTATTTTTCTAGTTCTTAAACAGGCAGTTACAATTAAAGACTCAATATTTTCTCCTTGGGAATTTGTAACATAGAAAGTCTGACTAAGAAATATTCTTTCAAAATATATTACAAACATTACAGATAAATAAACAACTTTGTTTTACTAATGTGGATATTAAAAGTTGGAAATAAGTTGAACTATTCTCTAATACTTTTCCTTGGTATTGTCTCAGCCTTAGACGGATTTACAGCATTATTTCAAAATGTAAGTTAAAATCGTGATTATTTAATGCAACCCAAAATTTTATCTCAGTGTGGAATATTTTAATTGACTTTCTGTGAACTCAAATTAATATTGGAATATGCATGAGCACAAACGGAAACGAATTTACTGACTGCAATTGCCATTTCAGCTGATTCATAAGTTAATAAAAATAATCTAGCTCTGTGCTGAAATCATTATGAATTTAATATGGAAGTGAGTAAAAACTATTAGTTTTTAAACGCACACTAGATATGGTAGTAAACTAACTAAATAAACTAGTAAACTAGCTAAATAAACTAACTGTTTTTTTTAATCCCACAAACAACCTCAAGCCTGCTCTTTCGAAAATATTCAAATAATTCGTTTCTTCGCTTCAAGGATGAAAAGAAATATAAATTTTCAAATGTTTTTCAGAAAATATAAACTTTTGGAAAATGGTTTCTGCATGAGATTTTTTCGACGAGCTTGGATACATATGTATACATTTTAAAACCTTTTTAAAATTTATCTTCTTTTAAAGTTTTAAGGTTTTTTATCGAACTTCATAGGCTAGTGTTAGGATCGATAGATGGTTCGATATTTGTGTGAATTGCTTTAACCGTTTGGCATGTTTGGTCAATTTAAAAACAACGAAAATTCAGAGCATCATCATCATCACCCATCACGATGATATGAAAAAGTTTCTAGACATAACTTTGACATCGCAAATTCATCAATTTGCTTTTATATTCCCTCCACTTAAGGTGGAAAGTAGGCAACGCACACACTCACACTCACACACACACTTGCTATGGCATAAGCACACAAACACCCACACAGAAAAACACAAAAATGCTGTCAGCTGCCGCACGCAAATAACAAAGGAAATGCGAAAGAAGAACATAGAAGAGAAAGAAATTTCTCAATTTAAGCCAAAGTCTGAAGCGATAATAAGGATAATAAAGACTGCCAAAACTTTTGAGAAGGTTGTCACAAAATAACAACAACAACCCACAACAACAAGAGCAACAAAAACACACCCAACAGCAGCAGCAACTAGAAAGAACAAAGCAAATGTCTGCCGGGAAATTCATGTTGATGAAAAATGCTTTTCATGCGCGCTGCCATTTACAGCGAATCGATGCCACACTGTGTATGAAGGCCCCAATGTTTGTTATATACATACACATGTAAGAGAGTGTAGTGAGTGTGTATGTGTGTTTGTATATCCCCAACATATTCATGACATGGCCGAAATATGAAATAGGCCCAAATAAAACCAGCTGGAGGCCCACGCAAAGCCCAACTACCTCCCCTCCCCAAAAAAATAAAAGACAATACAGAAAGAAAAGGAATGTTGCATACTTGACGCCAAACAAGTGAAGATGTGGCCAACATAGAAGAAAAGGGGAGAATAGGTTATCAAAGTAAGCCCCTCAAACATGCTCAAACTCAAACATTGAACACAACTCACTCAACCGCACCCACATCCCTAGATACAAACACAAACATAGGCACACCCGCACACACACATACATAACAGCAGAGGAGCAGAACAGCAGCCGTAATCACATGAAGCAACAGCCAATGTTAACAACTTGCAACTGTAAATGTGTCAAAGGACGACCTTGAATCCCACTCGCTGGCTCTTGAGTGAGTCTCGAGTGAGTTACTTCATCTGCGACTGAGTGCGATTGCTTGTAGCCTAAAATTGAGTGGGAAATTCTACCTGCTGTTGCTCATAGAATACAGAGCAAAGATTGAATGAGTATTTCTTTGAATTAAATACAGATAAATCAATTATTGCTGTAGAATCCCAGAAAGTGGTACAATCTTTCATTCATATCAACAATAATTAATTTTGTTAGGTTACTCTGCATCTTTCCCGGAAAAGAAAGAATCTTTCTCTTTCAGTATAGGGTTTTAACTTTCTCTTTAATAGAATTCATTTAAACGCACCATTTAATATTATCTAAAGATGTATTAAGTACCTAACGGAATTTCAAATTTCTCATTTTCATTTAACACAATCAATCAGAGGAATGTTAAGGATTTCATGGAATTGTCCTGATGACATGTACCTGCCAGTTGTTCTTTGATCTTTAAATACTTCAAGATATTCAACTGAATTTATAAAGGCCATTTTACTGTTCATCAAGTTATTTTGGGACAATTTTTTCCCATGAAAGTCTATTTATCATGTTTGGAGACTTGGCTTGGTTGGATAAAGGATTCCGTGGGAATCAGAAAACTTATACCAACAGAGAGAGAAAAAAAGTTCAACAATTGCCATCAATAAATAGTATTTTTAACAAGGTATACGAAAATGTATCCGATGTTTATGCATCTGTTCGAATACCTCTTGAATTTAGAATTATGTATTAAGGTGCAAGTTCATATAAGTTTTTTTATAAAAGGCCCATTGGCATGATAAAGTCATGGAAAATAACAAGAATAACGGAAAGGATCAAGGGCAGCAAGAATATCCTACTTTTGACTACTTTAACTTCAAATTTCGGATTCAAACCTGTTCAGCCTGATGATACTTTTTAGCTTTAGCATTCTTTTGGTGAAATGTGTAATACATTTGCCAAAATTAACCAACCGAAGCTCCAAAAATTTATATTTTTATTGGTATAGCATGTGGGCCTAAACGAGTTTTTTCTGTATCTCTTACCCCAAAAGCCAAAAGCCATTTATCTTTTCGCCAGAATCAACTCGATTTTCCTCTAGACCTATGAAACAACATATTTGGATTTAGATGGTTATGAAAACTTATTCGAACTGCAAAATAAGATGAAAATGGGGTACCTTTACATACATAGCTCTTACCACTGTTTCGACTTCTTGACGTCTAATTGTAAGAAAATAACACGTATACGCCCCTAGTTCCAACCGTTTTTGGCGTAAGTGAGTAGGGAGAAATTATTCTTAAAGCTTAGTTGCTCGTTATTAAATAATAATCCAGCGTAAGATGCTTCGAGAGAGTTTCTATTTGTATTTTACTCTTATTTCTATTTGGTAAACCAACACAGAAGTCATGATAGTAAATGGTTTTCTGAACCAGCAAAACAGAGTTCACCAGTATGTGCGCTAAAGAGGGTGGTATCAAGAATTTTACAAATGTGCATTAAATACTTCTTTAATTTTAATCTAATTTACCATTGGATTCAATTTGCTTTATGTTTTAATATTGCTCGAAATAATCAAGTGATGGTCTCTCATTTTTTTGGCCATTAAAATGTTGCCATGCTAATTAAGATGGCTCTGTAATTGTTGATTGCCTTAACAGCAGTCATTGCAATGGCCAATTATAATTTAACTTGGTTTGTCGTTTCGCTCGCCGATCTCGTCGTATTTCAGATGAATGGCCAAGAACTCATGTCTTATTTCCATCAATCATTTGCCAGCGGATATATTATACACCTCCGACGGAAACCGGCTGCCATTGGCTTTGGGATCCTTCAGGTGGACATTTGAGGACATGTTGTTAACATGCTTTTTGACGCTTTCAGTCTGCCCACTCTCTCGTCCCAGCAGTCTTACAGCAGTTGTATTCGCCGTTGGCATAATTCTTATTAAACTTGATTGAGCGCAAAACTTCATTACAATGTCCCACGTTGCTGGCATTTTTGTCTTCGTTTACTTTTCGCTTCTCTTATTTTTTATTTTTTTTTTGCTTTTTTGCTGTGCGGTGTGTACAGGAAATTAAATTTTCGTGCCGCATAAAACACACACACACTTACACCTAAGCATACACAGAAGCGATTTAAAGACCCGATGGAATGAGAGGCGGGAAATGTAAATGTAAATGAAAATGGATTAGGTGGGGGTGTTTGGTGGGGTGGGATGTAATACAAACATTTTCAAAGTGCTTACAATTCATTTGGCTCTTATTAAAATGCTTAACTAACCTTTTGCAAGTTTTTCAGCTGCATTTGCAGCTGTCGCATGCCGCTGTGCTGTGCTGCAAGGGATTATGTTAATCAGAAGAAGAAGAAGGAAAAAGTAGAAGGACGAAAAGGACGCGCTTACACCCAGAGCGCGAGAGCATTTTGCACTTTAACAAGTTTCTTTGCCAGCAAGCTGGGAGAAAGTCACAAGGCCAACTTTGTCTCGGAACTTTTGCACAACTGCTGCTCCTGCTCCTGTTGCTGTTGCTATTGCTGCACAGCAGCGAGGCAAGCACAAAAAACAAGAAAAGGAAAAAAATTGTAAGCTGCTGTGGCACTATAAAAGATGACTTCCTTCCTGGACTCCATCTCTTGGCAGGCAATCCTCTGTCCGCTCTGCTTTATTCTGTCACTTGCCGGACGTTTTTGTGCGCCAAATTCAATGCAATCTGCTAGAGGCAGCCGTTCGCTCTGTTTCCTCCATTGTCCACCATTAGCGAGAGTTACATTTAATATAAATTTCATAGCATAACTTCTGCGATGAGCAGGGCGTAACAAGTTGCCTATTAGCGACATGGGTTTTCATCCAGCTGCCCCTTCCACCCAAGCACCTACATCATCAGCTGGTCAGCAAATTAGGGCAGCTGCAACTGTTGCCGCATAAACGAAATTGCCCCAAAGCCAATTTGGCAGCAAGCAAAGTCATCAGCTACGCACACGCACGCCTCAATAAATTCAATTTACACGAATTTGTAAAGGAAAAACTTGGCGAGAGAAGCGCGGTGAAGGAGGAGTAGGAAAGGCGAGAGTGAAGGAGTGGAAAGACCAAGAAAAATAACAGAAACTTGTATAGCATCGAGAAGTTTTGCAGGTGTGAACAGCAATATAAAGAGCAAGAGTGATGCCCAGGTGGAAGAGGTGGGAGAAGGGTGCCGATGGGGTCGAGGGTATTGACATGCATTAGCAGCACCACAAATATCAAATACCTACAGATACACACACAGGCAAAAGTCAAATATAACCTCCCACACACAAAGCTATCCCTCCCACGAAACGATGCCCTGTTCAATGCATGTACAACAACGACAATTACAATAACTACAACAACTAGCTGGAGCTGGAGCTGGAGCTGGAACTGGAGCAACAACAACAACAAATACATACAGTTACAAGCTAAATTGCAAAAGAAAACTTTTTTGTGCACTGCGGCCGCGAGCTGTGTGGTTTTTGTATGAACTTCGAACTAGGAACAGGAACAGGAACAGAAGTTGGAGCTAGAGATTCGGCGGCAATGAGCAGATTGCTGATGCCGATGTTTGCTATACCATCACTCTGAATGTGTGTGGGTGTGGGAGAGTGTTGAGGGGGAGTGTGAGTTTTGGTGTTTGTGTACGTGCAAAGGTGTAAATTAAATTCAACGCCATCACGAGTATGGCATGCCAATGCCAATGCTGAAACCAAACCAAACCGCACAAAATTCATCCCGCCAATTCCTTTTTCGCTTTTACTCTCTTTCGCTCTCTCTCTCTATCCCCATCTTTATTTCTGTATCAGTTCTTTCAAAATGAACAAGCAAAACATGTAGTAGGATGACAAACCGACGTTTTAATACCTTGTATTTGGCTGAATTACACTGTTTAACAAAGTTTATTTTTGAGACATTGACAGGTTTACAAAGGCTTACACATTTTGGGGAATTTGATAACATTGCAGATTTTATTAAATTTTCTTGTAAAAAACTTAATTATTACGAAATCGTAAAGTTTTTGAGGTTAGTTTTACCGAAAGTTGACCAAATTTTTATATTTTTATTGACGTCACATAGACATGCATATGGGCACAGCAAGGACTTTAGACCAACCAGCCCACCCATTAGTTCCCGTTGATGCCCACCAATCCAGCAGGCATTGGTGCGACAGGATATTTTTGAATCGGATGTTTGCTGATGAGATGCATTTAATGGCGAAAAAGAACTATATGCTTTCCCTATAGAAACGGCTTCTACTTGGTATTTGCTGCCATTGGTTGGATTGGTGGATCCGAGCAGTAGTCCCACTCCAGTTTATCGGTGTAAGTGTTGACTGCATCAAGAGTTTCTTGTCCCACCAAAAAAAACTTCTTCTTTGTTAACGGGTTGAGCAGGGGAACTGAGGTGTGGTCGTATCTCTGTAGGTTGTTTGCTGGTTGGGCGAAAAATCGTTTAATTTGACTAAATTTCTGTGTGAGCATTTCTAAAGCCATTATGGGAATACTTTGCAAGGCTCCTATTAAGTAGGCCTTCTTCCGCACCTTCTCGCGATGACAAAGAAAATAAGTGCACCTATAGGAGAACATCACTAAGCGAAAAGTTTTCCATTCCATTTCCATTTTCTTTAAATCGAAACAATTTTTTTGGCTCTTTTTCACAGAAAGAAAATATACATATTTTTTTCTTTGCCAAATCATTAATGTTTCTTAAAGTGATTTATAGTAAACAACTAACAACGTTCTTAAACAAGCAGACAGACTAATAAGGTTAATTGTAATTTAATACAATAAAACTCCGATTACACAGATCAAAGATAATGAAGGTTCCTAAAGATAATGAAGGTTCCTAACGAAATGCGGGCATGTCTGTGGGAAAGTTGTACCCGGTCCCACCCGATTTTAGAGAGGTGAAAGATGCTTCTTTAATAGATTATCGATCCGTTACCTGAAAAATTTGTTTGTCACCAAATTCTTAAATAATTAGAAGTAAAAAGAAAAAATGAGAAAGTATTTAAGTGTATAAATTTAATTTTACGAAACTTAACCATAGCGACTATAGTTCAACTGCCTTGTAAGTGGCAAAGATGAGCTACTATGGTCTGACGGCCAGCAAGAATGGATCCTTTGCCATGGAAGCGCCTAAAGTGGTCGCGAACTTAATATGCAAATAATACCAAAGAACCAAGCTATTATAAAGATGGACCAGCGCAGGAGCCCTGTGTGAGCAAGGGGTGTCCATTCCATTAAATAACTCAAGCATCGACAAGGTGATCCTGTTGCTATTATTCTTTCCCTTTTTTTCTCCTGGGTCCCTCATATTAAGAGCTATTGAAAAATGCAAAAGGATGGGTCAGTCCATCCATTGTGCGGATACTTTGGGCAACACATTGAACAGGTGCACTTGCAGCAGCAGCGGCGGCAACAGCAAGTGCATGAGCAATAATGAAGAGAGGCTGCAATTTAATCGATGGCTATATACCGACCCGCACTGACCGGTCTGACCACTGATGAATGGGCCCCATGCGTTGCCGATTCAATCCTTAAAGCCCCTTAAATATGTTTTAATTGAAATGCATTTGGGCACAATCGCACAAGCGAACAAACGAACCAGCACTCCCAAAGACACAAAGGGCCGACACGCCAGATCCAGTCCGAATTGCCCCCTTGGCGTGTTGCCCTTTCGCCATTTGGTATTACTCAAATCGGAGGAGGAGCAGCGAACTTAAGGCTTAAAGTTTTAGACTGTGACATTATAATCCTTTTTTTCCCTGAGTCTGGATTCAAGGTAAACTAAACTTTATCAGGCAACTTCTACTGAGCACCACTGACTTCATTTGCATCTCATTACCGCCCACATGGCTTGTCTCTGCGGCAAACTGTTGATCCAGAGTATAAGTCAAGCGTCACGGATGCGCCACTTTAATGAAACAATGGGTCATGTGTCCTTATAGGTTGGTACCGCTAATTGCTAGACATGCTCAGTGCTCGATGCTCGGCTGTTGCTTGTTAGTTGCCAGGACCAGCGTTCATATGGAATGCATGGCAGAAACCGACATGGAACATGACAAAAGGATATTCACTTGCATATAGCAAAAAGCGAAAAGCTGGAAAAACGGAAAATGCTATTCTTAAATTGGTTAGGAAGTGTGCCAGACAGTCAAAGTGAACGAAAATTTGATAAATGGTTCAGCCAACCAAGCAACGGCGACCAGTAGCAACTGAAACCATCTGCTCCAATCCTGGGACGAATCTTCATGCGATATATATCCATATATGTGTCTATTATATGCAGAAAATATGTGCAAGGATATTCACATGATTTATCCTTTAAATTGAAAATGAAAAAAAGGTTCAGCTAGACACTTGCAGCTTATGTTTTTTTCTCAATCTTTTTTTCATTGAGTGCACTCATGGTAAAATTTATGAATATTGTCGAGATTTAAAACAATATGCAGCATTTCTTTTCGCAATCAATCTGCTTGGAGAATATATTTACACATGTATTTCTGAAATACTACTTTTACTGAAAAGGATTCTTTTTTTTAAATCTTTTATTTGTTTATTATATTTAATTCTTTAAAATGACTAAGCCGTATTTTTGTGGGACTGGGGTATTTATTAAGGAATAAACACTGTCCCGGTTATACTTTATAGCTATTTTATTTAATATTAGGATAAGTATAAGTTTTTATATTATAGATTTGAATGATTTAATGTTGTTCTTCGTTTTAATTCACTCTTTTTGTCGTTTCCACTTCGTCTTTTTCTTACTCTCCCTGTGTCTGGCCGATTTGCCAGATCTTCTTCCTTTTCTGCCAGCTGTCTTTACTGGGGCTGGCTAAACAGGATTGCCAGGCCATTTCCACATTTTATTAATTCATGTAATCACACATAAAGATTTGCTTGATAAGTAATAATAATTGAAATAGTTATTAAATATTCATAAAAATTATAAGTAAACACATTCGGTTGGGAAAGCTACAAGGGGAGCCTCATTCTACATCGACACATTTTCTTAATGAGTTTAAAGAAAAGCAATTAATTTCTTTCCATTGCGGTTAATCTGCCTGTTTCTTTCCCCATTATGGTCCTCTATTTTAAAGGTTTTTCTTTGGTATTAAGTTTAAGTTAAGAATCTTATATAGGTTCTTAGCCTACATCCTCGCATAAAATTTAATTGTGAGAAAGTATCTCTCTGCTCCTAAATAATTCGTCGATTGAATATTAAAATGCCTAATTGGCATCTAAGTCGCTTGCCGCAATATTTTTGCAAAAAACCTTTACTTTAACCAATGAGAACTTGGTATTAATTGGGTTGCCACGCAATTTTCTCGCTTCAAAGATGAAACAAAATGAAAGTCGAATTATAATTTTCAATATGCTTCATTGGTGCTGCTGTGAGGAAAATACGATGCTAATACGATTACCTCATCAATCGAAGTGATTGTTGGTCTGCCCGGACCCGTCTACGAAGCTTCGCCAGGGGCTGTGGTTCACGCCTAAAGGTCTCTATCTTGTCGTAGACGGGATTCCTTCTGTCCACTTCTCTGACATTTCAATTAAATACGCATTTGTGGTCAAAATCGAATTTCAATTAAATTTGTACACGAGATTATAGCCCATTTGGGTCTGCAATGTATGTCTATATGTGTATATAGAGTCTACATATATAGTTTGTACATCTTATTTTGCCAATATTTAAGTCACTTTTTATGGCAATTAATAGTTGCTATAATATTTTTTGTTCAGAAAGTTTTTTTTCGTGCCTATGGGCATTTTTGGTTGTTGGCAAAAGTTTTCCCTGTCCGCCAACAAAAGTTGGCAACATTTATAGGTAAAATGGCGAAAGGGTGGAAGGTGGCTTTAAAGGCGTGGTCACGCCCTCTATATATTTTTCGCTTGGTGCCAAAATGACAATTGGGCTAATTGCTTTAGTTGTCATACCTAGGGGGTGGGTTAGCCTAGAGGAAGGTTGTCTCGTTCTTCATACCGCCGGCAAAAACGAGTTCCAAATTGGCCAAGGTAAGAGAGAACGTCTATTGTCATAATGATAAAAGTTATGGGCCAAAAAGTTTGTGATTTTTACCGAATTTCGGCAAAATAAATTAAACTGAGCGTCAAGATATTTATCTTAATTTTACTGGCAGTCTCCTTCCTCTGCCCTAACGAAGAGACCAAAGAGTTAAGTTTTCAAAGTTGTGTACTAAACCCAGGATGAAAAAAAAAACACAAAAACAAAAAAGTGCGGAGAAGACGAAGGAAATAAAAGTACCTTTACTTTGTGGCCCTTTTTCCGAAACATAAATAAATAAATAAACCGCTTTTCGCCAAATAAGCGCACACTCGAAACTGGGCAAAAACGGAAAACAGTAACTGCCAAGGGACCAAACAGTCCGATTGAGTCCAAAATTTTTAAAGGCGGAAAGCAGGGCCAAAGCAAAATGCGAAAGGAAAACAGAAACCGAAAAAAAGTTGGCAAAGCAAAGACAAAGCGAAAAATAAAACAAAATATATAAATAAAAATGTTGCTCCCTAAAAGGGAAAGTAGCACTTCGACATTTCCACATTCCCACTTGCCTCCCTTTTGACCAAACACCAGAACTAGAGTGGGAACAAAACGAAATGAAATAAAATTTGCGGCAATGTGAGAACGGGCGGTCATGGCACAGCATGCCAATAATAAATCAGTTCCTTGCTCCACATCCTCGACATCTACATCGACCTACCAACATCAAAAGAGTGGAACGGTGGAGTGGAGTGACGAAGGCAGATGGATGACGGAAGTGGAAAAGGCATGCGGCGTGCCCCAATTGCCGACATCATTAACAAAAGATGTGTGTGCTGTAGCTGAAAATACACAAGGTGCTTAGACTTTTCAAAATAAAAATCTTTAACTTAACCTTGCGATGCCACTCCAACAAAGATTTCCTTCACTCCGAGGGTGGCATCATTGTATTTCTCAGAATTGACAAGACAGTCATTTAAAATGTATTTAAAATGTATTCACAAACTTAAAAATTCAATTCAGTCCCTCGTTTCAGTATGCCAATATTTTAGGACTGTGTTAACTAACGACTCTTCCTCGTTGCTCAATTGGCTCAGATTTGGGCCAATAGTTGGTTAACAGATGGAATGGGGAGGATCCAGGAACAGAATTACACTATTTGTTAAAATCGCATCTGTTTTCACAATATGAATGATCAACAAACAATATTTTGTATATCCCAATGACCCAATGAAGGCAACCAAATAAAGGACGACATCCTCAAATGGCATCATCTAAAGAGAGAAATAAAAAGGCAGCCGAAGCTGAGTGGCGACATATTTCATGCAGCACGCGGCCCACCTCTGTGGGGCAACAATCACAGTGGGAAAAAAGTGAAAGGGTTTCCCACGGGTCCAGCCACGTGATGTTTGACTAACTTTGACATTTATGCGCCCGAGCAGACAAGGCACAAAAAATGTCTTTATTGTTTAGCTCAGTCAAAAAAAAAACACCCACACACACACACACACAGATACACAAACCAACAAAAAGAAAAAGGAAAAACAGTAGAAGAGTAAAAAAAGGGATCATTTGCTGGACGTTAAAAAGTAAAGTATAAAACATAAAACAATAAATTCAAGTAGATGCATAAATATGCCAATAGCTGGCCATTAAAGCCTTCGCCTGTTTTTATGTATGTTCCCCTCTGCGAGGGGATTTTAGGGTGCGGCATCCTACTCAGATGGCTTCTCCTGAGGCCGTTCCATTTCAACATTTTCATTTTCACTTTTCCCTTGGTTTTCCATTTATGCGTATTTATGTGCATACTTAATGAATTTAATGTTTTATTAATGTGAGCACGTTGTTCTTGTTGTTGTTGCTGCTGCTGCTGCTTCTGTTATTGCTGTTGCTGCATGTGTCAAGCTCTTAAGTGACAAATAATTAACAACACTTGTGTCGAGCAGCAAGAGGCCAAATGGAGAGACAAAGACGGCCCAGAGACCTGAGGACCTGAGTTGGGACAGAATGCTAGAATAGGTTCCATAATCTGTTTAATGTAATTTGCAATTTATATTAAGCTATTGAAATTTTATTGAACGTTCGCCCAGCAAGTGAAAGAGAAAAAAAATTAAATAATAAATATGTATAAGAAATATTTTGCTTTAGCTTCTTCATTTAACTCTTGGTAGCTTCCGTTTCCTTCATGGTGCGGAAGTAATTTGATGGCACGCAAATTTCTGGTTTAATATGTTTAATGGCAAACTTTGTTGCTCCAGGCTCCTGGCCCAGGGCTGATCCACTTTCAGTTCGATGTGGATGTGAACGGGTATGACTGAGTGCCTTGACAGCATCGATTTCTCCTGTGTATCAAATGCATTAGGAACGTGATTTATTCATAACGGTGCGCGGCGAATGCAAATTATGCACATGTAACTGCAATTTTCATACATTCTTGCCGCTTGCCAATATAAAAGTACACATACAGACACACACACACATACACATACACACGTAGTGAGTATGTGTATGGTTATATGTCTGAAAAGCCGAAGAAAGTTAAGCAAAAGCATAGCATACTTATAAGGGCACCGTAAAATATTGTTTCTTCTATATATACATAGATGAAAATACTTGCCCTCTCCTCACCCGCTCCCCCACCGGTGTCTCTGACACACTCTGACAGCATATTCGCACATATATCTAGGACTTCCCCTCATAGCCCCCCAACCGCAACCCCCTACTGCCGACTGTCGCATAAACGAGTTTATGTTGCAAGTTAGTGCGCGCAATTTGCAATTTGATGTGCCCTCGCATTTGCCTCACGAGTCTGCAGCTCGAGTTCTTCAGTTCTTCTGAATCTCATGTGTGCGTACATATACATATGTATGTATGTGTGTATGCGAGTCTGTGCAAAGTAACTCGGCAATCCAAATTATGGTAATTTGGCAAGCTCGACTGCGTGGCTTTGAGCGCACACTTAATCTATTTTATTGCCAAGTGCAAAGAACAAGGGAGGACAGGAAGCTTGAGAGCGCCTTGCAAATGATCCATAGTTCGATTAGCCATATTTTTAACATGCTCAACTTTGAACAATAGTTGAGAACTACTCAAATTTCTATAGTTATGGCTAGAAATCCAAACTCATCGAATAATAAGCCAAAATAACCAAAGCATAAAATTTAACTCATACAGTCTGACAAAGTTCGAAATGCACTTAAATTCACAAATCCCGCACAAACTAACATACAATAATGTACCACGTATACGCCACATGTGACACAAAAAGCATTATATGCTCACGAACATGCTGATGGACATTATAAACAAAAGTCAAACAGTCAGCCAGTCAAATGTGCCACCATAACTAGTACAACTGCAGCAGAAGACAAAAATTTCATGATTTCAAATTGATGCACAATGTCTGTTTTTTTTTTCTTTGGGTGGTTGGAGAGGCGGTTACACTTCTAACATCACCACTCTTTCGTTTAAAACAACAATAACAAGCAATAACATTCTCCCCAAAAAATATGCAAAATACCCATATACCCAAAGAGTACAAAATATAAAAACTATTTGGATCTATATATACTTTGCTGAACTTAGAAATACCCTACAAAAAAAGAGCTATTTTTGTGGAACTACTTTTAAATTCTAGATTAAATTCATAATTTATTTCTGTTAGTGGTTCACATGACAAACGACAATGAAATTACTGAAACCTTCGACTTTCTATTTAAGGGGAGTTTGCATAGTTTATAAGTAGCTTTTTGTAAGTATTGTTTTTTCATTCGTTGTATAAACATATCACATTTTCATTACTGTTCCGATATTCCAGACGAGGGTTCAACAACGAAATTCAAAAAATGGACTACACCATGAAATATAGACACATCATCTCTGATGATGATGATATATAAATATGGTTTTATGATTATAATTTAAAAGTTCTAAAAATTATTCTGCCCTGTGAGTCTGTTAATTATTCATCTTTGACTAAAAAGAACTAGTCATTACAATCAACTGTTAATAATTCACCCATCGATTCACAAATTAAGAAATTGACGCAAAATACTAATATTGTAGAGAAGCGAGTTAGCAACCCCTTTTACGATAATCTTCATTCAAAGAATGACTCTTAATTTCTTTTATCTTGCAAGTAAATATTATCTCTTTCTTATCTAAATGTATGTAAAGATCTATGTAATGCGAGGGATGACATTTTGAATATACAATTAGTTTGAATACTCAAGTGTGTAAAATTATTTATCAAATTAATTATCCGAATAAAACTGACATCATGACTTACATATTCAAAAAAAAAACCAAAGCGAACAAAAATAAGGAAAGGATCAACATCTTTCTGACATGACCAAAAACCCATCACATGATGCCGGGCAATTCATCAAAAAGCTTGGCGATGAATGAAACTGAATGAGTTAAAGTATTTTACATCTAAATATGAAGTTAGGAGTTGTTAAATAAAGTTTGTTGTCGGTGTAAAGATTTTATAATACTTTATTAACCTTAAGCTTAAGGAAACAAAGCCGGTCGTTGAACTATTTAATCAAAGGTACATATGTATGTGTTTAAAGCTATAACTTTATATGAATATTGAACAACATTGAACTGGTCCATATACACATCCCTTGGACTCTTAGTTACAGGGTATACCAATGTGAGGTACTTTTTTAAATGGTTTTTTTTTTCTTATTTTTTGTTTTATTTAAACCCATTGCGAATGTTATGTTTGCGTTGACTTTTTCGACTTTGTTCTTAACTGGAGCAATGGTAATTGAATTAACATCCTGCCCTTTTCCTCTTCCCTGTCAAAACAAACACACCACACAAAGGGAAGCTGAGAGGGTAAAGCAAAAAAATGATCGGAATAAATTTCCGGCTTTAAATCTGTACGAAAAAGCCCAAGCAAATAAAGCTTAAAGTCCTTTCTCTAGGACCTTTTTTTATGGCACATTTTAACATGTTGATGAAAAAAGGGTCACAATTAGTTTGGTATCCAGGTCGTTTTGTTGCTGCAGTTGTTGTTAATAATGGAACAAGTTCATGAAAAAGAAAGCTCTTTGATATTGAGACACGTAATCTTGACTTGTCGTTCAACTCCCAGGGACAGTGGGTAGAAGGGAGCGCTGGGGGCATCAATGAGAGAAGGCAGTCAAACAATATTCGAGGCAAAAACTTTTGTCCATTCGATTCGCATGAAAATCAAACTACAATTAGGCACAGTCAGAAAGGGAAAGAGAGAGAGAGGAGAGATAGATAGAGTGAGAGAGAGGGAGAGAGAGAGAGAGCTGAACAGTCAATGGCAAAGTCGAAATCGAAAAACAGACCCCATTACTGCTGATGCCTAGTTGCCTGGGGCTAACCATTGGGGCATTAAATGTCAGATACACACACACACACACACACTCACTCTGAGACGTGGCATGTATGTATTTGCTTTTATGCTTATGCAGCACAATTGATACTCCTCCCTTCTGTAGTCGACGAAATGCCTTCTGACGCAATGTATTTGCAGCTTAACTAAAAGCAGGATAAATATCCTGAAGCCAGGGCCGTGGCATTAGCTCAATCTAAACTGTTGGCGGCAGGCGGCGTCAATTTGCTTAATCTTGAATATACATACAATAGTAACAACAACTAAAGCCCAAAGCCAGACGATTTCAAAAACATTGCCCAAAGTCGGACCTTTTGGGTTATATTCTCTTTTCTTTTTGCTTTTTCGCATTCCTCCATCCACGGTTTTGGTTATTCTTGTGATTTATTTGGTTAAGCTGTCCCAAATCCAAGCAATGCCCGAAAAATCCAGCCCACAAATTATGGAAGCTAGTGGAAGTCTCAGGGAAAAGGACAAACTACTTTAGCTTCATTGGCAATGGACGGTCCACGGTGGATAAATTGGGGAATGGTGACAGAGCGAGACGCACGAGTAACCAGCCAAGACGAGGACCTTTTCGACCTGCTTCACAGAAGCTTGACACAGCAGTGAGCAGTGAATGAGGGAAGCGCGAGGGGGGCATAAGGACCTTTTTCTAGTTTTCTAAGCAAAAGTGTTAGATTGGTCAAACACTTCAAACATAAGTAAGTAACACTCGGCGATGAAACTCCCTGTGTCCTTGGCAACTGTTCGAACTGAATGTGGCATTTAAATTTGACTGCTAATGAGTTAATTAGGTGATTTACTTGACGCCACAAGAGCCTTAATTACTTATATATTAAAGTCTCCATCTAAAGACTTTCTCTCCTTTGTAAATTTCTCACACATGATAATGAGCCCCATTCCACCGCAGACACGGAGTGAGAAATGGATGAAACATCGTTGATTGTGGTATCCATCCACCTGCTATCTCCCCTCTCTCTCTCTCTCTCTCTCTCTCTCTCTCTCTTTCATCCAGCATGCTTGTGTTGATTTTCTCACTGCCTTTCGGCTCATTAAAATTCACATTCAAACATTTTGCAAAATACTTATTAACAAACCTTTTTACGCGAACTCATTTATGGCACCAAATATTGTGGGCACATACATATTCAACCATCCAACGGAGGCTTAGGGGAATTGGGGATTGGGTGCTTTGGGTCGGTTTATGGGACGCCGGATCAGCATCGTTTTGGGACACTTGCCAGATGCTGTTTATGTGCCTGTGCGGCGCATAAATCGAGCGGAAGCAGAGCGCATAACGAGAGCCAGCGAGTGAATGCCAAGTGGGAAGCCACTTGCATTGACCATGACCATGAACTTTTGTTGGATTTCTTAATGATGCCAGACAAACGTCTCGGAATGAGCCACCAGCCTCTAGCTTTCTCATCGTTTCCACCCTTGCCCACCCTTGTCCTAACCCACTTGACATTGCCTTGTCAGGGACCAGCAGACAAGCAAAAGATACAAATCTTTTGCGCAATGGCCAGCCCCACCCTCACGCCCCTATTCTGTTATTATGTAGGAGTGGTTAGGAAGATTGTAAGCCGCAGCAATTCAGAATATAAAATATCTGCAACATTTAGATAATCTACTAAAACGAGTATATTGAAAATGTGCAGTGACCTACAATTAACCAATATACAAAACAAAATGAAGAAAATCACTCGTACTATCTTCAAAGAAGTGGGGATAAAGCTATTTAGTCTCATCCATCAAAACGTGAGAAATTTCAGGTGGACTTTCCATTCGCCGGGCGTGTAATATTCTGAACTCTCTGAAGCATTGTTTACAGAATCAAGACTCAAACAATTGGTTAAAGTTTTGTGATGCAAGAAAAGTTTCACTTAGGGGCATTGGGGGGGGGCGAGGAACGGGAATGGGGATAGGTGGTGTATTTTACACCACCATCCACGTAAACCACCAAACTCAACCATCGTCAACCAAATTTTTTAACTTCATTTAGAACTCATTAAAAACTTTGGCATAATTGCATAAATTTGCAAAGTCAATGGAAAACTTGTCCAGGCAAAAGCAAGCCAGAGAGCTGTAAAGGAGCAGCTGCCCCGCCCACATCACACCAGTATCGCCTCTTGCTGACCATCAGCTGCAGAGGGTGGATGTAATTGTAATGATTTGAGCGACTTGGGTTTGGCTCACATTTTTGGCCAGACTCGTCCGGGATAATCAATTTCCCTCTGACCAGACATACATATATGTTAAATATATAAAAAATGAAATGTAGTTTAGTATTTTAGCCCCTGGTTGGTTTCTATGTATGTATGTACATATATAAATACATATGTATATTTAAATGGTTGTACATTTTAGTTCTGTTAATAGTCTAAAATATTTCTGAACTTTTTGATGTGGAAAAACCAATTGAAAAGTAAAAGTAAGAAAAAAAAAACAACAATTGGAAGAGAACATGTTTATTTGCTCAGTTTAACCTTCGATATTTACCTTACTTTTTATTTTTATTTAAAAAGACTTGTCTATCTTATTTTAGCCGAGTATCGAACCAATGTGAAAAGTAATTTTTAGCAAGTTCACCTACCATTAATGGACCACCTGGGACTGGAAGTCTATACACCATTTGTCCAGGTGTCGCCATCGACGAAGCAACCGACACATGGTGTCGCCACCGTTGACAATGGGATGGAGGAGAGAGCAACTGCACTGCACAGTGGGGCCTGTGTCTGAATAATAGTACACAATTATTTTTTGTTTAATTATATTCGTACAATACTAAAATTGATTAGGAATTAAAATAAATTTATTTAAATCTGTTAACAATCCAATTAAAGTTGAGACATTTTTAACAAGTACAAATAAATGGTAATTTTGACGAATTCGTGAAATTTCAAATTTCAATTTAATCAGTCCATCTTGAATCCATTTATTATTTTTAATGGTATTTATATTTGAAAAAATTATCAAATTTTTCACTAAGAGATTAAGTATTTACGTATTACTTGTACATGACCATACATATAGTCTAAATGTGGGCATTAGTACGGATCAGAATTCCTTGAAGTTGATGAAATCAACTGTTGGAGTCAAAAAAAACGGTTATATGTATTTCATCAGGAGTTAACGCACATTATTTTGAAGAAAATTAACCGTCAATAGCAATTATAGAAAATTAATTGTAATGTCTGTGTGTGTAGGGTCAAGTGTGGGTCGTCAGTTCCTTCAATAAATTTCTTTCAATAAGTTATATATTTTTGTACATGTGTCCTCTGAATTAATAAGACTCTATTCAAGTGTATAAAAACAGTACTTTAAGCTGCTATAGCAGAACTCCAGATACGCTTTCCCGAATAAGGCGCTTTGTGAATAATATACAACCCTGAAATTAATCAGAATATTTTTTGGGAAAAAATACATTTTTATTGCAAATTAATGAGTTTTAATTAAGTTTAAGGAAGATATATAGTTAGAAAAGTGTCTCAAAATTTCAGACATCGGAACCATCGACGTTGAAAACACAGTAGTCAGTCAGTTTCAGAATCGGGATATGTGTAAGTAAACGTTGTACGTAGTCCTTGTGATCCAGTTTTCCTAGTTACAATGGCGTGGGTTTGAAGGGCGACGACAATCTCCTTCTACCCATTCCCAGCCTAAGAGAGTTAATAAATTTTTTACACAGTCTTAGATTTGAATAAATAGGTTTTTGCAATACTTACGTTCCCGCTTTTGGCAAGCATATCGCTCTAAAAAACATTTATTTTTAAAAGGACATTGCAAATTCCTTCCACGTCGCTTGTAAATTCCACAACCATTTCTACCACCAGGTCGACAAGAGGGACAACTTTGTGCAGCACTAATGCTGCTCAGATAAAGGACAATGGTGAGAACTAATAAAGCAGCTGTTAACTTCATCTTTACTGAAATATGATGCTAGCTTAAAGTCAATCTGCCGCTTATATAGGACCAATAGCTGTCGCAAACAATCGATTCCACGACACCGGATTTTTAATATCGGCTGAGCAAATAGATTGAACAATGCAATCAGTGGATTTTTTTTAAGATTCGATGATGAACAACATTAAAGCAAGACAATCATGAATAAGCTGTTCTGTTTAATCAATTTAACCCAGATGTTGTTCTGAGCATAAGATTTATCACTTTTGTTCTTAAGTTAAATAATGCAACAGATGAATATTATTTTTGCAGCAAAATATTTTGTTTGCAAAGGGGAAATTCATATTTGCTTAATTATTCTGGTTAATCCTCCATTTTCATCCGATTGCACTAAACTCAATTAATTTACAATCATTAGACAATTTTATACCAATTGTACCGTATAAAAAAATAATTTGTTTAAGATTATTAGCTAAAACTCTAACTAATTTATTGCTATGATTTACAATGTCAGATATATGTACATCAAACTCGTTGATAATACCCAAACGGCAGTCACAAATTCCCTCAAGGAAGATATACAATTACACGGCGTTACCATCAACCCCCTCGTCCTGGCGATTTCTCTATAATCCCACCGGGAGACTGTAACGTCTTTAAAATAAAAATCTAAAGAAACTATTTCTCTAGCGTTTCATTAGCGACGACAAATAACAACGTTTTGCCAAAACTTACAAACTTTAGATTATTCAACAAATTAGAATAATGAAACGGGTAAAAATTTATTTACCCTTGTTTCCACTTAACTACACATGTTACTAAATAGTTAGTATTTCTTTCTCTCTAAATTTGTAAGTGAATTTAGTTCAAACACGTTAGAAGCATATTATGCTTTTTAGAGGATTCCCCCAAATAATTGTGGAACTAAGAATTTACTCCAAAAATTTCCCCAATATATTTACGTAAAATTAAAGAATTTATACTTTACAAAATATTTTAAAATGAATAATTTTGAAGCCCTCTTTAATGGCGAACATCTCAAAATTATAAATTTCTTGCCTTTCTACTGCAAATATCCATTAACTGAGCTTAGTAATCTTAATTTTACTACCCACATGTTTAAAATCCTGTAAATTAACTGAAAAAATCACCTTGGCTTGTCAATAGTTTCAGAGTCAACTCAATTTCATATTAGCTTATGTTTCTTCTTTGGAAAAGATTGGTCGTATTTGGATTTAACATGATTTGGTGTGTAATTTATTAACTCATCATTTAAATGTTCTATAATTTATACATATATATGAATCATTAATTATTCTTTAAACATACGATTAGTTGAACATTTTTTTATTGTTTATGCTGTTGATCAAATGATTTGTTCACCCGTGACTACTACCACGCAACAAATAGATTTGGATGGCTTTAATGCAGAATTCTATAACAATTGATTAATCGAAAAATTGATAAAAATGATTTCGTTTAGATGTCTACATTGCCTACGATTATGACATTTCTGGCATTTTTGTTGTTTTCTTTTTACTTTTGCACTTATTATTTCATTTAGTTTTTTTTTTTATTTTTATTTGAGTTGCTGTACAAATTGTTTACAAAGATCGGTGCGCAGTGCGGGGACAGCAAATTAAGGTAAGGGACGGGGTACGGTTACGGGGAAAAGTGTCTAATACTTGTGCGAACTGATATCGAAGCGCGACAAAACAAAATAAAAGCAAAACGAACTGAATTTTGGTTTGGAATGCAACGTCGATTCAAATAAAGAAATGATAATTTATAGAGCACAAACTTAAAACCTAACAAAGAAAATATTGTAAACTTTAACAAAATGAACGCGCGAAATAGGGGGAAAAACATTGAGTGTACAAAGTAATTTGCGACGATTAAACAATTCAATTATTTATGTACAATTCCAATACGGGAAGGACGACAACGATAACGACGGCGACGACTACGACACGCATTAAAATAGTTGTTCTTTCTATTCTCTTCTTTTTTTTTGTTTTTGCTTCGTTGAATATTATTTAACTAGATCGGCTACCGCAAAGGTTGAACAAATAGATACGATATTATATATATATATATATTGTGGCTTTATGTATGTGGATATATCAGGATAAACACATACACAGCGGGATATTGCAAAAGCGGATAGATCCGCCGGCTTAAATTATGAATGAAACAAAATTTTGGACAAAAATCAAAAACAAAAAAAAACAATCAAGAATCAGAATTTAATGGCGGGAGTCCCTAGGATAGAATTCAGCCAAGATGGAGGCTGGAATACGTTTAAGCATCTCCTTGGGGAAGATACGCAGCAGCTGCCAGCCAATGTCCAATGATTCAAAGACAGTGCGGTTCTCGTAGTTGCCCTGTAAATCAAGAGAATTAAGTTAAACATAGTCATTGATTTGATTGTACGTCTAAGCTCACCTGAGAGATGAAATTCTTCTCGAACTTGGTCAAGAATTCCAAGTACAGCAAATCGTCGGGCGTCAAGGCCTCCTCACCGACCACAGCCTTCATGGCCTGGACATCCTTGCCGATGGCGTAACAAGCGTAAAGCTGATTAGAGACATCTGAGTGATCCTTGCGGGTCATGCCCTCACCAATGGCAGACTTCATCAGACGGGACAGGGATGGCAACACATTGACTGGAGGATAGATTTGTCTGTTGTGCAACTGACGATCAACGTAGATCTGGCCCTCAGTAATGTAACCAGTCAAATCGGGAATGGGATGGGTAATATCATCGTTGGGCATAGTCAGAATGGGAATCTGGGTAATAGAGCCATTGCGACCTTCCACACGACCGGCACGTTCGTAAATGGTGGCCAAATCGGTGTACATGTAACCTGGGAAACCACGACGACCGGGCACCTCCTCACGGGCAGCGGACACCTCACGCAAAGCTTCAGCGTATGAAGACATGTCAGTTAAGATAACCAGCACGTGCTTCTCGCACTGGTAGGCCAAGAATTCGGCAGCTGTCAAAGCCAAACGGGGAGTGATGATACGTTCAATGGTAGGATCGTTGGCCAAGTTAAGGAACAGACACACATTCTCCATAGAACCGTTCTCTTCGAAATCCTGCTTGAAGAATCGGGCAGTTTCCATATTGACACCCATGGCAGCAAACACGATGGCAAAGTTATCGGTATGGTCGTCCAAAACAGACTTGCCTGGCAGCTTGACCAGACCAGCCTGACGACAGATCTGAGCAGCAATTTCATTGTGTGGCAAACCGGCAGCTGAGAAAATGGGAATCTTCTGGCCACGGGCAATCGAGTTCATCACATCAATAGCCGAAATACCGGTCTGAATCATTTCCTCGGGATAGATACGTGACCAGGGATTAATGGGCTGGCCCTGAATATCCAAGAAGTCCTCAGCCAAAATTGGGGGTCCCTTGTCGATGGGCTTGCCGGAGCCGTTGAAGACACGGCCCAACATGTCCTCGGACACGGGAGTGCGCAGAATGTCGCCGGTGAACTCGCACAGAGTGTTCTTGGCATCAATACCAGAGGTACCCTCGAACACTTGAACGACAGCCTTGGAACCACTCACCTCCAGCACTTGACCAGATCGGACTGTGCCATCGGCCAGACGGAGCTGCACAATCTCAGCGAATTTGGGGAACTTGACCTCATCGAGAATGACCAGAGGACCGTTTACACCAGACACGGTCTTGTAGGCTACGGACGGAAAAATGTGTGGAAGAAGGGAAAAGAAAATAGTAAAAAATAAATACGTATTTAACTTGTTGGATTCTACCGTTCACATGAACCGCTGCTAATGGAAAACTCAACTGATAAGAAACTCAACTGTCAACCGAAAAAAGTTGTGATCGTGGGAGGGGGCGGTAACGGGGTAAATTATGTCAGCTGACTTGACTATCCACGAGCTGCAGCGAATTTTTAAAAAATTGATAATGCAAAATCACAGAGAAACAAAAATTGGAAAACAGGGCCACACTTTGTTTTCATATAACATGAATTAAAATTGTTTTTAAGTTTTAACTGCATCCCGTTACATAAATCGTTAAATGTTAACTCAACTTCAGTTTCCAATTGGATTTTTAACTCTCGCCTCTCCACCCCATTCGTAGTCAGGTGCCCGCTTAATGGCAAGAGAGCAAACAGCTGAGCTGCTGCTGCTGCTACTGCTCTGTCACAACACAAGTCATGTGACAGTGAAAATTTTTCGTAAAATTGAATTTACAACACTTTGTTCATTGCTAAAACCCTTTTTAATTACGAAGACTTTATTATTTATCTACATTTCATAATTACAAAAGATTCAGACGCCCCTTGCAGCGGGTGGCGCAGAATACTTTATTGATTTTTATGCTTTTTGGCTTACACCCAGATTCGTGCAAACTGTCATGGCGGACCCGTGAAGGGCTTTGGGTTGTTCGCGTTGTCTTTTCTTGTCAATTGTCACAACTTTCAAGATAATTTCTATTTTAATGGTACTCACTCAGGCGTGGTTGCGAAATAAAGTCCCTGGAGACGGCCAGGACATGCTCCCGTTGTGCTTGTTGGGCATTCATTTTGTTCTCTTTTTATTTTGAAAAGTGCACAGCAAATTTCGAGCTGGAAAAATAGAACAAATCACAAACAGCGTTGGTGAATTCAATTGCTCGAATCAATAATTTAGTTCAACTTTTAGATCAAATTCACTTGATAGTATTGTTCTTGACATACAATTTTTCAGTTTCGAATTTAATACTGAGCGACACACGCAAAATTCCAGGCCTGCGAGTCGTTGCGGAGTACGAAGAAAAATTACTCTGGAAGTGTAAAATTTGCTCTGACGTCACGTGCCATCACATGACCATTAATTTCGTTAAAATATCGATATATAGTAGGTATCGTGGAGCAGCCCTGGAATTAATCGGCCGGTCACACTGCAAATTATTGAAGCAAAGCATCGATTTTAGGAAAGTTGAATCGATAACAATTTCGAAAATATCGATATTGCTGCGATATTCTTGCAGCACTATTGTGTAGTTAAACATTAATTAAATTATATTAGTTAATACAGACAGTGCAACCCAAATAAAGGGTGAAAATTGAGGCATTCCAATAGAGTGGGAAGAGAGAAGCCACAACACAGCAACGACAACAACAACAACAACAATACATAAAAGAAGAGAAAGACCAACACTACACCACAAGAAACCCGTTTGTACAAAGGGGGGCGTCTACCACACTTGCAATTAGAGCTTCTGCTGCAGCTTCAGAATGATGGTTGAGGATGGGACCGCCGATGCGACTCGCCGTCTAAATGTGAAAAAACAAACACTGGACGATGCGTACGCGGTGCCGGCCAATTTCCTTGAAATCGACGTGGTCAATCCACTGACCACGATGGCGGCGGGCAAGAAACGGTACACGGACTATGAAGTCCGTATGAGAGTAAGTCCAAATTGATATCCAAGCAACCGCCGAGCGGATGGTACTGGTACCAAAAAAATCGTTGATAAGTGATTGCGGAGTGTGTGTGTGTGTGTGTGCAAGTGTGAATGACTGCGCATATACATATGTACATACATACATATGCATATGTGTCTCTGTGTGTGTGATACGCCTATAAAATTATTAGTCACAATTGCATCCATTGCTGTGATTGAGTCATGCGGGTCACTGTATGTTTTGATTTTCCTGTTTCTATATTTTTGAACTTTTCCAGACCAACTTGCCGGTTTTTAAAGTAAAGGAGTCCAGTGTAAGACGACGATACAGTGATTTTGAATGGCTGAGAAATGAACTGGAACGGGACAGCAAGGTGGGTAGCCAGAGTGATCATCTTCCGAAACGATAGTGAGATAAACATTCGTTACAGATTGTAGTTCCCCCGCTGCCGGGGAAAGCATGGAAACGACAAATGCCATTTCGTGGAGATGAGGGCATCTTCGATGAAAATTTTATCGAGGAACGGCGCAAGGGTTTGGAGGCGTTCATTAACAAGATAGCTGGACATCCCCTGGCGCAAAATGAAAGATGCCTGCATATGTTCCTGCAGGAGAATGTCATCGATAAAAACTACGTGCCCGGAAAGATACGCAACACATAAGTGATCAAGTGTGAGGCCCAAACCAACCACATCAATGCAATGACTCGAACGAACAATTTAGGGAGGAAGAGAACACAAGAATGGGAGAGGAATCTGAAAATGATAATGATGATGATGGAAACTGCTCAGTTAATGTTGAGCCTCTAGTTGAAGTGTTGGGAATTTTTATGCAAATGCTAAATTCAAGTTTATATGCAATAGTATACATACAATATTAAATATATGTATATATATCAAAGATATATATATACATACATTATATACACGACAAATGTATACTTATATATATATATATACCTAATAGTGTACATAATAATACATAAAATTGTCAAATATTTCGTGGCAGGCTTTTCACCTGCTCATTACTCAAAATTTTGGAGTGTGCCGCATTTGACGCGTGGCCCCTAACCCTACCCCTGCCCCTGTTATCCCCACTCATTACCATTAGTTGTTGTATGTAAAATTTGAATTATTATTGTTTTTCAAATTGCAGAAGTAAATTCCCCTCCATCATCATATACATACCTACATAATATTGTATAAAAAACAAAAAAAAACCTAAATATTATTGAATATTTTGAATCAATTTAGTGAATAATATTGTACTTCGAATCAAATTAAAATAATTCCAATGTGTAGTTGATTTTGGTTTAATTTTTCATTCAAATTTTTCGTTGATTTCTTTTCGGGAAAGAAAATTTGAAGTTTTTTCCGTTACTCTGGGTTGCCACACTGTTCTTTTCCAGTGTTGCCTTATTCGCAAAAATTTACGGCGAAAGAGGGAATAATTTACGGCGATAGGGCATTCTACGGCGAGAAAGGAAATAATTTACGGCGAGAAAGTCAAGAATTTACAGCGAGAGGGCAAGAATTTACGGCGAGAAAGGCAAAAAATTACGGCGAGAGGGGCAAAAAGTTACGGCGAGAAATAATTAATAATAAAAATAAATAAAAATAAAAATAAATAAAAATAAAAACAATTTAACAAGTAAGCTAGCATGGATTTTGCGGAGACAACAAGAACCCAAAACGAAGATGAAAACTACAGCTTGCTGTGCCAAGCCCATGAGCAATTTAACAAGTAAGACCAGCTCCACATAGTAAGGACTTCCGTTTAACATCCTTCCGTTGCACCTATTATTTTAGCAAGGAATACGACCGCTGCCTGGAACTTCTGCAGCAGCTGGAGTCCAAGGGAGAAAGCAGCAGACCCATTTTAAGGCACAACAGGGCTGTAGTTAACTATTACAAGAGCGGGTGCACCCAGCACGCTACCTTGTTGCAGGATTTAGAAGAATTGGTTATAGACGTCAAGCCTGTACCTGGCTCTGGCACCGTGGCCAGTGGCAGCGAGGGCCTGTCGCTGAAGCATGGTGGAGGGGGTAGTGCTGCGACTGTAGCGCGCTATAACAAGGCAGTCATCTACTACCATCGGCACATGTACGCAACCGCCTTGGAAAAGTTGGCTCCATTGGTCGCTCGTATGGAGGCTTTAGAGAAGAGCATTTTGGCCCTGGTGGCCACATTGCAACTGCAGCTGCTTTTAGATACCAATCAGCTGAATCGCGCCGAGGCGTTTCTGGACCACTTACAATACAAACTCAATTTAGTATCCAGTGCTCCAACTATCGTCACTACCACAAACACCACCAACACCAGCAGCAGCAGCAGCAACAGCAACAACACGAGTGCCAGCAACCCAGAGGAGGCTTCTGCTGCAGCCCCCACTGTGGGATCTTCTGATCCAGTCGTGGCTCGTGTGGGTAGCGAGGGAAGCAAAGATACTAGCTTGCAACTACTGCAGCTGTTGGCGCACGTCCTCAATCGCAAGCCCGTGCTTATAACCGAGGATGGAAGTCCAGAATATGCAGCTCTCAAGGCGCAACAGTACTACATTATGAAGGATTTTCAAATGGCCGCAAAGCAATTGATGCGCATTAACAACGAATGCACTCAGTCTGGGTAAAAAAAAAAAAACAGAAATGTCCAAGAATCGCTAATCGAGAACTCGTTTCAGTACCATTACTCCACACTTGAGTACTTGCATTGCCAACAATATGGGCGTCATCCATTTAAGAGTGCGCCACTATGCCATTGCGGCAAAATTCTTTCAGAATGCCCTCAACTTTGATAAACAGTTGGCCTTTAATTTGAGGCAGAGGACGTTGCAGACCATGAGCTCGGCCCACTCCTGTGAGATTCTGTACAATCTGGGTATTGCCATGCTTCATCTACGGCGTGCCAAGGAGGCGTTTCAATGTTTTCTGGTGCCAATCAAGCAATATCACAGCAATCCCCGACTATGGCTGCGCATGTCGGAGGCCTGCATTATGGAACATGAGGCGGTAAGTTCCCCCTTTGGTACATTTCACCTGAATGTAATTTCAATTTATTTTTGGCTTATTTCGACAGAAAGTGCAAGAGGAAGAGCGACAATTTCTGCCTGGCAACGAACACAATGCCAGGAAAAAGCAATATGCGTAAGTACAATTATCTAGATGATGTTTTCTCTAGTTACTTCCTGGCAGAAATTAATGATACGGTTTTCCCTCTACAGTCCCCAGTCGGCAGCTGTGCCTGAGCTTACATTAGAATTTGCTGCTTTGTGCTTGCGAAATGCCCTGTCACTTACGCTCCATTATAAGGCCAGTTTTCATGTTGTCGTTTCGTCGGAGGATTCGCCAGATCAGAAAAGTGATCTGGACCAGCAATCGTGGCGTCAATTGCAGGACAATAATTTTTGCAACCCATCGAAGCCAATTAGTATAGAATCATTAGAAAATATGCTTGCCGCGATTTATGCTGCGCATAGTTATGTCTCCCTGCGCCTCGAAGATTATGTGACGGCTTTGGAAATGGCCCAGCAAATGCTCCACTGCGAACGATTGTCCGATGCCCACAAGTTAGTCCCAAATCCGTTTCCAGTATACCCAAATTTTCAATTTTATTGATCATCTTTCCCAGATTGCTGGCTCACATGTATGCCGCCGAAGCGTTAATGCAGATGAACAAGCCTACCGAAGCACGCGATCACCTGGACCCATCATTTGTCGGAACACTTAATGCGTTCGATCTCGAGACTCGAGATTGGCAGCTCAAGTCTCTTGACGCAGCTCAGAATGTGGTGCGCTACAATCTGGCCGTTGTAATGGCCATGCAGAAAGACTATCCAAAGGCCAAAACCCTTTTGTCCACTCTGACCCATGCAGTTGTCAGCCCGAAGGCACTAACCCTACGTCGGCACATAGACACATTTTCTGCCTATCCTGCGACCAATTAGACAACAAATTGTGTAAATATTGTAGACGGAATTCATCTGATAAATAACAAAATTGAAGACCGAGTGTAAATATAAAGAAATTCTTGACACATGTATTTCAAACAGTGACTTATTCTTTCCACATCTAAGCGGCCAACAACTTTTATAACTCCTAATTCTTACGTTATTAGCTGGTCATAAATTAAATGGCAAATGGGATGACATTTGGAGAAAGTTTGACGAATCCCTGTTATTTGTTCATTGCATATTTCTCAAAAGGAGTTGCAGCTAAATAATTCACTCCAAAATACATGTCCAATTTTTAATAGGTGAAACAGTTTTACATATGTAGTTGAAATCGAAGTTAGGCTACTTAGCTATGTTTGTGTATTCATAAAAATGAAGCGTTTGAAGCGTTGAAAATGATCAAAAAGATAAAATTTATTTTGCTTAGTTTACATGAATACATAAATGAAACAAAAACCATTATTCTAAAATTAATCATTTTAAAGGCAATGTACAAAATAAACAGGGGAATCCTTTGTAAGTTTTAATCAACTGATAGTTCAGACTGACAATAAAATAAATAAATATATGAGCTATATGATATAGTGGTCCGATTCTGCCGATTTTCATACTTTATTTTTCCCAGGTAATAAAAAGCCCCCAAAAAAAATTTCATCCCGATAGCTCTTAAGATGGCTGAGTAAAACGCATACGCACAGACGGACAGACAGACGGACATGGCTATATCAACTCAGCTTCTCATGCTGATCAAGAATATATATACTTTATAGGGTCGGAAACGTCTCCTTCTGTGCGTTACAAACATCTGACCAATTTTATAATACCCTCTGCAAGGGTATAAAAACCAAAATTATGGAAAATGTTTTCCCTGCGAATTGAATTTTGTATTTTTAGGACTATGCCATGTGTATTTAACGACTATTGTCCAATTGTTTGCTGGCACTTATTACATAAACATAGCATCAGTAGGGTATTTGAGGCTTACTAAAGTTCAATATATTCCACTAAGCTCTTAAACAATTAGGGTATAAATTTCCCCAACGAATATAACATTTCGATCCAAATATCCTATCGTTTTCCCTCCCATCGATATCTCTTATCTCATTAAATATAAAATAATATATACAAAGAGCACGCAATGGTTCGCTATTATTGGCTCTAGTTTAATGTTAAATATAATTTAGTGCATATTAGCGATCTTTTTTCCAAGTTTATATCTTAAATTTGTGAAATGCTCTTTAGTCTTTTCTGCTTCATAACAAAGTTTTGTTACTGCTTTCTTGAGCTATTGAATTTATTATTAAATTGACGGCTTTAAAGTATTTTTAAATCTCAAGTCATCTGTATAAGTTCCAATATCAGAATTTTTTTTGTTCATTGAATCGGAAACTTTTCAGTCTCCTGTAGCAGCCGTTTGGCTTTTTAGAAAAAAATATTGCATACTGCTTAGGGCAGGTGGATTTTAAAGTTTAACGGACGAACATTTTTTGCTGTTACATTTAAAAAAAAACGGAACAAAGTTTTTTTCTCACAACTTGTCCAAATTTGTGGTACATGAAAAATATGAACAATTTAGCACAAATCGGACAACAAATTTCCCAAATTATGTAAACTAAAAGAAGAAAGAATATTCATCTTATAAACCTTATTATATTATATTAGTTCATCTTATAAACCTCAACAAATAAGAAGGAGACCAGAAAGAAAATTAAAAAATTAGCCATTCGAATATAATTTATTTATTTGGCCAATCGTATGTTCACGTTATTGCCTGATAAGCGTGAGTTAAAACGATTGGATAAAAACGAATGATAATATTGCAAGAAGTCAGTCAGTCAAGTCATATAAAATTCTGTGATCTGAACAAGCCAATATAAGAATTTAATGTACCTATGGTACAGATCCCCATCCTTTTGCTATGCTGATCGTATGATTAGCATTATTCAGGCCAAAACATTTCAAATATCTATGGATAAGAATATCACCAAATTTAGAAACAAGACTATTAATCGATTTGTTTCGTCAATGTGAAGTAAAATTACATCGTGCTTAGGCATGCAAAGCTTTAATTTGTGGAAACCGAAACAATTAAGTAAATAAAAGAAAAATAAAGTTGTTTTTTAATTGAGAAACATGAGTATTGAGTGGGAAAGAGTTTATTTAAAGCCCTTTTCAAGACCATACGAATGCCGAACAAGGCACATTTTTTATAAAACATTTTACATACATATTAAAATATGAGTTTATACTAAATCAGATAACAAAGATGCTTCCTTACCTTAACATAATTATTGCTAGAAACAGGAAAGTTCAAAAAAATAAATTTTTGCGAAATTTGCGATAATTGAGGAGGAGTACTTGTCATTCATAAACTGAACGGCTGCAAAGTTATTTCATACAGAATTTTCAGGATTGAAATTAAATTCAGCGGTATGCAATGGAGATATAAAATATAATGAATGGAGATTATTATTGTATAATTAATTCATGCTCCTATGAACCGTATACGAATATCAGATACTCAGGACGGGAGAAGCCTCAATTAACGTTTTAGCTATTCTGGTTTTGCTAAGTCAATAGAAGGGAAGAATTTAGAGGGACAGTTAAAAGCGATCATTTTGACAAGGATCAATATACAAAAACAGATGTTGTACCAAATTATCTTTTCAGATGGCCTTGGCTTTAGACATCATCGGCAAATTCTGCAAAGTCAGAATGTCAGAATTTTGAATATTAAACATCGTTTGCATAAGTACCTAATAAATTTCCAGCTTTATTATTAGACCTATGATTTTTACAAATTTTCCTGAAAAAGGTTTCTTCTGAATCATAGTTAGTATTTAGAAAAAGAATAAAAAATCGGCATGAGGTGCAATAAAATTTAATTTAATTTTTAAGTTATAAAACTCTAATATACTTGGTAAATATTTAAACTAAGTAGACAACAAAATGTACATAACTAGTGCTAAGAGCTACAAACTTAAGTTTGCTCACAATTATTTATTTATTACAAATGATCTCTTCTCCTTTCTACCCAAAAATTAAAAGACTTTGTGTTCTTTCTTTCTAATTGTTAGGTATAGGTATGGTTTTTCCCAAAAACAAAAACTTTCAAGACTGGAAAGCATTTAAACCAAAAAGTTTTTGGAATCGGAAACGATGTTTCCACTTTAATTTACATTGCTAATTTGTTTTGATTTTTTTTAGATTGTTTGGACGTTGACGCGTACAATGCGAATTACGTACAAGTGGCCCATAGACACAAGGACATAGCCTGTTCCGCGCGAGCCCAAGCAGAGAGCTGTCCACCTCCCGCCCGACCGACCGTGGGGCGCAGCAGTATATCGGACGGCACGATCGTGTGGACAAATACAAATAAAACGGACAAACAATTAAAATATGATTAACTACAGATAATAACGAGCTAAATGTGCTAACATAGAGGTTTTAACAAGAGAAAGAGAGGCTTCTGATCTGATTACACAGAAGATTGTAATCAGAACATAGGACTTGAAAAAGTTCATGCAAAGAATAGTTAGAATTACAGTGTTTTAAGCATAGAGTAATAAAATTTCTAGTAGGTCTACGGGGTACAGATAGGTTTAGCTGGTTCAATAGTTCAGGAGAGTCTATTTCACCTATTAAAAGTTTGTGAATAAAGATAGCACCAAGCATTACTCTACGATGAAATAACAGGTCAGGAACTTAGTTTGTTGAGGGCGAAGCTCTTACACTAATTTTCATAGCGCCTAAGGGTATGCACAAAAAGGTGCACTTCGGAATTGTAGGCTACGCCACTCATTTTTTCGATTCATTTAGTTGCGATTCCCGACTAGTTTTAGCCTTGAAGCCATGGTATGGCTATTGCGATTCTGGAGCTCTTTAGCAAAGTCTGCTGATGATAGAACTTGGTGGTTCTTGAAATAGCTATACAGACAACCGCTCACCTTTGAAATAATCTTCTTTTGGAAGATTGTCCTCGAGCCGGCTTAAATGCAAGGTTTGACTATAATAACTTTACTTACCTTTGGCAAAGGCTTCTCGGCTTCTCTGCATTAGACATATTTGACCAACTAAAACCCATCCGATTGAGAGCCAAAAGCTTAAACCAAGGCCGCCTTTATGACTTCTTGTACTTGAATTGGACTTAGTTTCTTGGAAGATTAGCCAACATCGATTGAAGACTGATGTCTCATTTAGTATCAAACATGTGACTTTTTGACTGAAGCCTTAGCGAAAATCATTCTTTGCACAGGTTTTGATTTACTTTGGATTTTCTTTCGATTTTCCGCGAGTTCCAAATTTTTTTTAATAGGGAATAGTTTAATTTATCTTAAGCTTTAGAGAAACAGAGGGAAGTGTCTAAGAATTCTTTAATTGATCGATTTCGGAGTCTTAGATCTAAGTTATAATAAAAAAAGGACTAAACTCTAAATTACTTAATCAGTCGGTACAACTGCAGATTCAGTTTCTCAAATTGTTTTTTTGGCACTCTTGGTAAGTCGTTCTAGTTGTGCTCCTGCTAAGAATCGGTCAGCGGCGGCGTCGCGTCTCATAGCGATTCATGGAGATTACGATGTTGTCGAAAATATATTCTCGTACTCCCAGTCCACAGATAAAGTCGAAGTGATTCCACCGCTTCCAGGGAACTTTGTACACAGCCTCCACGTTTGGCAGACGTGAGACCAATCGCCAAATGTCGGCCGGTGCAACAATATAATCATTCTCCGAGAAGAATATCGTAACCGGCGTGGTCACATTCTCCAGGGCATATTCGGGGGGCTCCAGCTGCTGATAGTGCAGCCAGTTTCGCTCTGGCCCGTAGTCGTACTGTCGAAACTTGGTCGACACATAACCCTGGAAGTAGTGCATTAATTGCTTCACCGATCCCCCCGCAGGGAAATTGGCCATTAGATCGGGCAGCAGAGTCTTGTTAAGGAAACGGGTGTCGTAGCCCACGGCTGGCCAAAGCCTTGTGATGCAGACCAAGGGCTTCTCGTTCTCCAGACACGTCATGGAGAGGAATTTCTTAAAGAACTTATTGGTCGAGAACATCTCGACACCCTCGAGCATTTTGGACACATAGTTTCGAGTGCCCAAAATCGGCCCTATGACCTTGGCCAATCCACTCTTTGTGTTACTCACATAGGCCACCGGGGCCAGGAGTGTGGCAGTCTTGAAAACTGCATTGTACTGGGGCAGTATAGAGTTTAGCACCAGGAACACGGTGCCACCCTGCGAGATGCCCACGAAATGCATTTTCGGCACACCGCTCGATCGCAGAATGTAATCTATCTGGGCGGGCATGTCGTAGACACTCATCTCATGCCAACTGAAATTCCAGAACTCGCGCTCCGTGGTGTTCATCCAGAGATTGTGACGGCAGTAAATGTTGCCCCTGTTGTTTCCCAGCCAAACGTCGTAGCCGGCGCGCCATAATAGATAAGCTAGCGAATCTTCGCGTCCATTTAACAGCCAACTGCGAAGACAGAGAGAGAAGGGAGAGATGGATGTAATCAGCAAGCGGAAGTGGAAGGTATCTCTGATTAATACTACATACACATCCGAAGAGGCATACAGGCCGGAGAGCAGAAAGACAACGGGTCGTCGAAGCACCTGACCGTGGGTCGGATCCACCTGCGGAATACGATGCAGTGTCAACACGTAGCCATCCTTTGTAGCCACCCTGTGCTCCTCCACATTGTAGCCGTCGTGCTGAATGCGTCGCACCTGCAGGAAGTTCGTGTTGGCAAACATTAAACAAAAACTCAAAAAGAAGACAACTACACTAACAACAACAACAACAACAACAACACAACGGACGCACGCCAAACAATGTTGGCACATTTATCGCTTGACATTTGGAGGCCAAGCGACGCGTGCGTTGTGACATTCAAGTCATTAGGAATTCATCAGACACCCCACCCCGAGTTTGGGCCTCTCCCATCACAAACCACCGCAACCACCTACCGCATCTGTAATGATAATTTCGCGCGACTGTCGTATCGCCATCACCTGCAGCAGCAGCAGCGATGCCAACATGACGAAATCCAGGCCCAGAAATCCCATGCTCACCAGGACTATGATTACATCAGTGTTGGAATGGATTAAGTAATGCCTCAGACAATCGAAGAAGCTGAACCGGTCGAAGCAGGGTCGGGAGTCGGGGTATCGATCGAAAATGAAAGCCACCAGTGCCAAGTGAAGTCAGAAGAAAGGATCGGGTGAGCACGAAAAGATAGTGCTGCCAGACAGCAGAGCTTTCCGAAAGCCAAAAGGCAGACAACAGACTCAGACACAGACACAGACACAGACAAAACAAATGAGCCGCCGAGGCCCAGCACACAGTTGTTCACCGTCTCACAGTCGCATGAATGAATATGAATGGAATGAAATTGGTATTGCAATTGCCGGCGTATCGTATCGTAAGCGTTACGTTGATTATTATACCGCTACCGCTGCTGTTCGTTTCGAATGTGTTTTATCGACTGTGCAGGGCTTTCTGCTGTTACTCACGCTTCAACCGGCTCGGCTCAACTCGGCCCCAATGCCCCATCCCAGAAACGCTCCAGCCGCTCAAGCTGCTGTTGCTGCTGCTGCTGCTGCCACCTGCATGCCGTTGCCATGGCGCATCCAGCGAGCTGGCTTTAAGAAAGCGTCAAATCGTACACTGTGCATAATACTAATAACACAATTGAAATTGAATGCTAGCCCCATCTGCCAATGTGTATGAGTTGGCATCATGCCATGCCAATTTAAACAATTAAAACGCACACACAAACCCCGAATATTGTCATTTTACCCGTCTACAGTGAGCAACAAAAGTGATGTCGTCCATTAAAGCAAATGATCTCACATTATACTTTGATCAACTTATCTACCAATTTCCAAAAAATATTAATCTTAGCAACTTTCTTGATTCTCACAATACAAATCACAGAGAAGAGAATTGGAAATAATTGCAAAGCTTTAACAATTATCACAACAAAAGAAATGTCAACTAAATGCTGATTCTTAATCTTATTCTTAATTTTTAGTTTAATCTGTTGAGATTAACAGTAAATTAAGCACAGTGTGAAGAGTTCTCTCTCTCTAGAGAGAGAAAACGAACAAGAACACTTTCAATTAAAATTGGAGAAAGTAATGTCAATATATGTACAATTTATTTTCTTTGGGACAGTGTATACTATATAGTACCTATATAAAGATGTACATAGGTAATTTTTGTATTGTTTTTTTTATTATTATTTTTTTTTTTTTTTGTATTTTGGGGAGTTGCTTACACATTTTTAGCGTCGGCGTCGCACAGTGGTCGATTTGGTCAATTTGATGAACAAAAAAAAGGCAACAGTGAAACTTCTGAAACATTTTGGAGTCTAATAATTTTAAGTTATCAGGCTTGAGGTTGTTTATTGTTAGTATGCTTAGAATACAGGGTTATCTCAACATCAGACTTTGCCGTCCTATCTAGAATTGTATTGCTAAAACTAGTTGCGAATTACAACTAGATAACGTTGAAATTTTGTTATCAGTAAGACATTTTCTTTGCTTATTCTCATGGGTATCATTTATTTATCAAGTCTTTAATTGTTGTGCACTATATTGGCAAAGTTGACCATTGTGCGTCGGCGTCGGCGTTCGTTTTCGTCGCATTGTCGTCGTAGTTGTCTACCTTTTCGCTGAATTGCAATAACCTGTTGCCGTTGCCGTTGCCGTGGCCGTTGCCTAATGTAAACGTAAACGTTGCTCGTTGTTGGCAGCACGCTGCTTATTTAGGATGTGGCCTGGCCCAAAAACCGCTGCCGAAGTGCTCCATGCGCCACACACACGCACACACAACACACAACATGCTATGGCACACACTCGTGCCTGTAGGTTTATTGGTGTTTATGTTTACGTACTTGAAAGACAATCGACACCGTCCCCCGCTACCTAAGTACAGCTGCCCGCCCACTCCCCTCCATTCCGAGTCCACCAGCTGGCAATTCATTCAGTGAAGCGGCTAGTCAGTCAAATACAGTTAGCTGAGCTTTCATAGCTGACGTAGTCCGACGATCCGACGGTCTGTCGATCTGCCGACCAGTCGGTTTATTTCTTTATATGGCATTTTAATAACTCCAACTGGCGCAAGAAGGGTTGTAAAGGCCCCGACATATGTATGTACATTACGCATAATGAGTGAGTCGGTGCCGTTTGCCGGGTTTGCCAGTTACACATTTCTATATCCACATATCTTGGTATGTACATAGCTATATATGCAATTTTAGCGTTAAAACAGTTTACGCTAATTGTGAAAGATCCGCAAAGTGTTTGACGTGTGCGACAAAGTGTCGGGTAAACAGATTACAAGCCCTGACAATTAAACAGGCGAGTGCTAGTAATTAAACGGGATTGGGGCCACGGGCATCTTTCGCAGCTTGTTTGCCTTGATGCCCAAAATAGTTTTGGACACCCCCCGACCCAGTTGGGCCCAATTGGCTTGACTTGGCCGAGGTGGGGAAGCCGATCGCTTGGCTTAACTTTCTTTTCTTTTTCGGCTAATGGATTCTATGTAATATGGGCCCAAGCACTTCATAAACCACACTTCAGCTCGCACTCTGTTGCCAAATTATTTTCTTGCTTTGTTTGTTTTGGTTTTTCTGTTTAACAATATCCACCGATGTGTATTTATGTTAAGGCCTTGTTATATAAGTTTCTATGAGGTACACCCAAATGCTCTATCAAAAGTGTAAATCCAAATATAACCACTATTGGTTTTAAAACACTCAGAACGATTCAAACAGAACGATAATGGGATTGGAAATGGAGTTATTATCGATACCAGAGATCGCAAAAGTTATAGCAGCTTTTATTAGTAAAATAAAATGAAATTAATGTGAAATTGAAAGTTTATTTAATACTATTTATATTGACTCAAGAAAGTATTTATTTAAGGAAAATATATACCTCTCATAGAAATTTAATTCAGGATTATTTTGTAAATGCATAGGAATCATCCAATGGAACCTTTGGTTCTGAGAAGAACGTATACTCAATTCAAATAATGGATTGGGTTTGGATTTTGAAATAAATCAATAGACTCCACCCATTTCATAGTGCTCTCCCTTGTTTGTATATGAAGTTCGCTTGAACTTGAAGTCATCTGCAGCGGATTCTGCATAATGCATTGGCTTACAATGTGAATACAACATTTTTGGGTCGATATGTCGGCCACAAATCAAAGGCCGTTTAAACTTTTCCCCCTCAACAATGAGTTGACATTTTACTTTTCACTTTGAGTGCTCTCTTTGTTTGATAAAGTGTATGCATAATTTTTTGGAAGCACTGCGGCTCTTTGCATATGATTTCCGGTCAGACGTCGTCGTCGTCGTCGTCGTCTTCTTTATCGAAGTCAGAGTGGGCTATTGTAATCGCTTATGTTGCTTATCAGCTCTTCCAGTCAGTTGGGGGGTCATAAAACGAAAGTGATTGACGCAGCTCTGGGAAAATACAAAAACTCGATACAGAAAAACACACACACACACACACACCCAGATTGTCACCCAGATTGCAGCTGGGCTGATGGGTTAGAATAATCACCCGCTAATTGTTTCTTGATGTGTTTATAACCCAAGCCAAGTCAGCTTAGCCAGACAGGCCCAGAGACCCGTCTACCTGTCTGGTGTGGCTTTAATTACACCGATTGAGATAGGGTCCAGGTATTGCCCGCCTGTGACTGCCTGAGTCATAAGCCACAACATGGATTGCTCTAAGCATGCCAATTGACGGTGCTGAAAAGCAAAAGGCGAAAAACACACACACACATCCGCACACCCACCTAGACGTTGACGTTGACAACAAAAGGAACATTGTGTGCCGTCGCGACGCCCTGAAGAGGAAGTGACCAACGTTGCCGTCGTGGTCGACGTCGTTCGTCATGACTAAGCGTTATTACTCAAAGGGAAACCAATTGGTTCCTTCCTGTTGCAGGCAACAAAATCTAAATATTTAACAACTAAATTGAATTTAAAGGCGCGCTTACATTAGTCAAATTTCCTAGCCACGATTTAGGATGTGGCTTCGGCTGGATGGGGCTTGAGCTGAGGCTGAATCTGAGGCTGTGTGTACCTGCTGGCATAATCAATAAAAGATAAACACAGTGGACCGACAACTCGCCATACTCACGTAATGGAAAATGCTGCAGGGGAATACCTACAGCAGCCGCATCAATACAACAATAACAAGTAAGTGTAGGTACATACATAATAAAGCAAAAAAAAATATATGTAAAATGGATGGATGGATGGATGATGATTGTTGTCGTCGGAGAAAATATTATTTGGCCATTCTGTCAGACCGATCGCAAGACCGAACGACCTCCGTAGACAGATGCAGAGTCAGATTACGAATGAGTCCCAAGTACGGGACATTTTGAACCTTCTGACTGGATCAGGCAGAATGACGAGGCATATCATTGATATTATGATAATTTAGAAATGTCTAAAGATAATCATCAACGATCTAGTAGCTGAATGACGCCTATATCTATCGAAAGGTATATCACATTATATTTATTTAGCCCTGTTCATGATTTGTCAAATGAGGCTTGTCCAACCCGTTTGATCTCATTGTATCTGCTCTCTTTTGTATTGGAGGAGCTTTTTATTATTATTTTCTTTGTTTTTTTTTTTTTTTTTTTTTTGTATTGTACTCAATAAACAATACAAGAATTACGAGTGCAGAGGTAGAGGTAGCCGGTCGAGAGAAGTTTTGCCTGCAAGCGAATTGGCTACCTACAATGAGGAGCTTGGCGACGATGGATGTGGATGGGAACTGAAGTGCCCCGTCATACAGCCAAGCAAAAATGTTGGAATCAGAGTTGGCGCTAGTCCATTACACTTATCAGACAAACACACACACGCGCACACATTTGTGTTTATATATATATACATGTCTATAGTTGTATTTCTATATCTAGAAAATAAACCCCACGGCGGCAGCCGAAGAAGTAGAAGCAGAAGCCGTATGCCTGCCTACCCATGCCCTATTATTACCCAAAAGCAAATAAAATGCAGCCGTTTGATGGATCTACCAGGCAGCCACAGGGACAGGGACAGGGATAGGGACAGAGAATGAGAATAAGAGCCGGACAGTGAGTGTGTGTGTGAGTGAGAGGGAGGCAGAGTGACTGAGACAGAGACAAAAGCCGGCTGACAACAAAATTCCAGAGCGCACGCGTTCTCAACTTTAGTTCTTTGCGAGTGGCCAACGCGTTCGGTTCGGTTTATATTTTGTTGCATCAAAGTGCAAGTGGAAGTTGAAGTGAAAGACGAAGAACAACCAGGGGCAGTGGCAGTGGCAGTGTCAGTGTCAGTGTCAGTGACAGCAACAGCAGCCTCTCTTCATTCTGTGTGTATTTGTGCCTTCTGGCCAGTTTTCTAGATTGTTGCTTATTTTTTTCCATCGTCAAACGAGAAGAGACAACCCAATCGATCAGTCATTCAGTCATGGCCATTTCTAAGAGCCAGCATCGTTCATCGTCGTTGGGCAGCTGCAACATCAACCCAAGCAGCAGCGGCAGCAGCAGGAACAGGAACAACAAAGTGTTGGCGTTGCCGTCGTCGTCGTCGTCAATGCTTTTCGTGTTGTTGGCTGTAATCTTCATGCTGGCAACTGGCTTAGCCGAGCCTTGTAAGTATCAGACACGCCAACTCTACTTCATCAATTGCAACTGCAACTGCAACAGCAACAGCAACAGCATCTCCATCATCATGATTGTCGTTTTCGCGTCGTCGTCGTCGTGGTCGTCGTAATCACTTGCAGAGTCTGTTGCTGCGGTCGCATCAGGCCTTTGACTTATTTATCTGCCCCGTTGTTGGTGCTTCTTCTCTTTGCTGCATGCCTTTTTGTTGGCATAATTCAAAACAGGCGTAATTATGCCACTGCCACAAAGAGGAAAAGACATAGGCAATAACCACAGATAGATATGTATTTGTATGTGGAGACCCGAAAAGGGGGGCATTTGGTGTCACATTAATGCCCTCTTAACCGTTCCTCTAACTGCCACTCAACTCGCAGCAAGAAGCGTGCGAAAGTTCAATAATGTTTAGTAACATGGCAATTGATGCGGTCGCCAGGGTTGGAGTCGGGCTTGGGATGGGTCTTTGGGTTCAAGTTGTGCGATAAGAGATAACAGGAGCGCATCCAGTTGCCCACTACATAAGGGTGGTTGACCCGCTGATAAAGTTATATAAAACTGATATATTTTGTTTTTAATTGAAAACTGCATACTTTAATTTCATTAGTCATTGTAGTTCAATTGATAATTATGGCGGAAAAGTAGAGAATTGTCATTAAGTAAGATAGAGTTTGACTTCTATTGAAATATTTCAGTATTCTTTGCAACAGGAATTAAGTTAAGGAACCTCTCTCAAAGAGAAACTATGTATTTGATATATTTATTTAAATTAATCGCTTGTCCAATGTGTTGATCTTGCTGTAATTTATAATGGCCATTACCTATGTCTTTAGAGACCAAATTGATTATAATTGTGTTTTGTTGCATGACTTATGAGTTGTAATTATGATCATCTCAAATGGAAGTATACGAACTACAAAATACCCCTTTAAACCTTTTCGAAAGCGAAAGTCATTCACAACGATCTGCAAATTATAAAATAAAGTACAGGCTGATTTAATTACTATCTTAAATACATGAATGAATTCCAAGTAGACCACAAGACTTTTAAAGACTCGACCCCAAACTGTCATCTGTTGCACTATTGTCTTTTGCTTGCCAAGAAGTTATTGCACAAAATGACATGATATTTTCGAAACACTCTGTCGCGGGATACAGGGTGTGCAGGCTATTGACCAAACAATGTCTTTTTTTTTCAAATTATCAATCCATATACATAGATTAACAAATAAAATACAATTTCTACACACGCACAACCGAAAATACACACACACACACATGTTAAAGGGATTGACAGACGACACTGCCCTGGTTTTCGAATATGGAGGGAATGGAAAATGCACACACATCTGTGTATATGTGTGTATATAGTATGAAGGGAAAATCGATATCTTTTATTTTCTTTAAATGCCATTTTCATTTGTCTGTGGCCTTTGTTTTCATTTGTGCGGCATGCTTTGTCCCATTTTAAGACCTTTAGACACTTGGACGCTTCTTGCCATTGTTCCCAAAGGGATTGCCTAGGGATAGAAAGGGACGGGAAGAGGCATGGCCAGGGGCAGAGGGGGGGCCCATGAATATCTGAGAGATACACATGTATCTCACGCAGAGCATCTAATTCTAATATTTTTCTACGAATGCAGTTGCATCTTGCTGCGTGTGCGGGACAGGGACATGAAATGGGCATCGACTCATAAATAAGTCAGCTACTTTTCTGGGCGGGTTGCCTGGTCTCGTTGGTTTGTTTATTGTGTTACTAATTTGGGATTCCTCGATTCGTTGTTGTCGTTGTTTTTGTCATATTCTGTGTTTGGAATTTTAATCACTGGCCACTTGGACGCATTTTGAATTATGAGGCGCGGGCGAGAATTTGGGTTGCTCAGTCTATGGACCTGGACATGGAGCCAAGCGTCTCGGCTGGTAAATGAATGTGTGAGAAAATGTATCCAACGTGATGACAGTGATGATAGACAAAGCGAATGGTAGTGGCTATGAATGAACCACGACACAATACACATTTCCGCCTCGTCGAGGCATATTCAAAAAAGTCTAATGGCTAGCAAAGTAGACAAAAAGTAGTCGTAAAATTAGTTAGATTTTTGGTTAAATGGCAAGTTTATCAATGAAATCATTGGGCCATTAGCATAACTATTTCTGTCATCCGTGAAATCGCAATTGTCTAATTACCTGGGAAATTGTTTATTCTAGACGAGTCCACAACCATAACTGCGGAGCTAGAAAGTCCCTACACGGAGGTTGTGAAACCGGATCTAACGAATTTCCAGTTCAAAACTGTGGCTGATGACCTCGAGGACGATAATTTCGGATCATTGAGTGAAGGCGGACTAGAGCAGGACATACGGGATGCTGTTAAGAGTGAAGTGGAATCGGAAATCGAGGCAGGCGCCTTTGATTTTGTACTGGCCAGGCGCGATGAGCATTCACTGACTCCCGAACACATCATTGTCACCCACAGAGATGACAAGGATGAGGGTAAGATTTGCAATTTGCAAACTAAAATTTATGAAAAAATTAATCCCATTCTATGCCCAGCAGTTGCAAATTCACGTGAAGCCAAAACATTGGAACCCATTGCGGAAGCCAAGGAGGAATCGACTGCCAGCCCCGAACCAGCAGCGGAAGCCGAAGCAGAGTCGGAAGTAGAAACATCCCCGGATAGTCAGACTGCAGAGAGTCGCCACAGGCCGTTGCCTAATATAACCAGTGATCTGGTCTCGGTTATTTTCAACGAGGATCGTGCTATAACCGAGCAGCCCATCACCAAAACAAATTTATTGGCCTTGGAGCAACAGCACAAGGACTTTGAATTGAGAGATACCACGCCCGCTCCTTATGTCTACGATCCGCCAAAGCATCAGGTGACCAAGAAGCAGGGAGTCGAAGATCTCTTGCCGATTGAGCCGCCGGTTGTACCAGAAGTTGAGGACGATTTTAATCGGGAGGAGCGGAAACTAGAGCCAGGCACAGCTACTCACTTGCCGGATATAGAGGATAATATAATTGAAAATGATGTGAATCCACAACCCGACCCAGAAGTCTCTAGCTCTGCAAGACCTTTGGTTAATGTGGAAGCAGAAGACGCAGATACAGAGCCGAAGGTGGAGGTAGAGACCGAGGCAACAGCAGAAGCAGAAGCAGATGTGCCGGAAGATGATGCTGAAAGTCTTAATAAGGAAGTTGTTGATGCAGTTGAAGACGTCGATAAGGCTGAGGACACAACCATTTCAGTTGATAGACACGTAAAAACTAGCACGGAGTTGAATTATGTTGCCGAATCAAGCACAGATGTTGTTTATGATGACGAAACTACCACAAAGACGGTGGAGGAGGAAGAGGAACCAATTAAGGATGAGGATATTGATCGCGCAGATGACAGTACAGGCACAGCCACCCCACTAGTGTCGTATCCTCCTCACGATGCCGATCAGACTTTTGATAGCAATTTGGCCGATGAGCGAACTGCCCATCTCTCGCTTTCCTCCACCAGTCGATCCACCCTGATCATTGCTCTGTGCTCTGGCACAGCGGTCATATTCATCATTATCTCGTTGGTTATTTTTGTGGTATCGTTTCAACGACAGCATGGCACACTGGATATTGAAATGCAGGAGCAGCGACTTGGCAAGGATTCGTTGGACGAGGAAGATGCTCAATTGAAGCTGCTTGATGTGGATTTGTCGGCACCTGCGATTCTGGTCTCCGTGGGGAATGAAGAAACCGATGAATGTCTTTAAGAATCGATATTGAATCGAATGGACTGAACTGCAGAATGGTGCATTGTATATATATATAAAACTTACAAATTTTGAGATTTTCTCTAAAACAAACGTTGAGAAGACTTGAGCTTCAGCTAGCTCCTCCAATTGGTTGTTGCATTTCTGGTTTTCCGGAATGGTTATCAAATCGAATGCGAAATCGAAGCAAACATTTGCCATATTCGTTAATTTTTAAGCTACACCTACTTTTAATTTTTTTCACAAGCAATCAAACGTAATTTAAAATATATATACCTATATTTATATTTAAGCATTAAGCACTTATAGTTATTGAGTCTCTGATAAGAAGTCAGAATAAACATATTCAATTCACCGAAGAACTTCTTAAATATTTAAAATTGTTGATTTTCACCGCCAACAGTTGTCATCGATAAGCGATAGCTTTTCGATAATGCATCGCCAATAACCGATAACGGCGAGCAGTTTGCAGCACTGAAGGCAAAGCGCCAAATTCAAACCTTTCTTGCCATTCGTACAAAGTTTTTTCTTTGGGAATTTGCGCAATAATGATCTGGGACCTGTAATTGATTGCAGAAAGAGACAAACTCACAGGTCACTCATAAATGATAGAAGGGTTTATCACTAATTGCATGAAACTCTTTAATTTAATTTAAAAGGCGGCGTGAATCAAAGGAGGTTTGTTTTTTTCTTTAATTAGTTCTCAATGATTAAGAGTAGCGAGAGAAAGAGAGAGAAATGAGGAACAGCAAGAGAGCTTGCAACATATTAAACACATATTGAACTTTTGCGGCCCCAACCTCTCCACTTATCGAGACACGAATGCTCCATACTTTTAGATCATAAAGAGCGCCATATAACTTCGGAAGATGCCCAAATTGAGTTGCCTTTCCGCGTTCCTCCCCATTAAAAGTTTCTTTCTAAATGAGCTTAATGGGCATAATGAAAAGGCGCTCGCACATCATCAGTTGTTCGATGAAGACTGAATCTCAATTTTCGAGATTAAGAACTGTTCTTTTTGTTTACTTGTGAGGTTATGTAATAGCCCGCACAGTGGTTGCGAATTGTGTGATTCTCCTTCTTCTCTTCTGCCCCCCAAATCAATTTAAAAGCAATAAAATATCAATTGAAAGCAAAGTTTTTTCAAAAATCAATTGTCAAATTTCTGTTTTAATTGCAGCCAAGCACAGAAGAAGACAGTAATCTCATAAAAAATATATAGGTGAAATGGAAACCGCATTTAAAAATTATATGATATGGTGGTTAGAGAAGAAAAGTTTGCAATAATGCCAAAGATTAAATTGCACTGCAGTCTCTTTCTCATTGTCTTCCTAACCCATTTTCTACTGCTAAAAGGCTTGCCAGAGCATTCGCTCCCATTTAGGTACATACGTACCCTCTGCCGCTCCCTCTCAGTGTGTTACTTGTTCTCTGTTTGAAATAGTTTTTGAAATGAATTAAATAGTCTATGCCATGCATGCCATTTCTCACTCCCACAGTCCCACTGGCCCACAGTCCCACTGTGCGTGTGTGTGTGCGTGTGTGCTGAGCGAGTGAGCGCGCGGCTAGATGGCCGTTTTTTTTTTTTTGTTTTCCATCTTCCAACATTTTTTTGAAAACAAACTAGCAACATGAAAATGTTTCTCAGTTTGCTTGTTGCTGTAGACGCGTGCGGTTCGCTTTGAATGTTCCAGTTCGGTTCTGTTTTTACTCATTCATCGCCGTGCCAAAGGTACCCAAAGGTAGAATACAAAAATTTTGAAATTCAGCGTCTATTTTCGACAGCTGTGCAAACCTCATGATAAACGCGTCGTATACGTAACGTCATCTAGATTAATGCAATTGCTGACGAAAGAACCGTGAAGGATTTCAGATTTGTCAAATTTTTTCTTTTGCCGCTCTAGCATGAAATTTGTGAATTTCAAGGATTGAAAAAAATGAGAAAATTCGAAATTAAATCAATTCTATTTTGATCTCCGTATGTGTGTGTGTTTGTGTTTGTGCGAGTGTACGTGAATCACACCTGCCCTGTCGCGGTCGCGGTCACGGCTATGAATTCGGTAACGAATTGAAAGGAAAATGCATTTGATAAACAACATGAAAAGAAGGAAAACAAATAAGCAAATTCAGTTCCCCCTGCCCTCCACCATCCTTCTTTGGATTAAATAAAAAATATAAACAAAATACTCGACTCTTGTGGCATCTGCCAGGTGTTGCAATCCACACGATCATTATGACATAGACTTTGATGATGATGATGCAGATGATGATGCTCTTTGGGGAGGCATGCTGGGAGGGAAGCTGGCAAGAGTAAAGAACTAACAATAAGAGAACCACATTTGGCACGCTGAGACACAATTACCAGGGTTATTTATCAAAGAATGAATTGTTGTTTGCTTATTTCACTTGGCACTTGCAACTAACATGGTATAACTATGTAAAGACTTGCATATGTAAATCCCAATACCAACAATAACTAGAGCATCATCTTGATTTCTTTGCCAAAGTCAGGCAGAGGCGTGGGAGGCAGTGGAGGACGCCAAACCAGAGGCGGACCACAGGGACGCGCTTGCTGGGCGACTTTCTACAACCATGACTATGACTGTCACTATGACAAGCGCCCACAATTCGCCATTCATCTGTGATGTTGTTTTTGCGTTTTATTCATGTTTAATAGCAGTTTTCCAATGCCTTCAATGGCATTTCAATACTATTTTGTGGGCTGCGGTTGCTTTGTGTTGTCGTTGTGAACATGTGGGGCGTGCGAGTTGCCATTTCTGACGCCAATTGTATAAAACAATAATGGGAGAATGACAACAAATTGCTACTAATATATATATATATATATATATATATATATTTGTATTTAGCAACGCCCCAGCTGGCAAATAATTAAATACTCTAAGCACATTGAATAGATCAATTTAGTTTAGTTATTGGATAATGACATCGAAATGAATTAGTTATACTGTTTAGCAATTAAAACAATTTCTCAATCAAATTGTGACACAAAAAATATGCTGTAGAAACGGAACACTTCAGAAACTGAAGGTCTACAATCACTATCAATTAATTTGGTAGGCGCTTCCCTTTTGTTTTCCCATTTAAGGCGAATTCAAAATTAAACCAAATCTTAATGTCAGCCACCCACACGCCATATATTGATATGTATCTTATAAGTATGTATGGTAAACTTTGGAGCTGAGCTTGGCTCATTTCCAGCATGATGATTGGCATGTTTCATAGTTTGTCGCTTGGCTTTACGCATGATTAATTAAGGCAGCAATTAAATAATTTGAAAGAGCCCAAAGAAAACAACAATGGACAGAAAGCAAACCCATGAACTATTTACATAGTGGCCAAATTGGTAGCATGAGCAAATCAACCACACAAAAGGCAGAAAGAACGGAAGTTATAAATTCCTAAATGGGCTGATATCATAGTTATTTCTATGTAGTTCTCAATGTCTCGACTAGATGTCATACATATATTGCAATTGGGGAATAGAAGTTACTGAGCAGCATATCAATTAGTAGAAAGCGCCAACACCCTAGTCTTTAGCTGGACACGCCCCTTTTAAATTCACCTGGGTGCAACATGTGCCACACGAAACGATACGAAGCGAATGCGAAAAAGTAAGCAACAGGCAGAATCGTTTGGTTTTACGTTCACGTTCCGGTACGGTCATTAACCGGAAAAGTGCAACACGTCTAGATACAGAAACAGATACAGATAGACCGAGACGGAGACGAAGACGGCAAAGGGGAAGTCTTCTTTCTATTTCCATTGCCCAGTTCATTAATTGCAACGATTTTTGATTTGTTTATACCAATAAAAGAGAATTTCGTTTTATGTTTTAGAGTGCTGAAGAGTGCAAAAACCGAAAAATAAACAATTCTACCCTATTCTATCGGGCCCAAAGAGAGGGGTGGAACTGTAGTGTTGGCATTTTAAGTGCAAATACAAAACAATGACGACAGCCAAATGGATTTGGCGCTTGGCGCTAAACATCATCTTGTTGGGTACGTACATGGATATACTAAGTTAGTTCTACATATTTCTGATGAATCAGTTTTGCCAAAGGCAGCAATTTCGGCCAAGTTTATTTTTATTGACTTTCGATCGATTTACGATATTTTTAGCAAGCTCTGATGTATGTATATATCAAAAAATTTGTTTCAATTTGAAATACTTGAAATAATTGCACGGCCTTCGATTACTAGATGGGGCAATCTTGGTGAGAATGCCTATGGGAATTTGGCAGAGACAGTGCGTCATAGAATTATGCGGCCAAGTGATGACATGAGTCTTATTTTTGGAAATACAAACCCAGCTGTGTTTTCCTCTTTTTCAAGTTTTTGTTTAAATTTTCTTAATAGTCTTTTTTCTTATCGTAAATTCTTTTCAAATCACATAAACTAATTCAGAACAGATGATTATATGAGCCTATTAACAAACAAATTAATTCAAAAAACATTTTCATTTAAACACATAAGAGACATGAATTCAATAACGAAACAGGAATACTCTAAATTTAAATATTTTCAAAAGGGATTCTCATAACAGAACTTTATTAAAAAGCTTTCTTCTGCGATTTTTGTCTGTCTCTCTTTTTTACGAACATATTAATTAAAAAGTGAGGGACAAATATTTTTTTTTTTGATATATGAAATGTAATGAAATTTGAATCAACCAAAAAACAATTAGATTTTTATTTAGTCATCTAATCAAGTTTCTAAGTATTGTCTGAAAGAGTATTCGAATTGGTATCTATATAGAATTGTTGGTCGTCCCAAGTGTCCACGAATCATAAAAATAAATCAATTCTATATAATCGTATGCTTTCTTTGCCTTTTGGTTTTTTTTCTTTTGGCAAATCGCCGCCTATAGCACAGATGGCCGTAAGATTTTTGGCACTGAATTTTGGCTACCACTCACTTGTCACTTGTCAGTCGATTTCCTTTCCTAGTATTTTGACAACTCAATCAACCGGCCAGCTCTCTGCTGTGGTCCAGTTGTCTTCTATTGAGACTCTCGTTACGCATACGCAGAGTGTGACTCAAGCTGTTGGCGGGTACTGCAGATGGGCTGGAGCAGGTGTCCCAGGCGATAAATTGGGTGCAAGTTCTGTTGAAAGTGAAATTCAAATAATCATTTGAACCAAAAATAAACCAAAACACTGACGATCCGCAAGGCAAGTCGCATGGCCATTTAACGAGCGTGGGAACTCGGTTCGTTTTTGTCACCGTGACGCACTTGCTGCTATTTTCAGACATTTAGTGTGGCCATTAATAAATATGCATAGAGTAAAACTAATGGCAACAGTTTGGAATTCTATTTATCAACAACTTTTATGACTTGTTTTCATTGATATTTATCGCATTCTCATTTGCAGCATTATGCGGGGTCCACGCCGAGAAGCCCAGCGGCTATCATCGACAAGTCTGTGAGTCTCGTAAAGGAAAGCTGGTGAGTATTTTCTTGCCACCCAAAATAAGGTTGATTCTAAGATCGGTTCCATTTGGTAGATTCAGCCAAACAGCGCGTATCGAAGCCGCTTGCTGGCTCTGCGTGAACAAATGCAAATTCGAGCCTCACTCGTGGGTCCCGAAATCTATGGCTACATATTGCCCTCGACGGATGACCATCTCAACCAGGAGGTGGCTGCCCGCGATCAGCGCTTGCGGTATCTAAGCGGATATACGGGAGTGCGAGCTGTTGCGGCGATCACCAATCGCGGGGCAGCTATTTGGTTGGAGAATCGCTATGCCCAGCAGGCAGATGGCGAACTCGATTGCGACTGGGAGATATATTTGGCCAACAGCACGGTCAGCATCGCCGACTGGCTGGGCAGTCAGCTGCACCTGGACAAGCGGGTTGGGGCTGATCCGCAACTTGTGCCGCATTATTTGTGGGTGACCTGGGAACGCGAGCTGGAGGATAGATTCTTAAAGCTCGTTAAAGTCAACAACAATTTGGTGGATTTGATATGGGGCGTGGATCGCCCAGAGCCACCGAAGAATCATGTAATCCAGGTGCAAGTGCAAGACTTCGCTGGTGAGCATTGGCAAGATAAGGTCAAGGAGCTGCGAAGAAGGCTGGCTCATCTGGGCTGCGATGCCATGGTGGTCACATCTCTGACGGAGATTGCCTATCTCCTGAACATACGCGGCACAGACATACCCTATACGCCCGTGGTGAAGGTGAAAAATCAATAATTACCCAATAATTCAATGCTTATTGGACTCTTTCTTTCTAGTCCTATGCCATCGTGACTCCGAATGATATATTCTTTTATGTGGATCACGACAAGATTAGCCTGGGCATTGACTTACATTTACGCACGGATTGCTTCAATGAGGATTGCGTCAAGTGAGATTATGTTGAGTTGAAAGCATTCCTCCTAACTAACGATTGTTCTTTTCTTATAGGATCAAGGAGTACCATCAAATCTGGAGCGATATTCGCACTTATGTCCAGAAATGGAAACGTGTGCTCGTACCAGCTCCGTGTGTCCAAGAGCTGGGAGCCACCGAAGCCATTCACGTTGCAGTGGGAGATACAATTGTGGAGCACATCTCTCCCATCATTTTCATGCGCGCCCAGAAGAACTCCGATGAGCAGGCTGGCATGAGGAGGGCCCACGTTAAGGATGGCGCAGCCATTTGCGAGGCCATGAGTAACCTGGAGACTAGATTCAACACGGAACAGTGGACCGAGGAGAAAATCAAGTACGAAATCGAACTCTGGCGACTCTCCCAAAAGCACGCCAAAGGACTATCGCTGCGCACTGTGGTCGCTTATGGCGAGCACTCGGCTCTGCCCTATTATATATCCAGCAATGTGACCAATATTGAGGTATCGGACCAGAGTTTGTTGGTCATCGAATCGGGTGGCCAGTACCTGGAGGGCACGACTGATGTGTCACGAACTTTTATCTTTGGCCAACCCACTCACGAGATGAAGAAAGCCTACACAAATGTACTGGCGGGGATTTTGCATTTGGCTCAACTGAAGTTTCCAGCCGATTTGAAACCCTCCGAGGTGGATGCTCTGGTCCGCAGCATGGTGTGGAAGGATATGACAGACTATCCACAGGCCACAGGACATGGCATTGGTGCCTATGGCTCGGTGGAGGAACGTAAGTCCAATTCACTCATGGCAATCGATTCTCCAATAACATAATCTGTCTTTGCACCAATGTAGCTCCCATTTCGGTGGCTTACGGAAAGAACAGCAGTTTCCACTTTAAGCGCGGTTACTTCTTCTCGAGTGGTAAGTTATTCTCCACATTTATCGATTTTGTTATACATTATATTTCCCATCCAGAGTCCGGCTATTACAAACGCGACGACTTTGGCGTGCGCTTGAAGAACGTACTTGAGGTGATCGATACGGGGCACACACATCCCAGTGGGGCTCACTTCCTAGCATTCCAAGATGTCACGTTAGTGCCATATGAGCCTAAGCTGATAGACAGCACACTTCTAAGTGCTGTCGAGAAGCGTCTGCTGAACGAATATAATGCTAAGATCAGAAATGAGGTTGGCGACGAACTGAAGCGGTTGGGCAACATGAAAGCCTTCTACTGGATGATGAACAAGACGCGACACATACGGGAATATTTGCCAGAGGATGAGTATCGTGCAGCCACTGGAGGAGCCAGCCTCAGGACACAATGCTTCCAAAACTATGCCCTAATGATCATTATTTCTGTACCAGTCATCTGGATTGCGTCCAGATCATAAATTTAATTCAGGTGTGTGTGTGTAAGAGTGTGTGTCACTATGTGTGTGCGTGTGTGTGTCCGTGTGTGTTACTGTAGTTTAGTTAGTAATGCAAATTTAATACAAAACTAAAATAGATCGACCAGGACTAACAACCAACTAGAACTTTCGAACAACCTGCTACCAAAATCCAACCACTGCTGTATAGATGACTTACTTAATCCCACACGAAATCCGAATCGAGATACGTAATTTCTAAATGTATAAAACTAATTATAATCAACCAAAAATATGTTATTATTAATACCTATAATATTTCTCTATGTTTAAGCTATAACACTGTAAATTTTTTTATCTAAATGTGATTAAATATGAAACTGTCCAAATTCTAATGATTCTTTAGAACCTCTCGAGAATTCTTCAATTGTATGTGTTACATATAAATGTTATTGTCCGCGCTTTTCTCTGAAGCCAGGTTAGGCCCTAAAAACGAAAATACTCGTACCAAAGAATTCTCTTCTAGACTACAATTCATCCGGCGGCCTCTTTAGCCGCATGACCTTTATATATATTGAGTTTATCAACGAAATAACCAAATTTCTTTGAAATTGATAAAGATACCTGAATATGAATCCTATATCATTGTCTAATTTTGTATACCCGTGTGGAAAGATTCTAGAACGATGGTTGAAAACTGTATATACTTTTGATAGTTTTTTATCATTATAATATTTAGCTGCTATAGAAACCATCGATCGAAATGGACACTTCATGGAGAAATATCTGGATAGATATGTAGAGAAATATCTCCTTAAAGCTTTTCATAGCAAAGAACAATCTTATGAAGAATAAAAATATTTGAAAAAACAAACTTTTTCTACGAAATTTATTGAATGAATTACTGATTAAATGAAGTAAGTAAGTCGTCTCGCCGACTTGGATATACCATACACCAGTAAAACAAATATTTTAAATTTATAATAACCAATGCATTTTCGTATTTTTAAAAAAATCTGTTTGCATGCTTTTTAGAAGCATATCTTAGTATTTCGCTCACTCAAGCATTCGAGCACCCTAGCGCCCCCACCAGCCAACGGCCAACTCCGGCCATATGGAAAAACGTTTATATGCATAACTTGACTATTTTTATTCCGATTTTGATCAAATTTGGTATTTTGCTTGATATTAGTATCAAATTTATGTGTGCTAAATTTGATTGCACAAGGTAGAAAATTACGGGAGATAATCGAGTTTTTTCAAATTACGGGGGCGGAGGGGGGCGTGGCAAAATCTTTACACATCAAAACTGTGCGCAATTACTAAGCAAATATTTATACCAACTATGGTGTCTCTAGCTAAAATAGGTTTTGAGAAAATCGGTTTTATTTGATTTGCGGGGGCGGTAGGGGGCGTGGCAAACTTTTTATAAATACAAAATGTGCGCGTTTACTAAGCAAATATACATACCAAATTTTGTGTCTCTAGTTGCTATGGTGTTTAAGAAAATCGGTTTTATATCATTTGCGGGGGCGGTAGGGGGCGTGGCAAACATTTGAAACAAACTCGATAAGCGTACATATGACACGAGTCTACATACCAAATTTGGTGGCTCTAGCTCTTATAGTCTCCGAGATCTAGGTGTTCATACAGACGGACGGACGGACGGACGGACGGACGGACGGACGGACGGACGGACGGACGGACGGACAGACGGACATGGCTAGATCGTCTCGGCTGTTGATGCTGATCAAGAATATATATACTTTATGGGGTCGGAAAAGCTTCCTTCTGCCTGTTACATACATTTTGGCGACTTTAATATACCATTTCACCCTATGGGTGTATGGTATAAAAATATACAATACTATTCACACTAGTTTCTTGTGTGAACTATCTAGTTAGATACAAGAATAATTTAACTTTGGCTGTGCCAAAGTGCGATCCATTTTTATACCATACACCCATAGGGTAAAATGGTATATTAAAGTCGCCAAAATGTATGTAACAGGCAGAAGGAAGCTTTTCCGACCCCATAAAGTATATATATTCTTGATCAGCATCAACAGCCGAGACGATCTAGCCATGTCCGTCTGTCCGTCCGTCCGTCCGTCCGTCCGTCCGTCCGTCCGTCCGTCCGTCCGTCTGTATGAACACCTAGATCTCGGAGACTATAAGAGCTAGAGCCACCAAATTTGGTATGTAGACTCGTGTCATATGTACGCTTATCGAGTTTGTTTCAAATTTTTGCCACGCCCCCTACCGCCCCCGCAAATGATATAAAACCGATTATCTTAAACACCATAGCAACTAGAGACACAAAATTTGGTATGTATATTTGCTTAGTAAACGCGCACATTTTGTATTTATAAAAAATTTGCCACGCCCCCTACCGCCCCCGCAAATCAAATAAAACCGATTTTCTCAAAAACTATTTTAGCTAGAGACACCATAGTTGGTATGTATATTTGCTTAGTAATTGCGCACATTTTTAATGTGTAAAGATTTTGCCACGCCCCCCTCCGCCCCCGTTATTTGAAAAAACTCGATTATCTCACGTAATTTTTTACCTTGTGCAATCAAATTTAGCACACTTAAGTTTGATACTAATATCCAGCAAAACACCAAATTTGATCAAAATCGGAATAAAAATAGCCAAGTTATGCATATAAACGTTTTTCCATATGGCCCGAGTTGGCCGTTGGCTGGTGGGGGCGCTAGGGTGCTCGTATGCTGGAGTGCGCGAAATATTAAGATATGCTTGCAAAAAGCTTGTGAATGTAAGAGACTATAAGAGCAAGAGCCACCAAATTTGGTATGTATACTCGTGTAGTATATAAATGTATAGAGTTACTTGGAATTTTGGCCACGCCCACTTACGCCCCCAGAATTTACATAAAACTGTTTTTCTTAAAAACTTTAAGAGCTAGAGACATCAAATTTGGTATATATACTCGCTAAGTTGGTGCGCAGATATTCAGTGTTCAAAATTTTTGCCACGGTATAAATACTCGTTTAGTTAGCGCGCAGAAAGTAATAGTTCAAAATCTTTGCCACGCCCCCTTCCGCCGCCAAAATTTACTAAAAACTAATTTTCCTTAATACTATTACATCTAGAGACATGAAATTCGGTATAAATAACCCTTTAGTAAGCGCACACACATTAGTTGTTCAAAATTTTTGACACGCCTCCTTAAGCCCTTAGAATTAAAAAATAAAAAAAAAACGTATTTTCTTAAAAACTATTACACTCAAGACAGTATAAATATATTTGGCACACTGATACTTGCGACACAAAATTAATAACATACCAAATTTTATTGAAATCGGACGAAAAGTAGCCAAATAAACACGGGCCATTGGCCAAGCTGCCGCTATCAAATCATGTACCAATTTCACAAAAAATAAAAAATAAATTAAACAAATTAACAACGGTTAAAGTAGGTTTTTAAAACATTTATTAAAATTCATTTAGGTAATAATTACCTTTACATATGTTACTTATTCTAAATTTTTATAAATTTAAATATAATATTATTATATGCATAGCCCTTCATAAATTGTTATTATTCAAAATCTTTAACGCTGGCACAAATTCCTCTATGATAACTATAAATGGTTTCAAAAGTGCGCGCACTAACCCTACTACCAGAAATATTTGAAAATGCCCAATCAATATGGGTATTTCCGTTGGTTGTGGATTCATTTAAACCTAAGAGAGAAGTATAGTTGAAATTATTTACAAGAAAATCATAAATATTTCTACCACAGCCTGAGAGGCATTGAAGATTAATATTAAAATCTCCGAAAATTAAAGAACTGTTTCCTAATACATTTGAATTTTCCTGGACAAGTTTTTGAAACTCATTTTTATACCATACACCCATAGGGTGAAAATGGTATATTAAAGTCGCTAAAATGTATGTAACAGGCAGAAGGAAGCTTTTCCGACCCCATAAAGTATATATATTCTTGATCAGCATCAACAGCCGAGACGATCTAGCCATGTCCGTCTGTCCGTCCGTCCGTCCTTCCGTCCGTCTGTATGAACACCTAGATCTCGGAGACTATAAGAGGTAGAGCCACCAAATTTGGTATGTAGACTCGTGTCATATGTACGCTTATCGAGTTTGTTTCAAATGTTTGCCACGCCCCCTACCGCCCCCGCAAATGATATAAAATCAATATGGTTTTCTCAAACACCATAGCAATTAGAGACACAAAATTTGGTATGTATATTTGCTAAGTAAACGCGCACATTTTGTATTTGTAAAAATTTTGTTACGCCCCCTACCGCCCCCGCAAATTAAATAAAACCGATTTTCTCAAAAACTATTCTAGCTAGAGACACAAAATTTGGTATGAATATTTGCTTAGTAATTGCGCACATTTTTGATGTGTAAAGATTTTGCCACGCCTCTTTCCGCCCCCGTAATTTGAAAAAACTCGATTATCTCCCGTAATTTTCAACCTTGTGCAATCAAATTTAGCACACTTAAATTTGATACTAATATCCAAAATACCAAATTTGATCAAAATCGGAATAAAAATAGCCAAGTTATGCATATGAACGTTTTTCCATATGGCCGGAGTTGGCCGTTGGCTGGTGGGGGCGCTAGGGTGCTCGAATGCTTGAGTGAGCGAAATACTAAGATATGCTTCTAAAAAGCATGCAAACAGATTTTTTTAAAAATACGAAAATGCATTGGTTATTATAAATTTAAAATATTTGTTTTACTGGTGTATGGTATATCCAAGTCGGCGAGACGACTTACTTACTTCATTATTTTATTAATCCAAAAGTTTAATTTATTTCATTTTTTTGGTGTTAAAAACGAAGCTGGAGTTCGAGTGTTTTGAATTGGTCTACAATTATTACACCCTTGCAAAAAGGGTATATTAATTTTGGTCAACGCATAGAAGGAAGCATATCTGACCATATATAGTATATATATTCTTGATCACACGACGAGACGAGTTCATATGCGTACGTCCGTCCGTCCGTCTGGATTAACGCAAACTTCTAGATCGCAGGGTTTGTATATACTTAACCGGATAGGAACTGCCGCGCCGCACGAACTGCGACTTTTCTCCATAACTCGAATGTTTTCATAAAACATAATATTTAACAGTTGAATATGGCTCCAAACTTGATGAAGATCGGGTGACTTTATCATATATCTCCCATAGGAACGATCGGTCGAAAACTTGTCTTTTACATATGTCATATAAACTATCTCTAAACCTAAAAAACAAGCCATTGTTGCAAATTAATATCACGGTTAATAATTTCATTTTAAGTATGTTTATACATATAATATATTAGGGCACTTCTTTTGGAATATATAAAAGAACACGAAATGTTTTGTATATGGCTAATTCTTGGAAATTTTGGATGTTGGATCCCTATTTTGAATTGGCGGCTTTGAAATTAAATGCACCACAAAATTTAATAGGCTACAGTTAAATTGCCACATATTACATTTAATTAAAATTGTGTCTTAACGCCATTTTAAAATTCCATAATATCAGATTTAAAGTTTGAAAGCACCTAACACAGTGCCGCTCAAACTATAAACGAATTAAATGAAAGAAGCTTTAAGTCATTTCATATAAAGTGCATAAATTAAAAAATGTATTTTACAGTACTGCTACATTTTTTTTTAGAAATTACGATACTATTACACTTTTGATTTTGGCCGAATTAGCATCTGGGCAGATTTGAGAGACATGAAAGCAGCCCCCCAGTTTATACTTTCTCTTTTATAGACCTCAGTATCATAGAATTTCCCGTTGAAGTGGCTAATAAATATGTAAAATATATATCACAATTGTTAGTTTTCATTTGTATAAAATTAATTTGTTACTTACACGCGACTACACAATTGGTACCACCAACCACCACCGACCGCAATGGCACAATTTCCATCAACCCATGGATCATTGTCCTGATCAAAGGTCGAGAATTTCTGATTCAAGTGATAGTTCATATTATTTGGTGCTGTCCCTCTAAATTTACCCAGCGATTTTAATTCATATTTCTCGTCTTCACCACCAATGGTAAAATTATTGTAGGCAGCAAAGTTGAAGCTTCCGTTGAAGAATCCAAGTTGCATATACAGTTCAAAGAATCCCGAATTGGTGATGCGATACAATTTTTCGAGCCCAATAAAGAATTCCCCTCCAACGTTACCGAATCCTTCACGATACTCATTCCAAGTTCTGTTAAAGTTTACGCTACCATCAAATTGTTTCTGAATCACTATCCATCCCCCACCTTCTATATCTCCGTTGCAGAATGCAGAAAAAGGATCAAGTTTATTAACTGTTATCATATAATTTCCGGATGCGAGTCCTTTACAGCCTGTGTTCGGTATTCTTTCCTTACACAAGACTAGACTTTGCTCAGTTTGGTTCAGTTGTTTAGAGTTTTTTTCGAGTAAACAAATTTTCGCAGTTAATTTAGTATGAGTTGCTGTTAAATCCTTTTTATAAGAAGCCACCTGGGAATTTAATTCGTTCATTTTATTGCTACAATTCATTTCGTTAGCTTTATAGTTTTCTAATTCTCTTATTTTTGATTCGAGGTCTTTTTTCAAATTCATCACAAGTAAAGACTCTCTTGCTTCCATTGACTTTCTTTCATTCAATGCAGTTTTTCGTGATTTTTCAATTTCTTCTTTTAAATCTTCCTGGATCTTGGCTTCGTTAAGTTGCCCTTCTTCAATCTCTTTCTTTTGCTTCTTCATTAAATCAATGATAAACCCCTCGATTCTGGCAATATTACTTTGTTGTTGGGCAAATTTGATGAGAAGTTTTCTCAAGTTTTCATTTGTTGAACGCAACCTTTCAATGTTATCAATCTTTGCCTTGTTATCAGCTTTTAAATAGCTTATTTCTAATATTTGTTTTTTCAGTGCAGCATTTTCCTTTTCAACCTCTAAATGTTTCTGCTCGGTTGAGTTGATTTCCTTTTTTAACAGGGATATGTATTCGAGAATAGGTGTCCCGGACTCCAAGCAATGGGGTGAAGAGGGATTTTCTTCAGCGACTGAGAATCCACGATTCTATAAACAGATTTTACGATTTAAGGACAATTTTCAATTCGTTATTACAGCTTTTAAAATTACATTTTGGAATCCAAGTAGGAAAAAGAGCACACAAATGAATTGTAAATTCATTTTGGAAATCGTTCCAAAATATTGAAAATTTAATTTATTTATTTAAAATAAGTATTTCACTTCACAATTTTTATAACGACGCTGTCAATGAGGAGTACAATTCTAAAACTATGAAAAAATAACCGCCTAATTGTTACTTATTAACGCTAAATTATAAAAAGTTATATAATTATTTCTCTATTTATGGTAGAAAATGCGAGACATCCGTGTAAATTAAAATTTATATAGGTAAAAGTGTTCAAAAATTGTTTTTTTTTTTCAACGCGATTACAAATAGTTACTTTGTATAGTCCTGTGTTTCATTATTTTGACCAAAATTATAGTTTTGGCAACGGTTTTCGCATTTTATATTCCAAGAAAAGGCAAAAATAATTTTCATTTCTTTTTTATTCGTTCCATCCCGAACTTATTACATCTACCAAAACTCCAATAACGCTTACCGAGACACCAGTTAATGTTTTCGACATAGTGACAGTGGATACACATCCACTACCAAAATCGGAACATGGCAAGGAATATATAGTCACATTAATATGTGACCTAACAAAATAAATTACTATTCCTTTCTGTATTATTCATTGTATAAAACTGATTCATGGACCATAATATTTAATATTAATAACTTACAGATTAAAATTCGATGAGGTTTTCAATAAAACTTTCTCTTCAATAAAGTTTTTTTTTGTCAAGTAAGTCGAATAAAACGAATACATTCTATTGGTTCTATTAGAGATATAGATATCAGTCGGATCGAAATATTTAGCCCCCATAGGACCGATCGGTCGACTACAGTAACTTTACACAATAACCACTTCATTTTTTATACCCTTGCAGAGGGTATTATAAAATTGGTCAGATGTTTGTAACGCACAGAAGGAGACGTTTCCGACCATATAAAGTATATATGTATATTCTTGATCAGCATGAGAAGCTGAGTTGATATAGCCATGTCCGCCTGCCCGTCTGTCCGTCCGTCTGTGCGTATGCGTTTTACTCAGCCATCTTAAGAGCTATCGGGATGAAATTTTTTTTTGGGGCCTTTTATTACCTGGGAAAAATAAAGTATGAAAATTGGGAGAATCGGACCACTATATCATATAGCTCTGGAGGAAACATTTTTGCAAAAATTGCAAAAATTCGAGTATCCCCATGAAATTTACCAATATGCTAGTATATCATATAAAATCTCAGATCCCAAAATTTGAATTTGATCAGATAAATAGAACACAAGTTACAGCCGATATAAATCGGTTCGGCTTGCTGCCTACTACGTCATCATCAAATCAACAGAGCACACGCATGCACACATACAGACGCAACGCTACATAAACTAAATGTGTATGCGTGCGAATCGCTTCATGCGTGTAAAAGGGGATGGGGAAGAAGAAGAAGAAATTGAAATGATATTTGAAAGGTTCTGTGCATTAATGAATTTAGATACACAAAAAGAGTTTGGAACGTGTAAAAATATTATGGCCATGGACTGCAAGGGTATATAAACTTCGGCACAGCCGATGTTAGCTTCTTTGATATTTTTTAAATATGTAATTAAAGTAGTAACATACAAGTAGTCATACATAGAACTTGTAACAAACCAACGGCATGTATGTGCAATTTGAGAGAAGAATATTGTAAAATCTCCGCGGTTCGAAAATAATACGGCACTTTCTATCTTTTTTCCGAATTATCCCTTATATGCCTTAAAGCATATTCTTTGATTCGAGTTGAAAGGTTGTTTTTATTTTATTTGTTTCAAGTTTTGTTTTTTAATATTCCTTTTTATTCTGAGCAATTGGCGTTGATCCGGGTGGCTGTCTGGTCAGTTTTTGGTGGTGACCATGACCAAGACTTTGGCATGATCTGCATCGCAGTGGCTGAGAATGTACTCCTTCACAGTATTCCATCCAATCGTCGATCATTTTGTTGAATTTATAGACGGCTGGGACCTGATGTGTCTTAAGTTCTTCCACTATTACAGAATCAGGAAAGTTTTATCAGAAAGCATGATAAACTTTGGACTTTGTGTCAGGAAAAATGCTGTTTTTTTTTAATTGAACATTCTGGAAAAGTTTTTATTAAAATCCTTTGATTTTTTTCCAGATGAATTCCATCTCTTTTACGATCGCTCTTTGTGGGACACAAAGACGGACAAGGCTAGATCGTCGCGATTGCACCCATGCAAGAATATTATTTGAAATATTGATGTTAGGTTATACATTGTGTTGCTAAATCACACAGTTTTGCAAGATTTTCGTAGATGTTAAGATACTATACCACTTTAGATTTCGGCCGAATTAGCATCTGAGCAGATTTGAGAGATTCCAAATCATGACCCCAGTTTATGCTGTTGATTTTGTTGACTTTTCTTTTATAGTATTTGCCGTTAAAATGGCTAATAAATACGTACAAAAATATATTACAATTGTTAGTTCATATTTGTATAAAACAATAATTAAATACTTACACACGAAGACAGTATTTGTACCACCAACCGCCACCGACAGCGAGAGCACAATTTCCCTCAACCCATGGATCATTGTCCTGATCAAAGGTCGAGAATTTCTGATTCAAGTGATAGTTCATATTATTTGGTGCTGTCCCTCTAAATTTACCCAGCGATTTTAATTCATATTTCTCGTCTTCACTACCAATGGTAAAATTATCATAGGCAGCAAAGTTGAAGCTTCCGTTGAAGAATCCTAGTTGCATATACAGTTCAAAGGATCCCGAATTGGTGATGCGATGCAATTTTTCGAGCCCAATAAAGAATTCCCCTCCAACGTTACCGAATCCTTCACGATACTCATTCCAAGTTCTGTTAAAGTTTACGCTACCATCAAATTGTTTCTGAATCACTATCCATCCCCCACCTTCTATATCTCCGTTGCAGAATGCAGAAAAAGGATCAAGTTTATTAACTGTTATCATATAATTTCCGGATGCGAGTCCTTTACAGCCTGTGTTCGGTATTCTTTCCTTACACAAGACTAGACTTTGCTCATTTTGGTTTAGTTGTTTAGAATTGCTTTCGAGTAAACACATTTTCGTTAACTTAGTTTGAGTTGCTGTTAAAAACTTTTTATAAGAATCAACCTGGGAATGTAATTCTTTCATTTTATTGCTACAATTCTTTTCGTTAGCTTTATAGTTTTCTAATTCTCTTATTTTTGATTTAAGGTCTTTTTTCAAATTCATCACAAGCTCAGACTCTTTTGTTTCCATTGGAATTTTCTTATTTAATTTTTCAACTTCTTCTTCTAAATCTTCCTGGATCTTGGCCTCGTTAAGTTGCCCTTCTTCAATCTCTTTCTTTTGCTTCTTCATTAAATCAATTATATAACCTGCAATATTAATTCGTTGCTGCATAAATTTACTGAGAAGTTTTCTCAAGTTTTCATTTGCTGAACGCAACTTTTCAATGTTGTCAATCTTTGCCTTTGTTTCATTCACAACTTTGGAAATTACTTTTTGGAATCCAAGTAGGAAACACAGCACACAAATCAATTGCAGATTCATTTTGAACATTTTTCCAAAGTATTGCAAAGTAATAAATTAGGTAAATGTCAAGTTGTTCACTTTACAATTTCTAATACGAGAATGTCAATAGGGAGTTCAATTTGCACATTTTCAGAAAATATTCCACCAAATGTTATTAATGCCATTTTCATGGTGAAGAAAACCATGTAAATTAAAATTATGGTGCGTAAAAAGTGGATGAATAATTATACGCCCATGAGGTCATACTATGTGAACACTTTTAACTTTTAGTATTAATATTACAATGAATTTTTAACTTTTATTAATTCAAAAACTTTATATACAACAAGCCGATAATATAGATAGAATAAAGGAAAAAGAGCAAAGTTTGACATTTTCTTAGCCAGAATTGTGAAGAGATTCTCTAATCGATAATTTTAAATTCCCATTTTTTATTCGAGATTCAAAATTAATTCTGTCGACTTTTATGTTCAACATGAACAATGAATAAGTTGTTGGAGTCGAGAAAGGCATCGAGTGTCCACTTTAATTTGGCCTAGAGGGGGTTATCTAGATGGTGGGGGCGCTGCATTTGGTCTTCTTGGGTGCCTTCTCCTATTGGCCGCACTGGATAGTGTGATGCAACTTACCACAAAGATCTTTCGATTTGCATTGATGGATCTTCGAGGGTTTTCATCTTGATATATGAGAAATAAATACATAAAAATCTGGTTGGTTGGACTTGGTTGCTCTTACCGAGATGAGTATTGATTACTCCGCCGGTATGCTTCGTCTTTGATAATCATAATGACTGCTATATTTTTCGCGGGATGTTTCCATATGTTTCCCCCATAGTTTGCTCAGTTCTCGATGCACTAGTTTTACCTTCTGCCATCGATTCTGAAATGATAAATTGACTGTGGGATTCTTGCGGAAGGCGATAAGCGGTGCACCTCGGAGATAATGCCCTGGGGTTAGTGACATCAGTTGAACGCGTCTTACAAAACGAAAGCTGCTAGGAATGCAATGCTCGAGAGTTTAGATACTCTCTCCAAGAACGCGATTGGAGCGAATGGGACCTGCCTTTAGCTCTACTGCATATATATATAATCTGAGCTATCTTTTACTTGAGTGGCGAGTGGCTCTTGTTATCTGAGGTTGCCGTTAACGGTCCGCTGATTGTCCAATTGAAATTGGCGCGTTGGGAAATGAGTTTACTGAAAAGTGACGTCCAAATGCTTCCTAGAAATATTTTAGGAGTGATGTAGGTTTCAGTACGAAAGTATCCATCTTCATTTCGATAGTATCTCAATCAACTTTGATTGTATCAACGCTTGATTCTCTCTGAAATAAGTGTATCCTACTTGTGAAACGCCTACCTGAGAATTGAAAGAATTGCTCATCCTGACGAAACGAAACGGTCCGGTCAGAGAGACAATTCTCGCCTAATGGTCTTGTGCACTGTCGCTTTTGTCCCTCTTGTCCCGTGGACAGCACCGGCGATGCAACGTCGTTCGGCAAGACATTTGGACACTTGTCTTACAATTAGAAACTGAAAGGACAACGTCGCTAGGTTGTCTTTTTATACCATACACCCATAGGGTGAAATCACTAACCATAGAATACATAGATGCGTCAAACTCAAGATTTTTTGATTACAAACGCTAGCCTGAGCCTGGAACCCCAGAGAACTTTGGCAAAAGCCGAACAGCCTAGAACCCCAGAGAGCGGTCGCAGCGAGAGCGAAAACCGTCCGATCGCAGCAGTGTCGCTACGCATCGAAAATAATTCAGTCTGCCACAGATCGCAGAACGATGAACGCATGTCTATGTCGCTGTGTTCTCGTTTTGCATATGTATGTGTACACTCGTCGGTACATGCTCAGGCTTCGTAGTGTGTGTGTGTGACGTGAAGTTGTACAACATCGCATTTCAATCGCTCGCTCGCAGACTTTTTGAGTTTTCGACGAGCTAGCGACAATGCGAGAATGAGATGCGTGCTTAACTACAGAACTCGACGGCAATTCTCAAAGTGTCGACGTGGCTCTGTTGTTAGTGTATTCGCTTGGCGATCGGGCGGCCGGGGTTCGACTCCCATCTTGGTCGAAGTTTTTCATAATGCTTTATATATTTTTTTGATACATTTTTATTTACTTTTTATACCCTTGCAGAGGGTATTATAAAATTGGTCAGATGTTTGTAACGCACAGAAGGAGACGTTTCCGACCCCATAAAGTATATATATTCTTGATCAGCATGAGAAGCTGAGTCGATATAGCCATGTCCGTCTGTCCGTCCGTCCGTCCGTCTGTATGAACACCTAGATCTCGGAGACTATAAGAGCTAGAGCCACCAAATTTGGTATGTAGACTCGTGTAGTATGTACACTGATCAAGTTTATTTCAAATTTCTGCCACGCCCCCTACCGCCCCCGCAAATTAAATAAAACCGATTTTCTCAAAAACTATTCTAGCTAGAGACAAAATTTGGTATGTATATTTGCTTAGTAAATGCGCACATTTTGTATTTGTAAAAATTTTGCCACGCCCCCGTAATTTGAAAAAACTCAATTATCTCCCGTAATTTTCTACCTTGTGCAATCAAATTTAGCACACCTAAATTTGATACTTATATCCAGCAAAATACCAAATTTGATCAAAATCGGAATAAAAATAGTCAAGTTATGCATATAAACGTTTTTCCATATGGCCGGAAGTGGCCGTTGGCTGGTGGGGGCGCCAGGGTGCTCGTATGCTTGAATGAGCGAAATACTAAGATATGCTTGTGAAAAGCATATGAACAGTTTTTTTTAAATACGAAAATGCATTGGTTATTATAAATTTAAAATATTTGTTTTACTGGTGTATGGTATACCCAAGTCGGCGAGACGACTTACTTACTTCATTTTTTTTTGAGGTTACGTATTAGGGGGTGGTGTAGGGTGCTGGTGGGTTATACGACTTATTTAGGCATGCTATATTACTTATTATATTTTTATAGAATTTTGGAAAAAATTTCATAATTTTATCTCCACTAGAAGTATTTTTGGCCGCACTCCCCATACAAGCGCAACCACTGTGCATGGTTGGTATAAATATTTGCTTAGTAATTGCGCACATTTTTGATGTGTAAAGATTTTGCCACGCCTCTTTCCGCCCCCGTAATTTGAAAAAACTCGATTATCTCCCGTAATTTTCTACCTTGTGCAATCAAATGTAGCACACTTAAATTTAATACTAATATCAAGCAAAATACCAAATTTGATCAAAATCGGAATAAAAATAGTCAAGTTATGCATATAAACGTTTTTCCATATTTCCATATGGCCGGAGTTGGCCGTTGGCTGGTGGGGGCGCTAGGGTGCTCGTTTGCTTGAATGAGCGAAATACTAAGATATGCTTGTGAAAAGCATGCAAACAGATTTTTTTAAAAATACGAAAATGCATTGGTTATTATAAATTTAAAATATTTGTTTTACTGGTGTATGGTATATCCAAGTCGGCGAGACGACTTACTTACTTCATTATTTTATTAATCCAAAAGTTTAATTTATTTCATTTTTTTGGTGTTAAAAACGAAGCTGGAGTTCGAGTGTTTTGAATTGGTCTACAATTATTACACCCTTGCAAAAAGGGTATATTAATTTTGGTCAACGCATAGAAGGAAGCATATCTGACCATATATAGTATATATATTCTTGATCACACGACGAGACGAGTTCATATGCGTACGTCCGTCCGTCCGTCTGGATTAACGCAAACTTCTAGATCGCAGGGTTTGTATATACTTAACCGGATAGGAACTGCCGCGCCGCACGAACTGCGACTTTTCTCCATAACTCGAATGTTTTCATAAAACATAATATTTAACAGTTGAATATGGCTCCAAACTTGATGAAGATCGGGTGACTTTATCATATATCTCCCATAGGAACGATCGGTCGAAAACTTGTCTTTTACATATGTCATATAAACTATCTCTAAACCTAAAAAACAAGCCATTGTTGCAAATTAATATCACGGTTAATAATTTCATTTTAAGTATGTTTATACATATAATATATTAGGGCACTTCTTTTGGAATATATAAAAGAACACGAAATGTTTTGTATATGGCTAATTCTTGGAAATTTTGGATGTTGGATCCCTATTTTGAATTGGCGGCTTTGAAATTAAATGCACCACAAAATTTAATAGGCTACAGTTAAATTGCCACATATTACATTTAATTAAAATTGTGTCTTAACGCCATTTTAAAATTCCATAATATCAGATTTAAAGTTTGAAAGCACCTAACACAGTGCCGCTCAAACTATAAACGAATTAAATGAAAGAAGCTTTAAGTCATTTCATATAAAGTGCATAAATTAAAAAATGTATTTTACAGTACTGCTACATTTTTTTTTAGAAATTACGATACTATTACACTTTTGATTTTGGCCGAATTAGCATCTGGGCAGATTTGAGAGACATGAAAGCAGCCCCCCAGTTTATACTTTCTCTTTTATAGACCTCAGTATCATAGAATTTCCCGTTGAAGTGGCTAATAAATATGTAAAATATATATCACAATTGTTAGTTTTCATTTGTATAAAATTAATTTGTTACTTACACGCGACTACACAATTGGTACCACCAACCACCACCGACCGCAATGGCACAATTTCCATCAACCCATGGATCATTGTCCTGATCAAAGGTCGAGAATTTCTGATTCAAGTGATAGTTCATATTATTTGGTGCTGTCCCTCTAAATTTACCCAGCGATTTTAATTCATATTTCTCGTCTTCACCACCAATGGTAAAATTATTGTAGGCAGCAAAGTTGAAGCTTCCGTTGAAGAATCCAAGTTGCATATACAGTTCAAAGAATCCCGAATTGGTGATGCGATACAATTTTTCGAGCCCAATAAAGAATTCCCCTCCAACGTTACCGAATCCTTCACGATACTCATTCCAAGTTCTGTTAAAGTTTACGCTACCATCAAATTGTTTCTGAATCACTATCCATCCCCCACCTTCTATATCTCCGTTGCAGAATGCAGAAAAAGGATCAAGTTTATTAACTGTTATCATATAATTTCCGGATGCGAGTCCTTTACAGCCTGTGTTCGGTATTCTTTCCTTACACAAGACTAGACTTTGCTCAGTTTGGTTCAGTTGTTTAGAGTTTTTTTCGAGTAAACAAATTTTCGCAGTTAATTTAGTATGAGTTGCTGTTAAATCCTTTTTATAAGAAGCCACCTGGGAATTTAATTCGTTCATTTTATTGCTACAATTCATTTCGTTAGCTTTATAGTTTTCTAATTCTCTTATTTTTGATTCGAGGTCTTTTTTCAAATTCATCACAAGTAAAGACTCTCTTGCTTCCATTGACTTTCTTTCATTCAATGCAGTTTTTCGTGATTTTTCAATTTCTTCTTTTAAATCTTCCTGGATCTTGGCTTCGTTAAGTTGCCCTTCTTCAATCTCTTTCTTTTGCTTCTTCATTAAATCAATGATAAACCCCTCGATTCTGGCAATATTACTTTGTTGTTGGGCAAATTTGATGAGAAGTTTTCTCAAGTTTTCATTTGTTGAACGCAACCTTTCAATGTTATCAATCTTTGCCTTGTTATCAGCTTTTAAATAGCTTATTTCTAATATTTGTTTTTTCAGTGCAGCATTTTCCTTTTCAACCTCTAAATGTTTCTGCTCGGTTGAGTTGATTTCCTTTTTTAACAGGGATATGTATTCGAGAATAGGTGTCCCGGACTCCAAGCAATGGGGTGAAGAGGGATTTTCTTCAGCGACTGAGAATCCACGATTCTATAAACAGATTTTACGATTTAAGGACAATTTTCAATTCGTTATTACAGCTTTTAAAATTACATTTTGGAATCCAAGTAGGAAAAAGAGCACACAAATGAATTGTAAATTCATTTTGGAAATCGTTCCAAAATATTGAAAATTTAATTTATTTATTTAAAATAAGTATTTCACTTCACAATTTTTATAACGACGCTGTCAATGAGGAGTACAATTCTAAAACTATGAAAAAATAACCGCCTAATTGTTACTTATTAACGCTAAATTATAAAAAGTTATATAATTATTTCTCTATTTATGGTAGAAAATGCGAGACATCCGTGTAAATTAAAATTTATATAGGTAAAAGTGTTCAAAAATTGTTTTTTTTTTTCAACGCGATTACAAATAGTTACTTTGTATAGTCCTGTGTTTCATTATTTTGACCAAAATTATAGTTTTGGCAACGGTTTTCGCATTTTATATTCCAAGAAAAGGCAAAAATAATTTTCATTTCTTTTTTATTCGTTCCATCCCGAACTTATTACATCTACCAAAACTCCAATAACGCTTACCGAGACACCAGTTAATGTTTTCGACATAGTGACAGTGGATACACATCCACTACCAAAATCGGAACATGGCAAGGAATATATAGTCACATTAATATGTGACCTAACAAAATAAATTACTATTCCTTTCTGTATTATTCATTGTATAAAACTGATTCATGGACCATAATATTTAATATTAATAACTTACAGATTAAAATTCGATGAGGTTTTCAATAAAACTTTCTCTTCAATAAAGTTTTTTTTTGTCAAGTAAGTCGAATAAAACGAATACATTCTATTGGTTCTATTAGAGATATAGATATCAGTCGGATCGAAATATTTAGCCCCCATAGGACCGATCGGTCGACTACAGTAACTTTACACAATAACCACTTCATTTTTTATACCCTTGCAGAGGGTATTATAAAATTGGTCAGATGTTTGTAACGCACAGAAGGAGACGTTTCCGACCATATAAAGTATATATGTATATTCTTGATCAGCATGAGAAGCTGAGTTGATATAGCCATGTCCGTCTGTCCGTCCGTCTGTATGAACACCTAGATCTCGGTGACTATAAGAGCTAGAGCCACCAAATTTGGTATGTAGACTCGTGTAGTATGTAAACTGATCAAGTTTATTTCAAATTTCTGCCACGCCCCCTACCGCCCCCGCAAATTAAATAAAACCGATTTTCTCAAAAACCATTCTAGCTAGAGACAAAATTTGGTATGTATATTTGCTTAGTAAATGCGCACATTTTGTATTTGTAAAAATTTTGCCACGCCCCCGTAATTTGAAAAAACTCAATTATCTCCCGTAATTTTCTACCTTGTGCAATCAAATTTAGCACACCTAAATTTGATACTAATATCCAGCAAAATACCAAATTTGATCAAAATCGGAATAAAAATAGTCAAGTTATGCATATAAACGTTTTTCCATATGGCCGGAAGTGGCCGTTGGCTGGTGGGGGCGCCAGGGTGCTCGTATGCTTGAATGAGCGAAATACTAAGATATGCTTCTAAAAAGCATGCAAACAGATTTTTTTAAAAATACGAAAATGCATTGGTTATTATATATTTAAAATATTTGTTTTACTGGTGTATGGTATATCCAAGTCGGCGAGACGACTTACTTACTTCATTTCTTTTGAAAGCTAGGACATGCAATGTTAAATGTCCACACAACTTTTATGGCAGTGTCTTTAGATTGTCCGCGTAACTTGTGTTCTTTTATCCGATCCGATTCGATCTTATCAAATACTATCAAATTAAAAAAAGACCTTCATATTTCATGGGGATACTACAATTCCTTCACCAGTTTTTCGTATATCACTAAATTATTACCCAGGTTATAAAACGCAACAAAAAATTGTACCCCAATAGCTTTTAAGATTGGACAGACGGCCATAGGCGCTATATCTACTCAGCTTCTCATGCGGATCAAGAATGGTGTGGGGTCAGAAATGTCATCACAGGGATTAACCGAGTCATGGAGTGCGAGAGTCTTCAGTCAGTGAGTCTATGAGTGAACAAGTCAAACATATCAAGTGAGCGTGTTCACTCATTCTCAACACTATTATAAATAATTACTTTATTAGATTAATTTATCATATTGCGTAAGAATAACTTACAGATTTAAATTTGTTGGAATTGTATAGGTCGATACAGTTCTGAAATTTCGCATGTGAGCTTCTCTACACCCTTTTCAAGGCCCTTAAAGATACAAATTTTAGTCGAATCGAATCATTTAGCCCCCGTAGAAAGGGTCGGTCGACAACGGTGACTTTTCACAATAATTGTTTTATTTTCTGAAGTTAAAATTTGTCATTTTAATATACTGTGTCAAATTCCATAAAAATATAATTTTGTCATGTATAATCTATCTCTTATACAATCGCTCATTGCGGCACACAGAGACGGACAGGGCAAGATCGTCTCGATTGTTGATGCTGATTATGAATATAGACACCTTATGGGCTGGAAAAAACTTTCCTCTGCCTGTTACAGTTTACAAACTCACCCTCTGTTTATGCTCCAATGCGGCCAAAACTAAATCATAAAATATAAAGTGCACATTTTTATCTTTTTAGATTATTATTGGAAATATTGATGTTAAATTAAACATTATGCTAATTACAAAGCATGATCGATTCCCATCATTTTCGAAGAGTTTAAGATACGGTTACAATTTTAATTTTTGGCCGAATTAGCATCTGGGCAGATTTGAGAGACATGAAACCGCCCCCCCAGTTTATACTTTCTCTTTTATAAACCTCCGTATCATAGAATTTTCCGTTGAAGTGGCTAATAAATATGTAAAATATATATCACAATTGTTAATTTTAATTTGTATAAAATTAATTTGTTACTTACACGCGACTACACAATTGGTACCACCAACCACCACCGACCGCAATGGCACAATTTCCATCAATCCATGGATCATTGTCCTGATCAAAGGTCGAGAATTTCTGATTCAAGTGATAGTTCATATTATTTGGTGCTGTCCCTCTAAATTTACCCAGCGATTTTAATTCATATTTCTCGTCTTCACTACCAATGGTAAAATTATTGTAGGCAGCAAAGTTGAAGCTTCCGTTGAAGAATCCTAGTTGCATATACAGTTCAAAGAATCCCGAATTGGTGATGCGATACAATTTTTCGAGCCCAATAAAGAATTCCCCTCCAACGTTACCGAATCCTTCACGATACTCATTCCAAGTTCTGTTAAAGTTTACGCTACCATCAAATTGTTTCTGAATCACTATCCATCCCCCACCTTCTATATCTCCGTTGCAGAATGCAGAAAAAGGATCAAGTTTATTAACTGTTATCATATAGTTTCCGGATGCGAGTCCTCTACAGCCTGTGTTCGGTATTCTCTTTTTACACAAGTCTAGACTTTGCTTAGTTTGGTTCAGTTGTTTTGAATTGCTTTCGAGTTTAGTTGTTAATTCCTTTTTATAAGTAGCCATTTGAGATTTTAATTCTTTTATTTCATTGCTGCAACTCTTTTCTTTAGCTTTATAATTTTCTAATTCTTTACTTTTTGTTTCAAGATTTTGTAATGCTTCATTTCGATTAGCCTTTTCGATTTCTAAACTCTTGTATAAACTTTCCATGATCCTCTTCAAATTGATCTCCATTTCAGTTTGAACTTTCATTTCACTTTTTTGCAATTTTTCAATTTCTTTTCTTAATTCTTCCTGAACCTTGGCTTCATTCAGCTTCCCTTCTTCAATCTCGTGTTTCTGCTTGTTCATTAGGTCAATGATATAACCTTCGATTCGTCCAATATTATTCTGTTGTTGAGCGAATTTCCAGAGAATTGTTGTTAAGTCTTTATTTGCTGTGCGCAATCTATTAATCTGATCACTTTTCGCATCGTCTTGGGCTATTAAATTGGTTATTTTGAACAATCTGTCTGTAAGGCTTTGGTTATCCTGTTCAAGCTCCAAACGTTTCTGTTTGTTTGCTCTGATTACTTCTTTTAACTGGGAAATATATTCGAGGACAGGTTTACCGGATTTGAAGCACTTGGCGAGATTATCTTCCGCAACTGAGAATCCCCAATTCTGTCAAATATAATTTAAGGTCTGTTTTAATTTGATGTATTTAAAGAAAATACCTTTTCGAATCCAAGTAGGAAACAAACTGGGATGGCAATTCGTAGATTCATTCTGGAAAATATTCCAAAATATTTGAGATATATGAGCTATTTATATGTTGTGTCCACTTGACGAGTTTAACCACGAGAATGTTTAAGAAAAGCATAGATTTTAAATGGTTAGAGCAAATCCGACTAATTATGATTATTTACGGTAAATTATAAAAAATTATACAACCGATTCTTGATTTACACGGTACAAAACTCAAAAAAACTGTGTAAATTGAAATTAGAATGAATTTTGAAAAAACAGTGCAAACATTTTTGGCCGCATTTTGATATCCAAAACGTGTAAAAATGACATCGTGTAAAGCAAAAGTAAAGTACAGTACAGTACAGGAGAATCCGGTTATAACGTCCGTCCGGTTATATGGACGAACATATGCGCATTATTGATAAGACGGAGAGGACAAATGCACCGGAAGAACACATGATCCAAATGCCTCACCATCCGGCGATTGGTATCAAACTGAAAAGTGTATTTGATGGAGCTTATCAAGATATTGATGTTGCTTTGTTGCATTAAAAGCATAATTTGGTGTGTTGATTCAAAAAGAACTGTAATTTCAGGTCAACACTTGACTTTGCTAGCCAAGTGGGCGAATTTGCTGGATGGAAGAGTGAAAACGTCCTTAGGGCGGTCTCCGAAAACACGAAAACATTCCTTTAGGGATTTCTATGTATGTATGGATTCCACATGAGAATTTCAATAAAATTTGGTTCTCTGCAAAAATTAGACAATAATCAAAGATCGTTTAATAATTTGCAACTATACATTTTCGTGGTAAATCTTTTTCCGACAATATTTTTTATTCTTATTCTATTGATAAACAAACAATTCCTTGAATGAGATCCGTCACAAAGATCCGTAACTTTTTATTTACCAATTTATGCAATTAATATAAAAATTGTATTCATCATCTAGATTACTTATGAAATCTCAATAGCTATGTATTTTTTAGGTGTATAATATTGTATACCTGATGCCGTGCCAAAATTTGATTACCCTCGCTTTGTTACTCTCCAGCTCCCATGGAATCTGTCGTATATCCATATAGTGGTCCGATGCGTCTCAAGCAGAAGGAGTTTCCGTTGATCCAAACTGACAGGCGGTTGGCGAACATGGGTACAAGAACTTATCTCAACGTGCTACGGTCTATGTATATTATGTTTTATACTTAGTATTACATTGCACACTGGAACAGAAGAGGAAATTTTTGGCATAAACTACAATTTTAATGCTGGGGTATTAAAATTTCACAGGTTTGTAGGACGAAGAAATAATTTTTGCAATTTGACCATTTATATCTTGTAGTTCGTAGAAAAATGAAAAATTTTACCAAATTGCATACTTTTAGGCTTTTTTTTTGGAATTTTGGAATTTTTGAATTAAATGGATTTAACTAAAGCTCTTTAGTATAGTCTAAAAAGTCTTAAATTTCGGTAGAAGTTAGAAAAATACAGATAGAGCTTTGAAACTTGGCACTTATTATGATTGTATTAAACCACGTTTTTTGAACATAGCATAAAAACGTTGAGAACAAGTTACAAGTTATTTTAAGTAGTTAATAGTTAAACAATATTTAGCTTTTCATTCATTTAATTCTAATTGTAAGTCAAAAGAATAGTCATCGATCCATTCTGGTGTGACAAGGTCATCTTATTATCGTCTTCGTTCGCATTTCTAGCATTATTTGTGTTTTTTACATCTGGAGATCGTAAAAGGTCAATTACCTCAGCTGGATAACTGTTTTTTTTTTTTTTTTTTTTTTTTGAGAATAATTGTTTTTTTATAAAAATGCTGGAAACCAGAGGATCCGAAGAATCTAGTATCCTACAAAAACATCTGTCTTATTATTCAGACGACTATTTTGTTTTGCATGCGAACTTCTATCTCTCTTATAAAACTTGTTTCGATCCTCCGACGCGTTTTCACCTAAGCAGCCAAGTGGTAAGGCAGATACGGCCCTGTGGACTAGTATTTTCTGTACCGTGACTGACATTGGGGACCAGGTATGCTTTTCGATGAATAAGGAACCAGCTTTTTCACAGAAATTTTGGAATTTTGTTTATTCAATTTCATAGTAGCATGAAGTGGCTATTAAAACGTAATGAAATTTCCTCCAAAACTCACTGTCAAAACCAAGTATTGACGCAAATGAGTCGGTGTTTGAAAAAGACCTCCTTGCCATGTTAGTACTACCGCTCCCATTAGCTCAGCCAACATTATTATCGCTTTCCGTACACTCACTTTTTTTTGTCTCTTGAGGATCGCCGGCTTGCCATTTATTGATACCAATTCTGTAAGACACTTTTAGGACAAACTCAAAAAAACATATCCATGCGTGAAGAGGGCTTACTCCATACTCGAATACTTTTTTTTTGGTAAGTAACTGGCAGATTGGATATCAGCGATTTCAATAAATTACGTTGGCTTTGGCAAGACTGAGTAGAATTTGTATTTGTCAAAATATTAAGCACTTTTCCATCAATTAATGTCATCTTAAGTTCAAATTTAATTTTGTATCTTGTTCTATTTTCATCTAAAAATTTAAACGGCAGTATGTTTTGTATTTGTAAATTTTAAATTCCTTTTCTCTTTTAATATATGAGCTTTTGTTTCCTTAAATAAACTCAATTTTTAGCAGTCTACAATATCGGTTCACCCAAACAACTCGATCAGTTAAATCTACCAACTTTAATGGGATTAGAGCCGTAACGAACAACGACTGATCAAATAAACTTGATGTATCCAAATCAAAATGCTGCTTATAAAGGCTTAGGCCATTCTAACCGTCGAATCCATAACTAACAATTAATTTCAACTCGGAAATTTCTGAATATGCACGAAGTACCTCATTATACGCTCCGCTGTGTGATCCAATAAGATTTGTAAAGGAACACTCGCGGAAAATTCCGTGATAGCCATCTCTTTAGGTCTACATTTTTCTTTTTTTTTTTGCGTTTTAAACGAGAACTGTCTTCATCATAGCATAGGCCACGAAATTCTCAACTTTCTTCTTCTTTATTACCTTTATCCGTTTCAACTTTATCCGTGTTCCGTTTTAACTTCCTGCGACATGTCTTGCTTACAAAGTTAACTAGGCTATGTGTTTGGCGATCATTAGCAAGCCAAAACTCCAGCAATTCAGTAGACTCAAGTCTATGTTCTCTAAATGAAGTGGATTTTCCAGCAAATTTGAGATTACAACTGCAAAAAACATGAATTCACAAACATGCACATAAACAAAGCTATATCACATAAAACAAAAATTGCGTTACAACAATCAAAACTACATACCTCCAAGGTCATTTTCCATTTTGATTTACTTAAAAATTTGAATTAAATCCCAGGATATAGCAACTTCAAGTTGTCAAGACTGCTTTTTTTTACATAAAGAAAATAGTGAAAGTTTACGTTAACCAACAGCTGACTTAATCAGGTCTGACTTAAAGGTCTGGTAATTTTTCCAGGGTTACGAAAAATATATTTCCGTTATCATATCTAGATGCCCCTGACAATACTCTATTAGAAAAAACATTGCTTTTGGCGAACTCTTAACAAAAAAAAAGAGTTTCTGCCAAAATTTTCGACATCTGGACTAGTGTGCATTGGCTTCATTATAGAGTTTTACAAGATTTTTGAGCAGGTTGAGATACTGCTACACTTTAGATTTAAGAGATTCGAAAACAGTCGAGTCGATTTTGTTATCTTTACTTTTATAATACATATTTGCCGTTAAAGTGGCGGAAAAAAATACATATATTTTGCTTATAATAATAACAATTTTAGATTGAATTCCTACGCATGACAACAAGACTGAATTGGACAAACTCCATTCAATCTTTCTTTTTCGATTTAGGAAGTATCAATGTTTTATTGCGATTCGCCTTTTCCTTCTCTAAATTCCTTTTTAAACTTTCTATGTCCTTTTTCAAATTCATCTCCATTTCAGTTTGAGATCTGGATTTCCTCTCCATCTGATTTTGATTATTTATCTTTATTTCAATTTTTGATGCTGGCTTCTTATCCACTTCATTTTTAACATTTAATGCAATTTTACGCAATTCCGCCATTTCGTTTTTTAAATGTATCTGATTCTTGGCAGCCCTCAGTTTCCATTCTTGAATCTCATTCTTCTGATTTTTCATCATGTCAATGATATAACCTTCAATTCTTGAAATTGTATTCCGTTGGTGCGAAAATTCCCAGAGAATTGTTTTCAAGGCTTCATTTTCTGTACTCAACCTATCAATTAAATTGTCTTTCGCATAGTCTTGAGCTTTTCGAAGTTCAACATTTTTTGTTCTGATTTCATCTTTTAACTCGGATATATATTCGTGTATAAGCTTCCCGGACTTGAGGCAAGGGGGTACACAGAGATTCTTATCGGCATCTGAGTATCCCGGACTCTGTGATATATAAAATTTAAGGTAAGATTTTATTTCGTTGTATTTGAAGTTATTTTGAAATTACGTGTAGAAATCCAAGTAGAAGGCAGATGAAACGAAATCGGATTACCATTTGTAGGTTCATTTTAAAGTTGAATCCAAAATATTGAAAAAATAAGGAAATATTTTAATGCTATGTTCACTTCAAGCTTTTCACAAACGTTCAAAAAACCATTCAAGAGAAGTTTGTTATTAATGCCAGATTATAAAATATGATACACCTATTAATCGATTCATACGGTTGTTACGTTCTCGGAACACTGTGTAAATTACAATTTTCGGGAAACCCGTGTAAAAAACTATTTTTACTCCAATCCAAACCATGTAAAAATGAAATCGTGAATAAAATGAAGATGGGAGTGTGGTTTTTGACTTGTTGGAATGATAATGCTTTTCATTCCTTCACCGCTCACCATCACCCTTGCAGAAGCCATTAGACAAAATTAAATCGCTTTAGCCTTAACGACTTTCTTTAAGATTAAACATCGTGTTCATCTACCAAAAGAAACAAAAACAAAAACTAAAATAAGTCATGAAGACTCACATATCAAGTATTGCTTAAAACCGAACAAAACATCCATCCACACTTTGTGGAAGGACACTTGAGATTATAACAAGAGCGCAATATCAAGTAGCCAACGCTGAGCATGAAATATAAATATTAGAATAAGCATTTTTAAGAACAATTGTCGCCTCCTAGAGTCTAAGACTTCATTTATATACACAACATTTTGATTAAAATAAATCAGTTCATATTTTGAACTCAACGAATGAAGATCGGGTTGTTATTTCCTTCTTCCTGGAAAGCCCTATTCAGCCTTGGAGTTTGCGTTGATTCAGACGATCGGACATAGATGGGTACATGAACTCGGCCCGTCGTGCTTTATACGGGAGAAATTTCTCACTTTTGACCAAAATAAAAATACCCTTTTTGCAAGGATATAACAACGCCAACAGACCATGTAAAAAGCTTCGATTCTCCCGGATATCCCACGGCGGAACCTTTTTTTGAACTGTGTAAAGATATACTTACATATTTATAGTTTAAGAAATACACTAAGCTTATTTTTAGTATTTTTTATTTTACACGGGTTTTTCGATGTTTTTTTTTTATTGCTTTAATGTTGTCTACGATCGCCTTAAGGTTGCCTGACTGTCTATTTTCGACGCATTTTAAGAATATATTTTGATTACCATAATTAATTAAATCATCATAATTAATTTCCAATTCTTATATTGGAGACATATTCACACTTTCGTTAGCAACCCAAATAACCCAATTTAAATCCTTTGCCATTTATTTTATTGAAACGTTATTGCCAGATTTCCTAATAAGCGCTCGATCTTGATAATATTTGGCATATTCATTACCAGATATATTCAACTGGCAAATATGAAAATAGCTTATAAAATAAAGAAGTTATTGAGAAAATTCACAGTTCGTGACTTTGCCTTTGTATGGAAGATACATACATATATGATAAAGTGATCCGATAGGGCTAAGTCCAAAATATAACAAATATAACAACTGTTATGATTTTTCACCTGTAGCAGATTTCTTTGGTTAGCTGCTGTCTATCTGCTATATTTTTTAGCAGTAGATAAATTTATTAAACATATAAATTCATGAACACCAACGGAGAAACACACACACAGACAAAGATTTAAGAAATGCCTTCATAAGTATAAAAAAGAAACTCAGAGATACATAGATCGAAGACAAAATACATATGTATACTTATGCACGTTTAACATACTTAAACATTTGAAACTTTTTAAATTTTCCATCCTCCTCTTTAAAACGATTCGTCTTCAAAGGCACTTAATAGCATCTCTAGTTTGGATATCTGACTATTTATAAGCAGCACTAACTGACGGAGATCATTCAGTCCTGGGACAGTGTTTAGTTCATTATCCATGTTTCTCCGCAGTATTGGTTTTAGGTTCCTCAATCCGCATTGAGCTCTTTTCAAATTTTTTCTGATTGCCAACTGCAAATTGTTAATAACTCGGGATTCTCGTCTTCGCTTGGAATAGTTCTTTTGTTTTATTAAAGTACAGATGACGAGAATAAGCCAGACGATAAACAAAATTGAAATGATGCAATTCTTTTCAATCTTAGGCGAATGATTTTGAATGAAATAGAACGCGGCCCGCGACGAAATCTCCAGTTGCTCCATGAAATTGGCCATACTCTTATTTTAAATCCACATACAACAATTTTATGCAGGAATTCAGATATTAAATTGCTTTCCAAGTCGTCTAGTTGAAAAGGTAAATTGATTTAGTAACAATAAGAAGTATTTCATTCGGTCTACTTAGGTTTTAAAACACTTTTCAATGGTTTTATAAAACTACAAATCAAAATGTATGTTAGTTCAATTTGGCCGCGACGAAGTGTGCTATTTTATCGAATGTGTGTATGACAGCTAATATAAACTAAAAAGTACCGAAGTTATCGATGAAAGTCACTTTTTTCGAACTATCGTTCCTATGGTAGCTATATGATATAGTCACCCAATCTCAATCAAATTTGGTGCAGCCATTAAGGGATATGTGTATTTAACATACCAATTAGAGGTCTGCATGAATGTATTCATTTCCAACATCATAGTACTGTACAGTAGTTAGGTGTTCTTAAAAATACTGTACTCATTCTCTGCTGTACAGTATATTCGAGTAGCTATAGGAACCGAGTACAGTGAAAATACTGTACTCACTTAGAGTGAGTGACAGTAATAAATGTACTCTTTGTAAGTGAGTACAGTATATGTCACTTTTTTTCATGTTGTACACCACTGGAACAGTGAATATATTTTGTTATTCATCTGTACAGATGAGTATAATATTTTGAACAACGAAGACATGGCTGCCAAAAAAATGACGCAAACGCAATAAATGCGAACGTAAGCGTAAGTTTTTGCTAAAAATAAAATTATATATAATTTATTAATGTTAAATTACAAAGAAATTTGTTAAATTAGTAAATAAAAAGAGCTTTCTCTGTGCCAAAAACCTTATTCATTACAAACGGTGTAAAATCGCAACCACAGATGATAAGGTGAATAGGATTATGTTCTTGCACTCAAATGTTGAAGTTTTATATAATGAGTTATTTTCTGAAATAAATTTGTAATATTAAAAGTTATATTGGCTAACTTTCCTTGCATATGACAATCTGATTTTTTATTTATTTTCTTTATTTTATATATTTTTTTAATTTTTTTACTGACTGTACAGTAAGTGAACTGTACACTAATATAGTGTACAGTAAAAGTGCTGTACAGTAATTTTAGTGTACTCATTAACTGCTGTACGACATGAAAGTGAGTGTGAAGTCTAGCTGTCAATCAAAAAAATTTGTACAGTATACACTTGCACCCATTTAAAATTGTACAGAAAAAAGGTGTACACGTTTTTAGAGTGAATGATTCATTTGCCCTTTTGGATGCATTCATGCAGATGTCTAATACAAATATTAAATTTCATGAGAATAGCTTAGCAAACAACTAAGTAATTGTGAAAAGTCACATTTAGTGACTTTGCCATTTGTATGAGAGCTATATGATAGGGATCCGAGATATAGAACCCGTGCAGCATATATATATACATATAAGTACTTAATATGGTCCTTCTAAACGTTTCACACTTCTGACCAAAATTAAAATACCCTTTATGCAAGGGTATAACAATTTTAAATGCTTGTATTAAAAAATGGAACTGCATCATCATCAATTTTCCTATTGAAAATTTTATCGACAAATCAAGAGTTTTGATTTTTGGATCAAATTTACATATGTAATTAAAAAAGCAGGCTTGATGAATCTAAATATCTGTCAAAGTAATAAAAAAAAAATGGTTGGCTTCTTCTATGGCCAATTCCACATATATACAAACAAGCTTCATTTCTAAACTTGATTTTAGATTTTTTTACGTTAAAATATTAATAATATGTTTATTAAAGCATTCAAATTTCGACAATCGAACTAATTTACTTTACTAATTTACAAATCTGATGAGTCTAGTTTAAGTAGATTGACAAAAATATTAATCTAAATTTTCTGAATCCGTAATGGGGTGATAATCATCATTTTCGACACCTCTAGACGATTGTATAGTTTGCAATGTATCTTTCCACAACCACAGCCGAATGGGACTCCGGTAGCAATACAGGACAAAAAGAAGTCCAATCACTACTGTGAGTGACACAAGGATTATAACATACAATGGAGTTGATGCAGAACATTGCTCCATCACGTTGGTAAGCAATTCAGAATCACTGCATTTTGTTATCGGAAGATCCTTGATGTTGTGCAAAAGTCCTTGAAAATGATTATCATTACATGTGCAATTCCATGGATTTCCCGATAAGAACAGCGTGAGATTGAACAAAGATATTTTGTTGATCAGAGAGTCATTCAGTGTAGTTATATTGTTGTTGCTTATATCAAGGATGGCATTATGGACTTCAGGTAATGGTGGGATCTCAGTTAGCCCTCTATTCGTGCAGTTGACCAAAAACAGGGAGCCATTGACACAGCAGGTACAGTTTCCTGGGCAGGGACCCTTCAGATGGTGATGGTGCACAGTATTATCAACAACTTTGTAATAAGGTTTACTATTATATTGGGTAATTAGGAAATTGTTATAAGAAACCTTTTTTACTCTCTTCTGCAGACTGGAAAGATATCTTACAAGCTTTTCATTTTGGCAAGTGCATTTCCAATTTACCCCAGATTGTATAAATGTAATGTTTCGTTTTTGCAAAAATTCGACTACTTTCGAATCGAGAGATGTTATATTATTGTTATTACTTATATCTAGTAGAGTAAGATTTTGGGGCAGTTGTTCTATGCTTAAATTGCTTATTTTGTTATTGGCCAAATGGAGCTCCCGTATAACGTCGTATCCATGGGACGACTTCTTGGGCAATTCTATTAAAGCGTTATTTTCAAAATATAAATTAGATATGCCTGTGATGGGCTTAGGAAGGTCTGGTATTTTTGGAATTGCTTGATTGTCGCAGTTTATGGCGAATGAATTAAAAAGTGGAGACAGTTGGCATATGCAGTTTTTCGGACACCTTTTGCCGTTTGTACCCAAATTGAAAAGACAAATTCTGTTAATACAAACAAAAGCTGTTATATTGGTGCTGGATACTTTAGAAAAAAACTCCGGCATTCCAAAAGAAACGTCAATTTTTTGAAGATTCTTGTAATTCTCGAAAAAGTTGTATTCAATTTGCGTCAAAGAATCGTACTTTAAAACTTCCAGATTATTTTGAAGAGTGTTGGACCTACAAATAAAATAATACATTATAAGTTGGAGGAAAATAAATATAATATGTACTTTATTACTTCTGATACCAACCTTAGAAACTCATGTGATGTAAGGTTGCAATGGGTGAATTTTAAAATTTTTATCTTCGTCAAGTTCTCGAAGGTCGCCTTAGTAAAATTGGCCAAATCAATATTATTAAACTCAATACTCTCTAGCTGAGTAGCATTTTCAAACACGTTCCTGTGGAGTGTACATTTTTCAGGTGAAGAATTGGAGATATATATTTCTTTTAATTTTTCCATGCGCAGCCAGAAATAATTATTAAATAAGGCGGAAACATTTATTTTCAAATGTGTTTCTAATTGTAAATGCGCAGCCGACGGTCCGCTACTAACACCGATGTCCTTTTCCACAAGTATATTTTCACTCCGAAATTCACTCAATTTTTTTAAATTAAAAACTTCCATATAGCGAATGGATCGAATCATTATGTGATTTAACACTTGTGCAGCGTTAGTTTCGGTCGGTGGCACATCAACATTAATTTCTAGTTTCTTGGCAATATAACTGATATTATCTGAACTGTTTGTTAGTTTATTCAGATAAACTAGGTTCACAGGGTATATTTTCCAAGTCAATGTTATATTTTCATCCAAAAGGTCTATCCTGTACTTGTCAGTAATTAGTATGTTTTTGGATTTGTGGCATTTTTTATCGGTTTTACTGGCGTTCGCATTTTTACACTTGTTTGCACAATAATCGATGCAGTAATCGTCTCTGATGTTCTCAATATACTGTTCAACATGTTTCTCACAAAGCCCGATTGCCATAAATAGGCAAATAATACTTAATATATTTAAGAACATTTCGCAGCTATTCAGAGAGCGAGTTAAAACTAAACTGAACTAGCTCAAAAGGTAAACTAGAAAGCCGGGGCTAACTGTAGCCGTGCCGAAGTTTCTATACCCTTGTAACTTTACACATAACAAATTTGTTTAACTTTAATTGTAGGAGTCACGGTTTTTCATATGATATAGTCACCCGATCTTAATAAAATTTGGCACAGCCGTTTATAAGTGTAATAAACTCACGAATATTAAATTGTTCGTGACCTTGCCGTTTGTATGGGAGCTATACGATATAGTGGTCCGATCCGGCTGAATCCGAGATATACACTATATACAAGCCTACATGCAAAATTTCAATTCTGTAGCTCCTGCGGTTTAGAAGGAGTTCGCGTCGATCCAGACGGATGGACGGACGGACAAGGCTATCGGTCGCGCTGATCAAGAATATATGGTCGGAGATCCTTCTTTCTTGTTGCACACTTCGGACCAAAATGAATATACCCTTTTTGCAAGGGTATAAAAAAGCATCAAGCATCAGAAACAAGGTCTTAGCTATGGGGAGGGGAAAAAAGAAAAGAGAAACAGTTTGGCCTATTATTCTATTAAGCACCAATATTTGTATTATTTGTTTTACTTGGTATTCGAAATTCGGCAAGACTTACTTTTTACCAAAACTTTCGGTAGGTTTAGGTTTGAAAATATTCACAAGCATTTGGCCTCGATTTAAGTTCTCATATTGTACTCGCAATTTCATTGAAAAGCATTATCATTTGCGTGAATAATTTTTTAGCAATTATTGTTTTAATTTTGAATGAAATTGTTATGAAATTAGTCAGATGTTCGTTATGCTGAGACGAAAACGTTTCCGATCCTACAAACTATCTATTTTCTTGACCATTTTTATCTGGCCCAATCAATTGAAGTCAATTTGGTAGTTCGTCAGATCAAAACACTGTAACATATACATACATCTCTGATATAAAAGCAATCAATCGAAATGCTTTTCTTTTTAAGAAATATCTTTGTAGAAAATTTCTCTTGAAAAAAAAAGGATCTTAAGAAATGCAAAAATATTTGGAAAACGAAACTTATTCAAGAATTTATTAAAGGAACTAATGATGTAAAAAGGCGCAATAGTTAGTGTCTTTCTCGTTTCTTTTAAAGTCTGAATCAAAGTTAATCATAAGAAATATCTTTTAACTTGTTTATTGTTTATTACAAAAACTGGGCCAACGGGTGAAGCAAATAAAAAAATTAACACCTCCGATTTCCTAGATATCTTGCAAGTGGTTTATACACTAATTTTGCTATTACAAATCACATAATAATAATACCTATATAATTCACAGTTATACATAAATACATATTGCTTATATGAAATAAAACATTTTGAACTAAAGTACAAAAACGGCGATTAATATTTATTAAACTGACACTATTTCATCTTTAAAATTCTGGAATAACATTCAGAAATGCATCGTTTGATCCGGTTGCAAAAGCAATTTACCTGCTGGCATCCTTTGCCTTTTAACAATTGACCCCAAAGAGATTGCCTTTCTTTTATTGTTAAACCAGCCAATAAAATTGAGCAAAGTGGTCCGAATAATTAAATCTTTTATCGGTATGAAACAACAATAATTATGAAGAATTTGTACTTATTTATAAATCAGACAGTATTTTCTCCTTAACTATGCACAAAGGAATAGCCAAGGAAAAATAATGCACCTCAGAGTCCCTTGAGTCTGTAATGCTTGACACTGCCACAAGCAAAAAATGCATACAATACTCTCAATACTGTCTCTATCTGATATTCTGATATACTAACAGGGCTAGCCTTTTAAGGTTCGATTTACTTGGCTTGTCTTCGTTGGTCACCACAATAAGAGATTATCTTTGAATCCGTTCAAAATCAGTTTTTGCTATTTGCTCTTCGTGGCTAAAGCTGGGATGGCAATTTGCCTTTGGAGTTCTTGTAGAGTTGTTTTGTCTTCTTTATTTAACCGTAGAACTCTGCTAACTATTATTCTTATGTATAAGCTTTTAATAGACTCGCCAGATCAATTGACTCTGTGGGCACGACTTCCCTTTATCCCTTTTATTCTAATTCGGCATTCTGCTAACTACGTATGCCTTGAATGAAACAACCTCCTATACCTTGTAAAGATCTAGCACCTTTACATCTTTTTTGCTCTGATCTAATCTTAAGTTGTCAATTGACATTTAAAAGTCAAAAATTATCATGCCTTGTAAGGAAACTCCATATAAACTTATAATAAATAACAAAATTTATATTATAGCGTTTCAATTTTAGTTAGACACGTTTGTTTATTGCAACCGTGAGAAATATGCAAAAAAATTGAAAATTTCACGATGGACGTTTAAATAAAGATAGACTAGAAGTTACAGGAATTAGTTTTGAGTACTAAGTGAAGAAGGAAACATGAAGTTTGCTATTAATTTTCTTATCTGCGCCCTCTTGAGTTTGAATGTCAATGCCAGTAAGTTATTTGTATTATACATATTGAAATAGCTCTTAACTTAATAAGTCTTTCTCTTTACGTCAAGATGTATGCAATTCGCCAACTAGTAAAAACGGCCTCTGTAGGATATCTAATCCGAACTATACCTATGATAGATCCCAAAACAAGTGTATTATGTTTAATAATTGCCATATCAACGAAAGTGACAATCAGTTCGAAACACTTACTCTTTGTGAAACCCGTTGCAAACTCTAAAGACTCGAATGAATCCTAAGAATAAAAACTTTGGCAAATTGAAATAGGCCCATTCAACTTTGATTTATTTTACATAATTTGTAAGTAGTCTCGCCGACTTTGGTATACCATGCACTACGTAAATCAAATATTGAAAATTCATAACAAGAAACGTGGTTAAGTATATAAAATCCTAGTTTTGTGATTCTTGCGTGTATATGGATAATTTTTTTTCACTCCAATTTTAATCAAATTCGGTTCGTTGGTGGATATTAGTGACAGATTTTAGAGTGTCAAATTAATTACAGTAACAGTAAAACAGTACTTTACCTATAAAGTAACGGAAAAGCTTTCTTCTACTTGTAACTTACCTTTTGGGGACTTTAATTTCCCATTTCACCCAACGGGTGGTTGATAGAAGAAATGTATCTTTGATTTTTTCTGATTCGGAATCGGCACACACAAATTAGCCAACACGGTGGAAAACCTCCATGCAACACATCTACGGACGGACACGGATAGATCAATGCTGCTTATAAGTTTTTGCTTCTAAAACGATTTTCAACCTGTTTCATTCATTTATTATTCAAATATTTCGGTTATAAAGGACATCATTTAATCAGTTAAATAAACCAAGTTTTCCAAGATTTGGAATTTACGTATTATAATACCCCAAATTAGCGATTCTCATAAAAATTATTCTTAACTTAATTCATTTATTAATAATTCTTCCGAAATTCATCATAAAAACTTTAATCAGTGACTATTTTATGCAAATGGCATACATATAAAACAAAAATAAAATTTACAATTTCTTAGTGTTTCTACGGTTATATATAATATATACATATGTACATATATGCAGACAAACCATATTTTTCATTAAGATCTTTCTTTTATAACATCTTTAACAATCTGATCACAATAGGTTGACTGTTTCAAATACACACATAAAAACAATTATCATCAATCTAAAAAAATGAAATTCAGCCACATTAATAATATAGAAAGACTTATGGGCCTCATTACTTTGGCTTTATCTAAGTTTAAGTAATAGTTAGTGCCCTCTGGACTTCAAAATATTGAATTTATATAGTCAAACTTGAATCTTAAATAAAAAATAACTGACTCGATTTCATGAACCGCCTGTAAAACACATCATACATATATTTTAAATGTAATTTTATTTCTATACGAATTACTAGATTTTTCTATTTGTATTATCTATTGTTAAATATTTTTATTAATGCTAGTATAATATAGTGCCTACTACTTAATTTAGTATATTTACAATCATTGCATTTTGACAGTGAGTAGCAGTGAAACCTATTTACTGGAAATCTCAGCTATTGTATCTGCAGGCAATGCTGGGTTTTCTGTATCAGTTGGTTCAGGCTTATTTGCAACCGACTCAACAGCCTCAGCAGCAATAGGGGACAAACTTGTCTTACTGTCAGGGACAGCAATAGGTTTTTCTTTTGGGACGGGCCTTCGAGTGGGCAGCAAAAGGCTTTCCAGAACACCGAAAGGCGCCTCAACCAGAACGTACACGACGTAGGCCATCAGCATCGTGAAGCCAAAATCAGCCCAAAATCGGCACATCTGAAGGACAAGAGAGCATATATTTAAATTCTATATAAATAAGTCCGAGATGGGTTGACAACTTACGATTTGGTAGTTTCCAAAAAAGGTATTTGTTCGAGTGAGGCCAGCTTGAAGGGACATCATGAACATATGAAAGATGTAACCACTGTAGGAGAGCTTAGACAAAGGTTGCCACAGTGGAGACGAGAGGAGCCCAGTGGCCATGCCTCCATAGCCCTGTAAACATGCGAAAACTATCCAACTCAGACCAAGCGGCCAGGCAATGCGGATCAGAGTTAAATAGAAAGCCTCTTCGATTATGGTCATCGTTGCAGATTCATAATTGGCAAATAGGCAGGTGAAGATCAGGGCCAAACTAAGAATCCATCCCAAGCAGACAGTGATACGATTCAACTTGAAGGTCCTGCCACGATTAATATGAAGAAAGTAGCCAAAGAGGGCTCCAACTATGTATGGAGAGGTTCTTGAATTGGTATAGTGATAAAGGCTTTTTTGCGCCTCTGGGTTATTCCTGTGAAATGGATTAGGTATTGGTTTGAAGATACAATAGAGCTAAAGCTTACATGGACAATTTGTATATGATCATCTTGCTAAAAAGGCAAGAGGCCAAGAGGAGCATAAGTACAAATATTCCTGCTGCTCCCTTATTTCCCCACTTGTAAAGAACAATAAGAAAAATGGGTCCAAAAAGGTACAACTGCATGTCCACTGCGAGATACCAAGTATGGGCGAGGCACTATTGGGCAAAGAGTGGGGAGTTATCCTTATAATCAGATCTCAACTTGTGAATCAGCGAAGACCTACCAATGCATCGGTGGCGTAATTTTGCACATATAACAAGGTCCAATACCAAGTCTTCTCGCAGACATTGTAATCGTCGGGTAAGGCGCTCGAAAAGATTGGTCCACCCCCTAGAAGGGGAAGTATTTTCATGTAGATAAGAATAGCCACAGCCACGACGGGTGTGAGTCGTAGGTATCGATGCAGATACATCATGAGGACATTGATCTTGCCCTTTGACCTGCAGAGGAAAGCCTTTCATTTTAATGGAGCACAAATTTAAAACGTAACTTACTTTTCTATGGCACGCAGTCCATTTGCCACTACCAAAAGGCCGCTAACAAATAGGAAAGTATCGACGGCATACACACCATTGGTAATGATCTTACTGAAAGGTGTTCCAAGCCACTGAAAATAAAAAGATTAGATTAGTTATCTAGAGTGATGCCTCCAAGTAATTCTCGTACGGCAAAGGCTTGATTCCTGTTGACGTTTGGCACTCGAAAGCCCACCAGGTATTCATGCAACAAGATGACCCACATAAGCGATAAGCAACGCATGCCATTGAGGCAATTAATAACATTGGGATTGGATTTGCCATCCACAATGTGAAAGAGTGTCCGAGAATTGGCACGAACTGAGAAGACCTTAACCAGAGCAGGAAGTTGTTCTAATGAAAAACAGGTATAGGAGTTGTAGAAAGTCTGTTATTTTCTTCTTTAGTTCGCACTCACTTTGATCCTCACATAGGTTGTAGTCATACAGGGTTGATAGAACACAGGCGGCGGTTAGTATCGATAAAAGGACTCTGCAAGGCATAAAAAGATTAAATTAACGGGATTGAGACTACGAAACGACCTGGATTATCCTACATAGTGAAAATAGTCACACCATCGAGTGGTTCTTGCTCAGCTGTCTGACAGGTAGCTTCATTGACAACTACCTCATCTTCATCGATCGCTAGATTGAGCAGCTTCTCGACTAGACTTCGTATCAGCGTGTCCATCTGGTTAGCCGTGCAGGAGGCGGGAAAGCAGACGGCTGTATTTACACTAATCGAGCTTATTTTGGCAAAACAGTATTTGCCTTGCAAACTATAACTACTATTGACACTGTGGTCGATGCTCAGGCATTCTTCGTAGTTTCCCAAGTCCCTGCGGTTGCCAACGAGTACGCCGGATGGCAACGAACCCCAGGAGTCTATCACTGCAATGGGATTATGAAACTTTGCAACTAACCATGTGGTCAAGTGTATTTTAACTTACTTTGCATAGCCCATTGGCTGTCCGAGCTCAAACCCTGTGAAACAATTTTGATGTCCTCCAAACACTCATTATCCTGTTCAGCTGTGGTCTCAGCTGAAGTTAGAGCCGACAGCCAAAGGTCGCAATACAGCTTCACTTGATCCTAGCGATACTAGCGCCACGGAGCACAACAGCAGCGTGCTAAAAACACCTGAATTGGTCATCATTTCCCGGATTGTGAATAGTGAACTGATTAGTTTTAGCCCGCCAACACTTATTTTATACAGAACTTGCTCTGAGACTATTTCATTGATAAGGAGGAGGCCGGAGAACAGGTGGTGCTTCAGTACATCGTCGATACGGCAACTCAACTGATATTTATAATTGGTTGTTGATTAAAGACACTAACTATTTTGATTGTACGTAAGCCACTTGAATGAGTTTGTTTGGCCAGATGGTTTTATGACACATCACCCTTGGCTGATAGGGACATTCCTACTTTGATTGTAGCTGTATGGTAAACAAATGTAGTTAGTGATGTAAAGTAACTTTTTTAGTTGGTATCTATCAAAGTACTATGCAATTTAGTATATACAAACCGATTACTCCATTTTAAGCGTCATAAGATAATCATTTGGTTTGGTCAAGCATTTAGATAGGGTTCTTTGAACGGTAAAAAACATAATTTAGTTCCAAAGTAGTCTCGTATCAATTCTCTTAAAATTTGAATCACATTATTAAATTTTCTGACATTATCTGAGCTAGTAATCAGTTCCACTGAAATAAAATGCCACTCAACCTCCATAATATACTACGTACAATGGAAATATAAGTGAAATTTCGGGCAAAGCACGCGGAGTACTCTATAAGTATTTTGGTACTCACAATTAGGTACAACATCCTTGTCAGTAAAATAATCGAGCAACAGCTTATGCCATGGGATTATTGGGAAATCGACTTTAACTGATCATATGACATACATTTTATATAGACTGACAATTAATTTAGGAAGATTTTCTAAATACATCAGACTTGCACATTAACTAATTAAAATTTTCCAACCAGAATTAGTTTGATTTCAAGTATGTATTTATGCAAAATACTTATACAAAACACATAAATTTAACCATGTGGATTTTAAATACGTTTTTAAATTCGCTCAGGCCTCGTCGTTTCATTTTGGTTGCGAAACTCAAAATATTTGTTCCATTTAAGATTTATTTTTAATAAATTGATGAAAATTTAGAATACCCAAGATATAATCAGCACCTATTAAAATTGCAGGACGATATTAAAGGGCAAAACATTAGTGATTTATTTGATTTCTGTTTGACTGATATCTTGTCATAAAATCGATAAAGTCATAGAAAAGAATTCAGATTTGATGTTACATAAACAGAGTAGATTGTACATATATATAAAAAATCAAGCGAAAATATCGATATTATGTAGTTTATTTCGATTTTAGTGTTTTGTCTGCGGAACTGTATAATTACGTATACGCAGTGTGCTCTTATATGAGAAGTAAGGGTAGGCGTGGTCACATCTTTACTGTAGTCCACGTCTTTACCAAGTTCGAGGCTATATGTATATATGTTTTAATAAACGATTTGCCAAGTTTAGCTCAATATCTGATAAGTAAACTTTTTGCGGAAAAATCGAAGAAGTGATCGAGCGTGAGACGACAGCGCTGTGGCAAACATAGGCCCTAGTCCGTGTAATGGGCCGTACCGAGCACTACTTCAAATTCATCTCTATTTCAGTTTGTTTTCCCTTGTAATTTACTTTTCCACCTTCATTTGTTGTTTATCAATCGTGCGGGTGCCCATATTTATGGTCAGATTTATTCAGATCTATTTTTCCACATCTAGTTCATTGGGGTTTTAAATTTTATTTCCTCTATCACATTCTTCAGCGCACTAATTTAATTAGTGATCTTACTTTTTATAGTTTACTTGACATGGGTATATTGACTCTGCTTCTTATGCTGATCGTGAATATATATATCGTAGATCCGGTTGAAAACGTAATGGTATCGATCAACTGCGCTATGTTAATTAAAATAAAACTGTTAACCCACGCCTAAAAGTATGGGAATATTTAAATGATAAATAGAGTAGCAACTCGAAAACCGAAAGCCTAAAAGAATGCACAGTAGACAAAACTAGCTTAAACTTAAAAAATTGTATAAAACATGTTATCAATTTTATTATTATTTGAAAATAAATTCTTTGCAGCTTTACCGCATTAGCATGATTAGTATATGCTACGAGCCCCGCTCTAAAAAGATAGCTTTATTTAATGCTTTTTATACCCTTGCAGAGGGTATAATAAAATTGGTCAGATGTTTGTAACGCACAGAAGGAGACGTTTCCGACCCCATATAGTATATATATTCTTGATCAGCATGAGAAGCTGAGTTGATATAGCCATGTAGGCAGATCAAGTTTAAAAATCTTTAGGATCGGACTTCTATATCATATAGAAGAAATATTTTCATAAAAATTGGAGTATCCCCATGAAATTTACCAATATGTTAGTATTATATATAAAATCTCAGATCCCAATTTGAATCTGATCGGATAAATAGAACACAAGTTACAATACAGAAGAAATTGAAATGATATTTAAAAGGTTCTGTGAATTAATGAATTGAGATACACAAAAAGAATTTGGAACATGTAAAAATATTATGGCCATGGACGCAAGGGTATATAAACTTCGGCACAGCCGATGTTAGCTTCTTTGATATTTTAATTTAAATTTAAATTCCAAGCGAAAAAAAAACAGCCAAGAATACCAATATTTTCAATTTTATGAAGCATTTCAAAAATGCATATCGAGAACGATTACTTGATTCCAAAATGCGAATTTATCAAAAGATTCAGACTAAGAAAGGGGTTCAAATTTTGGATTTCTCAAATATTCAAGTCGTTGATGCCATTTTTTGTAATTTTTTGATTTCGGTTGGAAATAGGCCGATTGAAAATTTATGTGTAAAAATAATTTGCCAAACTTGTAAAAACCCGATTTTCATTCATATCCTAACTTTCTAAATTATTCCTTGGTTTTTCGATTTTTACAGGCCCTGCTCTGTCGTTATCCGTCACCTTGCTTTAGGTTTCGATTTTACTTCGATTTAACTTAATAAAATGCATACATATCGAAAATGTGTAATAAAAAATTAATTTTAGACAATTTATTGGTAATATCGACAATATGGTTGTTGTCGACTAAATGGAAAATTAAAATTAAGGTTATAAAATTTAGTGTTCTTTAATGATTCCGAATAATTCGATCGATGATATAGTTGTAGATTGTTTTTGTAGCAACTTATTTTAGAAACAATCTACCTTTATATTGTAGGTATTTATAAAATGCATTAAGTTGATGTGGTAAATACTAATAAACGTCTTTTCTTACAGATAAAAATAAATTTTAGTAATAGAAGCTTTGAAATAACAAATCACTAAAATTCGTCAGCAATGCTGCAGTCGATTCCTGAAAGGTCGCACCAGGATCAGTAATGTTACCTTTTGCTTGTTCAAGTAATGACTTTGACTTATGTATGGGCATACCCTTAAACTTTCACCCTAGGAAAATCAAACTATTTTGCTAAATAATAATAAATAATAAATTATGTTTTCAATTTCTTCAGTGGTTTAAAAGTTGTGTGTATAAATAGTTTTAAATCGACTTTGTCTTCCCTGCGTCTATTTCAAGGATGCAAAAAAGATTAGTTGAGATTTACTCTAAAATCGAGTTTAGACTTGCATTTATAATGGGGATCATTGAAACAACAAGCAATCGTACTTACCGCTTTTAGAAACATTTATTGTATGTTGATTCTTAATCAAATGCTGACTTTAAGCAGTTAATTAGTAAGTCACAGTAATTTCAATACATTCCAGTCAGTTCCTTTTGCTTTGGTAATTTTTGAGATACAAATATAACATTTTCAGCTAAAAGAATTTTAAAGTACAAATGTATTTTTGTGGTCAGATTTTTCTTCGTTGAAATATTGTAAATGGGATATTCCGCTGTTTTTGGTCTTTTAATTTGAAACCAATAATCTAAGGAAGTGAATCTGAAAATACATTAATTAATATAGGGTTTAAAAAAGTTATTTGAATGTTTTTTGTATGTTCGTTCTGAATAGAAACACAAAGTGAATGGCTTAATCTTCCATGAAATGGGTCATCGTCGCATGTTCGCATGTAAGGAGCCAGTCCATTTACGGTTAACCGGCAATTTATATCCCGTTCAACAACGTCTTCTGGCACATTTCTTAGTGACCAACAGGTAGGCTGTCAAGCATCTTCAATCGCCCATCCGAATCCCCCCGAAATGAACTAGAGCTGCCGCCTGACGTCAATCGACTGACACAGTTTACTAGTAGCTGGCCAAGACCAAGGCCCACCTCATATTTTCTGTGGTTGTCTCAAAACCAGCGCCACCAGCGCGCGTTTGGAGCTTTCTGAGAGATTGACCCATTTCGGCAATTGGCGCGTAGCTAACCTGTTTCCTTCATTCTGATAAGTCGCTGCAGTTGCAGATGCAACTTATTGACGCTGCGCTGCAACATTGGGACCCAAACATGAATTAATTTCAACTGGCAACTGGCTTCGACGATGGCGGTGGTGACGGCGACGGCGACTGCGACTATAGCAATGGCCTCGACCGACCGTCTGTCTAACGGTTTACTCAAATATTGGTCAAAGATTTTCTTGCGAATGAGCACAGTCAGACTACAGAGGAGAGCAATTTGGGCCACTGTCCACGCAGGTTTTTCAACTTTTTGGCAAACGAGATCAAGGATGCTAATCGAAACTAGGTAAAGGTTCCTACACCACAGCGATGCGTGTGTCCCTACTGCAGTCAGTCTTTTGGGGTAAACTGACTGTTCTGACAAGCTGACAACTTGTTGACTTAAACTCTGAAAATCGCTGTTATTAGTGTCGTAATTAAGTGAGTTCATGAGCCGCCACAAGCTGCGTCTCTGACTACGAATTTTGGCTAATCCACTTCAGTTGTCGCCTTCAGCTGAGTGCAATCGGCAAGACAAAGCAAACCAGAGTCCGACAGAAGTCCGAGTCTGCTTCACTCTGGGATCCGAATCTGACTCGTCGTAGCTCTGGACGATGCCATCGAACTACTTGTGAGCAGTTCAGTCGACTTATTGACTTCGCGGGCTTCGGTTGCTGTTTCGGTTGCTGTGCAGAAGGTTTTCATTGCATTTTCCCGATGGAAAGTGCACGATGATTATCATCCCATCACACCTTGGTCACTCTCGTGAAGTGAATGTGTTGCCATTGAGTGGAGAATAGGCGTGTGACAATAAAGCAAAATAACATTCTATGAACTCAAAGTGTGATCTAGTGAATGACAAGTGATGCAATATATCAATTAAACTTTTATATCAGGTAAGGAAAAGTGAATACATGATCTGAATTTACAAAGCGGTAATTGAAGAGGTGGCACACGGAAGAAACGTCTGTTTAAGTCTGGCCATAGTAGAAATTTGTCTCTACATCTGGTGAATTTCGAAAATGGCCAGATTTCCACCTTTTTGAACTTAGTCAAAACGAGGTTTTAACAGGCTTGAAGTCAAATCTTTTTAATTTATTTATTTGTAAGATTTTCAATCATAGGCAGCATAAAAGGTGAGCAGGTTGTCTTAAAAGCTATTTCAAGCATTTCCAAGTTCCATCACCAGCAAACTTGCTAGAAGTAGTTGGGAATTCATACTACACCAAGCGAAAAAAGATAGATTTGAAAATATAACAATAATATAGTTTAACAATTAATATAGTTGAACTTGTAACTTTCGAGTAAATCAAGGTTTAACTTTATTGTATAGAAATCACATCTTTGGATGTTTAAATTTTGGTTCATCATTTTTTTGTTTTGTGTTTTGAGTATAATGTTGGATTACTTTTAAACCAGAAATATCAATATATTTCAATTCCTTACCTGACATTCCAAACCAAACATTCTCTTTGCTAATTAGAATTGCATATATACACGAAACATTCAGAAATGAGAAACTAGTTAATATATAATATATAACTATATTTCTCACCGAAATTTGGAAAAATCAATCCAAACCACATTATTATAATGAAGAGCTAAAAAGCAAAAGTCTCAGCCTATATGACCAATTTGAATGGTACAAAATTTATTCAACTAGGCAAAAACATTGGACTATGACTTAAGAATCTTATTGATTGGTAACAGAAAAGCTCACAATAATTCGATTAGCGGTATTCCATCTGTGGTGTCTGTAGATGGCAACAACATAGGCAAGTAATCTTTTCCTGCTCAACTTGAAACTCGTTCAGGTTGGCCACTTGCAGCGACGCCTCTGCCTCTGCCTCTATGCGATTGTCCGCAATTATTGTCGGTATTTCTTCTAGCAGGGATCTCTTGGCGAGTGGCTTCTTGCAATTATTTTCAGATTTTCTCCTCAGCAGAGCACAAAGCGCACTCCACGGCGCACACTCCTCTCCACTCTGCGGCTGCGTGACAGGTCCGCGGATCAGAAACTAGAGCATCGATGTGCAGTTTATTTGAGATGCAACAGCATCTGGCTAGCTAGAGCTGGCTAACTTGCTGGTTACCAGTTCTAAAAGGTGGGTCACAGCCATAACTCCTCGACAGAGTCCACACACGTACACGTTATATATGTATGTATATGTGTGTATATGTGTGTGTTTCCAATCACCAGTTTACCGCTAAGCACGCTCAACTATCTCCTTATTGGGTTGCTAGAATGTGTTAATGAGCCATTCAAGGACTAATTAATGTAGCAGTCGCACAATAGAATGAAAGCCAACTATGCCTCTTGGCTGGGATGGCCAAATGTAATCAAATAAATTTAACTGATTCACGTACTAACTGGATAATGGCCTCAATGTCCATTGTGATTGAGTCTGTGGCAATTAAAATTGCAAAAACTTTCCCTCCAACAAAGAGAGGTACAAACTAGAATTATGATAAATTTGTAGCTAAAATCTTAATGTACCAAGAACGGCAACGGCTCAACCCACAAACCCCAACCCATGATGCAAATGTCTCAATTTCAAACTCGTCTTGGTGGTAACCAGAAACGCCCCCGTGCGGCATAGACACCAACACCAACACCAACACCAACACGTAGAGACACCAACCAGTGACCCACAAACCACGCGCCATTTGAACTCAGCTGACCGAAATAAATGAAAGTCGTTTAGCACCCCGAAAGAAGAGGAAAATTGTTAAATTACCAACCCACTGGGCACTTTGCGCCATTAAACAAAGAAGAAATCGCTCAATCTCGGTCTCTTCTTCACATTTGCAGTTATATTGCAATAAAACATTTTCAGAATCTTCACAAGAACCGCTAGAATTCGGGGGCGTACGAATGATAGATATCTACATCCATAGATACATAGTTACCATATGTATATGTAGTTTGCTAGGAGCTTTGGCTAGTTAAAATATGCAAATGCTTTATGGCAATTTATGGCCCAGAGTTCATGAACAGCGCCAACAACAACAACAGCAACTGGCGTCACGCTCTTTTGAGCAATTTCTTTGTTAGATTTCATTATCTACGGCGTAATGCTCACCTTATGAGGGGGCATTGTTCGGTAAAGTGTCCATATTTCTCAGGTCTGCTTAAGAGATGTTCATGCCCTGCTACAATAGACCAATTAGATATTTGCATAGGAAAGTTCCAGTAGCAGCTCCATCGACACTCATTCAATGGTTTTATTTTTATTTTTTTTACTTTGATGGCTGCAAACGTTTTTGCTTAATGTATCTATTTACCGACCTACTAGACATTTATATAAGATTAGGTATACAAATTCACGACAAGTTTGGGTCTTTAGGTTTTCACCTCTATGGGTCATCTGGTCGTGATTGTGGTCGTAGTAACAAGATCGTTAAAAACGTTAAAACTGGCCAAAAACCACGCGAAAATCAACCGCAATGCCTCAATGTGAATGGGCCATTGTTAAAGAAGAATAAAGACGACGATGAAGTGAGAAATGCCGTAATGATGGGCATAAGTGTAGAGAGAGCAAACAATGTGACAATTGTTAAAAGTGTAAGTAACTCCGCAGTGTGTATTTTACTCCATTTTCGTGACTGGAGCTTAGTGACGTAACGAACCCGCAAATATTATGGTTAATGGCTTGAAATGAAGCCATAACTAGAATAAAGGCAAGGCCGACAGATCGATATGCACTTCTCCAATGATTGCATAATAATTTTGCAAAAGATCTCTTCAAGCAGGAGAGGAATAGGGGTATATATACATATATATGTATGTATCTTTGTGCTTATCTTGTTCAGTTTTTGCCCATAGTATGCGCATGTCAGATACGCAATGCTGGGCACAAGAGAAGCGCAAAGGAATCAAGCGTATCACTATCTGTGTCTGTGAAACCTGTGCGTCTGCCCCCCAGTCCACACCCGAGTATATATATCTATATTTCTATATGTATCTGTATCTTCAAGCATGCATGCGCATTCGCCAGCGAACCTAAGAAAGCAAAAAAAATAACTAATTTTTAAAATAGTTGCCAACAAACTACACACACACACACACACACACACACAAAACAATTGTGTAGAGAAAGTGATGTTATCATGATGATAACTATGACATTATTCGTTAAATACATCACATTGACAGTCAGTCCCCCCACCAGTCCCTCCTGTCAGTCAGTCCAATTCCTTAGCCCATTTGAAAAGTGAAAATTCTATTTAACAGAAATTCAGGTTCTTCGTCTTATCAATTTAATGGCCCTTCTCTCATCGCCAATAACAAAAACGAAACCAAACTTCCAGTTAGTCAGATGCAGCGGGATAGGGTCACGCAGCCCGGCTTCATAAAAGTAAAAGTGCTGGTTTGTTGTTGGTTTCTGTTTTGTCTTTTGATTCATCACAGACATCTGGACAATGGAGAACCATTAAGTTTTCATTGTTTTATGTGGTCCAATTTCAATTAGTCGTTACCTTGATACTGTTATCTCATGAATAAACATCGAGAGACCAGAAGAGAGCTTGACAAACCGATAATTATGAAAATGTATACAAATGAAGGAAAGTTGTCGATTTAAATCGTTTACGTTTAGATATAGATTTTTATGGCATTTCGCTCAAGAGGATTTCTAATAGAGAAATGGAAACGCAGCTTTAATTGATTACGATTGAAATTACGAGCGATATGGCATACTTCGGATAAACAATGTATATATATACGTATGTATGTCTGTTTCTGAAATTATCGATGCATAACCACATATACTCGTATGTAGTTTTGTTTTTATTATATTTTAGACGAAATAAACAAAACAGATTAAAACGAAAGCAAATGCCAATAAAAATTAATTACTTCCCATAAGCAGTTTCTTCAGCATTTGATTCGTTTTGTTTCTCTATCTCTCTCTATCTGATGTAAAGAGTGGACTTTTAGCCATTTCAGTATTCGGTCAGATCTCTCGTACGAATACTTACAACTTAAACATGTAACCAGACAATAAAATTCTTAATGATTTTCTGTCTTGCTCTTTTGAAACACTTTAACACATTCTAAATAGAAGATGCATATGCAAAGAGCCTTAAAAAATAGCAATAAAACCAAAACAAATTACGATTCCCGATTTGCAAATAAAATTTCGTATCATTCCTCGAATCAAAAATCTAATTTGATTAAGCATGAAGATTTACACAGATATATATGCTTGATATAATGAACCTGTAGGACTGTTTGAGCTTCGGTAGCAATGAAAAAAATAAATTTTTAATGACAAATTGTCTCTCTATAATACATAGATAAAGATAAGATATGTAATGCAATTTAAGGCATGGCTAATTATTTTTAATTAGTTTTCTTATTTTATAATAGTTTTCCATATTCGGTTTGTCGAGTACACATCGAATAGTAGAAGAATAATTTTATTTAAGACAGTAGTTAAAATATTATGTTTAAATTTTGAATCTTCCATTATATATATACATCAAAAATTAAATCTAACCTACTGACCACCACTGTAAGTCCACTGTCTCTGCTGCTGCTATTTAGTTTTATGAATAAAATTCAAATTAAATCTTTGTAATATTAATGAAATGCGAAAGAAAAAATATTTTCAAAAAATGCATCAAGTTTCGATTTGGTTGACTATTTGAATCTTGTTGTTGTTGAACAGAATTGTAGCCTGATCAATTCTTAGAAAGAAAGATTTTGTAAAAAATCAACATATTAGAAGCCAACTAAAAACACAAAATGTGTTTATGAAACCATTAGTAGAACTTTTAAATCTAAGATGCAAATATGGTCACATCTTTTTTCCAAAAATGTGTGATGTTTCTTAAAGAAGATTTTAGGTTACTCTAATTTGAGCAAAGCAAATCAAATTAAACATGAAATTAATTAAATGTTTAATTCTCACATTGTATGCGTTCAATCATCTCATTGCATGCATTCGAATGATTAACATGCCAAATCATTTATTTTCATAAAAGGGTTTTGGCTTGCTTTTAATTCTTTTTCGAAGCAAACACTTTTCTAGTTGAGAACTTAATGAAAATCAACGGGTTTTGTCGACATTTCTACACTCTTTCCCATTCATTCTAGGGTGTTTTGATGGATCTAGGTACTACCTTCCTCAACTTCTAACCGAAAATCCTGAAGTTCTTCTGCGAAACACATTGAATAAAAAGGTGGGAGGATTCAACTGTCGTTATACCTTCTTCGAGGGTACATGGAAAAGGAAAACCGACCCACGGGCTGCATCAGCATCAATTAAAGTAAAACATGATCACGGTCATTGATTTCGAAAATGCACGATGCATGGTGCTTTCAGCCGCCTCCTCCCCTTTCCATTCCTCCCCTCTATGTATGGCTGTGCCGTCACAGCTTCTGCGCTTGCGCAAATGGCAAAACCGGGACGGCTGGCCATTCGGGAGTCAAGCGATGGCGAATTGGCCAGCGGCGCCATCAGATTGGGAGATTGACATTGGGCGACTGCAACCTTTTGCGTAAATGGTTAACCATTCACGGCTATTCAGCCGCATAACACACATAGATACACACACACACACCTACAGAGAAAAACTGCAACAAGTAAAACATAATAATCCAATCCAATCCAAACATTTTGTATGAACATTGGGCAAGTGATTGTTCGTTTGGTGTGTGTGTCTGCGTGTGTGTGTGTGTGTTATGTTGAAAGGTGTCGAATGACGGTCGATCTCGTTCATCTTGTGGATTGAAGCCGAGTCTAGTTGGGAGTTGAGTTGAGCTGAGTTCATCAACAACAACTAAAACGGACAGGCATTCTCATTGTGCCACGCTGCCCACTTACGCCAGAGACAATATTGTTTTTGCCTTTGTTGGACCACTGTTCGACTCTTCCCCCCACCTGAAGTCTTCTGCCCCCAATGTTTCTTGGTTCGCTTGGCCATTTCTTTCGGCTCGGAGAGTCGTTGTTCGTGTTTACTTCACTTTTTTGTTGTGTTTCTGAAGCGCATCGACGTTTCGTTTCATTTCGGCCACTCGCAGTCGCTGTGTGGCATTCAACGAACTCAGACTCGGACTTGGATGAGGCCGGGCTTAAAGTTTTTCGAAACCAAACCAAATCCGAAAATTACAAGATTACGTTTTGCAATCGGGGCATATATTGCCAGTGAGTGTAACTGTGTGTGTGACTCTAGTGACGAGAATGCCTTTAATGGCACTTTGATAAATCAGCAAGTAAATAGCTCATCCAATTGGGTTAAGTCTCTCTCTGTGTGTGTATGTGTGTGTGTGTATTAAGGTATTTACTAATTACTGCAAAAATAACAAAGCATATGTGTGTATCTACCTGTACAGTGAAAGTATCTTTTAGATAGAGACACCGAATGCGTACCACAATTTGCGTGTGTGTGTGTGTGTGTTTGAGTGTGCTCTTGTGTTTGGCAACAAATATTTTTCTCAAACCACTAATATTGCATTTTATGTGGCAATTTATCAGCCAAAAATATTTGTAATCGTTTTGATTTGTGCTGCTTTATAATCTGTTTTCTGCTGTTTGTTTCGCTTGCAGCTAATTAATGAGCCAAGCATAAATAAATGGATCCACACACACGCCATGCAACCACCGGCACCGCCACCGCCACCACCAACCCTGCCGCGAATGTTGTTACCACCGCCAATGGAGCACCACCGCTCCGACAATGCATCCGGATCGCCTGCATCTCTCCGTTGTCCTATGCAAAGTGTTAAAAGACTGTTTCGCTAACATGTTAAAAATTAACATTCAATGTGAATAATTGAATTGCATTTACCGCTAATTGCACACAAATTGAGCAGATGAAATAAAAGCCACAAGGCACAAGCCACAAAACAAAAAAAAAAAAAAAAAACACAAAACTCTTTAAGCCAATTGCCAACTGCAATGGTCACTTGCAAAGTGGACTCTCAAACTGTAGTAGCCGTGCCCATTCCCAAAATGAACTCCGTGCGAAGTCGCAAGCCAACCGGAGGAAGTAACAACAGTCTCAGCCTCAGTCATAGCAACAATAGCAACTCTTCCGGCTTCCGGCTCTTGGATGGCGATCAGCTTGAAAACAATTCAAGCGTCAGTCGAAATTCGATATACAAACTCAAAATCGATCTGATGTTTGATGATTCCAGGTGAGTTCTAACATTAACACATAATCGATAATTCCCCCATTGGTTGCGCTCTCCTTGCTTCAAATCAAATCAATTATGTTGGCCATTAAGCCAATGAGCCAACTTTCAATAGAAATGAAATACACTTTCGTTCTCTACCCCCAAAAAATAGAAAGAAAATAAACCCAAAAACTTTAACTGAACTTAACTCAACTGAGCTAAACTGGTCTGAGCCAACCAAACAGCAGCTCGATTTCATGTTTCTTTTACCGTTTAGTTTAGTTTTTGTATTTCCATAAGCAACGAAACTACAGTTAGTTGGAAAATTAAAAATTCGTATTGACTTTTGAAATGCTTTTGCTGTTGCTTTTGCTCTCGCCATTGGTGGATCTGGTGGGGCTGGAGGGAAGGCTAAGTCATCTCAGACTGGGCAGTAAGAAAGAGATGGAGATCGGAGATCGGAGATAGATCTTGAACAATCGACACTTGCTCTATGCATAAATATTCAACACATTGACACACATTCACGGGGCGAACTATTTAATTGATTAAAAAATAGAAAACTCTAGAGCCATCCACCATGCATCATCTTCATTCACATTCACAATAATAGGTAATAATAATAAAGTCGACGGGCAACGTTCTTTGGAAATCAGCATTTTCGGTTTTATGTCAACCAACGGTAAATAGCAGAATAGCTTCTATTGGAACCAGACTAAAGAGCGGTGTGCCGCATAAAAAACACAGCAACAACAACAAAAAGAAGAAGAATTCAATGGGTGGCATTCACTGGATACCCAAACCCATTCCCCCATGTGCAGGATGTTGATTGCTGTGCCACTTCGCACATACTTACGTGTAGACGGAATATGCTAATTCATGGCTAGTTTGCTTTAATCAGTCATCAACTTTCACAAAAAAAAAAAAACAAAAAATAAAACAACTTTGATCATTTGCCAAACATATCAAAAGCTGTCAACGAAATTTTTGATTTGAAAGCTGAATGTATATATTTGTTATATGATTACATCTCAATACTGGGAAGTGCAACACCAAAATTTGATTTCTTCTTGCAAAATGCAATTATTGAATTTGACCACTTAATTATGTATTGGTAAGAGCTTAATTTTACAAGTGTGAACATGGCAAATTTTATTAAATTGGACTGAATTTGTCTATTTAACTCCCTGGAAGTATCGCCAAGAGGCTTTTACAATTGTTAGCTATATTTCTGGGCTAAGCTAGTACTCAAAACTGATTTTTGCGACATCTCTTGCCAAAACTCGTTTCGGTTATGGTAGACCATGCTCTGATTAAATAGTGTAAAAAATCAAGAAAGGCATAAGAAGGAGTTTTCAGTATTTTCTAAATCAATTTAGATTAGCGTCAACAACAAAGTCTTTATAAAAGCCACCGGATATAAATTATTCTTTATACGATCTATCGCAATTTTTAACGCACTTATATCAATCGGTCCTTCAAATATCATGAAAGTTCTATATTGTTTAGGCAAGTTATATACAGAAACGGTTATGACTAGCTAAGTTGGCCGCTGGGTGCGCTTAAGTGCTAGTTTACTTTTAAGAGTCAGCAAAATGGACAATGATAAAAATTGATTTATTACATAGTTTTTATCTTATAGTTGCTCATTTGATACCTAGATTAACGATGTCAACAAGATATGTTTACACAATTTTAAGAATGTTTTTACAATAGAATTTCAACCTCTTAAATTTACATTATCTGAAGTTAATCCAAGATGAGCTATGATGGCATCCCTCGTAGGTAAGATTTTTTTCAGAAATGTATTTATAGATTTCTCAGGAAAACTATAGTATTTATAAAAAAATTTCGAGTAACTTGCCGCCATGGACTCAAAAAGGTTAGGAATTAAGTTGTGTTATAGAGTAATCATAAAGTCGTGATGACGCAAATAAAAATATTTCATGTCCTAAATGCACAAATAATGGCGTCTGCTTTTAAATTTCCGTTCGTCCAATAGGGACAAGAGCCTGAGATAAATAAATGGCGTTATCTAGACCGAGAGGAGATGTCAGGGTTTTCATAATAAAATGCAAAAAAATATATAGAAAAAGATTTTAGGAATCCATGCCCTTAAACATTAACATTAAACTTATTAATAAAAGAGCCTTGTATCAAAATAAGTGTTTAGGGCTAATCAACTGACTTGTAACATTTTAGACCATGATTATAAGGGGGAACCAAACCCTAAACATCTTAATTTTATGATTTCATAAAAATGATGATTTTATTCAAAGATTTCATTTGATTGCATTTAGACGAAGATCGCTTAAAGCAATCGCTGTAATCAAACGGCAGGACTACCCGTTTATTTGAGGGATACCAAAAAAGACACTTTATTCTGCATAATTTTGGACTTTTTTCCTCTTAACTCTACTCTTTTAAGCTATAGTTTGACTCTTCCCCTTCTATTGTCAAAAGCTGTATTTTTATGTGCAGAAATACTCGACTGTTAGTTTATTTAATGATTTCATTTGATTGATTGATTTTTCTCATTACTATAGATCGATGCGGAGTAACCGCCTCGATGATCCCCGAGGATCGCATCGCACGCGCTCCATCATAATGTATGGGCGTAGTGAGTTGGCCAGCACCGGGGGCGACAACGGACGTTCGCTGAGCAGTTTTCTGCACGAGTCGAGCGAGTCGGCCAAGGTTCTGGCCGAGGCGGCTAAAAATGATGTGGAGCGGATAAGCAACAGTGTCCAGGCGCAGATCGAGCAGCTCTTCACGGACGTGGCCAAAGATGCCACCAGCAGCTTCGAAGTTACCTGCCTGGGATCGCTACCACTAAAAGACAAGGTGACGAGTCTGCAGGGTTTGCAAGAGCCACTGCGACAACTCTATCTAAGTGAACTACCCAAAAAGGTAGGGTATCTAAAAATAAGTGCAGTGATCGATCAGCTAATCCCTTCTACTTGCAGAAACTCTGCTCGGGGTCATTGGATATTTGCGCCACAGGATTGCGTGTGAAGATGAGCACAATGTATGTGCCCCACGCCCTAGGCTCCGATGAGCCCGAGGCCCATATAACCCCCTTCCACAACATTGCCGTGTGGTCGGCAGTGAAATTCGTTATTTCGGAAGATGATGGCGGAGCCGCCTTTCTGCCTCTCATCACGGATCCGGATAACATAGACAAAACCGCCTTGTTTCAGCCGCTAAGGTAAGTCACTGGTCCACATCTCATTGATTAAATGGACACTAAATGGTTCTTTACCACTCCACCCCGCAGCACCAACGAACAATTGTCTGTGGAGCACAGCATCCATATGCATGCTCCGATCTTTGCAGTTGTCATGCGCTCAGCCAGCTCGCCCAAGGTGCTGGAGTGCCACGGCTTCATCTGCAAGAGCACCGAAGATGCCATTGTCATAGCGGCGACTCTCTACCAGAGCCTGATGGCCCATGTCAGCACCAATTCGCACCGCAGCACGAAACGGCGAACTCCGCGTCAGCAAAATGGAGTCTCCTGCATTAGCATAGCCAGCAGCTCAGCCATGACGGGCTCAAACTATTTGTCCCGCTCTCAACTGGCGCACAGTGTCAGTGGGCGGCGCAGCTCCTTTCGCGGCAGCGGCAGTGTTCAAGGAATGGCTGCAGTCGGCACACCAGCATCTCGATCGGTGCGAAAAAAACGAGTGTCAAATAGTTCACTTAGTTCCAATAGCAACGTGATCAATGAGGCAGCCGAGGCCGAAGTGGACACCTCGACGGAGGAACGGAAACGAAAGTCCCACAAGACGAAGCGGGCGCCTCCTGTGCCAACAACAATTCCAGGTTCTGGCTACAAGGGCAATGGCAACATTGTGTGTAGCAATGGACATGTGAATCGCCTGCAGCACTCAAAGAAGCCAACTGCTGGCCCTGCTGTGGGTCCTGGAACCGTTGTTTCGGGGGGTGTGGGTGCAGGGGAAACGAATGGAGACATACTAACTCGCGTTGCCATACCCAGATCTGGCAGCTTCCTCAATGCGGGCGGTCTGACACGATACAAATCCAGAGCGGCACGCCGTCACTCCGGCAAACTGAGCGGTGGCGGCGGAGGTGGAGGCGGAGGGTGAGTATACTAGCTGACAGCTTGGGCCCCGGATCAGCTAATAATCTGTGGGCCCATAGGCAGGGGGCTGGTGTTGAATAATTTTAATTTTTGGTGGAAAGGTTTGGTTTGGTTGATTGGCGTCATTTGAATTGTGCTTCTAGTTCCCCACTTGGTTTCAGCGAGCTGTTCAATGAATTCCGATTGCACGAGAACCTTCACTCCCTTGACGACATCCTTTATGCCATTATTGATGCCGACGGCATGTCCTTCAACGATCTGAAGCCCATCTACAAAGAGTTTCTGCTCAAGCTGGCCGTGACCCTCACGCAGGATGAGTTGTTCCAACGTTCGAAGAACATTATGAGGAGACAAAAGAAAAAGCAGAAGCATAAGACTAGTTTGAGTGGGTCCCAAGTGAGTTGTCCAAACCGTAGACGTCTCATAAATCCAAACTTATTTCTTCATCTACCTCTACCCACGAAATAGAAGAAACCCAAGGGGTTTTTCTTTGGCGCCAAGAGCTTGAAGAAGGTCTTCCAACTTGGTCAGTTCCGTTCGTGTCGTGGAAAGATGCCCAAGGCCAAGTCGTTGCGTTCTAAGGAGGCAACAGCCATTGGAGGACAGCAGCAGCGACGCAAGATCAGTCCGCCCATACTAATTGGTCCGCCCATCAGTACCCACAATCACGTCCAAGCTCATGTCCAGCCTCTACAGCAGCGCAATCGGGCGGCCACCAGCGGATCTGATGTGTCCGTCGTGCGAAACGAGCATGCCCTTCAAGGACTCAATCGAAACAGCAGTAGCGGGTAGGTCCTAAAATTATGCTTTTAGAGGCAAAACTATTATGTTCTAAATTTTCCCCCAGATATGTATCGTGCTCGGAGTGCAGCTACGACTCCGAGTCCTGCACTTGTGCCTCGGCCGATCGCTGCTATTGCAGCCTGCGCACCGAGCACTTGAACCACAAGTTGCGTCAAAAGAATGAGCGGAATATGGCCATGGCCAATGCCAGGAAGCCAGCGGCGAGCGCTGGGGCAGCCAATCGGCATTCCTTGATTTCCTGCCGGTCCGACGACAAGTGTTACTGTTCCATGGTCGAGGAGGAGCCGAACAGTATGCAATCCGACACCACCACCTGGTGCGACTCCGACAGTTGTGTCAGTGCCAGCAAATGCTATTGCAAACGCACCCAACGACGTGCCCAACGGGCGGCAGTGGCGGCGATTAGCGAGGACTCCCTTTCGCAACGCAAGTCGAGGGCTGGCGGGAATAGGAAGGCTAAGCCTGCCGAGAAACTGGGCTTGGACTATGAGCTCTTCACCATTGGGGGCAACAGTCAGCCAGTGCAACCCCATGAGGCATTGAGCGTTAAGAAGAGTGTGGAAGCAGCCGCCGTATTTGCCGACATGAAGTTGAGCCAGACCACAGACATCAAGAGCCTCTGTCCCCAGTCCGGACAGAACAAGGGTCAGAGCGAGAAGGCTTCGATGAGGGCGGGCAATGGCAGTTGTCGTTCCTATGTTTCCTCGTCCAGGAAGTCCTCATATAGGGCGCGGGAGTCCTTCAGCACTGATCGCGCTGGCATGGCCGCACCAGGAGCAGTCTCCCAGAAATCTTGCAGTGCCGACGATCTCCTTGGCAGTATCAAGGCCATGGAGAAGGCGGCCTCAGTGCGAAGCAGTGTCAGTAGGAACCGAATGGGAAGCTATCAGTCTATGCGGGCTGTCAGCGCCTCTTTGGAAGACTCGTTGGGGTATTTGCCATAGATAATTATTCCAATACTCGATGTATATAGACACAAACGTACGCGCTGATTTAACCGATCTGAATAATTATACACGAATATATTTTCTTAGGCATAAGACTCCTAACTATGAGCGGCTTATGTTTCCCAAGATAATTATCACATACGTTATCTTCGAAAGTCGTGTATTGAATAATTCTCTTGCGAAACGTAATCACAGATCATATTTTATATGTAATCAATCTATATATACACATACACACATACATTTATGTAAGTACACCCGAAGTGACTTTATTTCTAAGACTAATATCCGTAACGAGGTGCAATATAAATACCATCATACATACAATAGATCTACCACTTCCAAACAAAGTGCAATATTTATAAAAGCTTACGATTAATAAAATATACACGATTTTACATACTCACGTACACAATACTGATTACAATACTGTGTTTAAGAGTTCAATTCGACAAGATAACACGGGTCAAATGGGTGACACTTAAAGAGCTAAGTAATAACAAGATGACAAAGCTATTTTACAAATTGAATTCTCATTCTTTTAAAAAACTGATTATGAAGCAAAAACGCCTCTGTGTATCCCATCAATAGCCAAGAGGCACTCCCAACGATTCTCAGGCCCTTCACACAGGGGCGAATCTAGCTTTTAACATTGGGGGGAAGTAACCATTTTGAATATAGTTAATGGCAGTTTCTTTTTGTTCTCCTTCCAATCCATTCAAGGATCGGCCATAGAAAAAAACTTAAACCATAAACTTAATATCATTGCATTGCTTTTGCAACAGGCGTAAAAAGATCTTGATTTTTGTCAAATTTTTGTCAGTGGCGGATTTAGGGTATGGCGAAATGGACATTGCCGCCTGGGCCAAACCTTTTTTTAATTCTATGTTTATATTCAGATATTATGATCTAAGATAAAATGTTACTTTATCGAAAAGGTGGAATCTGCAGTTGGAGGCTTTGCCGTTCTTTTCTCGCTTCATGTCGTTTGAATTCCCAACTACTTCTAGCGTTGACGATATGGTATGGCCATTACAACTGTGGATTCTTTAGCAAAGTCTGCTGATGATAGAACTTGGTGGTTCTTGAAATAGCTATACAGGCAGATTTATTGACCTTAAGCCTTGCTAAAACTCAGTTTTGATTAACTTGAATACAGGTCGAAATCTAGACAAATTTATCGAAGATATTGATCAGCCTATTACAGTCTAATAAGTCTTTCAACGCCTCTGAAGCTCCTAACTAAAGTTTAAAAAAAACTAATTTTTTTAGAGTCTTTTTGTATTTGCTGCACCAAGGCTTCTTATATTTTAACTCGCTTTGTTCATGAGTTTCTTGAAGGACGAGTTTATAAACAAAATGACACTATCCTATATAAAGAAGCAAATTTGGTTTTCAGATATTACTCAATAAGACATCGTTTTTTTTATGTATTAGAATTCGCATCTGCAGCCTGGTATAAATGTGGAAGTTTTGCACTAAATATGGTTCACTAAATCTGCTTTCGACCATGATTTATTTATATTTATTTATTCGTTATAACGTAGAGGTATAAACATTTCTGCTCAAACAAAACACTAAAATAAACATGCAAATTATCAATTTCTTCCTGCAATTTATTATCCCGATTTCTTGAAAATAATATGGTGTCTTGATTCGAATGAGCCAATTTGCCTAACATTGATTCAACGCGTGTGTCCTGAATACGATGATTTAACTCAATATTTAAATAGATCGATTTAAGATGATTTCATTATTATATAATTTATAATATAATTACATTTTTATGTATATCGGGCGGACTACTTGGTTCGAAATCCGGCTGATATACACCGGCACTGACATTGTATAACACATAAGATTCTGATTTTAATTATCGATAGTTATTAGGCAATACCGAAAGTTATATCGCTGAATTATGATTAATAAAAATTTCAGTTTTTAATTCATTTTTCGCAGAATAGCAATGTTTGCCGTCTTTTCCCAATTTCACCAATGGGCCCTCCAGCAGAAAATTGCCGCCTTAAATCCGCCTCTGGTTATATGTATAGCCTTTTCGATGCAGTAGAATTCAGATTCGGATAAACGAAAATAATTATCAACGTTTTCGTCAAAGAATCAACTACTAAAAAGAAAATATTCTTCTCTTTTTGAGTTTTTTGAGATTATATTGTATATATGTATATGAGATTTTTTTTGTATTCTTAAAGAAATATTATTGAAACAAATTCCTTATCTCTCGCAGAACAAAACTTTCTTAGAAACATATGTATGTATATCTGAAATATCTTTTAACACAATCAAAAACTATAGCTTTTATTTTAAAGTTGTCTGCCAAAATTCAAAACACATTCTATATTTAATAGAATGAATCCTTGAAAATATTAAAAAAAATGTAACGTTTTGCAATGCACTGTCTATACCTGCCTACGCCCATGCTTTTCTTGAATATTGCTTAGAAATTTGGCCAATATATGTAGTACTTTTAGATCAGTGTGCCTGCTAACAGAGGTGTACTAACACCAGAAACGGCTCCATTGGGTATTCCTCCCGAAATTTGAAACATCAGAGTAGTCCAGGCTAAGTTTCATCTTCTTGTACCATCCCCAATTACCCATTTTCGATTGACCCACACGGATCAACAAATCTCGCACCATCCAAACAAGGAACAATTCTTTCGTGTTTTAAAATTTTCAAGATTAGTATTCTAGTCCCGTAAGTATTAGGAAAGAACATCAGTTAACCGAAATATGCTTCGATTCCATTCCTGCCAACAGCTTTTCATATACACCCATGGCTTTTTGAATGCCTCGAATCATTGCAGCAAAACAATTGTGGATGTCAGATTTGTTATTTTGAATTTGTTTGCCCACTGTTAATCAAAACCAGGAGGTCAGGGTCAGGTTCATAATGAATATGTATGTATGCGTGTGTGTGTAGCAAAAAGCGAAAGCCACCTCATACACACACACGTGCAGCTTCGAGCAGATGTGGAATTAGTTCTGGACGGGCTGGGCTGGGCTGGGCTGGGCTCTTCCCTCGCATCGTGTTTCCGTGCCGATGGACGCGCGTCAAAGCGGTCTTTCAGTGATAAGATAACGGATGACGATGAGTTGGCATACCAGATGGTGACTACCAAATTGCTCCCGTTTTGCGGCCAGAGTTAACGTGGCAAGTGGCGGCGTGACGAAAAATTATTTGTGTTAGACCTGCCACACAGTGCTGATCGCTAGAGATGACCACGTCCGCTGATAGTGTTTTCGTTGCCCGCTCAGACGGAATATCCGCCGAAGGAGTAAGGGATCAATATGCGGACGGCAAGGCGGCCAAGGTGTGGGAGATATTTATTGGTGATAAGAATTCGCGTACAGACAACTACAAGAACTTCCTGATTGAGCTGCTCCGCGAAAAGGGTTGCAAACGCATCTTAGATGTCGCCTGTGGCACTGGGTAAGTGAAAGGATTTTCCATTTTACGGTTAAGATGTGAAACAATGGGTTCATTCCTGACAGAGTGGACTCGATAATGCTTCTGGAGGAAGGTTTTGAGGTCGTCTCAGTAGATGCTTCCGACAAAATGTTAAAATATGCACTGAAAGAACGCTGGAATCGACGCCAGGAGGCGGCTTTTGACAATTGGGGTGAGTCTTTTGGTTGGCCAAAACGAGAATGGTTTAATATCTGATCCCTCAATGACAGTTATTGAAGAGGCCAATTGGTTGACCCTCTACGATGACATAAAGGACCATATTAAAGATGGCTTCGACGCTGTCATTTGTCTGGGCAACTCCTTTGCTCACTTGATGGACGGCCACGGTGATCAGCGGGAACACAAGCAGGCAATTCAAAACTTTGAGAAATGCCTAAGGCCAGGCGGTGTCCTTTTGATTGATCATCGCAACTATGACAATATTCTCGAAACAGGAGCAACGCCCGCCAAGAGTATTTACTATAATGTAAGTTAAAGATTCAATCGCTTGATCTGAATTGTGCTATTAATCGCCGTCGTTATCGTCATTAATTAAAAAAAATTAAATGACACATTCCGATTTCGTTGCAAACTAAATGTTGCCTCGTCATTGTCAATAGTTTTATTGATAGCGTTAGCTGGTTTCATAATTCGACTGTCTAGCAATGCAGCTCCCTTGATCATGATCATCCAATATATCAACGAAAATTACTATATTCTTATCGCATTTTCCCATGACTGGCATTATTTTGAAAATCGTTTTTTGTTTGCAGACCAGCCACACGGCGGACATTAAGACTTCCGTTCTGTTCTATTGCGGCAAGCCATCTTTAATTTCAATGGATTATGTGATCGAAGCCAACAAATTGACCAGCGAATTCCGCCTTTCCTATTATCCTCATGAGTTGAAGCGTTTCCAGGAAATCCTGGCTGAGATATTCTCCAGCCAGGCCAAGCACAAATTGTTCGGCGACTTCAAGGAAATGAGCCAAACAAAGAATCCTGCCTTCTACATACACTTAATTGAAAAGACTTTGGTTTAAATTTAAGCTTTTACTTTTCACATATATTTACATTTCTGTCGCCATCTCTCTGCATCATTCACACATTGCCACACAAAATATACTTTGAACTTGGAAAACAGTTGAAAAGTTTCGATCTTTTTTAAATCAATATTACGTATCTGCCCACGATGGCGCCAAAATAGAGGGTCACCATCGAGGCCTCGATCACGAACGGAGACGTCGTCTTAATGAAGTTGTACATCCGAGTGTAGATGCTGGAAAGGCAACTCAGTAGACTCCATGACATGATAGCTTCAACAACAGTTCCGGGAAAAGTTTGCCTCCAACTGAACACGCAATCGGAACGCAAAAAACAAAGCAATGACTAAATGTCGTACATGTCATTAGCCATGCAAATCTCTTTTTACGAATGTTTTCGTATAGTCTTTTCATAGCGATCGAACTTCGAAGTGTGGAGACACAGAAGCACCTCATCAACATTGACGAAGAACGAGAATGGAGACAGAGAAAAATAAAGAGAAAGGCAAAAATGAAATAGAAAAAGTGCCAATAAATTTTACTCAATGCACAGAGACGACGATTTTCGGAATAATAATAAGAAAATCGCTTTTAATGTTTTACTACAAATGCCATAAAATACGAATATCGTAAATTCCATTATGATCTAAGAATCCAATCTACAAGCTAAAGGGGATAAACTTTGGCTACCCCAAAGTTCGTAGACCCTTGCAAAACGAACAATTTTAAAATCTTAAATTTTTGCAATAAATTTGCTTTAAGGAATTTGTCTATTAGCCTGCTTTAAAAAGATTTTTCTTTTGACATATTTCTCAGTAAAGGCTTTTCGATCGATGGTTGCTATATGTTATAGTGGTCGGATCCGGGTCTGAACTGTTAATCTTGATCTCAACAAAGAGCTTAAATACTAAGTTTCATCATAAAGGTTTCTAGTTAAGTTGATTTAGTCGGCTTATCATCCTTATCAGGAATATATATATCCATATCCTTCTCTGTATCCTATACAAGGATACAAAAATACTATTCGATATTGATTTATCATTTATAGTCACAGACAATGTCAAGCAAATCTAAAATTGTAATTAAGATGGACGGGTGCCATTTATTTAAATTCCAATAATCTTATTAATACGCTTTACATCAGTGACCTGTCGATCTATTTCACTGGCCAATTGCATCAGAATCTCGGTTATGGTTCGATTTTGTTTCTCCGGCAACTCGAATGCATTTTGACGGACCTCGTCCTGGTTTTTGGCTATGAAATAACGCTGTTTGTTCATGGTCTTCTTGGCATCATCCATGGCTGCAGCGATTTTTTTAGTAGCCTTATTAATGTTTGCCACCTGTTGAGCGAATTCTCGTTCAGCCATCACGCTGTTCGGCAGGGCAGAATTGGCATTCTGCAGGAGTCTATGGCATTTGCGAACAAGGAAGTCCTGATTATCGCTTATTTCCTCGAAACGTTCAGCCAGTTTGTGAGCACGCTCACTAATCACCTCCCGCTCGTCCTCTAGATCCTGAATCTCTTGCAATTGTTGATCTCTTTTAAGGCGAATTTGATTAATGTGCTTGGCAAACTCAACAAGCACCAGTTCATGACGTTTCAGGTATTGTGAACGCAGCACAGCAATGGCTTGGCTAAGCATCTCGTAACCCTCGTTGGCGTTGGTGGAAGGTTTATCAGCTAATATGGGCTGATTTACACTGCGCTGCAAAATACTTCTAATCTTGTCCTGAAATGTTGGACCAGCCTCTCCTTGTTGGACAGAAGATGTCTTTGGAGCTTGCTCACTTGATGAAACTAACAGTTGGGCATCGACGACCAGCTTGAGGCTAATTACCTGGCCACTCCCAAGCAACACAACAACTCCAGCCGGAGTTTGGAGCAGAGCAACACCAAAAACTGCGTTGATGTGGTCGCTGGAATCGAATTTAGTGCAGAGTATATACTCAGCTCGTGAGGGCGTTGTAAAATCAATTTGATCCTCCTCTGATTCACTCTCCAGATAGCGCTGCAATTCAGATATGAAGTTCACGGTGACAACATGAAGACCAGCATTGTGATATGCAAAGTAACGCAGTTCATTGATTACATCTCGTTTTAAGTAGACAGGGGAGCTGTATTTTGAATTCGATGTACCGGATTTTAAACCCAACTCCAATTCAACAGTCTCCCGCACATGGATCACATATTCGGAGGGCTCTATGATGACGAAGTCATCCACTTCATTGAGCGAATGCTCGGCAGTGGCGGCTTCTAGTAAAATAGCATGATGCAGCTTGCCACTCGACTCACCGATAACCAAAGTGGGTGGCAACGACGGGATGACCATAATAGACGACGACTCTAGCCCATAGTTGTCCTTTTTCTGAGGCGTTATCGTAATGGGCCCCTGGAGGCGGGTTCTGTCCGAATTTATTTCAGTCATGAGAATATAAATGTTTCCATTTTCCCGCAAAAGTACAAGAGGCCACTCAATCTTGTCTTGCTTGAGAGAATTATTTGTAACATTTAGACTTGCTTCTAGTTCATCTTTTTTGGATTTCACAGGCGGGGCTATATCAAAGTCAACTGCAGCCTCACCAAAATCCGAGGCAGAGGTATTCAGCCCAGATTTTACAATGGTGGGACCCACTTGCCACACATGCAACAGCTTGTAATGATTGTAGACGCGGATGGTGTTGTTGTTAAACAGAACTAGCAAGGTGGAGTCGGAGACGGAATTGGGGTGCCAGCGCAACTGACGCACCTCCAAGTGCGAACTATTCTGAAACAGCTGAACATCCAGATTATATGTGCGACAGGTGATAATCGGCTTACCACCATCAAAGTAACCCTCTGGGCCCCAGCGACGAGGCAAGTCCAGGATGCAGACACCACGTGGCCCACTCAAAGCAACCAAGGAGCATTCATTGGAAGCCACTACACGATCCACGTCCAGGCTGAGCGTACTAGAAGGTATCAATGTCTGGTACGTGATTTTTCTCTGCTTTGTTACAGTTGCTTCAGGTGCTGCGTCTGGTTCCATCAAAGATGCGCGCCAATTTTTCACCAGCAAAGAGCATTCATTAGAGTTCCATGCGAAAAGCAGATCGTCCCTGCAGTCCAGGAGATTCTGTGTCTGCTGCACAATGGGCAGGCCATCCCGAATTTTTGCAAATATCTCAGTTTTATTTAGACCCAAAACATCAGTAGTTGTCATTTTGCTTATACAATTAAAATCTTTTAAAATTTCTGTTCACTATCTAAGCCTTATTCAAGCAAACCGGGTATCTTTGATTATTTTCAGCACTTTTGACTCTTTTTCTAAAAGTTCTTAAGCGAAAATATTGAGTATATTTTACTGAATTTAGTTTAAATTATTTTGCTTATATTTTAGTAAAAACAACAAGGCCGAATTCGCCCCAGCCGCAGTTCGCCGTAAAAAAACAAATGGTAAATAACAGAAGTTATTTCTGTACTGTAAATTAACACAATTAATCGTTATCGATAGACTACAAAATAGTGTTGCCAGATAAATTGATATACCAACGGTCAACATTAAAAATCATTTAAAACTAAATTAGTTTAGCAAGAATGTATTTTAATTGCAGCAAGAGCGTAGCCAGGATTTAAGCTAGGGGACAGACAGGGATTACATAAATTCTTTGTGATACCTGTCTACCTGGCTGGCCTGTAGGATATAAAAGCACCCATGAATGTTTAGCGCATAACTTTTACGGTCTATTGTATGATGGGAAAAAAGTATAGATTTTTTTTTTAAATAAACGAGGATACATTTTTAATATTCATGATTTAAAACGCAAAAGGAGTTACATAATTTATATTTTATTTGTGGGGTTTAATCTTTGGGACAGATTTCAGAGGCTTTATTTAATATTCCATAATAATTATTATCTGCATTATTCATGTAGCTAATTAAATAAAAAAAATAAATTGTATTGTAATTATTAGTTCTCGTTTAAGTTAATTTATAATATAATATCACATATATCATAATATCACAATTTTTGTGCCAGCTGCAAGAAAAAAACAAAAGTTGCACCACTTCAGTTACAAATACAAATGTGTGGTACAAATATCGCAGCTGTACAAGAGTAATTACAAAATATCTATTTGTATTAATTAAAGAGTGCGACATTCAAAGAATAAAAAAAAATTGTAGAAAAGAAATACCTATAGGACGTATTATTCGTTTTTCCTCAAAACACCCTAATTTTATATAAATTAAAATTAAAATTTAAAAAAAAAATTTAAATTACAAATGGTTGTACGTTAAAGGTTGTTTTTGAATAACTATACATCCACCATCTTCTATTTGCAGGGAACAAAAAACGGTCTAAATCCTTTGACTTTAATCTTATGGATTCTGGATGAAAGGCCTTTGCAACCGGACTTGGGGAGATTTATCTTGCACTTGGTTGTTATAACTCCTTTCTTTAGCCTGACAGTGCTTTTCCCATTTCATCTATTTTGCACTCTAGGACTTTAATGTCTTTATCTTGATGCGCCTTTTCGTTTAGACTTTCAACTTCCTTTTTCAAATATTCCTGATCTGTAGCTGCATTAAGTTTCACAATTTTTGCAATTTTATTTTGTTTTTGAACCGATTCTTTAAGAATTATCCTCAAATCTTTATTTAGTGTGCGCAACTCCTCAATCTGCCACCTCTGAACCTTGATCGTCCTTGTCAACTCCATAACACATTCAAGAGACGACTTCACTGACTGCTCGGCATCTTCAATAAGAGGCCCATAAATCCCACTCTGCATCTATAAACAGTTTTAGAATTTAGAAGCTATTTCCTTTATCTGTATTCACTTTTTAACTTACCCCCTGGTCTTCCAATGTTTATATTACTTTTTGGAATACAAGAAAAAACAGCATTCATAGAATAAAATGACAACTGGTCCTTTTCTTAGAATATTCATGTTAACAAGTAGTCCGAAATAGTGCTGCCTCACAAGGCAGATTTTGATGCGATTTGATAACGTCTAATGCTAATTGATGAGGAGAATAACGATCCTTATCTATTATTAAAATTGCGCTATCATAAATGAAACACTTCCTTCATAACTTTATGGTAAGAAAAGTCTTTTATTTACTGGATGTTTGGAACTTATCTTTTGTTAGTGAATTCCGTTTACTATAAGCAATTAATGATTATATTCAGACAATTCGAACTAATTTGCTATTGATGATGTTTAGATGAAGCCTTGGGCACTCAGTACTGGGTTGAGTGAGCCCAATAGTCCGGCGAGTCAGCATTCTTTTGTTTATTGCCGAAATTTGTGTCGCGATGGAGAGGATGATTTGATGCGTGGGGACAGCCGAACCTGACACCACTCTTCAAAAGTGTGAGAAACATGAAGAAGGCTGTTAAAGCTGGCTTGTTTATATTGGGTTTTTAATTGAGAGTGGGTGACGTGGCCTAAATACCGATATAGACAAATGAAGGGATACCTCCTTCGTTTTGTGTAGCGAGTAATTATGGGTCATAACTCCTTGATGATGCAATAACCTCTAGCGGATGTTAGAAGGGACAAAATAGGCCCTTCATGCAGACATGATGAAATCGATGGTCTGGATTCACTCCAAATTATTTGTGTTGTTGATCTGGTTGCTTATCTGGTAGTTGTTTGATTATTGGTGATGCTGCAGTGGGTTTTCTCCCTTGTAGATAGACTCCATTAACTGTTTTCTAAATTTACCAAATCTTCCAGTTTACATGAATTCTTACATAAATTCTTACTATTAGTTTACAAATACGCTTACTGAATAACCCGAAGAGTTTGTTGTTTAATTCAAAATATTTTTATAATCTATTTCTTTTTTGTTTTTTGATATTTTTTGGTATTGCTAAGATTGGTTTACAATTTTAATTTATTACTCTGGGAAAACTTCTATTTCTGGAGTGGGCAATTTTTATTTAATGGGTTTGGTGGTGCATTGTAGAATATTGGTTGGTAAGACTGATTGAATGATTTGTTTTGAGGCACAAAGACGGTTTGCATTGATTTGGGACTGTAAAAGTTAGTGTTGTTATATGGTTTAGGTGGAATTGCCCTTATGTAAATTCGTTGAGGCTCCGCGATGCTTTTTGGGCGTGTTGGGCGTGAGTCGCGATGACTAATGTTGTTGCTAATTCTTTTGATATCTAACATCTCGCATAATTGTAATGCGTGTCTTAAATTGTTGGGTTGTGCTAGACCTAATTTTTCGGGAAGATCGCCACTTAGACCCGTGATAAAGGTATGTAAGGCCCTGTCTCTGAGTTGTTTCGCCATGGCGTCCATGACCTCAGGGCTATAACCCATGGCTTCAATTTTTTCTATAATCAGAGACATTTGTTGGTAAATAGCAAGAAAAAAATCGTGAATGGTGGTGTCTTTTTGGGCCATAGTGAATAACTGATACTCCAAATTGTACAGATCTCGTTTGTGTAAATACTCCGATAGATGTCTAGATTTGTCCAGATGTTGTTCAGTGTCTGGCACTTTGCCAAGCTTGCTCCAATTATCTTTGATATTTCCTGCTGTTTGGTCCCAGAAGGGGATATGTTTTCGTTGAGAGTGGTTCAATTGCTTAATGATCCCCTGCAGTTGAGAGGACAAAATATTTTGTATGGCCATATTTAGTCCTTGTGTTGACAACTCTTCTATTTTGATTTTAGCTACTGCGGCACCTGATGTGGAAGTGTTATCCTGAAGGACTGCTGCCTTAACCCAGCTATTATTCATTGTAATAAACTCAAAACGGCAAAATTCACTTCAAATAAGCGAAAAGCGCAATATATCGGTTTATCGTGTTTTACGCGGGAATGTACAAATTAATTATAGGGTTTAAAAAATATAGCTGTACGCTAATTAATAAATAATTCTAAATGAAGGTATTTTTTTTGTTTTTAAATATTCAACATTAATTCGTGTTTATAAAATATATCTTTTGGAAAACATTCGCAAAGTTATTTGGTATTTTTAAAGTAATTTCTTCAGTATAATAAATTATTATTTGTTAATAAATTTTTTCTCGTATTATTACAGAACTCTATAAGTGTATATTTTTGTATTTTCCACAGTATTAAAGTTAACTTTTTATCAATCTATCAATTATAAAATTGATTTTCTGTAGCTATTTCTTTTCTTTGCTTTGTTTTTTTGTTTCACAAAATTTTTCGTTCCTTTGTTTTGAAATTTGTTTCATAAATCTTTGTTTCTCTTAACTCACATTAATACTAATTTAATTTCGGTGCTTTTACTAATCGGCCTGTTGGAGTTGGGTTACTAACGCTCCGGTTCAGACACCTTTTGACTTTCTGCACTTCTCCGAACCTATTCTAGAGAAGTTTGCAGCGATGATTTTAACCTTGTCTGATATGAATGAATTTAGATAAAGCTAATTCTTTCTGATCTGTAGGGATCGGTCACAGTCACTGGGCGTCAATTAAAAGCTTCTTTCACTTGCCACCGAAAAAAATAAAGTTCTTAACCAAAGTTTATCGTAAAATTAACCAATGGCAAAAGAATTCCGCGGAGTAAAAGGCAAAAGATGAAGTGAATCATAGCTAAGACTGAATTGATGTGTGCTCCTCATGTTCAGATGAAGGCTCGGATACTCGACGTCGGCGCTGGCAGCGGCGCGCCGCGTTGTCGACTGGGTCCAATAGTCCAAGGAGTGGATTGTTTATTGCCGCAATTTGCGTCGTGATTTCTGGAGTGGATGTTTTGATGCGGCAAGGCGAGTGATGTACCGAACCTGACACCACGCTTTAAGATTGCGAGAGTGTGCAGAGCTGTTGTTTATGTTGACTTGAGTGCGGCTATGTTGTTTATGTTGCGTTGTACGCAACATAATGCGAATATCGAATTATTATTATTATTATTATTATTATTATTATTATTATTATTATTATTATTATTATTATTATTATTATTAGTATTATTATTATTATTATTATTATTATTATTATTTTTATTATTATTATTATTATTATTATTTTTATTATTATTATTATTATTATTATTATTATTATTATTATTATTATTATTATTATTTTTATTATTATTATTATTATTATTTTTATTATTATTATTATTAATATTCTTATTATTATTATTATTATTATTATTATTATTATTATTATTATTATTATTATTATTATTATTCTTATTATTATTATTATTATTATTATTATTATTATTATTATTTTTATTATTATTATTATTATTATTATTTTTATTATTATTATTATTATTATTATTATTATTATTATTATTATTATTATTATTATTTTTATTATTATTATTATTTTTATTATTATTATTATTATTATTATTATTTTTATTATTATTCTTATTATTATTTTTATTATTATTATTATTATTATTTTTATTATTATTATTATTATTATTATTATTATTATTATTATTATTATTATTATTATTATTATTATTTTTATTATTATTATTATTATTATTTTTATTATTATTATTATTATTATTATTATTATTATTACATAAAATTACGTTTAAAAATAATCTTAATTTTTCTTAAGTTTACCTATTTAAAAAAAAAAATGGTTTTTTGTTAATTTGGAACATTTTTTATTACGTAACAATTTTTTCCACTTTCGTTAATTTATTTTGTATAACAGCTATTACTTATGAACTAGATTTTGGCAGACATAAGGCTAATAAGGGCATATATTAAGTTCCTAGATTACTGATATTCGCATAAAAATGAATTATTCGACATATCATACGTATGCTACATATATAGCAGCCTGAACTTGATCAAGAACATTTTATTGGGTGTCTTTAAGAAACAAAAACATTTAATTTGATGACACAAGGAATACCTCTAAATGATAATTTTCAGACTATGAAACTTTAACCAGTGGGCCAGGGCTAACTTCAGGGAACGATCAGAAGTAGAGCAGTATAGAAGAGCAAAGGACCTTTATTAAGACATTAGGGGCAAGTGGAGATTAGGGCTGTCTTAAGGTAATGTAACCATACAAACACTTATACCTTCATTAAACAAGTGGGGAATATTGCAATAGTTTACAAAATTTGGTGTTATTTACGATAAATGCTTTTTTTGCAGCTTTATATGTTGATCGATTTTTTTAATAGTACAGGACAAGACATTTTTAACAAATTTAATACTTTTGGTTTACCTCAGTTTTACGTCATCGCTGCCAGCCTGACTAGGGCTAAACTGAAGTTGGAAAAGTTTACCTCTGAGGCACACAGAAAGATCAACTTAAAAATTTTAAAACTTTTTAAAAGTGACTTTGTATCTCTACTGAGCCTCTACTTAAATTCGATTATTTAATCGACTAGCTGTTTCATCAAGTTTCACTCACACGTATATTGTTATAATACTATTTAAATGTCCCCAAAAGAAAAATTGCTGATTTATTATATTATTTACATTTGACTTCTCGTCGATTTATTATTACTTTCTCTTTTTTAGTTCCAATAGGGGTACAGATTTTAATTTAATGGTTATATCCTCAATAAAATAAAGATCCTCAAACTTAAAGCTAGTTTTAAACTCGTAGTTTCTTAGCAACTTGGCCAATGTTACTTTCGCCGAAATAAGGGCGTATTTCCAACCTAAGAAACAGAACAAAAGACAACTAAAGTCCAAGCAACGTTTTACCAATGTGCGCCAACTTACCTATGCAATTTCGCAGACCCTTGGTGAAGGGTATATAGGCGTAAGGATGCTTGTCTTGATATATATGCGGCAAGAAATGATCGGGATTAAATGTTTCCGCCTCGGGACCCCAAAGCGACTTGCTGCGATGCAAATGGAATATATCAATGGCAATTTGTACACCCTTGGGAATGACAATTCCATTCGAAAGCCGCACATCCTGAGATGTCTGCCTGGAAACGATAGGTACTGGTGGCACAACTCGCATGGACTCATTTAGGATGAGATCCAAATAGACCATCTCCTGAGTCTCGGCATACGAAACATCAAAGTCACCATTGTGCGGGAACAAAGACTTGATCTCTTCAAATGCCTTCTCCTGGTACTGTGGAAACATGGCCAAAAGCATTAGCGTATAATACACAGTATTTGCTGTGGTCTCGAAGGCTCCAAAAACAATAACATTTGACTCATCTTCGACATTCTTCCAACTAAACACGCCGCGTTTTAACAGATCGATGACAAGATTAAAGAATATATTCTTATCCTTGCTGGGGGCCAAATCTGCTGCTTCGTCCTCAAGCATATTTTTCTCAATTAGCTGGCGAGTAAACCAGATAAATATCGAACAGAATCCAACTTTCAATCACTAATATGTTGACATACCTTCCTTATGAACGCACGAATCTCAGTCTTTGCGCGCCAATAGCGCTCCTCTTTGCCCAGGAGCTGGCGAACCCACTGACTATTTAACCAGGGCGAGAAGCACATATCTGTCATGGTTTCCAATACACTATTAATGCATAGAATTAATCAGTCGAATCTAAAGCAAACTTACCATTGATACCGTTCTAACAAGCTGTGACTTTTAAAATTTTCCTCTCCCTTCACATCGCTGCCCATGGTCGTTTCTATTCTATGCAAGGACAATTCATTATTTTTCGAAAACCTTTGAATTCCATCACTCACGTGTTGCTATGCCCAAGGTAAAATTTTGAAGTAGTGGTATCAAATCCCTCTCCCCTGTATCTGCCAGATTGTCCAGCAGGCTGATCAGATTTTTAGTCTCATTGTTGAAAATGGGGAGAAATCCAAGAAGGACCTTGTGTCCAAAGGCTGGATTCAAAAGCTTGCGATGTACACTCCAGCGAGGATCTACGAGGCATTAAAGCATTTAATGACAAATCAAAAAACAAACAAAATACGTGTACAGAATATATATAATAACAACGAAAGAAGTTGGTTTAAGTCTAAGATTCAAAATCGTGTCCATCTGAAATGGCTTCACCAAATCATATAAACAAATCAAAATTGAGTCATCAAGAAAAATATATCAAGTTTGCTTAAAACCAAAACAAAACGTGTGTTAAACATGTGTGGTAAACATTGAGAAATATAACATATAGCAAATATAGAATGAAGTATAAACAATTTTCACACCCCGAAAACTTGGGTCATTAAAATAAGTATTTCTTAGGAAAAATTGTCGCCTCCTAGATTCTAAGATTTCATATACTTGGGTAATCAACGAAGTGAATGCAGTATGGTATCCCCAAGTCTTCAAAAATCTACTTAGGATATAGGATCCGCATGGTTATCCGAACAAAATTCACTAAAAGCTCGAAATCTCTGCTGTAACCAACATACATATATATCTGAACAAATTCCGTGTAATTAGCGACATCAGGTTTAAGTATATATAGATACTGTGTTATAATGACCGTATTAATACTTTATCTGTCACACCGTGCGTATACGTTATTCTCGACAGACAAGAAATCCACAAGTCAACCCGCTTGTCATGCGCTTGTCATTTTTTTATTATCATTAGGAAGGACATGTGTGGCATTCGAATATATAATCCCACATTTAAATTGGTTGCTGCTCTGACTTTCAATATTCAGAATTCGATTTTTTGTTTATACCACTAAACACCGCACTTGCTCTAGACTCGAAAGTTCAATTGATATTCCGCGAGAATAATTGAGTTTAATTATGCAACAACACTACAAAATTCAGAATAGAACACTTCATACCCTTTAAACTAAATAGTCCAGTGCCAGCTCCATCATCCACAGCCTGATAGATAATCCCTTTATTTATGCAGTGAGGTGATGTCAGGATATCCTGTATGGCCTGTGGATCACTGACTATCAGAAAAGGCAATGGTCCCAACCAGGAGAATATTGTACTCCCATGTTTGTGCAGATAATAGCCGATTGCATTGAGGATATCTACACATAAGACCAACAATTATTTTTGGATTTTTGTTCAAGTCAACTTTGTGCCGTAGGTTAACCTTCTCTGCGCATAAGTCTATGAGCCATTCCCAAAATGGGATAACCCAGAGGTCCGGGTATTTTTAGAGTTAACAGATAATACCGGCGCCGAGTCCATAGAAAATATATCCACAAAACTATGATAAAGCCACACCATAATGTCCATGTCAGCATGGTTAAAATCCTTCCTTACAATGTCTGGTATCCACCGAAATGACGACCGCAAGTTTCAACGTACTTGAGCACATTAATGAAAAAGTTTTGTGTGAAACGCGTTTTTATATTCCGGATGCGATGACTGTTTTGGTAAAGGTTGTCAAATCTAAGTGTATAATCACGCGTTCAATTCGATCGACTATCAAGCGTAAAGCTCAATACACACACTACCCAACGCGCTCCCCACTCCAGTTGAAAGCCAGTCCGAGTGGTGGCTAAAGCTACGGTTCCAATGAACCATACATAGTAAGCCACAGTTTTTATAGGGCCTTATCATCGAAGACGAGCATACAAATTGCTATAATTTTGACTATTATCTAGCTGCGACACCCCGAACACTTTGGGAATGCGAATGGGCGAGCCATACGTCATCGATCGGTGGATTCCCACCCACTTGCACTGCCTGGCATTGATTATTGGCTTGTATAAGCTGCTCTCACCATATTGTTAGGCCCAAATATTGTGGCTGTTGCTACTAACATACAAATACTCAATTATAGTGTTTCTTTATTGATTCCAAACGGTAGAAATAACATATAGTTGTTTCCCCCTTCCACGTACAATTTCTCTGTGTTAATTATTTCTATTTCGGAATCGGATCGACGATACATATGTACATACATATTTCCAGCTGGAAGACAATTGGGAAGTCATTCACAGTCAATGACTTAAAAGATACCCTGCCTTCAGCTCTAGATAAGATTTTGGATAGGGCTTTTCCCGCTTTGGTAAAGAAATAAATTCATATAACGTATGCAACTTTATACCATGTTTGTATAATCGTATGATAATCGCATAAGAAACATAACAATTATTATGAGCAAAATAATTTTTTCGAACGACCGCTTTTAATGAAATTTGGCATAAACAAAACTTTATGGCTTTTGAAATAGTTATACAGACAACGTGTAAGTAAAGTCCAGCTCCTCCTTTATGGTCCAACGTATTAAAAAACGTTTTTACACATTACTTCACTATTTTTAGATCGCGTTTGAGAAAGTTTTGTATTTTGCTAGAATTTGATAACTAATAATAGTGTGGAAACAATCGTTTTTTTCCAAATTACGGTGGCTGTTACAGTCTTTGAGGAAATCAGTTTTTTTTTTAATTGCGGGCTTGGAAACGGACCTGATACTACACGAGTCTTCATGGTTCTAGATCTTTTTGTTTCCGAAATCTAGGTGTTCATGCAGACAGGCGGATAGAAATACATGGTTATATAGACCCGTCTATTAATCCTGTATATGTGTAAGAGAGGTTTTTGTCAATTTTCATTTACCATTCGAAACTGAAATAATTATAAACATTGTATAAATGCACACCTGTATAAAATTAAGTCTAAATGAAAATAACTAGCTTCAACTTGATACAGAAGTTAACACCCGCAATCCCAGAATTATGAACCCACAAAACGCAGGATAAACAATTTCGGTGAATTAGCCGCCTTTTCGCCAAACATCAAACATCAATAAACGTAAGCTCACACGCAGTTGTTAGTTTAAACCTCAGTCCAAGTCTTCCCCTCGGTTGTCGCTATATAAGTATATTCGACTTCAATCTTGTAATCGGTAATTGTACATGTGTAAAATTAAACTTTATATTTTTGGCAAAAAGTGAAGAGGATGTTTTACTATCATCATAAGGATTGAAATAAAGTATTAAAAGGCTTAAGCAAAACTCAGCACAAAACTCCTAAATAAGATGGTAAGTTAAGGTCATTCCTTGGTATGTCATCCATTAATTAGTTAGGTTATCAAAGTTACATTACCATTAAGCCCAAAAGATGTACAATGGTCATTTAATAGCAGCTTAAAACGACATATTTTTTTAATGCAATTAAAAGGGCCGGGCCAAATTCTTCGTTTGGGAATGCTTTAAAAAATGTTGTAAAATTTTAATAAAGATTGTCAAAAGGTTTATTTCTGTTAAAAATAAAATCCCTTTTCGGATCGTCTACTAGGAATGCTTATGGGATGGTGACAGCCTCTAGGAACAAGCTCTTCACATGGGTGAATGGTATGGTTAACTTGCCACCATGAGGAATATCCACTCGCAACTAATCTGTTCTTATAGAATATAAATTTCAGTTTCAATAAAATACATAAATAATGATTAAATTAGATCATTTAAGATCATTTGTTAAATTTATTCAAAAAACTTAAGTAAATGGTTTATCTCTGAATGGTTCTTAATCCTAAATAGGATGCAGTGTACACGGAGTACACGTACATGAGAGTCTCCGCCAAAGTTGATATGTGCGGTTGGTTATTAAACAAAATGAACACCTCGATTTGCGCCAGATCTTCCTAGATCTCGATGACGATGACGATAACGACTATAATGACAATGTTGCAACTGTAAAATGGCAGAACTTTTCAAATGGTAAAGTTTTTGTGGAATTTTTGAGTTATAAGACGACGGCGATTTTATGTTTCCCCTAGGACGCCGATCCTTCGGAGTCGTTGAGTTTCTCTGAAAGATTCACAGGATATCATAAGCATATAAAAGTAAGCAGTTCAATGAAAGCTTCATGCAAAATGGCATTTTATTTACAGCACTTAAAGCTAGCAAAAGCAATCTAAAACTAAGTCAATGGAAATTGGAATGGGAATGAGATTGTGTTGGAGAAGTATATATATGTACATGTAAAAATTCGATTCGAATCTAAGAAAAGCTGTGCAACCAAACGGGCAGTGACATAGAAAATGATTAGAAAACCAAATGAGTTAATTTCGGCAGGACCGAAATTTGCATACCCCAGCAAATTAGAAAAGTCTCAAAAAAGGATTAAGATCGAACGAACTCATAATCCTTGCAAGGGCACACATATATATCTTGATGGATTAGTATATGGAATAGTTATAGCGACGCTTTTGAGATTCGCCTATGGATGCGGAATTGGACAAAAGACACGAGCCCATGTGCGACCCAGTCAATGGGATGGACAAATTGGAGCTACTCGCTTGGTCCAGCAAGGGCGAGTGCGAGCAGCTGACCAGGGGTGAACCCATTCCCGTGTTAGTAAATGTCGAACTACTGGACGGTTCTAAGATGCAGATAGAGCGAGAGCAAGCTGTAAAACTAGGTCTGCGTGCAGAGTACGAACCAGTTGTTGTATCACCGTGTCCATTACTCAGAGCAGGCGATTTGACTCCGTTTTGTGCGGTACCCATTAGCGGAGCTTGGGGTTTGGAACCTAAAAACACAAGCAACAATATGAAAACGGTTCACAAATATACACCAAGTAACATTTACCATTCGACGCTATTTCAATGTCACCATTGGGCAGGGCTATAGCTCTGGGCGCTTCGGTGGCCGCGTCACGGTCATCCTTTACACATTTAACGAGGAACAGTAGAGAAGAGCCCACTAAAGGCGGCAGACCGGCCAATATGAATGGCACTGTATACGATCCTGTGCTGTCAAAGATCATGCCGGCCACTGGCGGTCCAAGGGTCAGGGGAATAGAGCTCAGACCTAGCAGGAATCCAATGGCTTGGGTGGCTCCAGATGGCCCGCATATCTCATAGGCAATGGGTCCCAGAAGGGAGATAAAACAACCGTCAAAGAGACCCATAAGAAGGGCAAAGAACAGCAGGACGCCATACGAGCTGGTCAAGGGTAGCATCAGTGTCATCAAGCCAATGCAAACTAGCGATAGCTGCTGCAAATACATCCGATTCACACCTGGCATATCGGCGATCACGCCAAAAATCAGTCGCCCTATGCCAGAGGTAATGCCGATGAACATGACCGGCAGATTGACATCTTTGCCTGGAAAAACAGTCTTCACGAACTCCATCATATGGACATAGGGCACAAAGTAGCCAAACAATGCCAGCGGGACGCACAGAGCCCAGATCACATAACGCTTACGCTTCCAGATCTCCACATTTACAATGGAGCGAAGGAAGAGATTGAACCGAGAACGTCCAGGTTTTTTCTTGGGCGGCTCTGGCGGCGGATGAAGTGGCTTATACACGAACGAGCAGACAATTACAAATGCAGCGCCTAGACTCATTAACTGAAAGAAATTAGACTTATTCCAACTGAAATGAAACAAAATTGAAAGTATTCAAGCTCACCCTTAGGGTAGCCTCCAGGCCATAGCTCTTCAGAGAGCTCTCCAGACAGGGCGGCAGTATTGCAGTAAACACGCTGGAGCCTGCCGTCACAAAGCCACTAACCTTTCCCAGATACCGCTTGAAGTAGTGTCCCAGTATTGCCAACGTGGGAGTGTATGCCAGAGCAGCTCCCAGGCCGAACATGATGCCATAGGTGAAGTACAAGGCAGTTATGTTCTCAGTGCAGAAGGAGGAAAGTAGGAGCCCACCTGCTGTCAGCACTCCACCCGCAAAAGTGGTCAGACGCAGACCGATCTTGTCGGTCAGACAGCCAGCGACGGTGGAGAACAGGAATGTGGTGCCAATGGCCAGGGAGCCAACCAGAGCTGCAGAAAATCAAATCGAACATATATAAGTATACGTAACGCAAATGCAGTAAAATTGTTTGCTTTTTACTAATCGAATCTCATGCAAGTGTGGTTAATTGTGAAATGAACTGATTCCACTATCTGCTCCAGCCACTCTCAATTCACATCCAGATGAATCACCCGACAAAACCAACTCGGTTATGCAATACAGTACAAATTTTGAGGGAGCGAACAAATTTCAAAAAATGTTATTCAGAATTTTTAATGACTAATCTAAAATTGGATTGGATTACGAATCCTTTAAAGCTATTACTTAATGAACATTAGTAATTTGTTGGTTATTGCATTTAAATAAAAAAGCCGTAAATGTGGTCCTCCCATTTTCCACTGGTTTTTGTACAGATGCTTTTGAACAAATTAACCCTTAATTTTCCCGGGGCGAATGGTTAGCACGTTTTTCCGAAAATCTTCAATATTATAGATACAAATGTGTACTCTTAGGAGATAAGAACTCAATGCCTTCTTTATTGATTGTGACGAATTTGATCAAGATAGGGTGACTGTAAAATAAGGTCCCATAGATCGGTGGTTGCTTTTGTCAGTTTAATTAAACTAGCAGTCATATAAAGACAGCCTAAGATTATAGGCCGTTATTTTCGGGAAATTCGACTTTTTAGGCTTTTAGCTTTTTCCGATTTGCCGCCTGTAGGTAAGGAAAGAATACCATAATAACTTTGAAGCTGGCGAAGTGGGCGCCGGAGAGACATTTTAATTTTTGAAGGGTCTGACAACTCAATTTACTCATTTGAACGGGTTCAAATTACAAAGTATTTGATATTCGAAAAAGAATATAGTTACCTTGTATTTGTGAGTTGTGAGTCACTGGCTTCTCACAATTCTGAATACGATAAGAGTTCAACTTGGTTTTGTTTATATATACACTCTATTTTTTGACTAAAAAATAACAGGTATTTTATTCATTTAAACTTGTAATTCCAACTTTGAATATCGGTTTTCAAATTGTGTATAAATTTTTGTTAAGATCCAATTCCATTAAGTTCGGCTTCAAATCGCGCCAAATTGTATGTTTTGCGATTCCTGTTCATGTGCATAACATTTAAGAGTCTCTTCTTTCAGATTACCTTCAACTTTAACTTTAACTCCTTATCATTTTAGAGGCTGTTTGCTTCTAGTTAAAACATCCCATTTAAACTGTTCACTTTGGATTTCCATCTCTGAGTTACGCCCGATAATGTAATAATTAGATTTTGTTTTCATATACTGAAAATACGTTGGTTTGCAATGAGTAAACACTTTCGTTTGCCCCACTTTGGCCATACAAATTGATATTTTAGAATGACAGAATTGGGTTAATTCTTTGTTTTGCGTTTGCAAACGCTGATCTAATTTTGATAAGCGGACCACAATTGACAGATGGCTGATATGCAACTTCGGATGCAAATCGGGTACAGGCTGTCAGAGAGTATCGAGTCACTATGACTTAAAGACCGGATGAAAGTCCACAGTTTAACCTAAAGAAATTAAAATTACATTTCTTTTGTTAATCAAGTTTACCAATTACGTTGGGACAAAAGAAAAGAAGAAACCGTACATTAAAAAGCACTCGACTTATAAATAATTGGATTTTTATTATGCGTTAAATCAGCTCTTATCAATTTATACTATTATTATTGCATATTATATTATCGCTTCTAAGATCATAAATTTGCACCTACTAGTAAGTATTTCTAATCATTATTTTAATTTTTAATAGCACATTAATAAAGCACCGGAACTTAAGATAAGCAAATTGTTAAATGCGTACGTTCCTTGTGATAATCAGCCTACGCAGAACTTTATAAATGAAATTTATATTATAAGCTTTGCTTTACTATTCAATAGACTGATAAGCATTTAATCCTTGAACTGTCGACTTCTAACAGTTTGATGCCTGCTTCCATTTAATATGTTTAAAGAATTTCCTAACCAAAGAGTATGCACTCAAATGTACTCGTAGTTAGTTCTGAGAAAACGACTGCACATTTTCCTCAGTAGCGATGCAATGTCAATGTCAATAATGTATACAACTGAGCGAAAGAGAGAGAGAGAGAGAGAGGGAGTACGACGCCCACATTGCATCGTGTGAATATATGTGTGGCTATTGAAGAGAATTATTAGATAATACCCAAAAGCACATTGACTATTGGAATGATGCCAAAATTCTATAAAAGAAACTAAGTGCAGGGTTACATGTCTGCCGGTTGTCTGAGCAAAAAATAAACATTTCCCTAAATTTCTTGAATTCAACAATCTCTGATAGTTTTCTTCTCATGCAATCAATAGCAAAATGAGGTAATGCCATTTTACCATACCGGCAAGATGAAATAAAAATGTATATGCGCGAAGATATATGTATATAGTATTGTCTTTGGTTTTATAGGCATCATAATAAACATGGCACAACGATATTTTTATATCCCTCCAACTTTAGGACTGTGTTCTAATGTGACATCGGTTTTAATTACGCACAATTAGTCAGGAATATCTTAATTTAGAAACAATTTTTTCATACTAAGATTCTTGAACAATGAGAGAAAGAAACGTTTCAATCATAACAAAGACTGAAATAAAGACTCAAACAAAGAGATAATAACACAAATGAATACGACTGTATGAAAGTTTCACATGATAGTGACAAAAACTAAGAAATTGCTTAATCCATCGTCTTGTAGATTTATATTAAACCCTTGATTAATTGTCTTGTGCCCATACGGGTGTGTAATTGACATAAGTCTGGTAATTAATTGATACCCACAATACAGCGAAGAGAATTCTAAATATGGTATCCCAACACCTTAGCATGGTTGGTATTAGATTACGTCAAGTTTTAATCATATTGCGGAACTAATGACTGTCAGCCGATGCTTCATCTCAAACTGTAAAGCCAAAGCGCAGGAGGATCGCTGTCAAGCTAAGGCACTTGAGAGGCTTCGCCAGTCGACCAAGTAACTGGGTCAGTGGCGGCGGGCGCACTTTTGCCACGTTTTTTTTCCAGCCAGTTGATGTCGTATTATCTTTTTGTTCGCGGCTTTTGTCTTTTGCTAGCCAAACTGGTCAACGGGTCGTTTTCTTGTCCCTGCCCCCAATGCGGCGTATGCGTAATGCGGCGGCAGAAAGAAAATAAAAACCTTGACAAGTATGGATTAGTTAAAATGAAATATGTACATATTTCTACTTCTATTTCTATTTTTGGGCTATTTGGGTTTAATTTTCCGGTTAGTGTCAGTTTTGGCACGCAAAACTATTCACCGCCAATGGTCGGTTTTACTTAAAGTTCTCAAACTCTCACTTGACATTTGACTTGGCATCTCCATCGTCGGTCCGAGTGTTGAATATTTCTTTATGATCCAATCAAATACTGAGCAATTTAATTCACTTGACGTCGCCAGAGCGGAGATTTTTTACAGCAACAGTTCTACTACGTTCACATAAGTACTACTACGATATACTATATATATATATATGTACATATGTATATATTTATACTCGTACAGTTGCGATGTTTTATTGAACCCAACAACAAGCAAATTACTTAAGAACAGCAACAACAAATAAAACAATAATCGGCAGAAGCAATTGACTTGAATGGGCGCGAGAATCGATTTTCGAGTACAATCTTCTCAAAAAATGTTGAATGAAATTGAATAGCTTTGCATGCCATTCATAAAACACAACTGACTATACTTATTCTACACAAATTTGTTTAAGAATTAAGCCTGAAAATCGAAAATTTTATTAATTTATTTTAGATTTTAAATTAAACGCCTCATCTGAATTTTCCATAATATTCGAGAACACAATTGGAATAAGTTTCGTACTTGTCTTACCCAATCCCAAACGGATCCAGATCTATTCACTCCTTCAAATATTCGCATGACCTTTTTATCTCATTTAAATGTGAATAATGTCAAGTTTTATTTACCCAACTGTTCAGAAGTATAATGACAATGAAAGAAAGCATAGTTTCCATGAAGAAATCTTCTAGCTAATAGAAATTAACTTTATAGATTATTAAAGAATTTGAAATGTTTGACGACAATAAGTTTGTCAAACTGATTTGAAAGACCTCAGAATATTTATATTGAATCTAATTATCACATATGAATTTGTTAAATAACATTTACTGATCCATTAATTATTTTACTATAAAACATAATTCTAGCCATTATACGGAAATGATTCAACTAAACAGAGAAAGAAATTATCACTCTTTGTTTGCCTTTTCGCAAATCACGCAAATGAAATGTCAAATCAGATGACGCTGGTCAGAAATTTGTTTTTGGGGGGAGTCGCAGTCGAGTCTATACACAAACAGCACCACGCTTTTGGGAACGTGCCTGATACTGGCAAGTCTCACAGGGGAAGTCATAATTTATGGTCCCTGCAATTGATACACAGTTAAACAAAAACAACTGCCGGGTTCTCATCTAATCTTATTTGCTCCCTACATAATAACAATCAATGCTGGAAATTCACAATCAATTTTGGACAAATTTGCCGAGGGCTGTGTACGACGCTGACATGAAAGGATTACAGAAAGGACACGCCTCCCACTCACCCGCTTTGCTGGAGGCCTCTGTGTCCCCCGCTGCCGTCAAACGACTGGCCAGCAGTGTGTGCAGCACCCCGTACGTATTGATGAATCCAAAGATGACTCCATTGCAAAGGAATGCACTGATCATGACCAGCCATGCCCTTATACCGCCATCCGGGGGCTCCTTGCCGTGTATGTCTCGACAGCAGGGCGCCTCGATGTGTTGTGTTTGTGTTCCATTCGCCTGGATAGTCGGCGGCTTGCCATTGCTGTGAGTCAGCTGTCCATTCCCATTAGATGCTAACTGTGCATTATGCCCATTAGATCGCAATATCCGTCCATTCGGATGATTCAGGTTCTCGTTCAGTGGCTCGTGCTCGGCCATTGCTTACCTGATTAAGAAATAAATAACCAAACAGAAATGCTTATGATGCGATTTTTCCCTCAGACACAAGTCCATTGCACTTTAAGGTGGCCAAAATGCATGTCAGTTTGCCGAACTACGCAATTGGCTGGACAAATATTTGGCCAGAACTTATCTCTATATGTCAATCTTTGCTTATGAAAATACAATTTACATTTTCTAGGGCTAGAGATCTTGATGAATCCGACTGAATTTGGCAATACAGATAAGATCCAAAGTTTACTCATATTTCTGATCAAATTCTCTGCAAATTCTTCTCCAAGATTGAATTACTATTCATGCCAAGTTGAAACTATCTACCGCAGAAATACTGCTTCGATTTCTTGGCTTACCTAACTATCAGATAGTATTACAATGCGATAACGAAAACTTGTCATACGTATGTCCATACATACATACAATTGTATGTATTTATGAGAAAAACATTCCATGCATGGTAGAATTCGAAAAATAATAAAATATGCGCACCCCTGCAGAAAAACCGGGGACAGCTCCACTGTCAATGCTAAGTTTTGCAGTTTTTGCCAACGTGCACATCAAATTTATATATACTATGTATATACAGGTATATATGTATACTATATACTCGAAATGCCACGGAGAACGAAGTCTTTTGTAAAACGTATGTAAGTACAGCTACAAAGTAAAGATTGCGACTATCGTAAAGAATAACTACAAATTCGCATTATCAAGAGATGCGCACACGTGTCCGCCTATCCAAGTCACTGAGGGTCACTGCCAAAATCGAAGGTCACGCACTTGACGCTTACGCAATAGAACAAATTCTGAGACACCTGAATACAATTGGCAGTACATTGACTACGTACTTGCAAAGCCGGGAGGAGCAGGATTTCGAGAATTTGGAAATATTTCTTCAATCTGCTAATCACAAACCGACGCGAAATATAATTATATCGTTTAGGGAGAGACCAAGTGCGTTATCACGACCGAACGCTTGCGATGTCGGCGGCGGAATGAAGAAACAACTGAATTATTTTCGCTTATTGCTCTGAGCTCTGAGAATGGGGCATTGTGTGCTTGTGCTCTGCGGTAAACAAAATCACCTAGGCAACGACGAAGGCAACAACAACAACGACTCGGACGACTACAACGAATATGCCTGTAAAAACAAAACGGCGCAAAAAAGTCTCCATCTGTCCGCTCCAGTTGGTATGGACATTAGATCTTATTCGAATGGACAAATCACATGACCGACATTGGTGGCTTTTTGCTTTTAATTGATCAATTCCCAGAATTAGAAACTGAACCGAACGGGAGGAGACTCCATTGCTCTCGCTCAATCGTTGTCAATTAGGCGGAGGTGCCAATGCTCGGTAAAGTGAGCATATCCGTTTTCGAGATCAAAAGAGTCTCCGTCAACTGAATCTTCCGGCGCCGGCGCCTACAAGTGCCGCAAGTGTCGTGTGTTTGAATCGGTAAGTATATTCTGCCTTAATGTATATAAAGTTTGTAAACTTAATTGTTAGTGGAAGAGATTCGGAGAGTCTATGAATTAAAATTAAACATCAAGCTGCATCCAGCGACATTGCGGTCTGTGGGGGCGGCAACAGGCAAACAGGTTGATCCACAATTAGTCGAAAGTTCTTATCCGGCCAATCAAACTCCAAGCGTTGAGCGGGCTCTGTGCTCTCGTCCAGATGAGCATTTCGAAAATCGGCCATCATGCGTGGCACCAAATCACTGGGTATCAGAACCTGAATCCAATAGCCGAGCACTCCATACGGCTCATTGACGTTGACAGCAGCTCCTGTCACTGTTTCGGCAACAAACGTTAACGCAAGGTGCTGGGCCTTGAAGGTGAAATGTCGGCCATGCCTTATGCGGTCCTTAATGGCCAGAAGCAGATACTTCGCCACACTCGGTGCCAATGTGATCTCGATACCATCCAGGGAAATGCAATCCGGTGCCTGCGGCTGAAAGTCCAACGGACACGACTTGTGCAACGAATTATTACTCAGGGACATTGATTGCGGAAAACTGGGCTCCTCTCGCTTGACTTGCGACTCGGTGAGGGTTTGTCTATTATTCTCCTCGCTGGCACACCGTTCGTTCAGACTCTGAAAGTCGATCTCCTCTTTAATGACTTTTCTCGGTTTAATCTCTTTGAATGTAAACTCTGCATTGACGCCGGCCAAATCTGAACCCTGTTTCTCCAAGTCATCCTGCAAATGGAGCAAAGTCTCTGGAAACAATTCAAAGACACTGCGGTTGCGCTGCATATTCGTGACCAGCCACTCTCCTCCAGTTTGCACATCCCGTCGCAAAAAGTTTAGCACACCCCTTCCGTTCCAACGTGATGCCTGCTCCAGCTCATCCTCAAAGACTCCGACGATCTGGCAAAAGTCTACAGTGCCAAAAGGTGTTTCAATGCAGCCAAGCTGCGGATCCTGAGCCACTAACAGACTCTGTAGTGGTGAGTTTGCTGGGCTGCCATCTAAACTCTTTCGCCAAGGAATGTTATCACCAAAGCACAATCCATTCCCTGTTTGAAAGCAATAGCGACCAATTGATTGCAGCAGGTTGGCTGGCCAGGTGGGTGGCCGCAACGGTTTCTCTGGACACTCCAATTGCTGTTGGATCTCCGCCTTAGTCTTTGCCAAACGGAAGGTCAGTTCAAAGCCCATACCAGACCGTGTGGACTGCTCCTCTGTCGAACGCATATGGACACGCTCATCTCCATGCAGGTCACTTAGTCCGAAGCTAATGTAGTGCCAATGCGGTGGAACATTCTTCTCTGGATCCCCCTTGTTGTTGTACATACTAATGTAATCCAGCGGATCTTGTCCTCCCAGCCAATATTTCAGTAATGTTGTCACCTAGCAATACATTAAAAAATCTAAATCCCGCCGGGCATGCAAACAAATTTTTCTTTACACATACCTGCAATGGATTCGGCTGGTCGGGATACATCTGGAACAAGTGATCTATAATGGCCTTAAGGCCAGGCGGTGGCTTGACCGCATCATTTGATTTTTTGTCCGGATTCGGGGCACACTCAGACATTTCAGCAATTGATATGATTAGTGCTGGCAGATACCAAATGGGGAGTAGTGGACTATCCGGCAGATAAAACCGCTCAACACAAAACCGCTATAACAATAGCTAACTGATGAAAATCACAAGTGATTGATTTTATAAATCAATGGATTCAAACAAAAACCTAAAGAGCACAATAAACTAAAATTACTATATTATTATATTATTATTTATTTATGTATCGTTCACCAAAATCACTAAAATTTGTCTCCAGTCACGGCTCATCTCTAACAGATATTTCTACGTAGGATAGGGTCACACTTGGATAGTAAATTAGAAAAATTTGCAAATTTTTTTTATAAACGCACAAAATGGAGCCTTATGATGTCGTGGTTAACCAACCTGTGGTCATAGATAACGTAAGTGTCTTCGAAATGATCAAACCGACTGTTCAGACAGAGATTAGAGAATTTCAATATTTTGCTGTGATTAGACAGAGTTTCACTCAAATCAGTGACATCACCCAAAACGACAAATAAGATGAGCCGCTTCCCGAGCCCCTCCTTTGTCTAAAGTTTATTTCAACGGCTTTTGCCGACGCCATCTACATATGTTTCTGGCCATAAATATGACTAATCGGGCGTCAAAGATTTGCAAAAACTATGAATTTTTATTTTTTTTTTATAATTTAAACGCGATGGGCTTGCCAAGATCGTAATTTAACGTTTGAATGAAGCGTCCGTGGTCTTCTGAAAACGTCCGGACATATGAAACTGTGCTTCGCTACCTATGTAACTTTTAAACTCAACGGGATAAATGACTGGTTGCTCTTCGGTCATCCAGATGACAGGTTGACTCAGCAACGCAAAGCTACGGTCCAGTTTGATGCCGCATTTGCCCTTGTATGTCTGGAAAGCTGCTGGAAGATGCAGCTTATTGTGGGAATCGCGATAATAATCTCTGTAGTCCTGGCAATCGATGTAGAATTTGTCCACTTTCTCCATATCGGCGTCCACAAATTTAAGACCAGCCAAGGGAGCGGCAGGCTTTCGATGCAACCTCGAACTTTTCGAAACGGCCATCATATCGGCTTGAGGAAGAGACATTTTGAAATTTTGCGAAAACTGAAATTGATGATAAATGTAAATGAAATTGAAATGATTTGATTGACTTTTTGTTTTCTAGGGCTCTGGTGTTATCAAGGCCGGCTTTGCTGGCGAGCACATTCCAAAATGTCGGTTTCCCAACTAGTAAGTAACTTTAGTAAAGCATATAGAGCTGGTTATTTATGGTAATTCTTATCTCAGCATTGGCAGACCCAAGCATGTTCGGGTGATGGCTGGTGCCTTGGAGGGGGACATATTTGTCGGACCCAAGGCGGAAGAGCACCGCGGTCTACTCAGCATCAGATATCCCATGGAGCATGGCATTGTGACGGACTGGAATGATATGGAAAGAATATGGAGCTACATTTACAGCAAAGTAAGCCCAGGTTTAACATAAAAAGGTCGTCGATTTGCATTAATAGTTTTCCCATCTTCTAGGAACAATTGGCCACTTTTACAGAAGATCATCCTGTGCTGCTAACAGAGGCGCCGCTAAATCCTCGCCGTAATCGAGAGAAGGCTGCCGAATTTTTCTTCGAAGGCATCAATGCACCTGCCCTCTTCGTCTCCATGCAGGCCGTACTCAGTCTGTAAGGTCTACGAAATCTAAGTGTATCTTTAAGCGAATCAAAACCTTTTTCATTTTCTCAGCTATGCCACTGGCCGCGTTACTGGAGTGGTACTCGACTCCGGCGACGGTGTGACGCATGCAGTTCCCATCTATGAGGGATTCGCCATGCCTCACAGTATTATGCGGGTGGACATAGCTGGTCGGGATGTCACCCGCTACCTCAAAACACTTTTGCGGCGCGAGGGTTTCAACTTCAGATCAACAGCTGAGTTTGAAATTGTGCGTTCCATCAAGGAGAAAGTTTGCTATCTGGCTACGAATCCGCAAAAGGAGGAAACTGTGGAAACGGAAAAGTTTGCCTACAAACTACCCGACGGCAAGACCTTCGAAGTGGGACAAGCTCGCTTCCGGGCTCCAGAAGTTCTTTTCCGGCCCGATTTGCTGGGCGAAGAATGCGAGGGCATACACGACGTGCTAATGTATTCCATTGAAAAGTCGGATATGGATCTGAGAAAAATGCTCTATCAGAATATTGTGTTATCAGGTGGTTCCACACTATTCAAAGGTTTCGGTGATCGCCTGCTGTCTGAGTTGAGGAAACATTCGGCTAAGGATCTAAAGATCAGAGTAAGCTTTCATTACCTTTAAAATTGTTAATATACCAGTAATATGTTTGGGGTAACATTTTTGCAGATTGCCGCTCCACAGGAACGACTCTACTCCACGTGGATGGGCGGATCCATTCTGGCCTCGCTTGATACATTCAAGAAAATGTGGATCTCGAAACGCGAGTACGAGGAGGAGGGCCAACGTGCCGTTCATAGAAAGACTTTTTAGTTTGTTTATCGACTTAAACGCTATTAAAAATTCTACACTTACTACACATATACATAAATATTTAAATATCAGGTCTGTGTGTCAGTTAAGATCCCCAATTAACCGATTACCCCAGGAGATTCATCGTGTGTTTTGTTTTACGCAAAAAGTGGGCGCAAAGTATTTAAAAATGCTATTTATTTAAACATTGCTTTCTCAGCCTAGAAAATAAACAATATATCAAACAAAAAATTTATAAAAATAACCTAACAAAATTCTTGATTAATGTACAAAAACCGAAAAATTGCGTCTAAATGACAAATCAATGAATGGCTCCCCGCCCACCGTCGGAACGGCCCGCCAGAGCCAGAGAGCTCTAGCTTTTGTTAGTTGCTAGTTTCTTTATGCTTTTCAGTTTGCTTTCAGTTGTTTTATCGTTTGGTTGTGTCGCAAACTCGCCGTATCCACGGTAACAACGAGACTTTATGTTTCAACCACTCAACTGGCCAAATCCAATGAAAACTATCTTTTCCAACGAAGCGTGACTGGTGGAACGCAGAAAAAAAAAGAATTTATATACCAAATATATATAGACTTAGGGCAAAACTGCCAACTTAATCTCTAACAATGGCTCTGGTTGTGGCAGCTGGAGAGGAACAACATCGAAACGTCAACGAAACGGAGGCAAGTCTCAAAAATAATCACAGAAGTGATTAACCTTGATTGCGAGAGTAGGTTGAAAAGTAAGTAGATTAGCTACTTTGATTCGATTAGAAGCAATAAAAAGTAAACAATGAAATCTGAAATTACGCCAATATTTGGGAGGGATTCCATTATGAATCATTCAGTCAATACAAATTATAAAAATCACTGGGTAAAGTGAATAGCGGAATAAACAATGCATCTACAAAGTGATCATTTCTTATTTAATTCAAAACGTGCCCTCGTTATTGTGTCAGAGTGTAATTATTCGTGTGCAATGCAATACAATTCACATATGACTCTCATGCCGTCCACCTTACTATTAAGGCAAACCCAGCTCAATGTTTAGATGAGCTGGCGAAAAACATTTCCATTTCCCGACTACAGTGCATGAGATAGAAACTTTTATTGATTTTTTAATTAAAGTTGACCAATTACGAGGGAGCGGAAGAGAAATAGAATGAATTATCCTTTGTTCCATTTCATTGTTGAATCATTCAACATTTTTTAGCTGACAATGTTCGATGATATAAAGTTTCCACAATTCTTTTCGCGAAAATTTGACAACAATGCTTGGGAGGTAAATACATACATACATATACATATGAAAAGTTTCATAAGTTAGAGTTTACATTGTTATATAAATTAAATTCTAAATGTACATATGTATCAGCTATTAATAGTCCGGATTCAAGATTCATAATATCAGGATACACAGTTAGTTAGCGAATACAAACACTTTAAAACAAATATAAAAAGAGGTTATTTTGTCTGTGCTAAAGTGTAAAATGAAAGCAGAGACATTTAAATTTCCTACAGCATAAGAGTTTGAAATGTTATAAATGTTTGACTGCCCGATTCTGAAAAATGTGCCATAGACAAGTTTAATTAAGAAGTTTCGTAGCAATTCTTGGCTCAAAATCTGAGAGCCTATATACAAACTGTATACATAGATAGACATAGATGACCACACCGACAATGTTTTCGAAATAAGAAAACATATTTCGTGACTATTTCGAATTTAAGGTCTATTGCAAAATAAAAATGTTAAATATCACGTCCCATTGATCATTACTGCAAAATTTAAGAAAATCTTGACCGCTCTATTGAGATCGTTTGTTAGAAAATATCCTCGTTCTCAATGTTTTATCTTGATTTCCAACAAACAATTTTGGTTTTCAATTAGTTTGAGTACAATTCGAAGCAACCTATAAGTTTGTTACGTTATCAGATACATCAACAATATCCAAGATAAGAAAAAAGCAAGATGAAAATGAAAATGAGCATGAAAATTAATTATTTGCCATTGAAGTGTACAGTAGAGTAAAGCAAAACCAAACATTCTATAGTCGGATCACTCAGACGCAAGATGTTTTCGATCTTCCATCAAGTATGATCGGCTCGTGTTTAATGGACGAATTTAAATCCAAATTCTATCTTATTTTTATTCCAGATGAAATCAATGGATGCCAATCGGTATGCCACCAAGAAGACCATTGCCCAGGGCATGCTGGATATTGCATTGCTGACAGCAAATGCCTCCCAATTGAAATACATACTCCAAGTGGGGGAACAGCATCAGTTCTATAAACTAATGCTGATTCTGATCAGCCTATCGATTGTGTTGCAGGTAATTATTAAAATATCACAAAATTTTTATTGTGGTCTCTATCTTGTCTTGATGGTACTGTGTCCCATGTCCCATGTAGATATTGTCCGGCATACTGAGTTTGTCGCTGAGTTTGCTAAGGGACTGTCGACTGCACCAGCCAGAGTTCCACCAATCGGCTAATGCGATTAATCATGTCCGCACCGCATTTGCTTTCTTTACGACAATGATAAATCTATTTATCTCGGCCTTTGATAGTCGCCTGCCCCCCATTCAGGGCGACCTTCTCAATAATGTGAATTGAATTACCCACTAAATCAACATATCATCTATCTATCTATTGTATGTTCTTCAATCATCGAACAGCTTTTGGTTGGAATTCTGTTTGTGGCCATCGGGAGTTTGAATATTAACAAGCAATCAGATCAAACGGCTGCAATTATCTTGAACGATGTAATATTGGTGGTAATCTTTATAATATCGGTGGTAAATGTAATAATATCCGGTTTCGGAATCGAATATTCATCCCAACCGCTTAGGCTCATCGATACACACGCTAAAACCCCGTAGAACTAAGAACCACACCATCCAGCGATTTACCAAATTAAAACCATAATATATTTTTAAAATTATTTACCTGTTTAAGTTTCCAAGAAAGAAAAAAAAAAGAAAAATAAATAAATGTTTACCCTACCTTTTATGTGATTCAGGTCTCCGCTGGCGTTTTACTAATCATACAATCCCTTGTCGGCGACCACAAGACCCAGCGAAATCGCTCTATAGCTTTCATGCTCAACCATTTTATCGACGCTTTCATATTTCTCTCCGGATTTTGTGACATAATGAAGATGAATTTTGGTCTTGATCCAGCCATTCCTTATCCAATCAATGATGTGGAAGTTTTAAAAACATGAGCATGACTAATGGGAAATTTTTTGAAATGATGTGGACTCTAGTCATAAGTTGTCAAATCAGATTATATTATTTGCATTTTAAGTCTGAGTTTCTAAAAATTAATCTATATTTAATAACAAACAAAAAAAACCCAAAAAAAATATTGAAATGCCACGTCATGATGGAGGTGATGTAAGGTAAGTTGAAATCTCCAGAAAAAAACCGTTAGTTTTTACTACATAGAATCTTGATATGGAAAATGATCGATTGTAAATATATATATATCAGCCGTTGCTTACATGTTTCAAAATAAAAAAAAAACCAACAAAATAAAATCTTATTAAATTGACGGTTTCTTTTTAAATATTGGCTCGCTGACAACGCCGCGTAAATTTTTTTGGTCTAAAACTCCTACTTCTGGCGACACCACTGTAGCATGGTCACACTGTTTGTTGCCAGATTTATTTAATTTGTTTAAATTTCGTTTCATTTTGTTGTTAATGGTAAAATTTCGGCACCGCAAAACCTTATGGGAATCTGGCTTTAGGCCCGAGAAACCGGTGAAGCAAAATGCAAACAGCTGATTATTGCAAAATCGCACTCAAACTCTGGGGAAACCCCCTTCAAAAACCCCTGTACGCAATCGTCAATTTTCTCAGTTTTCTGGTAGTTTGGCGTTGGAAATTCATCTGAAAATTCCAACACAACAACCCTTGTGAATTCATGAAGAATTATGCTTATTGTGTTTGGTGGTTTCTTTAAAGAATTCCTAGTCGTTTTGTGGAAATATTTCGTTTCTGAAATATATTAACATTTATATAAACAATTACAAGGAGCTTAACATTTTAAAATATTTTAAGTGCTGCACTTACAGCCATCGATACACGTCAGCGTCATCATCCAATTTGTTGGTGTTAATTATTATTGTTATTTTTATTTATTTTTTCAAACGTGTGGCGCAATTTATAATGGTGGAGATGGTAGATGGTCGCCAGTGGGAATCGGGCTTTAAAAAGTTATCGACGACTTATCTCCTCCGCGTAAATTTTTGCGGCCTTAAATTCGTGCTTCTGGTCACACCACTCCAGCATGGTCACACTGTATATGGCCACTTTAGCATGGTCACACTGTTTATGGCCAGTTTTATTTTTTCGAGTTGAGTGTACATAACTTATATACGGCATATGTATATTTATATCGCATATTTTTCCATATTTACACGTCTACAGCCTAGTTCTTTAAAAGCAGCCCCTGGCCCGCATCATCCGTTGCCCTGTTTTTGCAAATACTAATTGTTGTGCATTTTGTGTGTGTGTGTGCGCGTACGTGTGTGTGGCACAATGTTTAGCTTTCTGAAGCGCGAGAAGAACACCCAGGAGGTGGTGGAGAATGTGATCGGCGAGCTGAAGAAAATCTATCGCAGCAAGCTGTTGCCCCTGGAGGAGCACTATCAGTTCCACGACTTCCATTCTCCCAAATTGGAGGATCCCGATTTCGATGCCAAGCCTATGATCCTGCTGGTGGGTCAATATTCCACAGGCAAGACAACATTTATCCGTTACCTGTTAGAGCGAGATTTCCCGGGAATACGCATTGGCCCTGAGCCGACGACAGATCGCTTCATTGCCGTAATGTATGATGACAAGGAGGGCGTTATACCCGGCAACGCTTTGGTGGTCGATCCCAAGAAACAGTTCCGCCCACTCTCTAAATATGGCAACGCCTTCCTCAATCGGTTCCAATGCTCCAGCGTGGCCTCACCCGTGCTGAATGCCATTTCTATTGTAGACACGCCCGGCATTTTGTCTGGAGAGAAGCAGCGCATCGATCGTGGCTATGATTTCACCGGAGTGCTGGAATGGTTCGCTGAACGGGTGGATCGCATCATTCTGCTATTCGATGCCCACAAGCTGGATATATCGGACGAGTTCCGACGCTCTATTGAGGCCCTTAAGGGACACGATGATAAGATTCGCATCATTTTGAACAAAGCTGACATGATTGACCACCAGCAGTTGATGCGCGTCTACGGAGCGCTGATGTGGTCCCTTGGCAAGGTGTTGCAAACGCCAGAGGTCGCTCGTGTCTACATTGGTTCGTTCTGGGACCAACCGCTGCGATTTGATGCTAACCGGCGGCTATTTGAGGATGAAGAGCAGGATCTGTTCCGTGACCTGCAGTCGTTGCCCCGCAATGCAGCCCTGCGCAAGCTGAACGATCTGATTAAGCGGGCGCGTCTGGCCAAGGTGCATGCCTTCATCATTGCTGAACTGCGCAAGGATATGCCCTCAGTATTCGGAAAGGATAGCAAAAAGAAGGATCTGATTAAGAATCTTGGCCAGATCTACGATCGTATACAACGAGAGCACTCCATTTCACCCGGCGACTTCCCCGACATTAAGAAAATGCAGGATGTCCTGCAGCATCAGGACTTCACCAAGTTCCATTCACTCAAACCCCATTTACTGGACATTGTGGACAATATGCTAGCGAAGGACATAGCCCGACTAATGGAAATGATTCCTCAGGAGGAAATGACTCTCGTATCAGAGCCAGTTGTTAAGGGTGAGTGCCAAGGACTTTACTTTTGCGGGCTCCAAATTCAATCCTTCATCAAACTGCAAAGCACAAACATCTTGCTCTCACCTAATAGCCAAACCGCACAATCTTCCTCCCCCCTTTCACAAAATATCGCAAGTTAACCCACTTGGCAAACAAGTTTTCCACAACATAAAAGAAATAGCTTAGGAGAGTGCAGGTAGTCGAGGAGACGAAGCAGGAGTAGGCAAAGGGGCATATGCTTAGCCGACTGTGCACAATGAAAGTCCACACCACAAATGGATATTTTAAAAAAGTACTTTCATTTGCTGAAATCGTTTTCTGATAGACATTCAATTTTATTTCTTAAATGGTTACCATCTTCCATCTTAGAGATTGGGGAAAAATAGACAATTTTTATGATGTTAAACTACAAGAAATTTCTACTAAGGAATTGCATTTGATCATAGATTTTCTATACCTATCAACTTGAATATGGAATGTTAAAAAAAAGAATTTGGCTAAATAAAAAGTTAGCCTTGTTTAATATAGAATAAAAAAATCTCATATCATTATTTAGCTTAATTAATGCTAGCAGCTTCCTCTTTATTTTTTATGTCTACATTATGCAATGCCTAGCAACGTCTAGTTATATTTTTATTCTAATACTACCACATACTTGCTATATAAACAAACTGATAAGCCGAAATCAAATTGATAAGAGGGTGCTTACTAGACACCGGTCTACATAGTATGTATGTATGTATGTGGCATATAAACGCACTTTTTTGCCACTTTTAGAGAGGAGGCACAGAAAAGTAGAGAAGCCTGCTCCTCTGAGCCTTGAGACAACCCACTCTCCATATCTTAGTTAAATATTGTAAAATGATAAGCAACAACTACTTTGCACTTGAAAGTAGGCGTTTATTTCAGGGCGTGGTGGATAACAAAAACTGTTATTGTGTGTCAATCATAGTCATCGAAAGCGAGAATGGAGAGAAATGGCGAGCTGCTTTCGTCATGCCCAAAATTGAACTCCTCGTCTGTCCCGATAAGAAGCTTAATGTTTCTATGATGTAAGCATTGGAACACGTCAATGATTAGTTAGCTTTTACTCTTTCTCTAATTGGCCTGGATAATACATACACACATACATACATTGGTGACTCATTGACCCTCGTATCTCTGCATACCCAAAAATACAAGGCGTACAGTAAATATTTCACACTTCAGCGCCCTCAGATATCAGCAGTGTAGGTAGGCCCAGTCTGACCAGAGATGCAGCCAGGCAAGCATAACGGATCTAACGATCAAGAGCACACGCATTGAATAGCATTAGGCCACCTAAACGCCCCATGCTCAAAGACCAAGAGCAGAGCAAGAGAGAGAGAGAGAGTTTCCGACTATCAAAAAGTTAGTGAGTGTTCCATGAATAGATTGCCTCGAAAAGTAAATACACTTGTGTCCATGAAATTAGAAATGCATACACAATTGAACTAACTAAGAAGATATAGTTCTAGAGTTGGGATAAAAAATTTGGAAGTTTCAACTTAAAGATTTAATAAATTAATGATTTGGGTGCGTTTATTACGCTAACGTGGAGGCGTAATTAAAAATGTTCTATTTTCTCCAGAAACCCCAGTGAGCAGAATATGTCTGTAGTAATTATCGGAAATGAAAAACCGAACAGATTTCTTTAAAGTATTGTACAATCTTCTTACAATTAGTCAAAGAAAAAAGAGAATCCATTTTGGCCGTTATAAATTTTTATCGGTAAGAAGAAGCTGATTAATTTTTTTGAAAACAAAAAACGTTTTGAAAACTATATGTACATTTAAGAGCAATCAAACCGTTAGCCGTTCCCGAGGTCTCTTGGTCTGTGTTTCAGAAAAACAAGGTTAAAGTATTAAAATCATTTTCTTACTACTTTGAAACGCGGCGATTGAATTGGGAAACAAAATAAAAGAATAGAATAATGCTTGTGATAGGCCCTCTTTATTGTTTGTTCAGATGTCAAAAACCGTCTGTAAGGATCCAGAGAAATCCAGAAGACGAGCAGACAAAATTGATTTCCATGCCAGAACATAAAGCTTACTTAATTATAAAATTAATAGCACATGTTAAAAGACATGTGACACTTTAGAGCTTTTTAGTAGATAGATACTTTCATTATAATTAACATTTTAATTTTTGGATTTATGATGTTTGCTTGATTTGGTAGACATAAGTATATTAATTTTTAAAATTTATACTAAAACTCTTATTTCCAGAACATCATTTAAACTACATATTGTATGCAATGTCAAATTCATTTAGAATATACATACATATGTATATATATATTTATGTTTATAATTTTGATCAGCTAATTTTTTCCTACTTGTTCCTATATTTTTATATTCTTGAAGTATTTTAACGAAAATTTTGCTTAATTATTGTGTAGTATTTATTTCTTTACCTGTTTTTCATTCGAAATGATGGAACACACCATTCTTTTAGTCTAATAGCAGCGAGAGCTTTCTATCGGGGGCATTATATCTCTCTTTTTCAATTACTGAAAACCAAAAATAAACATTTTGGATTTAATAATGTTATACTTATTACACAAACATTACTAGAACCAAGTTTTTCAAAAACAATGTTAGTTTAATATTAAAACATTTCAAAAAGATGTGTCAATATATTTTCGAGTTATCCCTACCTTTATAATATGTTTTCCTGGCTAATGTCTGCTACTAATCTAAAGGAAATACATTGTGAAAAACCTTTTCGTTAACCTGTTCAATTCACTCGTTTGTCGAAATGGAAAAATTAAGTGAATGGTGTAGACGAGACAGCATCAATTCCAATTGTTTACCTTAATTGTTGTTGCCTGCCTCTGGACTGGTTTTGTTTTGGCGACCTGTGAACTCTAGTCGAGCGAAGCGAGCGCCACGAGTTCAAGGTCTTTGGGTGTCTACTTGCTCTACTTACTGTTACCACCTGCTTGTTTTCCTACAATGAATTACTTAGACACTCTTCTGTTTGTTGTCGTTGTTTGGACTTGACGCGTGCGTTGCCAGGTTAGGGGGATTCTAAAGATAGATAAAAATCAATGTAAAACCGTATGAAGGATGGGGGTTTGGGCGGGTGGAGTAAGGCTTATCACTTATATATACATGAGCAACTATTCCAATGATTAACAGTGGTCTAATTTCCAGTAATAAAGAGGCTGCTGCCTTATCTATAAAACCGCTAAATAAACAGCGCCACATAATTATTGTAAATAATACTGTGTGCTTCGTGAGGATGACTCGAAAACTAATACTATGCCGAGGTACAGTAAACATTGGTCGAGTGGAAAGCATTTTCCATTAGGCGCCTGCATAAAACTTCGAAGACATTTGTGGTCGTTAGTGAATTATTATTGTGATTTATGCTATATACAGCAAACAAACCTCCCCCAAACCATTGGAGGAGGAGTATATAAAAAATTATTGCTCAATAGCCAGCCGCCTCTAGACTGAACAGAAACGGAACCAACTGGCAGGCGCCCATTTAAAGAAATGAAAAAGAAAAGTTCGTTATGCAAATTTATGTCTAAAATTTGCACAATGAATACAATTCGCAGCTCATTTATTGCTTTGGGGCCGTAAATTCGTCGATCTATGGATCGTCTCGTGAATGCAGTTTGTCTTGTGCCTAAGCTGCTTAAATTAAACCCATTCTCAGCCAGTTACTTACTAAGCAAAACCTGAGATCTGAGGTCGCGTATCAATTTGCTGATCATGGTGACTTGGGACGTGTGGCATTAAGTGGCTCATCCTCCCTGTTCTATTGAGTGAATTTCTAAATGCAGGAAGAAAGCATTTACTCTCGCATACAAACACATATATATACATATATGAATGAAATGGATTCCACAATTGACAAAAGAGACTAGAGAAACTTGCTAGCGATCTTTGGCTGATCTTTTCGTTTTAATATTTGTTTTTTTTTTTTTGGTGGCCCACTTGAGTGGTTTTTTCATTAAACTAAATACTAGCGCATATCTCGCGACCTTGGGCAAAAGTGTGTGTGTGTGTGTGTATGTGTGTATTTCATATACACTATAAGTATGTATATCTAAACGATCAAACTGATGTCATGCGATCGTTATTTGATAGAACGATGCGTCACTTAAGTTTGAACTTGCTTTTTATGTTTGCTGGGATTGCATTTGACAATATGATAGCCTCTAATCCAATCACACTTCCATGTGAATGAACTTTTGCGTTTAAAATTACCCCAAAGCCGACAGTTGATGGGAGGGGGAAGGGGAAAGACAATGCCATCACGAGACAATCCCTCCTCTTCTTGCCCTTTCCCAAAAGTAAATTATATCACAAGAAACCAATTTAGACAATGCCGACGTTTATATGCTCTTAAGCTCAAAACTTTATTAAATCTTTAAATGCAACACAAATAATTATTATCAGTCCAATTCACATAATATCTGTCGTCATCGCAACTATTCTTATGGTCTAAGCACTGTCACTTTCAGTCGATTTGTGGTCTTAATTCAAAAACTGACCGATTCGTTTATATTCTGGGATATATGTTCTCTTTCAACCTTACTAAAGTATATAATAAAAATGTATCGATCGAGGGCAACTATGCATATCCGAGGCCTCTCAAGTTCACTTACAGGACCATATCGATCGATCAAGAACATATAGTATATCTCTTTGGGGGTCTTTAACAAACATCTAATTGATTTTATTATACTCTCTGTTAGGGTATAAAGAAACGCAAAGAATGCGTTGATAAAGTGAATCACACAAAATCAAAGTCAAGAGCTCGAAGATGTCGACAATTCTAATTTAGTGTTTGTGTTTCAGAGTGTATGTGTGTGTTTGTGTGTCCCCGATATCCCCCGATTTTATTTGTTGTTTTTATATTGCATAGTTTGATTTTGTTTCTGCCCATTTCCGTTCCTTTCTTTTTCTTTTTTCTTTCATTTGGGTAATTGACTTCGGGCACTTTATCCAGAACGATGTGCAGGATGAGAAAGTTCAAAAACTTTTCGTAAAGTAACGAAAAGTTACGATAAGTGATGGCTAGAACCGATTTAGTCTTTTAGTTTTTGTAAACTGGGATTGAGCTCGTAATCTCTTGTTGTTCATACTTGTGGTGTCTTACTAGATATATTATTCCTTTTAACTTTAGGTGGTTTAAAGTTCTTTATTTTAATCATGATTGTGTTGTAAACTAATTTTAAACACAACTTTGAAACAAAACGATGATAGATAGTATTGTGATTATTTTTTACACCTTTTTGTGGTATGAACCTACTTACATACATTGTATATTCTTCTCTCTGTTACATCACTTCAAACGAGTCACTAAAATGACATGCGCTACTAACAAAAAAACCAATACATTTAGGTTGCACTTTACCAAATTGAGTCAAGTTTTTCTTTCAAGTCATACTTTTTAGTCATTTGTTGGCAAATTTTGTTGGTTTGTTTCTTTCTTCCATCAGCATCCAGTTCAGCAAGCACCTTCATATCTGGCCACATGTGGTGGCATCACCTGTTTAGCAATATGTCGCTAAATAGTTTCTACACGCGTATATAAACATATACATATATATACCAATATGTCTGTGAGTTGTTCTCCTGGCAATGGCACACTAATTTTCAGTTGATTGCCATGTCTCTGTCACTTTTGCGCACCAAAAAGTCTTCGCCCACAATTGACTACTCCCCCACCTTTGAACGAGAACGAACTATTCCTTTTCTTTCATTTCCTTTCCCAATCGCATGCTGCAACTACTCAGAGGAGGATTTCGTGGGTGAGGAGACAGAAATTTCGACACCAATATCTCAGAGATCTCGGTTTTCGGAACGACTTGATCGCTGGCTGCAGAATCTGCGCCAGCAGCAGCATAAATTGTTCAGCAGTTGCACTAGTAGGGTGGGCCATGTGGAACAGGAAAGTCACTTCTCCAATGCCCCGCCAGAATCAGAGGCCCAACCAGAGTCAGACACAGAGCCACAGCAAGAACCAGAACCACCACAAACAGAGAAAGTCATTCATGTAAGCAGCAGTCAACCTGTTGTCCTCAATAGGCTGCAAATAAATTGAGCATGTCAGATGAGAAGAAATCCAAAAGTGCGCCTAGTGGGGCAACATCAAATATAAATTGACTTTTGCAACAACTTGCAGGCAATTTCAATTGTTGGGCTCGTTTAAGGCGCCGCACAATTGTTTGTTGCAGTTACAGTAGGCACTCAAAGTACGTACTTAAGTCGGTCAGCCGTTCTGTCTGGTCACGATACGTTCAGCAGTGGCGGCGAAGTCAATTGGAGCCTAAAAGATCTGAAGGTTTTAATTGCCGTCTAATTGGAATGCTTTGTGCACGGCGACGCACTGCAGCAGCTTAGATTACGTGCTTAATTAATGCAAATTTATATGTGGGGCTGGGCATTTGCTTACAAATGCGCTGCAAACTGGATATGATACTCACTGACCGACCCCACTGATCGCACTTTTTCACATTGCAGGAGGCGCCTTCGAGGGGGTCATCGACGACCATGTCTCACCATTCGGTTACATGAAGGGCGAGGGTATTGATGCCGGGTACGGCGAGCACGAATGGATCTGCAACAAGGACAAGTCACGCACTGATGCCATTTTCAATGGACTGGGTCCTGTCGATGGCCGAATATCTGGTGCCAGTAAGTAGATTACGACCGAATACTGTGATTTAGTGATTTTCAATTTTTAATTCGTTTTCCCATTTCCATTTCCATTTGCAGCTGCCAAACAAGAGCTCATTAAATCGAAACTGCCCAATTCGGTGCTTAGCAAGATCTGGAAACTGTCAGACGTTGATGGCGATGGTTTCCTCGATTCAGACGAATTCGCCCTGGCCTTGCACTTAATCAATGTTAAACTCGATGGCTGTGAGCTGCCCACTGTGCTGCCGGAGCACTTGGTGCCCCCGTCGAAGCGCTATGAATAAGCACGGATCACACAAAAATGCAGCCTGCCGCCAAAAAGAAAAAAGAGAAATATATATATGAAGAAAGAACACCCACATGCTGCACTCTCGTTCGTTTGATCGTTTCTTTTATATGTACTATACTCGTATATAACATGCGCTGATCTGGGTATTAAACACACAAAACACACACACACACAACACACCAATGCAAGCATTGTAATTTTGAAATATCAGAGCATAAATTCTTAGAATTTACACGCAAAGCAAAAAAAAAAAATTGTCATATTTTTGTATAATGCAATAATGATAACAATCAAGTTTTTAAGATGGAAAAAACTATCGCCTAAAAAACCTAGTGGAATTGTATACAAATCAATCATAATCATGAATGTGAATGTATATGCGCCGCCTAATAAATTACCCACAATCGTTGTTGATTTAAGAGAAAAGTAACAAAACGAAAACCAAAAGAATGCAAGTTAAAAACTGTATACAATATATTAGATTAATGTTGGATTGTCCAGTTCCAACAGAGCCACTTTTGATATGAATACGCATATTTTTATATCTATTTATGTATATACATATATATGTATATAATACACTACAATACAATGCAAGAGTGCGGACAGAATCTGGCAGTTATTTATTTTTTCCTTTGAATTGTGCAATGAATAAAATCTGTTTTTGTTTATGTTTTCTAATGCGAACTCTATTGCCTTTGCTTTGATTATTATTATAAATTATTTAGTAAAATCTTGATTATTTGTGAAATTGAATTGTGTATAAAAATAAAATGAAAATTTTGAATGTGATTTATCGATATCTTTTTCTGGAATTATTAATATGGAAATCCCAAAGGAAGTTTACACTTTCAGCGGTCATAAGAATTAGTCTATAAGTATATAAATAGGTGAATTTCCCCCATACCCATCATCATATTAAATTAAGACAAGACATAGTTAGTGACTTGAAATGATTCGTTTGCATAAATATTTATGCCGCCAAAATTAATCCTTTACCATTTTTAACTCGTAGAAGTTAAAAAAGTTCCCAATTTCTGGATTTAATCTGCTATCCAGTTATTAAAGATAATTGAAATCGAACTGGTCAACTCAGAAAATAATCTCGAATTAAATTTACACTTTTTAATATCTGAAATAACTGATGAATTAATAACAGACCTATAGCCAGGTAAAAATCCTTTTTATTAGCCAGGTTTTGATAAAGTTTTGTTTTTAACTTATCTAAGGCAATGTCCTTTGATGTTTTTTTATTGCGATGATTAAGTGAACCACTGAAGAAATGAGTCGGTGCACAGGGATTACAAGTGAATAAAGGCAGAATTTTAGTGAATACATTTGATCATGAAACCAGCACGTTGAAAAAATAGGTAATTTGGTTGGACTTTGGTATACCCTGCACCAATTGAGGCCGCCTCAAGCTACCTCTGATTACATCGACCAGAGTCGATTATGAGTTACTAATTAGTTTCCTCGCTTGGCTATCCCTAAGCTTCGAAAGGCGATAACTCTGTTAAGTTACCCGCCCCAAGTTTAGCTGCTGGTATCGTTGACAGGGCAGCATTTCATTTATCGGCGAACTTTTAAGAAGCTAAACATTTTCGTTTTGCATTTCATTTTTTGGCAATGGCTACCTACGAGGACGTCAAGGATATTCCCAATCATCCAGATCAATACCTCTTCGATGTGCGAAACCAAACGGAACTGAATGAAACGGGAACGCTGCCAGCCAGCATTAACATTCCGCGTAAGTCATTAGCAGCGCCCTGAGTCCAAAATCCAGGGGGATAAGATTATTGCGATTGGCTCATTTTATTTTTTCTGACAGTTCCCGAGTTGGAAAAGGCCCTCAACCTGCCCGAGGCTGATTTCGAGAAATCCTATGGACGTCCCAAGCCTCCAGTCGATGCCGTCCTGATCTTTTCGTGCAAAGCCGGCGGGCGTGCTGCTCGTGCTGCCAATTTGGCTCGCACTTTGGGCTTTCACAAGTAAGTTTTTACAAAAATTTATTAATTTTAAATATATTTCGCAATGTATATTTGTATTAACAATGTAAATTGCAGCGCCAAATCATATGCCGGCTCCTGGACGGAATGGCAAGCGAAGCAAAGTCAATAAATTACTACATTTCAATAAAATTTAAAAATTCTGTGCTAAAAATTTGAAAAAAAAACCTATTAAGGAAAAAATTTACAAATAAATTAAACTCCCACTTCCTTCAATTCACCCCAGCTGCGACCAATCTTCAGTTTCACCTTGAGTGGTACACTCAGTTTGACGCAGCTTTCCATGGTGAGACTTAGAACTTTGGCTATCTTCTTGGCCTTGTCTACAGGCACCTCGAAGATTAGCTCATCGTGAAGATGTAATACCAAGTTGACAGAGTTCTCCGTTATTCCCAGGCGATCGCGGTAACGAAGCAAATGCTTTTCCATGCGAAGAATGGCACTTTTTGCAATATCTGCAGCCGAACCCTGAATGGTTGAGTTAATGGCCTGGCGTTCGGCCTGATCTGTGGGGATAATAAATTGTTTTAATGGAAATGGATGAGGATATTTTTAAAATACTCACTTTTCATTTGCAGTTCTCCGCTATTGATGTGTTCCAGATACCGTCTTCGTCCAGTTATGGTCTCTACGTAGCCATTGTTACGGGCAAACTTGACTACTTTGTTGATATAGGCTGATATTCCAGCATATGTTAGATGGAACTGTTCCGAAACCGTTTGCGCCTCATTCTCCGTGCATTTCAATGACTCGGCGAGGCTGCGCATGCCCATGCCATATACGATTCCATAGCAGATCTGTTTGGTGCCGTTGCGTAGGGTCTCAGATACTTCAGATTCGTGCATATGATTCCAACGGGCGGCAATAGCTGTGAACAGATCCTGTGGTGAGTTCATCACCTCCAGCAGAGCTGGATCCTGCGACAAGTGCGCCAGGATTCGCATTTCCAATTGGCAAAAATCTGCCGAAATCAGGCAACGTTTCGAGTCCATTGAGGCAAACGCCGAACGACAGGAAATGTTAACCTTCTCCGAATCTAAATTGATCTCAAAATCTTTGGCAACATTTTGTAGATTCGGCTCCGACATGGATATGCGACCGGTGGCTGTATAGGAAAGGCTCTGACCATAGATCCGGTTGTCGAGGCAACATTTGAGCAATGGTTGCACATTCTTTGCTAATACAGTGCTCAGTTTCCGATATCCGACTATCAGCTGGGAAATGGGCGAGTCCAGTTTCTCAAGAATCTGCCGGGATGTGCTTACCTTGCCACTGGCCTTGCGATGCAGTCCCAAAACCTTGGCCACGGCTTGCGAGGAGCCCAGATTGAAACGTGAGCCATGCAACTCGTAGATCTTGGCTTCCAATTTCTTCATGGTGTTTAGCATTTGCTGAGAGAGACGCTGCAAGGATTCTTGCTTGGCCGGAAAGCCAGTGAACTCCATGTTGCAGAGCGACAACTGAATGGGCATTTCAAGATCTAGAAGCAAACATTGTTAATTATCAGTTATTGGGACTCATTCTGCTTTTTACCTCGGAAAAACTTGAGCAGTTGCCCAGTGCCAATCCTCTCAAGATTCTCAATCTGACCGTGGAGTATATGCAGAGACACGCAGGCTTCTACTGATGCTCTAAACTTGGGCAAAATAGCATTGCTGGCATCCAGACCGTAGCTACTGTACCCACGTCCACTCCCACAGAGATCGGCCAAACCCTTGCATTCAGGTGCGAATTGCTGGCACTAAAACCAATTGGGATTAGTTTCAGAAGGAGGACTACAACATTATTTGCTTATTTACCATGTTGTGGAAGCTCAGAACCCTATCGGGCTGCAATAACCAGTTGGCCACTTTGGGATCCTCTAGTTTAATGGCGATCCTCACTAGCTGCGGCATAGCCTGCCGTAAGATCTTTAGCTGCTCCTTGCCATCGTGCATTATTAGCGTTAGTTCGGGGCGAGTCAACAGTTTGACCAACTCCTCCGCTTTTGACTGAGTGTCCACAGCTTCTTTCTTGCCCTCCTGCTGCATGTTCATATAGTAGACCACATTGTCGGCTAGGCAAAACGATAAGCATGCTATAAATCTATTATCATCCACTTCGAACAGCACATCGGACGTGGCCGCTGCCTCTTGTTGGGCCGCCACTTGGTTGATCAATAGATTTGCTCCAATCAAAGGTTTTCTTTTGCCAGCCTGCATCTGAAGTCCAACACTCAGGCCACAACGTGGGGCGTCCTGCAGCATCTTGAATGCAGCCTGGAATAACCTCCTACTCCCACAGATGTCGACAATGTCGATGGAATTAAAGCTGGAGGCCACATCATCATCCTTGGAAGCACTCAGAATATGGGATGCGTTTAATTGCAATGGATTCTTGATCAAAGAACTCTCAGACGAGGACATCTCAGAGAGTTCCATGGAGGAGCCAACACTCTCAGTGGAAACCGTCTCAGGTTCAGAGACATTCGAACTAAGCTGAGGACTTTGCAAGCGTTGAGATCGCAGCTGATGAGAGCGCATTATACGCGAAGCATATGGAGTCTGTCCATTGGCATTAGCTAACTCTGATGACTCCTTCGGCTGTGAGCTGGGGATTTCGTCTGCCTCCGAGTTAACAGTTGGCAGAGTAAATTTGCTTTCGGCTGCTGTTATAGCAGCAGTCACAGCAGAGCTGAGCATAAAGGAATCGTCGGCCATAAATAGATCCTTCTCCGCAGGGACTTGACTCTTTGGTGATTGATGATTACGTGGGCTACGTCTCGGCAATGAACTATACTTGTTAGTGGTGATAGCGGGAGATATATTTGTGGATACTTGAGCGGGAACTCTCGTTTTCTTTGGAGTTGTAATTGGAGATACTTCTGGCATCTTGATCCCCTGTGTCTCCGTATGGGAGTTCAACACTTTACTGCGACCGAATTGGGTTTCTACTTTATTCATGGTGATAGAGGGAGATATATTTATGGAGACTTTATCTTGAATCTCCTTAATTGTTGTGTTCTTCGTTTCGTTTGGAGTTAGAATCGGAGCTACTTCTGACATCTTGATGCCCTGTGTCTCCGCAGGCAGTCTCTGACCAACATTCTCCATTTCTGCACGTTTCTTGTTAATTTTCAATAAAGCCAAACGACGACGTTCCGCAATTTCCCGTCTTAGAAGCTCTTTGCTAGCTGCACGGCTTGTACTTGGCTGTTCCATATCTAAGCTCTGGGAAACAGTTGGCTTTGGTACCACAGGATTACCCGTCGTGGAGATAGTGGGTCTATCTTTTGTAACGCCTGTTGCAGAACTAAAGACTTCAGGTTTCTGTGGCTCTTTTGCAATTGCTGAATAAGCAGGCTTCGGAGCATTTGATTGAATTGTTGGGTTTTGGGTTCTAGATCGCGATGCTTCATTTGTAACTGTTGGAGTTGGAGTATCTGTCGATTGCTTGGGAACAGGAGTTAATCTCTTGGGGTCATCTGCTAGAACTACAGGCTTTTTCATGCTACAGCTCGCACTTTTCGTAACAGGACCCCGCACGGCATTGGCATCAATAGCTGATGCCTTAAACCCAGATTTATGTACAGAACTTGGGGTCTTGGGCAAAGACGATTCCGTGCCATTCGATTTGAGGGTGCCTTGGGTAGGAGGATTTTGGGTCTTGAGTACAGAAAATGGCTTTGCAGATTCAGCAGTTTTACATGCTTTAACTCCTGTTGGCGTTCTGACCGAATCCTTGGCAATGCTAGTTGAATAATTTTCCTTGGCTTTGTCTACAACTTTATCTAGCTTGGGGATCTTGAAGGGCGACTGCCTATTTGATGAATCTAATCCATCCGACATCTTCCGTTTGGGTATTGAGTGGTTCATTTTGTTGTGGTGCGTGTCCTCTACTGACATATGCAAATCTGTCGTAGTAGTGGCCTCCTCTGTCTGCGTCCACTTGATATTCCCCACACCGATTTCATACTGAACGAATTGTCGAGCCTCTTGGATGAGCAATTTGGCTGCCTCTGCCACTGTCATGCCTGCACGACCAGTTATAAAGACATTTCTGGCCATATTACGTTTCGCTGCTTCCTGGGCATTCTCATTGTCCAGCTGCTTGGCCGTGTCGAAGCTATGCGAATTGAACAAAGCCTTCTCAAGCAGCAGAACATCAGCGCTGGCCAATTCCACCAGAGTGGTGAAGCCGGCGTCGTGTAGAGCACGGGCTCGCTTGTGCGACAAGTCCGGAAGGCGCATCAGATCAATTAAGTCTCGATGGATGCCAAAGAATAAGCGATCCTTGAATTGGGATACAACCAGGGCCAGAGTCGACCACTGCAACGAGTTGCAAAATGCTGTGACAATTCCCGCGAATGTGGAGGCCATCTGTTGCAGGCCCTGCAACATGCCTCTCTGGCATTTAAACTTGTGGGCCACCACATTGATGGGCGTCTCGTTCACCAGTTCCTGGAGCGCCAACGCTGTATAAAAGCTAAAATGTAAAAAAATAAAGTAAGTATATTTTCGCATCGACTTCGGTATACCATGCACCAAGTAACACAACTACATCTGGCTTTCGCTTGTCACGACTTCTTTCAACACTAACTCGGTGTTAAGCGATCTTCTCTCTTTCGCCCTCAACCTGAATCTTGAACTATTGAATGTACCGACCGTGGGTAAAATAAATTTTCAATTCCATTCTGATGAATGATTCCAAGACAATTAGACAATCGATGGTGATGACTTGCTGGAATATCTAAGATTGATTCAACGACGACATATTACAAGAATTTCCTAACAATAAACAAATGAAATCGTCTGCTACGTAAAAGTACCAATACAGAGTTTTCTTAATCCTCTGTGGAAGACTTAAGAAGTGTATCACTAGTGCATCGTAGGAACGTAAAACCCATGTTAAGCAGAGGTTTTTAAAATTTTATGACCAAATGTACATCCATAAAGAAATGTCGATTTAAAGGGGAGTCCAGACAGCCTCCGAAAATGTTCTTGGACAGCTACTGTGTCTTTGAAGTCGCTTTAGCTTTTTCTAGATCCGTTGATGCTTCTATTGAAATGCTACGTGGCAAGCTTAGGCTATCTAGCTCTTCAAGTATAGGAGTAACTCTACTCTTACGGCTCATTTCTTCAAAAACATTGACCAAACCCCAGACCCAGAGACTTTTTTAATGGTTTACGGTGCACTGGCACCAAATCCTTTGTCCAAATGTCCAGATTTGCTCTGGTAACTTGTAACATTTTTGTGTCAGTCGAAAAACGAAGAACACTATTTAAAAGTATGATATTTACTCTTTCAAATGTCGTTGAGTTTCGTATCTTTTGGGTATTTTCGCCCTATGTTTACCTTATAGGGGTAAAGGGATGGATTACCACAAACTAAGTAGATAAATACATGTTAAGTATATTCAACTGAATTTTTAATTTAATTTTTAATACTGTTCATAGTCTTTCGACTAACTCAAAACCAGAATCTTGGCTCCTTTTAGTTAAGATATCTTCTAAGCCGGAACAAATCTGAACATTTGGACAAGGGATTCGCATTCATTTTTGTTTGCGGTTGTTAAAGTTTTAACCAAATGACATCTGCGTTTAGTTTATATATCCCCAAATTCGGTGTTTTTAAATTCTTTTCTGCCTCCGAGAAATTGCGTCTAGATACCAAATTTGGATTTCCCCTTTTTTTAGATTCCAAGACGTGCATGTTCATAGGGACGAACGGACTCGGCTGGTAATGCTTATTTATGTACTTTAAGGGGTCTGCCTGTTACATACACTTTGGTGACTTTACTACAACATTTCACCATATGGATGCATGGTATAAAGAATGGATTTGCGTACCGCTTGTGTATCTGCATTTGTTTGTAGTCTAACTTGGTTTGGCCTCGCATCGCTCGCACCAGGAATGCCTCTTTGACGCCAATTAATTCACCCACCTTCTTCATGGCAGGGCTCAGTTTCTCCCACATGTCCAGGTAGAGCAGCCAATCAAGATCCTGCAACTGGTAGCAGACGGAGTAAGGAGTTACTAGATAAACTGCATGAAGTTCTGATTCCAAGACGAAACAGCGACGAGACTTTTGCAACTCTGCAAAGAGAATCAGGCCATCAGTGGGAGGCATGGAAGAGGCCAGGCAAGCAGCGCCCAAACGGGTGGACACATAGTTTGATGTATCCGCTTCCTCGTCTGTTTGTAGTCGAATAAACTCGTACTCAACCAGAAAATCTAGCGCATCACTTATGTAATCCGTCCATTTTTCTCCGTCGCCCTCGTCATCATCTTTTTCTGACGTAGTGGGGGGCGTGTCTAACTTTTTTTGGGCACTCAGCAGAGTGCAGTTGACAAAGTCATTTATATTCTCCTTGGTGCTGGCCACACCCGAAGATATGACCTCCAACAAGGCACGTTTCAGGTGGGTCTAAAATTGAAGCAGTTGTTTAAATCGAGACAGATGCAAACGTGGGTATACCTACACTGCCATCCATCTCCAGACACGAAGTGATCGGCTTAAGTTGTGCGGTGACCAAATCTTTGCCAATTCGGGCATTACTTTCATTGCAGATCAGTATCGATTCGCCGAGAGTGTCCCTTCCCGTGCGGCCGGCCCTGCCAATCATTTGGCGATACGTTAGCGAGCTCATTTGCTTGCCCCCGAAGAGCGGGGAACGTATGAGCACACGACGAGCCGGTAGATTGACGCCGGAACTTAATGTGCTGGTGGCCACAAGAACTTTGAGAGCTCCGCCCTTAAAACTCGCTTCAACAATGTCTCGTTCCTCTGTGGTCAGACCAGCATGATGGAAAGCACAGGCATAGGTGATTGCCTTGGACATGACTGCGTCGAGACCTGCAAACTAAATTGGATGAGCCATCTACGCAAAGGTAAAATCATGTTGGTTACACACCTGTTGGAATATCTCTTAGCTGTTTTTTAACGTCTTCAATAGCTGCCGGTTTCAGATGCGTGCGCAGATTTTGTCCCACTTCGGAGCCCGACTTAATCAGAGTGTGAATTGCAGTTGCCAGCTGCACAGCTAGATTCTCGCACCAATCCTTTGATGGGCAAAAGACTATGACGGAGCAGCCTTCGAGTAGCGTCTCGATACACAATTGGGCCACATGGTCACAGTCATTACCCAGCATAGGCACCGCTGACTCTTGCTTTACATCTCTCAGAAGTCGCAAATTATTGTCATAGATCTGAGTGCCTACCTTAATCATTTCCTGAAGAGCCACTGGCCGAAAATTGGTTATATAGAGTTCTGCATTCAGCCAGTTCCGCAGCAATTCCACATTAGCCAAAGTGGCCGACATTGTGATCACTTGGATTTGCAAGGCATGTTTCCGCGACATATACAAAATTTTTGCCAGCAATAGTTCAAGAATATATCCCCGGCCCGGGTCGGAGATGAGATGTATTTCATCCACGACTACGGTGCCGATCACATCTAGTTTGCCCTGCTCCAGCAGCTTGTTCACTATAGAATTCGCCTTCTCGATGGTGCATATGGCCACATTAAGGGATTCAAAGCCACCCGGAGGCGTGTAACCACCAAAAAACCCTTCCACGCGGTAGCCTGAGGGTGTGAGAAGATCTTGCAGATAGAACATCTTTTCCCGCACCACTGAGATAAAGGGCAGGATGACCAACACTTTCTTGCTCCGTTCCAGCACCGTCTTTAGCAGCAAGATTTCGCTCACCAGGGTTTTGCCGGCAGAGGTGGGAGCCGAATAGACCAGATTACGATGCTCAAAGAGTACTTGCGGCTTGCTTAGGCACTCCACCTGCCAGTCAAACATCTGGACGACTCCCTTCTTTTTGTATTCGCTGAGCACGCTGCGCGGTAGATTCCAAGCGGATATGGATTTTAGTGATTCCAGGTCCACCATTGCTTCATTGACATCTGATATGCTTGAGCTAGTTGAGGATGTGGGGGACACACGTAGCTGATCGGGCGACATTTTGCTTAGATTCTGGCTCAGTCTGGGTGATGTGATCGATGCCCGACGATAGTCCACATCTTGATTTACCAATACACAGCGACTGCGCATAAGATCCTCCTGAAGTTGCTGTGACGCCTGCTCATCAAGGGCCGGGCACAGAAAACTGCTTTCGTCTAACTGAAGTTTGGACTTGGTCTTGAAATCCTCGTGAGATTCTCCATCAGTGCCGAAGACATCTTCGGTACAAATTTGTGCTTCAAAGACTGTTGGACTGCCACAACTTTCAGAGGCAGACGAGTTCAGAGCAGCCTCCATTTGAGAGACGCGCATCATTGAGTGATCTGATACAGGTGTCGTTGCTTTGGACAGTTGTTCCACATTTGGAAAAGAATCCTTAAAGAACTCGGAGTAATTGTTGCAGCTTGCATTGGAATTTTTTGGCTGGTTCTGAACATATTTAGATTCCTTCGGCTTAATATGTTCCTTGGCGTTCGTGGACCTTAGTTCGTTTTCCAGTTGCATCATAGTACTATCTCCAAAGTCAAAAGACTGGGAAAAGGCCATTGTTTAATTTAAATATTCTAGTTAATAATTATATTCTACAAAATTTTAAATAAAATTATAAATAAACGATTAAATAAAAAAATTAAAACAAATATTGCGGGCCGTATCCGCAGAGTGTTGCCATTTTGTATGTTTTTTTTTTTTTGTAAAAAAAAGCTAGATATAAGCCAAATAAAGCTAGTCCGATAAGAGCAAATCTTTCAATATGTATTGTTTGACGAAACTATTATGAATAAGAACACAAAACGAAAATCTAATTAAAAAATTAATTTTTCAACTAAAATAAATATCTCGTTTACAGCTCCTTTCGAAATATTCCCGCACTTATAATTTAAAAAATAAACCAAAAATAATGGTAAAAGAATTAAGTACGGCAACACTAGTTAGCAATGAGACCCTATTTTTTTACTATGGTGTTTTAAAACGCGCTAGTTCGATATCTTGTCAGCATGCAACACTGAGTTGGATTTCGAGTCAGCTGTTGCAATTGTTTACTTTGAAGACAGAATTTGTTTTGTTTTTTGAATCGCAACATGGACGAGTTCAAAGTGCCCGCTCCATTGCCTAAGCTGAAGCCTGTCGTTGTGGAAAAACCAAAGAGCGATACGGAATTGACCATTACGAAGATCTCTCCTCCTGCTTCGTGCCCTTACAAAGTTCCCAAATGGTCACAGCCAAATTTAGTAAGTTTGTTAAACGTAAACGTAGAAGTTTTGGTTTAATTATATATTAAATCATTTTAGCCCGATGCCGAACACAATTACAAGTTTGAAGTGCTCAAGTCAGGACAAATTATCGATGAGGTAAAACTACGAAACCAGGCCGTCTGGACATTTGGTAGACTCCCAGAGAACGATGTGGCGGCTGCTCATCCCACTATATCCCGGTACCATGCTGTGCTGCAGTACAAACCGAAAACCACAACAGATGACACGCTGGAGGAGGACGCCAAGCCGACACAGCCCGAAGGCTGGTACATTTATGACCTGGGAAGCACACACGGTACATTTCTTAACAAACAGCGGGTGCCGTCGAAAGTTTTTATACGCATGCGGGTGGGTCACATGCTTAAGTTGGGCGGCAGCACACGGGCTTACATTCTACAGGGTCCCAGCGAGGACGAAGAGCCAGAATCAGAGCTGACCGTCACGGAACTGCGGGAGCAACGTGAACAACAAGCAGCTGCAAATATTGCAGAGAAAAAACGTCAAGCCCTGGAAGCAGAGGATCGGGAACGCAACGAAGGCGTTTCCTGGGGTATGGGCGATGATGCCGACGAGGAAACCGATCTCACGCATAATCCCTATGCTTCTACCAACAATGAGGATCTTTTCTTCGACGATCCCAAGCGCACCCTTCGGGGATTCTTTGAGCGTGAGGGTCTACACCTAGAGTACAAGTGCGATGAACTGTCGCAGGGTTCCTTCGTATGCCGTGTCGAGTTGCCTATAGATGACTCGAATGGGAGGCCCATCGTTGTGGAGGTAACCCACAAGGGGCGTAAAAAGGATTGCGTGGTGCAGTGCGCCCTGGACGCTTGTCGGACTCTAGACAGGCATGGCGTATTGCGTCAGGCTAATCAGGAGTCACAGAAACGCAAGCTGGTCAAGGCTGGAGACTCCGATGATGAGGACGAGTTTTGGGATCGTACAGGTGATGTGGCCCGCAAAAAACAGCGTAAAGCGCACGCAGCCGTCTGTGAAACTCTGACCTATGACGATTTGGTAGGAGATTAATATTCATTATAAAATAATCCAATGGCTTGGCTAATAATGTGGCTTTTCTTCTCGTTTTGCAGCTTAAACAGGAATGTGAACTCCATTTGGAAATGGAAAAAATCAACATGGAGATCGCAGCATATCAATTAAGAGAAAAGCGTCAGAAGGAACTCACTCTTAAACAGCAACGGGCCAGCGATGATTTAGATAACTTTATGGACACCCTGACCGAGGATGTAGAGCAGGTCGACAAGACGGAAATAAAAAAACTTAGGGTAATTCAAAAAACCAAAAAAAAAATGCCAGGAACAATTAAAAATTATCAAGCTTCTTCCCTCAGCTGGATCTACAACGCATCAAAGTCGAGCAACAAAAGATCGAGCGGCTGATCAAAATTGCGAAACCAACGGCTCTACCCTATTCCGCAACTGGTGCAAAGGAGACCATGCCATCTACACAACAAGAGGAAAGTATCGCTAAAAAACAACTACCCATGATTGGCAAACGAAATCAGTTTAGCAAATTTAAAGTGGTTAAAGCCACGCCAAGCACACAAGTGACATCCCAATCAAAGGCATTCGCTTCGGATGAAGAGGAAATGGAACAGGAGGAGGAAGAAGAAGGACAACCAACTGTCAAGGTGGAAACAAAACCAGACCCCAGCCCGCCAACATCAACAAATAAAAATGACGAGAATATTGAGTCTTCTAGTACAACCGAACCGAAATCGGAGATCCCTGCCATCAGAGGAGATATTTCGGCTGGACTTGTTACTAGTAATGAAAATACGTCTACGTCTTCTTTTCAAGAATCAACTCATACTGAAAGTAAGGCTATTCAAGAATCTACTCCCACTGAAACTAAACCTTCCCAAGAATCTAAAACATCAAAAGTGATTGCCGAAACTGCCGAGGACGCAGTATCCCAGAAAAAGGCACGTCCAAGACATCGAGAGCGCAACAAACCACGTCTCGATGTGGACATGGATATTAACGAGCTGGCAGAACATGAGGATAGCGAAAAATATGCCAAGTGGGTACCTCCAGCTGACCAAAGTGGCGACGGCATAACACATTTAAATGAGAAATTTGGCTACTAATCGAGCAATAGCATTAATCTTGTCGTATTTAAGGAGAATTAAGTATATTTAAGCGTACTGTATTCAAACATGTTTAATCAATTTAAATTGATTCTAATTTGTAGATGTGTTAAACAAATATTTGTGTCGTATCTTTGACTTCCTTTATTTTGAAGCATTGCAGGTTGAATTTGCAATATTCAACATTTTTTAAGATGAGTGCACATTTAATTAAACAACAATTGAGAGTACATATTCAACTTTTATAATTTCAATTATTGAAGTTGCCCTTTTAATTCATCACGCGAAATTACTTACACGTTATGTAATGTGAAAAAAAAATGTGGGTGGAATTATAAATATTTATTTTAATGCAATTCTCGGTATCCGATTTTGACAAAATTTAATACCGAATTCTGACGAAAAACTCGTGAAGAATGTGCTAAATTTTAAGTTAACTCTATTCATCTGTACTTTAAAGCTTGACGGTCAGCCTTGGCGATAAGAAAGTCGACTAAAAGTGTCGACATAGAGTTGCTTACAAATATTTGTGTGCTGATCCTTTCGTGAGATACCATTTTAAAGTTTTATGAAATATTTAATACCATGATTATGAAAACTAATATTATTATTATTTTTTGAATAGGGGAAAGCTAGTCCTATATTAAAATGAAATGATTTTTCTTTTAGATTCAATACTGTCCAAACTATCTTGTAATCTCATTTTTAATTTCAATTGTTTTTTTACTTATATGCCATTAAATTTATTATTACTGCATATGAAAAATATGATTCTCCGGGAAATAAAATATTTTGCGTAGAAATTGGATACAAAATGGCTAAGCTAATATGCCCTATTTAACTTTTTAAGGATCTTTACCATTTTCTGTTTTTAAATCTATGGTACACTATGAGTCTAAGAGTGTTTCTGGTTAAGTATTTTTAAGAATTAAAAGGACACATTTCAGGGACTTTGAATTGCAACTAGTAAAAGCACTTGTTTATACCAAAAGTAAACCTCCGATTTCAAGACGTATTACCAATAACCTGCAATCGATGGTGAAATCCGTTTGTTTTTATTAAGCATCGTTTTTAAGATGATAACAAAGCTAGGCATATTGAAATAATTTCACTTATCTCTTCCAGCCACATGTATGTGACATGAATCCAAAGGTATTAAATTGTCATTCACAATGATACATGCTATCAATCATGGTTTACTTTAATACTTTAAAAATTTTAGAAGTTTTTAATTATTTCCTTTTTATCTCATAATGTCTAAACCACTTACCCGATTTGATCACGTTATACTAAAAATTCTGAGTTTTTTAGAAATGGCTAAAGTTTGCACTGGACAGTATGGTTCTCGAGATATGTTAGTTATGGTTCACTCAATGTCATTTATTTTTGTCAACTAGTGTTATTTAGTAAATAGTACAATAAAACTTCATAACTTAGCTAAGTTGTTTTTGTGAATTGTATACGAAAGAAAGCCTGAGAGTATGCCCCAGTTCTAAAAATTAAAATGCGTGAAAATTTTTAAATGTAAAGTAACAAAAATTGAGTAAAATCTTATACATCTTAGCCATGTGATATGCAATATTTACTCAAAATATCTCAATTATCTATACTTTCTTATGCAGTAATACAAAATTTAATCAACAGTTGTAATGTGGCATCTACGTCGAAAAATTAAAAAAAAAAATGAGATTTCAAGGTGTAGCTGGTTGCTGCGGTAGGTTTGTTTTTAGAGGAATAAGCAATACATACATCGTAAGACATGACACTCTTTCCTCTATCCAATCCGAAAATAATGAAAAGTGGCTTGAAGGCTTTCTGTTATATTCACTTACGAACAGGTGATAAATAATCTGAGTGAAAATTTGGAATCAACACACTTAAATTAGTAAAGTACAGTGGAAAAGGCATATTTTGTTGTCCTGTGTTGTTAAATCATGTTTTTCAATCTTTATGGTTAATTGCCTAATTCAAGTGCCGATTAATATCAAGCGTGGTGTGGGGTAGAAATATCTCCGCAAATTATAAAACGGGCCCCATGAAACTCTGCCCAATTCTCCTGATATCACACGTCTGAATTGAAATTAAAACAAACTTTATCACTTGAGATTATTTTGTATACCCTTGCATAAAGGTTGATTACTTTACTTTTTGTAAAATTTTAGCTCCTGAAGGAGAGTAAACGCGACTATGCAGTAAAAATATTATATTATTTCCATGTGGATCTTGACTACCTTGATAGACTCCCCTTATTAAACTATTAATATCAATTAAACTATTAATATCAATTGACATTTAAATTTAGAACACTTATGTTTTTTTTTTTTTGACAATTTTCTGAGTTGTGTTGATCCAAAGAAACCCTTGACTTATGGACAAACAGTTTACCGATATAAATCCAATCGACTGTCTTATTATTATGATTAAGCCGGAAATTGAATATGTACGCCTATATTTTACTGATTCGCCAGTAAAAATTATCGCGATTGGATTACGCTTTCGAGATTTAGCTTCCGTTGCTAGTCAACCTATCAAAAACTGAAGAGTTTTTCAATCAAACATAGTTTCGGTTTCGCTAGACAGCATGATATAGGCAATAATATTGTATTAAGCACTTAAAAAAAAAGAAACTACATATGTACTTATTATTAAATAGATTACAAGCAATAATTGACTTGGTCATGGGAGCTAAGAGGGCAATTCTTTTGAAGTAGGATTTTGTTGTTTGGTAGCAGATGTTTGGCTTGACTTGGTCAAGTCTGATGGAGGTTCATTGACATTTTCTTGGGTTTTGGTTACGATCACTTTAGCACTGGACCTTCGATTGGGCAGTAGTAGGGTCAATCCACCAATCAAAGGTGCCTCAATAACAATGTACATAGCATAGGACATTAACAGGGTAAATCCGAAGTCAGACCAGAAATTCAGCATCTAACAAAGAGTAAACTGGTTAGAAATCTCTTTTGGGAATCCGCATCCAGCTTACCATTTGATAGTCCGAAAAGTATGTATGTGAACGCAACTGCATGTGGTGGACTTCCAGAAGGAAGATGTGCCAGATATAGGCAGAGTAGGAGAGCCGTGAGAGTGGCTGCCACAATGGTGACGAGAGGAAGCTGTTAGCCAGTCCCCCGTAGCCCTGTATGCAGGCAAAAACTATCCAGCACAGAGCCAGAGGCCAAGCCATACGGGTGAGTGTGTAATACAGAGATTCCTCGAGAGTCGACATTGCCGGAGCCGTCCACTGCGCAGTGCCGTACTTACTAAAGAGTGATGCGAAAATCATACACAGACTGAGGATCCAAGCTAGCCAGATAACCAAACGGCTTAGCTGGAAGCTTTTGCCACGACTCGAATGGAGAAAATAGCCAAAGAGAAAACCAATTAGCCAGGGAGCTGCATGTGTGTGTGTTGCCAAATAAAGTTTCTTCATGGACTCCGCAGCTAGCAGGATATTCATATTCCTTAAACAGAGGGAAGGGAGGCCAAATAAAAGGGAGATCGAAAGATGGATTCTGATGGACTTACAAATTGAATTGAAGGGAATACTTGCCAATCATCATGGTGGCAAAGAGGCATGCCGAAAGCATCAGCATCAAAATAAAGATACCCCCTGCTGCCTTCCTACCCCACTTGTAGAGAGCGATGAGTAACAAGGGCGAGAGAAGGTACAATTGCATGTCCACGGCTAGATACCAAGTATGAGGCAGACACTGTAAAAGAAATAATGTAAAGAACAAATGGTCGTCCGAATTCCAATGTGTCACCCACAATCTCTGTAGCTCCATAATTCTGCGTATACGACAGAGTTCTATACCAAATCCTTTCACAAACACTGTAGTTGAAGAAGGAAGATATAGGCCCGTTTCCCAGAAGTGGCAATATTTTCATATACAGGAGTATCGCAAGGGCAAGTACCGGTGTGAGGCGGATATATCGATACAGGTACATAATTGGCACATTTAGTTTGCCTTTACTCCTGCAAAAACAATGGAAATGGATCATTTATTTCGATTCAAGACATGGTACACACTTCTCCATGGAGCGCAGGGTAACCAGCACCACCAATAAACCGCTGAGGAAGAAAAATGTATCCACCGTAAAAGTGCCTTGCAGAATGAAACTAGAATAGGGATACTCGAACCACTGTGAAATGGTCCCTTAGAGAATTATTTGATCAGATAGCCGACATGCAAAACTTACCCAAAATAATTCTGACTGATTTAGATTCGGTTTCTTCACGGCAAAGACATACTGGTGGCCATAGACAACCCATATAAGCGAGAGGCAACGGATTCCCTCCAAGCAACTAATTACATTAGGAGACGATTTGCTCTTGTCCACTATCCGGAAAAGTGTCCTGGAGTTGACACGTGCCGAGAACACCTTTACGAGCGAGGGAATGCCTTCAACCGAAATATAGAGTTTACGTCAACGCAAAACAACGTATACGTTACTTACTCTTATCCGTGAAAATAAAATAGTCGGCGAGCGTAGCCAAAACCATGAGAACGCCAAACACTGACAAAAGGACACTGTAAGGAATGGAATTTTAAAGGGCTATGGGGATGAAGTTATTCAAATAGATACATGATAGAAATGGCCAATCCATCGAGAGCTTTGCTCTCATCCGTCCGACAACTGGACTCATCTATGCTGCCCAATCCAGATGCTTCCCTGTTTAGGTAACGTTTTAGCATTTGGCCAAGAAACTTGTCCATAGTTTTGGCCGAGCAGGAGGCAGGAAAACACGTAGCAATCTTCATGTTAGTATATTTGAGCATCTTGTTATCCACACCAAACCATTGGGCAATGGGTAATTTGAGGAAACAGTATTTCCCCTTGATGCTGTGACTAGAGCTCACTAACTTTCGTATGCCAACGCACTCATCGAAGTTGCCCATATCCACAACGTTTCCAACTAGATAACCGGATGGAATGGAACCCCACGAATCGATCACTATTCACGGGTACAGAAAATTAATGGAGAACGAATCATAGAATACCAATCAATACACTTACTCTTCAGTGCCCAATAACTTCCAGATGTAATACTATTCGTCCATTGGGCCATATCGGCAAGACACAGCAGATCTTGCTGGCTCGGTATATCCCATCTCGTTTCTGTAATATTATTGTGTAGTATATATTGACCAAATTCCACTCCAAGTCGGCGGACATCCAGAAGCTCCTTAAAGGGCATGGAGTTTCCGACTGTAGTCCTGGCCCCCACAAAGGTCAGGCCATAAATACAAAGCAATACTGACAGAGTTCCCATAACATCGACCCTTTCATTCAACCAAATCTCAGTTAAGTTGAATATTTTTAAACTACTCGCCTTTTATATGCCAAGAAACTCTCGTAATCTATCTCACTATCGATTGTAGTGTTATGACGTTGGTCATCAAGAGATAATATAATAAAAATATGTACTCGTACTTTAAACTCTCTTGAATTAAATGAAAGCTTATCCCCATCAGTATTTCCCAGTGAAGAACATTAATCCCTTTTAAATATTCAAATATGGCACATTTTTCAATTTAATAGTACATAAAAAGTTTATTGAGAACTTTGTTGCTAACTTAAAACAATAAAATAATTTATTATTCGCCTATGTTAAGTCTAATAATTTGGAATGGCAAATCGACCAACTTCAGTCTCAAATACAAAATATATCAATGATGGTAAAATCTCTTTGGCTTAGTCGACTTCCTCAACAGTGGGTCCAGAGTAGCCACCAAATCCTCCAGCCTGCTGACCACAGTTGCCTCCAGATGCTGCTCCCGCTGGCTGGCTGGCAGACTGATGCATTCGTGTCATGATCGGGGAACAGTGTTTGGTGAGCTCCTCCAGTTTGTGATCGAACTCTTCCTTTTCGGCTGTGGTGTTCGTATCCAGCCATTTAATTGTCTCGTTACACTTTTCAATCACTGAGCTCTTGTCTGTTTCGCTGAGCTTATCGGCACTGGCCTGCTCCACAGCCTGTTTCACGTTGAAGACGTAAGACTCCAAGCTGTTGCGGGAAGAGATCCGTTGGCGCTGTTTCTCGTCCTCATCGGCATAACGCTCCGCATCGCTCACCATTCGGTCGATATCAGCTTGCGAGAGGCGTCCCTTGTCGTTCTTGATTGTGATGTTCTTCGCCTTGCCCGTGCTCATCTCCTTAGCGGTGACATTGAGTATTCCGTTGGCATCCATGTCGAATGTGACTTCTATTTGGGGAACGCCTCTAGGTGCCGGAGGAATTCCAGACAGATCGAAAGTTCCCAGGGCATTGTTGTCTTTGGTCATCACTCGTTCGCCCTCGTACACCTGAATAGAAACTCCAGGCTGATTGTCGGCATAGGTGGAGAACGTTTTGGTTTGCTTGCAGGGGATCCGGCAATTGCGTTCGATCAATTTGGTCATAACTCCGCCAGCAGTCTCTATGCCAAGTGAGAGTGGTGCCACATCCACCAGTAGAACGTCCTGGATCTTGCCGCTCTGGTCGCCACTAAGAATGGCAGCTTGGACAGCAGCTCCATATGCAACAGCTTCGTCTGGGTTGATCGAGAGGTTCAGACTCTTTCCATTGAAGAACTGTTGCAGCAGGCTCTGCACCTTGGGAATGCGGGTGGAGCCGCCCACAAGCACAATGTCATGGATTTGTCCCTTGTCCATCTTGGCATCGTTCAGAGCCTTCTCCACAGGCTGTAGGGTGTTGCGGAAGAGGTCGGCACACAGCTCCTCAAACCGGGCACGACTTACCTTAGTGTAGAAGTCATGTCCCTCGAACAGTGCATCCACCTCAATGGTGGCTTCTGTGCTGGATGACAGGGTGCGCTTGGCACGTTCAGCCGCTGTGCGAAGGCGCCGCAATGCCCGTGGATTTGAGCGTAAGTCCTTTTTGTACTTGCGCTTGAATTCATCTGCCAAATGTGTCACTAGTCGGTTGTCAAAGTCCTCTCCGCCAAGATGTGTGTCGCCGGCGGTGGCCCGAACCTCAAACAGAGATCCTTCGTCAATAGTCAGAATGGATACATCAAAAGTACCGCCTCCCAAGTCGAATATCAACACATTCCGCTCTCCCTTGAGATTCTTGTCCAGGCCATAGGCCAATGCCGCCGCCGTTGGCTCGTTTATGATTCGCAGCACATTTAGACCAGCAATATGGCCCGCATCCTTGGTAGCCTGTCTCTGGGAGTCGTTGAAGTATGCTGGCACTGTGATGACTGCGTCTGTGATGCTCTGGCCCAAATATGCCTCGGCTGTCTCCTTCATCTTGGCCAGCACCATCGAGCTAATCTCCTCAGGGGCAAAGCGCTTCGACTCGCCTTTAAACTCGACTCCCAACTTTGGCTTGCCTCCATCGCTGACCACCTTGAATGGCCAGTGTTTGATGTCCTCCGCGATCTTGGGATCGTCGTACTTGCGGCCTATCAAACGTTTAGCATCGAATACTGTGTTCCTTGGATTCATGGCCACTTGGTTCTTAGCGGCATCGCCTATCAGGCGCTCCGAGTCGGTGAATGCCACATAACTGGGCGTGGTCCGGTTGCCCTGGTCATTGGCTATAATCTCCACCTTTCCATGTTGATAGACACCCACGCAGGAGAACGTGGTACCCAAATCTATTCCAATTGCAGGCATTGTTTTGTTTTGTTTGAATTTGTTAACGTAATTTCTTGACTTTTTAGTTTGTTAACTTTATTTCTTAACTTTTTAGTTTGTTTCAATATTTTAAGTTGTTCACTTTGACTGTTTTTCAGTTGTTTAGCTTGTTCAGCTAGTCGCTTGTTTTGTTTTTGCTTGTTTTTGTGATGTTATCACTTCGCTTGCTTGAATTGAATTGCTGCGAAGAGAAATTGTCGGCCCTATTTATACCCGGCTGCTCTCTTTCGGAAACTTCGAGGCGTTCTCTTCTCGAAATTTCTCGAACAATCGATAGTTGGCAGATGGCACGAGAGGAATAGAACATATTTGGCCCACAATACCCCAGAGAGGGTGGAAATTTCTCGATGTACATTTTTCTCTTTTTTGTTTGCTACCTACCTCAACAATCATTGCACATTAAAATTAGATATTCGATTCTGGAAGATTCTTTGGTGCTTTAACAAAGGTTTGCTTAGATTATATTTAAAATAAAAACTATTACATATTTGTCTTGAGTGGCTGGGGATGTGACGTTTTCATCAGCCGATCTTAACTCACGTGAATTAAACCTGTAGCTAGCGTAAACAAGCTTTGAGGTCGTTGACTGACTGTGGGATCTGATATTTTTATGAATGGGCTGCAATATATGTACATATGTATGTAAGTATGTATGTATGTATGTACATATGTACATATGATCTTTTGTGGGGAAATGTAAACCGAAACCGGAATTTTTTATGAATCAAACCTTTTAATAATTTTGCTTACATCTGCGTTGACAATAAATGAGGAACATTGTCTCATCATATAATATATTGATTGATTGATTTTATGCATTTAGCCATAACAGAATTTATTTTAATAGTTAGAAAGGAAATAATAATATCTTACGAATTTTAATTAAGAGGTCGATAATTTATCTCCATAAACACCAAGTCTAGTCAATCCATTTTGCTCAGAGGCTGAACTTGCTTAATGACGTTTATGCTAAAACAATTCGCTCTCTTCTTTGGGGCCCGAGCCCCAGCTGCCGACAGCTGGATGTACAATAAAAATTTTCTAAACCAAATAGAAAAGGCACTCCAGAAGCAGGAGGTACGTCCGGTATTTGATTGTCCAGGCCTTGGCTTAACCAGCATATCCGAAATTATCGAACAGATCGACTTCGGCCAAACAAGTCCTCTATATAACGACACGGCCATCTATTACTCTAGGAGAAGGCTGGATAAGGTCCAACTATTTATAACTATACAAATATTAAAAACATTAAAGATAGATCTAAAACTAATAGGTAATTACGTTGTAAAAGCTGTCTGAAGCTGATACAAAGAAAAATAAAACCTGGGAATATAAAACCTCTTAGGAAGTAAAAAAACTTATTCTTTGATTAATTTTTATTCTCACATAAAGTAAAATCGCGTTGTTAGAGCTGATTTGTAAGCTATGTATATTTGTTGTCTGTTGTGAGTTGTTAATGCACTATAGAACTGCATTTAAATTTTGAAGTATGTATTATTGAGGCAGGTCCAAAAAATATTTTGGAACGGGTAATCTAAGGCCGTTTCGAACTTCGTATACCCTTCAAATTTTAATTTTTTTTTATTCTATTTATCCGACTTGAACTTAACTTCTATTTATATATTTATATGATGTTGCCGATTGATCTTGACCGAACGGTCCGAATGATGTCCCAAATCCGAATCGCGTTTTATTTCAAAACTGAAATCATTTATCTCTGATCCCGGAGAAAATTTATACATACATACATACATACATAGTTTGGACATCTCCCATCTAAAACGATATTATTGAAGGATTACTCCTGTGAGATATAGTGATAAAGTGGTCGATCCCAAGTGACGACACCAAAACTATATAACAACAATAATTTGTTATGTGTTTCACACTTCTCACCACAATGAATATAATTGTTCGGCAAGGGTATGCAAAAGAGAACAGATACTTCAAGAAAATACCTCTCTTAACAGTGCTGTGGCAGATATGTAGGTTCTCTCCCGCATGCACTCACTGCTATCTGTCGATTGTTCGAGAGAGTTCGAGAAGAGAACGCCTCGAAGTTTCCGAAAGAGAGCGGCCGGGTATAAATAGGGCCGACAATTTCTCTTCGCAGCAATTCAATTCAAGCAAGCGAAGTGATAACATCACAAAAACAAGCAAAAACAAAACAAGCGACTAGCTGAACAAGCTAAACAACTGAAAAACAGTCAAAGTGAACAACTTAAAATATTGAAACAAACTAAAAAGTTAAGAAATAAAGTTAACAAACTAAAAAGTTAAGAAATAAAGTTAACAAACTAAAAAGTCAAGAAATTACGTTTACAAATTCAAACAAAACTAATTATTCAAGTAAAACCTAACAAAACAAAACAAAACAATGCCTGCAATTGGAATAGATTTGGGTACCACGTTCTCCTGCGTGGGTGTCTATCAACATGGAAAGGTGGAGATTATAGCCAATGACCAGGGCAACCGGACCACGCCCAGTTATGTGGCATTCACCGACTCGGAGCGCCTGATAGGCGATGCCGCTAAGAACCAAGTGGCCATGAATCCAAGGAACACAGTATTCGATGCTAAACGTTTGATAGGCCGCAAGTACGACGATCCCAAGATCGCGGAGGACATCAAACACTGGCCATTCAAGGTGGTCAGCGATGGAGGCAAGCCAAAGTTGGGAGTCGAGTTTAAAGGCGAGTCGAAGCGCTTTGCCCCTGAGGAGATTAGCTCGATGGTGCTGGCCAAGATGAAGGAGACAGCCGAGGCATATTTGGGCCAGAGCATCACAGACGCAGTCATCACAGTGCCAGCATACTTCAACGACTCCCAGAGACAGGCTACCAAGGATGCGGGCCATATTGCTGGTCTAAATGTGCTGCGAATCATAAACGAGCCAACGGCGGCGGCATTGGCCTATGGCCTGGACAAGAATCTCAAGGGAGAGCGGAATGTGTTGATATTCGACTTGGGAGGCGGTACTTTTGATGTATCCATTCTGACTATTGACGAAGGATCTCTGTTTGAGGTTCGGGCCACCGCCGGCGACACACATCTTGGCGGAGAGGACTTTGACAACCGACTAGTGACACATTTGGCAGATGAATTCAAGCGCAAGTACAAAAAGGACTTACGCTCAAATCCACGGGCATTGCGGCGCCTTCGCACAGCGGCTGAACGTGCCAAGCGCACCCTGTCATCCAGCACAGAAGCCACCATTGAGGTGGATGCACTGTTCGAGGGACATGACTTCTACACAAAGATAAGTCGTGCCCGGTTTGAGGAGCTGTGTGCCGACCTCTTCCGCAACACCCTACAGCCTGTGGAGAAGGCTCTGAACGATGCCAAGATGGACAAGGGACAAATCCATGACATTGTGCTTGTGGGCGGCTCCACCCGCATTCCCAAGGTGCAGAGCCTGCTGCAACAGTTCTTCAATGGAAAGAGTCTGAACCTCTCGATCAACCCAGACGAAGCTGTTGCATATGGAGCTGCTGTCCAAGCTGCCATTCTTAGTGGCGACCAGAGCGGCAAGATCCAGGACGTTCTACTGGTGGATGTGGCACCACTCTCACTTGGCATAGAGACTGCTGGCGGAGTTATGACCAAATTGATCGAACGCAATTGCCGGATCCCCTGCAAGCAAACCAAAACGTTCTCCACCTATGCCGACAATCAGCCTGGAGTTTCTATTCAGGTGTACGAGGGCGAACGAGTGATGACCAAAGACAACAATGCCCTGGGAACCTTCGATCTGTCTGGAATTCCTCCGGCACCTAGAGGCGTTCCCCAAATAGAAGTCACATTCGACATGGATGCCAACGGAATACTCAATGTCACCGCTAAGGAGATGAGCACGGGCAAGGCGAAGAACATCACAATCAAGAACGACAAGGGACGCCTCTCGCAAGCTGATATCGACCGAATGGTGAGCGATGCGGAGCGTTATGCCGATGAGGACGAGAAACAGCGCCAACGGATCTCTTCCCGCAACAGCTTGGAGTCTTACGTCTTCAACGTGAAACAGGCTGTGGAGCAGGCCACTGCCGATAAGCTCAGCGAAACAGACAAGAGCTCAGTGATTGAAAAGTGTAACGAGACAATTAAATGGCTGGATACGAACACCACAGCCGAAAAGGAAGAGTTCGATCACAAACTGGAGGAGCTCACCAAACACTGTTCCCCGATCATGACACGAATGCATCAGTCTGCCAGCCAGCCAGCGGGAGCAGCATCTGGAGGCAACTGTGGTCAGCAGGCTGGAGGATTTGGTGGCTACTCTGGACCCACTGTTGAGGAAGTCGACTAAGCCAAAGAGATTTTACCATCATTGATATATTTTGTGTTTGAGACTGAAGTTGGTCGATTTGCCATTCCAAATTATTAGACTTAACATAGGCGAATAATAAATTATTATATTGTTTTAAGTTAGCAACAAATTCTAAAATATATTTAAATTATTAAATCAAAGTTGAAACAGAAATGTCTTTTTTATTGATCTTTATATCAACAAAATCTGGAGAAAATAAGGAAAATGTGTGGGGCCAAACAAGAACGTTCGTTGTTTAATTATTTCGTTTATGTGATTCAACAAGTAAAACAATTTTGAATTCCGTATCACAAATATCAATGAAACTTTGAATTTTCTTCAATCGGAATATATTTTCATATATGTCAACCAAATATCATTATTATCTGTTAAATTTAGTTATTCGATTGGCAAATATTTTTCTAGAATTGGGATTATCTTGAGATGCAGAAGAAGATATTTTAACATCCGATTGGGATAAATCCGAGAAACCTATATATAACCATACAGAAATATTTGAATGCAGAAGGAAATGAAGTAGGTAAGTCGTCTGGTCGACTTCGGTATACCATGCAATACCATGGTATACCATGTAAAAAATATTTTAAATTTCGAATATGTCTATTAACTTCGCCTCATAGCATATGCTATCTCGCTCACCCGCACAAAAACACACGAGCACTCTGGCGCCGCCACTCGCCTACGGCCAATTCCGCCCTTATGGACCGCCTAGTAAAACTCGTTTATACTTATATTTCGCGTGTTTGTAGTCCGATTTTAATCATATTTGGTACATCGGTAAAAATGAATAAGACTAACTAACTAATTTTCATTTTGTTAGTCCAAAAATAGTGGGAGGCAATCGGTTTTTTCTAAATTATGGAGGCGGAAGTGGGCGTGGCAAAAATTTAAAACAGTTAAAATCTGCGCGAATACTAAACAAGTGTACGTACCAAATTTGGTGACTTTTACTATGTTGGTTTTCGAGAAAATCAGTTTTATTTATTTTGCGGGGGCGGAAGTGGGCGTGGCTAAATTTTTAAACAAACTCGATAACTGTACATACTACACGACACTAAATACCAAATTTGGTGATTTTTAATATGTTACTATCGGAAGTGGGCGTGGCAAAATTTTAAAGCTCTTTTAGTCTCCGAGGTCTATGTGTTCATACGAACGGACGGACAGACGGACATGGCTAGATCGTCTCGGCTGTTGATGCTGACCAAGAATATATATACTTTATGGGGTCGGCAAAGCTTCCTTCTGCCTGTTAATCAAAATCGGACTAAAAATAGCCAAGTTATGCATATAAACATTTTTCCATATGGCCGGAGTTGGCCGTTGACTGGTGGGGGCGCTAGGGTGCTCCTATGCTTGATTGAGCGAAATACAGATTTTTATACCCTTGCAGAGGGTATTATAAAATTGGTCAGATGTTTGTAACGCACAGAAGGAGACGTTTCCGACCCTATAAAGTATATATATTCTTGATCAGCATGAGAAGCTGAGTTGATATAGCCATGTCCGTCTGTCCGTCCGTCTGTGCGTATGCGTTTTACTCAGCCATCTTAAGAGCTATCGGGATGAAATTTTTTTGGGGGCTTTTTATTACCTGGAAAAATAAAGTATGAAAATTGGGAGAATCGGACCACTATATCATATAGCTCTGGAGGAAACATTTTTGCAAAAATTGGAGTATCCCCATGAAATTTACCAATATGCTAGTATATCATATAAAATCTCAGATCTCAGATTTGAATTTGATCGGATAAATAGAACACAAGTTGCAGCCGATATAAATCGGTTCGGCTTGCTGCCTACTACGTCATCATCAAATAAACAGAGGATACGCATCCACACATACAGACGCAACGCTACATAAACTAAATGTGTATGCGTGCGAATCGCTTCATGCGTCTAAAAGGGGATGGGAAGATGAAGAAGAAATTGAAATGATATTTGAAAGGTTCTGTGCATTAATGAATTGAGATACAGAAAAAGAGTTTGGAACATGTAAAAATATTATGGCCATGGACTGCAAGGGTATATAAACTTCGGCACAGCCGATGTTAGCTTCTTTGATATTTAAACCTAAGATCATTTGTGGTTCCTTTATTAGCGTCAAAAAGATTTCGAGAAAACGCTTTTCAATCCAGAATTTTTGATAACAAACCATTATTTTTACAAGAATCAAGCATCAATTCAGACCGTTACAATTAATATTTATGAATTTAAGTGGATTTTTCGAACTACAGAATTATTTTGGTGCATAGGAGTTGTGTTTTTCACTTTTCGATGAGCCATAAAAAAACTTTCTACTTGCTTAGCCGATAAGTAAGGAAATTTATTTCTGGTTTCACAATAAAATGACATTTAAAAATCTGGCAAAAGGAAATCTATATATATATATGTATAAATGAATTGCTGTTCGTTAGTCTCGCTAAAACTCGAGAACGGCTGACCGTATTTATCTTAGCTTTGTCTTGAATTATTCGTGGAGGTCTAGGGAAGGTTTAAAAGGTGAAAAAATTCGAATAATTGCCAGGAAAATCCTCAAAGCAGCATTTTTCTATTTCCCATACAAACGTAAGGTATGCTACACTTTTTATTTAACATTACTCATACGACATGTTTCTGAATCTAAACGTTTCTAAAACTTAAAGGAAACCAATTTTTATAATAATTTTATATTTAATGTTAATTTTCAATCTTAAACTACCACTTCTTACCGCTTTTCTGCTTTTAAATGCAGTACACAGCTAAAAATATGAATCGTTTTGTTATACTCATCTACGCCTCTGAATATTAGGTCTTCGAATTCCAATTTGTATTGTAGCTCTCTTAATAACTAACACCGTGATGCTTCGATCTTACAGCGGATCGGGACCCTAATATATAACCGTAGCTCTTCCGGGTGGGATGGGTTGTTGCTGCAGTTTCCGTGGCATCTCACTACATATAATTTATTATAGAGTCCCTAATGAAACTAAAAGAGAACACTATATTCTCCATAATAAACAAACTTTTTGATCTTAAATGCCTCAGTAAACAAGACAGAGATGAACATACACAATAACAACAAAAATGAAGTAAGTAAGTCGTCTCGCCGACTTGGATATACCATACACCAGTAAAACAAATATTTTAAATTTATAATAACCAATGCATTTTCGTATTTAAAAAAAACTGTTCACATGCTTTTCACAAGCATATCTTAGTATTTCGCTCATTCAAGCAAACGAGCACCCTAGCGCCCCCACCAGCCAACGGCCACTTCCGGCCATATGGAAAAACGTTTATATGCATAACTTGGCTATTTTTATTCCGATTTTGATCAAATTTGGTACTTTGCTTGATATTAGTATCAAATTTAAGTGTGCTAAATTTGATTGCACAAGGTTGAAAATTACGGGAGATAATCGAATTTTTTCAAATTACGGGGGCGGAAAGAGGCGTGGCAAAATCTTTACACATCAAAACTGTGCGCAATTACTAATCAAATATTCATACCAAATTTTGTGTCTCTAGCTAGAATAGTTTTTGAGAAAATCGGTTTTATTTGATTTGCAGGGGCGGTAGGGGGCGTGGCAAAATTTTTATAAATACAAAATGTGCGCGTTTACTAAGCAAATATACATATCAAATTTTGTGTCTCTAGTTGCTATGGTGTTTAAGAAAATCGGTTTTATATCATTTGCGGGGGCGGTAGGGGGCGTGGCAAACATTTGAAACAAACTCGATAAGCGTACATATGACACGAGTCTACATACCAAATTTGGTGGCTCTAGCTCTTATAGTCTCCGAGATCTAGGTGTTCATACAGACGGACGGACGGACAGACGAACATGGCTAGATCGTCTCGGCTGTTGATGCTGATCAAGAATATATATACTTTATGGGGTCGGAAAAGCTTCCTTCTGCCTGTTACATACATTTTGGCGACTTTAATATACCATTTCACCCTATGGGTGTATGGTATAAAAACATGATATATCAAACCCAAATGTACATTCTATTTCAGCATTTTATATAATCATGTTGGGGGAAATTAATTTTCTATTCAAAACAAATTTTTTCTTATTTATTATTATTCAAACGAAACTTCAATTGCAAGGGGCATTTTTTTCTAGTAATAAATATTATTTAAAAATCCTAATATTCTTTAATCTCTGATGATCAGCATAGAGGTGAAACAAAAAGGTTTTCTGATTTGGTTTGAGATTACGGAAAAATAAAACCATTGCAAATTATGGAGCTGCTTAATTTGTCACAGTTTCTTCAGATTCATTAAATGAATTAAAATAAGTTCGAACAGTTTTCTAAAATTGTGCATGTAAAATGGAAAATAGCCGTTTTTACATTGTTAATAATTTTGTAAACCATTTTAATTATCATTAACTTTATGGTTTGTATAAATTCTTTAACACAACTAGCTTATTACGTATACGCACACTGGGACAAATTTTCAAAACTTTTGCATGAGGTCGACAATTTTATGGAAGGAAATTGTTATTTTGGATCAATGGACTTAAATTAATTATTAATTAGTCGGCTTTTTGTCCTAGAAAATTTTAATATACTTTGTGCGCTTGATAATTTGACACTGGGTGATGAATAAATATTGTAAAATACGAATAATAGAGACCAGGGTATTGAGAACATTTGGAAGTAAAGTTTGTTTTATATTTTATCTATGCTATTTTGTATCGTCCAAAGAGAGAGAAATCTAATCCAAAGTGCTAGTCTTTCGTTCTGTGTGTTCCTGTTACTCGAAGTGTATGTCGAAATAAAGTTGAAATCTTTAAATTTAGGAAAACTTCCTTTTGGCGCTTTGGTAGTACCATTAACTTGAAAGTGTACGTAAATGCTATAATACAGGTCTGTATTATAATTATATAATATTCTGCCCTATACATACTTGTCGATTCGGACAATAGTGCGCGATTGTTGTTAAAACTAAATCAATTTACTTTACTCTGACTTAGTTTACTGAAGTTTCCAAAATGTATTAAAACCCCCTTCTAGAGTACTCTGCCTGGTCGGCCATTAATGTTGAAACCAGTTTATAAAGCAAAATCTAGAGTTTTGCAATGTAAAGTAAAGTTTCCAGCTTCATTATAAAATCTTTTCGGGATTGGGTGCTATCATATGGTACCATAGAAAGTGCCATAAAGTATAGGTACAATCTTAATATTAATGTGGCGATCGTCCCTAAAACGTTAAATTTAAAACTCTTTTTTCGATAATATAAAAGTTGTATAAAATCTTTAAATTCGTCTCGCGACGGAGGGGGTTAACGAAAGATCGTTTTTTTTTCTGTCATATAAAAGGATGTGTAACTTCTATTTATGTATTTCTTATCTATTTTAAAAATAGCAGTTTGAAACCTATTTTGAAAAAAGTGGTAGTTGCTTTATGTGGTTTATCTGTTCAATAAATTTTCAATCCATATAAATAATTCTAAAATATAATAATTTTTTATACAAGCGTCAATGTATGTGTTCAGTTTTTATTCAACTGTGAGGTTCTGAGAATGAAATATTTAAATGTTGTCTTTTTTTACGATTGCTGGAAACCCTGAAAATGTAATATAAATATAAATATGTACATATATGTGTAAGTAATACATTATAATAATACATCAAAAAGAAAAGTCATCCAATACTTTTTATTAAAACTTTGTTGTTGCATATTTTTGAATTTCTACAAAAATTGTAGGAATTTATTTTTAGACATTTCAAATTATTGGCCAATTATCGTCAAAACTTCGTAAAAATATATTAAAAATGTATAATATATTTTTATTTCAAACAAATATTTTAGCAATTCTTCAAATCTGATTTTTTGTTTTAAAGCCAAAAAAAAAAAAAAAAAACACATTTTGACACTTTTTTGTAAAGACATTAATAATCTTGGATCTATTGGTTTTATATACAAGTTGTTATTTGACATTTAAAGTATCATTGGTAAAAATTTTCAATTCTATATATACAAATATATATTTCGATCCGTGAAAAAACGGTTATATTGAAATTTTTCCGGGCGGTAAAATACAGTTCATTAAACATTAAAATACAAAACAGTTAAAATAAGTAAGTCGTCTCTCCGACTTTGATATAACATAATGTACATATGTTTATTAAATTCTTTTTACATGCTTCATAGCATATTCTACCCCGCTCACTCTTACAAGCAGAACTCCAGCCTTATAGACCGCCTAGGAAAAAACGTTATACCTATATTTGAAGGCAGAAGTGGGCGTGGCAAAAAATTTAAATAATCAAAGTCTGCAAAGTCTGGTTTATTTAATTTGCTTGGGGAAGGGGGAAGGGGTCATGGTAAGAATTTTAAACAAAGAAAATCTGCGCGACACAATTAATTTATTTTAATGTCAATTATTTCCAATTATTTCAATAATATTTCCATTACGTGTAATATTTATTGTATTTACAAGTACCTAATAAAAACTTATTTAATTTTTCTCTTTAAAAAATTCCTTGAATTGGATTTTTCGAAAATCGGAGTGAACTTATATTATTCTATTTTAATTAAGCTCACTAATGATCCCATTTCAACAACAGAAAAAACTACAGCTAGAGCTAGATATGTTTAATATTCAAGCGAAAAAACAGACTCCCTCGACCACAGATATTTCAGGATTGAAGAGTAAATTTAGTTTCTTTTTGTTTGTCGTTACATATTTGTATTCTCCAGATTCTGTTAATATACAAATCAAGGAAAAAGACATTTCTGTTTCAACTTTGATTTAATAATTTAAATATATTTTAGAATTTGTTGCTAACTTAAAACAATATAATAATTTATTATTCGCCTATGTTAAGTCTAATAATTTGGAATGGCAAATCGACCAACTTCAGTCTCAAACACAAAATATATCAATGATGGTAAAATCTCTTTGGCTTAGTCGACTTCCTCAACAGTGGGTCCAGAGTAGCCACCAAATCCTCCAGCCTGCTGACCACAGTTGCCTCCAGATGCTGCTCCCGCTGGCTGGCTGGCAGACTGATGCATTCGTGTCATGATCGGGGAACAGTGTTTGGTGAGCTCCTCCAGTTTGTGATCGAACTCTTCCTTTTCGGCTGTGGTGTTCGTATCCAGCCATTTAATTGTCTCGTTACACTTTTCAATCACTGAGCTCTTGTCTGTTTCGCTGAGCTTATCGGCAGTGGCCTGCTCCACAGCCTGTTTCACGTTGAAGACGTAAGACTCCAAGCTGTTGCGGGAAGAGATCCGTTGGCGCTGTTTCTCGTCCTCATCGGCATAACGCTCCGCATCGCTCACCATTCGGTCGATATCAGCTTGCGAGAGGCGTCCCTTGTCGTTCTTGATTGTGATGTTCTTCGCCTTGCCCGTGCTCATCTCCTTAGCGGTGACATTGAGTATTCCGTTGGCATCCATGTCGAATGTGACTTCTATTTGGGGAACGCCTCTAGGTGCCGGAGGAATTCCAGACAGATCGAAGGTTCCCAGGGCATTGTTGTCTTTGGTCATCACTCGTTCGCCCTCGTACACCTGAATAGAAACTCCAGGCTGATTGTCGGCATAGGTGGAGAACGTTTTGGTTTGCTTGCAGGGGATCCGGCAATTGCGTTCGATCAATTTGGTCATAACTCCGCCAGCAGTCTCTATGCCAAGTGAGAGTGGTGCCACATCCACCAGTAGAACGTCCTGGATCTTGCCGCTCTGGTCGCCACTAAGAATGGCAGCTTGGACAGCAGCTCCATATGCAACAGCTTCGTCTGGGTTGATCGAGAGGTTCAGACTCTTTCCATTGAAGAACTGTTGCAGCAGGCTCTGCACCTTGGGAATGCGGGTGGAGCCGCCCACAAGCACAATGTCATGGATTTGTCCCTTGTCCATCTTGGCATCGTTCAGAGCCTTCTCCACAGGCTGTAGGGTGTTGCGGAAGAGGTCGGCACACAGCTCCTCAAACCGGGCACGACTTACCTTAGTGTAGAAGTCATGTCCCTCGAACAGTGCATCCACCTCAATGGTGGCTTCTGTGCTGGATGACAGGGTGCGCTTGGCACGTTCAGCCGCTGTGCGAAGGCGCCGCAATGCCCGTGGATTTGAGCGTAAGTCCTTTTTGTACTTGCGCTTGAATTCATCTGCCAAATGTGTCACTAGTCGGTTGTCAAAGTCCTCTCCGCCAAGATGTGTGTCGCCGGCGGTGGCCCGAACCTCAAACAGAGATCCTTCGTCAATAGTCAGAATGGATACATCAAAAGTACCGCCTCCCAAGTCGAATATCAACACATTCCGCTCTCCCTTGAGATTCTTGTCCAGGCCATAGGCCAATGCCGCCGCCGTTGGCTCGTTTATGATTCGCAGCACATTTAGACCAGCAATATGGCCCGCATCCTTGGTAGCCTGTCTCTGGGAGTCGTTGAAGTATGCTGGCACTGTGATGACTGCGTCTGTGATGCTCTGGCCCAAATATGCCTCGGCTGTCTCCTTCATCTTGGCCAGCACCATCGAGCTAATCTCCTCAGGGGCAAAGCGCTTCGACTCGCCTTTAAACTCGACTCCCAACTTTGGCTTGCCTCCATCGCTGACCACCTTGAATGGCCAGTGTTTGATGTCCTCCGCGATCTTGGGATCGTCGTACTTGCGGCCTATCAAACGTTTAGCATCGAATACTGTGTTCCTTGGATTCATGGCCACTTGGTTCTTAGCGGCATCGCCTATCAGGCGCTCCGAGTCGGTGAATGCCACATAACTGGGCGTGGTCCGGTTGCCCTGGTCATTGGCTATAATCTCCACCTTTCCATGTTGATAGACACCCACGCAGGAGAACGTGGTACCCAAATCTATTCCAATTGCAGGCATTGTTTTGTTAGGTTTTACTTGAATAATTAGTTTTGTTTGAATTTGTTAACGTAATTTCTTGACTTTTTAGTTTGTTAACTTTATTTCTTAACTTTTTAGTTTGTTTCAATATTTTAAGTTGTTCACTTTGACTGTTTTTCAGTTGTTTAGCTTGTTCAGCTAGTCGCTTGTTTTGTTTTTGCTTGTTTTTGTGATGTTATCACTTCGCTTGCTTGAATTGAATTGCTGCGAAGAGAAATTGTCGGCCCTATTTATACCCGGCTGCTCTCTTTCGGAAACTTCGAGGCGTTCTCTTCTCGAAATTTCTCGAACAATCGATAGTTGGCAGATGGCACGAGAGGAATAGAACATATTTGGCCCACAATACCCCAGAGAGGGTGGAAATTTCTCGATGTACATTTTTCTCTTTTTTGTTTGCTACCTACCTCAACAATCATTGCACATTAAAATTAGATATTCGATTCTGGAAGATTCTTTGGTGCTTTAACAAAGGTTTGCTTAGATTATATTTAAAATAAAAACTATTACATATTTGTCTTGAGTGGCTGGGGATGTGACGTTTTCATCAGCCGATCTTAACTCACGTGAATTAAACCTGTAGCTAGCGTAAACAAGCTTTGAGGTCGTTGACTGACTGTGGGATCTGATATTTTTATGAATGGGCTGCAATATATGTACATATGTATGTAAGTATGTATGTATGTATGTACATATGTACATATGATCTTTTGTGGGGAAATGTAAACCGAAACCGGAATTTTTTATGAATCAAACCTTTTAATAATTTTGCTTACATCTGCGTTGACAATAAATGAGGAACATTGTCTCATCATATAATATATTGATTGATTGATTTTATGCATTTAGCCATAACAGAATTTATTTTAATAGTTAGAAAGGAAATAATAATATCTTACGAATTTTAATTAAGAGGTCGATAATTTATCTCCATAAACACCAAGTCTAGTCAATCCATTTTGCTCAGAGGCTGAACTTGCTTAATGACGTTTATGCTAAAACAATTCGCTCTCTTCTTTGGGGCCCGAGCCCCAGCTGCCGACAGCTGGATGTACAATAAAAATTTTCTAAACCAAATAGAAAAGGCACTCCAGAAGCAGGAGGTACGTCCGGTATTTGATTGTCCAGGCCTTGGCTTAACCAGCATATCCGAAATTATCGAACAGATCGACTTCGGCCAAACAAGTCCTCTATATAACGACACGGCCATCTATTACTCTAGGAGAAGGCTGGATAAGGTCCAACTATTTATAACTATACAAATATTAAAAACATTAAAGATAGATCTAAAACTAATAGGTAATTACGTTGTAAAAGCTGTCTGAAGCTGATACAAAGAAAAATAAAACCTGGGAATATAAAACCTCTTAGGAAGTAAAAAAACTTATTCTTTGATTAATTTTTATTCTCACATAAAGTAAAATCGCGTTGTTAGAGCTGATTTGTAAGCTATGTATATTTGTTGTCTGTTGTGAGTTGTTAATGCACTATAGAACTGCATTTAAATTTTGAAGTATGTATTATTGAGGCAGGTCCAAAAAATATTTTGGAACGGGTAATCTAAGGCCGTTTCGAACTTCGTATACCCTTCAAATTTTAATTTTTTTTTATTCTATTTATCCGACTTGAACTTAACTTCTATTTATATATTTATATGATGTTGCCGATTGATCTTGACCGAACGGTCCGAATGATGTCCCAAATCCGAATCGCGTTTTATTTCAAAACTGAAATCATTTATCTCTGATCCCGGAGAAAATTTATACATACATATGTACATACATACATAGTTTGGACATCTCCCATCTAAAACGATATTATTGAAGGATTACTCCTGTGAGATATAGTGATAAAGTGGTCGATCCCAAGTGACGACACCAAAACTATATAACAACAATAATTTGTTATGTGTTTCACACTTCTCACCACAATGAATATAATTGTTCGGCAAGGGTATGCAAAAGAGAACAGATACTTCAAGAAAATACCTCTCTTAACAGTGCTGTGGCAGATATGTAGGTTCTCTCCCGCATGCACTCACTGCTATCTGTCGATTGTTCGAGAGAGTTCGAGAAGAGAACGCCTCGAAGTTTCCGAAAGAGAGCGGCCGGGTATAAATAGGGCCGACAATTTCTCTTCGCAGCAATTCAATTCAAGCAAGCGAAGTGATAACATCACAAAAACAAGCAAAAACAAAACAAGCGACTAGCTGAACAAGCTAAACAACTGAAAAACAGTCAAAGTGAACAACTTAAAATATTGAAACAAACTAAAAAGTTAAGAAATAAAGTTAACAAACTAAAAAGTCAAGAAATTACGTTAACAAATTCAAACAAAACTAATTATTCAAGTAAAACCTAACAAAACAATGCCTGCAATTGGAATAGATTTGGGTACCACGTTCTCCTGCGTGGGTGTCTATCAACATGGAAAGGTGGAGATTATAGCCAATGACCAGGGCAACCGGACCACGCCCAGTTATGTGGCATTCACCGACTCGGAGCGCCTGATAGGCGATGCCGCTAAGAACCAAGTGGCCATGAATCCAAGGAACACAGTATTCGATGCTAAACGTTTGATAGGCCGCAAGTACGACGATCCCAAGATCGCGGAGGACATCAAACACTGGCCATTCAAGGTGGTCAGCGATGGAGGCAAGCCAAAGTTGGGAGTCGAGTTTAAAGGCGAGTCGAAGCGCTTTGCCCCTGAGGAGATTAGCTCGATGGTGCTGGCCAAGATGAAGGAGACAGCCGAGGCATATTTGGGCCAGAGCATCACAGACGCAGTCATCACAGTGCCAGCATACTTCAACGACTCCCAGAGACAGGCTACCAAGGATGCGGGCCATATTGCTGGTCTAAATGTGCTGCGAATCATAAACGAGCCAACGGCGGCGGCATTGGCCTATGGCCTGGACAAGAATCTCAAGGGAGAGCGGAATGTGTTGATATTCGACTTGGGAGGCGGTACTTTTGATGTATCCATTCTGACTATTGACGAAGGATCTCTGTTTGAGGTTCGGGCCACCGCCGGCGACACACATCTTGGCGGAGAGGACTTTGACAACCGACTAGTGACACATTTGGCAGATGAATTCAAGCGCAAGTACAAAAAGGACTTACGCTCAAATCCACGGGCATTGCGGCGCCTTCGCACAGCGGCTGAACGTGCCAAGCGCACCCTGTCATCCAGCACAGAAGCCACCATTGAGGTGGATGCACTGTTCGAGGGACATGACTTCTACACTAAGGTAAGTCGTGCCCGGTTTGAGGAGCTGTGTGCCGACCTCTTCCGCAACACCCTACAGCCTGTGGAGAAGGCTCTGAACGATGCCAAGATGGACAAGGGACAAATCCATGACATTGTGCTTGTGGGCGGCTCCACCCGCATTCCCAAGGTGCAGAGCCTGCTGCAACAGTTCTTCAATGGAAAGAGTCTGAACCTCTCGATCAACCCAGACGAAGCTGTTGCATATGGAGCTGCTGTCCAAGCTGCCATTCTTAGTGGCGACCAGAGCGGCAAGATCCAGGACGTTCTACTGGTGGATGTGGCACCACTCTCACTTGGCATAGAGACTGCTGGCGGAGTTATGACCAAATTGATCGAACGCAATTGCCGGATCCCCTGCAAGCAAACCAAAACGTTCTCCACCTATGCCGACAATCAGCCTGGAGTTTCTATTCAGGTGTACGAGGGCGAACGAGTGATGACCAAAGACAACAATGCCCTGGGAACCTTCGATCTGTCTGGAATTCCTCCGGCACCTAGAGGCGTTCCCCAAATAGAAGTCACATTCGACATGGATGCCAACGGAATACTCAATGTCACCGCTAAGGAGATGAGCACGGGCAAGGCGAAGAACATCACAATCAAGAACGACAAGGGACGCCTCTCGCAAGCTGATATCGACCGAATGGTGAGCGATGCGGAGCGTTATGCCGATGAGGACGAGAAACAGCGCCAACGGATCTCTTCCCGCAACAGCTTGGAGTCTTACGTCTTCAACGTGAAACAGGCTGTGGAGCAGGCCACTGCCGATAAGCTCAGCGAAACAGACAAGAGCTCAGTGATTGAAAAGTGTAACGAGACAATTAAATGGCTGGATACGAACACCACAGCCGAAAAGGAAGAGTTCGATCACAAACTGGAGGAGCTCACCAAACACTGTTCCCCGATCATGACACGAATGCATCAGTCTGCCAGCCAGCCAGCGGGAGCAGCATCTGGAGGCAACTGTGGTCAGCAGGCTGGAGGATTTGGTGGCTACTCTGGACCCACTGTTGAGGAAGTCGACTAAGCCAAAGAGATTTTACCATCATTGATATATTTTGTGTTTGAGACTGAAGTTGGTCGATTTGCCATTCCAAATTATTAGACTTAACATAGGCGAATAATAAATTATTATATTGTTTTAAGTTAGCAACAAATTCTAAAATATATTTAAATTATTAAATCAAAGTTGAAACAGAAATGTCTTTTTCCTTGATTTGTATATTAACAGAATCTGGAGAATACAAATATGTAACGACAAACAAAAAGAAACTAAATTTACTCTTCAATTTTCGCTTGAATATTAAACATATCTAGCTCTAGCTGTAGTTTTTTCTGTTGTTGAAATGGGATCATTAGTGAGCTTAATTAAAATAGAATAATATAAGTTCACTCCGATTTTCGAAAAATCCAATTCAAGGAATTTTTTAAAGAGAAAAATTAAATAAGTTTTTATTAGGTACTTGTAAATACAATAAATATTACACGTAATGGAAATATTATTGAAATAATTGGAAATAATTGACATTAAAATAAATTAATTGTGTCGCGCAGATTTTCTTTGTTTAAAATTCTTACCATGACCCCTTCCCCCTTCCCCAAGCAAATTAAATAAACCAGACTTTGCAGACTTTGATTATTTAAATTTTTTGCCACGCCCACTTCTGCCTTCAAATATAGGTATAACGTTTTTTCCTAGGCGGTCTATAAGGCTGGAGTTCTGCTTGTAAGAGTGAGCGGGGTAGAATATGCTATGAAGCATGTAAAAAGAATTTAATAAACATATGTACATTATGTTATATCAAAGTCGGAGAGACGACTTACTTATTTTAACTGTTTTGTATTTTAATGTTTAATGAACTGTATTTTACCGCCCGGAAAAATTTCAATATAACCGTTTTTTCACGGATCGAAATATATATTTGTATATATAGAATTGAAAATTTTTACCAATGATACTTTAAATGTCAAATAACAACTTGTATATAAAACCAATAGATCCAAGATTATTAATGTCTTTACAAAAAAGTGTCAAAATGTGTTTTTTTTTTTTTTTTTGGCTTTAAAACAAAAAATCAGATTTGAAGAATTGCTAAAATATTTGTTTGAAATAAAAATATATTATACATTTTTAATATATTTTTACGAAGTTTTGACGATAATTGGCCAATAATTTGAAATGTCTAAAAATAAATTCCTACAATTTTTGTAGAAATTCAAAAATATGCAACAACAAAGTTTTAATAAAAAGTATTGGATGACTTTTCTTTTTGATGTATTATTATAATGTATTACTTACACATATATGTACATATTTATATTTATATTACATTTTCAGGGTTTCCAGCAATCGTAAAAAAAGACAACATTTAAATATTTCATTCTCAGAACCTCACAGTTGAATAAAAACTGAACACATACATTGACGCTTGTATAAAAAATTATTATATTTTAGAATTATTTATATGGATTGAAAATTTATTGAACAGATAAACCACATAAAGCAACTACCACTTTTTTCAAAATAGGTTTCAAACTGCTATTTTTAAAATAGATAAGAAATACATAAATAGAAGTTACACATCCTTTTATATGACAGAAAAAAAAACGATCTTTCGTTAACCCCCTCCGTCGCGAGACGAATTTAAAGATTTTATACAACTTTTATATTATCGAAAAAGAGTTTTAAATTTAACGTTTTAGGGACGATCGCCACATTAATATTAAGATTGTACCTATACTTTATGGCACTTTCTATGGTACCATATGATAGCACCCAATCCCGAAAAGATTTTATAATGAAGCTGGAAACTTTACTTTACATTGCAAAACTCTAGATTTTGCTTTATAAACTGGTTTCAACATTAATGGCCGACCAGGCAGAGTACTCTAGAAGGGGGTTTTAATACATTTTGGAAACTTCAGTAAACTAAGTCAGAGTAAAGTAAATTGATTTAGTTTTAACAACAATCGCGCACTATTGTCCGAATCGACAAGTATGTATAGGGCAGAATATTATATAATTATAATACAGACCTGTATTATAGCATTTACGTACACTTTCAAGTTAATGGTACTACCAAAGCGCCAAAAGGAAGTTTTCCTAAATTTAAAGATTTCAACTTTATTTCGACATACACTTCGAGTAACAGGAACACACAGAACGAAAGACTAGCACTTTGGATTAGATTTCTCTCTCTTTGGACGATACAAAATAGCATAGATAAAATATAAAACAAACTTTACTTCCAAATGTTCTCAATACCCTGGTCTCTATTATTCGTATTTTACAATATTTATTCATCACCCAGTGTCAAATAATCAAGCGCACAAAGTATATAAAAATTTTCTAGGACAAAAAGCCGACTAATTAATAATTAATTTAAGTCCATTGATCCAAAATAACAATTTCCTTCCATAAAATTGTCGACCTCATGCAAAAGTTTTGAAAATTTGTCCCAGTGTGCGTATACGTAATAAGCTAGTTGTGTTAAAGAATTTATACAAACCATAAAGTTAATGATAATTAAAATGGTTTACAAAATTATTAACAATGTAAAAACGGCTATTTTCCATTTTACATGCACAATTTTAGAAAACTGTTCGAACTTATTTTAATTCATTTAATGAATCTGAAGAAACTGTGACAAATTAAGCAGCTCCATAATTTGCAATGGTTTTATTTTTCCGTAATCTCGAACCAAATCAGAAAATCTTTTTGTTTCACCTCTATGCTGAGAGTTTAGAAATAATTCAATCAGAGTTTAGAAATAATTCAATTTAAACAGTGATTTTAGTCATTAATCAGTTAGGAGATAAAGATCGGAAATTAAAGAATATTAGGATTTTTAAAAAATATTTATTACTAGAAAAAAATGCCCCTTGCAATTGAAGTTTGGTTTGAATAATAATAAATAAGAAAAAATGTGTTTTGAATAGAAAATTAATTTCCCCCAACATATAATCATAAAATGTTGAAATAGAACGTACATTTGGGTTTGATATATCATGTTTTTTTTGTTGTTATTGTCTATGTTCATCTCTGTCTTGTTTACTGCGGCATTTAAGATTAAAAAGTTTATTTATTATGGAGAATATAGTTTTCTCTTTTAGTTTCATTAGGGATAACAAATTATATGTAGTGAGATGCCACGGAAACTGCAGCAACAACCCATCCCACCCGGAAGAGCTGCGGTTATATATTAGGATCCCGATCCGCTGTAAGATCGAAGCATCACGGTGTTAGTTATTAAGAGAGCCGTAGATGAGTATAACAAAACGATCCATATTTTTAGCTGTGTACTGCATTTAAAAGCAGAAAAGCGTTAAGAAGTGGTAGTTTAAGATTGAAAATTAACATTAAATATAAAATTATGATAAAAATTGGTTTCCTTTAAGTTTTAGAAACGTTTAGATTCAGAAACATGTCGTATGAGTAATGTTAAATAAAAAGTGTAGCATACTTTACGTTTGTATGGGAAATAGAAAAATGCTGTTTTGAGGATTTTCCCGGCAATTATTCGAATTTTTTCACCTTTTAAACCTTCCCTAGATCTCCACGAATAATTCAAGAAAAAGCTAAGATAAACCCGGTCAGCCGTTCTCGAGTTTTAGTGAGACTAACGAACAGCAATTCATTTATACATATACAGTGAAACCTCGATATAACGAACTTCGTTATAACGAAAAACCCAATATAACGAATTTTTTGTTAAGTCCCTTGAAAAAACTAAGGTTTTACATTTCAGTACCTATAGCGAATCAATAGATATAACGAATAATTTTGCGATCCCCCTCAGATTCGTTATATCGAGGTTTCACTGTATATATAGATTGCCTTTTGCCAGATTTTTAAATGTCATTTTATTGTGAAACCAGAAATAAATTTCCTTACTTATCGGCTAAGCAAGTAGAAAGTTTTTTTATGGCTCATCGAAAAGTGAAAAACACAACTCCTATGCACCAAAATAATTCTGTAGTTCGAAAAATCCACTTAAATTCATAAATATTAATTGTAACGGTCTGAATTGATGCTTGATTCTTGTAAAAATAATGGTTTGTTATCAAAAATTCTGGATTGAAAAGCGTTTTCTCGAAATCTTTTTGACGCTAATAAAGGAACCACAAATGATCTTAGGTTTAAATATCAAAGAAGCTAACATCGGCTGTGCCGAAGTTTATATACCCTTGCAGTCCATGGCCATAATATTTTTACATGTTCCAAACTCTTTTTCTGTATCTCAATTCATTAATGCACAGAACCTTTCAAATATCATTTCAATTTCTTCTTCATCTTCCCATCCCCTTTTAGACGCATGAAGCGATTCGCACGCATACACATTTAGTTTATGTAGCGTTGCGTCTGTATGTGTGGATGCGTATCCTCTGTTTATTTGATGATGACGTAGTAGGCAGCAAGCCGAACCGATTTATATCGGCTGCAACTTGTGTTCTATTTATCCGATCAAATTCAAATCTGAGATCTGAGATTTTATATGATATACTAGCATATTGGTAAATTTCATGGGGATACTCCAATTTTTGCAAAAATGTTTCCTCCAGAGCTATATGATATAGTGGTCCGATTCTCCCAATTTTCATACTTTATTTTTCCAGGTAATAAAAAGCCCCCAAAAAAATTTCATCCCGATAGCTCTTAAGATGGCTGAGTAAAACGCATACGCACAGACGGACGGACAGACGGACATGGCTATATCAACTCAGCTTCTCATGCTGATCAAGAATATATATACTTTATAGGGTCGGAAACGTCTCCTTCTGTGCGTTACAAACATCTGACCAATTTTATAATACCCTCTGCAAGGGTATAAAAATCTGTATTTCGCTCAATCAAGCATAGGAGCACCCTAGCGCCCCCACCAGTCAACGGCCAACTCCGGCCATATGGAAAAATGTTTATATGCATAACTTGGCTATTTTTAGTCCGATTTTGATTAACAGGCAGAAGGAAGCTTTGCCGACCCCATAAAGTATATATATTCTTGGTCAGCATCAACAGCCGAGACGATCTAGCCATGTCCGTCTGTCCGTCCGTTCGTATGAACACATAGACCTCGGAGACTAAAAGAGCTTTAAAATTTTGCCACGCCCACTTCCGATAGTAACATATTAAAAATCACCAAATTTGGTATTTAGTGTCGTGTAGTATGTACAGTTATCGAGTTTGTTTAAAAATTTAGCCACGCCCACTTCCGCCCCCGCAAAATAAATAAAACTGATTTTCTCGAAAACCAACATAGTAAAAGTCACCAAATTTGGTACGTACACTTGTTTAGTATTCGCGCAGATTTTAACTGTTTTAAATTTTTGCCACGCCCACTTCCGCCTCCATAATTTAGAAAAAACCGATTGCCTCCCACTATTTTTGGACTAACAAAATGAAAATTAGTTAGTTAGTCTTATTCATTTTTACCGATGTACCAAATATGATTAAAATCGGACTACAAACACGCGAAATATAAGTATAAACGAGTTTTACTAGGCGGTCCATAAGGGCGGAATTGGCCGTAGGCGAGTGGCGGCGCCAGAGTGCTCGTGTGTTTTTGTGCGGGTGAGCGAGATAGCATATGCTATGAGGCGAAGTTAATAGACATATTCGAAATTTAAAATATTTTTTTACATGGTATACCATGGTATTGCATGGTATACCGAAGTCGACCAGACGACTTACCTACTTCATTTCCTTCTGCATTCAAATATTTCTGTATGGTTATATATAGGTTTCTCGGATTTATCCCAATCGGATGTTAAAATATCTTCTTCTGCATCTCAAGATAATCCCAATTCTAGAAAAATATTTGCCAATCGAATAACTAAATTTAACAGATAATAATGATATTTGGTTGACATATATGAAAATATATTCCGATTGAAGAAAATTCAAAGTTTCATTGATATTTGTGATACGGAATTCAAAATTGTTTTACTTGTTGAATCACATAAACGAAATAATTAAACAACGAACGTTCTTGTTTGGCCCCACACATTTTCCTTATTTTCTCCAGATTTTGTTGATATAAAGATCAATAAAAAAGACATTTCTGTTTCAACTTTGATTTAATAATTTAAATATATTTTAGAATTTGTTGCTAACTTAAAACAATATAATAATTTATTATTCGCCTATGTTAAGTCTAATAATTTGGAATGGCAAATCGACCAACTTCAGTCTCAAACACAAAATATATCAATGATGGTAAAATCTCTTTGGCTTAGTCGACTTCCTCAACAGTGGGTCCAGAGTAGCCACCAAATCCTCCAGCCTGCTGACCACAGTTGCCTCCAGATGCTGCTCCCGCTGGCTGGCTGGCAGACTGATGCATTCGTGTCATGATCGGGGAACAGTGTTTGGTGAGCTCCTCCAGTTTGTGATCGAACTCTTCCTTTTCGGCTGTGGTGTTCGTATCCAGCCATTTAATTGTCTCGTTACACTTTTCAATCACTGAGCTCTTGTCTGTTTCGCTGAGCTTATCGGCACTGGCCTGCTCCACAGCCTGTTTCACGTTGAAGACGTAAGACTCCAAGCTGTTGCGGGAAGAGATCCGTTGGCGCTGTTTCTCGTCCTCATCGGCATAACGCTCCGCATCGCTCACCATTCGGTCGATATCAGCTTGCGAGAGGCGTCCCTTGTCGTTCTTGATTGTGATGTTCTTCGCCTTGCCCGTGCTCATCTCCTTAGCGGTGACATTGAGTATTCCGTTGGCATCCATGTCGAATGTGACTTCTATTTGGGGAACGCCTCTAGGTGCCGGAGGAATTCCAGACAGATCGAAGGTTCCCAGGGCATTGTTGTCTTTGGTCATCACTCGTTCGCCCTCGTACACCTGAATAGAAACTCCAGGCTGATTGTCGGCATAGGTGGAGAACGTTTTGGTTTGCTTGCAGGGGATCCGGCAATTGCGTTCGATCAATTTGGTCATAACTCCGCCAGCAGTCTCTATGCCAAGTGAGAGTGGTGCCACATCCACCAGTAGAACGTCCTGGATCTTGCCGCTCTGGTCGCCACTAAGAATGGCAGCTTGGACAGCAGCTCCATATGCAACAGCTTCGTCTGGGTTGATCGAGAGGTTCAGACTCTTTCCATTGAAGAACTGTTGCAGCAGGCTCTGCACCTTGGGAATGCGGGTGGAGCCGCCCACAAGGACAATGTCATGGATTTGTCCCTTGTCCATCTTGGCATCGTTCAGAGCCTTCTCCACAGGCTGTAGGGTGTTGCGGAAGAGGTCGGCACACAGCTCCTCAAACCGGGCACGACTTATCTTTGTGTAGAAGTCATGTCCCTCGAACAGTGCATCCACCTCAATGGTGGCTTCTGTGCTGGATGACAGGGTGCGCTTGGCACGTTCAGCCGCTGTGCGAAGGCGCCGCAATGCCCGTGGATTTGAGCGTAAGTCCTTTTTGTACTTGCGCTTGAATTCATCTGCCAAATGTGTCACTAGTCGGTTGTCAAAGTCCTCTCCGCCAAGATGTGTGTCGCCGGCGGTGGCCCGAACCTCAAACAGAGATCCTTCGTCAATAGTCAGAATGGATACATCAAAAGTACCGCCTCCCAAGTCGAATATCAACACATTCCGCTCTCCCTTGAGATTCTTGTCCAGGCCATAGGCCAATGCCGCCGCCGTTGGCTCGTTTATGATTCGCAGCACATTTAGACCAGCAATATGGCCCGCATCCTTGGTAGCCTGTCTCTGGGAGTCGTTGAAGTATGCTGGCACTGTGATGACTGCGTCTGTGATGCTCTGGCCCAAATATGCCTCGGCTGTCTCCTTCATCTTGGCCAGCACCATCGAGCTAATCTCCTCAGGGGCAAAGCGCTTCGACTCGCCTTTAAACTCGACTCCCAACTTTGGCTTGCCTCCATCGCTGACCACCTTGAATGGCCAGTGTTTGATGTCCTCCGCGATCTTGGGATCGTCGTACTTGCGGCCTATCAAACGTTTAGCATCGAATACTGTGTTCCTTGGATTCATGGCCACTTGGTTCTTAGCGGCATCGCCTATCAGGCGCTCCGAGTCGGTGAATGCCACATAACTGGGCGTGGTCCGGTTGCCCTGGTCATTGGCTATAATCTCCACCTTTCCATGTTGATAGACACCCACGCAGGAGAACGTGGTACCCAAATCTATTCCAATTGCAGGCATTGTTTTGTTTTGTTTTGTTAGGTTTTACTTGAATAATTAGTTTTGTTTGAATTTGTAAACGTAATTTCTTGACTTTTTAGTTTGTTAACTTTATTTCTTAACTTTTTAGTTTGTTAACTTTATTTCTTAACTTTTTAGTTTGTTTCAATATTTTAAGTTGTTCACTTTGACTGTTTTTCAGTTGTTTAGCTTGTTCAGCTAGTCGCTTGTTTTGTTTTTGCTTGTTTTTGTGATGTTATCACTTCGCTTGCTTGAATTGAATTGCTGCGAAGAGAAATTGTCGGCCCTATTTATACCCGGCTGCTCTCTTTCGGAAACTTCGAGGCGTTCTCTTCTCGAAATTTCTCGAACAATCGATAGTTGGCAGATGGCACGAGAGGAATAGAACATATTTGGCCCACAATACCCCAGAGAGGGTGGAAATTTCTCGATGTACATTTTTCTCTTTTTTGTTTGCTACCTACCTCAACAATCATTGCACATTAAAATTAGATATTCGATTCTGGAAGATTCTTTGGTGCTTTAACAAAGGTTTGCTTAGATTATATTTAAAATAAAAACTATTACATATTTGTCTTGAGTGGCTGGGGATGTGACGTTTTCATCAGCCGATCTTAACTCACGTGAATTAAACCTGTAGCTAGCGTAAACAAGCTTTGAGGTCGTTGACTGACTGTGGGATCTGATATTTTTATGAATGGGCTGCAATATATGTACATATGTATGTAAGTATGTATGTATGTATGTACATATGTACATATGATCTTTTGTGGGGAAATGTAAACCGAAACCGGAATTTTTTATGAATCAAACCTTTTAATAATTTTGCTTACATCTGCGTTGACAATAAATGAGGAACATTGTCTCATCATATAATATATTGATTGATTGATTTTATGCATTTAGCCATAACAGAATTTATTTTAATAGTTAGAAAGGAAATAATAATATCTTACGAATTTTAATTAAGAGGTCGATAATTTATCTCCATAAACACCAAGTCTAGTCAATCCATTTTGCTCAGAGGCTGAACTTGCTTAATGACGTTTATGCTAAAACAATTCGCTCTCTTCTTTGGGGCCCGAGCCCCAGCTGCCGACAGCTGGATGTACAATAAAAATTTTCTAAACCAAATAGAAAAGGCACTCCAGAAGCAGGAGGTACGTCCGGTATTTGATTGTCCAGGCCTTGGCTTAACCAGCATATCCGAAATTATCGAACAGATCGACTTCGGCCAAACAAGTCCTCTATATAACGACACGGCCATCTATTACTCTAGGAGAAGGCTGGATAAGGTCCAACTATTTATAACTATACAAATATTAAAAACATTAAAGATAGATCTAAAACTAATAGGTAATTACGTTGTAAAAGCTGTCTGAAGCTGATACAAAGAAAAATAAAACCTGGGAATATAAAACCTCTTAGGAAGTAAAAAAACTTATTCTTTGATTAATTTTTATTCTCACATAAAGTAAAATCGCGTTGTTAGAGCTGATTTGTAAGCTATGTATATTTGTTGTCTGTTGTGAGTTGTTAATGCACTATAGAACTGCATTTAAATTTTGAAGTATGTATTATTGAGGCAGGTCCAAAAAATATTTTGGAACGGGTAATCTAAGGCCGTTTCGAACTTCGTATACCCTTCAAATTTTAATTTTTTTTATTCTATTTATCCGACTTGAACTTAACTTCTATTTATATATTTATATGATGTTGCCGATTGATCTTGACCGAACGGTCCGAATGATGTCCCAAATCCGAATCGCGTTTTATTTCAAAACTGAAATCATTTATCTCTGATCCCGGAGAAAATTTATACATACATATGTACATACATACATAGTTTGGACATCTCCCATCTAAAACGATATTATTGAAGGATTACTCCTGTGAGATATAGTGATAAAGTGGTCGATCCCAAGTGACGACACCAAAACTATATAACAACAATAATTTGTTATGTGTTTCACACTTCTCACCACAATGAATATAATTGTTCGGCAAGGGTATGCAAAAGAGAACAGATACTTCAAGAAAATACCTCTCTTAACAGTGCTGTGGCAGATATGTAGGTTCTCTCCCGCATGCACTCACTGCTATCTGTCGATTGTTCGAGAGAGTTCGAGAAGAGAACGCCTCGAAGTTTCCGAAAGAGAGCGGCCGGGTATAAATAGGGCCGACAATTTCTCTTCGCAGCAATTCAATTCAAGCAAGCGAAGTGATAACATCACAAAAACAAGCAAAAACAAAACAAGCGACTAGCTGAACAAGCTAAACAACTGAAAAACAGTCAAAGTGAACAACTTAAAATATTGAAACAAACTAAAAAGTTAAGAAATAAAGTTAACAAACTAAAAAGTTAAGAAATAAAGTTAACAAACTAAAAAGTCAAGAAATTACGTTTACAAATTCAAACAAAACTAATTATTCAAGTAAAACCTAACAAAACAAAACAAAACAATGCCTGCAATTGGAATAGATTTGGGTACCACGTTCTCCTGCGTGGGTGTCTATCAACATGGAAAGGTGGAGATTATAGCCAATGACCAGGGCAACCGGACCACGCCCAGTTATGTGGCATTCACCGACTCGGAGCGCCTGATAGGCGATGCCGCTAAGAACCAAGTGGCCATGAATCCAAGGAACACAGTATTCGATGCTAAACGTTTGATAGGCCGCAAGTACGACGATCCCAAGATCGCGGAGGACATCAAACACTGGCCATTCAAGGTGGTCAGCGATGGAGGCAAGCCAAAGTTGGGAGTCGAGTTTAAAGGCGAGTCGAAGCGCTTTGCCCCTGAGGAGATTAGCTCGATGGTGCTGGCCAAGATGAAGGAGACAGCCGAGGCATATTTGGGCCAGAGCATCACAGACGCAGTCATCACAGTGCCAGCATACTTCAACGACTCCCAGAGACAGGCTACCAAGGATGCGGGCCATATTGCTGGTCTAAATGTGCTGCGAATCATAAACGAGCCAACGGCGGCGGCATTGGCCTATGGCCTGGACAAGAATCTCAAGGGAGAGCGGAATGTGTTGATATTCGACTTGGGAGGCGGTACTTTTGATGTATCCATTCTGACTATTGACGAAGGATCTCTGTTTGAGGTTCGGGCCACCGCCGGCGACACACATCTTGGCGGAGAGGACTTTGACAACCGACTAGTGACACATTTGGCAGATGAATTCAAGCGCAAGTACAAAAAGGACTTACGCTCAAATCCACGGGCATTGCGGCGCCTTCGCACAGCGGCTGAACGTGCCAAGCGCACCCTGTCATCCAGCACAGAAGCCACCATTGAGGTGGATGCACTGTTCGAGGGACATGACTTCTACACAAAGATAAGTCGTGCCCGGTTTGAGGAGCTGTGTGCCGACCTCTTCCGCAACACCCTACAGCCTGTGGAGAAGGCTCTGAACGATGCCAAGATGGACAAGGGACAAATCCATGACATTGTCCTTGTGGGCGGCTCCACCCGCATTCCCAAGGTGCAGAGCCTGCTGCAACAGTTCTTCAATGGAAAGAGTCTGAACCTCTCGATCAACCCAGACGAAGCTGTTGCATATGGAGCTGCTGTCCAAGCTGCCATTCTTAGTGGCGACCAGAGCGGCAAGATCCAGGACGTTCTACTGGTGGATGTGGCACCACTCTCACTTGGCATAGAGACTGCTGGCGGAGTTATGACCAAATTGATCGAACGCAATTGCCGGATCCCCTGCAAGCAAACCAAAACGTTCTCCACCTATGCCGACAATCAGCCTGGAGTTTCTATTCAGGTGTACGAGGGCGAACGAGTGATGACCAAAGACAACAATGCCCTGGGAACCTTCGATCTGTCTGGAATTCCTCCGGCACCTAGAGGCGTTCCCCAAATAGAAGTCACATTCGACATGGATGCCAACGGAATACTCAATGTCACCGCTAAGGAGATGAGCACGGGCAAGGCGAAGAACATCACAATCAAGAACGACAAGGGACGCCTCTCGCAAGCTGATATCGACCGAATGGTGAGCGATGCGGAGCGTTATGCCGATGAGGACGAGAAACAGCGCCAACGGATCTCTTCCCGCAACAGCTTGGAGTCTTACGTCTTCAACGTGAAACAGGCTGTGGAGCAGGCCAGTGCCGATAAGCTCAGCGAAACAGACAAGAGCTCAGTGATTGAAAAGTGTAACGAGACAATTAAATGGCTGGATACGAACACCACAGCCGAAAAGGAAGAGTTCGATCACAAACTGGAGGAGCTCACCAAACACTGTTCCCCGATCATGACACGAATGCATCAGTCTGCCAGCCAGCCAGCGGGAGCAGCATCTGGAGGCAACTGTGGTCAGCAGGCTGGAGGATTTGGTGGCTACTCTGGACCCACTGTTGAGGAAGTCGACTAAGCCAAAGAGATTTTACCATCATTGATATATTTTGTGTTTGAGACCGATTTGCCATTCCAAATTATTAGACTTAACATAGGCGAATAATAAATTATTATATTGTTTTAAGTTAGCAACAAATTCTAAAATATACATATTTAAATTATTAAATCAAAGTTGAAACAGAAATGTCTTTTTTATTGATCTTTATATCAACAAAATCTGGAGAAAATAAGGAAAATGTGTGGGGCCAAACAAGAACGTTCGTTGTTTAATTATTTCGTTTATTTGATTCAACAAGTAAAACAATTTTCAATTCCGTATCACAAATATCAATGAAACTTTGAATTTTCTTCAATCGGAATATATTTTCATATTTGTTAACCAACCTCCAAATTTACGACGTAATTTTCCTAATTAATTCTCCTTCACTTCATAAATCAAGATTGGTCTTTGGTATCCTCTTTCATTATTAACTGGTAAATTTAGTTATTCGATTGGCATTTATTAAACCGTCCGTAAGAGCTACAGAGTTGAAATTTTGAATGTAGGCCTCTATATACTGAACAGTTTGTATATCTCGGATTCAGTCGGATCAGAACACTATATCGTATAGCTCCCACACAAACGGCAAAGTCACGAAGAGTGACTTTTCTCACAAACTTCGTTATTTTCTGAGATACTGTCGTGAAATTTAATATTGAAGAATTTATTACAAACTTATAAACGACTGTGCCAAATTTTATTAAGATCGGGTGACTATATCATATAGCTCCCATAGGAACGATCGGTGAAAAACAGTGACTCCTGTTGTATTTTTTACTACAATTAAAGTTAAAGAAATTTGGTAAGTGTAAAGTTGCAAGGGTATACAAACTTCGGCACGACCGAAGTTGGCCCCGGCTCTGTTGTTTTTTTGGTAGTTTTGAGATGATTTTGAGTTGCAACAGACATTAAATTGGGATAAATCGGAGAAACCTATACTCATGTACGAGACTTATGTAACATGAACATGACAAAGTCATTCAAAGAAGCGTGCTAAGCTTATTTTTGCCAGCAGGAAGACGATTCAAATGAGGTGATCAATAACATGGAATCGGAAAGAAAAAGAGTTGGGTAGTAATCGGGCCACAGAACACATTTTATAGGCATTGGTGGATTTTATAGGCATTGGTGGATATACATTAATACATAATATGTACATATGTAACTTCGCCACTGAAAAACCGACATATTTTAGTACTCGGGTTTAAATTTACAATAAAAATTGCCACATACAGTCGTGGCAATTATACAGCCCATAGCTGCATCCTTTTACATGGTCTTATAGCTGCCACTTGTTATGCAGCAGCCACATCAGGCAAACTAGTGTCGACTTCCTTGAAAGGCGCTCAATCCACTTAAAACTATTTAATAGCTATTGGAAAAAAGGTCATCAATCCATCTGAGAGACTCCCTTTCCTGGGCCTTTCATGTTATTTGTTGAATAAAACGATTTGATAAAGGTTGCTAATTTTTCTTGAGGATGGACTGGAAAAAATGATCGAAAATCTATATACAAATCGATTCCGTTTAATGAATTTAAACAGAGCTCGTAAAAATCATTTGAGTATATGCATACAAAAGATTTTCATTGTGTTTGTGAAGCTTCTTCATTTTCAGCTCTAGAATTTTTTTTAAATTAAGTGCGTAGTTCGATTGTTTTTTAAGCTAAATAATAAGTAAATTTTTATTAATTCGCAAATGTGGAAAAAATTAAGATATAAATAATATTATACTTAAAAAAATTAAATAAATAATTGTAAGGAGTGTTTACAAGACATTTTTAGGTCACTTACTGACAAGTTCATTCTCTTCAAACAAAAAATCATTTAAAGAGACTTCACCCAAAAAACTGAGAAAATTTTTTGTAATATTTTGCTCAAAGTAAAATTGAATACATTGACTTTTTAGATAATTTGTTATTTCATAACATTCATTTCTCAACCTTTAAACAAAATGTTTTTATTTTTATCGTTTCAAAAAATGTATATTAAGAGTGTGCCAGGAATCTAAGGAAAAATCTACTATATAAAGTATATGTATATTTTTTTTTTACTCATCTACAAGATGATACGAGTTCTGACAGCAATAAATATTTATATAGTATTTTATTGATAACTGATAATAAAGCGACTCTTTTCATATTTTCGTATTAAACCTTTTCACAAAAAACAATTGAATAATTATATTTAAATTAAAATCATTACTTTTTAATCCAGCATTGACATCTGATGCACAAAGTGGATACACATTTTCAACAAAATTTATATAATCCAATTTCGGAATATTTTTCATCATGAATCTACCAAGAGGAGGGCCACGTGTCACCCCATTTTACATATGTCTTCTTATTTCTTTTTGGATTCCAAATTGTAACGCAAACATCTACTACAATATTGAATGACCAAGAAGTGAGTAACAAAAAAATTCCTTCTAATAGCTTAATCTATTTATAGTATTGCGGAATTTCCGATGCTGAGGATCTTTGTTCTTCGTATTGATACAGTTCAGTTAAGTTTTCTCTCGTATATATTATGGAGTTGAAAGAGAAAATCAAAGGACTGGAAGGAAAACAATGGGAGGTTGAAAACGAGAATATCGAACTTTGAAAAAGATTATTAGAAATGGGAAATATCAAAGGCCAACGTAAATAAAGCAGCAAATAAAGACTTGAGAACAATTCTGAAGAGTTTTACTCAGCAGCAGAATAATCTTGCGATAATTGAAGAATTTGTCAGCAATCTGATTAATAAACTGAAAAATGAGATTGAAGAAGGGAAACTTAAAGCAGCTAAGGATCAGGAAGAGTTAAATAATGAAATTGAATTAAGGAAAAGTGAAAAGCAAAAAATGGAGGAGATGGATAGAAATTTGAAAAAGAAATTAAAAATTTAAAAGTGAACTTTACAAACGAAAAGGCAAAACGAGATGAAGCTAAAAACGAACTTGATTCAAAAAGCAAGGAACTAGAAAATTTTCAGTCAAAAGAAGAAACTTGCATGAATGAAGTAAAGGAATTTAATTCTAAAGTTACAGCTTATATAAAAGATTTGAAAGAAACTACTACTAAATTAGCTGATAAAAGTACTGAACTTGAAAGCAATATTCTGCGAATAAACCAAGCAAAGCAAAATTTACTCAAATGCTTTTCTTCCGGAATTTATCGCTTTAAAATTGATGTACTTGATCCATTTTCTGCTTTTTGCGACTAAGATATAGAAGATGGTGGGTGGATAGTTATTCTAAACCGATTCGGTGGCATCGTAGACTTTAATAGAACTTCGAATGAGTTTTGTAATGGATTTGGTAACGTTGAGGGAGAATTTTTTATTGCATCGCATCACCAAAATTAGGATTATTTAATGGAAATATGAAATTCGCTAGTTATGATCATTTTAAAATTGGCAATGAAGACGATCGATATGAATTAAAGTCGCTGGAAGAGTTTTGAGGAACAGTTCAGAACAATATGGACTACCATTTAAATGAAAAGTTTACAACCATGACTATGATCGGGATAGTATTAATTGTGCAATTGCCTACACTGGTGGTTGGTGATATAAAAGTTGTTATAAAGTGTAAGTACATAATTAATTATTGTGTTATACAATTATAAATTAATAATTTTGTTATATTTTTGTATTTACAGGCAAATAATTGGGGATATTCTTTCTCTCAAATCTGTCAAGATGCTTATTAGACCAAAATCTAGGGCTTAACATTAAGGTGAACCCTTAGCCGCCTTAAGAATAATATTTAATAACAATTATTGATAATTCTGTAAATCTTAATAAAATGTATGTATGACCCGTTCTTTGTAAAACGGAACGGAGCACCGATTTGGGTGATCTTGGTCTTCTAAAACTCCTTGGCCTGGCCTCTTTCGATAGGACATCGGCTCTCTTAGGAATTTTTAGTGGTAGTCTTATTATGACGGTTCCAAGTCGGTCAAAACTCAACATGAAACATATAAAATAATAAAACCAGAGAGCCGGGGATACCAAATTTCTTTAACTTTAATTGTGGTTAAAAATACAACAAGAGTCACAGTTTTTCACCGATCGTTATGGGAGCTATGTGATATAGTCACCCGATCTTAATAAAATTTGGCACAATCATTAATATGTATATTAAACTGATAAATATTCATTTTTATTTCAATTGCTTGGAAAGTAACGAAGTTATTGATAAAAGTCACTGTTTTCGGCTGGTCGTTCCTATGGAAGCAATATGATATAGTCATCCGATCTTGATCAAATTTTGCACAGTAGTTCACAAGTGCAATAAACTCACCAATATTAAATTTCATAGTAGCTTAGAAAATAACGAAGTTATTGAGAAAAGTCACTGTTCGTGACTTTGCCGTTTGTATGGGAGCTATACGATATAGTGGTCCGATCCGGCTGAATCCGAGATATACAACGCCTGCAGTATATACAAGCCTACATGAAAAATGTCGTGAAATTAAATATTTGTGTCAGTAATATACCAATTATAGACTACGTCAAATTTGATCAGGATCAGGCGACTATGTCAAATAGCTCGCATGGTAACAATCGGTCGATAAAAGTGACTTTTATCAATAACTTCGTGGCTTTTTACGCGATTCTAAGACCTTTGTCGTTTTTTAAGAGAACCTATGTACATATAATAACCACTGTGTGTCTTTTGACCAGATTTAAATCTCGTATCGGAAATTATCAAATGGATTTCTATATCATGCCATAATAAATTCTCTTCTATTAGAATCTCATTGTAAATTGCAATACCTCGAGAGAATTCAAGAAATATTTATCGCGTTATAAATTTGAAATCCATACCGAATGTTCGCTAATGTAAATTCTCGTGGCCTTGTAGGTAAAAGAAAATACATACTTCAACTGGCCTAGGTAGGGTGGGTAGAGAAGGGGAAATGTGGCCACCAACTTAGCATTCCACATTTTCCCGACAGGTCTACAGAATTCCGTCTTAGATTTCAGAAAACGATAATCTCCATCGCTTATTTTGCTCAAATTCTGTTTAACTTATCCCATAGTGCCGTTTTCTCCGATTGTGAGCCCTACCCCATCTGTCGAGCTATCCTCATTAGGAGCTGGATTATAAGGGCATGTCATCTAACAGTTTTGTCGTTCCCAGATCTGTCTTACTGCCAAATAACTACACTACCCTATTCAAGTTTGATCAAAATCGTATAACTATATTATATTGCTGTTATATAAACATACGATAAATTGCAGGCATTTAGTATGCATTGCTACAACTTAAAACTTTTTAGATGAAAAGGGTATACGAGCTTAGAAGCGGATGAAGTTGGCCCCTGTCCTCCAGTTTTATACTTTGGATAAAGAAAATATAGTCCTTTCCTACCTGTCGAAAGGACAGCTAAATTAAAGTGTTTCATTTTGTATATTTTGTTTTTGTTTTTAAATTTTGAAAAAGGTTTGAAAAATGATATTGCTTAGCAGCTTTTCTATACATAGTTGTTGGTTTAATTAATATAATATACCATTTGTTTATTCAGAGCAAACAGTGAATATTGGTTGACGGTTAATACAGAACTAACTGCTGTTATGATACAGTGATCGTTCTGTTCTTTCCAACATGTTAAATAACATTGTAGCTTACATTAACAGATTACATGTTTTTATACTTAAATGTGTACATCAACAATAGTACTTAGTACGTACAGATAAACTTTTTTATTTAATAAAATGGCAATGGAGATGCGTCTGGCTGCCTCTCTGAATCAAAGCAAATTCCTACTGGGCTGCAGATTTCTATAACTTAAATGGTACATACATCTCGGATTGAGCTGAAGTGGGCAACTATATACATACATATAGTATATAGTTTTGATATTAACGATCGGTCAAAAATACAGTTCAGACTAACAGTTTTGTTATTTTTGTCATAATGGAAATACAGCATTTGTAACATAATTTATAATTATATAAATAAATACATATATGCATGTATATATTTCGATAGAGAATTCTAAAATCTTAAACTCTTCCGCTTTCGTTAAAAGTTGTTCAGATTTCGTGCATCATTTGTTCATGTATTTAATAATGTCTGCACAGGGTGGTTATAGAAGCTTTTCACCACATTTCCACTTCCACATTCAGGAATGGAATTTCCCCTGAGCTGGCTATTCCAAGTGGTGGAGCGCTGGGAACGGATAAACATGACCACCCCGCTTCCAGGCATGTGCCTGAGTGGGTGAACATGTGAAATTCCTGCGCACATACAGAAAATGAACTCGTCGGCGTTTCGTGTTCACGAGGCCATCGTTGCCGCTGTTGGGACTCCAGCACTTAAACTTCCAATTCAGTTAGTATTTTGTCACTCGAAACGTTAGCACGCGGAACGGCTGAATGTGGCCAACGTGGGTTTCCTTCTGTTTGATTTCACCCAACTAGCCAACTAGTCAACTATCCATTGAAACAGTCAAAGTCGAAATCATAGTTTTTATTTGAGTGCGGGGAAAACGATTGCAAAGTTGTAGCATACTTTGATGCGCACATTGGAAAAGTTTCCTTTCCTCGTACACATTTTCCCAATAAATAATTGAAAGTTGGCGTGAGAGTGATAGAAAACACATTAGTTAAATGCAGCCGTCTCCCGTCTCCCATGTGCGGGCTACACTTCAAAACGCGTAACAGTCCGTCTCAAAAGACGTCCCTCCGTTGGGGCGACTGCTGCTGGTGCCGCCGGTGTAATTCCTAAAAACGTATTCTTGATTCCTATATTAAAGTAGAATCTAGTTGAAACTGTTATTATTAATATTGAATTGTATTATTGTGGTTCGTTTTGGAGGATCTGTGATCGGAACGGTGAAACTATAAGTTTGCTTTTTTAAAGAAAATGTTGCATAAGTTGAGGTTGAGGCACATTTGATTGGCGCGCGCGTCTTTTGCCATCGAGACGACTAAACAACAACGCGTCGCCCACAGGCCTTGCTACAACGCTGCCAATTTGAACTTGGTGGTAAAGGTGAGTTTGAGTTGCGCCAAAATCATGCGCAGAGAGCAATCCAACCTGAGTAAATATGAGTATAGAGCCTCTCGAAGGTCTTTTGTCTGCGCTCCGAGCTTTGTCAGGTTTTTTGTGAATGAAGACTTTATACAAATACTCGGTAGGGGGGCGTTTAAGGGGCTGGTTGAGGTGTGACGTCCATAGTTGAGTGTGTGCTTCTGAATTGTTAATGCATTTGGCCTAAGGTAACCTACTCATCGATACATTGATAATCCGCTCTCTAGTATTTCTGATCCCCTTATGTAAGAGCCACAAACCGAACGATTTCAAGCTAATTGCGATTCCATTAACGCACCCCATACCCCAGTTCAGGGCTTGGGAGCTGGAGTTGGGGACACTATCCTTGGCGAAAGGTCAGCTGCCACATGTTGTTGACCATGGCCAATGCAAGGATTTAATATTTAATGTTGTCCACACCAGGAGGGGGGGCAGTTAATCATAATAAACTGCAGGCAGAAGTAACTTAATGCACCCAACTATTACGCTAATTAGTGCATGAATGGTGCATGGATGGAAATGGTTAATTTGGATTGTGTGTAAATCTTGACTTGAAAATATTATAATGAATATAATATTTTACTATACCCTTTATTTCCCTCCACTTTCCTTTTAGCGGCTAAAGGTCAAACTTATTCCAAGAGTATCAAGTCACAACGAGGCAAATAAATTGGACTCAAGCTAGTGGGTGGGCTTTCCATATACTTTAACGATGATTAACGTGGCTGGCGTTGTGAGCATTGTGCTCTTCTATCTGCTGATTCTGGTGGTCGGTATTTGGGCTGGCCGCAAGAAGCAGTCGGGCAATGATTCAGAGGAGGAGGTGATGTTGGCTGGACGTTCCATTGGATTGTTTGTGGGCATATTTACCATGACAGCCACCTGGGTAGGTGGCGGATACATTAATGGCACTGCGGAGGCGATCTATACTTCGGGTCTGGTGTGGTGTCAGGCTCCCTTCGGCTACGCCCTCAGTTTGGTGTTTGGTGAGTTCAGCTAGAGTCTCTCCCAAGACATAACAACACTAAGATTTATCTCTCTTCCCTTTAGGTGGCATCTTCTTTGCCAATCCAATGCGCAAGCAGGGCTATATTACCATGCTGGATCCATTGCAGGACTCTTTTGGAGAACGAATGGGTGGCCTCCTCTTCTTGCCTGCCCTCTGTGGCGAGGTATTCTGGGCTGCAGGTATTCTGGCCGCACTGGGTGCCACCTTGTCGGTCATCATAGACATGGATCATCGCACTTCGGTGATTCTGTCGTCATGCATTGCCATTTTCTACACACTCTTCGGTGGCCTCTATTCGGTGGCCTATACGGATGTGATCCAGCTGTTCTGTATTTTCATTGGCCTCTGGATGTGCATACCATTTGCCTGGACCAATGAGCATGTGCGCAGCCTGAGCGACATGGATGTGGACTGGATTGGGCATGTGGAGCCGAAGCAGCGATGGTTTTACATAGACTACGGCCTACTTTTAGTCTTCGGTGGCATTCCCTGGCAGGTCTACTTCCAGCGTGTTCTCTCCAGTAAGACAGCAGGCAGGGCCCAATTGTTGTCCTATGTAGCTGCAGCGGGATGCATCCTAATGGCCATACCGCCCGTCTTGATCGGAGCCATAGCCAAGGCAACGCGTGAGTTAGAGATTCCCATGCATGAAAAAGAGGATGTTGATGAATCCTTAATATGATTTGCCATTGGTTTTCTTTCTGTCTTGCAGCTTGGAATGAGACCGACTATAAGGGTCCCTATCCGCTTACAGTGGATGAAACAAGCATGATATTGCCAATGGTATTGCAATATCTGACGCCAGATTTTGTCTCATTCTTTGGTCTGGGAGCCGTCTCTGCCGCTGTGATGTCCTCGGCCGACTCCTCGGTGCTCTCGGCTGCCTCCATGTTTGCACGCAATGTTTACAAATTGATTTTCCGTCAGAAGGCGTCCGAAATGGAAATCATTTGGGTAATGCGCGTCGCCATCATTGTGGTTGGCATATTGGCCACCATAATGGCCCTCACCATTCCCTCGATATACGGCTTATGGTAATTGGATTGCATAATTTAGTCTGATTGACATCTGCATAAGTGCACCCCGACTTCTTTCAGGTCCATGTGCTCGGACTTGGTCTACGTTATCCTGTTTCCCCAACTGCTGATGGTGGTGCACTTTAAGAAGCACTGCAACACCTACGGAAGTTTGGCCGCTTACATTGTGGCCCTGTTAATCCGCCTGTCCGGTGGCGAAGCCATCTTAGGACTACCCGCCTTCATCAAGTACCCCGGATACGATGAGGAGGAAAAGCAACAGATGTTCCCCTTCCGCACAATGGCCATGTTGCTCAGCCTAATCACACTGGTCTCAGTCTCCTGGTGGACCAAGTGAGTTCATTATATCACTGCTTTTCAGTTCAGTTCTCTTAATCTTTGGTGTCGTTTCCCTAGAATGATGTTCGAATCGGGTAAACTGCCGCCAAGTTACGATTACTTCCGCTGTGTGGTCAATATTCCCGAAGATGTGCAACGTGTGGACGACCAGTCAGAGTCTGGCGAGCAATTGTCGGTAATGGCTGGTCCCTTGGCGCGATCCTACGGCGCGGCAACAATGGCTGGCAAGGATGAGCGAAACGGACGCATCAATCCGGCTCTGGAATCCGATGATGACCTACCCGTTGCGGAGGCCCGACGACTAAATCAGCAAACAGCCCAGGCTCAAGTGCAAAAAATGCTGGACAAGGCCACGGGCAGTGGGGGTGGTCAGGTGAGTCAGTCCATGCCCACGCCAGAGCAGGACAATACGGCTTTCTGAGCAATGGCAATGGATTAGGGACTAGATTGAATTGCAAAGTATTTTAACTAGTCCGCCTACAACTATGCAATAGATTTTGTTTAAAGTTCATTTGATTGAGTTGCGCTTGTTTAGACACGGAGGCGGACTAAACTGGAGTGGGCGGGGGCTGATGATGTTGATAGTGAAAAGTATTTTGAAACACACAAGTGCTCAGGTAAAACAGTGCAGAATGTTGAGAACGTAGAACTTATCTATAATTTTGCCAATTTGTTGTGTAGATTTTTATGTTTGAAACGACAAACCGATACCATTAATGAGAATCCTAAGAAATAAAAAAAGAAAAACCTAAACGAAAGCAACTAAAAACATATCAAATGCATTTCCCATGAAAAACGAAGAAAAGAAAAACTGAGAAGTGGACATTTAAATATACGTATTTATTGGTAAAGTTTTGGCGAATTTTAAATTATAATTGGAACCAAAAACAAAAGCAATATAAAGCCACATTCCCCTGAAAAACATAAAGAAAATAATGTGAATCATGTGTCCTTCCAAAAAAATAAAAAAACAAAACAATCTGTAACAAAATCAACCAAAACTACAAAAATGAGCAAACGATAAATAATGAATACATATCAAAATGATGACAGACAACAAATACATATCATAAATGTAACTGTTTAATATGTAAGAGAGAATATCAATATATATATATATATATATATATATACATTGGATATCACAATATCTATCTACATATCGTACTATATATACATACATATCACTGTTAGTCTAAGCATATAAATAATAAAAGCATCTATTGAGTTATATATACAAACATATATATATATAGAAAAAGGAATTTTAGCTGCTCTCAAAGAGCAAAAACCACAAAAGTATAAAACAAAAAAAAAAAAGCAGAGTTAATGCATTAACGAAAACAAAGAACTAGGCATAAATGTCATTCGAACATGTTGCGTCGTAGTACCTAAAATATACCTATACATAAACCTATATATATTATAGAGAAATGTCATACACTGAATTTAGAGTCCCAAAACCCCCTTGAAAAAAATCTATGAAGAAGAAAAACCTTACCAAAAAAGAAAAACCTGCCGAAGATCAATTTTCTGGGCAAAAAATTAACTCGATTGTATACACACGCTGCCTAAATCCCGTCAAACCCAATCCAATTTCTAAAAATGAATTCAACGTGTTTTTGAACCTATTCATTGAGTACCTATTTGTATTTGTATTTGATTCGCATAACTAACTTGAGAATTAATTGTTACTTAACCAAGACACTATGAATGAATATAAATGTTTGTAAACTAATCTACTTAATTGTAATAAATGTTGACTGCTTTTTGATTGAGCTTGAGCCTCATATGTTTGTTGTATTGGGGTAAAAGTTGTTTTTAACGTTTACATAAATGAAATGTTTGATCTACTTAATACACGGGAAATACATACACACATACATAATACATAAAATACTTTAATTTGTTTGTTGTTACCTATTGTTACCGTTACCCTAACATCTGATCTGAGTGTGTATTTTCGACTAAAGTTCAATAGAGTCTTCAACTCTTTTTCCGACAAAACAAAATAAACACTAAAATGCATTATATAAATTAAAATAAATATATATATATATAAACCAATATGTGTACATAAGAATCGAACTTGAATTAAATCGTTTGTTTCAAGCAAATCTACTAACTAACAAGAAAAACCACCAAATGTTTTATCTAGATAAGTAAAAATTCTCTGACATACCCCATTTTGTTGGACCTCTATCCTATATATGTATACCTATCTATCTATCTATCTATTAGTTATTTGTTGTTACTTAAACTTTGGCATATTCGATTTGATGTATTCAAAATGTAATTAAATATACCCAATTATTATTTTTAGCGGCATTATGTTAATCAAGAAACAAAAAACAATTCATAATGACATACTGAATCTAAACAAACGAATACATATCAATGTTGAAAATCATAGAAAACCTTATAAAAAAACAACAACAACAAAAACAATAAACAACAAAACAAAGTATTCAATAAATAACAGAAATAAATATATATAAATTAAAGCGGTTTCTTTGTTAATGCAGAATGTGAATTTGTGTTTTGTTTATTTTTTTTTTTTTTTTGGTTTATGGACTCAGAAGAAAAATTCACAAAGTGGTGAAAGATACATAAGAACTCTTGAGGATGCCACAACAAATCTTAAATTTTCTCAAAACTTGGGTAAGGGCATAGAAGATTTGTATTTGTATTTGTATTAATTTATAGAAATGTCATTTATTTGAACTTATGAAATCAATATCAGCGGGTTAGATTTCCTTTTAAATGTTTGAATGTTTAATGATTTAATCGACATTTTATTTGATTAAATTATTATTAATTATTAAGATCTGTTCATTGAAAAAAAAAAAACAAAATAAGTATATTCTCACCTTCACGGCCCATCAAAATAGTTATTCAAACCGGAAAAAAATTCTCTTACAATTCAAAGGTTTTTTAAGGTCCCAAAAACAAAAACTTTTTGCGAAGACATAAATAATCTGGGACTATTTGTTTCATGTTGTTAATTGACATTTGAAATATCATTGGTAAAAATTTTGAATTCTATATGTAAATATATATTTCGATCCGCAGAGCATCTTCCCGGGCGGAAAATACAGTTCATTAATGTTATCAATAAGTACCATTATGTACAGTGCCGCTCAACTGAATAGGTTTGAAAAATATTTCTTCTATTTTTTCTTCACTCTTTGTTCCTATGGCATTTTTTCCTTCTTTCTTTTTTGTTTTGAACATTCATTTGTTTACTCATAATATGACAAAAAATGTAACGGGTTCTATGCAACTGTAAATCAGAATTTTGCTTTCATCGTGGAATTCACCAAATGTGTGGTCTATTTTTGGCTCATCTGATTAGGTTTGACAACTTTGACTTCACTTTTTGATTGACTGCGTTAATGAAAACATATAATTTCTTTGGTCTACTTAAAGTAATTGCTACCATTTTTTTTAGTATTTGTCGCGGAAAATCTTTAACCGACTTTGAAAAAGGTCAAATTAAAGGCTATGTTGAATCTGGTAGACAACGCCCCCATCCATACATTTGTGCACTTTTATCCAGGAGAATGTAAAAGAAAGGAAGGGGAAGACAGGAGAAAGGGTAAGACAATTTCAAAACTCGATTAAAAAATCCTGGTCTACTACTAAGTGAAATTGAAAAATATTACAATTCTTTATCAACTGTTTGAAATAATTAAGAATAAGGGTGGTCATACCAAATATTATATATATGTACATATATAATATACCAAATAATGCAGAAATAGTGTCATTTATTATTATTTATTTCAGTTATGTTTTTGAAAATATAATAAAAAAAAAATATAAAAACCAAACCCAAACGAAAAAAAAAACGTTTGTATTTTAAAAATAATTGATCTGAATAGGGAATCCGAAAGAAGGATGAACTGATTTTATTTACTAAAGTACGGAGTTTATATAGGGAATCTTAGGCTCTAGGAGGTCACAATTGTTCTTAGGAGATCTTATTCTAGTGCGACTCACGCCCACGTATTCGGTGGTGTTATTATTATTATTGGTTATTATTTTGGGCACGGCGTCGGCCACTTGACATCCTGCCGTTGTGATCTTTTGGGTTAATTTAGAATTACAAATGTTTTTCCCACAACGTGTGTGACTGATTGTAATTCTAATCATATGCTAGGTTAGTTGTTTGTGACAAAGGTACAGTTGTATTATATTTTCTTTAGTGCATCTGATTTGGTGAAGCCATCTCATGTTTAATCTTAAACAGATCGTTTTACTTAACAAAATTTATTTGGTTTAATTCCTAGTGCTCGTTATGAAGATATTATGTTCCAAGTCTAAAAAAGAAGTCAAACCTATTCAGCTGAGCGGCACTGTATGCCTATTAAATTTTTTTACATGCCCGCATACAACAACTTTACCAATCTTAGTGTTAAATCCTAATATTCTGAATATGTAACGACAATTGACAATTCATGTATATTATTGCTATGAATTTCATAAACTATGATATGTCTTTACATCAAAGTAAATCTTTGCTTTTATTAAAACTTATTTGTTGCATTTTTTAGAATCTTCGACAAAAATTGTGGGAATTCATTTTTAGACATTTCAAATTATTGGCCAATTATTGTTAAAACTTTGTAAAAGTCTATTAAAAATTTGTAACATATTTATATTTCAAACAAATATTTTAGCTATTCTTCAATTTGATTTTTTAAAACTAAAGCCCAAAAAAAAACCCATTTTCTAACTTTTTTGTAAAGACATGAATAATCTTGGATCTATTGGTTTTATATACAAGTTGTTAATTGACATTTGAAGTATCATGAGTAAAATTTTCAATTCTATATGTATATATATATTTCGATTGCAATCAGCACGATGCTGGATTACAGGATCTTTAGAACAAAAAAAGTTAAATTGCTTCTAAAAGCTATAAAATAAAATAAAAAACCAGAGAGCCGGGGCTAACTTCGGCCGTGCCAAAGTTTGTATTCCCTTGCAACTTTACACTTACCAAGTTTTTATACCATACACCCATAGGGTGAAAATGGTATATTAAAGTCGCTAAAATGTATGTAACAGGCAGAAGGAAGCTTTTCCGACCCCATAAAGTATATATATTCTTGATCAGCATCAACAGCCGAGACGATCTAGCCATGTCCGTCTGTCCGTCCGTCCGTCCGTCCGTCCGTCTGTATGAACACCTAGATCTCGGAGACTATAAGAGCTAGAGCCACCAAATTTGGTATGTAGACTCGTGTCATATGTACGCTTATCGAGTTTGTTTCAAATGTTTGCCACGCCCCCTACCGCCCCCGCAAATGATATAAAACCGATTTTCTTAAACACCATAGCAACTAGAGACACAAAATTTGGTATGTATATTTGCTTAGTAAACGCGCACATTTTGTATTTATAAAAATTTTGCCACGCCCCCTACCGCCCCCGCAAATCAAATAAAACCGATTTTCTTAAAACCTATTTTAGCTAGAGACACCATAGTTGGTATAAATATTTGCTTAGTAATTGCGCACAGTTTTGATGTGTAAAGATTTTGCCACGCCCCCCTCCGCCCCCGTAATTTGAAAAAACTCGATTATCTCCCGTAATTTTCTACCTTGTGCAATCAAATTTAGCACACTTAAATTTGATACTAATATCCAGCAAAATACCAAATTTGATCAAAATCGGAATAAAAGTAGCCAAGTTATGCATATAAACGTTTTTCCATATGGCCGGTGTTGGCCGTTGGCTGGTGGGGGCGCTAGGGTGCTCGAATGCTTGAGTGAGCGAAATACTAAGATATGCTTCTAAAAAGCATGCAAACAGATTTTTTTAAAAATACGAAAATGCATTGGTTATTATAAATTTAAAATATTTGTTTTACTGGTGTATGGTATATCCAAGTCGGCGAGACGACTTACTTACTTCATTTAACTTAAAGTGTAGTAAAAAATACAACAGGAGTCACTGTTTTTCACCGATCGTTCCTATAGGAGCAAATTTGATATAGTCAGCCGATCTTGATCAAACTTCGCACAGTCGTTTATAAGTGTAATAAACCTACCAAAATTTCACGACAGTATCTCAGAAAATAACGAAGTTATTGAGAAAAGTCACTGTTCGTGACTTTGCCGTTTGTATGGGAGGAATACGATATAGTGGTCCGATCCGGCTGAATCCGAGATATACAAACTGTGCAGTATATACAAGCCTACATATAAAATTCAACTTATATGAACTCGTCCCGTCGTGCTGATCAAGAATAAATATACTGTATATGGTTGGAGATTCTTCGTTCTATGCGTTGCACATTTCTGAGCAAAAATAATATACCCCTTTTTTCAAGGGTATAAAAAGGGACATTGGGACAAAGGGACCTGAAGAACATATTACTAAAGATTCTCTGGAGCTTAATTTTCATTTTAGCCACTGCATTCTGAGGAGACATAATATGAGCTCCAGCTCGTCTTGTCCCACATCACATTTTGTGACATCTTTGTTAAACTGGAGTCTCGAATGAAAAGGTTCTATATTTTGAAAGCTTCTGTAATTTATATATACTAATTTAGCTGAATATACTGAGGTAAAGTAAGTTCCCTATGCTTGTGTAATCGGTAGACAATCCGTCAACCCGAACCCAGTCCAATGACAATTTAAGACAATAGATGAACAAAAATTTCTCATAATAAAAATGCAGATCTTGGCTAGCGTTTCAGTGTCTGCTGGAACAATGTGTTCACACAAGAAGATCCAAAAGAGATCTATGTGGAAATAGTTACTTGCAGTTAAATAGATGTGACAGTTACTCACAATAACTGGTTTGTCTTTTCGGATGAAGACCGCGTCGAAGGGAGTCACGTCACGGCGGGGGAGTCAATTAGCTGGCTAATAATGACAATACTACCCATTGCTGGCAATTAACTGGTAATCTCAATCTCAGATTGGAATCGGCAAAATGGGCTCATAACTGGTGTCGCTCAAGAATCGCCCCCTCTAATTGTCGTTGCTGCTGCTAACTTGGCTAGCATAAGATGAATTGGCACTCAAAGTCGATGTTGTGGCAGATGTAGTTATATCCGGTATTTTTCAAACAGAATTTGCATACTTGGGGGGAAACCTTCAACTGTCGTTTGTTTGATCTGCCAATTAGTAGACCGCAAGAATTTCAAGTCATGTCATGAATGTGAAGGGTTAGCTGATCGTTCAGCAACGATTAATCAATTCAAGGAAAAGGAAAAATTACGCATATATATTTCTGAATTTTATTTGAATAAATGTTGATATGATTTCGTAGATGTACGTATATCTAACGTATAAATGATTTACAACTAAAAGTTCAATGGGGGTGGAGGATATATAAGAATATATGAGTAGAAGTATGATAAAGAGAAGGTAATTGATTCGTTTTTTTGTTTTGTCAATTGGGGAGAGAATAATTTACAATTAGATACAGATGGCGAGATGATATTGTGGATGCATGTGTGTGGATACGACGAGTATTTGAAGGCACTTAATCCAGATTGAATGATCCTCACTTCTTGCGATAGGTGTAGCCTCCATCGGAGCTGTAGCCCTGCTGAATGGTGTCAGGAATATCCTGACTGGGGCCCGAATAGGCATAGCCGGCATCCTGGGCAGGTGCGTCATAGGAGTTTGCTGGGGCACTTGGGTAGGGCCCAGACCCAGATGAACCGCCAGACGGTGGAGCACTATAGCTGGACGAAGGTCCGCTGCTAGAGAAACTATGTGAAGATGACGATGAGCCACCATTAGTAGATGGAGCTCCATAGGAGCTGGATGGGGCGCTGGGAGCACTGTAAGAAGTTGATGGGGCTGAAGAGAAGCTACCGCTTGAAGAACCGAAGCTGCTAGAGCCGAAACCACCACCCGATGAGGGAGCACCATAAGACGAGGATGGAGCAGCTGGATATGATCCGCCTACATTGGAACTCGGACTGGGTGCCGAGTAAGAGGATGATGGCGCCGATGGGTAAGGTCCGCCGCTTGAAGAGTCCGAACTAGGAGCAGAGTACGAACTGGAAGGAGCTGCTGCTGGGTAAGATCCGCCTACATTGGCACTTGGACTGGGTGCGGAGTATGAAGATGATGGCGCCGATGGATAAGGTCCACCACTGTTTGATCCAGGACTGGGAGCAGAATACGAACTGGAAGGAGCGGCAGCTGGATAGGAACCACCACGATTAGCGCTGGGACTTGGTGCCGAGTAGGAAGACGATGGCGCCGATGGGTAAGGCCCGCCGCTTGAAGAGTCCGAACTAGGAGCAGAGTACGAACTGGAAGGAGCTGCTGCTTGGTAAGATCCGCCTACATTGGCACTTGGACTGGGTGCCGAGTAAGAGGATGATGGCGCCGATGGGTAAGGTCCGCCGCTTGAAGAGTCCGAACTAGGAGCAGAATACGAACTGGAAGGAGCTGATGCTGGGTAAGATCCGCCTACATTGGCACTTGGACTGGGTGCGGAGTATGAAGATGATGGCGCTGATGGATAAGGTCCACCACTGTTTGATCCAGGACTGGGCGCAGAATACGAACTGGAAGGAGCGGCAGCTGGATAGGAACCACCACGATTAGCGCTGGGACTTGGTGCCGAGTAGGAAGACGATGGCGCCGATGGGTAAGGACCTCCGCTTGAAGACCCTGAACTGGGGGCCGAATAAGAACTAGACGGAGCAGCCGGATAAGATCCGCCTACATTGGCACTTGGACTCGGTGCAGAGTAAGAAGAGGACGGCGCCGATGCGAAAGAACTACCGTGAGAGGATCCCGAACCGGGGGCAGAGTATGATGAAGAGAAGCTTCCACTGTTGGAGCCAGCGCTGGGAGCCCCATAACTAGATGAGGGCGCAGATATTGGCTGGAACGAAGGAGATGAAGAGAAGCTTAAGCTCGACGAACCCGACGGAGCGCCATATGAAGAGGAGGGGGCAGCTGGTGCCTCATAGGAAGCGGCAGGACCAGAAGTGTATCCACTGCTTCCCAGAGTTTGTGTCTTGGACGGAGCACCATAGTTGGAGGACGGAGCTGAGGGCAAAGGCACAAAACTGCTCACACTTGGAGTTCCATACGAAGAAGAGGGCTTTGATGGACGAGAGGAAGGTGGGAGATAGGATGATGTTGGTGCTTTCGGTGGTGCACCATAGCTAGATGAAGGTGGTGCTGGTGCGCCATAGCTTTGGGATGGTGGCGATGATTTGGGTGGTCCGTAGTTTGAAGCTGGCGGAGCTGGTGCGCCATAGCTCTGAGAGGGTGGAGCAGGATTCGATTTAGGTGGTCCGTAGCTCGAAGATGGCGGAGCTCCGTAAGATGTCTTGGGTGGTCCGTACTTCGAGGATGGTGGTGCTGGAGCGCCATAACTTTGAGATGGTGGCGATGATTTGGGTGGGCCGTAGTTCGAAGAAGATGCAGCTGGTGCGCCATAGCTCTGAGAGGGTGGAGCAGGATTCGATTTAGGTGGGCCATAATTCGAAGAAGGACGACGAGGCTGATGCTTTCGGGGTGGTGGTGGTGGTGCTCCATAAGATTGACTGGGACGACTGGGTGGTGGGCCGTAGCTAGCAGATGGACGCGAAGGGGGACCGTACGAACTTGAAGGTCTGGCAGCCGGAGCAGGATAAGGACCTCCTGAAGATCCGCCAAACGATGGAGCCGAATAGCTACTAGATGGAGCACTGGATCCATGATGAGAATGTGAATGGGAGTGTGATTGGGAATGGGAGCCAAACGATGGAGCAGGTCCCGAGGCAGGCGGCAAATACGAACTAGCAGGCGGAGCTCCATACTTGCTGGACGGTCTCTGTGGCGCCGATGACGGCGGCAGATATCCATTATTCAGTGGTGCCTCACGTTTAACTGCAACCACATCGTAGCCTAGAGCCACAACGAGGACGGCGACGGCGAGAATACGAAGAAACTGCAAATGAGGAAATTAGTTTTCTGTGCCGCCTCGGTCAATGGCATTTATTTGCTTACCACTCGCATGGCTGCTGCTGCTGCGTTTCAAATGCAAATTATCCAAACTGGCGATGCAAAAATAAAAAACAGAAAAGAAAAGAAAATCGAATGCATAAAAATGAAAGAGAAGCGCCAAAGAAAGTGAGTCTCTGTAAAGTAAATTACATTAAAATTGCATAACTTTTTACACTACGTATTGAGGCATGGAGTGGTTGGCCAGTTGACCCAGCCACCCCAGCACCTAATGGCTATGACCGAGAAATGAAAGCCTTCAATCGCTCATCAATCTTCTACTGTTGACAGATGGCCAATGCCAAGAACTGGCCAACTAGCCGAGCGTGAAAAATTCGCCCCTAATTGGATGTTTTTTTCTTTTTTTTTTTTGGCCAACTGCCGAAACCGAATAGTTGTACAGCTTTTATGCTAAACTACTCCATTCACTCGTCCAAATCTAAATCCAAAGCAAAGCCAAAGTCAAAGCCACTGCCGCAGTCAAATCCCATCATCATCATCATCATTATCATTTGAGGCGATGTAAAGTGAAACTTTTCTTTTATATCAGGGCAATTGAATAGAAGCCGCCGGCTAAAAGTCCAAAGTTGCCTCTAGGTCTCTCTATTGGTATGCTTTGTGATGTGTGGGCGTGCAGTCACCGATTTTATGACATTGCAAAATCTTACAAAAAAAAAAAAAAAACAAAAAACGAAACAGTGAGAAATTGCCAACTGACAAGACTCGAGCTGGCTTGACTTTTCATCCATTACTTTGAAGTTTCCCCACCCCTTTCCAATGTACTCTCTCCCCATACTCCAGCACCCTAAACACCTCCACCTCCTCACCTAGTCAATTTGGAGTTGCGTGCGTGCAGCACCGAGTGACATATATTTTTCTTAACGGCTGCCAATTATTGTTTCTCCTCTTTAACTTAATTTTTTCTTTCTCCCCACTTCTACACTTTCTGCTGCTTCATATTGCTTCGACTTTGGCTCGTGTTGCAAAAATATTTACTTACATACCTACATACATTTAGTAAATTATTTTCTCTACTCTCGCAAGTGTCTTGACTACTTTGACCCGTGCCAGTGAGGCAACTTAAATATGTTCATGTTGCATTGGTTAAGTTTCTAATTGGTTATGCTTCTTATGCAAGCATCCATGGCTAATGGGCTTAGATGCCACGCGAGGCAGCACCGTCTAAGTACAGCCAGCCGACTGAAAGCCATTTGCACTTAAATAGATTCGATTTTGCAATTAATGACAACAAAAAAGGGTTTTAACAAGTCGGCCCAAAGATTAACTGATTTCGAAAACGATTCTATACCCTAATATTGTGTATGTTTAACAGAATATTAAGGAAATTAATCACTTGATCAGCTATTATAGTATTTGAAACGAACAGACTATCTGATGGATTAGTTAGCTCACTATTCAGATGTAATCGTTTCTATAACCATTTCATTTCACCGAGTGTCAGGTCCATTAATCCTGCGAATACCTATCGATAGCTTTGTTTCCTTTATTCTGTGCAAAGGGTTCACTTGTTGTTCTTAATATTTATCCTTGGCACTGCTGGCACACTAACCGTTCGTTAAGCACCCACAAAAATGACGATGATCTCTGTGGTCTGTGCGGGTGATTTCACTGGAAGATGTTAGGCTCAGCCGATGGACGGATTGAAACTATACTGTCGACTGATGCGCAGCATGCACTTTTATAGCCAACACAAATAGTAAAAGCCAAAGCCAAAAATAACAAAGCTTCCATCGTCTTTGGCAGAGGCAGAGGCAGAGGCATCCACTATGTTAGCTTATTTTTTCGGCTACTTTATGTAACTTCAAATGCACTCACTCTCCGCAGAGCAACAACAACATAACAATCACTAACACTAACCATATTAAAATCGGAAAAAAGCTGCCGCGCTTGCTCCCTCTATGTGGCGCTCATCTGCCAAATGGAGCTTTTTTCTTCTGTTTTTTTTTGTTTGTTTTGTTTTTGCGGTTTTTGCATTGATAAACGAAGAAACGAAAAACCAAAAACCCAAAACCAGATCGTGGTTAGTAGCCGCCGGCATGCTAACCGTTTGCCGTTTGCCGGGCCAAGTTCAGTGGCGGAATCTGTCAATGGCTAACGGTACATATTGTAGAAATTCGCATTGCGTATACGCCACGCAAACCCCAATCAAATTATTTTCATTGCTGTTGTCAACATTTGATTTATTTAGGCCACTGTTGGAGGCATCTCAGGCTTCTTCCAGATATAACTGGCCCAGGGTATGCACTCCTTGAGAAGATGCATATAGGCCAGGCCTTTGGGGCAGTCCACTTCGGTGGCCGCTTCGCCCAATTTCTCGCAAAGCCAATATTTAGCCGGATCAAAGTGATGTGTGTAGGTCTGTCCCACCTCGGACTCATCCTTGCAGGCCGAGCGTCCTGCGTCAGCAGAGATGACGACAAAGATGCCAGCCAGAATGGCGCACACGACTAATACTGGAAAATTTCAAGAAACGTTAGTACGAGAACAAAATTATCCTTTAGACTCTAATAATCTGCTCACACCCACCGGACTTCATGTTCAGCAAGTAAGAAAGTTCCCCCGAAAACACACAGACAAAAAATGTAAGAACTGTGCGCCCGACTCAGGCCAAATGCGACTTTTATAGGCACGCCAAAAATTGACACGCGCTTCCGTTGATTATTATCAGGAGGAACCCGAAATAGACAACATGACAGCGATAAGACGCAGAGGAAAAGTGTCCAAAATAGAATCAACAAAATCGATGGAACAAGGGCAACAAAACGCGGGGTGGTCGTTGTTTCAGGCGGGTTGGGCGTACTATTAAAGTAAGTGATGCCATTTTGTTGCATCTAGATAAGGAGTCGAAATGGATGCTGCCATTCCATCAGGGAAAAAGTTTATAGGAGTCAAATTTAACAATGGTTTTGGTCTTCGATTTATGGATCTAGATATAATTCTCTGGTGTCGAACGTGACAAAGTTAAGAATATACATAGTTAAAACGTTGATTGGTACTAATCAATTAGTTAATGCAAAATTTGATAACCAAGTAATTCGCACGCTACAAATACAGACTTTGTAAGCCGATTTTAATTTCAGAAAAGAAATAAAAGAACTCTAAAATCCCAATTACAAATAAATAGAGTCAAAAGATAATAAAAAAGATACTTAATCCAACTTTAGAAGAAAATATTTTTACAAACCTTTACTGAAATAAAACACTCAACAACTTTCCATTAGGCTACAATTCTCTTGGTAAAGAATATATGAAAATACAAATTATTATATATCATTGATAACATTTTAAATAGTAAAAAAAACGTAATAATATCTTGTCTTATATTCTATCGTATTTAAGTAAAAGATTGATAATATGTCACAAGTTTACAACCTCCGATTGAGGGAATGCCATCAAGCTGGCGGCGTATTACAATAATCAATAATCAATAATTATCATAATGATATCATAACGAAACGAATCTGAATTCATTTAAATTGTGAAACAAAAATCATCGGCCCATTAATTGCAAACCATTTTTATTTTTGCATGGAATTTTTTTTTTTATTGTTGTTGTTGTTTCTCTTAGTCATTTTATTTATACATGTGTTGTTGTTATTATTGGTTGCCTTTGTCATTTTGCAAAGTATTTTACATTAGTGTTGGCTCTTTTGGTGTATCTCTTTGTATCGTTTTGGCCATTGTTTGGTTTTGGTTTTGGATTTCGATTTTCGATTGCCGCCGCCTCAAGCATTTTCAGCGCCAGCCACTTGACCAACATAAATGGCCAAGTGTGGACAACAAAAAAGTAAAACAAAACCAAAGATTCATGAAAAAATCATTTAACAGCAAAAGTTTGACTAAAACAAAAACAAGAAACAAAAAAACCGAACCGAACCGAAAATCGCTTACAAAATGTTTAAGATTTAATTACAGTTTCCGCATTGAAGTGGTGACCAAACAACGAAAAGTTGCAAGAAATTGGAAATGAGAGGGGGAGAGGGGTTGGGCCGCCGCGTTGTTGCCAATCAACTCAGTCTATGTCTACCCTTTTGGGTAAGTAATGATGTGTCCATAGACTGAGACAAACTGCCGAAGATGACGCAGCATACCCGCTGTCCAGTTGATCACCAATAACCAATAACCAATAGCCAGTGACCAGTGACCAGTCATCAGCTTGTCTGCGGGTGATTTTAGTGCAGCGCCTAATTATCGATTAGGTAGGTCGGCTACGGTTTGGGGCTTGAGCAAATCCGATTATTGGGAGCAAGTGAAATGCGTCTCATTATGATTGCACAAACCGAACCCAAAAACGAACAAAAATAACACCAAAAATATGTATATCGATGTTTATGAGTTGTTGGTAGAAAGTAATTTGGACTAAGTGAGTTTTCATGTGTTCAGCCTTTTCCGAGAATTCCGCGATGTGATAAGATGGCTGCGTGTATCATACACAATCACTATAAATATGCCAATATTTTGCCTTTGTTTGCAGCATTCGTAGTGAAACCGTCTCAACAAAATGCTTAAAGGTAGGGGCGACTTTTCTCGCAAGTTCACCGTATGTAACATGATTCTAAGATTGCCATCCCATGTGTTGTAGCCTCTTTGGTTTGCTGCCTACTTTTGGGCTTGTTCCTGGCTGTCTGCACGGCCTACAACGGACAGGATATCTATGCCGAGCCGAATTGTGACATTGTTAAGGACCATTCCCGCAAGTTCCGCGACATTTCCGATCCCACACACTACTGGATCTGCCCAGAGGGCCAGGAGAAGGCCGACTACATTCAATGCCCCGACAATCATGCCTTCATGGAGCCCGAACAGGGCTGTGTCGTCTGGGAGGAATGGAAATGGATAGAGCCCTATACTAAATAAACTTTTGGCATTTGTCCGACTAAAGCAAAACCAACATCATAAAAAAAACACAAAAAAAACCCAAAGACCGTTTCGAACTCTGCCTGTGTATCCTGTGTTTACCAATAACTTTGGCCAAGTTTTTGATTAGATTCGATGGCTATCTGGGTGGTAAAATAAATTAATTGTACGTTCAAACATGGAGTAAGGGCAGGCATCCTCCCCCATTGTCCTGCCCATATCCCCTCGTTGTCTTGCCCAGAAGTTCAAATGATGCAGAACTTTTAATTAAAAGACACATGAGCAGCCACAACGGCTTTGTCTCTGGCTCCATTTCGGTTACTGCTACGGCTAGAGTTACTCGCTTTTTCCCACAGGGGCCCCAACCGACGAGTCGTATGAGATATATGTTTGATAAACGATAATTAGGCAGTGCGTGTCTGTTGCGCTTGTAATGTTATCTAACACCTTCGATTGCCAATCAAAAGCCGATGCCGACGCTTTGAGTGCTGCTGCTGCTGCTGTTGCTACTACAATCAATCAACTTGTATTGTAAGCCATGTACATACACACACACACATATCTTCATAATGTGTGTACGTGTGTGTAGACATGAAAGATTGTTCAAAAAACAAAACTCGACCATATCTGACATTAGGGATGGCCAAAATGATGTGACAGTGACTTCTTTTGATAACCAAATCGCCACGCTAAATTTAATTTCCCCATCATAACCATAACGATATCACAACTAATCGGGAGTGATCCATAAATTATTATTGGTTATTCATGGCAATCATTAAGTGCCAGATGACAGATTCAATTCTTAGGATTTTAGATACAAAGATATAGGAGTTATTCGAGCAAATCTATATACTAGATACGTTGTATACGAGCACATTCAAATATCTAAGAATACTATAAAGTTTATGGATTTTCAATTTTTCAAGCATATTAACTTCTTTTGCCTATAAAACTGTTTTGTTATGATATGAATAGATAATTTCAAGGCAAAACATTTCTAATATTTGTATTGTAATGTTTTCCAACATTTAGAAAATGTTAGATCTACCCATTTATTTTGCAACTTAGTAATTTTTAAGAAACCTAAAAATTATATTTTATAAACATTCTCAAACATTTTTAATAATATTTTAATCAAAACATTTCAAGAACTTGTTTGAGGTCCCGTCATATTCGAATGTGGTAGTGTTTTTGAACATTTATAGATATGTTAGGCTATCGTAGTGTACCCAATTGTACCCATTGTATCCAAGTGGGATGAGTTGATCATCTCTAACAACACAAACACCAAATTGAGGGACCAGTGCTCCAATTTGAAGCTTAGCATTATAAAAATTGGTAGGTTTGTTATTTTCCTCTCTTAATTTTACCATTTTTTTTTCTTTTTACAAGTAAAAGTCATAAATATCAAAGTGAAGGCCTCGATGGAAAGATGAGAAGAAGAAAAAAAACTAACAACCACATATTCGTTCGCATTAAAAGTGAAAAGTACTTCAATAAATTTTGTTAGAAATCATTGCCGTAATGTAAACAAGCGGGAGACGGCGGCTCGAACTGTGACTTTGGTATTGGGGCTGAAGTGGCTCACTTGTTATGTATGTATGCACGTACGTGTGTGTATGAAAGACACATCCATAAATATATATACAGACACACAATATATGTACATATAGTAGGTACATACATATGTATGCATGTAAGGCAGTGCCCACGGCAATTGAAGTGCTTGTGCTCATCAATGGACTGGGGGGGAGGGCTTTCTGCTCTGAAGAAAGTTACCACGGCCTTGACAAGGCAGAAGTTTCATTATCCGCATAGATAAAGACTCCAACTAATGGCTTTGACAATGACAATGGGGCATGGAAACCAAGCACTTGTCAGGTATTGCAGCGGCGGCAGCAGCAGCATCAGCAGCCCTAGCAGTAGCAATCGGTTCATTTGGCAATATCTTTAAACAATATAGTTAATGGGTATGTCTGTGTGGGTTTTGCATATTTATCAGATGGTCGTCTGACATGACTGAGGACTGCCTCATTTCCATATTTCTGGGTTAAGTTTGCTGCAGTGCCAAAACCCCAAAAAGCAAAGAGCACCCAGGCCAAAGCCAAGACAAAACTCTCAAGTGGCGCACTTGGCTCTAGCAATTACATGACGACAGCAATGACAATTATAATAACAATTGTTATTTCTATTATGTATTTACGGCTATTTCAATAAATTTAAAACGCAGTTGTGCAAATACGCTATAAGAGTAAGTGCCGAAAAGGGAAGAGGCATCTGAAGAAGTTTATTGTTCAGCGTGATTCAATACACACCAATCGACATTGAACTAATTTTTTCAGTTTTGAGGTAAAACGTTGAATCGTGTTTATCTGGCAACGTTTTCATTGACAGCAAATGACAGCACTTTGAGGTATTTTAGAACATTATGTTGGCATCTATAAGTATTTCAATGTGTGATGTAGACCTAATCATCTAACCGTCATTAATGTGGCACAGGCAATTAAACAGCAAATGCTCATAATGATAATAATAGGTTGTCAAACCAAGGAATAATAATCAATCAACTGATATGCATTGCTTCTGGCAATGACCCTGACTGATTAACATTACCTAAGAATTTCCAAAAAAAAAACTGTATTTGGCTTTTTAAATTAAGTTACCTACACAAGTGTTGGGAATATATTTCCCCAGTCATATACAAATGATAGAAGCTTCAATGAAAGCAATCGGTCAAAATGTTAAGAAATAGAGATAAGAGAAATTAGAGATGCTCTATGAGTATAGACAAGAAAAGCGAATCCTATTGACGCATAAAAATATTTATTATTATTTACAAAACCTGGTAAAAAGCAGTTCTTTTTTATCTTTCCAAAAGCTAATCCTAATTGAAGGCAAGACTTAATTCTTTTTTAGATTTGTCTGTCTGGTTCTTTGCTATTTTTTAGAAACGGAAGGGAATGAGCTGGCAATGGTAGACAGAATTATTTCTAATTTTATCTTAGTCAATTGTATGTATGTTATTTACAAAATTTTATTTCAAGTTTTATTAAGCTGAATCAACATCTGAATCAGAGTTTGCTGGAATTATAACAATTCTATCATTCGATGGTGAGTCCAGATTTTATCGTGGCTGAGTTATATTATCAGATGATGCCCACGACTTACATACAAAATCGTTCATATTTGTATACGTGGAAATACTCGACCACCGAGATTTTATCAAGTTGCTGTCCGACCTATATAGTGCGCTAGGTGATGAACAACTGAAGTTGGCAACTCCTATGAAATGTCTAAAGACTTTGGTTGCCTTCTCGAGAGGAACATTCAGCGATTCGGTCCGTTGGACTTCCATATTTTTATCGTGGATATGCTTCTTTTCACTGCAAGTTAACGCCGATATATCTGGTAGCATACAATCCAGTGGCTTATTGCCATTCCAATCCACAATATGCAAATTGGCTTTGAATACGTTGCAAAGAAGTTCACACGTGCCATGTCTCTGGAATTGACTGGCAATGTGAAGGGGTGTATATCCCCCATTCGTTATAGCATTCACATCGGCTCTAAATGTGCCGGCCATTAGTTTAACAACATCTTCATTGCCGTGTTTCGCAGCCCAGTGAAGGGCGGTATAGCCAGTCGCAGGATCCTGCAATTCTACCAACTCCGGGAATTGGACAGCTAATTTAGCTAGCTCTTGGCAATTTGCTTTAGCCATCGCTACAATCCATTTCTTCGCCTTGGGATGGGCCAGTTTAGTGTTATTTAAAATACATTCTTCGTTTAGTTTCATCCGAGTTAGTTTTTCAGTTGCCATTATGCGTCGTCATGAAATATAAATTAAATAACTTATCCCAACTTTAGAAGAATCTTAACATGGGACTTTTAATATTCTCAGTAAAAAGCTATAATGGCCTGCTTTGTTTTTTGGATACATACAAATGTCAAAAATAAAGTTTAATATGGTTTCAAAGGTTCCTTTTGACGTGTTTTTTTAATTATCATTATAAATATTTTGGTTTCGATAAAATCTTTCTTAAGTAATTTAAGTAGGCAGTATTCACAACATTTCAGTAGATTTAAAGGTCTGCATTTTTTCTGTCCTGTATTTTTTGTGTCATTTATGGAAACAAATATCATGAAGTATTTTAAGCAATTCCTTTTAGTGCAACAAAAAAAAATCAATTTATTTTTCACCTGAATGAATCAATAAAATGTTCAATAATTTTCATCCGTTTAATGTGCCGAGACTATATCACTTGAAGTATTTGGCCTGGAATAATTAAATCATCTGATATTTGTCATATTTGACCTTGAATATAAAGCAAGTAAATTTTATGATTATTTAAATTTTCACTCTTTCAGTCTTTTGACAGGCTTTTGGTGACATTTTTTTTTCCTTTTACAAAAATCGAACAAGTTCTTTAGGGGCGTTTCTTGCAGCTTCTGTTTGGACTCTAATAATGTATCGCAATCTATCTCTATCTATCTAGCACACCTTCACGATGAATTTGATTGATGGCTTTTGTGATTTTACTGATAAAATGACCTATGTACATGTATGTAGGTAGCTAGTTAGTTGAATATTATCAGAGAAGCGTAGCGAATATTCGATACTCTATAAATACATAGAAGTAAAGGCAGAAATGTTAATTCACTGGCATGATTCAACCAAATTATAGTTATAAGGAAGGCCGCTGTAACCAGAGAATGCCAGTCCTTCCGTCTGAATATGCTTCGGTAAAGTAAACTTAAGTAGTTGGTAATGTTCTTCAATTTACCTTTTTGGCCAAAACGAATGTACCTACTGACAAGGGCACAAAAGCAATATGAAAACAGTCGAGCCAGGTGAATGACAAATTGACATGTCGGAAAAATGATAAATCTACAACAGACAGACAGACAGACAGATACAAAAACGAAAATCCAAATGACCTCTCATCAAGCTAACAAATAAATTCAAAGCGACAAGGTTTCTTATCAAATGAAGAAAAAAACCAACTCCTCCCCCGAGCGATCCATCTAACAAATTAGCTCTTAGCCGGTAGCGAAAATTTGAGCATAGGTCAAAGTTCGCAAGTAAGTCAAACCCGCAACTCCAACAACAGAGTCGAGTTCAAGTCCGCTGCTGACGTCATAGGCAAGAACATCTGACCCGAGTGTATCTATGTAGATTTGTATATATGTATGTATCCTGTACCCACATCAATTAAGTATCTACATTTGTGGCATCGACAGCGGCATCCACCTCCGTTACACCTGATGCTACCACAAAACGTGTCGCGTGTGAGTGGAGGAGATTAAACAAATAAATGTTTACTTTGAAGCCCATAAATAATTCAGATGAAAATACGCAATTTATATGCATTAAAACTTAATGCCTCTCAAGTGGTCCTCGGCAGTTGAAAATTATTATGCCTAGGTCAGGTGTGTGATAAGAAATTTTGTTAAGAAGTTTAATGGAAAAAAGTGAAAAATGAATTTTGTTTGAAACCAATTACGTTAGCATTTCGACGACAAAAATTCAAAAGAACTGAAAATAAAAATACATATAGGTATTCAGACAATTTACAATGCAATTGGTGTAACAATTTTACTGACACTCACAACGATGATAAGAAAATTATACAAATATTTCAATTCGAAAGCTTTCACCACACATTTACCCCTCTATTCCAGTGGATTTTGGTTGAACAGCTGATGGAACAGCTGGAAGTCTATGGGAAGGCACAGATGTCTCTTAGACTCAGTGAGAACTGGAATATGGCCCCCTGCCGCATATCCTGAATGATGGAAGGAAAATTTGTTCTCTCGGCTCGAAACATTTAGCCGAGCTCCAAGTCGGCTCCGCCTACTGCCATCCAGTTTGGTCTGAGTACGTTTAGTCTAAGTATTGGTGACAAGGCCACACCCACGCGGCCATGTTTGAATGAAATGACAGGCAAAGTCAAAATGAAAAGGCAAAAACAAAAAAAAACGGGAAAAAGAGAAGCTTATCAAATCGAAGACGACCAGAATGGCAATGGAACAGGCGAAACGATTTGGTGAATTGAAATGCTACTTAGTAATAAAAATTTAGGTTACAAGCGACCGAGAGAGATAAAGAGAGAGTATGAAATTGTGTAAGCAGGAGAGAGCAGGGGGGGTGAGTTAAACAAAAATTAACTGCAAGTGTTTCGCTTTGTAACTAGCTTAGGTAAGGTCATCGAAATGTCAAAAGTTGCATATGTTCGATTCGATAACGGGACCCACAACAACAACAACACATGCAACACGCATGTCCCATTCTCATGCCATGACATTGTGTTGACATACATGCACACACACATATACACATATATTCATATATGTATGCATGTGTCTATGTGGGTGGCAGCGACATTTGCAATTAATTCGCAGACTTTAAATACTTTGTGCTGTCGCCATGACAGCGCCATTTGTGTGAACAAAAATATATATTTATCGATTTATTTTTTATTTTTGGGCTTTTCCCCCGCACTTCCTCTCCCACTCGCACTCCAACTCTTGTGTCCTCTCTTTTACTCATTCTCTCCTTTTTGATGTCAGCCATTATTAGTTTCAACACTTTCGTCGGCCATTTTGCTTGCCTTCCTTTCTCTCTTTCTTCACACTCCCATCTTTTTCTTTTTCGCTTTCAAAAATTCCATTACTCTCTCACACACACACACAATCGATGGAATTTCTCAATAGACGCATGTATGTGTGAATGGTTTTATCTGCGGATGTGTGAGTATTTGTTCGACGCTTCTTGTTTGATTTCGTTTGCCAAGCATCTCTCTCTCTCACTCTCAATCTCTTTCGCTTTTACCATCATTGTGTCCTTTTCCCGATTTCCATTCTTTTGGATAATGCAAAGTGTCGTCTGAATTTTAATGCTAAACATAGTATTCTGCTCGCAAAATATCCATTAGATATGATTGCTTATCGCTTTCCCATTTGCTTCTTTATGCTTTGTGCAATTTCTCGATAATTTTTTCCATTTTACGTCTTTAATTTCTCAGAGAAGAGGACTTTGGCCAGTTTCATTAACTGCTGGTAACTTAATATTGTATGTAGCAAAATGGGAGTGCATCCCTGCATCCCGTTATATAGCGAATTGAATTTCGCTTCGCAAATTGCTGCCCCATTTGCTTTAACCTTTGTGTGCGGAGCAACACTAACGAGACAGCAGCAGCTCATGTTCCCTTATGCCCTCCATGGCAACCCTGCCAACAGCACTGACAGCATCAAGGTGGATATCCCAAAAGATAGATCAGAGCGCGAGGTGCACGATTCGGGCAAGGGTTGAAACCCAATTTAAATTAAAGCGAATTCAAACATCAGCAAAGTAATAACACATTAAGCGTGGATTTATCAAGTCAGGAACTTGCTTCACTGTACAGAGGTAAACCTTATCTATATTACATGAGGTAGCTACAACTTTACCAGTCGAAATGTGTCAAATGCGAGTCAGTTTCAAAAGACATGGGATGACAACCAATTAATGTCCATGAAATATTTATGCTGGGCTGAATGTCTAACAGGGAATATCCTTTAGGATGAACACCATATGTATACATATACAAATGTACACAATGTAGCCTTGCACAAATACATTGTAAATTTCAAACGATAGACATTTATGTCTTACAGCCTATTATAAAAATTATTAAAAAAGTATAAATAATGAAATTGTTGTAAGCTGCGTTCCATCGAATGCAATCTGAACCTTTCCGAATAGAAATACCCTTACCAGTTTATCCGTTTGTACTGATATAGTACCTCAATCTCGAAGTTGAGTTCTCGAATCGGTCTAATCGGACTACCAACTATGAATAGAATTCAGATTTTTCAAATATTAAATCCAAATAGTAATTAAATGAACCAATTTTAATTTTAATTTATTTTTTTATTTATGTACTTGGTATTCATTCATTTAAATTTATACTCATTCGGGGTATATTCGTTCAATAAAAAACATTAAGAACTGTTTAAACTGGTTTTTGGTTATCTTAAAAAAGGTCATATAAATTATTTAAAAACCTTACAAAACAAATGATTCAAAATTATTTTCATTGTCCATGATTTTATAGTTTCACTAAGGACAAAGAAAACATCGAGTTAAACTTATTCCCCTAACTTTACAAATAGATGATAAATTTATAGCTTCGGGGTCAGTTTTAATAATTATATTATTATAAGTAAATTCAAGGTACTTTTTTTGTAATACAGACGGCTATCTCTTTCTTCATCTAAAACAAATATGTATGGAGAGTACACCAACACTAGTCAAATCATAGTTTCGTTGTGTGCTATTTTTTATAAATTTTTTAAAGTTTTAGAAGCAAAATATATTATTCCAATATTGTTCCAAAGGGGAAAAATGGTGGTAGAGGTAGCGGTGGAGGCGGTGATGGCAATTCAATATCAATAGTTGGTATATCAACGACAGGAAGCGGTGGCAAAGGAAGAAGACCGGGAAATGGAAAGAGAGGGCCGCCAGGATTTTAATGATGCTGATGATGAGGATGTTAGATTTCGTTGTTTTCAGCTTTTTAGTTGTTGTCGATTTCGTTGTTTTCTTTGTTGTTGTGGGACGATCAGTAGTTATAGAGCTTTCTGTAGTTGTGTTCTCCGCGTTATTTGTGGTTGATGTATTGTCTTGAGGATTTATCGGCTTCGTATTTGTCGCAGTGTTAGTTATTGTTGGTTGAATTGTTGTAGTTTTGTTACAGTTTAGATTAAGGTGGGGAAATAATTTGCAAGGACTTTCCGTTGTTTCCGCATTTTGGTTATCCGCACTTCTTACCTGGATTACAAAAGCTGCCTGGCACAGGGCAAATATCCAAAATACCTATGAAGTTTCTGCAATCAAATTCATGTAATAGTTTTTCTTGCGGTCAAATTTCATTATTTACCATGATGAGCCAAACAAAAAACTGAATCGTTCTGTGTCTTAAGAATTATTTATATGGCAAAGGCGACCTATGATACGACACCATAGGAAAATAGTTCGAATACTTCTAATAGAGTTCAAAAAGGTCAAATTACGTTGAAAATGTTGAAAACCATCAAAATGCCCAAAAGTAATAAAGATAGCTCGAACCAAAGGAATTGACTTTGGACAAGTAAAAGTGGATATCAAATTTGTCAATACTGAATGAATTCTTTTTTAACATTAGAAATCCAATGGAAGCCGATTGACTAAGTCTAACATGATATAATTATTTTTGCATGAGGTTGATGTAAGTCCTTCCTGTGGAACATGATAAGAACTGTCACTTCGATTTAAATTCTTTTCCCCCAAACTACAACAGGTTGAAAAGAAATGTATAAATTTTTCTAAAGATAATGCCCAGTTGATTTTCCATGTCGTTAACCTTTCAACTTTACGCTAGAAGTCTTTCAGTAAAATATTTGGAAAATTATTTCATTTTCCTAGCATATATGTAGATAAATTCTATTTCAATTTGGAGACAATGGTTGTCAACAATTCTAATATATAAATAAATCTTCAATATTGAAAATATCATATTTAATCCAACTTATTAATATTAGTGAGAAATTTGTTGGGTTTTTAAAGCTTTTATCGCCAAAATGGATGGTAACCAAACCTAACATTGCATTCTACCTGGGTCGCTTTGCTTCAGTTTTATATTACAAACCTTTCTACTTAAACTCGTAGTATAAGTATTTAATTCGTTTTATTAAAACAAAATATTGTGACTTTTCGTAAATGTACGCAGTTCATTTGTTGTTTGGAATATTACAGCATTTGAAAAAGTCCGAAAACCAAACATTTTTGAGAAGGGTAGGTAAGGTCATATCCATACAGGAAACCCATTTATTTAGATAAAGAACTCATTCTAAATAGTAATGAAAATTCATAACACCAGTCTACACCAGCCGTTTTTGTTGTGCAAGATTCTCAAATTTATTTCTATCGTAATTTGGGGTCGTTGATTCCGATTTAGTTTTTTCCGTTTAGCTTTTGTGTTCTTGAATACAAAAAAACTTAATTTTTCGAGGTACCTCAATTCACATAGAAATATGTTTTTTTCCAGCATTAGATTTTCTCAAAAATGTTTCATTACAAGATACAGATTACCAAGTAAAAATTATTTACATAAGTTTTCTGACGCTATATGATTAAAATATCGCAACCCAATGTAAACAACAGGTGCTCCAAATTCAAAACGGTGTTATTCGAAAAGTGATAAACAATTTATTACTTTTTATTTTTTAATCGTTTCTGTGTTTTATCTAGTTTTCAAACCGGCGAAAATCTCATCGATTCCAATAAAGAGTTGGACTTGATTTATTAATAAGTATTTTTGATATTCTAAGCGTTTCGTAAATTAATTCCAGCTCCGGAATCAGCGACTCCAAATTACCCTAGAAATGAATATGAGAACATTGCAACCAAATGGCTGTACCCTGGTTTAATTTGTATCGAAAATCTAGTGTAAATGATTAAAATAACTCATTGAATTTTATATGGTTGGTGTGGAAAAAAAAATTAATTAAATTTTTATGTATGTCTTTAAAAGCAAGCACTATATGTAATTAAATTTTTAAATAAAATACATTTAAATTTTAAAAGTATTTATATATTATATTATTCCTTGGGGTTTCTCCATTTCTTTGTCTTTTTCCTCCTAATTGTTATGTCATCGGATACGCCATATGTCATGTAAATATGTTAATAAATATCTAAGTAGAAAAGGCCTAGTTCTTAGTCTAAACTCTTAAAATATTGTAAGATACCATTCACAAAAACAAAAAAAAGTCTGTATTTATAACAAAGCGTGAAATAAAAATTGAATTGAGTATTATATTATTAAAGTGGTATATTAAAGTCGCCAAAGATGTATATTCCAGATCAGCATCAACATCTGACTCGATTCAGCAATGTCGTCTGTCCTGATGAACACCTATATTTCGGAGACTTTAAAAGCTAGACCCGCCAAATTTGGTTGGTAGCCCCGTGTAGTGAGCAAGCAGGTTTTCCGTTCCCATAATGAAGACAAGCCCATTTGTCTTCCCCAAATTTTTGATTATAGCAATCGAAATTGGTACTCTAATTAGTAGTATTAAATTCTACCGACATATACACTTTATTCATTAGGTGGGCGTAAGGTCAGAGTTGGCCGCTGGGTGCTGGCGGCGCTAGTGTGCCTCTAATTTTGGTACCTATACAAATATTTTCTTCACTTGATGCATGATATACCAATGTTTACTGGAATTTTTTCATTGCGTTGTATTTTTTATAAGGCCTTTAGTGTGGAATCACCAATTGTGTTTAAATTGGAAATAGTATTCTCAAATTGTCTTGTAATTTTTGTACTTTATATGTATAATAATTATAACAACATTAACAACATTTCTGTCGCCCAATATTCTAGTTCAAAAATTATTTTTCTGGTTGTGCTTAGAGAAAATGTTGTTAAATATTTACGAAATTGAAATTAAATGTTGGTATTTTTAGACTTATTTTATTATTTCCATCACCGACTCTGGCAAAATATTAAAAAAATACATTTTTTTAACATTCGGTTCGGTTCAGAAAACGTATGCAAATTATTTTGAAATGTTAATTTTTGTCCTATAGCCCCCATTAAAAAAGTTTTCTAGAAAATCCAATTTTGGAAGTAAACATTTTTAATGTGGCACTTGGAAACAAGTTTTTCTTGAATATTTCGAAATTACAGTAGTCTTTTCTACTATGAGAAAAAAGGTTATTATTCCTAGCATACTTTTGGAGACTACAAAATCGAATTCCTTGCCAACCGACTAGTTAATCAACGGTTTAGTTTTCTATTCTTGACTCAACAATATATACATACATATATGTAAGTGGAATGTACATTTGCGTATTCTGGTTGTTCAAAAAACAATATGTAGATGTGATTTCTCATTCTATGGATTCCGTTTGAATCAAAATTATATCTAACCATCAGTAATAACTTCCCCTTTTGATAGCTAACTCTTCACTAAATCGTCTGCATCCCAGCGGGAGGACATCGCAGTTGAGAACGCCTTTGTTGCCGTTCCTGTCACTGCCATCAAACAACGTTTGACACTCTGAGGGGTAGCTAACAGCCCAGAAAGCTAAAGCCGAAATCCTGACTCTGGCAACCTGCTGTCTATCTGCCTGTCAATATCAGCAGACATAAAAGGATCAGTAACGTGCAATATAAAGTCATCAGACCAGACAGGCACACAGACAGACAGCAATGAAAATATTTTAAGGAAAATATAACTTAAAACACTTTTAAAATGCGGTAACAGGAAGAGACGGGAGGGGCAAGGGCCTCGGGTCAGGTGTATGTACCTTCATCTTTGGGTATATAACCCAATTGGAAGTTATCACAGGATGGATGATGTGTTGCGGCCGGGGCAATCAAATTAGGCTAGCTGGTGGGATGAGTGCTGTGTTGGCAGATTTTTAAACCATTTATGGTAAGTTCTCATTTATAGCCATCCCTTTTTCTCACTTTTCTACCCCCATCTTGGCCAAATCAAGAGATACTATGTGCATATTCAAAAATACACGCTCACGCACACGCACATACAGACACACTTTTGGATGTGGGTAGTTACACACATACCAACGGTATAAAAAATCGATAGATTGTAGGCACATAACAAGAAGGCGGAGACGGTTTACCTTGGCCAAAAGGCAGAGACCAGACCCCAGACCCCAGGCACAGCGTGATATTTTTTAAGTGTTGTTTTTGTTGTTCTTGGCCTGGCATGGTGGATGGGGATGGGGATTCTCCATGGGGGAATGGAAATATGGGTGGTTGGAAATGGTGGTGTCTATTTTACGCCTCGCTTACATTCGAGCAGATGCCATGAAACCAAATATCTAATTGCCAAAAGACCCACACAACGTGTATGAGTGAGTTTATTTCTAATTGAAAATAAACATTGCTCGATGTTTTCCAATGTGATTTTCATTCTCAAAATTCAACCTTGAAAGTTCACATTTGATTTAAGTTGTTTTATCTCTGTGGAAATAATTAAAAAGTATCACATAGAATAAGTCATGGCTTGTGGGTTACTTCTTTTGAAATGGTAATTCAAAACTGAAGATGAGTAAAAATACCACATTTAAAACATAAAGAGTATACAATGACATATCCCAGGACCCACTTTGAACCACTTTTGAACCTACTTAGAATTCCAAGTCATCAGATGAACTCACGACAATCCCTTATCCTTAAAGACAATTCTCTTTGGTGTTGGATTTCTAAACATTGCAGTAATCTTATACTGTACTCGATTCTTTAGAAAAGTTGCGACATTTTACATCGCACACAATTAGCTGTAAATTAAAATTGAATTAGAGCTAAATACTAAACAAATCGTCCAAAATTCCCTTGACTAATATTTTGTTTTTTTTTTACCTTCCTGCCGTCTAAATATAGAGGCAACTGCGTTTTCGTTTGTTCTATTGTGAGCTCGTACCTAACGAGCGTGCCTTTTCTCTATTTCTTCTATTTCTTTGGGATTGCGTGTCTTTCAGACATTTTTTCTCTGTTGTTGTTTGTATGGGCCCAAAAGCACTCCAACCTACGCGTAGGTTGAAACAAGAACTCCTTGGCCGCCGCGGGCGAGTAACCTTGTTTTGCAACCACTTTGGGCAACCAAAAGTACGTTAGCCTCCACGATGGCAAAGGCGATGATGATTAAGATGATGATGATGATGATAGTTGTTCCATATATTTCTGCCTCCGCCTACATACATATGTATGTATGTATGTAGGCACATAAGTCGGGCTATGTGCTTTATATTTATAAAGCGCACAGCACGCGACCAGGCACACCCACTGTGGGGCACTCCTTGATTTACCTTTATGTTTTACCTTAATTTTTTGCTCATGTGACTGTTATCGATCGACAGGCAGCCTTAGTATGTATCAAGACGCTTGAGAAGTAGTTTCAACTAAATTTAAACCCACGTAATTGCCTTGACGTGGGCGGCATTTGTAATCATTGTGGACTTAAGATGGAAAATCCTTCAAACTGAAAACTTTTGGCAGAGCTCAATAAAGTTGGAAACTATTGCTCTCAAGTGCGTAGAGTGCGTAGTAATATTCTATCATCATAAGTCATGATATAATCAATCAATTACAAGTTACCCTCTAAATTTTGCTTTAACCTTGTCATGACTTTGAGGAGGAAGAGCAGAGGAGCGCAGCAGGCGTCAAATAATTCTTATTACTTTTAGTATTGTTACTCAAAATAAAACTAGATAAAAGCAGCTAACGCTATGCAAAAGAAATTGAGTTTCTTTCTCTCTCTCTTGGCCACTTCAATCTAATGCCTGACATTTGGGCCAGAGAGCACAAGTTAAGTCTTGATAAATTGCCCAACAAGAAGGAATCTAAAGGCAAAGTGATAAATGACAAAGAAATTGGCACATTGAGTGACCACTCGAAAGGGGGATTCAAAATTCAAACAATGGCAACACGAAAAGGTGGTTGACTCTATATATCCTTCTCTAGAGAGTCCTCTCTAGTCATTTGATTTTCATTTGTTTGCACCTGATTATCGTGCTGGGAATCGGACGGTGTAAAACAATTATGCTGTGTGATTTGGAGATGAAAAAGAATAAAATCCCTGTATGTATGCACATGCTTGTGTACACACAGCTTACATAACCCACCGCCTGTATACACCTGGATGGGTCTGTGTTTGGCATAAAAACCACAAGAGGAAGCTAAACAAACAGAGAAAAACAAGAAGAAACACACTCAGTTTGGCCAGACAGGTAGCTCGAAAAGAAATTGATTTTCTTTGCAAATGCGCGAATGCGAATAGAAATTTATTCAAATGGGCTCAACTGGGCGAGAGTAATGTGCATGGGAAAACCATCGACGCGGAGGCAGGCAGTCGGCAGCCAATTGGCTGACTGTCTTCATCAGGCGCATGCGTTGCATCCTGCGCCGTGGAAAGCTCACTCGGTCGGCCGCCTGTTCGTTTGGTCGGACGGGCTTAGTATCATCAGCATTCCAGGCTGAATACCGACAAAATAACGGTATACCAGGCGAGTGGCGCTTACCATAGCCAGACAGAAGTTACCTTTGCTCCTGCCCGGACGACACAACGCACGCTTGCCTACTTGCTGTCCGTTGTCGTTGTCTGGCCTCTTCCTCTCCCACAGAGCAGAGTTTTTGTGTAGATTCTTGATTCAGAACAAGAAAACTGCGATTTCAGTTTCGAATTCAATTAAAAAACATTTGCAGAATTTTCGCGTCCACGGTGTAGAGTGTCAGGTGTTCGGTTCGGTGTGAATTCTGTGCGAGTGTTGGTGTGTGTGTGTGTATTGCTTCTTGGTGTGTATCTTTTTTGTGGCTCAACTTTTTACATAATCCCCCACCAAAAAAGTAAAAAATAAAAAAGTAGTAAAGTAAAAAAAAAATAACGAAAATTTTCAAAATCTGAGCCAAGAACGAGAACAAAGAAAAAATTTTGACAAATTAGGAGGAGAACGGTCGCGCGCATTTGGTCCCTTCTACCCGGATTTGGGTATTTGTCTGCATCGGAACGAACGTGGCGTCCAACGAGGGCAACACCAGCAGCGCCGCGGGCAGTGGCGCGGAGTCAGCCGCACTGTTCTCCAAATTGCGTAGCTTCTCCATTGGCAGCGGTCCCAACTCGCCGCAGCGTGTTGTCTCCAACTTGCGCGGTTTCCTAACACATCGCCTCAGCAATATCACACCGAGCGATACAGGTGAGTTCCTAGTTCCGAGGTTCTACCACCTCCAGCACATTGGGTCACAATGCTGCAATTTATTCGAGTGCTTACATAACCTGACGTTTCTAAAAATGCATATAATTAAAACTAAACAACATCTCGTCTACAAACACAAAAACACCCGAGCCACAAGAGCTCCAAGTGGTCTCCTCCTCGTTGGCCTCGTCATCAAAAGGCCTCCTCTTCAGCGTTGTCCTTTGACCAACACACAAATCTCCATGTGTGTGTGCGAGAGAGGGAGTGTGTGTGTATACATGCCCCTCGACATTTGCCATATTTCACAGGGTGGGCACATGTTATTTATGGCCCACTCATTTCAGTTTCACCTTTTTCCTCAATGAGCGTTGACCCAAAATGGAATGGAACAGTTACATTTCACTGTCTACCGCCGACTGAGACGCGACCTCGTGAGTCCTTCTTATGCAACACAAAAGCAGCAAATGCCTTCGACTTAAACCAGGCAAAAAAAAAGGAAATAAATAAAATTTTCAAACAAGTCGAAATCTTTAAGAAATCTCCAGAAATGTTGCCAATTTTCTAAAGATTTTCTCACATACACATGCATTGAATGAATACGTTTAAATCTACAATCGAGTCACTCGGATTTTTAAAAAAGTATTTGAAAATTGAAAAACGTTGAAAATTTGTGTGTTGAGGGTCAGAGAACCGAGTTGTCCTTGGCACTTACTGAATAATATTCCGTTTTGAACATTTGAATTTGTAATACATATTATATGTCTCTGATATACTACGATTAGAATGTTATTACTATTATTTTTTGAAATTAATTCACAATAAGTAGTTATGCATTTAATTTCTTTTTATTAAGTTTAGAGCACCTAATCCCCCTTTTCCTTAGAGTTTTTGACTTTCTATTGTCAAAAAAATTTAGAGACTTACATATGTGGCCGTATTTTAAATATCTCCAATACCTTTTCGAACTTTTGTTCACTCTCTGTAAAATGTGATAACAAAAAAATTATAATGCTTCAAGAATTTCGCTATTCACTATGATATTCCTGAGATTGTTCTTTTGGAGACTTAATGGCTCGTTTTGACCACATCTAAACCATTTTTTACTGTGTCTTAATTATTTATTAATACCTTTCTAAGCTTTTTGAACTTAAAATTTTATATTTGATAAACATACAATAACTCATTTTTTATACCTTGCAACCATAGATTGAAATGGTTTATTTAATTGACAAAACTGTTTGTTAATCTGTTTAATAAGAACTATAAGAGTTAGAGCCATCAAATTTAGGATATACATAGATTTTTGCCTAATGTTTGCTGATCAAGTTTATTTTTGAGTTTTGCCACGCCCCTTTTTGGCCCCTGCTATTCGAAAAAAGTTAATGCAATACCCAGATTAAAGAAACTAGGTATTAAATAGTTTAACATGCTTTTAGATCAATTTTTAATTTTTAATAATAAAGATGCAACAAAAGAAGAAGATATAGCAATTTTAGTAATAGTATGTAGGTAGAAATATATTTCACCAAGACAACCAACAGTACGAAGATGGCCGATAGAGGCGCCAAAGTGCTAATAAAAGTAAGCAAGTGAATCAAATTTAATTTATTTGTGTGGGTTTTTTTTGCGAGTGAAGACACAATGATATGAAAATTTATTTAAAAATGGTAGAAGACCCACAATGTTAGCCCAACCTGAAAGTGTTTTGATAATAACAATAAGATTAGTCCTATTAACGTGTGCGTTAGTGTGTGTTATTCCCTATTCATTCATAATCTTTGTATGCCCTTGCATGAGGTGTCTCAGCGAAAAACAATTGAAGTAATATTTTAAAAAATACTTTGACAATATCGCTGATAAGCTGTCAGCACACAGAATATACGACATAGTATTTTAATTGATGGCATTTTTATCAGTGTAATTTGGGCAAGTATGCAATCACTTCGATTGACATCACCTGAACACACACCGCAATTATTGATCACTATTTGTGGGCTTTAATTTGCTGAGGTCAGAAATAGACGTATTATTGAGCCAAAGATAGAATCTGCCTACACGATTCTCTGACTAATCAAATTTGTGGCGCTGTTTCATTAAGTCATTACAACCACCGACATGTTCAGTTTGCCGATTTACCAAGATATGAGAATTTCTCGTTAGACGGAAGAGAGGGGAGAGCTAGTTCCCAACCACCTGACAGCCTGCCACCAGGACTAAACAATTTTCCTTGGTCCTTGGGTCTGCGGATACGGATGCGGCTGCTGTGCCTGCTGCATAATGAAGGCAATAAATATAAATTTCACACACACAAACAAAAATACAAACAAGACAACGGCCAACGTCATTAGATTGTTTGCCTTGTAGACGCGTTTGTAACGCTGATGTGTTCATAGCGGTTTCTTGTCAAAACAGAAAGGGTCCCCACCATCAGCCCGGAGGGTTGGAAGCTGGCTAGTGAAACTGGGTGGTGGTGGTGGGACTAAAAACAAAGCCTGCCAGGAAGGTAGCTCGTAATAAGCTAAACGAGAAACAAGTAACGCATTTGTCTTGATGCTGTCTGATAAAAACTGTGCCCGAGTCGCCCCCCATGACTGTGTTTGTTGTTTCTCTGCGAGGGTTGGCCATTGAGCCATCAGTGGATTCAAGGAGATGGAGGGCGTTTGGCAGAACGTCTGCTTTTGGCGGCATCAAGCAACGACAGCAGGAGCAGAGACATCAGAAGTCGTAAAACGGTCGCTGATGGTGTTGTTGATTGCTTCTTCGCATTAACAGGACTACAAATGGCAGCATTTTGTGTTGGCCCAAGAAATAGACCCAGAGACCTGTTCTGTTAATCAAAATTGAAAGAGAAAATTATGTTAGGCGAGGAAGAAATTGTATCGAAAGGTAATTTATTTTACTTCTTACATGAAAGAAGGCCATAAATGTTGCAAGTTCGAGTAATTTATGTGCAAATCAATTTGTAATACGAGACGACTGACCAGATCGAGGCTAAAAATTAGGGTTGCACATGTGAGGGCTAAAATGGAACACTTTCACCGTTTCGAAGGGCTTTCCCACTCCCGCACCCATTGGGTAGGTTCTCCTTGGCCACGCCCAGTTAATGCTTTGATTTATAGGCAGCCACACACTAAAGGGGCAGCCCTTTGGTGCTATTATCCATGTAGCTAAAACAAAATGGCGTCAACATTTTACTTGTCCTTTCTGCTTTCTGCTCTTTTTGTACTTTTATGATTATAGAACTTGCCTTGGGCTAAGTGCCAGCAACAGCATCCATTTCCCAACTCCATGGGGAATAGATAACAGCCCAGCCACAAAAAAAAACAGGCAAAAACAGGGTCGGTTAATGCTTTGAGCATTTCGGAAATTTAAGTGAAAACTTTTTTGTAGCAACCTGCGTCTAAGCCACGTTACGCTTAACCCAGTGAAATCGATAGGGGCAAAGACAAGACAATTAAACTTGAAACACAAATGTCGTCACTCAACAAGCAAAAAGGCAAGAAAAAGGGGGTTAAGGCTAAAGTGCCAACCACATTAATCGATCAAGAACGACACAAAGACAGCACTCACCTATAAAGACATCGATACAGAGAGGCAAAAGGTGTGTGTGCGTGTGTGTGTGCGCTTGTGTGGGAGGAAGTGGGAGTGGGCTTAGTCTCATTAGTTGACCACAGTTCATTAGCAGCCGCAAGCAAATCGAGCACACAAATTGCAAGCGCCTGAAATTAGGCAATAAATTATAGTTGCCCCTGCCTCACCAGCAACCCTTCAGCATTCAGCAGTCGGCATTCAACATGAGGCACAGGCACTTGAACAAAGCAGCTTACAACACTTGCGGAAACTTTTACAAGGGGGTGATTTGTTCTTCCATGGACAATATCTCTCCATATGTATACACAGCTCGAAAGGTCGCCTCGGAACACTTGTAAGGATTTCACGTTGCCTTTTTGTCAAGTGGCTGTTGGGTGTGAAAAATACAGCTTAGTATTAATATTGCGATGGATACACTGACTGAAGATGGTACAATCGACAATATATTTTTTTGTTCATCCATTTCATTTGAAATGCAAACAGCCCCAGTAGCCAAGGACTACAGGATACACTTCTGTATACATTTTTTATGGTTTACCCTTCAGGAAAATGAAATTTTATTTTACGCTGATTACCTCGTCAGACAGCCAGACGAAGGCGGCACACCCAACCACGCCCAAAAACCAGACAACCAACAATGTTGAATGTTATTTATCTGCCTCCTTCTCCCCAGCTTAGAGCGCGGGGAGGGCGACAACTGCTGCCAGAGTTCCCAAGGTAACAGTGGCAGGTGACAAAAAATCGCCAATCATCTTAAAGGTGAAGCCGCCTTTCATTTCAAAGGGACTCCCAGTGCGAAACGAATCCGCATGGAAAGATTCGTTCTGCTCCGGCCCAAGGCGAACCCAGATGCATTTTTAATGAAATACAGTTTCTGCTGTTTTACTGCTTTCTTTATAAGCAAAACACATGCGTTTCCATAATTCACTTGCGGCAAAAACTGATGAAAGCTGCATCAAAATGAAAAGTAAGCAAGATACCAAAACGCTTGGCTGCTAATTGTCTGGATTCGAAACCAAAAGCCTGGGCCTTCTGGGGTTGAGACCAACAGTCCAACAGTCGCAAACATGAAAAGGAAACCCGAATGACATGATGCCCCAGGATAATGAACACAAACTGCTCAACAAAGACCAGACGAGGCGAGGCGAGGCCATTCAAATTAAATGAATGGAGTGAACCAAACCCAAAAAGCGAAAACCGAAAACCGAAAACTGAGACTCTTTCGCTTTCAGAAATTTTTTTGATATAAATGCTTATGCATCGGCGACTGGGAAATTTGTCAGCTGTAGCTGGGAAAATCAATAAAATTATACAAGCGTAAACTCCGAAACGAACACGGTTGGTCTTTAGAAATTCCTTATTATTATAATCAACATGTAGCCACACGTTTCTGCACTTGACTCGAGCAGCTGCAGGCGGCCCAAGAGCAACCCCAATGCAGATGAAAGCTGGCCCCAGCAACCACCGTATCCCCCCAGGGTCAAGAGCGACCTCCCACCTGGCCAGCGCCTCGGTTTGCCTGCAGAACAAGAAAACTTGAAAATTAAAGTCCATGGAAATGGAAATGGATGGAAACGGTAGACACACACACACAGCATAATTGACTCACGGGCCCACCTCGATCGAGGGGAGTATATAACAGATACATACATACATATATACAACTTGGATTGGGCATTCTGGAGAGGGGGGTGTTCACTCTACACATGAACGTGGTCATGAAAATTTAATGATAAAACGAAATGTTTTTGTTACGTCTATGCAGTAAGATACAGGGAGGGAGGAGGTGAGCAGGGTCTGGGGAGGCGTGCCAGAATGGGGGAGGCCAGAAGTTGGTTCTATAGCAGCACACGTCCTGTTTTAATGTTTACTCAAATGGGGGTGGCTCGACTCCAGACTGTGGCAAGGTAGCAAAAAAAAAATACCTTGAAATTAGATCAACAATGATAGCTGGCATGGGACAGAGCCAACACAGACAGAGCTAAAGAACATTATCAAAGTGGATTATAAAGCGAAACAAGATAAAATTGTGAAAAGTATGTATATATACAACAAGTTACTCTAGTTTAAATAAATAAAGCTGAAAGGAACAGGAATTTGGAATGGCGAAAGCCAAAAAAATATTTCCAATTTGATAAATGCCAAAAAAATAAACTAAAACTGCTTTTCACTTCATTGATGGGTATTAATCAGTTATCGAAATTCAATTGATTTACTATATATATAATATTATTACTATGAATTACTTATTTTACTTCATGATACTACCTCGAGTCTTTGGGAATCAGTTTATATAAGGTTTTTATAAGGACATTTTTCAAGTCCTCAGCCTCACACCTATTAATCTGGCCATGAGTGTATCTCAAATGTTATCAGAAAATTGAAAATTGTGAATTTCATCTCTCTGGATGAGAAATCTCAAACCACTGAAATATGTAACCTTCATAGGAATCTTGATCCAACAAAATGGCCTTAGAATGAGAGCAAAAATTCAAATGCCAATAAATACCAATCGCTTATTTTGAAAATCTTTGAAACATTTATAAACGGTTAAAAATTGCTCAATAAACTTTACACAAACTTTTTGAACTGTAACTCGAGCTGATTTTTGAAACAAATTTTTTGCGACCCTTTTTTTTCCGAGTGTATAATCGGAGAAAAGGTTGTTCCACTTGAAGGCTTAGTGTGTGGGTCGCAGTCCTTGTTGCTCGCGTGCCAGTCGAGAGGTCCTTCGACCTTTTGTGTGGAGAAAAAGCAATAATTATAATTACGGCAACGGCTCAGGGTTCAGCGTTTTTGATGGGTACAACCACGTGGCTTAAAGTGTATTTCTACTTCACTTTTTCAACATTTAACACAAGCCGCAAAACCCAATTAAAATAATTGCCATATAATCTACTGTTTTTTTTTTTTTTTTTGCCGGAATATGCAATTTCAATAATTATAAATCGTACTTATGTACAATGTGCCCAGCAACCTACTCGGCCTATATATATGTATATATAGATCATCAGTGTGGGTCTTTGAATTTGTCTATATTATAGTCTTGTAGTATTTGTTTTATGATTGAAATGTGTGTCTAACGAAGCTAATCTTATTTAAATCGCTGTGAGAAAAATGCCAAGAACTAATCCTAACATTAAACATTTTCTGTTCACCAGCAGGCATCCTTTTGCAACACAGAAACAACATTTCAATCATAAAAGCAAATGAATTACTATTCTAAATATTACCTAAAGAAATAATAATCGAAAGCAAATGATGCATTTTGACCAATGAATTCAATCGAAATCCAAATTATATGCCTAGAGAAAGACTAACGAAATCTTGTTTCTGTGTCGTTAAAGGTTGTTCACTGGCATGCCAACAACTCGCACACCTTCAATAGCAACAACAACAACTCTAACTGCAACAACAACAACAACACGAAATCATGTAAAAACACAACAACAATAACAAGTGCAGGAAACTCAGTTAACCACAAAGCAACAAGAAAAGTTAAAACCACCTTAAAAGCTGCCGGCCAAATCCCTTAAACTGGAACTGGAACTGAAACTGAAATTGGAATTGGAATTGGAACTGGCATTGAGACAGGCAATTTGTGTGGACCGGAAACGGAAACGCTGACATATGTCAGACAATCGGAGAGCAATATCCGGAAAAAGATCATGAAATCGATCACCTAGAAAATATTTTTGAGAAAAGGAATTCGAAAATTATAAAATATCACAACAAGAGAGCGAGAGAGAGAGAGGGAGAGCAAAAGAACTTTTAGTACAAAGCAAAAGAAAAGATATAACAAACCAAAATGGCCTCATTTCAAATACCTTTAATCAACCTCGAGTTGCGCGAGGTCAAGGAGATTGTCTGGGAGAAGATTCAAGAGCCGGTGAATCAGCGTCGTCTGATCCTGGTCATTGTGTCGATAGCCCTGCTGCTGGACAACATGCTGTACATGGTGATAGTGCCCATTATACCGGACTATCTGCGCGAAATAGGCAGCTTCGACGACGGCCCAACGCCACCGCCCCTGCGAGATAACATCACGGGCAAGATCATACCCGTGCATCACGATCATCATGGTCAGGACTCGGCAACGGGCATATTGTTCGCCTCCAAGGCCATTGTGCAGTTGATGGTGAATCCATTCTCTGGCGGACTTATCGACAAGATTGGCTACGACATACCCATGATGATCGGCCTGACGATTATGTTCTTCTCGACGGCTGTGTTCGCCTGCGGCAGCAGTTACAGTGTCCTGTTCTTTGCACGCTCCCTACAGGGAGCAGGATCGGCATTTGCGGATACAGCGGGATTGGCCATGATTGCGGATCGGTTCACGGAGGAGAACGAACGATCTCAGGCGCTGGGCATTGCATTGGCGTTTATCAGTTTTGGCTGCTTGGTGGCGCCACCTTTTGGGGGAGCTTTATATCAATTTGCCGGCAAGGAGGTGCCATTCTTGATTCTGGCTCTGGTCTGCCTAGTCGATGGCCTGATGCTGTTGCTGGTGATGAAGCCGTTCAAGGAGCAAATCAAGCAGAGCAAAGAGGTCCAGGATCAAGTGATTCCGATTTGGCGTCTCCTCATGGATCCCTATATAGCGGTATGTGCCGGGGCACTGACCATGTCCAATGTGGCTCTGGCCTTCCTCGAGCCCACCATATCGCTGTGGATGGAGGACACCATGACCACAGATAACTGGAAAATCGGCATGGTCTGGCTACCAGCTTTCTTTCCCCATGTCCTGGGCGTGGTCATCACTGTGAAAATGGCTAGAAAGTATCCGCAGCATCAATGGCTGATGGCAGCCGGAGGATTGGCCCTAGAGGGCTTTTCCTGCTTCATCATTCCGTTCTGCAGCGGCTACAAGATGCTTATGCTGCCCATTTGTGTCATCTGCTTCGGCATCGCCCTCATCGACACTGCCCTACTGCCAACCCTGGGCTACCTGGTAGATGTCCGCTACGTCTCCGTGTATGGCAGCATTTATGCCATCGCGGACATTTCGTATTCCATAGCATATGCCGTGGGACCCATCATTGCCGGCGGCGTGGTGGAGGCCATTGGATTCACTGCCCTCAATTTCCTAATTGCCTTCTCCAATCTGGCCTATGTGCCTGTGCTTCGGAAGCTGCGCAACATCTACGACTTCAAGCCGTTCGAGAACGAGGCCAACATCCTGATGCAGGATCCACCCAATAAGGAGTATCAGACGTATGTCATGCACGATCAGAAGCCAGTCGAGGGCGGCGTCAAGAACCATCTAGAGTACGGTCAGCAGTATCAGCAGGAGCAGGAGACGAGTCTGAATGATCAGCAGTACGACTATCAGCAGTCCGGAGGCTATCAACAGGATCAAAACTATCAGCCTGGCTATCAGGAGCAGGGTGGTAGCTATCAACAGCCACAGCAGGGACAACAGCGAGTGGCTAATCCCTTCCAGCAGCAGCAGCAGCAGCAACAGCAACAGCCGCCAAGCAGAGGTCCTGCTGCCCCAGCGAATCCATTTAGACAAGGATTTTAAACTGTTGTCTTACGCAAAAGAAAAATTAGCATTAATGAAATTAACTTTTCCGTTAGTCAGTTTATCGTTTTCGTTATAGATTCACACGATTATTTGTTAAAGCAATTACTATATATATATATATATAAACCTATAATATTATACTATATACATAAAAATGATATAGGCAAGTGGTACGTACACTATAACAAGCATGACATGCAGTTACATAGTTAAAGCAAACAGAAGTAATGCCTTGCACTGCACCTCCCCCCGCCCAATTTTGTATTATACACACAAGTTGAACTACGCGAAAAGCAAATACCATATGATATATATACACATAACTATATGTGGAGAAGTTCCGATCTATTTCGGAGCTCTCTATGCCCTATACTCAGTAATCAAGCAGCCGTTTTCGTGTCTATCAGAGAAGCTAGAGAAACCAAAGCCAGTTAGTCGTACATACATAGTTAGGTCAGATCAGCGGATGAGAGCAGCTCTCTGCCATATCACATAAATATCAGATATATATACAAAATTACCTATAAGCGGATTGCCTGACCATGCGACCCTTGCCATCAAATGCCGCCGTTTCACATGCAATGGCATCAATATCGCAGACATATCAAAACGTTGCACAAATATTAAAAACTCTTTCGGGTGTCATTGTGGCGGATTTGATGGATCTGAGGCGACTAGCTGGTCAGCTGGTCTATATGATTTAAGTTTTGCGAAAACCACTGAAGAAAAATATAATTTTTATTTCGATTTTCTAACATAAGACACAACCAAGGTAACGATACATATCAGAGTCTCAATGGCTCGCCTGTTTAAATTACCAAAAGTGATATTACTTATTGCTATTAGTCTATATACATACATACATATATCTATATGTATACACTTATACCTATAAAACCAAAATATACATATATCGTATCATATCAGTAAATTACATATGTTTAGGAAGTACATATATTATTATACATGTACATATAACGAAAACAGCTCGAAACCAATTTGAAATTATTCGAAGTTTCACATTTACCTACCAATCAATTATTATTTGCTTGTGGACTCTATGAGCATATAGGGTTAATCCCGCCATAGAAGATCTCTGATAGCATAGCATAAATGTGTGTACCTTGTGTATAAGCTAAATACATATATACTTATACTTATATATACATAAATATCTGTAGGCAATATCCTCAATTGATTTCAATTGCACCAACAATTTTTGAAGAGGCGGCTTTTTCTGCCCCGCATATATGTATATTATACACCCCCAATTAAATGTATATTAAATTTGCATTTTTTATAAAAATATATACATATATTTACATATCTATCGAAATGTCAGAAAATTATTGGATAGAAATGGTATGGATATATCCTCAAAAACATATCAGTGAAACGGCCATTCTGAAACTACACTTACGATTGCCATCAATGGGAAAAACAAAGGCAATTAAAAATTAAAAGTATGTAGACAGACAAACAGAAAGACAGACAGACAAATAGACGGAAGGATATCGGCTAAATATATACATATATATAAACAGCAATAAAAATGCACTGATTTTTAATCAATTTTTTAGGTTTGATCTCATCTATATAAAGTATTCAAAAATTAAATCACCAAAATGGTTTATTTATTTCGTTTTAATTATTATTTTGATTGTGATCTAGTTAATATATAAATAATATTTCATTTACATCATTAATTTTAATATTCTAGTTTATTTTCTTTGCACACACACACACTTGCACACATAGTTACATATACACCTACAAAATCTAAGTAATCTATATCTATGAAATGAAAATTAAACTCATGAAAAAATCTCCCATCAAAGGTATCAATTAAATCGATGAAAGACAAAGTAGAGGCAAACAATTATATATACATATATATATATACAAAACAAAATCGAGAAAAATATCAAGAAAAGAAGCAAATATAAAGAGTATATAATATATAAATATAAAATACGAACCTAAAAAAAATTCAAATAGTCAATAACAAAATTTGTGCTAACAAATGCAAGCAAATTATGTTCGTTTTAAGTAATTAACAATTTAGATACATACATATATACATACATATATAATTTTCTAGATATATAATCATCACGAAAAGCATATCCCATAGCAATATCTTGACGCCATTCCGATTAACTATGAACAGCAGATATAGAAATTTTCAAATTGTAAACTTCGAGCCTTTGGCATGACCTGAACAAAAAAATATGAAACAATTCAAAACAATAGATTTTGCAAAACTCATTCATTAGGACATTCAACAGATGAAATCTTCCACAGAAAAACATACACAAATACGAAAATAAATAAATGGGTTTTAAATATTTATATTTATATCTAATCATCGCATTAAGTAGTTAACCGACTCGAATGAAAGTTGAGTGAAATGAACAAGCAGCATCGTGAAGGGTCGTCGATAGTAGCCTAATGAAAATATTAACTAATTATACCCAGTAACATTAAATATTTAGCAGTGCCGGCAAATGTGTAATATCAGATATATATATAATAAATGCGAGCGAATGTTGCATAGAAACTAGTCAATGTATCTCATGTATGATAGTAAGTACGATATGAAAAGACACAGATACATACATACATATGTATCCAATAGTTCTAATGGCATATATATGCAATTGATTTCAAACGATTAATATGTATGTATTAAAGGTGTTAAATGTTCAATAATCAACAATTTAAATTACAATTAAATTATATTTAGATTTCTATAAGCCAAAACCCAAAAAAAAAAAAAAAAAAAAAACGAACCAAAAACAAAAAACACAATTCGAATTCATTTAACAAAAAACAAATTAGAAATTATTTTTGTGGCAATCGATCACATGAAAATTGAATCAAAATTTTCATATCTGGCATATGGAAATAATGTTTTCTATATATATGTACGATCGACGAGTATAATGTATGTGTTGTGCGTTTTTTAGTAAAAATTTTAATTCTAAAACTTTTAGATCAAGCAAATAATTCAATTGAAGCCCTTAAGCAAATGCCGCCACAGTTTAGTTTAGATTTTAGTTTTAGTTTTTTTTTTTCTTGTATATATAAATATATACAAATTTTAAACAAAAACAGAAATTAATATTCAACAATGTCTACACTTTCAATTTGTTTCTTCTAATGTTATAGACGTTTGTGTTACATAATGAATTACTAACTTATTGATCAACATTGCGAATAATGAATAAGCATAAACAAATAACTAATAAGATGTTCAAAGAAAAAAAAAAACAAAAAACCCCAAAAAAAAAAAAATGAAAATGAATGAAAATGCTATGTATTATTATGTAAACCCAAAAGTTCTGTAATGTTGCTGTTCTATTTTCAAAAGTCTATCCATCTAAAATCTCTTTCCCTCTCTCTCTATATATATATATGAAATTATGTTTGTATGTATCTTGATATTGAAATCGTTTCAAAAGTTACACTCCCCTACCCCTAGCCCACATTACAGAAGCAAAACTAAAGTCTAACTTAAGGCGCAATGCGTATCCGAAATGGAAAGGCGAAGGCGTTTGTAATATGTAAACCTAAACTAACCTAGCTAGAGCATACAAAACATTTCGAGAAAGTCAAAACCGACAACCAAAACAAAAGCAAAAACAAAAAACTAAAAACTATTCCATAATCAAATGTATACAAACAAAAACCAAACAAGAGGAAAGAAAAGAAAAGGATTTTTGGCTTGCCAAAGTCCAGCAATATTCTTGAGGACTTTGAGGCTAAGCTTAGGCTTACAACAAGGACACTCAAGAATATGAAATCCCCTCACACACACAGACACACCCACACCCATACACACACCCATTGGACATATGAATTTGAAATGCATTTCAACTAAATTCAATCAATTTGAATTTGCAACATAAACTCGAAAAAAATGAATTTTTAAATCGGGCTAAATCATTGTGTGTATTCAATATAAATCGAAATGAACAGCAAAGTAGTTAAAGCGAAAACAAAAACACACACACATCATACAGTCACACCTACCCCACACCCACACACACACACCAACATACATGCATATACAAATACAACAAGTACTATTGAAATATAATTGTTAACCATGGAAAAAAAAAAACAAAAATTCTTTTATTTATTGACAACTTTCTCCATTAATAGTTAATGAAATTAATTAACTAATAACAGAAACGAGGAAAGGGAAAACTTCTTCAACATTTTTCCCATTTTTGTGGTTGTTTTTCCCCAGCGGACCAGGCGAATGTGAACTTTTCGTGTGGAAAAGCATTTTATTATTGCAATTTCCATTAGCAAAGTTAGAGCTCAGTTTGGACACGGAAGCTGTCTCAATGTATCTATGTACCTACCTACCTACCTACCTATCATCCATCTATTGGTATTGTAAGCAGAGTAAATCCATCTGCCACATTGTTCTAATGGCTAACACAATACGTCAGCAATTTACGCTTTCCGCTTGTTTCGAATGCCAACAATTACAACAACTTTTGAATGCCTCAGTGCGGCAGTTAATTTGAGTTTGTTTGCCATTACGAACAACAAAACACACAGAAGAATAAGAGCAAAAAAAAATAGAAAACCAAATCGAAATGAACAGGGTAAAAACGACTTACCAGACCGAAGCAGCGAACAGACCACAAAAGCGCAGTGCCCTTAGCAGAGAATGGAATGTGTTGAAGGTTGTACGTGAAACAGAAAAGGCAACAAGAAAGAAAAAGTAGCGCTAAGACCGTAAAGTATTTACGGCTCAATTGCTCTATGCGTGCGCCGACGACGATGTGAATGAGGACCAGGACCAGGACCAGCACCAGGACACGGACTGCGGCGACAGTAGTCAGCCACCCCTCGAAATAAATAAAAGCCCTTTACGAGCAGCGAACAAAGGAGCAAAAACTCATTCATTCAATCGCTCAATGTTATGACCCGGCAGCATCCCTGTCGAAGCCGGTATCCCGCCTATCCGCCTATACCATAACACACTGGTACCAGCTCCCAGACATTGTTGCTGCGGTTTCGGGCGAAGGGTCGCTTGTTGGGTCACAGCTTGGGCCTTGCTGCTGCTGGTGTTTTATGTAGTCACAACGTGTCGCGTGGGCGGCATCGGATTTGTTTTGCCTTTTTAAATTCTTCTCCTTCATTTGCTTCGGCGGCAGCTGCCCTTGTACTCGTACCCATGCCCCGATCCAAGCCTTCTAATGAGCTAGCCATGCTCTTTGGGGGTTGGGAGATGTTGCGAGTTGGCTGTTGCTAAATTGGAATCATGCCAGCAGAAACATTATTTTTCATTGGGATTACATTTTTATCGCTTTCTCTGACAGGCGGCAGCAGTTGCCTGTCGCTTCCTTTTCGAGCGTGATTTTTGCAGCTTAATAATGAGCCTGGTTTTTGCTTTTCGGGTGCATTTTATTGCCCGTATTTAAAGTGGTCCAATCTACCCCACTCCCCTCCCATCCCTTCTCAATGGTGGTTGGGTGGTGTTAAAGCGTGAACTGTCTGGGCGCCCAATCTCGAGCCATAACCATAATGCTTACACGTTAATGCATCGATCCATTGGCCCAAATCGAATTTGGGGCCCAAAACAAGCAAACTTCTGATACAATCATGAGTAGCCACAAAACTGACAGCAACGGACAAATTGAAGCTGACTGAAGGGACAAAATCCGAATCCATTCGGGGGGTGGCAGAGTCTTGTAATGGTGCATGAATATCTGATTAGTCGGCATCTGTCAGGCTAATCAAAAATCCTCGCCATCAATCACTCAATTGGTAAAACGTCCCAATCCATGTATGTAATTGAAAGTGATTCAGTGATTTACTGAACCGAATGCTCCAACAACGCTCCATCAGTACACTCAGAAAAATAAATTTGTTAATTTCTTATCAACTCTCTGTTGGTTAAGCCAGATCTTTATCGACATTTATTCCCTATCGATTCCAGAAAAATCCCATTTAAAAATGGTTCTCAATCAGGACAAAAATCACGAGATTGGAAATTTACACCTTAATTTGCGACTTGGATCACTTTGACTATTTTACAGTGTAAATTTTACACGCTTTTATTTTATTCCTATTCAAAAATATATTTGTATTCTTTATTTTAAAGTCTTTTGGTTGATTAATAATAAAAGAATAAACTATTTCCTACTGTTTTTCAGTGAATAAATATTCATAAAGTTTCGTTTTTTCTGACTTCTTACCCATAAACGTTGAGGAGTTTTGAGTTTAATAAACTATAAATTCTTTTGGGACAAAGTTTTCATGGTATGACAAGAGGAAGTTATTTTTATTTCGAGATATTGTCGCTTAAAATTGGATAATATTGAAAGACTTGTGCAATGTTGAAAATACGAATTTGCAAATAATTAAGTATATATATATATTTACCCTTGGGGTGGCTATAATTATATTTAAATAAAATTGTTCTCATTATGGTTATGAAATATTTATTGAATCGCAAAAGGCCATATATTTCAGGCCATCATTTTCTTTTACTATCCATTCGCCATCTTTATATCTTAGATACATAAAGCAATAATTGGATCGAGTCCTTAACTTAAATACAATGAATTCCGAAATAGAGGGCTTTGCAATTGGATTTCAGTAGTCTTTCCTTGCATTCCATTAGATTTTTAAAAGATTATATTTTTTTCAACAGTTTAAAAGAAGCCCCCTCAAAAGATTTTAATTCTTTAAATTAATTTAGCCTGATATTTATGTAATTCCTTGATTTTGACTGCATCTTGATAGGACTTTTCGTTTGCTAAGTTCATTTTTGAATTTTAAATTTCTATATAAACAGTCAGCATTACCGATTCCATGAAGTATATGCATACAGTCGATTTGCTCTAGTCACCTTTCAGTATAAACTTAGACCTCGGAGATTATATAAGCCAAAAGATCCGAAGTGAAGAATGTTCTGTAATCCAAAATGGGCCATTAGCATTTTAAAAATGTTTAGTAGGCTGCAAGAAACGGATAATAATAGCAGTAGTTTAAAGGAATTTTAATTACTTCCTTTCCTTTTCAACATATGCAATAAGGAACACGATAGGTGTACTCCTCTATATACAAATATAACAAAGTTAACATAATTAATAAATAAATACACTTATTTATTAAGATCGAAAAAATCATCTATTGATCTGAAAAATAACTTTGGTTGTAAAATTTTAGGTGATTAATAATTGCCAACAAAAAATACCAAATACCAAAACCCGAATGACTATATTATACAGTTGTGAAATAAGCTTAGGATATGATATAACACAAAAACTTGATTTAAGAAAATCAAACAAAGCCGATGGTTTTTTTTCCGCCTATCTTTACGTCCCTCAGAGAACTCAGCATTCACGATGAATCGATTTTCTTTGTGATTATGCTGGATTGTTTATACAATGCCCATATGCAAAATTTAGAAATCCCCAAGAAGACGTTCCCGAATTCATAAGATATATATGTATTATTCAAATAGTCCAGTCAATCAACTCTTTATATAAGACGCCTGCACTCAATAAGCATTAAAGGATTCTATTCCATTCAAGTTAGCTGCAATGTATATTTGGATTTATCGTATAGAGAGCTGAGTTTAAGTTGGCCACTACTAAATTTAGGTGTTGCTTTTGTAAAGTCAGCCTGCGGTTAGCCTCTCCTCCTAGTGTCAGGTATAAGGAAATTGCAACATGTCAGCCACCTGCAGACGCCATACACTCTTGTCACCTGCCCTGCCCTGCCCCCACCCTTGCCCGGACACATGTGCAATTACCAGTACAGCTCACGCCTCGGGGCGTCGGCTAGGGTCACGCCACCCATGTCGCTGGCAATTCGTTTTCATTTAGCAAAGGGACTATTTATTTCATTTTCCTACGCATCAACTGCAGAAGTTTTTAATTAGAATTTATGAAAAAAGATAAAATGTTGGCTAATACTTCGTTTAAGGTTTAAACGTTGGCATCATTTGATGATGTTTGCTCACAGGAATGAGAAATTGAACATCCCCTCGTCTAATTGCTTAATTTGAATTTCTTAACGTTGCTGGCTAATACAATTAATTATAATTTCTAGCTGGTTAACTTGGATATGATGGTTATGCCAGCCAACAAGATGATTGGTTGGCACAAAACAACGGCCAGCTGTATGGAGTGAAGCGGAGCGGAGCGGGCGGATGTTCAAATTGCCGCCACGTGACTCCATTGTGCGATTACCTAGTTGTTGCCATTGTAGTGAAGATAATGAAAAAAGGATAATAAATTGCATTAAATTTGACATCATTTGAGGGTAGGCGACGCGTGCGAGCCCCATCTCAGTCGCTCTTTTGATCGTGATTGTCATAAAACCATTTTATTAATAACATTATGATTGCCCACAAAAGAATCATAGGTGGAGACCAGGCAGGAAGTGGGCTCTCAAAAGCGGGCAATACTTTTGTCCTCCCCGCCCCCCTCACTCAAATTGGCAGCCATTTTTGATTACATTTTTTGTCCACAATGCGACCTTAAACCGGAAACCATTGCTACTTGGAGAAGGAAGCACTTAGTCGCTCGAGTTACAGTCTCATGACAATCAAAGTTTTCATAGGAAATCCAAACGGATGGACAGGCGATTCAACTGCTGCAAAAGGAAGTTGCTTTCGTTCGTCTAAGAGTTTCCACTTTTATTGCATTTCAGTTTTATGCGGATGTCTGCGAAAGACAATAAATGGCAAACTTGCACGAAATTCGTGAGATAAATGAAAAGTCTACATGTGCATATGTGTGTATATTTTGTCTTGGGGGTGGTGGATTCCAATTTCAATCGCCCTGAAGGTCAGCATCTGGCGATTGCACGTTATTTGAGACATGTTGAAGATTTTGGAATTCACCCCCTAACAATTTATTTACTATGACGTGTTTCTTAGTCTGCCCTATCTGACTGTCAGATAAGCCAGAGAATTCCTCGCAAACGACTCGAGTCAGACCAATGTAGAACACTCGATAGAATTGTGACATTGATCAAATACCCCACTCCAAACTTAACAATAATTTCTTGTTGTTGTATTAACAAGAAATTAGTCAACACAACAATTAAATTTTGTGTTCAACAACTAATCAGTTAACGATTTCTATTTCTTTTTTTAGGATGGAAAGACTCAATATTATCCATACCGAAAAAGTGGCTTTCCACTGCAGAGTCCGTCGACGAATTTGGATTCCCTGACGTGAGTACAATTGATTAAACGAAATTTTCAAATATTTACTTAAAAGCAAGGGGCTGACTGAGTACGCTTACAACCTGAATAATTCAAAAGAACACATACTCGAATGTATAGACAGATAGATAGACAAACATACAGACGGGCAGACGGGCAGACTGGCAGACGAGCCAAAAAATAACGGAAGGACTAATCCTGTTTGTTATAATTACAAATGCAAATAACGAGGGCTTTTGTGTAGCCAGGCAACCGACTCACTTCCAGCCAACTCACTCGGTACACAGTGTGGGCAAACAAACGTGCCAGCCATCCAATCCTCCTTACTACACTATTACCTGACAAAAGGCACAGCAGCCCCCCACACAAAGTATCAGCAGGTTGTGTATCCACCCTCGACAGAAAATAAAATTAGACATCAAAATTGTAAACCAGCTACAAGGCAGGTTCATCAGGTGGGGGAGTGGAGAAGCCAAAGGAAACTTTTCCGAAGGGTTCGCCCAACTTTCGGCTTAGATCCAAACTAACCAATTCTAAGACGAAGTATTAACACCCTAGCACACAATAAATAAATAGAAATGTGTCTTACCAAAACTGATGCTCCAAACTAAACTTTTTATATATGTACATATGTTCCTCTCAAGACTAAAACATTTTTTAAGGAATATGCAAAGGACCATCAGAAAAGATGGAAAATATGCGCCAAGAATTCGCAAAGTAAATGAAGTGGGACAACTTTAGTGGAAAAAAGTAAAAATATTTTTTGAAAACCTAAAATAGGCATTAATAGGTATAAAATATCTATGGAATATTAATCTTCTAACTTAAAACATGAATGAAAAATTTTTTCTTACAATCCAGAGTTTTTTAGACTTCAATTTTTGGTATATTTGTTATTCAATTTATTAGTAAACAAAAATTCGTAGAAATTACGTAAAATAAAAAAAAAATAATTAACAAAAGAGATGGAGAGCTCTTGGTATTATTATTATTTTTTTCTTATTATTTAATTAGAGGATGTGGTTATAAACTATTAACCTAACTGTTTTTTAAATCAAATAATAGTCATAGTCCTAGATGACAACTACATAAGAGCTTTGTATGAATACATTCAAAAGTACAAACGAGACATTCTTTGAAAGGTCCGTCAACTCAGTTTACTCGTTTGAACGAGTTCATTAAATACTTTATTTAATATTCGAAAACGAATAAAGTTTGGTATTGAATTTTTGAGCTGAAAGGGACTGGCTTCACATAACTCAAGAAATCCCAATACGAGTTAGAAAGTTGGCTCTGTTTACGAATGAATTGAACTCCATTCTATTTGTTAATGGCATCAAATAAACACAATTTTAGAAATTATTGAGTTATTTGCTTTATAATTGAAGCCACTTTGTGTTGGTCTATAACAATTCCAAATGATAATTAATTATGATAGATAAAACAATTTGGCGACTAGAAATCAAGTTACAAGGATTTGGGAATTTTCAAGAGAGAGTAATTTTTGACTAATTTGTGGAGTCAACACGTCCTCCAGGCAATTTTAAAGCATTTTTTGCATTATGCTGAAATATTTGATAAAAACGGATTTGGCTATTTTCATTGTTGACTATTACAAGTTTGTCAAATATATTTCTATTATTGATAACGCAATGTGAAATGCTTTTCCATAGGCCACGTATTCCATTGACACTCGGAAAATCGATTTTCATGGAGAATGATGAGTGTGAATCCACTAGAGAATTCCAAGGTGCCCGAATCCCTCAATTGATGAACAAGTTAAAGAAATGTCAAACGAGACAGAGAAAATAAAAGAAAATGCGTTGGCTAGGGGAGAACACGCCCAGTCAGATTCAAGATCCGGCCATGGTTCCCTTATATTTTTTTCTAGTGATTTGAAATTTAGGTCCCCAAGGCAAACAACTTTTCTTACTTTTTCCTTTCTTTTCTTTTCCTTTTTTTGTTATATTGTGTTGCTAGGATTTTCTCTTTTCGCTTCTACTTTAACATCACAAACGTTATGCATACAAATGAGGGAAATGGGAAAATGAGGAAACGGTTCGATGGGGGGAAAGTTGAAGGAAACGAAATTTGGCTGACACAAACGCCAAAAGGGGTTGCTCTTGAAAATGTACTGAAAACTCATTCTATTTATTTTTGTTTCCCCCCCTCCCCCACTGTAGACTCTACCAAAGGTACCTGTCCCACCGCTAGAGGAAACAATGGCCGACTATGTGCGTGCAGTGGAGCCCATCACGACACCGGCTCAGCTGGAGCACACCAAGGAGCTGATCAAACAGTTCACCGCTCCGAATGGCATGGGGCCGAGGCTCCATCAATATCTGCTGGAGAGGCGCGATGTCGAGGATAATTGGGTGAGCATTGATCGTTGATTGAAATCAAACTTTATTCTGATTGAATGCAAGAGGAGGCTAAATAGAAAGGCAATTTGACTTATGACGAAGGGGTTGGTGGCTCATCGACAATGACCGGGGCGGTGGGCACTGGAGTCTCGGGCGATGGGACATCGGAGTCAGCTGGCGACGGTGGTCCGGGAACATCGATGGTGGTGCCAGAGGGTGTGACCACACTGTTATCGCTGGTCGTTGTTGTGGTAGATTCATCAACAGATGTAGGTGGTGTCGGTGCGGATGTGGTAGTGGTGGTTGCTTCGGTGGTGGTGGTGGAGCTGGATTCTCCGGGAGCTTCAGTTGTGGTTGTAGTGGTGGTTGTTGTGGTGGTGGTGGTGGTAGAGCTGGAGCTGCTTTCGGTTGAGCTATCCTTCGCTGTGGTTGCGACGGTTGTTGTGGACACACCTGTACTATTGATGGGCACGCAATTGACACTGAATGGCAGCCCACTGCATTGGACTGTTGGCATATAATTATTGCAGCTGACACAGCCCTGAAGGGTATAACTGAAATAGGTGCCTTCGCTGCAGGTGACTAGAACTGTTGTATTATCGCTCATACTGACACATTCGTAGTAGGATCCGACGTTCTCATAATTGGGCAGCTTTAGCTTTGGATATCCTTTAATACACCCGACAGGAGTGTCAAGAGTGTTCTTGTATTGGGGCACATTGCAGCTCTGGGCATGAATGCTGACAGCCATCAAAGTGGCAACGACAAAGAGCACTGCAAATAGAATAGAACCGCATATAACTCCACCTGAGATCCTGGCGCTAACTAGGTAATTCCTTACCGGCTTTCATTTTGTTGCTGCGAATATTCCCTCAGATTTGGCTGGGCGATGTATTGCTGACTCGGTGATCACTGCTACTATTCCATTCGGTCATGGGCAAAGCCTTTTTATGCCAGTCTCCAGTCTAACAGCGAGTCGCAATTCTCCTACATTCGGCTACATTTTTAATCAGTTCGCGTCTAGATTAATTCTTGTTGCCCCGGTGCGAAATTGAAGTCGAACGAATCAAATAATTGAAATGCGCTGTGTAGCTTTGATAATCTTTGCCGAAGATAACAAATGACGGAAACCACAGTACATTAAAATACCAAAACATAGCTAGACAGGTTGTCAACCATCATCACTGATCAATGGTAATAATGGTTCAGTAACTACATATCGAGAGCATTCCAAAAAAATACCCAGATCATCTGCGGGGATGGATGGAATTGCTCCCATGACTTCATGGCATTTCTGTTGAATTTGAAATGATATAGACAAAGGAATTGCTACAAATGAATAGATAAGGGCATCATATATCTGACCTTGTCAACGGTTTCCCCTGAAAACATTTGAATCTGTAGAAATGAAATATTGTCATTCGACAATAACTTGAAATTATCATTGACTTCCGCTTTTCTTTTCCAATAGATAGCCATCATTTTTTTAGATTTTGTTGGGGAATTTCTTTCAAGTTGAACATTTTGTAGCTGTTCCTGCTAGCCCATTACATTATCAATTTGAGGTGTCACAGGCCTATCGGAATATTCCACAAATAACCCAAAAAATGGCAATCAATTAACATTTTTTGACGCTTGATAAGCGTTCCTTTCCACGAATAATGTGTGAGTGTGTGTTTCGGTGGGTGGGTCGATTCTTGGAAGAACGCCGCAAGCCAACACAGTCCAACCCATTCCAATACCCAAGAAGCTTCTCAAAATCGTGTCTTGCAGTTAAAACATAGTTGTTTATTTTATTTGAGGATTAATTGAACATTTTCGAAAGAAATTCCGCTTGCTGGAGATAAAAAGATTGAATTAGAAATTGTCTGAACTGCTCTGTGGGGTTGATAAAGAGAGTTAGAGATCTCTTAGGCCGATGGCTTCTTCTGGACTTTGCGGGGTGGAGCTGGCTTCTTGGCGGCCTTGGCGGGCACGGGAACTGGCACCGAGGTCTTCTTGGCTGCGCTGGTGCTGGTGCTCTTGCCGGGCTTGGGAACTGTTGGCTTCTTGGCTCCACTGGACACTGGCTTGGGGACGGGCACTGGTTTCTTCACCGACTGCGATTCAACCTGAACGGTGGGTGGAGTTGGTGGAGCAGGAGCTGGAGTAGGAGGAATGGGATGGATCATCGCTTGCTCGCCACTCTCGTTCTCTTGCTCATGCTCATGCTCATGCTCATGTTCATGATGATGATGGCCATGATGTTCGTGTTCGTGCACTTGCTCCTCGGACTGCTCCAGCGTGACCACGCCAATCACTGGCGGGGAATCGGCCACCAGGTGAGTGCTGATCGGCTCTGATGTGGGCAGCTTATCCATGGGTGGAGCAGGCACATAGAGGGCCGGAGCGGCGCATTGCTGGAGAACGAAGGTGAACACTTCGCCGGCGGGACAGTGGACAGTCAATTGTTTGCCATTAACGCCCTGACAGACGTAGTACTCGGAATTGCTGTGGTAGCTGGGCCAACGGATACTGATCTCGTCGCGGGTGCACTGCAGCTTGTAGTCCAGACGGGCCTGCGACAGAGCCGCCAGGCTGAGAAGGGTCAAAGCGATAACTGCAAAGGATCAAACATCTGTTCGACGACGAATTCGATTCGGCAAAAAGTTTTCAAACTAACCTTTCATATTGTATCCGGGTAGGCTGATTGTGGGTGCTGGGGTATCCGTGTGTATCAAGGGAAACTGCGTTACTGGTACTGTTCCGACAGAGGTCGTCTTGTCATTATTTATAGTGCCTCATCAGCAGTCGCTATCACAATCAAAGATCATTGATCAGCGATAACAACAAGTTCTTCGGCTGATAAACTTTCCCCAGCATCGCCCAGCATGCCCTACCCAAAAAACTTGGCTAATTGAATCTGTGTCGAACATAATGACATTTCCATGTTGTCCCCCCATCCATCGATCCATCCACTCATTCATTCCAGGCCTACTATTACTGGCTCAATGAAATGTACATGGACGTTCGCATACCTTTGCCCATCAACTCGAATCCTGGAATGGTGATGCCGCCTCGGCGCTTCAAGACCGTACACGATGTGGCCCATTTTGCAGCTCAACTGCTCGACCTTCTGCTGGCCCACAAGGAAATGCTGGACAATGGGGAACTGCCATTGGAGCGGGCCGCCTCGCGTGAGAAGAACCAACCTCTGTGCATGGCGCAATACTATCGTTTGCTCGGCTCCTGTCGTCGTCCGGGTATTCAGCGCGACTCCCAGTTCTTGCCGTCGCGAGAGCGACTCAGCGATGAGGATCGTCATGTGGTGGTCATTTGCCGCAATCAGATGTACTGTGTCGTGTTGCAGGCCAGCGATCGGGGCACTTTAAGCCAGAGCGAGATTGCCTCGCAGATACTCTATGTCCTGAGCGATGCTCCCTGTTTGCCGGCCAAACCGGCTCCCATCGGACTGTTAACTGCCGAGCCGAGAACCATTTGGGCCCAAGATCGGGAAGCTCTCCAGCTGGACGAACGCAATCAGCGTAATCTGGAGCTCATTGAGACGGCTCTGGTCGTTCTCTGTCTGGATGAACCTTTGGGCAAACATTTCAATGCTCGCGGTTTCACCGGCGCCACGCCCACAATTCACAAGGTGGGCGAACGTGACGATACCAATATGGCCCATGAGATGATCCATGGCGGCGGCAGTGAGTACAACTCGGGAAATCGTTGGTTCGACAAGACCATGCAGGTAAATCCAATAAGCAAATGAACATCTGATGTCCCGTCCTTAATACTTGTCTCTTTTGGTTAGCTGATCATCTGCACGGACGGCACTTGGGGACTCTGCTACGAACACTCGACTTCCGAGGGCATAGCTGTTGTCCAGTTGCTGGAAAAGATTCTGAAAAAGATAGACGAACAGCCAGACGAGGATGTGGGCTTGCCCCAACACCATTTGCCACCGCCCGAGCGTTTGGAGTGGCATGTCAGCCAGCAACTGGAGCAGAGATTCGGCCAAGCGTCCAAGAGTGTTGACAAGGCCATCGACGATCTCGATTTCTATGTCTACAACTATCAGGGGTATGGCAAAAACTTTATCAAGTCCAGCCAGGTCAGTCCGGATGTCTATATACAGCTGGCTCTACAACTGGCCCACTATAAGCTCTATGGCCATCTAGTGGCCACCTACGAGAGTGCTTCCACCCGTCGCTTCCTGCATGTAAGTAGTGAACTCGATAAAATTGTATAATTTCTCAGATGACCTCTCTCTTGGTGCATGACAGGGACGTGTGGACTGCATTAGAGCAGCTAGCATGGAGGCCTTGGAATGGGCCAAAGCCATGTGTCAGGGTGAGGGAGCCAATGTGACCCTTGAGAGCGATCGTGAGGATGATTACGAAGAGTCGCGAAAGGTCAAGTTTAGCATTTACAGCGTAAGTAACGTGAGATTTAAGTTCCCAGGTGTAGAATCCATTCCTTGCTTCTAATTACCTTAGAAGGATCATCTGAGGGAGCTCTTCCGCTGCGCTGTGGCCCGCCAAACGGAGGTCATGGTGAAGAACATATTGGGCAATGGCATCGATATACCTTTGCTCGGATTGCGTGAGGCCAGCCTGGAGGTCAATGGCGAGATGCACGAACTGTTCACCGATGAGTCGTATAAGATATCGCAATGCTTCTTACTATCCACGAGTCAGGTATCAGAGAGCATTCCAGCTGTCGAGAGACACATGGCACATGGCACCAAGCACTTTGCACTATTTTTATCTCTGTTTGCACTACTACTATTACCTAATCACATTCTGCACCCCCCTCCACAGATGCACCACAGATATGTACGTCCATACGTAAGCTAGCCAGGATTATTCTCTGCCCAAAATTTATCCAATATGGTAAAGCTCAGTCCGCAAACTCTTTCCACAGGTCGCCTGCACCACAAACAGCTTCATGGGTTATGGCCCAGTGACGCCTCGTGGATACGGCTGCTCTTATAATCCTCAACCCGAGCGGATTATCTTCTGTGTGTCGGCATTCTACAATTGCGAGGACACGAGTGCCTCTCGCTTTGCCAAATCCCTGCAGGACTCGCTCGACATTATGCGTGATCTTCTGCAGAACTAAAAGCAAACAATTCGAGCCACGAGCTCAACGAAAAACATATCAATAAATGTACCTTAACTCCTACTACTTACCAGAAAAGAACTCCAAGAAACAAGAAACTAAATGTAACTATGTGGTTTATAGACGTCCACATGAGTCGGACGGTTCCTTTTGATGACCAACCACCAAGTATTTAAGTAGAAGTCTCCCAAAATCAAAAGGAAACCAACTAAAACACACCCAAAAAACTAAAGTCAATCATAATCACATTGAGATGAAATACTACTTAACTAAATTAACTAATATGTATGTGTGTTTGTATGCAAATGGTTTGCTTCACCTGTTTACCCTTACCCAAATCGACTCTTAGATGAATTAGCAAAATAAATCTAGTCAATTAAAGGTTTTTAGAGCAGTTTTATGCGTAATGCAATTGTTAGTGAGTGTTAATCTGTTGACTATACGATATATGATTTGAACTATCGGTTAAAAGCTACAATTTCCCCCCATTTACCTAGTAACTATGTAGTACTATTATTATTAGCTGAGCTTACTAAACATAGTTTTGCAGTCACTGATGGGATGCGGCCCAAAAGTATGCTAATATTCTGGCGAAACAAAAATATACGCTTGTTCAAATCGAAAACTTTCAAAGAATTTTGTTAATCGTTTTACTTAAGTGTTATTAGAATTAAATTACAAAACATACACACACATACACACACATAAACAAACATCAAATTATCTATAAATCTGTTGAAAATACCTTGAAAATTTTATGAAAATTTAGTGAGCAGAATTTTTGACCCAGACTAAAGATTTGACTAGAGAACTTTAGATGCTGCCCACTGACATCAAGCAGAATGCGTTTTTTTTTGGATGAATATATTCATAACTATATAATAATCATGCATATAGACTTGAAACGTAACAATACATATCAATAACTTTATACAATTCTGTTTAATGCAAAAACCAACAAAAACAAAGTATAGACAAAACCCAAAAAAAATAATGGAAAACGTTACGATTTAGAGAGGAAATAAATATATGTTTGTCTGTTTAAAATGTTAGCGAAATGAGTGTTTTGTAGTGACTATAAAACCATAAAATTAAAAAAAAAAAAGAAATTTAAAAAACAATATATATATATATATATATACGTACGTTATTTACAAGAAAGTATATACACACAAAAATATATGGAAATGTTAATGTAACAAATATGTAACTAGTTGCTGTGTTCATTGTTGCTCTAAAATTCAAATTATAAATTATATATGTATGTTCCATTATATGTTTGCAAACTGTTGACTAAACTAAACTATCGCTATGGATTAATCAATTCTATAATTAACCAATTATGTTTGTTGACTATCGTTAAGTTTGCTAAATATTTGTTTCAAGTGTATGCAAAAATAAAAAAAATATATTCACAAAGCTAAATAAATGCATTATACATAAAACAGCAGCAGCAGTCCAAATCCTGACCTACATATGCATTTGCGAGGGTGGCCTTTAAAGTTTTCCCAGCCGATTGAAAAGTCAAAAACATTTTCATTCCATTTCTTTGTTCAAATATTTGAAGTATAGTAGTTTGTAAGGCAACGCTTTAAAAACACTTTGAGCTATATGGTAAATAGTCATGACTTTTCCATCTTTATCTTTATGATGACTCAATATTTGGATATCGATTGATAGGACTTTTCGACCTGCCCTTGTATTAAAATCTGTATCGTAGACTTCCAGATACGGATACCTACGCACCAAGAATAAGGTAATTCTATTTTTTTCTCTTAGAGAATGATAAGCTGGCTTCCGAGAAAAGTTTACCTAAAGTTGGATATTTCACCGAAAGATTGCTCGTTATTTATACGAAAAATAGAGATATATATAAATGGGATATATATATATGTAGATGCGATAAGGCCAGCACATGTGATAAACTCAGGGCTCTTGATTAATATTTTAATTAAATCAAAAGAAGTGAAAATAAAAAAACAAAAATCAATGGCCCGATTTACCAGCCATATAAAAGACAGAAGACGGCAAAATGTCGACAGTTTGTCAACAGTCTTCGAAAAACCGTCAACATGAAATGTAAGTTACCCTCTTTGGTTTCATTCTAAGGAGAGAAATTCGGTTTAACAGTTATCCTGGATCCTTGCAGTCTTCCATTTGCTTCTGACCCTCTGCCTGGCCATTCTTTTGTGCGTTGGACCCATGGTACAGGCTCAAGTGCCCTCAATTCCAACAGAGGCGCCTACTCCTCCTACTGGATCTGGAATTAGCGATGAAACCACTAATACTGGCTTCCCCGGACCACCAACCGCCGCCAGCACCGCAGCAACTCCCGTAGTTAGTACCATTTACCCAGAGTATGGCGTCTAAGGGGCTAATTCCAAGAGAGAAATTAAACGTTCTATTATAGCAATCAATGAATCGGTGTTTACATTTATATTTAAATATAGCATAAACGGATATTTATTGTCCAACATAAAACTAAACGCATATAAATTACACAATACACAACACACACACACACATCGTTACATATATAATCCATTATATGTAAAGGGGTATGCGAGGAGGAAGCAGAAACTGGAGGCAACTAAGTTGCCTTACAGTTTAGCTTGTTGCCACATTGCGTCGAAAGGATCCGCGCACCTGAATCTGCAACTGCTCGCTACTGCAATCATCTCGGCCCGACTGCAATTGGACAGATAAGGAATCAGACAATTGATAAACTATTTAAGCCATCGCAATCTGGCAGCTTACCTTGCAAAAGTTCTGTTCCAGCAGTTCAATGGCCGTCAAACGCTGTTTGGGATCATGTTGCAGGCAATGGTCAATGAAATCGTGACCCTCCTGTGAAAGACTCTCAGGTGCCTGAGGTTTCTCTCCCATGCCAACTTTGAACATGATTTGGAAATTGGAATCAAATTGAGCCCATGGCCGCTAAAAATGAAAAGGGCAAAAATTATCATTCCAACTCGATGAAATATAAGTTTGATTAAAATGAATAGTCAAAGCTATTATTATCATTTAGCCCTAAGGAACTTTCGGTCAAAACTTTTTGCTTCTCAAGGTATTCAAGTCATCAATTACACACAGATCCTGAGAATTGATTTGCTCATTGGTCTTAATAGGTTGATTAAAAGATTAAACCCTATTCGATGGGCGCCAAGTGGGGGAAAAAAAATGTCCAAACTTGGATTATGAAGAGAATAGACTCCTAAAACGGATAAAACATACATCCTATGGGCTGTACAAGAGTTCCTCAATCAGGTCGAGCAACTGAGGTAGCTCTCGGAGTGACTCATGTGATAATGCCTACTGATGATTCCGCACTTTAAAAGTGATACCAAAGTTCCCACAACTTACGAAATTTGTCAGTAATTTGTACTATTATCAGTTATCGGTTATCAGTTAGTGCTCACCTTGCCCGAGGCCATCTCGACGACAACGCAACCCACCGACCAGATATCAGCGGCGCGTCCATGGCCATCGCTGTTCGTCTTGGTAAATACCTCCGGAGCCATGTAGGCCTGGGTGCCCACATAGCCCTGCAGTTCGCCGGGGACCGTGGTGTGGGCCTGGATCTTCACCGCTGATCCAAAGTCTCCCAGTTTCAGGCTGTTGCTGCCGTCCACAAGGAAAATGTTAGCAGTCTTGATGTCGCGATGCACAATTCCGTGTTTGTGCAACTCGGCCACGCCCGACAGCAGTTGGGCAGTGAAACGACGGGCCAATGCCTCGGGCAACCCGCCAGTTAGCTCCACCAGGGACTCCAGAGTACCCTCGGAGCAGAGCTCCATGAAAATAAGCAACTCTTCGCGATGCACTTCGATGCCGTAGTAGCGCACCAGGTTTTTATGCTTGATGCCCTCAAGAATCTTAAGCTCCTCAGCCACATTCTTAAGAGCCCGAGTCTCGCCCGGCTGAATGGCGATCTCCTTCATGGCCATTAGTTCGCCCGTGTTGTTATTAACGGCCGTGTACACTTTGCCGAAGCGTCCCTGGCCAATCTTGATGCCGCGATGCCAACGGAAGTGCACACTGCGAGCACGGATGTGCACCTTGTCGCAGGAATTAAGTGCCTTGACCTGGCCAATAAGTCGACGATCCCGCAGACGCTCTTCGAGATCCAGATCCAGCCGATTGACGGCATCGCGCACTCTTTCCTGGCGCAGTGCCAGCGGTGTGCTGCCCGAGGCCGGTGTGGGTGGCGGAGTCTGGGGTACCAGTAGGCGGAGCTCGCCGTTTGGACTGCTCTGGCAAGGTGTGTCCACGTAGTCCGCGCTATCCACGGAACTGTACACATTCGACGACTGCTGCAGCATATCCTCCTTGAGGCTAAACTGCGGATGAAGCAATTTGTTGTACGGCGGTGACTGCAAAGGCGGCGTATTGGGATTCAGAACGATGCCAGCTGACATGGGCGTTCGTGTGGGCGTCCGGGAACGTGAGGTGGCCGGCGACGAAGTTTTACGTGTGCGTGGAGAGGCCTTCTTGCGGGCCACCTTCTCCGGCTCTGAGGTAATGCCAATCACATGTGAGATGCAGCGATCCATTTGCTGTTTCAGCTCCTCGAACTGATGCTCATCCAGATGCTGGGTGATCTGCGGATCACATGCCAAAATGAGAAACTCTAAGCCTTGGGAGGCCCAACGTGGCCGCATGCCGCGTCCCCGCTCGCATCGCTCCATGACGAAGTGCATCCACATCTTGGCATACGTAATGATGCCCAGCGCCAGGTCGACGGTGTGGGCACCGCTGTCTTTCTGGTCCATTATTCGCTGTTCAAACAGCCGTATCACATCCTTGTGATACTCGAACCCAAACTTATAGCCCTGATGGAGAATCTCACGGGTCCGCGACAGCACCGCCTGGCGATCCTGTTCGTCCAGATCGCGCATATTCTTCATGCAGCAACGCTTCTGGACGCCCTCAATGATCTCGGTCAGTTTGTTGCGCACCTCTAGGACATCTTGCTGCAGCAACTTGAAAGCGGCCTTCACATCCGAACAGATAAAGTCGTGCTGCTGATTGGCCACATCGTGCTCGTAATGCTCCCGATGGAAGTCCGTCGTCTCGACATCGCGACAGAAGGTCTTGGCAAAGAAGAGCACCTTAATCGAACGCTCCCGCTCGACGGTCAGCAGGGCCTGAGTCTCGCGGCAAATGGTCAACAGTTGCCACTTAAGTTCCTCGTTGTCATCATTGTCCGCCGCCCCGGCAATCTGCTTGTCCAGCTCGGCAGAGCGTTGCACCAACCGCGTGGCAATGTTACGCAGCAACTTGCTGATGATGCCGCAGAATTTCTGCGAGGCCAACGTATGCATGCCCTTGATCATGGGACTAATCAGCTTGGTGAACATCCACTCCTTCTCCAGCACCGACTTCTGGTTAGTCTCCGGCACGGCAACCAGCACCAATTGATCAATGTACTCCAAGTAGAGCTCGAAGGTCTTTCGAACCGTCGCGTCGTAGTGATTGAGAATACTAATGTACTTTCCCATCTCCGTCTCGTTCTCGACCAGAGCTGTCGTTATGTGCCTCTGGTAGCGTTCGCGGTGCGTTAATGCTAGCGTTAGGCCTTCCCGCAACTCCTTCATTAACTGCTCCAGACTGAGTGGATTGGGACGCACTGGCCGAGTCTCGAGACGCATGCGTAGGAACTCGTGCATGAACTGCAACGGGATTCCGCTGAGGAATACAAAGGTGGGAATGTATGAGGGCAGATTGATCGATTGCGCCTCCTCGCTCCAGTAGCCGTATGTGCGCAATTCGATCACCTGCTCGCGACTTATGTGCGGATCCAGGCGTGGCACATCTTCCTCGATGGCCTCCGCATCCAGCTCCACGTCATAGTCCTCTGTGCCGGGCTTCTCCAGGGCAATGTGCGCCTTGTACAGCGCCACATTGTGCAGCTTGTGCAGGAATGCGAGAGACTTGGCCAGGCCACGGCATTTAAGGACGTTCTCGATGAACTTGCGATACAAGGCGGAGGACTGCTCTCCATCATTGCTGCAGGTGCCCAATGGCTCGACACTGAATATATTTATGTCGTGCATGGATCCCTTACGCAACTGTGGGCACTCATTTGATATCGACAGCTGGCTGATCTCCGTCGAGGTGGATCTGCAAAGAAATCAATGTCAATTAATCGATGGACTTATCGATTGGATCCTACTCATTTGAACTCACTCATTACTACTGGACGTTTCGCCGGGCACATGGGTGCTATCGTTGAGCATGAACTGCACCTTGGCACAGGACATGCTTCCATTGCCATTGGGACATCCACTTCCAGTTCTTCTTCCACCGGCCACACTGGGCGGCTTGGAGGAGTCCATGGAATTGACAGCCGAATCGTTCTCGTTCTCCACACCCGAGGAGGAGGAGTTGCCGCTGTCGGAGCCAATGTAGGAGGTCTGCACCGGCCACGAGAACTTCTCATCCTGCAGTCTGGCAAGGATCTTGCCCAAAATGCTTAGCTTGAGTTTGTTCTGCTTGGTAATGTTGTACCACAGGCACATGGATTTGATGCGCCCCACGAAGCTCTGCGACTTGTAAATGGGATGTGACGCCCCCATGGCCTGGGACGAAGGATATAGCGACTCGGCGACCTCTAGACGTGTCAGCATGTCCTCCACTTCCCGCAAGGCCATCTCCTGCTGATCCATGCAATCCTTGCAGTATAGGGAGATGCATCCCTGACACATCTTGCTGGGCAAGGGAGCTAGAATCAGATTAAAAATATAACTTAAAGTCCAATTTTATATAGCTTCGAGGAGGATTTACTCACAACTGGCATTTGAGTTGCCATCCGAGTGGATGCCACTGTCCAGACTGATCAAACTCGGTTCCCGACGATAGCGGGGCTGAAATCTGTAGCTAATTATCTGGGTCAGTAGATCGGAGACGCCCAGACGGGCATCGAACAGATATTTGTCTTGCTGCTCCACAGTCCGATCGGCCTGCCAGGCCTGCAGCTCCAGCCAGATGAGATCCTTCAGCTCCGTTTGCCAGGTGTGCTCCTCCTGCGACGGCTTGGCGTCCTGCCTATCCACACTGCCCAACTTGATGAGATTGGCAAAAGTCTCGTGGAAGTCCTTGCGCTTGCCCAGTCCTGCCTTCTGTTTGCCATCGCCCTTGAGTATGCCAGCCGGCAGAAGCTGTGAGGCAAAGGCCAGCGGCGGAGCTGATGAGCGGCAGCCAATTGGCCGCGAGGAGACGCAGCGATATCTATTACAGCTCTCCACAACCTTGGAAGCAATCCTTAGTGGCAGTGGGGCCGACACATCCGAACTAAGCGGCATAATCTTATCCAGAGATTCCAGGGGATGCGCTCCCTCGTGGAAACTGTTGCCCCGCGGCGGTGGCACCGCTGCCGTGGCCAACGAATTCTTCATCTCCCGCTCCGAATCACGCAGCAGGGATTGCAGACGCTTATCCGTCCGTTTCTCATCGTTGACAAACATCTCATTGAGCAGGGCGCAGTCCATGGTGTTGCGGCGCAGGACACGAGATCGGGCCATTCGAGACATGCCCTTCTTTGGTGTCCCACCAGCACTGGCTGGCGAATCTGTGGACCTAAAAGGAGACATACACAAAGAGAATCATTAGTGATCCTGCATGAGAAGATGCGAAGCCAACATAGACAACATATGGAACCATATGGCGAGTTCTCATACTCAGCACTGATAACCACCCAACATGTTGTGACCATCATCGATTCTCATCGATTCCAGTGAATCCACTCCATAGCCTGGACACAAACCCTTATCGCATATAATATTACATCACTTTGATTGATTTTACTTTTTATCTTGTTGCAAAACCTATTCAAGTTAAGTTCTCTTCTCTGCTCTCCTCTCTCACTTTCTATGATCTCTATCAACTTACGCTACAACATTGGCCACTTTTTGCTTGCGTTCCCAGTCCCGATTCTTGATTTTGAGACGTGTGCGTGGTGGAGTTGTGCCAAATTCCTCATAGTGGGCGGCCAACTCATCGTCGGGATGCAAATCCTCCTCCAGGGTGCCAATGCGAGCATTCAGCATTTGCACTGGCCGCGATGCCGATTGCTTTACCCGAAACTCCACTCTAATTAAGAGAAAAGACAGCGAAAGAAGAAGAAAGAAAGAAGAGACTAATCAGTTAAAAGTTGGACTTAAATGGGGCGAAGGTCTAATAATTGTTTTGTCTAATTGGCATGCAGCCAAGTGCCAACTAATCGCCGATAAGAGGGAGGTAAATATATGGGGGATAGCACTATGGCTTTGATGGGATGGGAAGGGATATAGGAGACGTGACTATTGGTTTATCTTATCGGCCCTCCATGCAGACAGACGCATGTCACGCCCGTAATTATGCTTTAATTTTAGCACAGGTTTGATTTACACCACAAACGAGATATTAATTGCCAACATTTTTACGTCGAATCGGTAAGTCGCGCCACTTTTGCATCAGCCTATTTCATCATTGATATCGAATATCCTTAAAAATCATCAACTCATTTGCTGACCAAAGTCCAGGCTGATGATTCAATGTTCGTAATGATATCCAAACATAATTGAGTAAAATACCCTCAAGTTATTGATAACTTTTCTTAAGCCTTTCCATGTACTTACTTTTTTCGCCGCATTCTGTTCGAGTTAAGCTTAAACAATGGCTTTCAAACTGTGAAGGCGGCAACGAGAGCCGCAAGAGAAAAAAATGATAAAACTCTCGTGTTTTTTTTTACACTTTGTGCTTTTTGTTTTCGTTTTTCTGTTTTTGGGCTCTTCTTTAGCCCTCAGGGCTTTAAAGTGTTTCACCACAGTGATTATATTTACTTAATTTGAAAAAACATTGAAAAAGGTCCGCGGGGGGATTTGGAACGACCCCCCTCCCCGGTATTTATACGGGGACTGCGACAATAATAATGACAAATACATATAGATTATATATGTATATATGTCTACACGCGAGTATATATAATACTCGCAATTACAGTGTTCCGTACTGGAGAACTTTAGACGCGGCCAAGCGAAAAAAAAAACCGAGCAACGATGACTATGTGTGTATGCCGCAGGGCAAAGGAGGGGAGATGGGTGTCACTTTTCTTTGGGTGGGTGGGTGCTGTTAGTTGTTGTTTTTTATCTTTCTTCTATTCTTTTTTAGCTAACCAACATTCCGTTTAAAAACACACAGAGTCAGTTCAGTGGGCTCCTTTGAAATTTTATAAACCGCTTGCTTGGTCGCCAAATAATTTGATCACTTGACACTTTCATTGTTGGGGGCGAATTGAAATGCGGTGCGGCGGGCACTCAATTTATTAGCACTTTAACAAACAGAATTTACCCCATGTAGTCGCACAGCAAAATATGATTTCTAGTATACGAGATTCTACAAACACATGTGCACATACATAGTATATATTAAACTGACAGGCAGACCGACTACGTATCTATGGGAGAGCCGACCGACCGACCACCGAGCGACTGCAGCTTACAGTCGGAACCGTTAAACTAAATTCTCGAACGGCGGGGCACTAGGAGTCATTGTCATCCAAATTGTTGTATTGTTTATGCCCAACCAGGAGAATCAAAGAGCAAGCCAGAGCGTGAGAGAGAGAGGCCGCGAGTACGAGTGGGTGGGAGAGTTTGAGTGAGTAGGTGAGCGCGTGAGAGAGCAAACGTTTTTACCGGTGGGTGGCTAAAGAGAACTTGTGGAACGCAAGTGGCAAATCGAACCATCGTCTGATCAGAAATCCACTTGTAGCTTGTAATTGGCTTCCAACCAACAGTTTGTGTTTACTTATTCATTTATTTAATATTATTTTTATGAACGATGATTATTAACAGCGTATCTAAAGACTGAAAACAACTGTTATTTGAGACAAACTGAGATTATTTATCAATAATCCCTCTAAATACGACAAAAACACACGAAATTGAATTAAATTTCGAAAATTCATCTTATTGATTCTTCGATTTAATATTACAAATAATCAATATCATGTATCATTGGCAATGGGATAGCATTGCGTATGAGTAATATGTTTGCTTGGATGAGCTACAAAGAGCCAAAGCAAAAGCAAAACCCACATCGTTTAAATTGAATTGCAAATTAAATGCTGGGAATAGAATCACCTGCAGCGTACATGTTTAGATACTGACTTAGTTTCTATATTATATTTATATTCTATAAAACGAATTCTCGAAGTGCACTTTTTTTGTTTGAAAGTGCTAGCTAATCCTACCAGAGTCGCTTTTTTGAGTAAATTAACATAAATCAACTCCGACTTCCACCTCCTTTAAATTATCTTCTGGCATATACCTATATAAAACAATCTGCATATTAATGGAGTAAGGACTTTTAGATTTATTTTAAATAGTTATGCAACAAATTAATAAATACAATAAACATTCCCAAATAGTTCATAATTCTTATTTGTGGCAAACTTCATATGAAATCATTTCCACTTGCTTAGACATTTTTCTCTAAACATTTATATATATTTACATCAGGCGCGTATACAGGTGGGGGGTTTCGGTGGTTCATTAACTATTATCGGAGTTAATTTTCTTTGGTATTTACATTGTTAATGTACACACATTTTTTTATATTTGCCCGAAACCACCTCTAATTCGGAATGGTCCATTTTGATTGATTGATTTTGATTGTAGATACCATTTCTTTTTACAATTATTTAAAATATCCGTTTAGATTACGACTCTTTCGAAATTAAAGTCAAACCTAGCATTTAATTCGGATCGATGTTAATCTTCAAGAGAAGAATATTTAACAAGCAGCGCAACAAAGTTGAGCAGGTTGTCTGTATTGCTATTTCAAGAGCCACCAAGTTCTATATCAGCATACTTTGCTGTAATATTTAAATAACATACTTTCACTTAGCATTGACGATTTCCCTTTTTAACCCTATACAGTCATCTTTTTTTGTACCTTTTAGGTTATAAGTTGTCATCTTAAAGAAGAAACGTTCCTAATGTTGTCCTATTCCTTCTATTAAAAATTACAAACATCAATATCTTGTATGATTTTTTTTAAATTCATATTTTCATTATGTTGAAAAACCACTTTGAAAAAGACTATACTTTCGCTAATTATACAACTGTTTTTTTTTTCATGGTCGATTTGGCGAAAACAAATGAAAAATTAAATCAGAAATCAGATTGCTTATAAATGGCCTTATAACGAGAAGAAAAGTCCTTTAAATGAATGTCACAAGCAGCAATAAAATTATCGATAGAAGCTAAAACCCCGGTTTACTTAAAATTCTTAACTGGTATAGACATTGGCGGATATATATTATTGGCTACCCTCTTATGCTTTCATCATTTTCATACGTTCTACATAGAACTTATAAATTTATACATTTATGAGTAAATCCTCTAGTGGTTGAGTCCTTCAGGAAATATTAGTTAAAACTGTGTTGTTGGAAGATGCCAGTGCAACGTTACAAAAAATGGTAGTTACTTTTTTGTTGAGAAATGCAGCAAGGCTTTCAACCAGTATTCTGCTTTTGTCCAAATTTTCTGGTTGGGCCGTCAAAAGATTTGACTTTGGCTGCAACTGCTTTGGATTTTCCCACATGTTTATTAGGCTATTTTTGATTGACCGCCCTGAAAATTCTTTTCAGAATTCTAATTTGTGCTAATATGAGAAACATGTTGTGGGAAAACTAGGAAATATAATGTATTTAAAAATTTTTTTTCGTTAATACATTTATGCTAATAAATACATATTTACACACATACACAAGTACCTGCATATGTATGTACATACATACATGCATATGTACATATGTTTGTTTGAATGTATACATATGTATCTATTGTTTAAAATTTCGATTTTTTTTTTTTGCTTTTGCAAATTATCTTTAGAAAATTTATAGCATGTTCCCAGTGTGTAGATAAATACATTCATACATATGTACCTACACATAATATTTCTTTTTGTTTTGTTTCTACAAAAATCAGAATATACTGTTAATGATAGACGCGTGCGAGAATGAATATTTACGTATACATAAAAATTGCGGAAATACATAGTCTGCTGCCTATGCGTAAGTATACATATGTATGTGTGTGTGTGTATGTATGTGTGCCAATTCTAATTACGCTTATCAAAACTTATTTGATTGTACTCATTTACACTCATAATTTTTTGTGTATTTTGAGACTGGCCTGCTGCAAAAAGCAGCAAAAGAGATTGAGATTTTTAAGTTGTTGTTTTTTTCGAGAGGGCGGCAAGTGGCAAGTGCACCTCAACTTATACATATATATGTCTGGGTGTTTGTGTGTACGTGAGAGACAGATCGTTTAAGAGTGTGAAACTACAGTTAATAAAAGACCTTAATTTGTGTTTTGGTTTTTCTTTCCGTTTGTGTTTTTTTTTTCTTGTTGGAATTCCATTCAAGAGACAAACTAAAGACAAACGAGAGAAGAAAGCGAATTTGATTTTAAAACAGAATCGGGCCTCTCTCACAAGACGGACGTAGCGTATAACGAAAGAGGTTACAAAGCAAAATGTGCAAGCGCACGTATTAAAACGCGTTTTAATTTCCCCCTTTACTCCGTAAACACCATTCACCACCGTCCTCTCTGAAGCCCACAAATTGATCACCAATAACAACAACAACAACAAACTGGTGTGCGAGACATAGAGAAAGAAGAACAAGTAGAGAGTTCCAAGACATGACAAACTGGAGACTAAAGTTAATTTCACTAAACTTCTATGGCAGAACAGGTGACAGACAATTACACACACACACACACACACACACACATTTTTGCTAAACTGTGTTAAGACATGCAAGATTTTTGTATTGGAGAAAGGGGTTCATCCCATCCAAATTCAATCAGAAAAACATTTCACTTCACCCGCATGAGCTTTGACATTGAGATACCCTCTAAGAAATAAAGGTGAAGAGCCAATTTTGATGGACAAATCGATCAATAAGGCAAGAGCAAGGGCATATTCTCCATTGTAATTAGAGACAAACTCTAGTTATTGTTTGTTGTAGCATTACCAATGTATTTTCACCTCACACATGCTCTATAAAGAACAAGGGAAACTCAATTGTTATTTGGTTGATTTCTAACTTATGCTTAAACGAAATAAAAAAAAAATAAATATAAAATTTGATCACTTGCAGTTATGCATATCTTTTAACTAAATTTGAAATTAAATTAAATCTTCTTATCAATGTTTTATTTCTCAAAATATCGATTTCTATATCAATTAAACAGGGTAACTACCCCTGATAGGTACTCCGCAAGATACGTGGAAGTTACCTTCGATTCTTAAAGATCGAAAGAGAGTTGTGATTGTTCTCCCATGGATCATTTGGAATATTGTTTATTTTTCAGAAATCACGACGATTCTTCTTTCTATTTTTATAAATGAATAAAACAAGACAGGAAAATGAGTTTCGTCCATATACTCAGAATCTGATTTATCAAAAGTAAAATACAAGGGGTCGAAAGAAGAGGAGTTATGGTCAAAAAATTAACAGATTTAGGACTATTTTAAAGAGGATTATCAGTAATTTGATGCAATTATAGGTGGTTTATACCTTATAAAAACTCAAATAAAGGTGATTGTATATACCTTTTAATGCTTTTGGGTTTACAGGGTGCCAACAATGAATAAGCGAATACATCATAAAAACGACGAAAAAAAGGCGGAAAAGGTAACACAATAAATGCCATAGATATGCATATACATGTCCCTGTCTCTCTCGCTCTCGGTCTCTCTCAACCCTCTTTGGCTATGTCGTTGTGTTGTCTTATCAGGCAAAAGTCATCGTTATCAGTAAATATCTTAGAAGACTTAAAACCCCCACCGAAAAAATAAAGAAATAACAAAAACGAAACCTGGGCTATGATCAATGGTTCCATGCATAATTATAATTATTGCGCTGCAGAGCTAAAGAAACGAAGCACAAAAATACATATATGTATGTATATTTATGAGAGAAAAAAAAAACAAAGTGTTCAATTTCAAGAAAAAATTCACATTTTTACAATAATTTGTTGCTGTCTTGCAAAAAAAAAAAAAAAAAAACAAAAACCAGTAAGCCAAGCTAATATTGATTGGCTGGCTGGTTGAACCGTATTATTATTCCCCATAACCCCTCCTCTCCTCCACCGCCTTTTCTAAGTGATATAATTGTCTGATTTCGCTTCGTTTTTCAAGATGACAATATTGTTTATCGTTTATTTCCATATATTTAGCTAACAACTCTTTATTTTCTGTTCTCAAAACATAGCTGAAATTATTAATTTGTTTCGGTTAACGCAAACTTTTGACCAAAATTCAAATACCCCTTTTCGAGGGTATATCGAAGGCTTATTCATCGGGTTCGTTGATTTGATTTGGTTTTTTCAAAAACACGTTGTTTACGTTTCAACAATTACAAAAATGGAGACGAAAAGAAAAAGAGAGAGAGGGAGAGAGAACTCTTACAATCTCACCTACACATGGATGCAGAGACAAGTTTCTAATACATATTTGTATGTCTGTATGTGTGTCGTAATAAGTCTTTTACTTCAACTTCTTTTTGATTTGTTCGTTCGCCTTGGGATTTTCCCCCTTTAAATAACGCACATTGGCTAGAGGCTCTCACCTTGCAACATCCTCATCCACACTTTGCTCACGCCGTAATCGTATGGGAGGCACGGGTGGCTTTGTGGCTTCTTCTTCTTCCAATTTTTTTTGCCGTTGTTGTTGTTGCTCATGGTCTGTCGTTGCTGCAGCCGGCGTCAACTGCTGCTGCGGTATTTGTAAGCCTTGAAGTGCTACCAAATCGATTGTACGCACTCTTCTGCGATTGTTTGACATATTTGTTGGTTATTCTTGGAATTCCTAAGCAGCTTCACACTAAACTACACACACACACACATATAAACACACAAGATTAGCACACGAGTTTGCTAATGTAGGGGAAATTGAGTGTGTACAGGCAGGGAGATACAGGGGATGTTAATCAAATTTATTTTAATTTTTACTTTCACGACACAAGAAACACACACGTATCCACATGGAACCGATAAAACCAGGTGACGCGTCTCACCTGGGCACAAGGTTTTCTTCAGTATTTGCTGCGTTGCTTTTTTTTCTTGTCAAATAAATTCACAAGCACTTGCAATGGCAAGAATAAATTTATTTATATCCACTTTTAAATATTTTATTCAACATTTTAAGCGCAATTTTTGATCAATTGTCGCAATTTTCTTATTATTTTTAACTTAAGCGACAGCGGAAAACACTCGCAATTTTACACAACAAAAACAACACTGAGAAAAAATCAGTTGAGATGAGCACTGTTAAGTCAAAGTTAACAGAGCTACCAACTCTTTAGAATTTTGAAAATCCATCCATCCAATTTTACCTTCAAACGATTTGGCCAACGTATTTTCAAAATAAAAATGAAAATTAAAACAAAAAAAAAATGAAAACAAAACGGATTTCAAAACATCACATGTGGTAAGAATAGTTATTAGATACAAACAAATTTTCAAATTTTTTGTCAAAAATAAACGGCTAAATAGCTGAATTGACAGCTCTAAAATTAAACCTGTTAAGAATTTTAAAAGACTCATTTGTGAGCCAGGGCTGCAGCATTAGACATTTTCCCGCCAGTTCGGCAGTTTGAAGTTTTTTTTTCGCTTTCTACAGTTTAATATATGTATACCTCTTATTGTGATAATTATGCAACAATCTTAAACTGTATTTTATCAATTATTTTACCGACCACTAGTTGAAATCGTGAACATTTCGAAAAATTTTACGATTTTCAATCAAAAATAATCTATAATTTTTGTCTCTTCTATTATATGTTTGAAATTTCGCCTTGTACAACATAGATTTTGTTATTGAAAACTAAATAAAAGATAAAAACTTTTCAGAGATAATTAGCTGAATGAAATGAAAATGAAATAGTTGATTGTCTAAAAAATACTCATACAAATCAGAGATTCAAATTTTATTCGGTTGTGAATTTTAAGACTGACATTACTTACCGCTAACCCAGGGCTTTGCGTTATTTATTTACCAATTCTAAATTCAAGTTTAAGGCACAACAGGTGTTATTCCTCAAAAACAGAGGACTTTTTATCGTGATGTTATTTAACAGAAGGTTGCGCTCTGGCGATTTGGAACTGGTTCATTGTCCTTGTGGCGCCAAATGGGCGGTGCTTATTTCAAAAATCCTGCTACCCTTATCGCCTGCAGTAGGTCCGGAAATAAACTTAGGGGTGGCGGTGGTGCTTTAACCAATTCACCAATGAGCATGCGGCAGCGCCTCTGCTGCAGGTGTGGCAGATAGCGTTTTTTTTTATTAACCACAATTTAAGGCGCCCTTGCCTGTTAATTTTAATGTGCCGAATAATTTGTGACGCGTTAAAGTATTTGTTTTTCTTTTGGTCTCATTCGCTTGTTTTTACTGACAGCGTTGGATAAGCGCCATCGCTTGACCAGCAAGGAAGCGCTGCCCATTCCAAAGGCCTGGTCCTGGCATCGGAAGTAATGTTTAATATCAGTCGCTTGCCGATTACACAAGTGATTAGTCCACTTTGTTCGGGTTCCCTTAAATGTTGCCCTCACAAAACCAGTGCCTAGATCATGGTAACACCATGTACCATAAGTCGCCAAGTCCAACTGGAACACCGGCTCCAGGCAATGTAACTACCGTAACCACTCCGCAACGTCCGTCGTCGCCGCGTCAATTCTTTGAACGTCTTTACGGGCATCTCGAGACGCGAAGCAGTGACAATGGTGATATCGACGTGGTGGCTGGCACGCACAAGTCTCCCAGTTGCGGAACTCCCTATCACAGTGATGGCGGGACTGTCTCCTCGCCGGATATCTCGATTAGTGATGAACATGACCGAGTAAATGTATCCTTAGTTGGCTTACCCACCGCCTTTGATATATATACACCCAAAGTGGATTACCAGAACAGCTATGCGCCAAGTCCAACGGGGCCCATCCCGACAGTCAATTCAACTGCAGTTTTGCCATATCCTGGCTTTCCATGTGACACACAATTTAGTGCTGGATTTTCCGCATTTCGTGAGTATGAATTTCCTAATTTGGACAGCATTAATTTAATTCTTAGATATTAGTTCACTCTGGAATCTTTTTTAGTAAATTAACTGATTTATGTTCTCGACAAACTACTCTTCTTCTTATCACCGTATAATTCTATGAAGAATTTATAATGATAGTATATACCTGCCTAGAGAATTGACTTTTTAACTATTTTTTCTTCCAAATTAGCCATACAATCAGACAAAAATCAAAGTTTCAAAAATTCGGAATAATTCTAATAAAGTTTATTATTAAATATTAGTGGAATATACAAAAAATGAGCAATGCCAGAAAAGTTTTAGCTAATTCTTGTATTATTTGAAAAATTTATACTTTTATTTTGAAGTTAGAATTGTCTGCTTTTTAATCTCGAAAAACTAAACTTTTTGCCAATTCTCGCAAAACAATACAAATCAATAAATTTTTTCAAATATCCAAGTATTTGATGCTATTTTAAAACAAGTCATAAAGCGATTTAATTAAGATATACCTTTCGAATTGGGTTAGTATTTAGTATTTAAAATCGTTCAAATCTTTCCAAACAAATCATAAAATTTCAAGCTACCCGTGGATATGGATCGCTTCACTGCGCCTTAAGTTTGTAGGCCATTCTTTGGCAGAAATACTATATTTTGAATAAATTGTTTTTGGCAAAATAATCCTGAAAGACATCTTACCATTTATTTACTACACTAAGACTTCAGGGGTAAAAATTTAAAGTTCTATGAGTATATTGAAACGTTCGCAGTCGAAATAAACTTTCCCATTATCAAATCAAAAGGCAACATTTAAGACTTTTGGTAGCTTGACGTGGAAACATTATTGGTATTACTTACTAAAATATCTAATGAAACACAACTCAGGAGTTACAATGAAATGAGGAATATTTTCTCACTAGAATTCTGCTATTGACCAATTATTTCTAAGTAGTCTTTATTACAGAGTACATCGATGTGGCTGATTTTTAATTCATCTATGTCCTATTTGTTTTATCTTTTTATTTGAAACGTTCTTTGAGTTTTTTAATCTTTAAAATATATTATAGAACAAAATTCAAAGTTATTTTAGAATTTCTTTCTCTTTAGAAACAAATCAGATCATTGAAGTGAATATTTTAAAAGAATTTAATTTCAGCAGTTAAATTTTTTCAAATTTATTCTGAAAATATTTGGTCTTGAAATTTTTTCAAGTTGTTTTAAACAATGTAACTTCAAGTTCAAGTCAATCGTTAAAATCTCGAATTAAATTAAAGTAAATAGTTAAAAAGTCAAACAAAAAATAATTCAATTCGTTTAATCAAAGCAATTATATTTATTTAAATTTATTCTGAACATTGCCTGATATTATTTGAATAAGACTTACTTTCAACACAAATTTTGCCAGTCGTTAAATTGTACTTACAAAAACTTGCAATTTAGTTTAGTTTTTTGATTTTATTCCAGTTTATTATAATAAATTTCCGTAGTCCATTTCATTGGATTAATTTTGTAGATCTCATCTAATGTCTTAGAGAACAAAGCATAGATGAGCTTGATCCAAAAATTTGGATGTAGCATGTAGCTTCGCCATTGAGGTCATCAAAGATCTCCATATCGGGATAGATAAAGACAATCAACTGCTGATGCTGATCCTTGGAAATAGCATAAAGTACCAGACGAAACTCCATACGATTGCAATGTGTGCAATCCTTTTCCAGGAGGGACTAGATCCTTGGTAACTCGGAATAAGGTATTTCTGTGCATTTACAAATCCAAGGAATGCCCAATATGAGCACGTTTAGATTGGAAGTATTTGATTTTTGCTTTAATAAATCTATTAGATTCTCACTTATTGTAGTTAAAGAATTGTTTCTTATATCCAGAAATTGAATGTTCTGGGGAAGAAACTTCATATTCTCGATTATATTGTACATCAGGAGGAGATCCTTTAGTTGATTAAAACCATCGGTTTCGTTGGATCTGCCCTTTCTTGGGCATTATTATTTTCGAATAGGAGAGTAGCATTTTCGGTTATGAGTATGTCCGATTTTCCAAATCTCTGGTCTTTATCTTCTTTATAACAGGTGCACAGTTCAAGGCAATATTCTTAACCACTGCATCGTCCTAAAGCTGCTTTGAATTCTGAGGAATAATTTGTGCTGAGATAGGCAAGGAACTAGGTGAACTTACAGCTGCTTTGACAAGGGTTTTCGGATAATAAAAAATCCTTTAGATTTGATATGAACTTTGTCACATTGTCGACAAGTCCTGTAAACTTATTTTCCGAATATTCAGCACTCTTATTTTAGATGGGAGTTGATCCATCTCAAGATGGGTAATTTTGTTGTTCATCATGTGCAACTCGGCAAGGGTCGAGTTCCGTAACATGGAGGTTGGCAGATTGCCAATAAGATTATCATCCAGAAGAAGTGATGCATCTCCGGTTATTTCAGTTTTCAATTGGGTTATGTCAGATCCATTGCTGCAGTGGATACAGTCCTCCGGGCAGGGTCCTTTCAAATTATAAAAGTGTGCACGATTAGAGAATTCTTTATAAATGATTCTTTCCGCATTATAATGCTTTTAAAGCCTTTTTGTTTTCTTCTTCTCCAGTATGTTGAAGTAACTTAAAAGAGTCGTGTATATAATATATATTCCCGATTGGAATACTGAAATTTTGTCCTTTGGCTCCAATAGATATGTAGCAACATTCGGATCCAAAGACGTTATGATATCGTGTCTAATATCCGGCAATCTGAGGTTCTCTCGATACCAGTTAGGTTGTTGGCCAGATGAAGATTAGCCCTCAGAGGACGTGTTGGTCAATTGTGTCAGACCATTATCTTCGAAAGATAGTATTACATTAATAGATCTTTTCGAGTGCAATTTATGATGGATGAGTTGGTAGAACCATTCAATAGACATTTATACCGAGATTAAAGTAACATATACATATGTATAGTTATTATTCATACGAATAATAGCTTTTACATTGGTGACGTTTACTTATTGAAGGTAATACGAATTATTTCCCGAGATCCATATTTTTTGAAGCTTTGAGTAGCCTTCAAGATATCGGTATAGAAAGATATCTGTTCCAAATTATGTGGCAGTGGAGTGAATCTGAATACAATAAAGTATAGAGAACCAACCTTAGAAATACATTACCTGGATACTGCAATTGAAAAAACCCAACTATTTAAGTTTATCAAAGTTTTTAACCCCACAGTAATTGGTAATGGCAAACCCTCAAAAAAAAAAATGTGCCCAACTTGTTATAATTTTGAAAAATATCAGTACAAAGAAAATGGGTTTTAATACGCGAAATAGTTATATTAATTCTATTGCTCGCTCTATTCTATACGTCATTATTTCAAAATGATGTCTTGCTTTGGTGATTCATTCTAAATGTATATTGACAATCTATAACTTTTAAGACAGGACCGCTTAACACATCAACGGAGGTCTCCTTAATTGTTAAGATTAGAAAATTCTCAGAATATAAATTGAGTTCTTTCGAATAGCTAATGAATGGAAAAAAGGCATCTTCCACTACAAATTCCTCAACTACCGATAAATTCAATTCTTTAAGATGTGTTGGATTCACAAGTCTGATTTTCCAAGTTAATTTCGAAGAGCTAGAGTGATCTGGTATGTATCGGTGTTTACAGTATTTTCAGTCTTCGTTCAACCTTTAACGGTCTATCTGACATTGCGTACATCACATTCATTAGCTCAATAGGCGGCAAAGAAATCGTCTCTTATATTTTGTATGGGGTTGAATTTAATATTCATTTCACATGGTCCGATTGCCAGGAATAGTAAAAATAAATAAATTATTTTCAAACACATTTCAATGTTAATTCAAAGGAAAAGTCCAAAAAAAGAAGAATTCATGATTGGAAACCCCAAGAATTCTGATCAGCAGAGCTAATCCGTGGGGAATGCCGGCAAATATGTACATATGTATATATGTACATATATACAGTGGTGGATCGTTGGGGGTCGGGAGAAATAGTGGGGGGTTTGCACCCCAAAGCCTAGAATTTACCAATGAAACCAGTTAAATTTCGTAGTACAATAACATTTTTACCTTCCCGACTTTCGTCCCCCAAAATTCTAAGCTAGATCCACCACTGAAACATCTACATATATGTATGTCCTATTGTCTATTTACAGAGAAATCTATATTTTTCGTTCGAATTTTATACTATTGTATATAAAAAAATTAAAAATAAATTTCAGTGACCCAAATCAAACATCGCAATATATTCAATGAAAACTAAAATGTATATAGGTATATGTAATCAGGTATTTTGACGACCGTCAGTAATATTATAGTTTTTTCTATTTTTCAGCTTATATTAATTATCCGTCCTATCTTAGAGGATGTTTCTTTTATTAAGTTTTAGATAAGTGTCGCACTAGACTAGACTAGACTCCGTTTAAAAGCTGTTTTTGCAATGACAATGCAAATGGGCCTAAATGGGCCTACTTTACAACCGTAGGCATTGTAGGTATCTGGCATTCTCTTTCTCCATAAACTAGTCAACGGGGAAGTCATTTCTACTAATTTACTAGATACGCTACATTTTTGTTTTTTTTTCCCTCACGTCGGACCAGAAACTTTTTTCCTATTTACCTTAGTAGATGTCTGACTAACTACTCTCTTCACGAACCTTTTTGTGTTCTTTGCCAATCTTTTAACAACCTTTCTCACCTTATCTCTCCTCATCTTTCTGTCACTTCTCTTCGATCTATACTTTTCAATCATCTACAACGAAACTGCTAAATACATGGACTTGGACTCATCCCTGACCACATTGGCTGTGAATCAGGGCATAGCTGGCACCCTGTGCAAATAAAACACCTCCACCGGGTCGGGGATGATTAGTTGTGTATAAAGCTAAGTTACCTTCTTGAATAAGTTATTATGCTGACAAGTTTAGCTCAATTTTACACAAAAATATACAAAATTCTAGAGGAATTTTTTTAATTAACGAACCTTCTCTAATTAACGTTAGAATTATGCTTGGGGTTTTTTATATATACAAGCAGAATAGAACAGGTTAACGTATTGGTAGACGATTTATAAATCCCTTTACCCCTTCAACTCTAAGTGGATGTTCAACTAACTTCACATGAATAGCTTAACTTAAATCTTTTAAGGGCCTCTGAGCTGATTACAACCTCCTTCTTCTCTTCATCTAAAAACATAAATTCTTTCCTATTTAGCTATAGATAGATGTAGTTTATATATTAGGATCTGACAAGTTGGGTTCGCGTCTATAGATTTTAAATAATTTGGCAAATATGTACATATGTGGTAAAAGGGGAGGTGCTCAGGGAAGGGTTGCAACCAGTGCGATTATTTTTAGAAGGTTTATTGTAGGTTTTTGTAAAGTAGACAGAACTATAAGGAGAGATTAAGTGAGAAAAGTCGACAAAAGATTGAAGAAGAATACGAAAGGGTTCGAGTAGTGAGACTTTTACTGAGATAAGCAGAAAATAAGGTTCTGCTCCGATGGAAAGGTACAGCTAAATCCAAAATATCTAGAATATAAGATTAACTAACTTTTGGTTCTGAAGTGAAGGACGATTAATAATATAAAGACAGTTTTAATAATTATGTGGGCAAAAAGAGTTGGGTTCCAATTAATTCAATACAACACTGATGAACATCATATTGTGTGTTTTCGGACTGGGAAGAAAGAGTAATCTCAACTAACAAAGTGTATAAAACCTTAGTTAGTTAAGGATCGTCAGACTTAATATATTACTGAGGTAGGAACGGATCTGACTGAAAATACGGTTAGATAGAAGGTTGATGTAGGAGAAAAGTCAGCCGCAAACATCAACACACGAGAATTATACAATATAGTTCGATGTTTATTATTTTATTTATATTTACTTCATATGTTGGTTGGCTTATCCGACCTGCCAAAGACAAATCAAAGAATTGACCATGTAAATGGGCAAAAATAAATTTGGCTGCGCCGAAGTTCGAGCCATTTGCAAATTTTTAATACAAATGCTTATATTATAACACCCTTTACAGGGGAATATTAAAAAAGAAAAACAAACATTTTGTGAGTCAAGATATAATAGTTTTTATTTATTCCTTATAGTTAATGAGGTTGTATGGTCCTTATATTATAATTTTACATATGTAGATTGTGCTACCCAAAGTTTCCCGAAAATTCTTATCTATTCCTTTGTAGTTGGCTTTGGCTCATCGTCTGTCTTATCGGCTTTTGACTCCCGCAACTTCTTAAGATTTCTCAGCTCCAAGCTCAAAAACATTTTCAGATTGGGATCCGTGATTTTTTTCAAAATAATTTCACGGGCACACTCATCGTTGTCGTTCAGTAACTTGGACAAGGTTTGGGCATAGTCCAACCACACGCAATTGGCACAGCCGGACATGCAACAATTCGTGGGTTCGGGAGGAATCTGAGAAACATGTTGGATTTAAATAACTTTTATTTTGTTTATCCCGATTCGATTTACCTCAATATCGTCGTCGCACTTATCGGCCAGATGCCTGGCCAAGCTACCAATCGCTGATCGAACGCTGCTTCCTCGTTTCAGCAGCAGACATCGCGGGCAGTTGAAGCACAGGGGAGCAAACATTTCACTCAGAATCTGAAAGATGAAGTGAATTCAATTCTTGAAAGGAAGTGTCATAAAATTCACACGCCTGCGCAACCACAGGTGCTCCAATAATCTAAAATGAGAGAGAGAGAGAGGGAGAAAAAAAACTCAGTTCCGCAGGAACCATAAAAAAATTCTAAAGGATACGAAAAAAACACAACTGACTCGACAGGCTATTAAATATCATTGCACCTCACTTGTCAGGATTATGTAAAAATCACTAAATGAAAAAACCCACAAGCCAAGCCCAAGCAGAGGAAACAATAATACAACAGAAGAACAAGAACGGGATACCAAAAGAAAACAAATTAGCCAAAAAAAAGAAGAGAGGTAAAAAAAAAATTAAAATGCATTGAGCTGTAAAAATTCTCGTTTACTTGCGGCCTTTTCGTTTAAGGTGCTCAATCTGAACGCTTTCTTGGGGGAATGTGCGTTTTCTTTCAATTATAGACTATTATCACAGAATTGCAGGGTAAACCCTGTAAAGGGTACATTAAGGTCAGAGAATATTAATTTAAAAAAAAAGGAAAAAATATTTTTTTCATTCACCTTTTCTTCATACCTGAAGAAGTCTACTACAATAGGATAAATTTTACACTTACAATTAATAAAATGATTGTAATTTGTAGCAGGGAAATTTTTCTATAAATACATATGCATTAAGTCTAAATTAGCCAATTAACGTTGTCTTTTGGATTTTGACTATTCTAGAGTATTTACCAGGCCAATTAGCTAATAATGCATTTAAGTATCCCAGTATCCTGATCAATCCTTTTTGTTTTTACAATATAACGTGAGTCCTAATGAGAAAAAACTTCATTGATATTGTTTTTTGTATATCCTTTATTTCGTCTCATTAGCATTACTTTGAAAAATAATGGGATGATAATCAAAAAGGAATGATAATGCCTAAAGGTTCGACTCTGGTTGAGAGCTCTTGAACACACGTGTTTAGTTAAAGGTAGTTAATGGTTAGGAAAAATTCAAAACATAAAAGTTTTCAAAACTCTTGGATTACCGAATAATTACTTTTTCATCTGCTCAAATCATAGAAGAAAAAAAATTAAGATTGTAATTGAGCTTAACAGGAAACCTCAAAAAAATAAAAACCACCATTACTTACACCTGAACGTTCAAAGGACACTTGTATATCGAATTTCACACGTGATTTCGAAAAGAAAAGCAAAAATAAAAAATAGCACAACAGCAGGAACAATAACAACAACATCGAGAAAAAACGTGAATGCGTTTTTTGTATCGGAGAACTTAAGCCAGTTTCGAGTTTTAGTAGAAGGCAAAAGGGTAATCGGGCAAAAACCGAAGATTACCCCTCTCACTATGGCATATTCCCCCCGTCTCCACTTCGACACTCAACTTGTCAGCTTCGCTTTGTTACATACATCAATTAGGGCGCCAGACAATGGCGTTTGGGAGAATGGTGAGAGGTGGGCGGCATAATGTGCGGTTGGTTGAGCTTGTTTTAACGACGATGACGAATGTATGTATGTATGTAGCTATGTACATCACTGCCAGAGATGCAGGCAAACAATGCGGACAACAAAAATGAGAATAGAGAGAGCCGTTGCCAGCTGCGGGTATTGTTGAAAGTTTCCCGGATCAGGAAAGAGATTGCCGTCGTCTAGCGTGGAAGTGGCAGGGGACAGACAGGGCAGGAGGGTGGAGAGAAGCATAGATCCTGTAAAAAGGAAGAACCACGTGTAAAATGCATTTTAATGTTCACTATCAACGCGAGAATTGTTGTGAAAGAATTGTGCGGTTGGTTAATTATTTGTTTAACTTGCCGACACGCAAGGACATTTAGTAACATTTATAATAGAAATGGTTGCCCTTACCCAGCCGGAGCAGGGGTAGCACGCCCTAATGTGAAATTAATTTCGCTCTAACATCTCCATTGTGCTTGAAAAAGATTACGATGATTGGTGATATGTATATTCTATGCTTATTTCTAGTGGCACGGCGACGTCGCAAGGAAGGACGCCAGCGTCGACAGCGAACAACATTCAGCACAGAGCAAACTTTACGCCTGGAGGTGGAATTCCATCGCAATGAATACATCTCGAGAAGTCGACGATTCGAACTGGCCGAAACACTGGGCCTGACGGAGACACAAATTAAAATCTGGTTTCAAAATCGTCGTGCGAAGGATAAACGAATTGAGAAGGCACAAATTGATCAGCATTATAGGTATTTACCCAGACAACCTTCCACCCATTTAGTAGTAGTTTTCCCCCTCTATGTCTCTCGAAGGACCCTTTTGAATTTTTATTATTTCTTTTGGAACGGAAGTAATTTAAGGAAATGTCAAAAATTGAATTGATGTACTCACATAAAATTAACACGAAATTAATTTTACGACATTTACGCGCACACAGACCCAATTAGACAGGTAACTCATTCTCGCACAGTGGTTAAAATAGGAATAGAAGGTCCTGTCATGAACTCTGACAGTAGTGGTCAGCAATATGAAGAGTTTGATAACATTGTTTGAAAAATGAATTGAGAAACGAAATCCTTATGGACATGAGAATTTAGATTCCGACGTGGCCCACTGTAGGGCAATCTATCTGACCCATCCTTATCAATTGAAATTATCCTACAGTTTTTGATGTAATCAATTTTTCAGGAACTTTGTCGTGGCCAATGGTTTTATGAGCTCTATAATGGGTCAAGCGACCAATGCGTCCACCATGCTGCCTTCCAGGGGTGGTGTAGCTCTGGGTGTTGGTGTGGGCATGGGCTATTATCCACCTCCACCTGCTCTGCCACCGCCACCGCCACCGCCTCTGCCCACAGCAGTCCAAGTGCTGCAGACCGAGTCTAAGAGCAACACGCAGGATATTGAAACTATTCCAAGTCATGCAGATGCCAATTACATTGATGACCAGCAGCGGCAAAGGCAACGGCAGCGACCGCAACCACAACATCGCGGAGCCTTCAACGGAAGCAACATCCCCGACAACAACAATAATGCCGCGCGTGGACTTGTCAATACTTGCTAACAATTAGACATTGGAATTGCAATGCAGCTTTAAATTAATAACCGAATAAATATAATTATTTAACCAGATTTAAGCAAATTCTCTCTAGGACTTTACATATGTATGTACATATGTAATTGCATATGTGTCTAAGCAATAAAAGAATTGTAAAGATTAATATAACCATTACTCACTTGTACTTTAATGATGCAACTTTCGCATTGCACAATGTGTGTCAAAGGAAAAACAATTTTGGTGTTTTTATTTTTTTTTTTTTTGTACTTTGTTTATTTTATATAAATACTGGCAGTGGGACCATATAAACTCGAAAGAGACAGCTGTTAGTGTTGGAAAAGTGGTGTTCGAAGTTGTAAGTTTGGCGGCAAATTAAAAATTAGTTACACTCCTTGGTCCTGGTTTTCAGTTTGTCTTAGATTTGCTAGAACTTTTTCAAAAAGTTAATAGTCCTATCTTTAATATTAAGACTTTAGAAAAAACGGACAGCCAAAAAAGGGGTTTTGTTCAAATACACCCGTACTTTTGTCGGTTTTTACCGGCCAAAATATAAATTTTACTGAATTGCTGAACTTTCATGGGAGCCGAGAAAAGCTTATCTAAATGAAAACGTCATAAATTGTTTGCCACTACTGTAAAGCGCATTTATATAACCTATCCAATTTTTAATAAAATTAATTTATTTGAGAGAAAGCTGCATAATATATCCGATCTTGATAAAACTATTAAAATAGCGAAGGTATTGATCAAAGTCATTGTTTTCGACCAATCCTTAGCTCCTCTATGGGTTCGCACAGTCGTTATTAGGTAATTTAAACAAATATTGATTTCTGTGACAATTTCAACATGTTCAAATTTATAATTGGCGGAAATCGGCAAACGATAGTGACTGCACTCGATAAAAGCGATGAAATATTATCGCTACCATCGAAGGAGTCATCAATGGTTGTGCCATCCCTAAATTCCGCACTTTCTGCGATAATTAACAATTCGTTGCATTAATAAATTTGTAAAAAATGTCGAACGCGACGTGCATTAAGGACGAGGATAATGCCGAAGAGCCGCCATCGCCGGAAGTAATAGAAGTGCCCGATCGTGAAGATGATGTAAGTTGTTGTCGTCGCCATTAAATCTTTGAAATTTTGGTAATTTTGCGTCTTCTTCTTCCACTTTCCATTTTACTACCTCTTACTCCACACACGTATTTCTATTTTTTACCCATCTGCGTCATGCGCGACGGTGGACCCAGCAGGATATATGTGAATTGGAGCACTTGCGTAAGCTTTTTATAGGCGGCCTAGCACCCTACACTACAGAGGAGGGCCTGAAAGTGTTTTATGGCCAGTGGGGAAAAGTGGTCGATGTTGTGGTGATGCGCGATGCAACCACAAAGCGCTCGCGCGGATTTGGCTTTATAACCTATACAAAGTCCACTATGGTAGACAAGGCGCAAGAGAATCGGCCGCACGTCATCGACGGCAAGTAAGTGATGGTCGCGTTTCGTTTTTATTTGCCACCTCTGTTCACTGTTTTATCTTTGCACTTAGAACGGTGGAGGCGAAACGCGCCCTGCCGCGGCCCGAGCGCGAATCACGCGAAACTAATATATCGGTGAAGAAGCTATTTGTGGGTGGCCTGAAGGACAACCACGACGAGGAGTGCCTGCGAGAGTATTTTGTCCAGTTCGGTCATGTGGTCTCTGTGAAGTTGCTAACTGACAAGACTACAGGCAAGCGTCGAGGTTTCGCATTCATAGAATTTGATGACTACGATGCCGTAGACAAGGCCATACGTAAGTAGAGAAGTTGCAAAAAATGAATTTCTTATTATTAAATTTACTCAATTCTAGTTCAAAAGCAACATTCAATCAAGTACGTTTTGGTGGATGTGAAGAAGTCGATCTACAATCTAGAAAAGAAAGACAAACTGCCGCAGGGTGCGCCGTCCAATGGCAACAACAAGCCACCAATGCAGCCGCAGCAGCAACAGCAGCAGTCGCATCAACAACCGCCTCCTGTTCTTAATGGAAACATGTCCGGGCCACCCGGTGTCGGCTACCGTCCCCCCGTACCTCCTCCACAGTATCAACATCAACCGCCGCCGCCACCGATGAATGCGCCTCCTCCGAACTACAATTACTGGGGCCCACCGCCGCCGCCTGCCATGCAATACTATCCGCCGCCTCCTCAGATGAATTGGAATTCCTATCCCCCAGCCCAAAATGGCTGGAATGCCCCACCGCCACCACCTCCAGGGGCACAGCAATGGCATCCAAATCAATGGAGCTGCCCTCCGCCAATGCAACAGCCGCCACCAACGCCTGGTATGCCGCCTGGCATGGACCATCATCGCAATGGACCGCCTCCTCCAGCGGCACCACCCAACTGGAATATGCCGCCCAATGCGCCGCCTCCAGTGCCAGGAGCGCCTCAGCCACAAGGTCCACCCCCACCTCAGCAACAGCAGCATCCACCACCACCACAGAATTTTGGCTATCAGCAAAACTACGGTGGAGGACCTATGAAGCATAACAACGTCAACATGGCTCGTATGAATCCCTATGCGGCAGCGCCGCCCAATAATTACCGTAAGTGAAATGTGGTCTACGCTATTGGACAAAGTATTGCCTACTACATTTTTGGTGACTTGAATATTCAAAAGCTACTGCGGAAAGCTACTAAAAGAGATGGAAGTCCTTGGTTGCATACAATGTGATTAGGTCAAATCTCAAGTCAATTTTTCTTCGATTTTATTCAATCGACGCGAAATTTAATTTACTTATATTTATCAGAACCTTAAAGTTGAATGACTCGAAAAAAAGGAAAGTAATGATCGTGACAAAAGGGTTTTCTAAATGCGTATATTGAAGAGCTGTTGCGAATTCCGTGTTTATCTTTACCTTGTTAAAGGTCTCAAACTGAATATCCTCAGTTGTATTTTTTTCCACTAAACGAAATTCTTTATTGCCCTAGTCACCAAAAATGTTGTTAAAATACTTTTGTCCATTGTATATCTTAGTTTAACATAATTCTCACTAAATTGGCCTACACTCTGCAACCAGATAATGCCCAACCACCGGCTCCCGGCTATGCTCCATATAATGCAGCTGTTGCTCCTCCGCCTAATGGTAACACTCCGATGCCAGGTGGCGGCGGAGGAGGTGTGCCCAAGACGAACGTTAATGTAACCAATGGTTCAGTGGCCACTGGAGCGAGCGCCAATAGTAAATATCGTCGCTAGATCAAGCAGGTGAGTAAAACATACAAGTTATTCCATCACTTTTTACTATTAACGGGAGTATATATCTATTCATTATCAGACAATTATCAGGGATAGTAAGAACAAATTTAAATAATTAATCGCACACATCAAATCAAAAATGTTCCCTTTTCGAGGCAGTAGCCTCTTTTGATTTGATTTGATTTATTTAGTGTGTTAAATTGTTTTAACTTTCAAATTTCGATCCAAAAATGTTTTCATTTTGGAAATTAAATTTTCAATTACACAAACTCCATTATTTTTTCCTAAAGATCTTCCCTCTTTAAGTAAATTCATCAGATTTGTATTCACATTTTACTCCTAATATGTTTATTGTACTTTAGCTAAAGTAATTGGACTTGTGCATTATTCTATTATATTTTTAATTTTGCACCTAACTGTCCCGCTTAATCCATTATAAATAATTTTTTTCTAATCGTATGTATGGAATGCTTTTAAAATTTATATACTAATTTGTATACTTCTTTTTAATTTAGATGCCTTTAGACTCGTAATAAGATAGTAACTAAAAAACAGAATACAGAAAAAGCAGGACATCTCTCTATCTTATATAGGACAACTAACTACGGTTTTTACTCTATACCTAAGCTATACAGTTTACCATTTAATTTAATTTACTATCTAAGGCCTACATAAATCTAAATATTAAATATAAATATATAAAACTATTTTATATAATAATTCTATATCAATGGGAAATACCACTGAAAAGTTTCCAATTTAATTTCATTGTAAGATTTTGCTCTCTTTCACATTCTATATCCATTTTTAATGATAACTACTTTAGATTGTTAATGCATTCAATATATATAATTAACTGAAAACCAAGTTCAAGCAATAAAATACAAATTATGTCAGCTTTAGCATAGTTATTAGATAATCCACATATATACATATACATATGTATAGTATTGCCCAAACAAAAAAAAAAACAAAAAACAACAATTGATCGAATGATGAAATGAAGAAAGTTGTTGGCGCTTTAGAGCACGAATACGTCCAAACTGAATTTAATGAATTAATGATATGAAATCAAATCAAATCCTGGGACCTCGGACTCCCAGCCCCAAAAAAAAAAAAGAAAAAAACAAGAGTTAATATCAAAATGATAAAATCTTTATACAAGTATATATATATGTTTAGATGTATATGTATACATATATAGAGAATGGATAGAAAACAACAATTGTCAATTTTATATATATATATATGAGAACTGAGAAGAAATCGTAGTAAACTAAATATTTCTGTAAACTTGTCGAACGGTTTCTTAGTCTCTTGGCTGTTGAAGATGTTTTTAATTTCTATTCGTTTCACAATTTCTCAATTAAAAAACAATCTAAATGAAGAAAGAAACCAATTAAAAATAAATTGAAAAGAAAAGAAAAACTTTAATGCTTAAACCACGACATGAACTCTAAGTTTAGCATTACTATTATTAACTAGATGTATGATTCATATATGTATATCTTCACACTCCACACACACACACTCACACACTCTGAGCACACACTTACACACGCACATATATATATAATTTTGTAGCTCACGCCAAAGGCTTAATGATTAAATATTTTCTGTATGTATTTGCAAACTGAATGAAATTTCAAGTCGAAGAAAGAGTAAACCTTAAGTCCTTCTACTCAGCTTAACTATAAATTTATTAAGAAAGGAATATTCATTCATAATTATTTAAAATAAAAAATATAAAACCTGCTAAATCAAGCACACTATGTATTATATTATATATACTTTAACATTTCGATTCTCAGCTGAAGTCAGTTAAGTAAATAATGTAAGTTTCTAACTCCCGCCCCTCCCAGTATATCCTATATTTATGTAAACTCCTTCAAGTATCTTAACTTATTAATTAAAGCAAAAAAGGTTTAGTTAATTCTACGCAAAAACCAATTACAAATTTGGAATTGCATTCTTATGTAAGCCTCTCAATATAACGCTTTAAGGTAAGTTAATATCGTCTCTCGGGCCTTCATCTGTAATCTTTAATCTCTAAAAAGTGCCTTTATTATGTACCAATAGAATACATATTTAACCATTGTTATATGCCTATATAAATTTTTCAACAAAAACCAAATATTTCTTTTCCAAAAACCAAACGAAAAAAAAAAATTATCTGTGAGACAAACTGGAGTATACGGAACTTTCTCATTGAATCGATTTCTCAAATTGTTTTGGGTAAGTTTAAAGGTTTTTCTGATTCTTCCCTTGATATTACCCTAAATTCATTATTGACAAATAAAAACTGCTTTTGATTCAAGCAAAGCAAAGCAAAGAAAATTTGTGTTTACTTAATATTTGATTTGAAAAACGAAACCAACATGTTCCATGTCGACATGTTGGCCATCCCGAACATTATGCATATGTACGCCGATCCGAAGTTATCACCATTGTGGAGCAAAACGATCGTGTTCCCCAGTGTCCAGCATAGAAGTAGTCAGTCATTCGCCAGCTGCCAACGCGCTTGGTCAGTTCGTAAAAAATTAAGTGAAATAATAACCCAATAAAAGAATAACAAATTGTAAGTATAACGAAATAGGTTCGATTTTGAGGAGAGTGTTCAATTTCCTGCAAGATCAGCTTATATATGTATATATTGCCCAGTTCAATGCACGACGTCCATCAGTAGCAGTTAATTGAACCAATAAGAAATTTAAAGACAATTTGATATATTTTGTCAAGTGTAGTTCCGCAAATTTAACTAAATTGTGCCCCTGAAATGGCGAATCATTGCCAGAAGAGACTGAGATTTTAGATGGAATGGGGGAATGGAATGGAATGTGCAGGGATCACGTCATCACTCTTCTTCTGTCAGTTTTTGTTATAATTAAACTGCATCCACACACACACGCAGATGCATGTGCAATGCACTTGTGTGTATGTATATGCTAGACATCAGCAGCAGCATCCATTTGAAATATTCCTGGAATTGAAAATTGGCCACAATTCATTTGTATACTCGTTTGCTCTAGAAAAGCAACGATTAAGCAAATCTTTTTGTATGCTTTTTATGTGTCTTAAAACGCCAAAACGGAAGCCCACGATCCTGATAAGAAATGAAGAGGCCAGGCCTGGGACAGCGATAAGCCGACATTTTGTCGTTTGTCGTTGTTGGGCAACTAATACTCTATATATTCACTATATGCTTATTAAATCTGTATTACTCAAGGCGAGACTTGTACTATATGGCGACATATATTGTGCCGATTAAAAATTACCATAGATTTGGTTAGAACTAAGGTCAACTTTAATCACAATTATTCATATATGTATGTATGTACATAACATGCTCTGGACCCACAAAACTGAATACATAGAAATATAGAGCACATTAGATTCATACACAAACAAATCCATGCCATGTGTTGAACATGCCGTGCCATAACTGACACCAAAATTTAGGTTGCTGTTGGAATATACCGAAAATTCATTCCGAGAAATTATCCATTCGCAAAAATATAGAAAGTGAAAATTATGAAATAGGTCTTGAGCTTTTATGCTAGCCAAATACTGGTAAAATCTACCAATGTTAACTTCTACAATAATGAGGTTTAAGTGGAAATTGTTCTAGGTTTATTAAAGTCCTAGCTGAAGCTAATTAATCATTCATTTAGATTCGTTGAATTTGTCTTTAATCAGTCGATTTTCAAATATTTTTGACACATTGGTAATTTTCAAAAAAAATGTTGACTTAAATTATTTTATCTCTCAATTTGAATAAACTTCAGTTTCTTTTCGGTTAAAAATATCAACAAAATCAATATTCATTGTAAAGGCGTAGCCATAAATGGACATGAGACAGAAGCTGCCCCACTAGATTGTTAAATTTTATACATTTTTTCAAAAACTTATTCATTTTGGGATAAAAAATTGTCATTTTCAAATCGGTAAATTTGGTTTCTCAGAAAACGCTTAAGGGATCGGTCTTATTTCTTAACATGCTAAACTTATATATCTTCTTCAGGTAAAGAACGACGGAATTACTTTAAAAAGAATGTTTTTTGCAACAAATTGGATTGATAAAAAATTTGCTTTGTCATTTTGTCAACTATCAAAAGTTTAATAATTTACCTCCGTTCAATATCTGCATTAACCTATCCCTTAGAAGAATCCATTATAAATATTTCAAAATCGGAGAAATAAAGAAACATAGTTCTATTACAGAACCTCATGATCGATTCACCATTGCATTCTTTAAAGTATGTGCATTTCGAATGCAGCAATTTCCTTCGGTTTCATATTGCGATTTTAATATATAATCTTTTTAAATTTGTTTGTTTTTGCAATAATAAAGGGGTACCAAAACTTCCCAGTTTCTAGGTCCATTAACAAATTCTTTACCTTTAATCCTAAAAATTGTTTTTACAATAATAAATGTTTAGTTCTCTTTTTCACGTCTCTTATTCTTTAGTATGCGTATTAAAAATATACATATGTAGTAGGCATCCATTTAAGGCTTAAATGGAACTCAAAATGCCAACTGAATACTGCATTCCTTTGAAAGGAGACACGCAATTTTGATTTACATTGAGGGCTATCTGATTTAAAGACACTGTACCAATCGTATAGGCTAACCTAGAGGGGCCCACAAAGAGTTTACATTGTTTCGCTTTCGTATTTAGCACGCATTTTCCTCTAGATGTGTTTCTTCTTCTTTTGTGTTTACATATTTGACCTTTTGAACTCTGATTGTGTGTGTGTTTTATGCGCGGCGTCTTCGATATTTCTTTGAATAAGAAATGGCGCACCGGCAAGTCACCCCATTTACAGGGTGGAAAAGGGCAAAAGGAAGACGACCGTTATATTACCGTTACATAGAGCAGGGGTACAGTTGAGCTACACAGATGTAAGGTTATGTCTAGAGAGAACGAAAGTCTTATGGAATTATACGGCTTAATATTTCAGCTCGTACAACATGCGTTCCCTTTGGCTACTGCTCTGCCTGGGGCTGTTGGCCTTTTCGCAAGTCCGTGCTCAGGACGAAAATCTCGATGATTTGGATTTGGGTGACATAGCCGAATTCGATGAGAACGACGAGGAGTTTTTACGTTTGCTTGAGGAGAAGGCTAAGGTGAGTCCTTAAAGGACTTTTAATTAAAAAGCACTATCAAGAAATTATATTTCTTTCTGCATAGAATCAAGATGTGGAGCGTGAGAATGAGCTGGCCAGCAAATTAGCTGAAGTCCAGCACAATCTGCTGAATCCCGTTGTCGAGGTGGATCCCTGTGAGACCATGCACTGCGGAGCCGGTCGCATTTGCCAGCTGAACGAAGACAAGCCCGAGTGTATTTGCATTCCAGATTGCCCCAAAGAGTTGGAGATTCGTCGCCATGTGTGCACAAATAAGAATGAGACCTGGTCATCGGACTGTGCCGTCTATCAGCAGCGGTGCTGGTGCGACATTAAAGATCCTGGCTGCCTTCACCCGGACAATGCCCATCTGCATATCGACTACTATGGAGCCTGCCACGAGCCGCGAACCTGCGACGGCGAGGATCTGAAGGACTTCCCTCGCCGCATGCGCGACTGGCTGTTCAATGTGATGCGCGATCTGGCCGAACGGGACGAGTTGACCGAACACTATATGCAAATGGAACTGGAGGCAGAGACAAACTACTCTCGTCGTTGGTCAAATGCCGCAGTATGGAAATGGTGCGATCTGGATGGCGACACCGATCGCTCCGTATCCCGCCACGAGCTGTTTCCCATACGTGCACCGCTGGTGACCCTGGAGCACTGTATTGCTCCGTTCCTGGAGTCTTGCGATTCGAACAACGACCATCGCATCACTCTGATCGAATGGGGAGCCTGCCTGGAACTGGATGCCGATGACCTCAAGGAGAGGTGCGATGATGTTCAGAAGGCAGTCCCTCATTTGCTGGGCTAGAGCCCCAAATATGCGAGGTCGAGAATGAAGAAAATGGATGCCCCAGTTACATTCAAATTTTTGTTTAACAAATTTTCTGTGCACAAAGTTTATTTTTGCAACAATTATTTTGTAATAAAATGTCTCTAATAAAATTTTGGAAATAACATTTTAATACGCTTGTTGTTTTCCATTTAATTTTCGATTTTCTTTTATTAATTTGTTTGTTTTTTTTTTTGGGGTTTTTTTTTTTGTTTTTGTGTAATTACTTGTTCTAGATTAGATTTTACTTTCGTTATTCCTTTTTATGTATGTATATAATTTCTCTTTTTAACATTGTATTCTTTTTCTTTTTTTACTTGACAAATAAATGTTTTTATGATTGATTGTGTGTATGTGGGTGTATGTGAGTGCTTGGGTGTGTGTTTGTATGATATTACAAATGTTTGTAAATGTAAAATAGAAATTGTTAAAACGCGGCCTTAGATCCATTCTCTTTATTTCTTTATCATTATTTTCTGTGTCCTTTTCATTAATTTTAAATATTTAGAAAATTTTTGCAAAATTTATATAAACCAAAATTTTTTGTCGTTTGTTTTATTTTGTTTTGCAAAAAGAGAGAAATTTGAATTAAAATTATTAATAAGCTTGAGACAATATGGGATTGCCCTTTCGCTGCGGATCCTGGACAGTGTCCTCTTTCTTGCCAATGAGAGATTTGTGTATGTGTGGTATCACACCGCCGCCGGCAATGGTTGCCTTGATCAGGCTGTCCAACTCCTCGTCACCACGAATGGCGAGCTGTAAATGACGCGGCGTAATACGTTTCACTTTCAGATCCTTCGAAGCGTTTCCAGCCAATTCCAGGACCTGGAATTAAAGTTCAAGTCAAGATTTTGGTTTAGGAAATACAGTAAATAACAATAACAAGTTACCTCAGCCGTCAGGTATTCCAGTATGGCTGCAGAGTAGACAGCGGCAGTGGCACCAACGCGTCCATGGGATGTGGTGCGACTCTTCAGATGGCGATGAATACGACCAACGGGGAACTGCGAAGGTAATAATGGCATAAGCTTAAGTTTAATTAGGTCAAGTACGACTGATGATTTGCTAAGATCCTTCGGACATAGTGACTTTGATATGTCAACTATGTTCACTGGCCAACTGATTGATGAACATTGATACGTATATTTATGGGAGCTTTGACTGGGAAGTTTGTGCACCCAATTTGAAAAGAGTATAATGGAATTACAAGAGAAACAAGCACCCTGTATGCACATATATGTATGCGTACGTGTATGGTGAAATATGCTCACCCCGCGGTGAGAATGAAAAATGGCGCCAAAATTAGTCTCTCTCCCCTTGCTGTTAGTACAGACAACAAAACTACAAACAGAAACAACAACAATGCTTACCTGAAGACCCGCGCGCGCCGAACGAGAGACTGCCTTTGCTTTGGCTTTGCCGGAATCCTTGCCTGCTTTACCGCCAGCCTGTCAGATGTAGAATAAATATGACATATTAAATAAATGCCAACAAGAAACACACACAAAATGGTGGCGGGTCAAAATGTTTGAGGTTAGAACTGATTAAATTGCCGCCACACACAATAACAAATAACTGTTTTTGTCCCACTTCTGCACCGTATCCCTGGAGCGTTAGCCCCGCCGTGAGATACCAATTGGGCAGTTGGGGATCGGTTAGGCATTTTTAATTTTTGCGCGCTACGTGGGCATTAGAAATATGTTTTTTATTAGGACGCAGCCGCTTCTCTAGGTACAGCAGCTGCTCATTATTTGTCTGACACTTTACCATTTCTATTTAATCGATTTTTTTGTTGTGTGTTGCACTTGGGGTATTTGTTAATATTGCGATAATAATGCTCGTAGGCACACTTGGTTATTTATGCGAGTGGAATGATAATAAAAAACTACACCGAAATATATTTTGCTTCCTCTTTTAACGAAATTTCTTCTTCGCGTCGTCCGCTCACTTCTGTAAATTTTACACGAATGAAAAGACGCCGTGAGTGCAGAGTTGTTGTTGATATGCTATCGATAGTAGCATTATTTGTAAATCGATAGTCACACATCACGAAAAATTATAAACGCAAAAATTTTGCCATACTGAAGTTTGGATACCCTTTCCGATTGCCCAACATATGTATGACCATAAGAATTTGCTCCACACGATACCGATATCCCAACCATTTCGGTGCTAGAAGTTAAAACTGTGTTTGAAACTCTATTAATGTTGCCCAGCTTTCTTCTTTATTATATATAATTTTCTTGTCAGAAAATGAGTAATTCATTTAACTTAGCCTTAATAGTTTCTCTGTAATTGCGAATTAACAAAGTTAAACCAATGAGTTAAGATTCAATTGAATTGATTGATTTCACACAGTTTTCATCGATAAATATCTCTTGCCATCATATTGTCCATCTTTAGGAAGCGGCATCTTTGTGGCGGCATTTCGAGAAGAAACACCGGAGCATTGCTATTTTTTTTTTGTACATTTCTTTATCGTTGCGAATATAAAGCCAATCGTGGCAAAGGCCTCATAATGCCACGCGCCGTTAAATCAAAGGCCACTGGGGCGTTAACAGACAAGAAATCTGGTCCGGCAAAAAAGCCGAAGGGCAAACTATATGCCATGCCCGAGAAGATCAAGGAAGGCACAGTTTTTACGGATATGGCGAAGGGACAGTGGCGCATCGGACAATCTATTGGAATTGGAGGTTTCGGTGAGATCTATGCGGCTAGTCGCGTGGGTGATAAGAATCAAGATGTTGTAGTGAAATGCGTAAGTCTGACCGCAGTTCGTTTTTCACTTTGTAGAGTTCAATGTATCATTTGTATTATCCTGCAGGAACCACATAGCAATGGCCCGTTGTTCGTTGAAATGCATTTTTACGTGCGCAATGCCAAGCTGGACGATATCAAACAGTTTAAGCAGCAGCATGGCTTAAAAGAACTTGGAATGCCCTACATCCTGGCCAACGGTTCGGCTGATGTGAATGGCCAGAAACATCGTTTTATTGTGATGCCGCGTTATGGCAGTGATATATCCAAGTTCTATATCGAGAACGGCAAACGTTTGCCAGAAGGTACAGTCTATAGGCTGGCCATACAGATGTTGGATGTATATCAGTTCATGCACAGCACCGGGTATGTCCATGCAGATTTGAAGGCGGCCAACATATTGCTCGGCGTGGGCAAGGGTGGCGCTAGCCAGGCATATTTGGTAGATTTTGGACTGGCCACTCATTACGTGACGGGTGATTTCAAGCCGGATCCGAAAAAGATGCACAATGGCACCATTGAATACACCTCACGAGATGCTCACATGGGTGTGCCCACTAGGAGGGCAGACCTGGAAATTCTAGGATATAATCTCATCGAATGGCTTGGCGTCGAGTTGCCATGGGTCAGGGATAAATTGCTAGCGGTGCCTCTTAAAGTGCAAAAGGCAAAGGAAAGTTTCATGAACGATGTGGGAACCTCGTTAAAGCAACTATTTCCTCAAGGTGTCTCGGCTGCTATCGGTGACTACATGAAGTATGTGTCCAAACTGGCCTACAACGAGGCTCCAGACTATGATAAGTGCCGCCAATGGTTCCTAAATGCCCTCAAACAAATGAAGATACCAAACTCGGGAGACTTGGACTTCAAGCTGAAGCCGCAGAGTAGCAACAATAATGATTTATCACCACCGAGTATTAAGCCTACTCTTGCCAGAAAAGCCAAGAAAGAGTCACCCCGAGTGATGGACTCCTCTGTAGACGATATAATTTACGCCAGCGACGAGGAGGAGGCAGTCCCACCCAAAAAGAGATCTCCAGCGGCAAAACGCAAGGTAAAACCATCCACTGTGTCACCCAAGAAGCGTGCTCTCCAGTCCAGCTCAGGAAGTCCTCATCAGAACCACGTAAAGGCCAAATCTCAGAACTCACCTCGAATTCCTGCCACAGACTTGGGCAGCTCAAAATCTCTCTCTGGGACTCCCAATGCCAAACTCAATTTCAGTCCGGCCCTATCTTTGCGCAGCAGTGGCCGCCCAGGAAAGACCGTAATTAACGACGATCTTACGCCCAATCCACGCTCCAAAAAAACTTATGAGTTTAACTTTGAGCTGGATGTGAGCATGGATGCGAATGTCATTGTCAACGTTAAGCGCAAGAAGAAGGCCGGCACTAAGGAACAACCGAGTGATGTCAACTCACCATCTGCTTCATCTCGTAAAGCAGTTAATAGCAACTCTGCAACCTCCGCCAGTGGCAAAGATAAAGATTCACCTGTGAAACGCATTAACCTTAGGAAGTTGATAGATGAAGGTGGCGCTGCATCGCCTCCTAGCGCGGCCAGGTCGCAGAGCAGTCCACGGACTCCAGCCGTAACTGTGCGCAAGTATAGACGCTAAATGAAGCTGGGACTCGTTTTGTTTTCATATACATTTATCTATACAAATTTAGTATTAATTTTTTTTTACATTAAAAATTTTCCAGTTGCTATTTACTTAAACTTAATCAATGTAATGTTCATTCGTAATCCGTTTTTCCTTGTGGGTTTTGTCAGATATGTATGTATTTTAAAAGGCTTGAGGCTTGAGTGAATTTAAAAAGTATTGAATACACGGTTATCAAAAGTAAATCGGGTAAATCCAATAAATTAACCCAGAGCAAATAAGATGGACCATTTCACTAAAATATTTCGGTCCTGATTGATTATCCGATGACTATTAAATGTAGTGAGAGTTCTCGTCCCTTTGCACTACAATTTAATAGTCATTGGCTCGTCATTGCTTTGATCGGCGTCTACTGCTGCTGCTGCTGCTACTGCTTTCATGATGCTTGGAGGAACTACTCTTGCTGGAGCTGGACTTTGAGCTTCCCCGCCTAGAGGATGAAGTGGCACTTCCACTTCCGCTGGCAGAGGGTTTTTCCAGCGTGCTAAGGGCACTTAGTGATGGGCCCAGCGTGGATTTGCTAGAGCGCTCTTCTTTGTGCGACTTAGAGGACGATGATGAGGAGGATTTGTGACAGTGCTTGCTGCTACTACTACTACTGGCATTGGTGGAACTGCTTGGTTCGGGTCTGTAAAATGGTGACGAAGAGTTTGAGGATGTTGATGAATGAGAGGATCCACCAGCCGCAGATGACTTGCTCCGCTTGCTGGTCACCGGAACAGGATCGTCCGCTATAAACACGGTGGAGGAGGCAGAAGCCACTGAGAATGAGGTTGCTGCACGACTGGTTGTCGGTTTATTTTGACATGTATCGCATTGCCAGGTCTGCTCTTGGTCATCAGCCGCTTCCTCTTTGGTAATGGGTGGCTTATGACATTCCTGGTGATACATGGCTCCGCATTTGGAGCACTCGATGAGACGATTGGTGGCTGTAAATACCATTTCGCCGCAGACGCAGCAGTTCAGATCCCCAAAATCACCAGTGTCGCCCGTGTTAACAATGCCAGCACTAAGACCGTCGTCGGAGTCACCGATGGTATCCACTGAATCCTTGTCAGGGGAATTGGTCAAATTGATGATCTCATCGGTACTGATGGGTTGCGGAGGTGTGGCCACCCGCCCTGGAAAATTGGCTTCATCGTCCATCATGCGCTGGGACATGTTGTTTGTTATCACTTTGTCTTGACCAAAGCGCACCTTAAGGGCTTCGTCCAGCAGGAGTCGCAGCTCGGAGGCGGATGTCGAATTGCTGGAATGCAATAATTTTACGGCCTTTTTCAGCACGGGATCAACTTCTTGAGCGGCTGCGGCAACCGCAGCAATGTTGGCAGCCATTTTCAAATCTGAATGTACGCTTCAAAATCCGAAATCGTAAGAATGCGAACTTGTTAACAAAAACTGCAACCGGCATAAAAATTTAACAATTCGCTATCAGCTGTTTGCTACGTAGAGTTGCCATTTTAGTAAATTAATTAGAGATGAACCTCGTAAACGTGAAAGAATAAACATTAATTTGAGTTAAAATCGTATACATTTTTATAATACGAAAATAAATGTAGTTTTAATAAGTGTAATATTAAAAGGATAGGATTTTTTAGTTATGTTAAAGATAAGTAAAGAATTAAATGGCACAGACAGCACGGTCACGTGAAAAACTCACGACCAGAGTTGTCGCCCGTTTGACCGGCACTTCGCTTTTCTCTCTCACGAAACAACACGAACATACATATGTACATACATACATACTCAGCAGTGGCGCTCAGTTGGACAAAAAAGAAAATACGTTAAATCGCAGTGAAAATAATAATAGGGACCATTGTTTACATCAACTGGCTAAATGAGTCATTTCGTGTTACTGCGACTCAAACGCGGTCGAATTGCTGGTTTTTTCTGTTATTATCTTTGATAAGACTCATTCGCTCCCCTATTGAAAAATCGAAGGCAACCAACAGGCAGCACGAGACAAACAAAAACAAAATTCATACCGCTAACAATAATATAAACATCAGCAACAACAACAACAACACTAGTCGTCTCGTCTTCTCTCGACAATAAACAGTTAACAAGAACAACAGATAAGCGGGCCAATTCGTTCGGCCACTTCGAATTTGCTTCGTGTGCGAAAATTGTTGATTATAGCCAACGGCTTATAAGATTCTTTGTGTTTCAGTTAACAAATTCATTCAGTGGCAGTGACAGCATTTCGCTATTAGATGCATACTAGAGCTGTAAAAGATTAATCCAAACACAACAAAAGCAGCAAAAGAAAAACCAATAATGCGTCAGAAAATCAGCAATTGTGGGCCCACTTTGCTTGCACATCTTCTTCTTGTTTTTCTTGGCCTATGTTGCGGCGCCAGTTTTGCGGCTGACGTAGATGATCAGCTGGTAAGTTTGGTAAAGGTGTGAGTAACTGTGAATTTGTATGTGTCTGTATATGTGTTGTTTTGCAGGGGGGATGGTGAGAACGGGAAATTTGTTTGTTTTCGTTATGTTTCGTATGAGCACTTGTTGCCATGTTAGCCATCTCATGGATGTGGGGGAAAGCATATCTCAACCAAATTTGCTAAATTGACTATAATTAATATTTATTTAAAAAATGTAAAAAATTTGGTATATGGGAAACACCATTCATATTTTTATTTTCCTGAAATATTTTATTGAAAGAAATGAAACATTGAAGAACAATTTTTTAGTGACAAAACAATATTTGTATGTATACATTTTTGTGGTTAAATTTCTTTGTTTATATTCGTAAGATCTTTAAAAATAGTTTATATGGTATTGTACATACATATATTTCTTTTATATACAGTAATCTGCGAAATTATAAGCACTGAAATTGTTGGTATATACATACATAGTTACATATGTATGTATTTGAAAAGAAGTACATAAAAACAAACGTAATGTAAAATTTACACTAATCAGCTAATACTATAAAAAAGAAAAGTTAAAAAAAGAATAATTTAAAAATCTAAAGATCTAAATAAAATATTTTACTTAGAGATTTGAAGTTTTAGTGTCAGGTTCAAGTTATTTAAAGTTTGAACTCATATTATGATCTTTATAAATTTACATAGATCATACGCATGTATTTTAGTGGCCTGTGGTGTAAAAGGTTATACATATGCGTTCCAGTCTTTGTTTTTTACGCCTATATTTGCAATCAATCAGTCGCAATTACCAAAACTGATAACATTTCTCAAGTCTGTTAAGTAGATGTTAGACTCGACTGTTTCTAATTTTAAATTTTTTTACTCTTTATTTTAGATATTTTCAACCAACGAGTGCAAGATTAAAGAGCCGGTCTATGGAAGCACTTTCGATTACAGTGGACTTCGCTCCGATTTTGCTCATGTAGTGGAAAGTTTAACCAACAAAGGCGACACATTCGAGTTCAACATATGCGGCAATGTCACGCGACCTTGCAACGGCGAAAGCAATGTGGCTGCTTGCCTCAAAAGAAATGGCAAAGAATATGTGCTAGGTAAATCACACGATTTTAAGCAATCAAAACAATATTTAAAACCTAAGAAAGGTTATATTTTTGTCTTTACATTAAAAAATATATGAATGTATGTACATATGTACATATATAAAAGCCAATTAAAACCAATGTCCATTTCAGGTCGCCAGCATGAGCTTAACTATCGCAAGGGCAAAATGTATTTGAATTATTTGAATGGCTCAAAGTGTGAGAATGGCACCGCTGATAATCCCAATTATCAGATCCATGTCCAGCTCAGTTGCGATTACACTTTGGATGTCAATCCTTTCCAGATTGTACCCTATGTAAGTGAGAATTTATGCTTTGATTTTTCCAATTTAATTCTCTCATTGAAATTTTTCAACATAGGCGAATGATGCATGTTCCTTCTACATCAATTTTGAGACTCCATTGGCATGTCTTCCCGTGCCGGATGCTGTTCGATCAAACAGCTGCAGTGCCCGCGATCCGAAGGGAGAAGGAACCTTCGATCTGATGCCATTGAGTGATATGAATCATCTCACCAGCGATCGGCAGGGACGCTTCTTTGTGATTAATGTATGCCAGCCAGTGCTTTATGGTGAGAACATGATGTGCCCCCCAGGAAGCAGCATTTGCCTATATTCCCCAAACGCCACCAATTTGTCAGAACGGTATAGTCTTGCAAATGTAAAAAGGAAGCGAAAATCAAATACACTCTAATCTTAACATTTTGCAGATTTGTCAACTTTGGCACTGTCGAATCGAAGCCCGTGGTGGAAAACGGTCGACTTCTATTGCGTCACAATTCAACCACGCCGTGTGCCGCCAATAAAAGTTTAAACTACACAAGCATTGTTTATTTCAGCTGCGATCAGTCAGTAAAGGTTGGGCCAACCATTTGAAATTTTCCTCAGAGAAATTCACTACTTTCAATTTTGTTCTTGCAGAATGCTCATCCCACTTTTTCAGGATTTGGATTGGATAGTTGCACCTATCTTTTTAATTATGTCACTCCACTGGCATGCAACGATATAAAACCCTGCACAGCTGTCACCTATAGGAACGAGATGTGAGTTACTCCGCTTGATCATTAAAAAGATTATACTTATAGATATTTATAAATGGAAACTTTTCGCCTCCTGAACACAATTTCGTTGATGAGGTAATCGCTTACTTGTGTTTTACATTGTAGATGGCTGCAATTACTCACCTGAAAACTAAACTTGTTTAAGTGATTCAAGAATTTAACATTTTTCATGTGTTTACGTTCAATATTTAAACTCAAGTTTGATTGTAAGGTAGGTAGGGGAATTCTCATCGATAGACTGTATGGCAAAGAGATTCTTACCAGTTTGTACTGACTAACTGAGTTTGAGGAGATATTTAGTATAGTTTAGTTATTTAAAATTGGTTTTCAGAGTTTAAAATTTAACTTTGACGTTTTTATCTTTGTTCTTTCTTGTAACCCATTGGAAACACAGTCTGGATCTTAGTCCACTCAGCAAGGAAGAGCCCCACAAATTGAGCAAGGATGGCAAATCATATACCGTGGCCATATGCACTAGTGCTGGCACTCCATGCCTGGAGAAAGGTGGTGAGTCGGCTGAAATTTTAAACTGAAATATTAACGTTGCTTTTAAGTGCTGAAATGGAGTGGCAGCATACATCAAGTTAAACATATACTCATATGTATAAGCAGACAAAAGGCGGAAAAACCTTTTTGCCTTACTTGGTTTTTCTTTTTTCTTGTTTGGTTTTAATGATTTTTTATTGAGCTTCCGCTTGAGTAGCACTTAAAGCCATAATCGTCTTGGCGACCAGTAGAGAAAAATGGTATAGCATACATATGTATATACATATATTTTTCTCTTTTGGGCCTTCAGTTGACCATATCATCCGTTTAGCATTAAAGCGTTCATGCGTGTTTGTTTTTTAGTTGCTAAAGTCAGGGGATGATGATTCGGATTTGTGATGTGGTCGTCGTAATATATTTACATAATTCCTCGCGTGTGCGTGTGCAATACCAAAATGGGCGTCCTCAGAATGTCCTGTAAAATATTAAATTTCACATTTGCCAAGGATAAGGCAAAAACAACAATTTAATGCTAATTCAGTATATTAGTTTGTTGGTTAGATTTTTGTTGTTTTTTTTTCTTTTTCATTGGAAGTTAGGAAAAAACTTTTTTGTTTTTCACTAGCATACAATGTTAATGAATTTCGAGTTGACTAAAATGTTGTACCACTGTCTTTAAATTTGATTTAATTTTTTGTTACCTCTTAATGTAGACAATCGATATATTTTATTAAGTAAATTTTCGGTTTCTCGATTTCTATTTTATTTTAGAATTATTTTGGGTTATCATCTGAATTGTAATACATAACAATTTTGCATAACATTTGTCTTTAACATTTGTCTTTTATTTTACAATTAGAACTAGAGAGTTTTAGAGATAGGTACTAGGTACTAGGGTACTAGGGATACAACTTATGCGATGAGTAAATTATCTGCCCAGTCAATAAAGAGACACATTGGAAAGTCGTTATTATATTTTAGCAAGTATTTGCAAATGTTTTCCCTGTTACTGCTTTGGTTTGTTTTTTGGTCAAAAGAAGAGAGAAATAATTATGGTGTTTGATTGCCAAAATGTGGAAAAATCTTTTTTGGTGTTTGGCTCGTGGAAAACTATTTTTAAACTAAACCATGAAAAAGAAACCATTTTAGGATAGTTTTACTATCTACCATATCTAACTGATATAGTTGCATATGTATATACATATTTATTAAACCTATCATTTGTATGAACCAACGCACATTTATTTTATGTATTTATTCAATGTACAGACAAAAAAAAAAGAAAAAGGACTTAAAAAAAAGCACTTGTTTCCTGGCAAAGAGCAGCAGTTTTTTCATTTTCTGTTGGCATGGCAAACGTGTTTAGTATCCATGCTATACACACACACACACACACTCTCTGTGGGTGTGTATTTGTTGTTCTGCATTCATAGTTGACTGCAAACGCATATCCGTTTGCCGCGTCCTTTTTGGGGTCATCTCGCGAATAGATACGAGTGGGCCATGTTCCGTATGCACTGCAGACTGCATCTATTTACGTGGCCCACTGCTGGGCCTAAACAAATAAATAAGCGGACTCCCTTTTGGCAACCAATTCCCAGGCCTGCTGAGCGAAGGGGGATAGGAGTTCTACATGAAATTTTCATTTGTTAGGCAAATAGTAGAAACTCACAGGGAAAAGCTTTTGTAAATAGACACACACACACATACACAGACTGGCCCAGTGGCATTTCTAATGCAGGCTGGGGCTGGTTCTGGTATCTGGCGTGGCGCCCCAGCTGACATGGGCAGTCGCCATATTGCCGTCGCCGCTTGATGGGCCAGCATTAAAGTCTCCTCCTTCTCCTGATGAGCCTGTGCCTGGGCTTGGGCCTGGGTGTTGAGTTGTTTCTGCAATTTACATAGTTGAATTCAATATTTGAAGGAATTTTGGCGGACCATATGGCCTGCGAGTGAATTATGGACGGGTCCGCCCCTTACAGCTGTTAATTGCTTATGCAGCATGGGCCATGGCCATGCCACATTCTGCTGCACTGTCATTTTGTGTTATTTTCATTTTGCATTTGTATTTATTTATGACCAGCCCAGGTCGTATAAATTCAACAGCCATACTACTAAGTTTTTACGCGTACATGGAATTGTCCTCCATCACACAATCACACACACACACACACACACACAGGCGTAAATCCTTCTCTACTTCTAGTCCTATCATGTCCTTGTGTCAATATCAATATTATACTTTTACTTGTGGGTTCGGTCTGCTTAGCAAATTTGCATACATTTGGCAGCTCATCAGTTTTGGGGAGATGGCTTCAAAGCCAATTACCTGACATTGGCCAAGCAAATGGGGCAGGAGATGAACCAATAATCCAGCAGTAGCAGGAAAAGAAATGTTAACCTTTCCATGGACGTTCTCTAGAGCAATTTGAGCAAGGAGAACAAGTAGGGGAATAATTGAGAATAATATAAATATTAACGGCACCTTAAACCACATTTTCTTGCTATAAGAGTTTATTGTTAGTCAGTAACCTGCAATTCTTCCTATAAAATGTTGTACATATATTTCTTGACTTTTCCAGACAATTTCCACAATCAGTGTGATTCTGGTATACTAACAGTCTACAAACGGGAGCTATATGATATAGTAGGCTATATGATACAAAAGCCAGTGGTATATAGGAGCATATATGTAGCTTTAACAATATCAAGGAAGATGGCGGGACAGAACGATGTATTTAAATTCGTTTTATCGTGTTAATTCATCCAGACCTCTAATAAATGACAAAAGTCTGGAAAATCACTGATTGCGGTCCATAGTATTACCGGATTTGCAGGATACCCAGCGGGGGCTTATAGTAAATGAGTTAGTAAATTGTTCCTACAATCTGTCCGTTTTAGACCAAGGATCTGCGCTGCCAATCTATCGTTTCGTCTATTACTAATTGCCTTTGCTTTTCGGTATGTGGTACGGGTTTCCCATCGCTCATTTATCATATTGCTATATTCGAGTTTTAGTTTTCTCGATACTCATTCAGATTTACTTTAATCAGTTTTCGAATGAGCTAATTATGAAGGACTTCTCTGTTGGTAGATGAATGTACCTTATAGCTACGACTGCCTTGATAAGCTACTTATATACTCATCTTTTAATCAGTTTCGACTTTTTTAGTCATATTTTTAATGACTAGGTTTTAGGATTAATCGTTTTCGAATCATATTTTGTAACACAACTCATTATACCCTTGCAAAAAGGGTATACTAATTTTGGTCAGAAGTGTGCAACGCATAGAACGAAGCATCTCCGACCATATAAAGTATATATATTCTTGATCAGCACGACGAGACGAGTTCAAATAGCCATGTCCGTCCGTCTGGATCGACGCGAACTCCTCCTAGCCCGTAACAGCTACAGAGATGAAATTTTGCATGTAGGCTTGTATATCTCGGACTCAGCCGGATCGGACCACTATAGCTCCCATACATACGGCAAAGTCACGAACAGTGAATTTTCTCAATAACTTCGTTATATTCTAAGCTAATATTGGTCAGTTTATAACACTTATAAACGATCGGATGACTATATCATATTGCTCCCATAGGAACGATCGGTGGAAAACAGTGAATTAACGTTGAAGCAATTTAGTATGTGTAAAGTTGCAAGGGTATACAAACTTCGTCACGGCCGAAGTTAGCCCAGGCTCTCTGGTTTTAGAGTTACTTTCTAAATCGTTCCCGACTCGATTTAGAGTCATGTTTTGATTCAAAGCGATTCCTTCTTACGTCGTATGTTAATGCAAAAATATTTTCAAACATCTATGCAATCCTTATTTTTTTTTTAATTTTGAACACCTTGAGCTAATTAGGAATGTACAAGGGTTTCCCAATCAAAGATTAGTATATTCAATAAGGATAAAAATCGCTATCAATACTCCCATTTAGCAATTTGATGCATTTGTATGCAATTGGCGAAATGCTTAGAACCAAGCTTAGTAACCGTGGGGAGGCAAAATGTATGGATAAAAGAAAGGTGTATACTAATAGAAAAAGAAATATTAAACCAGTTAAATCTTAAATGCCCGGTTTATGTCCATAATGAATGCTTTGGCATTGTGGGTATCAAGTTCCAACGTGGCATACCAGAGAAAGTGAAATCGAATGGAATGGCTTCTATCAAAGACTAGAAAGAGGGAGAAAAGAGTTTAACCATCTGAAAATCAAATTAATTACCGCCAACAACTCCATGTACATCCCACCGACATTTTCCCACCGTCTTGCAATATCCCTTAAGTTCCTATTTTTATGCTTCCTCCAGCCAATCATATTCTAAGCTCTGGTCGATTAACAAGCGACTAATGCTGCTTCAGATTCGAAATCGCCGTCGCTAGTTAACCAGGGAAACTCGAAAAAGAATAAATGGAATCCCCTTTGGCTTCGTCTAGAATGTAAGAAGTTGATCAATTTTCAGCAATCACTTACCTAGGGAGACAATTCAAGAGAATGAAATGTATAATAATAATTCATTTGATTCAGATAATAAGCTTGAGCTATATATGATGTAAGAAAATAATATTATTTGTATAAAATCATCAAGGTGATTTCTGTTGAAACAATTTTCCCAAATGCTAGCTGGGATTCTTCTACACGATTCGAATTTGGTTTTGTATAATGAAACAATTTAAATTGCACTCGAAAAGTTTTTGCAACTGGCCACAATTTGTTTTTGGCCACAAAATTCAAAAGGAAATGAAAATAGTTATTTTTATTTGAAAATGAAAATAATCAAAAGCTACAAATGGAAATCTTCGTGTATAAAAAACTTTCTTTTAGGATGTGAAAAAAACTAAAATGATTAGATATCTAGATATCTAGATCTAGCAGAACATCCGTGCAAACTGTCTTTATCGATTTGGGGTTCCTTTTTGTTTCTTGTCTTCAAATGTTTCTAATTTTCCATTTCTATTTTTATATATGTATCTTTGGTATTTCTTTTGTTTTTTTGGGTTCCCCACTTTGGAAGTTGGCGCTTGGCACTGCTGCCGGGGCAGATTCAATTTAGTCGAACACTTGCCGGCAGCTGTTTGGCCAGAATGTGCCTGCGAAGTGGCAGCTACTAAATCGTTTATATTTGTTTTTCTCTGGGTTTTTCTTTTTTTGTTGTGTTTGGTTATACATTTTTTGTTGCCGTTGGCCTGGCCAATGTTTTTTAGGATTCTGTGTGGACCCTTTCTTGGCTGTTTTCTTATTGAAATTCAATTTGCTCGAGGATTTTGCTCTTTTTCTCATATAGGAACTTTTTGTTGCTTTGTTGTTGTTGGCTGTTATTCCATCATTTCATTGATGCCTTATCAATGGCACAAAGTCAACATTTCTTCAAGTCTGTTATACTTAACCTTTTGTTGTTGTTTTGTGTTTTGTGGGAACAATGTATGGCTTTTTGGGGCTCTTAGTTTTCGTTCTCTTTTAACCACAATGCGAACGTGGTTACGGGACACTTATGTACATTACGTAGGCCCAGTGTTTGGCCTGAGATTCCATTGAAATTGAATTTGTTAACTGTATCTGTGTGTGTGCTTTGGGGATAATCTCGGCCAGGAAATGATTTTCATCCTAGGTATATAAAATTGTATGCGCATAGGGAGTTGTAAGGGCTTCTGTTTCACTTGTGGTTAACCAGAATGCAATTGCATCCTGTTTTCGCAGGATACTTTCAGGCTCAGACTTATACAGAGCAGAGTCAAACACACACACACACACATATGTTTTATGTCCTTGTGTATGTATGTGTTGTCACGCAGCACCAACAATGTCATTTATCAATTTAGTTGACAGTCGATTTCTTTTCGATTTGAAAAGCCAATTCAATTGGCCTTTTCTCTTTGATTTTTTTTTTTTTTGCTTTCCTTATTTTCTTCTCAATTCTGCATTTTCCTGGTCTGGTCTGGTCTGCTTTGGTCTGGTATCTTGGTTTGTTCGGACTTGCCCTAAAGTCTGCAATAAAGTATAAAAATGTCGAAAGTAGAAATAGATGAAGAATGAAATTACCATACTCTAGTCAAATCACAATCACAAATGTTGCTGCTGTTGTAGCTCTTGGGCACTCAATCAAAATCTGGCAAATGTGAGTGACGTGGCTCAAACTAGTTCGAGGACAAATGGTGTAGGGGGGAGAATTTGCAGGATTGTGTACGCCATCTGATGTAAAGGTAACATGAGCATAAATTGATTCATGAGTTCAAGGGATAAAATATTAATTAATTCTGAATTCACAACTAAAAAACCTCTTACATTGAATACATTTTTGTTTGTGATTTTTGTTCATGCTTTGTTGTTATTATAAAATTGAATTTAGTAATCAGCATTGAAGTTAAGTTTCACATTCCACTATAATCCCGGTTTTTTCTGTCCCAATAAAACTGAGTAATAGCCACGGCAGTTAGGGCTAAAAGCATTCACAAAATTCGTAAAGCAAATGGGGGATAGGGGGAAAGTAAACAAACAGCGAGAACAATTAGTTTCGTCTTTGACATCCTGATGTGATGTCTTCCATCAGGCAGGCTGTCGCTCCATTTGAGTATAACAGCATGCAATCATGCTTCCACGCTTTTTTCTTGTGGACCTTCTGGCAAAAAAAAAAAAACACCCATGTGGTACATCACTGGGAGAATGTGTGTGTGTAGTCGCTGGTTCTTTTTTTTTTGGTGTTGCTTTAGCTTTGTCTAGTCCATTCTTAGTCCCGCATACACTCAATTGCTCTTGCACTTCTTTGACCACTTTCAGGCGCCTGCTATGAACAGAATGCTGAGACCATCAGCTTGGGTAACTTCAATTCGCATTTGCGTTTCAATCAGAGCGGCTCGGTCTATTTGCTGTACGAGGATGGCGCCAATTGTCGTGGCACTACGCGATGGTCAACGAAAATCGAATTTGTCTGTGCGAACAATGCGACAAAGGACAATGGCGCTAGTGGTTCTGGCGGTGCTGGCAGCAACAATGCCTTGAAAATAATTGAGGACTCCAATTGTCAGCTGTTAATTCAATATCAGACGCCGCATGCGTGCCGAGAGCAGATTAAATGCATGGCAAGTGTCTATGTGGATCGTACTTCGGATACGGATGGTATGGGTAGCAGCGGTAACGAGCTGCTCGACCTGACGCCGTTGATTAGCGCCAATGAGAACTATGAGGCGACAATAGATCTGCCGGCCAGTATGGCCAGTCTGGTGCCGAAATCAACCAAGGTGAGCTATTCCTCTGTAGTCCACTGTAATTGTCTGGCTTTTGTTTTCCCCATCTCACACTCTGTAACTTTTGCCTTCTTTTGCAGTTCTTTTTGAATGTATGCCGTCCATTAGTGCCAAAATACCAATTAGGCTGTGCCGGCGGATCAGGTGCTTGTATGGCCAAAGTGACGTCGTCTGGTGCCCCTGAGGAGGAGCATGTAAGTACCAGTTTGTCCGTACAACCATTCCTGAAATCTAGTGCAAAGAGAAATGAGTGAGGAGTAGTTCTTAGTTCACCTAAAAGAAAGCCGCTTATGGGCTTAGAGCTCTTTGCATCTATGGTACTATGTGCCTCTGTGTATGTGTGTGTGTGTGTGTGTTTGTGTGTTTGTGTGGGCAAGTAATTTTCTGGGCCCTCTGTTCCTTTTCCTTTCCATTCTCATCCTCATCGTTGAAGTCATCGTCGACGTCCATCGTAAACGTTTCAATATGCCCGTTTTTGGGCCATTTGGTCAAATGCCCAAAATTGTGGCGCCATTCATGCATTAAATATGCAGCAATCTAATTGCTAAGCTCCACTCCAAGTCCCATTCCGCATATACATACATCTACCATCCTCTCGCCCCACCACCCAAACCTCTAGTGACCAGTGGCTAGTGGATTTGCTTGCTTCATTAAGAGGACTTGACCACGACTCTGCACTCGAACTCCAATTCGTATTGGGTCTGGGTCTGCCGTTGACAGTTGTGTTGGACTACTGGCAAGAGCAGGCAGACTCGTTGGTCGGTTGGCAGCTAAAAAGTTGTCTGTTTTTCTCTTCCCTCAAGCCCCCTGAATCTTTTGCTCTCTCTCTCTCTCTCTATCTGTCTGACTGTTAGCCCTCTGCTTAAATAGTTAAGCCCACCAAAGTATGCAATGAAATTTGCTTGAAATGAGATTTCCCTGCATGCCACAAAATGGTCGGCCAGCATGTTTGTTGGCAAATGAATGTGATAATTGGACACTGTCTGAGCTATAAACCAATTGAGTCTACCAAAATATATACAACAAAAAAACAAACAAAAAATCTGCTAAACTATTAACACTCTGCAAAGAAGTATATATTATTTGTCAAGAGGTTCACTTATAAATCAGCCACGCATTCGACATATAAAATTTATAAGAAGAATAGACACGTTTCCACAATTAATGTTTATTTAGAAAGGAATCCCAAAAACATTGTTTGCGAATGTTCCTCATTTTTTCAACTTATTCGTCTCTTACAACTCTATCTTGTAGTAAAAGAAAAAAGTGAATTGAAATGATGATGACATTTTGCATTGATAGATTGGAAGTGTATCTTAAAGTCATTCAGATGGAACCGTCTTTAACTCTATAAAATAGGTTTATTTTTTGACCCTTTGATTCTTGAAATATATTTTTAGACCTTCTGTCTGTGATTGTATCATTTTATAGGGTTCTTTAAAAATTTAAATGGAAGTCAGGAAAAGTCAATGGAAATGATTAAAAAAGAACCACACGCACTTGAATTGAAGAGGAACGGAAATTGTCCCTCGACAGGCCTACTGCACACAAAGTGCATGTTCTATGGTGGTAATATTTTTAGCTCACTTTCCATATGCCAGGCTCAGTCGTCTTTCAAGGACCTCCCCCCAATGCGCGGTAGACCATTCGCCTTTCCGATTTACCCCGCTAACTTTTATCGCAAGCTGCACAAATTTCCCGGGAGCAAAAACATTGTTCAAGTTGCTAAAAAAATAAGCACGTACGCCATAGAAATGGCACTGCGGTAGTGACAAAGAGGGCAATGGAGGGGGAGAGGGCCTCAAACATGCGACTGAAATATTCGAGCATAACGTAAGGCCAGCACTAACGTAACGCGTCCCGCAACGTAACGAAACGGAACGGAAGGAAATGGCAAAATGCGGTGAGCGGGAGGCAATGGAAAAAATAAACAAAATAAGAAAATATCTGTAAAAACAGCTTTTAGCGGCCAGCAGCTTCCATGTGTGAGAGGATATGAAATGGTTGGCGGTGAGAATGTTAAAGTTGCCACCGGCGACGTGCTCTGCAAAGCATTTCCGCCTCCTGCCAGAGAGGGGGCGCGGCGGCTGGGCTTGGGAGTCGATGAGGTGGTGGTGCTCATGGGTCTGGAAAGGAGGCCTTGGTTCAAAGTGCCATCGGCTTTGTTTGCATGCCGCTGGCCCAGAAATAACGCAGTCATGGTAATACATACATATTTCTTTTTTATAAAATTTATATTGCTCTTTGCCTCTTCACCCCCCACGTCGCGCAAGCCCTCGATCTATATCTCCTATCCCCCCTCTGTTGACATTTTGTGCCACGTTTTGCATTTTGAAATGTTCCGTTTTCAGCGCATTTCGTGTGCGGAAACGGAAATGTGCTGCTAGCTGCTGACGCGCACTTGAATAACCCAAACGCAAAACCGAACTCACACGCCCAAAACCCAATACCCAAGCTCCAGCTCAAATCCAAGCCAGGACACACCCACTCATTGACAGTTGTCGACTCCATTGGCAGTTCCCTGCTCCTGCTCACTTCTCAAAACGTTGGCACATATTTTAATGTGCTGCCATTGCATATCCTTCTTATGGCCAAGTACAGTGCAAACCCACAAGTAATGAACGAAAGAAAGGAGAACGTGCAATTCCAATTGAATTAACTTATTCGTAATACGTAGAACTAAACTGTGCCCAATTCATATTCTCAGTTACTAACTAGTAGTGATGATTAAACAGATCAGATACCGCAAAAATATAATAATTAATTGTTAAACAATCAAACAAAGTTGACTTTTCTAGTCGATCTTAATCGATTTCACTTCATTTTCTTCCGAAAAAGGCAACTTGGCTGGATACACTTGAAAAATTTAGCAAAACATCGGAAATTATCACATTCTTTATTATAAGTATAAGTTTTTCAATACAGCCAACATCAATTTCTATCAAAAGTTCTGAAACGGATTGTGCCTCATCCGAGATATTTCTTTAATTAGTTATAAGAAGCAATTAATTAATTTTTGTTGGTAATATTAACATGGATTGAAACTGTTTGAGTATTATGTAAATAAATGAAGCATTAATTTGGCTAAATATTTGGGAATTTATTTCGAAATGTTTAGGAAGAGACTTAAAAACTTGTACGCCCTTTAAAAGATCTGAACGAGTTGTAGAAAATGGGGCCAAAAAGGTTCTTATTGTTATTAATTGTGGCAGAGTTTTGTGATGGATGATTAGAGGTATCATTTTATTTAACCCATACCTGAAAAAACTAATTCTTCAACCTATTATTATTCACAAAACAAATACTTTTGAAGATGGTTCTTTGCAAATGATTTGCCCTGTCGTAATACCCACATTTGCACCCACTAGCAATCCCGGTTGGCCTTCGCTTAACATGTCTGACTTCCAGGGATCTGCATTTGCCCTGACACGATTTGGCTTTGCGCCCTCTTTGGGTATTCTTCTTCGATTGGCATTGCAGTCGTCGACTGTATTCATTGGAATGCAGTGTCTCCTCCATTGTCAGCTTGAGTTGGGCATTTGACTTGGACTGAACTGCAAATTTGGCAACGGGGCATGTGACTGGCATCATAATCCTTGGCCGCCTGGTTGCCTACGGCAGAACTAGTTAATGGTTGACAACTTGCCATCGCACTACCGCCAGCCCCAATGGCTCTCTGGGAGAGGTGACTCGAAGAGGATTGTATGTATGCCTCAATTATTAATAATGGCATTGATTGAATAGTTGTGTAAACAGGGAAATGCCATGCAGCACCAATAGCCAGTTACATGACACTGTCCACACATTTTTTTATCAGCCTTTGTTATGCCCAGTAATGTGGCCTTTGGCCCCACTCAAAGAGTGGGTTTCCCATCCCTTGCCATTGTGCTTTTTGTTATCCCTCTTCCGGAATTCTTGGGCGACTTTGTTGAGTCGCCAGTTGATGCTTTCCCTTCCGCCCTCCACTTTCCTTGGGCGTAGTCAAATGCCGATTATGCTCAAATATTTGTTGCTTTTGAAGTAAAGTTTTCCCCTTCTATCCCAATTTTCCCTCAAGTCCGTGGCAGACAAATAATTGAATTACAATCAAGTTCCCGTGTAATCATTTAACATTAATTGTTTGCAATGTAAATATCCTTTTTTAGGGGTATATTCAATGCGTTGGTAGCAAGTATTGAAGTGATTCGAGCTTGAAAAGTCTTAAGGATTTTCTAATTATAATGAACTTTTCCAAACTAACTTTTTCATCAAAACCTTTCTAAAAACAATGAAGAGAAATCTATTATTTTTGATATTGTTTTCCATATTTCTTTACTTTCTATTGTTGTTTTACTGAATAGACCCTGGTATTTAAATGCACTTTCCTTTTCCAAAGTAAATGACGTGTACTTTCAATTGCCAAGAGCAAAGAATTTACTACATGTGCATTTCTACGATTTAATTTTATGCCTCAAATTAAACTAATTAAAACTCTCATATAGATTCTGTTTCTGAAGAAAATCTACTCGTATGTGTATGAAATCTAAGGATTACAATTTTTTAATAGTTTATATATACAATTTTTAAAATCTGTTTCCCATTTGGAGTTACACTCTTAACGCTTTTTTGAAAAAAGTACTAAGACCAATAAATTGAACACAGGCATACATTATTTAAAGAAGAAAGTTTCAAATTGATGTAATTTTACATTTGCTTGTGCCATAAAATAGGAACGCAAAGTTCAATCCTTTAATACATCTGATAATTGATAATTTGTGGGAAAAATAGGTCTAAAACTTTCCAAAAAGTCATTTAACGCTTTTTTCAAAGAATGGTTGGAATCTGATTTCATTGATTGATTTTTTGTTAGTAATATTACAATTCATCGTCGATTGATTGAAACAGATTGAAATGCCCAAATTCCAGAAAGGTATAAGCCAAAAAAACGGCTGAGCATGAGGCAAAATCGATATCTTTTATGGAACAGAGTGGTTTGTCGTCATGAAAACTGTTAAGAAGGCCTAAAAGTAATAATGTGGGCTTCCTTTTTTTCTCTAATGCCATTGGATCTAATCATCCGATAGAAGACATAATGGATAAAAGTGTTAATGTGGTTTGCCATTATATTTCCATCTATATTTCAACATCATCTCATTACTTAAATTGAGTTGGAAGTCTTTGTTGGGACATTCTGTGAAATTTTCTTGGTAGTTCATTTCCTTTGAATGGTTTTCTTGGTTGTTTTTTAAACGTTATTTTCGATATTGTAACATAAATATAATTGTTGAATTTTAAGAATTTCGATTTTCAATTAGTATTCAGTCTTTAGCATTCGTTTAAAGTTTTCCATTACCCGGACTGAGTCGAGATTTCTTTAGTTGTTTTTCTTGCCATTTCTTTTTCAATCTGTTTTATTTTGTTTTGCTTTACAACTTATTTATTTGTATCTGCAAACAATTAAGTTACTTTCTGTTGTATTTTTTCGTCTTAAGAGAAAAGTTCACAAAACTTAAAAAAAGAAGGAAAATGAGCACACACACACACTCTCTCACTCACACTCACACAAATACATATTAAGAAGTTGCTTGTTTGTTCAAATGCGATAAGAAAGTTTTTCAATAAATTTTGCACAGCAAGTTACTAAAAACTTGCCTTGCCTTGTTCTAAGCCGGTAAGCTGAAGTCCCTCCTCCTCCTTCCCCCCATTATCTCTCCTGCCTACACTCATCAAGAGAAGGCAGATAGTCTGCTCTATCCAATGCTAATGAGCTTCGCCTACAGCTGAAGGTCAGATCGACGCCTGGCTCATGGCTCCTGTCTGCTGTTCTCCTTGTTGTTGCGTTTGTCGATGTCGCATTAGTTGAGATTTCAAATTTCCAATGGATTTTTCTGTAGTCTTCCTTTAGTTTTTTGTTTTTCCGCCAGAGCAAAGTGAAACAGTTAGCCATAAATAATAGGGGAAACTGCTAAAGCATTGCCTGAGCTGCATACGAAATGAATTTCGGCTTGCAGTAGTTACTAATACGTTTAAGATGGGCGGACAACGACGACGAGGACGACGAGGACGACGACAACATGTGCAACGTTTGACCCGGACGTACATAAATCTTATGGCAGTCGAACGCCAATGCACGATTGCGTCTGCTTTTTGCACATTAAGCTCATATCGATGTTCTGGCAGGATCGAAGCTGCTGCTGGGCAGAAACACAGTCGGTCGCCCCCCGCCCTAGACGCCAGAGGTCAGGGCCTTTGCTGACCGCACAGGCGACAAAATGGTCGATGCGAATGTCACTGAAAGAGCGTAGTGTCCATATGTTTGTCGCCTGGCCAGCCAATTGTGGCCGCCATTAAATGGTCGTTTGTGTCTATTTCAATCTCCTTCACCCTCCCTGTCGCTCGTTCGATTCGGAACCCTTACACCAGGAGTAGTGGCAGTCGCAGTGGCAGTTATCGTCTCATCGATGTGGCTGTTTGTCCTGGACACGCCACAAACGTGTGCGGCTCGTTGCCGTCGTCGTTGTGGTGGCTCAGACAGGGATTCCAAGTTATTTGCCGCAATCTCAGACATCAAGTAGAAGATTAAAAAAAAACATTTGTACATGATGTGTTATTAACACGATTCTTACTCTTTCTTTCACAGAGCTTGGGCTTTCCCTTGATTTCACTCACGGTAGGAAATCGGACTACGGCTGAACTGCTCTATGTGAGGGGTGATCCCTGTCCCCAGGACAATGGCACGGCACTATCCACACGCCTTCATTTCAATTGTCGAATGCACGCTGGTCGAGTAAGTATTGCCTTAAGCAAACGAGTTGTGGAATTGGGAAACAATTCTATTCCAAATAAATAACATCAGCGTTTGTTTTTTAGATAAAGTTAATTCTTAGATTTCGGTCGAATAAACATTTGTTCTCATTTGATAGACTTAATTCAATTCCAGTTGATTACAGGGTTGACTTGTCCGTAATTTTATAAACCGATTTATCAATCAATCTCTAACTAACTCTAACTATAAAAGAGCGAGAAAGAAATTCCAATACAAATTACAACTCAATTAGTTGTTTGATTGAAAACAGATTGACTTAAACTACTTGTCTAACTAAAAGTGTGAAAGTCAAAATATCTAAACAGCTATATTTAATTAATTTAGTCGCCCCATTTTTTGTTCAAATTTATCAAAATTCTTGCTTATTTTGAGCAATTGTTACTAACTAAGTGTGACGAATGAATTGCATTAAAAAAAAGTTTATCTGACTAAAATTTCTTTATCACAATCTTATTATCTCAAACAGGACCCGTTTTGTTTTTATATAGTCAATTTTAACATGGCTTGTTTCTGAATATCTAAACATAAGGACTTTATTCTTAATATAATATTTTTGCACCCACGTCTTGGAAATCCAACATGGTAGCGGAAGTTGAGATTTCTTAAGAAATCCAGGGTAGATTCGTGTTGGAAACTATTACCAAAAAAGTATTATGAATTAAATTAAACGGCGCGTTAATCGGGATGCCTTTTAATAGGGTTTAACGCAAAAAATGGAAAATTCTTTCCGTTTCTGCTACACAAAGTCTCACTGAATAAATACCTTGCTGAATATTTTTTGATAACATTTTTGAGGTTCTTCATTCAGACCATAGAAAACATCAAACGAATTAAAATTTATTGTTACGATTAAGTCCATATAGAAAATTGAAAAGGAAGTCAAATTTATGAATCTGAAAACTGAGTTTTAGTCTCATAAGATTTCAAATAGGCGGCCAAAAAATTACTACTTTATGTTTGACTTCAAAATTTCGAATCAATTGACAAATGATACCATTCACCTGTGAGGAAACGTTTTTGACACCATATATTCGACTCTACTGTCGAAAGTGACATTCGTACTAGACAGCTGCATGAATGATAGAAAAATCAAATTCTAATGAATCTATTCGAATTGAAAGGAAGTGAGTGAATGTGGGAATCTAAGTACTTGTCAAATCTCAAAAATACGTAACTCTTTTTAATGAATGATGCTAAATTTGAATTTAGACAAGCCTTCGTTTCCAAGAAAATCAAAAAAAAAAAAATATATATGATTACCACGCTACAAATACAATATAGCGAACCGAACAATTCAAATTCCGATTCTAGAGAAACCTGAAGGAATTTGTGAATTAACATAAATAAGATGTTTCATTTATGATCGTTATAATTGATTCTTGTTATATTCATTGTTGTTATTTTCACATCTCAGGGGCAAACCTAAACTTGGGATCTAACATCTTTAGGGTTTTCGTCAACAATATTTTACTATCACTGAGAATATTGTGTAACTTTTTATACATTTTATCCTAAAATTGTCGCACGCTTTAAGCTTTAAAGTAATGCCCAACTTTAAACGTTGACAATTATCTAAAGCGTCGATATAACCATGTCTGTCTGTCCGCCAAGTATTATTTACTACACCATTTCTCATTATTCCTGGCTGCTTCTCTCTAGCTCTATTTCTGACTCTGCTCGTTGTTCTGTAACTCACTATTGCCCTGTCCCTTCCTTTCGTTCCTTTTAGGGAAATCCCGTGCTGCGGTCAATTGATGACTGTGCGTACTCTTTCCAATGGGATACCAGTGTCATTTGCCCGCCACACGAATGCACTTTTGATGAGAAAACCTGCGACATTGTGCATGATGAGTTGGGTCAGAAGTTCAATTTTAAAAATGCTCCCTTCACCAAGGCAGGCAAAATTGAGGTAAGTGTCGTTAATTGTCTCTTTCATTATAAGTATCTCGAAATCATAGAAACTCATTATGCATTTGCAGATTGACTACAATAACACTAAGCTATCGGTGGATATATGCGGCCCACATCGCAAGGCTATAACGGACTATTCCCAGGATTTGGTCAATATATATTTCACACACAACTCTTCCGATTGCGGCAAGGCAGGTCAGTTTCAGTAGCATTTACATTTTCTTAACTAATTTAATTTCCATATCCGTGCACTTGTTTTTATCCCTGACTTTGTGTGTGTATGTGTGTGTGTGTGTCTGGGTGGCATGCATATCGCTTGTCGCTTGTCTTTTCCGTTTCCGTTTCCCTTTCCGCACATTTCCGTTCATTGTACGCCATTTTGTTTGGCTTAGTTTTGGGTGATAGTTCTTTTATTTTCTTTTTGGTTTTTTTCTTTTTTGGGCTGAGAAAATCGCATTAGAATTGGCGTTCAGCCCGTTGCACTTCCTTTTTACTTATCTGTCGCACTTTGCCCCTACCAACTTCTCCCTCTCTCTCTCTCTCTCTCTCTCTGTCTCTCTCTCTGTCTCTGTCTCTTTGGCACTGTTCGTTCCTATCTCTTGTAATTTTTGTTGCTGTATATTCTTATTTTAATTCCCTATGTTAAAGCATTTTCATTTTGTTAACTTATTTAAAGTTTTAAACATGCCTGTCATTTGAAAGTCAATGTCTGACTTATAGATTATGGTATATTAATTATTGTCCAGTCTGGCACTACCATCACATCGATCTTATAAAGTATTATATGGTTATGTGTGATAAATCCAATAAATTTATTAAGCTTGAGAACGAATTATTGATTAAAACATCGCAGTTTTCAAGTTTTGATTGTCAAACCTCCGAATATTTTTATTTAGTATAGAACTATGTTCCGTTTGAACGATTCCTATTGCCTATCATATATCGGAGAGTGAAATTTCTTTACGATTAAAAAACTTCTTCATACATTTTGAAAGCTGTATGTAAACTTGTCTAAGAACTCAAAATTTCTTTAAATGTCGGAGTGTTTTCAGGCATACTTGTGTTTCGACTTGCTGGCATAAAATATCCTGAAATGAAGTCCAATTAAATTATAGATATACACGTTTACATTTTATTGAAAATTTATATACATTTATCTGCGTCATTGGCCTTTAAGTAGTTATAGGACTTGAGAGAAATCGAGGTTGAGTTTGAGCTTCGGTGGAAGAAGAATTTTTTTTGTTGATGTGTACAAGTCGGAATCCGTGTGTGCTTAGCGATGTGGTAAAGTCTTGGGATTAAGAGAAATGATTTTGAATAATTTCCTAAATTTTTGTTAATTTTGTTAGATTTTGTCCATTTCCTAAAGCATAAAGAATGTTTTTTTTTTTATATTAATTTTTTGTAGATTAAATTTGGAATATGATTTTTAGCAATAGCTTCATTAGATGCTCATATAGCTTCTTTATATACGAAAGTGGTTTAAAGAAATTAAATTTTTCAAGCTTGTCAACTCGACACTAAGAATTTATATGCCTTATATGCCAGTAAAAGTAACAACAATCTAGAATTTAAAACACAAAAGTGTTGGAGCATATTTAGAAGAAACAAAGGGTATTCAATTGGGTAGGGTAGAAACACAGAAAATACTAATTAAGGGAAACAATTTTTTCCAACTCTCTAGGACTCACTTGCAAATAGCGAAGATGCTGTCTTATAGAGGTTCTTCATTTATGACCTTGTGTAATGTACATATTTTCAATGTTTCGAAGGAGTATTCAATTTCGAAAGATAAAATAAAAAAAGCTCTGGAGGTTTTTAATTATGCAATACCCAGCTGAAATTTCCATCAAGTTCTAAAGTAAAGTCGGCTGATGGAAGAACTTGGTATCAGCCCTTTGTTTGTTTGCTCCAAAATGACGTCGAGAATGCTCATTCGATGGAAATTTTAGTTACGGGTTTATAAATCCTTTGCTAAATCTATATTTTTGGAAGTGTATTCAAACTTCGGACTAGCTTACTATTCGTTTTTTTTGCTGTTGCCTGCTCTGTTTTTTGGCGACATTTTTTCGCAGTGCTTTTTACTAAAATTCTTTTATGTCTGTCTGCACGGGAACATTACAGAAAAAAAGTAAATGGCAGACAAAACGAAAAAAGGCAAGGAAAATGTAGTTAAAAAAAAACTTGTCTACAAGATAATGCGGTAAAATAATCTAGCTGCACTTGAGAGCATGAATGTTTAATGCATGCAAAATAGACAAACAATGAATGTTGAAATGGTGGGACTGAGGAGAGAAGATTGTATAGATTGTAGGGAGAGTCCCATGGATAAACCTTCTAATCCACAAACACACATATTTATGTATTCTAGAATGAATTTTATTTGACACAAATGTATGCTATAAAAACTTTGCCTTAAAACCCAGTGAAGAAATAAAAATGAACAAAAAGTGAGAACTTTTCCCTCATGTTTTTTTGTTGGCAAATAAAACTGACGATTTAATTATGACACTTCTTTGGTATCCCACCAGGCGACCATTATAAATAAAATTATTTCAAAACTCTATGCCTTAGAACAATGTTTTGTCATTGCTATTATTGTTGTTCTTGTTGTTGTAAATGGTAGTTACGTTCTTGTTGTTGTTGGTGTTGGTAATGTCACGCAATCTGCAAGCGATCAGACAATTTGAATATGCCCAGTGACAGGCTGGTGCTGCCAGCTACCAAAACTGTCAAAGAGAATGAGAGTGAGAGTGAGAGTGTGTGGGCCAATGGCAAGAGGGGGCAGAAAGTGGGCATCCTGATGTTCTCTTTGGTGGTGTGCATTGAGAGCAGGGACAATGAGTTGAGTGTCTGCTGGTCTACCCTGCAAAAAGTTTAAAGTATCAACAAGAATCAATCAATGTTTAGACCATGTGGAATATCATAGGAGATACCATAACCATAAAGTACAAAAAAATATAGAGTCTTTCAAATGTGCTTTCCCCTTCCGCCACGCAATATTTAAACTATTATGAATAATTCGATTAAGTAGATAAAATATACAGAGATAGTCAAAAGTATGGGCGAAGATATTTTGTATTTTTTGCAGCTGGATCATTTAAGAAAAAACATAAATAACAAAAAATATCCTTGAAAAAAAAGTTTCAAAAGAATATTCATTGTGTAAATAATTTTAACCACCTCCTTATATGGACAGATCCTTTTTAAATGTATCAGAGCAGTATACGAAACTTTCATGGATTGATCTCAAGGATTTTGATCCTCAGAGATCAGTTTGTAATTCTTCAAGATAGCTTTAAGAATTCGACCTAAATTCGGATAAATTAAAAGCGAGAAATAAGCTACTTTTGGATAGGCCCAAGTTCATTTGCCCTTATATTTTTTCTTTAATAAATTTTCTTTAAGTTTTTAAACATTTTTTAATATTTGGCTTTGGTTAGTCATTAGACACTATCTATTGGAGAGTATTGAAGGCAAAAAGGTAGTTTTCCATTTCATTTGAGTTAACATGTCCGCTTCATAGAAAACTAATGAAAAGCAAGCATACTTTCCCCCCCTCACTACACCCATGCATGAATCTTCTGTGAAGACACACACACACACACACACAACATTTCATGCTGCGCATTTGAATGAGAATGACAGCAGAAGAGCAGGCAGCAGGGGCAGAGAGGGAGAGGGAGCAGCAGCCACAAAAATCGCCCCTCTGACCGCGCATTTATAGTCCTTTTCCGGATTCGGCCATGGCTGGGCTTTTGTTGTCGTCTCTGGTGATAATTATTTTTGGCTTTTATGTGATAACTTTGCGGTGGGGAAACCCAATCCTATTTCCATCCACCCTTTCTCCCTCTTCCCCCTCTCTGCGTCTCGTTTGCTGCTTTCTTTCAATGGCAGGCATTTGAAATTTGATAAGGATTCAGTGCCTGTTGTTGTAGTATGTGATTCTCGTTGTTGTTGTGACTGGGCAATTAAAATAAAATGTTTTGGCTCTAGCCCGTACTCCCTCCTCCTTCCCATTCGACCCCCCTCCTCCACTGTCTGGAGTTTTTTCTGTAATTTTTATTAGGGTTAAGCTTGTTTTAAGTGTGCGGGGTTTGCATTTTAGCTAATTAAACTGCTTGGATTTAACATTGCTTTACATTTTAATAGACTCTCATTTAGTATTTGGTTTAATTGCAGGTATGCTCAATGTCCAAATGCGATTGATATGCAGCAATAAAACGGAAAGCTCCAGCACCATTTCATCGGTAAGTATTAGATAATACTAGGTTAATTGTTTAATCTAAACCCAGATATGGTTACGTACGCTTTGTATGAATAAATCTATCGACCAAAAATCATACTAATATTGGTATTATAAGAAATTGTTAACGATAATATTTTTGCCATGGGCTGAGCTTGAGATTTGAGATTGATTTTAGGTTAGAATGAGGTTTTTGTATTTAAGCAACTGATACCTGATCGTAGCAGATTTGTCTGATTTAGCTCTTAAGCAAGTCAATATTCCCCACCGATTGTAAGGTAAGGTAAGTAAGTAAGGTAACTAGGTTTATGTTGGATGTTAGATTTATTTTAAAAACCTTAAAGAGAAAACGAGAATTTATAGGAATTCGTATGACCAAAAAGTCTTGAGACAGTTCTCTTTTATCATTTCATTCGAATAACTAAACAAATTTGAAATTCGCAAACTTATTTGGGAATACAAATTTGAAAGTGAGAACCCATCCGATCCGATTTAATGGAAAATTCTTGAATTACTCTTTCTATAGAAGGATGGAGTGAAGTTTTATAATTTTAATCCTAAATGCACATCAAACCAAAGACATATGGAAAAAAGGGGGTTGATTTCGAAATGACGGGAATACAAAAAGAAATGTACAAAAGATTTTGCATAACTTTTGCCATTGCGAAGGAGCACAAGGAGGAGAAAGGTGAATCTGGGTTGGCCTTGCCAAGATTTCAACTGTAGCATCGAGTTTTCTTTTACAAAGTCTTGCCACAAGCAACTGGCAACTCGGCATCAAAGTGAAAATGTAAGAAGTATGTTTTTCGCAAAAAGGCCACCCAGCGGACTATGAACTGACGCAGTGCCTCCAGCTGGCAGGCAGGCAGGCAGCTGGGTAGGTGGAGCTATGTTGGCAGGTGTCCTTTGTTATGCTCACCACTTGGCAATCGGCTTTGCTTTGTCCCACATCCACTTCCTTCAACCCACTTGTTCTACTTTCCACCCTCGTGGTGCTATTTGGGTTTTCAGTTTTTCTTTCTTTTTTCTTGCGGTTCGCTTTTTACATGTCTCTCTCTCTGTTTGTTTCCCCTTTTGTCACTCTACATCTCTTACTCTTTTGCCCTATGCCCAAGTTGCTCCTCCGCCTATTATGGCTTTCACATAGTTAGGGCTTTGCTCTTTAGACGACGCGCGGCTTTTGTTTAGTTGCTGTTTGCTGCTGCTTAAGCCTTTTGTTGTCTTTAACAATTGCAGCCCGAAATGCAGGTGCCACCAGCAACAACATGTTCTTGTTGTTGTTCATCTTCGTTTTCTTTGGTTGGTTCTGTCTGGTTGCATATTTAAGGAAATGCCGCAAACACCTTTTGACACTGCTCTTATGTGGAATATGGAATGTGGCATGGAGGAAATTTAATTACCAATCATCCCACTTGGTGAGATGCATATCCTGTGGTCTTCCATCCACCTGTATTCATGTGTGCGCTATAATTTAATTAAAATGCATTCGCCTGCGGACCAGTAGCTAATGACCATATCTGCATGTAAACTTGGCTTCAGATCATGCACACATTTTATGTGGAAGAAAGCATCGTAATTAGTGGTCGCAGCCAATTAGTGTCAGACTATTGTAGCTTGCTTCTCCATTTTGCACAGCAAGTGGCTCAGCCTTGGCAGCTGATTGAAAATATTTGCCATTGCCTCGGCTGCTGGTCCTACTCCTACTGCTGACTAACAATTTTCCAGTTTTTACCTGTTTAGATAACATAATGAGAGTGAGCCAAAATAGGTAGAAGACCCATGACCCAACCTCCGTTTGGATTCGCATTTTGCATGCGGCCTCAAACCAATTGGCCCCAATTTAAACCAGTTGACAAATAGCTGCTGGCTGTTTACCACCAGCAACAACAAACATTGCAAAGTGGCATCGCCCCCCCCTACCACCCTAACCCACATTACACCCCCTGGGATGCGTATGTGGGTGGCGGCTTCATTTGTAGGTGGTTAGCTGAATGGGTCTGTGGCATGACTCCAAGTGCGTACTGGCTGTGTGTTGCACTGCCTGAAACAGAGTACAGATATTTGTGTAATCTATCGTTAATTGGATGTTACACTTGATGGCGTGTTAATATTTTATACTTTGTCAGCAAACAAAAGGATTGATATGCTTCAATTAGGAAGTTGTTGAGCCACAAATCAAAAGCGTCAAAAATAACAAGTGGAATTCAGTCAAACTTGGAACCATGTGTAATTAAGAGAAAAGTTGAGTAGGGGAGAAGAGAAAGGACTTTCTTCCCCTTCCTCCCCTCACTCCCAAGATAATGAGATAAAGGCAGAATGTATTTATTTAGCTTAAGTTTGAATAAACCAGCATGTTCATCTGCAATATATAATTTATAATGTTCTCAACTTAAAACTACATTTCTGTTGAAAAACTCTTGTACATAGAAACCCTTTAAACCGTTTTAACACTTAAAACAATTGGTCTAAAGTTTCCAGGTCAATCTTCCAAAAGAAGATTGTTTCAAAGGCAACACAAAAAGGTGAGGAGAATGTCTCTATAGCAATTTTAAAAACCACCAAGTTCTGTCATCAGCAGACCTTTGCTAAAGAACTCCAGTATTGCAATAGCCATACCATGTCTTCAACGCTAAAACTAGTTGGGAATTGCAACTAAATGAAGCGAAAGTTTTGGTTTTAGTTCTTTTAAGTTTTATTTGTGTTTCGGGAATAATCATTAGAGTTAGGACAAACGAATCATTTTTATACCATACACCCATAGGGTGAAATGGTATATTAAAGTCGCTAAAATGTATGTAACAGGCAGAAGGAAGCTTTTCCGACCCCATAAAGTATATATATTCTTGATCAGCATCAACAGCCGAGACGATCTAGCCATGTCCGTCTGTCCGTCCGTCCGTCCGTCCGTATGAACACCTAGATCTCGGAGACTATAAGAGCTAGAGCCACCAAATTTGGTATGTAGACTCGTGTCATATGTACGCTTATCGAGTTTGTTTCAAATGTTTGCCACGCCCCCTACCGCCCCCGCAAATGATATAAAACCGATTTTCTTAAACACCATAGCAACTAGAGACACAAAATTTGGTATGAATATTTGCTTAGTAATTGCGCACAGTTTTGATGTGTAAAGATTTTGCCACGCCCCCCTCCGCCCCCGTAATTTGAAAAAACTCGATTATCTCCCGTTATTTTCTACCTTGTGCAATCAAATTTAGCAGACTTAAATTTGATACTAATATCAAGCAAAATACCAAATTTGATCAAAATCGGAATAAAAATAGCCAAGTTATGCATATAAGCGTTTTTCCATATGGCCGGAGTTGGCCGTTGGCTGGTGGGGGCGCTAGGGTGCTCGAATGCTTGAGTGAGCGAAATACTAAGATATGCTTGTAAAAAGCATGCAAACAAATTTTTTTAAAAATACGAAAATGCATTGGTTATTATAAATTTAAAATATTTGTTTTACTGGTGTATGGTATATCCAAGTCGGCGAGACGACTTACTTACTTCATTATGAACAAGTTTACTGACTCTCTCTTAACTTTTAATGAATGAACAAGTTCATTCTCACTGACGCAAAGCAATTCCTTTCAATTCAATTATTATTATATAAGGTATTCAATTTATTAGAAATGATTTCATCTTGTTATGATTACTGATGCTAAATAAACTTTTGCATTCCTCCACCTCCCAAAAATGATTTTACAACTCTTCAACTGCTTTTTGGCAAATTCATTGGGTTAGGACTGCAGTACTTCTGAGTCATCGATTTGATGTTCATAATGGAGAAGGGTTCGTTTTTGGCAGGTTTTGCATTTTTCTCCGAAGTCCTTCGGCAAACAAACTGTCGTGTACTACTCTGAATTAATAGTCCTACGTTGCCTTATCGGACCAGTAGACACAGGACCCATTCTCTCGAAGAAACGGGCGACCATTTATTCAAACGGCTTTGATGATTCATACCTTTTAACCATCCTTAATACAGACTTTTTTGAGAGATTGATTAACGGGAAGAATAAAGTGTTCCTTCCAAATGGATATATATTAAAATGAGACGAAATGTTTCTTAAACTGCTACTTAAAGGTTATGGAGATAGTCAAAGTTTAGTTATGGAAAATGGAATTTCCTCCTGATATATAATCGGCGGCGTTTTCCCTTAAAAAGTAACTCTTATTAATATTTTGTTGATATATGTATATTGGTTTCAGATTCACATGTAAAAGGTTAACAGAACAATATATTATTTGTCTTCTAATAGTTCAATTTGCTACAATTCACTGATTTTATCAAGTGTCAAAAAACTACTCATTCTTTTTCTCAATAGGTTACGATTTCTCAACTTTCCTGCTCATGACTTTTAACCCAATTCCAGAAGATTGCTAAGACAGTTTTAAGATTGGGTTGATCCACTAGCACCTGTAATTAATTGATGAAACTGTTTTAGCAGTGGTAAATAAAAGGTGTTGTGGCTGTTGGTGTTGTTGTTGTAACTAGACTAGACTAGATTACTTACTGAATATATTCAACCTGTTGCTACCTTTTCGAGTTAATGGTTACAGATGAGTTATGAAAAGTTGCATGGAAGGAGTTGAAGGAGTTCCTTAGCGTCGCCGTTTTCCAGTTCTTCAGTTTGGCACGTTTTAACCCTTGAACTGTGAAGAAGCAGAAAGCTCCCTTCGCACATGGCAACAGCTTTTTCGTTTTTCTATTTTTTTGGCTAACAACAACATTTAGGGCAGACGCTGTCGGAAAATTAGCGATTCAATGAAATGGGATTTTAAATGGCTGCAAACTTTTTAATGCGTCGTCGTCGTAGTTGGGGACGTCGAATGGCGCACAAAGTGACTCTGCCTTTTTCATGCAGAGACCCTCTCTCCATAGCCAAGGATGGCTGCGTGTGTGTGTGAGTGTCGAGGACATGTTCGGCGTTTGGTGTGACTAGGATGGTCGGAGAATGGCGGCAAAGTTTGCTCCGTTTGCTGCTAGGACGCTCGCGTTTTTTGCCACTTGCAGTTGCCTTCCTTGCCATGCCTTGCCACGCCAGTTGCAGTTGTGCCACAAAACTTTTTAAATTATGCGCACATTTGCTGTTTCATTTTGTTGCCGCTGCTTCTGTTCTGGTCGCGCCGGAAATGGTCTTTGGGTGAAAGTGTTGCCAACGAATGAACGCGGTCTCAGGCAAAAGGATGTTAGCTGTTGCGCCACAACTCGGCGGACGGAGTGTGCTTGTGTGTGTTCCATTCAGTCGTATTTTATTTCGAATTTATGCATTCTGCCATATCAATTTATTTATTTATTTTGCCTTGCACTTAATGAAGAAAGTTTCTAATTGCGGGAATGTCCCCTTCCTCTCTATTTCTCGCTCTCTTGTTTCGCAGGGAGATGAATGCAATTTGCTCTATGTGCAGCGTACTCCAAGCATCTGCCAGTTTTTGGGTCTGAGTTTGCCCGATACCGGAAGTGATTCAACCAGCAGCAGTACCAGCTCCAGCACCAGCACAACGACCACTACACAGGCATCGCCAACGGGTAAGCCAACAGCTGCAATAGTCGTAACTTCGACTCCGGCAACGACAACAACTGCTGGTCCGGGTTCGGGTCCGGTTGTAGATCCGGCGGCAACTCCTATAGGTCCAACGGCCTCCGTGGGCAGTAAGTGCCGCTTGCCCACATCATTAACTGGCATCCTTGTTTACTCACTCCTTTCCTCATTTACTCTCCCTTCATTTTGCAGGCATTCTGGCTGGCATTTTGTCTGTGACCTTCTTTGTGACGTGCCTGGGTCTATTTGCCTTCTCGCCGGCGCGTAGGCATCGAGTTCGACGCTTCTTCAGACGCAGCAGCTCAGCCGTACGATATTCAAGGGTAACTTATTTTCAAAATTTCTCATCCGGCCAAATGAACAAAAATTATCCCATTATGCAGGTTCAGTCCAATGAGGAAGCCAACTTATTGCTCGAGCCGAATGGTGAATTTACAGAAAGTGATGACGACATGTTGCTCTAGGTGATGCCATCCTGGCCTTGGGATTGCATCACCACCAGCACCACTACCACCACCTCAACCACCACCACCTCCAACAGCACTCAAACAATGCACAAGGCCATCAATGCGTAAAAGACGCAGAGGATACTAGCTAGAAAAGACAGAAAATCCCAAAGACAAAGACAAAAATTGAAACTGATTGTGAGTAGTAGGCAGAGTTAGAGTAGAGAGAGTTAGAGTTAAGAGGATATTTGTAATTGAGAACACTGTACAATACGCGTAGGCTACAACGATGACCCAATAAATGGACCTTCATACATGCATATAAGTATATATATAAAAAATATATTATATATTTTATATACAGATCCCTATACCCCAAAATCTATTACCAATATAAATATATATACACATAATATAACTAGCTTTAGAAATTTAACAAACGAATTGCATTAGCCAATTGCTTCAAAGATTTTCTAAGTATTTTTGCGCCGGTGAATATTTGATATGTCGAGAGTTAATAATCGCTTTCTCTTTACAATATGTAACGATATATAACAATGTGATTTTTTTTTTATTATCCCCCTACCAAAGTTATTTTCCAGTGATTTGTTGTTGATTTTTGTCTGTCCTTATTTATTTGTGATTTTGTTTTTTAAATTAACTTTTTATGTATACCAAATAAATATGTATGCATTTATGATTAACGCTACTGAGAAATAAAGAAAATTATTACTTACACCTAAATGTGTGTTGATTATGTTTTCAAAAATAGCAAAAGATTCTTTTCTATTCCTGATTATCTTTTTCCAATTTCTAACAAGGTTGCATGGGTTGAGGCTTTCGCCTCATTCATTTTTAAATTCACTTATTAAAAAAAGAGGTATTTACTAATTATGGGCCAAAAATTGTTGAAAGCTGGTTATGATTACTGGGAGTTACTTACTTTAGTTTACGATAGTATTACGAATTTTTAGGTATTTGTTTCCTTATCGTAGAACTTGCAATAAAATTTTTAATGGTCATTTTTAAAATCCTCTGGCTTATACCTTTTAATCTGGCTATGAGTATCAGTAAGTGGAGATTTCTTGATATTGAGTTGCCCAATGAATTTTCTTTGATAAATTTTGCATTCAGCGTTCTACAAGTTCTGGGTGGAAAACCTTGCACCTTAAGAAATTTTCAGAAAAGCAGAAAAGACTCTCAGTTGTTAAAAAGTGATAATCGCTTACGAAAAATCATAATTATTTTCAGGCAGATTGATCTATATGGGGGCTTCAAACTATGTTAGCAAAGCATTTTGTGGTCTTAATTTACAATTTTGAGTTGGTAATTGTATTGAAATAATGACTGTAAATTTTAAACCGTTAAAGGCATAGCTTTAATTGTTTTTGTTTTAACAAGTAAATTGTGATAATGAGCTTCACAATTTGGTCTCGAAAATAAAAGCACTTTTGGAATTTTTAAAATTGATTTTAATCTTTGGAAGGTATAAAAAAATTGTAGTTGTAATAAAACTAAGATGAATTCTATCCCATATCTTTTTAATTTGGCACCACAATTCAGGTTAGAGCCAAATGAAAAACTGAATATAAATTTTGATCTCTCGACTTGGCATTATTTCAAGGCACTGGAGTAAAATGTTCACTTTGCCCTTCCGTTCCTCAGATATGTATATTTGTCAAAGTTTGTTGTAACAGAATTTTATATGATTTTGTAGAGTATTAGTCAATCCGCATTGTAAACTTATGTGAGATTACTTTCCTCTGCTTCCTTGATAAAATGAAGACATTTTCGATTTCGATTTTTTAAAATATATTTTATTTACGTTTTAGATTTAATTATCATTACTAAAATGTATATTGAAATGAGTGTGTTTTTGTGTCTGAATAAACTTGTAGGTACCTTAGGCATTACATATCAGAGACTTTCCTAGAACTTATGCTATTTAATGGTTTAGATAGCCCTAGTTTATTACATTTACGTATTCCGCATGAATATTGCATACAAATTTGATAGATGAAGGTCTGATCTGGTCTGTTTAATAATGATGATCTCAATTCTCTTAATAACCGTATAGCGTCATTATGAATAATATAACCGAATGTTTCCGTATATATTGCTGATAATTATATATATATATATATATATAAAGTATGTGTATAGTATGATATTTGCATAGCGTGTGTGTGAGAGAGTGAAAGAGAGGGCATGGATATTTGTATTCAGCTTATGTACAGTTTTCATGACCTGTGCATTTTCCTTTACTTACTTATTCTATGTGATTTTTCTGTTTTCTCTTACATACATACATACATACAAAGTGATGAAGGGGTACTTAGGGGTGGGCGGGGGAATCTCTTTTTAGTTCACAATTACATTCAGATTACGGTCAGAGTTATAGACTACTATTTGGATAAGTCATATTGTGTGATTAAGTAATAAAAATAAAGCTTAACAAAAAATTAATGAAAATGAATTCAGATTGCAATTCGAGAGATTCGTGCATTATGTAAAAAAAAATGCCTTCAATTCAAAACCTATAACTAAATCTTACAATTTTAATTTATTATACAAATAATCACTAAATATTTGAGATTTTAAGGTCAGCGCAGTGTCTAAAAGCTAAAAGCTTACAAATAACACTTAACAGATTCTCGCATTGTCGTCTCGTCTCGTCTCGTCTCGTCAACAAAGGCCACATGAAAGATTGAAAATTGAAATTTTCCTCAATTAAAACTAAATAGGCGAGAGAGAATTTAAGTTGATCGAAGCGCTGGCATGAAAATCAATCGGTTGGAGATGGGTGGAGATGTGCCTAGGTCGGGGTCTTGGGGCTGGCTTCATTTCAGCCTGCTCAGTGGAACAGAAGCTCGTCATCGGGCTCGAACTGAAACAGCTCTGCCTTCTCCCAATCCTATACATCGCTCTGTTTGGCATTCGTGTTGATGATGAAAGCTCCATTAATGTGGCCGTTGCCATTAGCCTTGCCATTGGGCGCATACAGGCTATTCGTCAGGCCATTCTTGCCGTTGGCAATCATGATGGCAGTGTGCGGAGTGCCGCCGTTTAGCTGAGCCACCAGCGGATTCTTGGTGGCCTCCGCCGGCGGTGTGGTCAGTGGCGGTGTAACTGGCGATGGTTTGATCAGTTCCAACTTGTCATCAGTGGAGCCCTTCAGAGCGGACTTTACCAGTGCCCCGTTGCCCATATTTGCCATGGGATTGCGATGAGGCAGAGCGTAGCGTAATTTATCCCAGAACCATGGATCTCCCCACTTCAGGTATGTGTTCATTTTGAGATAGGCCTTCAGCTCTTCGTCTAGTTTCTCCGTGTCACCGATGTCCGAGTAGATAATCACAATGATACGAGCTCGTCCCTCATTTAGCGCCGATCTGTGAGCCGCACGGAACTCCATGCGTGCCCATTCCGACTCAATGAAATTCTGACTCAGCACAATGATGGTTCGCCGAGAATCCGCCACAGAGCGCACTATGTTCTCCGGTATAAAGCCGCCGACCAGCCAATCGCGTTCGTGCACACACAGTTGGAACTTCTGGGGTCCGTGCTCCAGCTGGGGCACCAAGTACTGCTCAATGAAACTCTGATCCTTGTGAGAGTAGGAGATGAAGGCATCGAACTTCTTGTCCCTGTCCAGCTCCTCCTCAGTGACAAACCACATGCACAAATTGTGGGCATAAAGCCAGATCTTGATCTCCGTCTGATATTTGTAGTACAGAGCAGCGGTAATTCCCGCTAGGAAACCAGCCAAGGCGATGACCACTGCGAGAGCAATCCAAAGTCCCTTGGGCTGAGGGCAAATATCATTCACCACAAGATCCTCCATGCGTGTGGGAACTTCCGCATCCATGCAATAGATGTCCCGCCGATCCCCAATCGTTTCGAAGTTGTTCTGCATGAAGAGCAACAACGGCTTGGCCGAGCAGTTGCATACCCAAGGATTCTGTGAGAGTTTCAGGGAATGCCGAGACAATGTGTGGTTGAAGAATCCCAAGACAAGTGGGTCTAGGCCCTGCAAACTGTTCCGGCTTACATCCAGATAATGCAGATTGAGCGGCAAATGTCCCAACGACAGCTGAGTGAGATTGTTTCCGGAGAGATGAAGACTGGTCACGTTCTCGTAGCCGGCCGAAGTAGCTGCTGGCAGTCTAAGCAGTGTGTTGTTCTCCATATGTAGTTCCATGAGATGCAGATTGGAGGGCAGGATTGGCAGTTTGGGCACCTTGGTCAGATTGCCATTGGAGCAATTGACGATGAGCGAGTGGTCGATGGTTCGGACGAGGCAATCACATCCGCGCGGACAGACACGTTCGCTGGGATCTTCCGATTTATCGAATGAGCAGTACAGTTCACGTGGATCAACAAATCGCACTGGTCGATCCACCAAAGCACTGGGCTCGCTACAGCTCAGTTGGTCAGTCAGAAGCTCCAGCTTTTTGGCGTAGCTAGGATCAATCTCACCTCTGACCAGCTGGATGAATCGTTGAGCTACGCAGTCGCACACAAGCGGATTCCGATTCAGATCCACACGGACAAAACTCTTTGAAGGGGTTGCATCCAAAAACTCATAGAAATTAATGCTTCTGATTTTATTGTGGGTCATATTGATGAAGACATCGTGCTGGGACAGAAACTGAAGATCTTCATAGTCCAGAGAACTGAGATTGTTGTAGCTCAAGTCCAACTTTCGCAGTTTAACTAAACTGTACTTCCAGTCGCCGTAGATAAACATTATGGAATTGTTGCGCAAATTGAGAGTCTGGAGGTGCTGCAAGTGGCTAAATGGTGACCCAATCCCTGTCTGGAACTCCCTGACCAACAGCGGTTGCTGCAAATCAATGTGATTATGCTCCAGGTTGAGTTCCCTCAACTGGGTGGTGGCATCAAATGCTCGATTACTAACAGTTCGCAAATGGTTCCGACTTAGACTGAGTGTCTCCAGATTCGTCAGTTGGCCAAATATATCCCTGTGAGGGATAAAAATTGATTTGTTTGATATTAGTGGACTGGTAAAAACAATTACAATAAGCAAAAAAGAAGAGCAAAAGAAATTCAAGAATTCAACTTACGCGCTTATCTCTGTGAGTAGATTTTCCCCAAGATTCAGATCCACTATGTTTTTGGTATTCGCAAAGATTGTATCCGGCAGATGGGTCAATTTGTTGTGACGCAAGTCCAGACTCAAGAGATTGACCTGGTGCTCCAGCAATTTGGCTGGTAGTGTGCTCAAGTTGTTATCCCTAAGGGTGATGTTAGTAATCTCGACGGAGTTTTCAAAGAGATCAGCGGAAACTGATTCCAAATCACAGCGCACCAGAATCACTTTTAATTCTGGCAGATTGGCAAAGAGTCGAGGCGGAAGAGTGGGCAGAGCCACGCGGTTGTTAAGCAGCCGAACAATCTTCAGGTGTCGATTGTGTTCAAAGAGATTCTCGGGCAGAGATCGAAAACGATTGCCATTTAAATTAATTTCACTGAGATTGGTGAGCAGGGCAAAGACATCCGGCGGAAGTTGTTCGATACCATTGCCACTCAGGTCCACATCCGACACGGAGGAGACCCCTTCGAAATCGTGCTTGCTGAGATTCCGCAGATGGTTGCTCCACAGATTCAAGTGCTGTAACTTGTGCAGGCTGCGAAAAATGCCGTGTGGCAGCTGCCGTATGCCATTGTTGCCCAACTCGAGGAACTCCAGACTCTCCAGATTGGCAAACAGCTGTGCAGGCAGCTCCACCACATTGACACGTAGGTCTAGCCAATTGAGATTACGCAGATCGCTCAGTAGGTCGAACGGGATGTGGGTTGAAAGACGCGAGGTGATGCGCAGACGCTTCAGATTCTGCAGGTGATCCAAGTGCTTTCGTGTGAGATTCACTCCGAGGTTGTTGCTCTCGAAAATCAGCATTTTGGGTGTGGGAATGCCCAAGTGATTCAATATCCCTGATATGGGCGTGTGTCCGGGTAGAGGGCATCTCTGGATTTGGACACTGTCTATGTTGCCAATCCGTAGCTCTGGCAATTGCCTGTATTCAGAGTGATTGCTGAAAAAGCACTCGATCTGGACATTGGAGGTTCGTTGCTTGGTCAGCTTGAACGTGGGATTGTAGATATTGGCCGGGCAGTATATCTCATACTCGGACATCGATGGCTGGCACTGGCAGGAAGAACCGGAACTTAGCTCATTGCATTCGTCGCGTCCAAAGTCCGCTTTGCTCGTTGACCAGTGGCTCATCTGTTGCACCACCAGAACGAGAAGCAGCCTAGAAGCCGCATTCAGTCGACGCATGATGCAAGATGCGATGGAAAACTCAAAAGACGTGTCCTAATTATTCTAGAAGCTGTAACGAAACCAAAGCAAGGAAAATGGATAATAAACAAACGTGAAAATGGAACTTGAACTTGTTCTTTCTCTCTCTTTATCTCTTATTCTCTTTGTTTGTCTAATTAATGGCAATGTGGAAATTCGGTGGCACATTTGTCATTATCATAATGAGAAAGAAATAACAGAAATATGTGTTAATGTAATGGCAAAAACCTTTCAGCGGTGACTTAATTAATAGGGGCAAAAATATTTAGTTCTCTCTTGTCATATGCGGCTTACTAGTAACCAGCCACTAATTAATTACTATCTCGCTCAGTACGCCTTTGTGGCAGATATCAGAAAAGTTAATTAAACGAAATTCAGTAAATATTTTGAATAAGGTTGAAAAATGTTTTAGTTTTCAATGTGTATAATTTAAATTATATATGAAAAGTGTTGCATTCAGTGGGTGTCCTGAACCATCTTCTTTTCCTTTCTCTTTGTCCCTAAACCTTTCTATCTTTATTCCTGTGTGCGTTGCACTCTTTGTTTTTCTCTCCCTCTCCTCTCCTCTTTCTCTCTCACTCTCAGTCTCTGTGTGGTGTGTGTGCCGCAAAAGCAATGTTGCATTTCATGGTTGGCTCACCTTGTAACCACGCCTGGCCCTGCACTCCACTCCATTTGGCTCCCCCCTTCAATGTGGCGTAATTACGGTCAGAGTGTACCTACATAAGTAAGTATATAAAATTTTGTAAAATGTTGTTCCTCTTTGTTGCCATTGCCTTGCCATCTTCATCGTCATCATCATCATCATCATCAGCATCTCCATGTGGGCAATGGGCACTTTACGGGCTTTGTGCATTTAATGAATTTGTCATGCACTCGAGTGCTGAATAATGCCAGATTTTGTTTTTTGTTGTTGCTGCTTTCGTCGTACACCAGCAGCAATACCAACAACAACAAAAACAACATCTACTACTTGAGCATCAGCAAGGACTTCTCTCTAAAGTTGACAATTTAATTGTGCCCATTACGAACATTTTGAAAGGAATTCAATTAAAAGTTTTTTCGGCTCTTGTCACTTTTTTGTCCTCCTCAAAAATACGAAAGAAAAATATCGTCCTTTTTCGTTGCATTTCCTGTCAGAGGCTTAAATTGAGTTTTGATAAGGCAATTTAATTATACGCGCGGCATAATTCGATTCAAGAAATTTTGATGACTTCAGCATAAGCATTCAATTGACTTGTCATGAGTCTGACTATTAATTAGGGTCAGAAATCAATCTCAATTCCATTTAAATAGAAAGTCAAAATTCAAAATTTATTTTAAACGCCAGAAGCCAATGCAAATTGAATTGAATTCTTGTGTTTAAATAACCGATACTTATTTAAATTAAAGCAATAATCTTCTTAAGCGATTTCAATTGAAATTCCACACTTGGCAATTGGGAATAGTTTGCAAACGGTTTGAAGTTAAAGCAAACTCTCAATGCATTAAACTGTTTACCAATCGCATCTTCTTCAACATCATGATGATTCCAAGCCAGCAAGTTGGCCAAATCCAATCTCAACACCTGTGTGTGTTTAGGTGTGTGTGTGTGTATACATATATATATATTTATAGCCAAGTTGAATATCACATAAAACTTTAAACACTTTTCTGTCGATGGGTGTTTCAACTTGTTTCCCTTTGGCATTTAAATTTCCTTATCTAAACAAAGACAAGCAAAGAAGTAGATGGAGCCAAACCCAAAGCCCACATTCAGTTTCACTGCTAGAGAGCAGCAAGAACCGGAGTAGCAGAAGAATCAGGCAAGAGTCCACAGAGTAAGAGTAGGTACGAGCTAAGTTGCCAAGATTTTAAACATTTATATTCACTTAAGAAAATTACTTTTCGCTTTTATGCCACGCTGGCCGTGTAAATATCCTGCAACGAGCTGGAACCTATCCCATTTCTGTTCTGTTCTGTTCAGTTCAGTTCAGTTCCTTTCTGTTTTGTTTCGTTTTGTTTATGCAATCTAATCTGGGAAGCGAAGAATGTTTATTTTTATTCGTAAGTGTGTTGACAACTTTTGCTTGACGGGCAACGGCCCAGAAGAGGAGGGGCGGTAGAGGTCGGTGGGTGGATCCCTTGGCCAAGTATCATTCAATTGCTTGCCAGACGGTCCGATTCCGTTCATTTGGCTTTACTTTTCTTAATTTTTAATTAATTTATGCATAAGGAATTATAACAATTCGAAATATCAAAATCATTAATACTTACAGTACTAAGTAATGGCTCGTGCTCTACAATATCAAACAATAAGTTTCTGGAAATTTCACTAACTATATTAGTATTTAATATAAATCAAATCACATGACTAAAAAGTTTGCATTCTATTTTAAATTCTTACTCTATTCTGTCTTTTGTTGATTTTTCGATAACTCATGCCTAATGAGAAATCTCTAAGTTAACAAAATAAATGCTTTGATAACCAATTTTCCTGAAGACTGAATTTTCCATCAAGTCTTTGTGTTTAGATTTAGAAAACTATTATCTTAAAAACGTTTCTATTTCTGATAGTTACCAATGCCAATGATCAACAGGGAAAAAAACCCAAAGCAATTCCAATTGAGGACAAACTGGCGTTCGATTATCCCTAGTGGTATGACACAGTGGGGTCGAAATCCTGCAAGGAACTATCCGGCTCGATTACAACAGTTTGAAAGAGGAGTATGGGAGCATGGGATGGGTTCTTTAATTTAAAGAGTTTGTCGTGAAGCTTTGACTTTGGCGTACTGTGCACTAATTTGTGTTCAATGTCTATTTTAATTAGATGCCGCCTTGGCTGTTAATAAAGGTTAGAAAAGTTTTCCACCAAGACTCAGATTTTTCACACATTCACCTACAAACACACACACACACACAAACATGCAGACATTCCATTTGAGTGCGCATTTTTGCACTCACTTGGTTGTCGGCGTTGGCTTTGCCACTTCTCGTTCTCCCGTTAACGTAACCGGTATGTAACGGTACTAAATTCATTAGGCACACTAAATTACAACCGCAGGCATATGGAGACGAAGGGCAGGCATTGCTTGGTTGGCAAGGAGTTCATGCTGGGATGTTGGTGTTGCTGTTGTTACCTTTTCGCTTTTTATGTGCCCCGTACAAAGTCTTGCAAGTGTTCAGCTACATATGTATATCCGTATGTCTTAGCCGTGTGTGTGTGTGTGTGTGTGTCAGCCATTTAATTTTAATAGTCATGCCACCCGCAGCGCGCCTTTAGAAAATTGGCTTTCGGATGCCTGCGGTGCGTTTTATTACTGCAACAACAGCAAGCAGGCTATTTAATCTTAAAATTCACATCTGGATTAAGGCGAATGCCAAGAGCAACAACGAAAATACTTTATTTTAATGGCTTTGACACATTCAGCAGTTGCTTAAGTTGGCGAGCTCTTTAAATGAAAACTTTGAACCCAAAAAAGTATGCTATGGCAAATGAGTAGATGCCTGTCTGCCCCTCTCTCTTTCTCTCTCTCTCTCTCTCTCTCTGTTTTAGGCACGCATCGATCAATCATCATGACTAATTACTACAATTTCTGTCAAGCATGAGCAACAAGACCTGAGGCAGGGCATCGGTGCCAGGCAAGCAGCAATAGCAAAAGTGGAATTATTTCAAAATAACAGCAAGAAGAAGTAAAAGAAATCTACAACTTGTTTAACAATTTCTTATTGAAAACTTACAACTGCTTGAGAAAACTTCTTACACGCATGTGAAGTATTGAAACAACTAAGAACCAATCCCCTTACATCCCCCTCTCCCCCTACAAGCATAACATTTGACCAAGTGTGTGTGTATATATCTGTGTTTGTTAGTGCTTTTACCCTGGGTTGTGGTTTTTTCTTTGCTTTTTATTGCGCTAGAAATGTTTTCATTTTCCGTCTTCTTCCACCGATCCCTTCCCAACCCTTGCTCTGGGTATATGTGTAGTATGTACTTGGGCGTCTGCCCAAAAGGATTGTGAAATACTCTGAAAAACTTTAGTAAGTCTTTGGCCTCATGTTTTTGGTTCCTCAAATACACTGGTTCACACACACACAACACCACCAAGAATGGGGTGGGCTTTGAATGGGCGTGGTGCATACGTAGGAGGCAGCTGGTGCCTTGTTTATATAGCCTGCAAAATGGACCAATATATTGACAAGTGAAGCTTTGAGTAAACAGCTGTGTTTCTTTTTCAAGTACCTCATGCTGATGTTGATACAAATGGAAAGGCTGCCACAGGGGCAAGTTGTACCGCATTTAATATATGACAAAATGTTGCCTCAGTGACTGACGTTGTGTCTCCTACACTTGTTCATTCAAATTTGTTTTTCGATTTGTTGTGTCAGTTATGAAGCGTTTGACTTTTATTTTATGAAAAGATGTGGTAAAAATAACAGAATTTTCTTTAAATTATATAATTTTGGCTTTTGAAATAAAAATCTTCAAATGAGAGGAGAAATAGAGGGAGGGAAACATGTATTATGTACACCCTTAAGTAACCCTTTTTTAACTTGAGGCTAATTAATATACTCTAGATAAGTTAGTAACATTTCTTTAAATTAGGTGAGCTAACTATTTATTTATTTACTTTATTTTCTTTACTTGCATATTTCCAGTGATATTTCACAAAGAATAATATTCCAAAGTGAATCTAAACATTGCATTTTCGTTTCGTTTTTCAAACTTCATAACCTTAGTAACTTAAGTTACTCAAATCCAAGAATATATACTATGTAGGTTAAGTTACATTTTTGACACACGCTTTCGAAAAAAATAAAAGCAGGATTTATTACTGTAATTCAAGCAGGCTTTTCGAGAGATGATAAGTTTCGAAAGATAAGCAATTAAAAGATTATAACGACAAGGAAAATATTTAAAGCAATGCAATAAATGATTATAACCTGAAGAAGGTTTTAAGGAGAACCCTTCTAAACCACAAACAAAATGAATTTACTGATATTGTATTTCGTCGATGTGGTTTATTTTCTACCAAAGAATTATGTTCATAAGCTACTTATATAAATTTTACTTGGACTCGGGTATATAGATAATTTGATCAGCAGCAGCTAGTTCCTCCTTTCCTTCGAGCATTGCAAGGCCAAAAATTATTGTTCTGTATGCAGTACTTATTTGTGAAGGTATATAACTAGCTGCTGCTGATGAAATTATCTATATACCCCTGAATTGAAAGGGCATTTAAATTACTCGAAGCTGCTTACGCCGTGACGCCTCAGCCCAAGTGCAAACCGCCGGCGGCTTGGCGAGGCGTTCAAGTGCAAAGAAGATGAAAAGTAGGAGGAGATGCAGGCAGCGGTGGGTTGGAGGTGACTAAGTATAGGTTGTATCACTGCCGTGGTGTGAGTGGTGTGTGTGCTGTGTGGTTTGGTGTGGTGTGCGATGTGTTTGATGCTTTCAAAAAGAAAAACTACAATTTGCAGTAGGGCTGGAACTGCAGCTGCTGCTCAACTTTCAGAGCGCAACTTCAAAGTCAACGACAAATCCATAAGATAGTCTCCCACTTCATTCATTACTCAGCTGCCTGCTAAATTTTTGCTGAAACTTCAAGTTGCTGAGCTAAGCAGATGAAACTAAACAACTAAAAAAATAAAAAGTTGTGCGCAAAAAGGGGTTAAGACTTGATTTGCGTATGCCAAAGGCAAAGGCGAAGGGCCTCAAAGCCAGCGCATTGTTTGCTGAAAATAGAAAGGCATAGCCCAAAGATAGAGATGAAAGAGGTGGAGGTGGAGATGGAGAGCTGCTGGTGGTAATGCTGCTTGGTGGCGTTGCCATGACGAAAGGAAAACTTGCCAAGTGAAAGGCTTTGTAATGTCATTTGTCTGTTAATCATGTTGTCGTCGTCTATAAGCATTTCGCTTCTTATTTTTTTTTTTGCATCTGCTTTGCTAAAAGTTTTTGCATAATGCTCGCTTCGTGCCCAAGACAAATGCAAAAACTTGTTGAGTTCAGGCTTAAGCACATCAAGTCGTCGAGGAGAGAATTGGAATAGAAGGCAGGGCAAGGGCGCGAAAGGGGGCTTGGCTGGGGGCAAGCATGCGTGTCGCATTCAAGTTTAATGGCCTGCCATTGTTGTACAGGTCGAGACTTTGCTACCGCAACGCGGTTAGGTCTGACCAGAATGGATGGAGAGCCCACAGACTGGGACTGGTCGACGGACTGACGCACGCCCGATGATGGCTGAAAATCTTGTTTATCCAGGGCCCAATCTCACAAAACCACCCGAAAGTCACTCAAATGGATATACTGTGGTCGACTTGGGCTCCTGACTCACGTCAGCTAGGCCCTCCTTGAACTCCTTGTGCTCACTTAGTGCACATCCTGCTGTTGCCAGCGACTTGTTTGCCATCTCACCTGTGTTTAGTTTTGGTGGAAGCGCAAACATTTAACGCAAATTGATTTCCACTCGCTAGGTGATGATGTTTAAGCTCACAAGAAGCAAGGAGCTGCCATCATCAGCCCCAGGATGTGCATTGATGGATTTTAATTTACTGTCTGAGAACATTTTCAAGTTTCAGGATATCTAAGAGTCTGGAGTTTACTTTGAGATATACTTGAGTAGGTAATCGAACTGGTACAAGTCTATTTAGTATTTATCAAATAGCTTTGGTCCAAGATATTTGCCTGAATAAATGTATATGCTTTTTCCTTCTTACTTAGTTTCTGATGGTGGCAGCAGCAGCATCATCAATCTCTTGAGTTGAGTCCACTTTTCCACTTCTAACTTGTCATTTCCTTAAGCCAGAGAGTTCTGCGCCAGCTGTTGCCAGTCGCCATCGTTTGCGTTTCGTGGAGCGGCCCACTGTCTCCTCTGCTGCTCTGTTCTGCTTAACCAGCTAAGTAAATTTATCTGCAACTTCCACACACGCACAGTCCATCACATAAATAAACAACTGACGGCAGGCAGCAACACCACCAACAACCATCAGCAAAGGAATACGAATAAAATAATAGACACTCCACTCCCAGCCCCAGTCACAGACGTCGTTCAATTTAACCTTCTCGTTCTCGGTCTCGTTCTCGTCCCGTCAGCCAGCGGCATCGTAAATGAAAATGTCGTCTGTTGCACGTTTGCCTGCTGTGGCCGAGCCATTTATATAGCATTTTATTATGGCCAGCTCGCCTATTGGCACTATTGTAAATAATACAGCATAATAAGAGTGTGTATCCCACTCACCCCTCCCCCCACCCACCTATCGCCTAGTCGCAGTTGGCCATCCAAAACGCCAACTTGGCCTGATTGCCAGGGGACGCACGCGCGTACACTTCAATTACCAGACAACAACAGTTGCATCAGTTGAGGCGCTCCCCTCCACTGAGTGAGGGACTGGCAGGGAATGGGAATGGGAATGGGAATGGGAATGGGAATGGGACTGAGGCAGGGACAGGTTCTACAACTACTTAATTTTTTCGTTTCCACAGAAGTTATCCTTCGATCTCTTTCTCTCTTTCTCTATTTCTGTTTTGTGTCTTTGGGCATTTTTATGCTTTCTTGATTTCTGTTGTCGCTTGTTATGTTTGCTTACCCAATGCGCCGACCATGGCCGAAGGCCCTCATAATTTGCGCTTTGTTTTCATATATATATATATATTGAAGATGCAGTTCAGTTTGATCCACCAAGCAGAACCACAAGTAGAACCAGCACCTAAAGCAAAGCTTCCATTGTGCCGTTGCCCATCCTGTTTGAAATGTGAGTCACGTTTAAAGAGTTGTGCGTTCTATGCTCTGCCTTTGTGGACCTTAAATGGTAAGCCCTGATCTCCCCCTTTGGCATTCACTGTGACTATGGATGTGGCTACGGCTGTAACTCGTTTCCATTTATAGAGCTAATTGTGCACATTTTGCGCTTGTTATTTATAAACGCACACGATTTTTGTTCTACTCATCCACTTAAACGAGTAGAGGATGGCAGTGAGTTCAATATGGTTGGCTAGCCATAGCTCTTAAATTTCGGGGTTGGGCTAGTTGGAAGTAGTTGATGTAAGGAATTACTATAATTTTTTGGCAGCAATTCCGTTGGCCATAATAATTAAGAGGCATTAGTGATTTTGGGTTGGCGCCAGTTGCTGCGATGCGTCGGCCAAGTTGGCAAAACTTGCTCAACTCCAAGATATTCTACTTGGCCAGAAAAGAAAACAAGCAAACTAAATAACAAATAAAAACCAAATATCAACTAAAGTGTGAAGCACTGGATAAATACACTGGGAGAATGCTGTTTTTTGTTGTGGACTATAATTGTATAATACATAGGTATAAAAAGTGTTTTTCATTTGTATTTAGCCGGAAAATACCATAATTTCTGGCAAATGTGGCTTAAAAGGGGTGTTCTTATTGCTTAATAAAGGAATGAAGATTGGGAGATTGGTGTGGACCCACACTAAGCAATTACGAAAAACGTTTTTTCCGAATGTTCTATTGTGTTTTTTTTTTTTAAATGGGGTCAGACGGAAGGACTTTGGCGGAAAACTAGACTTCCATGGTTTAACAGTCTTATAACTCTTTAAGCTCACAGAGTGAATCAAAATGATTTTTGGCTGTTACCCAAAACTCAAAAGCAAATTCTATTTCAATTCATAAGAATCCAAAACTGTTTCTATTCCAGAGATCTGGTAATTATTTTTAGGCAATCTTATTGATTTTGGGATAACATTTAACATTGCTTTATAGAGCTGGGAACTAGACAATTGAGAAGACTGCGGTGGAAGTAAGAGTTAAAAGGATGTCAGTTGCAGTTTTCCATGCCAAAATCATTATATAGTTAGTTGATTTAGACTGTCAATTCTGGTTTATTTTCTTAAACCACTTATATCTCTTAAATCTTTTTTAATTCAGGATTCTTGTGTTAGAGACGAAATGATTTTGCAATTACCTTCGGTCATTAGATTGTGGCTTAAAATTTGGCATGTGCATGTGTATTAGTAAATCTGAAATTACAATTGTATTAAATCAAATTCGCAAAAAGTGAGTTAATACCCACATACAAAAACATATGCATATCAACATTCGCACATGCATTTTACAGTCATATCATGAAATATGCACGTGTTCAGGTGGAATTTGTGTGCATATTTGCGCTGATTGCTTCACGCAACGGTTGTAACTACACACACACATACGCACACACATAGCCAAACGGCGGCCACATCCGACCAAACATTTCGCCGATTCGTGCAAAAACAATCGAAGCCAACAAACTAGCCACAAAAAAGAAAGAGAAACCCATGTGTTGCAATGGCTTTTATGCTGCGGAAGTGCAAATATATTCTTGTTTTTCAATAGCCATTAAATATACATGAATATTGACAGGCTGGGGCCTATTTTGATATATCTGTATGTATATGTGCTGCACTTGCCTATGAATATGTGTTAAAATATGCGACTGCCATTTATAAAGGCATTAACATTTATCAAACAGAAATAAAAACGTGAGGAAGGGGGTTTTAAGGTTGATGCTGTATGAGAGAAAGACAGAGGGGAGACGCTGCTTTCTCCCGGTGCTGCTTAACATAAATTCTACCCCAGGCCATGGGAGACATTTGCAGTGGTAACAAGAGAGGCCTAGCGACCGCAGTGGCGATAAATAAAGATTAAAATCTCTGAAATGTGCACAAAAGTGGCTGGCACTTCATTTCAATTTATATATGTACATATATATATATACATGCCCATGTATACATGCATCTACGCACACACACACATATACACATACAAGCGCAAGCTGCCCGAGTGATAAATCAAAAATCGTTGCATACTTTTTTGAGCCATAAAGTAATATGGTCAGAACAGGAAGCTTCGCGCATTTGTTTGCACTGTTGTGTGTTGGTACAAACACACACACACACAGATACGCAAACATATACACATACGCAATAAACGCAATTCCATGTTTCAATTGCAAAAAAAAGAAATCAAAAGAAAAAGCCAGAAAATTAAAGCTCCACTTTAGCCTGAAAGTGGAAAATCAAAATGGCGACGAACGAGCACAAAACATTATGTGTGGTACGATGAGTTGGTATTAAAATTCACAGCACGCTTTGTGATTTTTATGCACGCGTATTCGGCCCCTTTTGCCACACACACACACACACACACAACTCCAACCACCAACGCACTTTAGAATTTCAGTTCTTTTTTCGGTTTTTGTTTTTATAGCCATTAAATCAAAGTACAAATAAAAGAAAGTAAATAAAAGAAATCGTAATAACCTTCAGAGTGGTTCGGCAGTGGTTGTTGCCTTCAAATGAAATGCTGAAATCTCGTCATAAAAATGCGCAAATTCGTAAAGTGCACTTTATGCGCAACGTTTGTGACCAACATAAATAAACAGTATGCAAAAAAATACAAAAAAGTAATCTAAATCTAAAAAATTTGATTCCAACTGGTTGGTCATTATACTTTTTGGCGGTTATCATTCATTCATTAATCTAAGCAAAACCTTGAACCTAACTAGGGTAAAACTGCGTGTCCTTTGATTTTGTAATGTTTACTTTTTTAATACCCTATGCACAATGTTTGATTTATTATTTTTAAATGATAGACATCTGGAACATTAAGTCTAATAGTCTATAAAAGAGGACTAGTTAGTTTTCCCAGAGTAAGTAGAACTTAGACTCTACTGACATTGTATAAATAATAGCTTCATTATTACAGAGACAATTTTCCACTGCTATAAACATATTTGACAATTTCCACATAAATGTGGATCCATCTCCCTACATAAGCAGGTGTCTACATATGTATATATTTTATATAAGTGTATAGAACATATAGTCCCTTGGCATATAGTTTTGTTTTTCGGATTCACCTCTTTTAATCCCCACTAGTAATTTTCTTTTTAATTACATTTTAATATTTAGGCCAATGACTGTAATAATCCACACACACACACACACAAACGCACACACATGCATGAGCATAAAAAACTTTGCCTAATTGTTGGCCACAATTTTAGCCACTGCCAATGCCAGACCATGCGGCTGCCGGCGGTGACACTTGGAAAACCAAAAATGAAAATAAAATATGAAATAAAAATAATTTTATGGTAATTCACATAAAATGTTATGCCATAGTGTACGCTTCATAGACTCGTTCTCACATTACGGTCCGTGTTTTAGTTCCAGGATCCGCGTCTGCTCGTCGGCATTAGTTGATTTCACGTGATATATATATATACACCCATAGGTACATATATATTTTGGAATTCTGGTGTCGAAACTATGCACAGCATTTTATAAATGTAAATGTAAATTTAATGAGCTTTATATGATGGTCATGTGGGTGTTAATTTGGCAAGTATGTACATATGTATAGGGCGGTTTGTGTGCCGCATATGGCGCGGGGAGGGAACCATTTTTGTTAATTTTTAATTTTAATTGCAGTCGCTTGTTTTGTAATTTTTGCATAATTATGCATTGTTGTTGTTGGGTGGCTACTACAACTACTACTGCTGCTGCTGATGATGTTGCTGCTGTCAACATGGCAACAAAATTGCCATATTTATTTGACAAATACATGGCCAACAATTGGTTCGAGACCATCTACCACCGAATTCGACGCCATCAATTAAACTAATTGCGCATTTAAATTGGCAAATTATTGTTTTTTGTTTTGTTGTTGTCGTTGCTTTAATCATAAATTATTTATACAATAAATTTGCATAAAGTCAAATAAACTGACAAGTGGTAAAATGGCGGCTGGTGGCCGGCGGGGGCAACATCGATGCATTTGGACGGTTAAATGCTGATCAAAGAGCGGTTTGCGAAATGCAATTTAAATACATACATATTTCTGGCCAGTTTCCGACCAGAGTTGCGCTATTGTTTTAATTTGCGGCCAGGCGTTGCTAAGGTCACTGAAAACGAAAATCCAATTAAGTGGGCTCGAATGCTAGGCCGATGGCCAGCCAACAGAGCGAGTGGTTGAGTTCTGAGAAATTTGGCATTCTTCGTTTGTTGTTTGTTGTTGTTTAGGTTTGCCCAAAAATTTAATTAAACATTCAACCGTTTGTCGCATAATATTCAAGCATGCAATTGCATTCGCAATTAAAGTGCTGCCTACTTTAAGGAGCAGGAGGAGCTCTAAGTGTTGGCAGGTCGGCAAACAAATGAGCATTAAGAGTGGCTGCAACGCATAGTTTTTGTGTCGCGGCGGTTCCACAAACTTTTTGTTTCCCATGAACAATTTAAAAAGTCTTTCAAGATGTAAAAGGACACACATATGTACACTCGAAGAAAAATAATAATTTGAAATGAACGACATTCTCATCTACTTAGCTTTGAGGTAAGAGGAGAGTTCTTTAAAATTTGTTTCAGTGTAGCATTTGTGGCCAAGTGTTAGAGTATTTTATACTTCTCTTGTTGACATTTAAAAAAATGGCTGTCACAGTGCATTTTCATCTGAGAGGCGAGAATAAAACAATGCAAACAAATGTGTGTCTCTGTGGGTGTGGGTGTGTGTGTGTGTGTATTGTGCGTGACAGTGAGTGATAAAAGTTATGAACTCTTGTGGGAATATAAATAAAAAAAATATTAGAAGTGTTGTGTGCATTGTTTCTCTTGCTTTTTTTTGTCCTTTTGTCCATTTGCCCGTTTGCATTTTGTTTGTTGTTGTTTTTTGTTTTTATAATATAAATATTTGCGGTTTCACATTTCCGTTCTACATTTACGCAAATCTATCTACCTACTCCCCACATATTATAAAACCTACATGAAAAAATAGATATTCTTTTTTTAAAGCAATTAATTTACGTTTGTGATGGTTTCTATGCTCAATTAAACAGTCCAGCGATTAAATAATGTGGAAAATGGGGGAAAAAAGAAAAAGTAAAAATATTTATGTATGTTTGTAACCTTTTTTCCCTTCATATCAGTAGGTATGCTTCTCTTTTGCATAAATTATAATTTTAATGAATATTTATTAGAGTAAAATAAATATTTAGTTCAACTCACTTTTGTTCTCTGTGCTATCCTTAGAATCCTTTCTGCTGCTGCTGTCGCTCTGACCTTCCTTTCACAGTTGCAGTTGTAGCTTGTTGTACATTTTTAATGTATTTTTAAGTAATTTACTGCAAAGAAAACGAGAACGAGAGAAAAGAGCGTGAAAAATATGCAAATTAGTTGAGTTAAAGAATCACAATTCAAAGGGCTAGAAAAAACAGCAGAAGGAGCTGAGGCACTGCCAGCGAGGGCATCTTATTAACATTTCAAATGAGCGACTTTTCAACTTTTTTAGCCCTAGACAAAAAGTGGCTGCATATGTGTGAGAGTTGTCGTTATTATGACACTAATTATGTCATACATATGCAAAGCCAAAAGTGCCAAAGTAGCAAACAAACCCCCTTTCTTTGCCCCTTCCGCCCTCTCCATCCTCAAGCCAGCAGTCCCTAAGTGGGCTATAACACGTGTTGGTGTGTCTGTCTGACTGTCTGTCTGTGTGTGAATGAGCCAGCGAGTGTATGCCACTTAAATTTTAACGTATACCTAATGCCTATTCATGAGGCCGCGCCCTAAACCTAACTCCCTATATCTGTATCTCTACATACATGCATACAAATGTAAATGCTTAATTTAATTAAGCTTGCTGCTACTTAGCCAAGTCTTGGCCGCATGAAATAGCAAAAACAATTTGTAAGCCAAGTGTTCAGCACTTGAAATGGCTCGAAAATGCATACGGAATGCAATCTTTGGGGATAAGACCCAGCTTATACCCATGGGAATTCATTCTAAATGCAACAAACACTTGGCTATAGATAAATTTTTTACAGAAGTACAAAAAACTCTAAAGTATTTATTCCGACTAGCTAATTCTCTATAATAACAACGTTTCAGAAATAAGAATTTTTAGCTAAGTTTTCTTTATTAGTAGGCAAATATTATAGGTCCTTCTTTAAGTCTTGAATTTAAATTTGCTTTTACTCGAATATCCGGATTCTTCATGCAAATTCAATCAAAAACCCAAATAAAACACAACAAAAACAATTCATTGCAAGATATTTTATATTTATTCAAGAAAATAATTAAGCACTAAGCCGAGATGCAAATCAATGGTCAAAACGTATTTTCACATAAATAACAAATTTATCTTTTTTTGTGTTAACGAAAAGAAAACTTGTCCCGAAGTCAGAGTAAGAGCAGGGCAGAGAGAGGAAGAGGACAGTGTAAGGGGAGAGATCAAGGGTAGTAATTTAGTTATTTCTAGCTTAGAATTGCAAAAACGACCAAAGAGAAAAGTTTCTTTAGCTAAGAGTTATAAATATGAAAATAGGTTTTAGTGTTTTTCTATTTGTTTTTCCAAATAAACATACATATATATATACTAATGTGTGTGTGTGTGTCTGTTTTGTTGTTTATTTATGTGCATGGTCAGTTTTACAATTTGTTCTTTATTTTTTTGGGGCTTAAATTCATCAGAAAAGATCATCTCATTTTGTCTTTGTCTGTCTCTGTCTCTGTCTTTGTATTCGTATCTGTATCTCCATATATGTATGTGTGCTCTTTTCAATCTGAAGTATGTCTAATTGCTGGCCGCATGCAAATTGCCAGTTATCAAAATGCAAACTGACAACTTTTCTAGGATTTTTGTAATCAAATTGTGTTCATTTTGTCTTTTCTTTTAGTCTGTGAGTATGTGTGAGTGTGTGTGTGTGTGCGGCAAAGGATTTGATGGAAGGAACTGTGAGTGACATTCATGTATGTATCTTTTACTGTATCCTAGGACTATGGCATGTTTATTAAAGATTATCATAGGCACTTTGCATAAACCACTGCCGTTTCTTGCTGCCCTTCTGCACTTTTGCTTGCAACACACATTTTCCACCATATATACATTACCCATATACAGTGGATATATATGCATGTACACATGTGTATGCATTTTGTAGACAGAGATATATGCCTGCTAATTTGCATAGGCTCAAAAACCGCAGTTCGTCGCTCATTATGTTGTTGCACTCGTATCCATCCAAGCATGCCATAACATGCAGTCAGCAAACAACTCCCCCAACTGTCTGTTTGCAGCCGACTGTCAGTCCATCCGACTCACTGTCTATCTGTCTGTCTGTCTGTCTGCCTGCCAGTGGCGGACTGGCAAATTCATATTGAAAATCACTGAAGTGGCAGACCGTCGGGTGGGCTAAAAACCCCATTGCCAGGCACCTCTACCCAGCTAGAGTCAGAGTTTTGTGTGGTAAATTCGGTTCTTTCTGTTACACAAAATGTAAAGAAAGAAATGTATAAAACAAAAAGAAGCACATTTTAATTTTAATAGACAGAGGCAGCATAATAAGCGCTGTTTAGTAGTGCTGCCAGCCCTCAATGGGATGTTAATAAATGTATGGCATGGCATGCATAATTTTTATTGCACCAACTCATATTCATATGTATTTTTCTTTTTCTTTGTTGTGTTGTCTTTACATAATGAAATGTGCAAATCCAGAACCATTTCATACACCAGTTCCTATTTCCACTTCCCTTCTACATGTGGGCTTAAGAAGGGGAGTGGAAATTGAAATGGAAATGGGAATATGTGCAAATGCGTTTCTGTCTTATTGAAGTCCGTAGTCTCTATTTTGATACCTTTACTTAGCTAAGGTAATTCAAATTCCAAAGAAACTTTGTCCAACCGATGGTTAACTATGTATAATAAACTTACAAAAGAATGAAAATCTCTTTGAAATATTGAATATTTCTACAAATTTTTAGTGTTCTATGTAGGAAACTGTTACTAAGTTTCTACTTATAGTATGGATAATTTAGTAAAAAGCTTACTCTTATGCTTACTCAATGGTATTTCCTTTTAAAACCGTAGAATTGTTATATCTGTTTCAAAAAGTTTTTAGCCAACTTGGAGATTCATTCTATTTAAGTTTGTAAAATTAATTTTCATGATGATTGAAACTTCAATCAATACTAGAAATAGTGAGCTATCAAAAAGGTACAATTTTTCAGAACTTGATTTGTTTGAACTTTGATTTGTCAAAATTGCGATTTGTATTAGGAAATTGGAAAGATGTTTGCAGAATTATCTTTTGGAGCATTTATATGCGCTAATTTTTGATTATTATTCTTTTGCTTCTTATTCTTTTATATCAGGGTTCACCATAAACAGATTCTATTATAGTTTGTAAATTATTTAATCTTTTATCGACCAGGTATAGCTCTTGGTTCCAATTCAACAGAATTTTTAATCAATTTACTTGCAGTAGAGTGGAATATAATAATTCATTATGTTTCATTTTAAATGTCCATTAACAATTGTTTGCAATTTCTCGGATAGTTTAGTGTGTTGACATTTCGGTTCTTTGAAAAAGAAAAACTTTTCGCTATTTTAATATAATTATATAGAACACTACCGCCGTTAGCTCTCATCCTAGAGCTGAGAGCTTATTTTTTTTTTTTGCTTTTTACTGCTTTTATTCTGTTTGGTTTTGTTGTTTGTTGCTAATTTATTTGAATATGCATTTGGGTCTGTTTGCATTCATGCAACTTTTGTTCCGTTCTCTCCGCATCTTGCCTCTCCCCTCTCATCTTTTGGGCCATTTCTTCTTTTACACTGTATGGCTTTTGTATTAAAATAAATGTTTAGCAGCCCGGCAGCAGAATGTATCTGGCGGATATGTTGGTCGGGCTCTTTTTTTCTTCTTTCCTTCTTGTTGTTGTTGTTGTTGTTGTTGTTGAAGAGAACAATTACATTTACAACTCCTTCTGTTGGTGGCTCTGTGGCGGCTGCTGCTGATACTCCTCCATGGCCATAATTTGCGCTTGGTTGCGCCTTTTCTCCATTCCACAAGCCTCGCAAATGTAAATGTGGCAAAAGTTGAACGTATTCATTTCAAAATGCCAGCAGTTGGCACTTTCTAAGCTTCTTTTGATGCTCATTAGAAGTGGCTCTTGCCATTCTCTACTGTACTTTGTCGGTGGCTTCGATTTCCCATTATGTTTGACAGAAAACTAGTTCTTGCTCTCGTTCCCAATCTCCCTCGGCGCTGGCTCTCTTTCTTTTTGCTATTCTCTTCTAATCAACTTTGCCAACCGCAGACGAGCCGGCGCATTGAACCGGGAAAGTAGATTTATGCATTGTATTCTTTCTTGTTTGTTGTGTTTGGTGTTGGTTCCTATTCGGTGTGTTAATTACCCATTGTGGAGTGTTCATTGGAAAGTTGTTGTTGCTGCTGCTTCTGCTGCGTTTGAGGAAGTAAATCGCTCACACACACATTAACCGCAAACAAATTCCATGGGAAGTTCTTTTAAAAAATTCCTTTACATACCCTGTGTTCATGGCGACTAAACTGACTAAAAAATCAGATGAGTATATTCTAAGCCACATTGCGATTAACACGATTTAAGATTCTAGTTTTAAGTTTCATTTGTTTTTGTAAAAGAAACTTGAAAGATAACATTAAAATATGTTTTAAATGAACCAGTCGTCTTAATATTGAGCAATATAGAGCAAACATTTTATATATACATTAAATATTATGCAGTTAATTTTTTTCTTTTTCAAATGTTCCTACTGTGTGCCCAATAAAGGGTATTTTAAGGTCGTTTTCATCAATGGAAGAACAAATTGATGTTCTGTTCATGTTGCCTTACGCATAAATCATTTTTCATTAGCATTCACAAAGATTTCACAAGAAGATAACGGCCAAAAAAAAAGGTTGAAAGCAACAAGAAGGTAAGTCGAAATTCCTTTCCTTTTTTTGTGCTTTTTTGGCTTGCATGTTGAACTTTAATTGATATATATGAGGAGAGGGAGGCGACCTCAAAAACCGAAAAACTGAAATGGAAAAAAGTGCCAAACACGCAAAGGATCCAAGCGAATGTGTAATCCAATATATATCACTTGACCTTACAGAAATGAAATACAATAATAATAATAAACGACATGGAGTCAACAAAAGCCAAAGTTCTGTGCATTGAACCTTGAAAATTGTATTTGTTTGTTTTTTTTTTGTTTTTGTTTTGTTTATTTCCAACCTACTTACCCGTAAAAAGAAGCAGGGAAAAGTTTTTTTTTTTTTTAAAGAACGGAAAAAGCAAGCATGCAAAATATAAGTAAATTTTTTTCTTGATTCGCTTCTTGGTCTCGCTCTTCACTTTTCTTTTGGTAATCATCCAGTCGGGCATATACATAAATATTTGCCTGGCCAGACCAAAAAAAAAAAAAAAAAAACAAAAATAACAAAAAAAGGAGGCCGCGTACTCATTATGGTATGAAAGAAGCATCAGCAATGGCAACAACAGCAACAAACCGAGTGGCATAACAACAACAACAATAAGATGTCCAGCTGGCGCGGAAAAGTGCAAAAGCTTTAATTTAACATCAGCCACGTAGGAGGAGGAAAATGCCTGTTGGTTGGTGGGAGAAGTTGGCAGTTGTGTCAGCTGTCATTGCCTGGACTTCATTTTATGCGCTGACAATTTCTCATTATAAAAAGTACAGCTACCGAGCAACCGACCCAAGGACTCTGAAGCTGGCGACAACATCAGGAACAAGATGAAAGACAAAAGACCAAAAAAATATAAAAATAAAAAGGAAAGTGCGGGAACGTTGTGAAGAAGTTTTTGCATCCACATAAATGTCAACTGTCAGGCTGCAGCTTCTTGCTCTCGAATTGCGGCAGCAGAAAACTTATCAAATTATTAAGTTTTAATGGAATTCTTGGTCCAAATAGCCCGTTAGTTCTATTAGCTCAAAGCTTTTGAATCTCCGCTCGGGTTTGCTCATTAATGCCTCCTGTTGAGAGCCATGGGGGCCTCTCCTCTCCCTGTCAACTCACCCACTCCCACTCCTTTGACATTTTGCTGGCATATTTGTGCCAGCTATATAAATCACGGTCCTTGCATGTCATTAACTTGCCATAAATCTGTCATAAACAATGCATCACATAAATTGCTTGCAATGAGTGGGAATGAGTCCGAGAGGGAGCGAGAGAGAGAGAGAGAGAGGTGGTAAGAGAAGGAAAAACAGAGAGTTTGAGTGCCTTTTGAAGGGGAGGAGAAGTAACAATGCTGAAAATGCAAATCAGTGTGAGGAAATTCACAAAAGGATATACTCGTATGTGAGTGTGTTCGTTTGTGGGTAAGCGGGGAACAGGGTAGCCAGAGGCAACACAATGGCCAACATTATCTACGGATTAAGTTGAAAGCAATCTATCCATTTTAATAACAATAGTTTTTAAATAATGTAAAAACTTATTTTATTTTCTATTTCTTTACAACACGGCATTAATAATTCTTTTATTTCGGTTTATATGAAGGGAAAATTCATGCGGGAAAATTGTGGAATTCTCTACTTTAATGTTGCCCGGGTGCGAGGAACATAAAAGCGTATCGAAAGGAGCTAAAATTTTATAGTAAACTTTTATTTGTTAAACGTTATCAACAATGCATAATACCCATTAAATTTGTACAATTTCAAGCGAAATTAACATTAAATTGGAAGTTCTTACTTACTGAGGAAATCACTTAGACCAACTATTTTTGAAAACCGGAAAATGTATTTTAATTTTAGATTTAGCTGACTTACATACTTGGTGTAAATAAATTATTAAATTATATTAAGTAAATAATGTGTAAAGTTTTAGATGACTCATATTAGGTAACAGGTCTTAGTGTTCCTTTTGGCAGTGTTTCGATTTCGCCCACAAAATTGCCACGCTGTAAATTTCGTGTCTTTAATGACTCAATTTAAAAAAAAGAAATAGAAACAAAAGCAAGAAGAAATTGTTGAACTAAAAATAAATGCTTCCAAATGTACTGGGGTAATAATAAGTAAAGAGCAGACTGCGGCACTTTACAAATTACAGCTCAGTAAAAATTACAAACTGCAAAGTATTTGGTAACACAAAAACAACAACTACAACAACTACAACAACAGCAAAAATAACGACGAAAAGGAATGCAATTTCGTAACAAAAGTATTTTGCACCAGAAAAAGGGTTCCCATTACGTGGCACACACAAACACACATACTGAGACTCACACCCACACACATATACATACATGCAAGCGATACAAATCTGAAGAATGACGTGGGGCAAAATGCTTCAATTAAGTACGTCGACTAGTCGGTGTGTCGGTTCGTCGGATGGTCGGCTGGTCGACTTGACTACAAAACAGTGGGCCTTGTGTTTTTGTGGTGCTGCTTCTGCTGCTGCTCCTGGCCCGCTTCCTGCACAGCATTGACATGGAAATGACCTTTAATTGATGGGCTCGTGGCTCTGGTCCTCCGTCTTTCTCTTTTTGTTGTTCTCTCTATCGATTCGAGTGTTGGAAGGAACTTGCACATGGCAATTTGCATTCTGGTAAATGCCGCAAAACTTTTTATTTTAAAGTTGTTTGGGGCCATTTGGTCATCCCCTTAAAGTCAGTCTCTTTGTCCGTCTCTTTGTCCGTCTCTCCGTCCGTCTGTCGTGTGTGTGTGTGAGTTAAAATATTTATGTAGCTTTCCTCGTACTGATTGCGGCTGAGTGCCGATGAATACCGTGTAGTAAAAGCGCAGTCGACTGCCGGAATGGAAATTTATCGCAAACAGAGCAAAAGACAACTCAACTTGGATGACTGACCCTCACCGTCACCCACTCCCATTCGCATCTGTTTGTGTGTGTGTGTGTTAATGGCTTTTTTGTGTTCATGTGTGTGACAGTCTTGCCATCTCTATCGCACTCCTGCACTTCCGCCGGAAGTTTGCATGTTTCTATATCATTCGCTTGAATCTAAAGCGCGCCAAAATGAGCGCTTAAAAAAGGAAAAACAAAAAAAAATTCAGCAAGGGTCAGACCGGAGCGGAGATTGGGTCTAGAAAGGTTTATGTTGCGGTTGGCGTTCCTGTTATCCTTTATTATTGTTTGTTTATGATCCCGACGACACCCATGCTCGGTCTAACGGTAATTGCGTTAGTCCTACTAACCCCGTCCATCTGCCCGCTTCCGCGAAAAGTCGATAACATGTCATTTGAGCGTCGCTAATGTCTTCATTTATTTTTAGCATGCCGCACCTCGCCTTCTTGTCGTTACGTCAAATGATTGTTGCCTCGCTCCGTCCAGTCCAGGCCAGGTCAGTTCAGTCCCAGGTTATGTTTTTTTCGTTTCCCAAATGAGCTGTTTGTTTAGATAAAAGTTCGCCCTGCTCTGCCCATGGTCATAATTGGACGCCATCGCCATCGTCGTCGCTGTCATCTTGTTTACACATGCATTTTATGGCCGTTTTTAACGTGCCAATTTTGTGTGGCGCTAGCGATTTGGGGTTAAAGAGTTGAGCGCGAGCTTAACCCTAACACGGACAGCTCATCACTTTGTCATTTCTCTGTGTGTGTTTTCCTCTTTGAAAACATTTTCTTCAGTGTGCCAAACTTTGGCTAGAGCAATTATCACGCACAAAATGAGCATGAAACTGAAGGAATGTACACGCAACGGCCATAATGAAGAATGGCCAACAGTTTTGACTAACTGGAGACGAGACGAGGCTCAAACTTGGCTAATTTCTCAATCAACGAATGGTGCTCTAATTGTCCAATGGCATGAGGACGTAGGCAATATGGCAAAACGAGCAGTCGGCTGGCGGGGGGGCTCCCCCCACGCGTTATTTGAAAAGTAATCAAAAATTCTCATCAAAGTTATGAGAGTTTTCCAAGTTGTTATGCTGCTATATGGGGATTTCTCTATTTTTTTTTTTTTTGGTTATTACTCGGTTTTTGTTTTATCCATAAAAAGTAACTCAATTCGCCGAGTCGAAAGGATTCGTAGGGGGCGAAAAACGCAGAAAGTTGAATAACCCTCACCATCGCTCTCACAAAGATGCACAAGTGCTAGTCACTTAACCCCACATACTGCGCAGGGAGGGGAATGATTGTGGTTCCACATGCAGAAAAACTCCGCAAAGCCGCAGTAATGACAGTTCAAAAGGGCAACAAAGTACTAAAAATAGTGGAAATTACCGCAGGATATTCAAATTTCCACACACACACACACACAAACACACACACAAAGGAGGGTGACGGGATTCGGAGGAAACATTGTGACGACTTGTGTGCTCATGGCATGCAAGCGGGGTAAACTCGCCGGCATAATAAACCTCAACGAAAATGCAAGAAGCAGTTGGACCTGGTTGGGGGGTGGGGTGGAAAAACTAGCAAGGAAAGCACTAGAAAAGCCATTTGTATCGGATAACGGTGAATGGTGGTGGTGGTGATGGTCATGGGTGATGGGTGACGGGAAGGATCCAGGATCCAGAAGTAGAACTCTTTGCACTTTGGCCGTTGGCATTTCCAGTGAGTAAGTGAGTGTGGGCGAATGATAAGAATCGAATCGCCGCTGCATTTTCCCTGACTGTCCCGCACCGTTATCGTTTTCCGTTTTCCTTTTGTTTTTGCATTGCATGTTAACACATGCAAATTGAAATGTCTCAACTCAAAGGACGGGAATATGCAGTAGAAATAACTCAAATTGCAATTTAATTGGTGGCCGCAGGCCTGTCGGCAATGTCTGTACGTTTGTTTGTAACTCCGTACGTTTGGATGTATGTATGTATGTACATATAATCGACTCTAATATGCTTTGAAATGGCCAGAACCACAAGGCTTTGCCGTATCAAAAGACTTAAGGCTTTAAGGCTACATCATTTAGTGGCTTTTGTGGTCTTGATATTGGTCTCTGTCGTTGCAAAACGCCGCGCAAATGAAATGAAATACTTGCGGTGGCATCAACTACTGGCCCCCAAACACTCCATCGACCTGGCCACCCACCATCTCCACATTCGCACCATCGTACAGGCATATAATTAATTATTGTCGCAACATCATTAATCAGACTTGTGCCAGGACACAGTGTTCAGCAGTCCCTCACCCAGTCCCCCTCAGTCCCTACTGTGTCTCTTCTTCATGCCCGTTCACTATGTCACTTGTTTATTTATCTGTCGACTCTGTTTCAGTGCTGTTGTGTAAGTGTCTGTGGCAGATTATGGTCACACTGCGCATAAACCTCAAACAAGCACTTAAACGCATACAGTGGGTTCTTGTTGTGGGTGTGGGAGGGCGTGAGGGAGGGAGGTGGGTAGGTAGGTGTCATAGTCTTGTACCAAGTTAACCAACTGACTGATGACTGTCATGTGCCTGACCCCACTTACATTTCCTCTTACACTTCCATTCAATCTACTATGAAAAATGATATTTTTAATATGCCACTAGGCCATTTGCAAATGAAACCTTGTAACATAGTTTGAAATGATTCTTTTTCAAGTTGTAATTAAATTCAAACAAAATGCTTCAAACAAAATGTGTAGACAATTAATAGAAATGAAACATGATGAAAGCTAATACCAATTTTTAAACCGCTTTCCATGCTATTCTATGTTCTGAAGGGGTTTGTCCACTTCATTCGATCGTAGCAAATAACTGCATTTAATACATCTCTATTATATCCAATACTTTTCTTATAAAATCAACTATAACCATCAGTACAATAAAATTTTCGAAAAATACTTATTATGGCTATCAGATCTGAATATTTATAACCAAACAATACTTTATACTTTTTGTGTTAATTTATATATACATATTTGGCAAGTATCTGTATTTTCCGGTAATCGGTAATAGAAATATATTATAGTCAAAGGAGGAGATCCAACGCAATTTCACTAAATTGCTCCCAATGGAACGGATATCCCCTGTTAATTTGCCTGTACGATCAATTGCCAAACAGCTCAAAATTCAAATCCGAAATACCAATGGAGTTTAGAAGGTACTAAGAATCAGGAAATATATTTGAGGCAAATGGAAATAAAAGTGAATAATGAAACATTTTTATAAGCAACAAGCTTACACAAAATTTCAACAGGTGGCGTTAATTTAGATTCGCAATCTTCTCATTTTGGTGAGAAGATATTTAAAATATTGAATTTTCAAAATCAACCACGTTAAATGAATGACTTGGCCATAAAGAAAAAGGCTGCTATCCATTCGGAAAAGCCGAATAGAATCATGGAAATGGAACTATGGTAAGTTTTTCTCCTATCGATAATGATGGCGTAAGCCAATTCAAAATTTAGTTAATCTTTGCATCTATGACGAAATTGGATAAAATTTCAATGAAAGCAAATAATTATGAATTATAAATAATAATTTCGTTGCCCATTTTTGCTTTAGTCACATTAACCGCATTGTATAAAATGTAGTTAATTAAAATTATGAATATTGCATGTGGCCATTATGGGAAATTAATTGGTTAAACCCAAGTGCGGCAAACTATTTGGGCCAATAAATATTGGAAAATGAAAAGCAAAAAAAAAAAAGTAAAACGAGAAAAATCAATTGAAGCATCGATGTGATTTTTAACAAAAACAAAGTGTCCAGCCGTTGACAATGGCTATTAAGTATTCTTCATATTATTATTATTATTATTTTTATTACGATTATTATTATAAATATCTTTGTGTGGCACCCCATTAATATGGGCATATGATTATGGCCATGTGTTGGTGGTTGTGTTGATGATGATGACAATGTCCTGTCCGTCGTGGGTCCTGTGTCTGCAGTCGGCTCTCTCTTATTTTGCCGTCCCGGGCACAAAGTGTTTAATTGTTGTTGCATTTATGCGGCGCTTTACAACAAAAGTGTTGCTTAAATGCCTATAATTTTACACAAAAGGATTGCCGATGGCCACTTACATGCGATTAATTAAGAGGAACACTTAACTGCGACTACGAGTAAGGGAGACGGCACAGGACAACAGATATTCAAAATGCACATGAAAATTAATGAAATTTTTGTGTTTATACAAATTGATAAAACATTTATTAACAACAACTTTGGCCAACTTGTCGACCCTTCACTGCCAACATAGCAACATGTCTACCTGTACGTGCATACATCAGGGAGTAGGTGGGCAGTGGCCAGGGTTGGAATGGGAATGGGCGTAGCATAGCTGTAATTGCTTGGGACAGCCTCAAGTGGCCTTCGGTTATTACAGCAATTGTGGGCGCAACTGTCATAGAGAGTGGGGCGTGGCCAATGTGTAATAGGAAAATCAATTTCTCTGTTGACCGAAGCCAAGCACAACAAACAGAAAATATATTTTATAAAATAAAAGAATAGAGTGAACGAGCAACGATAAGCCATGGCAGAATGAAAGACAAACAAGTTGCTGGCCATTGGACCAGCAACACAATCGCCAAGACCCTTCATATGCAGACCCACAGACCTGGCAGAAAGTTATTATTAACAAAAAATAAAATGGAAAGAAAAAACTACGAAAAAATGGAAACCAATTCAAAATCAGCGCAAAGTCAAACGAAATAAAAATCCATAAAATCAGATTTCAATATCGACAAACGTAGTCAGGACATGGCCAGAGATAGTAACATGGCGGCCGAAGGGGAAGGGAAGACCCCGGTAGACGGGATGGAATGGAATCGCCAGCTTGACTTGTGTACACACACTTGACACTGCAGGCTGCTGCCGTTGCCTCAGCCTCAGCATCAGCATCAGCATCAGCGGCTCTGGTCGGTGTTGCTGCCGTTGGCCAGGATAAACGTCTATTTGTCTGTCTGTCTGTCTGTCTGTTGAGAATCGCCGTCGTCGTCGACGTCGTCTCTGCTTTCCTTCCTTTTTGCATTTCACTTTGAATTGCATTTCATTTCAAGTTGTTTATCGATAAAACGCAGCAGCATTGCCTCCGGTCTCTTTTTATCATAAATCACCGAGAATTGCTCCAACAGGCATAGGTCCTGGTTATATACTTTTTCTACCCCATTCCTTCTTCGTATATGTTTGCATGATATATACAATTTATGTGCGTGTGTCTAGGTGCCCGGTTCGAAGAGGGAGGGGTGCATATAAAGTGTAATAATAATAATGGCTTAATGATTATGTTTGTCATAAGCTGAATGTGGGTGGAACTTTGGGATCCAAACTGGCCTAACGGCTCGGATTACGTTTTATGAAGTGCCGCAGGTCAGACTTAGCAGGGCCAGTGAAGGATTTGTCAACACCCCTTTTAATACCGGAGGGAAAATCTGGCATTATTATTGAGCCGCTTGTGCATGCCCAAGATCCATAAAGGTATACGTTCATATATACATATAGAAATCATTCACAAGAGACACTCCCTCATGTTGCTGGCAATTTCTATAAGTCGTGAATAAGGCTTATTCCAACAGTTATCTATGTTAAATTATTTGAATTAGTAAGTTCCCAAATATGTATGCTATGACAATTAACTAGCAAATATACGACTTTACACGAAAGTTTCTCATACATTTGGTCTCTGAATCAGTGAATGAATGATTTCATTTGGATAGTTCAGTCCAAGCACTTAAAGTTCCAGCACTAAGTGTATATATGTGTATACTATAATATATGTGTGTTCATATATGTATAAGAAAACTGGCGTTGTTGCCCGAGTTCATCCTGTTTATTTGCGTGCGGAAATGAGCACATTGAAGGCATACAAATACCAAACATAGAAACACAATTACGCCCACTTCCTGTAAACGATGGCAGGGGAAACAGGACTTTGGCTCCTTAAGTTGGTTTTTATATATTTTTGCCACTGATTCGCATTTGTGTGTGTGCGCGTTTGTGAGCATCTATCGACAAATCATTGAGCCAGCGAGTGAAAAAACCATAAAAGAAATGTCATAATACATATTACAGATATAATAAAGTGCCCCAGGACACACAGGCAGGACAATGTGATATGAAATGTTTACTTGCGCACATGCTTAAAGCTGCTGCCACTCTTGGCCTGAAGGAGGCAAAAATAAAAGATTATCAAGAGTGCTCAGCAGGCTGATGAGTTTCTGGTGTAGCTGCTGCTGCTGCTGCTCAATGACACGAACAGGCAGCATACGCATTATCCTGGCGTATGTGTATAAAGACGTATACATACGTATATATGTATATCTATAATTTGTTATTCCTCGTCAGCAGCAGGCTGTCAGTTTAATATTTTCGCGCCTAATGAAAAATAAAGCCCCCGAAAAGAATTCATTTTGTGGGTGGAAAGAAATCATAGATATAGACTGTTAAAGCCTGTCGCAGAGGCACATCCGTACACATCATTTGTCACAACCAGAGGCGCTGACACACACACACACACATGTGATTATCCTTATTTTTTTGCAAGTGATGCGTGTGTGTGCGTTGCCAGGGCGCTGTTAATGCAGCTTTTAGCAATTTGTTATGTGCTGATAGCAGATAAGCATTTGATGAGGTTTAATATTAAATGAGAATGAGAGCAAAACTGAGACAGGGATTGAGGCTCAGACTGAATCAAAAAAAGTGGGGTAAAAAAATAATGTATAAATACACAGACTAAGCTGCTTAGTATAAGCAATTTTCAAGAGCTTAGCAATTAGCTGGCAACTGCTTAACCATTCAACCGATTCTTCAAGCTTAACTTATTTCTGAATATGCAAAAACTATATGTACATACATCCATTTGTATGTACGTATCATACATTTATGGAATGTGCAAGGCTCAAAAAAAAAAACCACCCTTTACAGTTATTGGCAGCTTTGTTGTGGCAAAAACAAAAAAAAAAAAAAAATAATAATAAGAAACCAGCAAAAGGGATATCAAAGGAAAACTTTCTCACGCATTCATGAATAAAATTTATTCATTCTGAAATACATATCAAAAGAGAAAGATAGCGCGAGTAAAGGAGAAAGCGCATGCGAGAAGCACCAAAATATTGAAGTTTCATACATTCTACCCAACTCACAATAGTATTCATTCACTTTAATTCGAATTTTTCATTACCAACTTTCCTCTAACATTTCTTTCTGTCCTTACTTTTTGTTTGTTTTGCAAATGCAAAAATTGTTTGTTTATTTATTTTTATACCATTTAAGTGAAATCCGCTTATGCTGACAAAAAAATATAAAAACCAAAAAAGCAACAACAAATTGTGTAATTCGCAAATAAACAGCAACTTTAAATGCATATTTCAAAATACGAAATTTAAAATTATGCAATGCTCTTAGAGTGTATGAGCAAATGGGCAAAAAATGTCCCGTTCCATTTGAATGAGTTTTAAATTCACTATTTAAATATAGGAAAAGTGTAAGTATTAATTCTAGTTGAAAATTATGAACATATATTAATTGAAAATTCCTTTTGAAATGCAAATACAAATGTTGTAGAAGCAGGCAAATTCAATTAGGGACAAAACAAATCTACTTCAATCTCTAAATGTGTGTTCAAGCAAAAGTATGTGTGTGTGTGTGAAGTCAAGCTTGAAATTGAACTGGCAAAATGTGGGAAGAATAAAAAAATTGTGTGTATGTGGTGTGTGTGAGTGTGCGAGTGTTTTTGTGTTGTTGTATGTAATGTAATAAGGCAGCATTAATAATTTAAAATATAAATTGCTACAAGAAGAGCACATGAGATATTTTAACCACAAGCAATTTAAATATTAAATGTATATGAGAAACTCCCTCATACACATACACAAATGCAGACTCATATATAAGAATTTTCTCCAGATGAAAAGTGGGCAGTTGCATAGAGTCACCCTCTGACTCTGCTTGCCACTGTCAGCTATTCAGTTCAGGTTTGTGTTGTTTCCATTTCCTTTTAAGGCAACCTTCTCTCTCTGGTTTCTCCCTCTCAGTCTCTTTTTCTTTGTGTGTGTGTGTGTGTGTGTGTGTGTGTGTGCACGTCAAGTCAAATAAATTTAATAACGCATACACATACGGCATATAAACCCAAAAAAGCCAACCACCAGCGTCTGGTCTGGTCTGGTCTGGTCCGAAGGCACGGCATATGAAGTTACGTATACGCAATGGGTCCTGTTTCTGTATATGGTTCTTTGTGTGTGTGTGTGTGTTTGCATGTGTATTTGAGAATGCCCTTGCTTTGTTTTGCCATGCTCCAGCCTCCAGCAAGAAGCAACGAAACTCGCGGCAGTGGCAGCTTTTGATAACAATGCAAATTAACACGGCGTATGCGTAATATTTGTTTTGCTTTTCCTTTTCACCTTAGCATACATTTTGGTGTTGCTGTTGGTGAATTTGTGTGTGTGTAAGTGTGTGGGTGGGTGGGTACACTGTTTACACTTTTAAGCACTCTGGCAAATTGGTCATAAATACACACACATAAACACACAGGCTCAAACACAACAAACACATACATTTATAGCGATATTTTATATGTGGTCTGGCCTGCATCGATTTTTACTGCCATTTTGTGCCCATTTTTAACTGCCATTTTATGAGCTGGCCGTTAAAACAGCCGCTGATACGCTCTCACACATACACCCACAAACACACACTCTCATGTATGTACACATAATTTGGCCTGCAATGATGCGAAAGTTATTTCCCAAAGTTTGACTTTAACCTTTTTTAAGGGTTTTACAAATCGATTTCTCAAATGCTTTTGAATTATGTGCAAAAGTGTATTTTACAGATTTTCGTTTAACTTGAATTCGTTAGCAAGTGCACTATCTTAGCTGATCAATTATCTCTTGATAGCCTAATGAATCAATTCAAAGTGTCTAATGTCGAAAAATCGATAGCTATAAGTCATTCATAAATGTGAGACCGAAACTTGCCAATCGCCCACAGGTAATCAAGTAGCAAAAAGGGGGAATGAAGTGCCTAAATTAACTGGCAGGGTTTTTGCGGCTTGCCAGATCATTAATTTCAGTAGAGAGTGAAAAGGCGGGCGCATATTGTCCCTCTAGCTCCTTGTCCTTGTCTGGTTGTGCATTGGAAAGCCATCAATTACATAGCAAAAAGTCAATTTAATGTAATCCAGCCAGCTGGCGCATCTTAATCGTCCACATATCCACTAGAGCTACTAACCAAAGTTGCCGAATCACAGACTGACTCTGTTTCTGAGGCTCTCAGCGTGTTTCCGTTGCTATTGCTATTGCTGTGGCTATGGCCTGCTTAGTTATGCATGCGCATATGTCATCATCATCATGAATATGCGCAAATGTTGCGCCAATCAACTGAAGCTGGAGCATGCTCGCGTATGGAGCTCTGTCTATGTATTTTGGGCAATTGTCTATGCAATTTGAGGCAAACAATTGTGGGAAAGGTTGGAGCAAAAGTCATGCAGCAGCAAATGAGATCTGTTTTTTCTCTGTTTGGTTGCCCTGGGAAAATGTTGCACGAACTCATGGAGTTTGCTTTCACAGCGTCAACTAATCTTCTGTTTTTTTCATATCAGGTTTTCAACAACAACATCCTTTCACTTGAAGGCACTTGGCTGACCTCTCTTTATTCAGGAGAAGTTTATCTGCTCTTGCTACGTGCCATAATCAATAATTAAACTCACCTGGCTAATCAAGATTGGCATGAAACAAGACGCTCTTGTGCACAATGTGCTGCGCGAACGGTCGCATTCATAAATATCAACCATGTCAAATGGATTTTTATGCAAGCACACACTCCCCTCCCCCTCCCCCTCCCCAGTGTGTGTGTGTGTGTAGTTAGTCCAATGTAGATGTAGATGCAGATGCAGATAGGATTTCCTGGTGTGGTATGTTTGTGTGTAGCATATGGTGCAAATATTTCATTCATGATGCTTGTAAATCTTCTTTTGATTGCACTTAATACTTGTCACAGCAGCACAGAGGATGGCAAAAGAAAGATAAAATAAAGGAGGGAAAACCGAAAACGAAACGTAACGTAACGAAAAATCCTGTAGTGGGTAGGTAGCAGGTACATGGCACAAATACAAAAAAACCAAGAAAACGAGAGAAAAATGATAAAAGAGAGTAAGCTAACAAGAAAAACTGCCAACGGTTCGTAGCTAAAAAGAAAATCATAATAATCCAACATGTTTGCATTCAAATTGAGAATTTCTCATATGCCGCATCACCTGAATGTACCCGAGTCGAGTCGCATATCTATTGGGAAATCTCATTTCAGTTTCATCCCATGCAACAGACACACACACACACGCAAGGATATATGTGGTGTGCTGTGTGAATTTTGTGTGTGTGTGTGTGTGCGGCATTCAGTTTTAGCAGTTAAAAATCATGTTTTTTTCTTTCAATGCGTACAGCAAGCACACAAGTTGCCTAAAGATTGTGGTTATCGGAGGACAAACAGGCTGCACATAGCAACCTACTTTAGATTGCGAATCTTTGTTGCTGCAAGGATGAATGAGAGGCACCTTTTACCGCAATTTATCGTTTCGGTGAATCTTAAATCTCTCTCTCCTGCCAGGCCTTGGATTATTTGCATGTTCTCGCCCATGTTTTTCCACCCTTTCGCGTTGGCATGGCAATACAATGCATGTGAATTGAAAACAAGAATTATATAGGTTTCATTCCGATTTTCTCTCTTTGAAGAAGAAGAAAGGCGTGCGAAATGTGTGTGTGTGTGTGTTGGTCCGGGGCTATTGAGAATGTCGAGGTGTCAGTCCCCTAAAACTCGCAGTGAATAATATTACTTTTTATTTTTCTTGTTTGGCTAACATTCTTTGGCATTCTTTTCGGGTTCTCCTGCTTGCCTTGTCAATTGCTATCATGTCAAGTTTTGTATGCCAACTTTTACAACAGTCAACTTATTACCAGCTTTTTTTCACAGCTAATAAAAAAGGCAGCAAGTACGTCAACTGCCAACTTTGGCTGTCTTCACTTTTCGGCAAGTTCTACGAAATATTCACAGTGCCTTGTTAACAGTTTTTGAAGTAAACTTTTCAAATCTACAAATTGGTTTCGCCTTTAACCGCAAGCGCATACACACTGAGACCGCGTTTTTTGCCCCTGGATTCCATCCAACCATTCTTTCGTTTTGTTTCTTTTCTCAACTGACGGCACACGAGCAAATTTCACGCCATCACGAAGGAAAGTGAAAAGCAAAGAGGCTGACACGGAGACAGAGGCAAAGCAAAATCAAGCATAACAAACGCAAAACGTGGGGCTAACAACGCTAATACCCCAAGAAAATCCCAGCAAACGAGAAGAAGGAAAACTTTCCCATCTAACCATCTCCTCTGCTCCAATCCCTCGCTGAGCTGACTCCCTTTTTTTTTTAGCATTGTCGACGACCCTTTAGCGACACAAACAAACAAAATCCAACAAAACCAACTTTTGTGCAAAAAAAATAAAAAGAAAACAAGAAAAAAAGGAGACAAACATATAGAGTTTGAGAGCGAGAGAGAAAGAGAGAGAGAGAGAGAGGAAGAAAGAAAACTTTATGCATTTCACTGCTCATGATGAAAACAAAAAAAAAAAAAAAAAAACAGAGGAGCAAACGAAAGTCAGAGTCAGAGTTAAAAGTTTTCTTCGTTTTTTTTTCTTTTTCTTTCTCGATTTAAAATTTCTGTAAACCGTTTCTTACATGTTGTCCCCCTTTGATTGTGCATGCCCGCGGCCAAGAAGAGGAGGGTGGGAGGGATGACAAAATCAGCGATAACTTTTTGATGTTTTATGGCTGTCAAGTTGTCCTGTCGCAAAAGTCCCTGCACCTCCCCCCACCCTGCCACGCATTGTTTCCTCCTGTCAGCAAGTCAAAAATGATATTATAAATTTCGTTGGTTTGCTGTGGCCTACCCCCAAGACGAAGCCATTGATTTGCATAAAAATGTTAACAAATATTTTCTTTCGTTTTATTAGAACATAAAAAGAGGGGATCGAATTGAAGGTGAAGCAGTAGGAAGCTGTGGGGTGTTTGAGGTGAGGGGAGAGGTGTCTCAAAGACGATATAAATAAATAAATAATAACAAACACAAAAGGCCACACAGAAAACAAGTCAAAGTGACAAGTGAAAATTCAATATGTTTTTGCATTTGCCTTCCTTTCATTTTTTTCCCCCGTTGTGTTCTTCTTAGAATGGCCAATCTAATGGCACTCCCCACTCTAGGCCTAGTCAAATACATCTTTGCCATACATTGTATTGGTTTAAAGGTAGAAATTTCATTTTGCCCAAGCACAACGCCATACACTGGGCAAAAAAGAAAAACACATGCCATAAATAATCAAATAGATATTCATTGTGAATTCAATGTTTAACTTGATGTAAACTTTTCATTAAGCTTAATTTCAGTCAGATGCGAATTGCTCTTCTCTCGTCCCCGCGTTCTTCTCTGTTTCCATTTTGAGTGACAGTTTCCGTTTTCTTAGAGTGTATTCTACACGAAACCCTCTTCAAGGATTCAAGCAGAATTTTGGGCGCAAAGGCAAACAAGTCCTTTCGCTCTTATTGTTGCTGTTGCTGTTGATGTTGCTCTTGGTTGGTTGTGGTGTTCTGCCGCTTGCTATATATTAAAAATACATGCAAAATTCAATTTGTCCCTGTGTGTGCGAGTGTGTGTATGTCGCGCGGCAGCTTGTCGCAAATGAAATCTACATGAAAAACCAGCAAAGGAAAAAGAAAAAGGAAGGAAACAGGAGAGACAGAGAGACAGAGAGCCAACGTCCCATCGCAGTTCTTGAGTTCCTCCTTTTGCCTCGTTTGACACTTTTTTGTTGTTTTTTGTATTTTTTCAAGCTTCATCATATAAATAAATAAAATTCTTTGCGGCTGTTTTGCGGTCCTGCCTGCTGGCACAATTAATGGAAAATGTTTTACTTTTGCTTTAAATAAAAAGCAATTTCAATGCTTTGAAAGCAAAATTTTGAAATACAACCAGGTTCGGATTTTGAGGTCAGGCAAAACAAAATTCTTTTGATATGCAATAGGCCAGTTTTCGAAACTGATTCCCACAATAAAATAAATATCTATTTAGTATTAAATAGTTTAAATGCTGTGAAAGTAATTCAACTTCTCAAGGGTGAGATTCGGAAATAATAAAGTTCCCTTTTATTTCATGATTAATTTATTCTTTTTTGTCATTCATTTTTAATATTGTTCCGGATATCGGATGTGTAAGCGGATTTGGTTGTATGCATATATGTCGCTTCTTCACGTCGTCGGTTAATAGGCGTCTGTAAGAAATGTTTAACTAACGCTAAACTATAGATACCAGCAAAAGATAACGCAAAAACAAGTGTCTGATTGAAAGAGCGTGACTTACCCTCTGCATGAACAATGTGACTTTTACTCACTTCCCACCCTTTCGGCAAACTCTTTATTCATAGGTAAGAAACACAAGAAAAACCTAAATCCGGCCCTGGGTGTAGCACACACACACACAAGAAAATCAATGACTGCGTTTGATTAAATCAAATGTGTACGCCAGTTTACTGGTGATTGTATGTGTGTGTGTGTGTGTGTAAGAGAGTGTGTGTTGCAATTAAGGCCGATCTAAGAATAAATAAGCCTGAAATTCTCCATCTAGTCTTAGCCTGGGGTAAACTCTCATGCATTCCTGTCACGATTTTCGATTTGCTTTGCTTTTAAGACGTCGTCTGAGTTTCGTCTCTCTCTCCCATCAAAGGGACTTTGTGTGTGTGTGTGTGTGTCTGCTTATTTACAATCAACTGGGCTAAATTGGGCTAAAAACTTTTTAAAATGCCATACATCTTCGTTTTTGGGCCCTGAATATCCTGAGAAACAAGCGCTTAATTTAATTTATTTTCCTCTATTCTGTTGCCATTGTCGTTGCTTGGCTTTTTGGTTGTTGTTGTTGTTGGCTGGCTGGATGGATGGTGGGATGGAGGGATGCTGAAGCTCATTAATTTTGTTTTATTTCGTTTTATTGGCGCATCAATCGACAATCGACGTCTGAAAGGCACTCCGCATTTGACAGCGTCAGCAATTTTTGGGCTATTTAGTGTTGAGTTGAGTTTTATGCAATTCACGTTTCCCTCACTCCCCTTCTCTTTGCCCTTCGCCCTTTTACTCATTTCAGTCCTTTGTCATTTTCGGAGTAAATCTTTACGATGATAATTGAAATTACAATTCTAATCGATATTTCGTTGTTGAGGCTTAAAATGTCAGCTACTTTTCTTTGATTAAAACTGAATGGCTTTAAGTCCCAAACAAAGAAATCAGCTCAACTTTGTTTTTTGTTCAAGTGCTCTCAAATGCTATAACCTGAATGTTTGTGTGTGGGAAAGTTTTGAATCCTGATGCATTTTATGCTGGTTAAATTCTCATAAATATCAAAAGAGCCAGAGAGCAAAAGGAGTCCACAATGGGAACTTGGATAAAGGAAGAGACCATTTTGAAATGGCATTAAGTTTCAAGCAGGATGAGAATGGCGAACGGCAAGCTTTATGGCATCCTTTTCGAATTCTAAACAAAAGCCCCAACACTCCTTTATTATTATTTTTTTTATTTTTTTTGTTTTTTGTGGCATATACTCACACTGACTGTTTTATTTGAACAATGGGAATTGTTCGTGTTGAAATGCTTACCTGGAATGAGAATAAGGGAGAGATAGAAAAAAGTGAGAACATTTAAAATGGAGAATTAACAAGTTCGTATAATTGATTCATTTCGTTTCGACTGGTGTAATAGATCAATATTTAGCATGTCTAACAACCTTGGAAACCAGATAACATGCAAAGAAGTCATTAGAAAACGACTTTAGCCGCTCAAGAATCTCAGTTCGGTATTGAGGTCTTGAGTCTCAGTTGCCTGAAATGAAGCAAATGAAGAGCAGTTACGAGAGAAAAATGTCTTGCAGGCAGTTCAAATAATTGCTTTCATTTTGTTTGCTCTATGACACAATTTTCTTATTTTCATTTTGGCAAAAACTAAACTCAAACAGTGAGAATCATCATTATCTTTTAATTAATTTTGCCGAGCAAATGCTGAAAGTTTTCCATTTAGTTCTTTTATGCTTTCTTGTGTCTGTGTTTTCTCGGTCTGTTTTCTGTTTCTCTATTTGTCTCACGAAGGAACCTTGGGTGGGGGATGCGGAGAGTCGAAGTCGAGCCTGGCAAAAATAATTACAAGAAAAAACGAAAACTCTTGGGCGGCTGTCATAAGATGTCTTTCTTTTGTTACTTTGGGGGGAGGGGATTTTCCGGAAATGCTTTGATCCATTTGCTTGGCCTCACTTGTTGTGATTTAAGCTGCTTAGAGAGCTGCTTGAAAATCGTTTCTAAGACCTGGAATGGCCATAATGACAGGCATTTCCCACGCTGGGATTCCTGGTTATGATTAACATAATCGAATAGGAAAATTCATCAATAATTTGGTTAGCCACAAAATCGCATCATGGCAGGGAAACAGCAGATTATCATGAGGTTTCCGTCTAATTGAATTATTATAATGCATTCCTCGATAAATTTAACCATCAAAGGTGTTGCCACTGCGGCACGATCACGAGAAACCGTCGATGACCCCATTTTGCGATACTAAGTATATGTATCTTGAAGCATGAATGAGTAAGCCACAAGCATTTTCCATTTACTCACATTTTTGGTTTTTAGTGAGAATTCTGGGTGGATGGATGGGGGAGACTGTTTCTCCGTCTCGTATCTGCTGTCAGTTTTAATAACTTTTGACTTGGGTACCGGCCATAAAACTTACGGATTTAAGCCGCTGCGGCACAAGTTCGGTTCATTAAACTTTCCATGTTGCAGACTGGCCATAAATTGGGTCTACCAAGATAGGAAGGAGAGGAGGGAGAGACATAAAACTGTCTAACCATTAAAAAGCATGAAATGTTCTTTGCCTGGGCACTTGTGATATAATCTACTGTAGGTAACATGTCCATATATGCACACACAATAATACATTCATAAAATGTTTAATAATTAATGCGCATTGTCCTAATAATAACAGTAATTAATGCACAAAAGAATTTGATATAAGCAAGTAACATGTTTTTTGGCCATTACCAAATCAATATTCCATCATAATGCGACCCACGCACTAGTCCAGCCATTGGGAGTTTGAGGGAAAGGCAGAGAGAGTTGGAAAGTCCAAGAAACCAAAAAATCCAAATAAATTTTATGACACTATTTTCGTTGTTTTTTTGTATTTTCGTCATTCATTATGTATTCTTTTGTGCTCAGTATTTATGTATATTACTGGATCTGATTTGGTCCAATGACCTGCTGAGATCTGAAAACATTACACTTTGATTTTAATGGCTTCAATCTGGACAAATTGTAGCCGAACATTCCAACAGTCATGTCCATGTTCACATTTGTGTCCTGTCTCTTTGCCCCACTGCCCACTGTCTGTCATTCAGTCCATCTGTCACTCTGGCGTTCCTGTGTGTCTGTCTATGTTTGCATTAATAATTCTGTTTTCTATTGATTTATATGGGCAAAAAAAATAGAAAAGGAGGCCAAAATAAAATAAAGGCAAAAATAACACTCGGAACATTTGAAATGTCAGTCAGTCTGTCAGTGACAGTAGCAGTTATGGGCTTGGGGCTCCATATTGACACATTTGGGCTCTACGACTCTGATTGCTATATAATTTCAGCTGTCCCCACCAATTTGACTGAACCTCCAATCCAATACAACCCCGCTCTCATTACGCATGCAAATGCTAGTCCTTGCCGCGTTTTAATGTGCTATTAAATTTCAACTGATATGCAATTGATGTAAATTTGTTGGGTTTTGGGTTCTTCCTGCATAGCATTTGTCCATGGCATTAGTTTCCCAGGCCAGGCCAGAACAGGCCAGGCAGAGCCGGATATCAATCATTAATGAGAAATGGCTTTAATTGCTGCTGACCAAACCTAAATGCTGGTCGAGTGCACCTACTCAGGGGACTGCTGAAGGTTATCAGTGGTTGGTCATCGTCTTAAACTATTTTGTGTGTGTCTTTTGGCTTATCAGTTTGCTTACATCTGCATGTCTGGTTGATGGCTTCCTTCTTTCACTTACCACTACTCGGCTTGGACATGGGTAGGCACATAGCTGCTCCTTAAGGGCGCTCCGAGTGCTCAGTGCTCAACCAAGCATGATGGGTTCTTCTTTTCTCTTTGCTTTTCTTTTGACTGTTGTTGTTGCACCTCTTAAAGATTCTCTGCTCGATGATGATAACCTTTATGCCACATGTGGGCTGCTATTATCAGACACGCATACACAGATACATTCTTACGCCCACTTACACACAGGCACCGAATGATTGTTCATCAATTATTGAGCGTGGGCTTTTCCACATAAATGGAATTTCTTCTCCGATGAAAGACCCCCTGTCTGCCCTCTCTTTAACTATCTTGGGGTCTGCACTTATCGCTCTTAAGACTTAAAATCCCATTAGGCGGCTTAACTTTTATAATTCTTTTATGTGTTGTTGTTGTCTTGTCTTAAGCTAATGCTTAAATGTTTCTTTTCGATTATATGGAACATATTTGAAAATTAGTTAAAAATGTTTAATTAAACCCGTGTCTGCCCTCCATCATGATCCGTCCCCGTCCCCGTCGCCATCGCCATCGCCTAGACCGTCTCCATCTCTGCTTACTAATGAAGTTCAAATATTTTTCTTAAATAATAACCTAAGCATTTTATGCTAATGACAAATGCTTTTATCTTTGTAAGAACCAACGAAAAATTAAAAGTAAAATTTGTTGGCAACCTGCTGATGTTGGTGCTGCTCCTGCCGCCACCGCACAGCACACACTTTGCTCTGCCCCCATGGGCCACCGACCCTAATCATTATGCTGGGCAATCCTGCAACTTGGGACCGTGAAAATTACACATTTCTTTCTTGCCTCCTCCAGCTCCTGATGGCTATGGTGAGTAAGTGTGTTTGTATGTGGGCGGGGTACCAGGTGGGCGGCTAAATTTGACCGACTAAATTTATTCTGCATTCTTTGGCTATGCTGCTTTAATTAAATTTCTCTTTTTCGGTTTTTTTTTTCTTTTCGGTTGTTTGGTGTATTTTGTTGTTGGCTTCGCTGGCGGTTTTCCCTCTGTGGCCGCTAATTTCCACATTTAGGCGCGACCGCGTCTAATGTTTCTTCTCCTCCTGCTGTTTCTTTATTTAAATTGGAAAATATGTGTGTTGGCCCAAGGCCTAATTGCCTTGTCCAGAGTTGGTTTATTATATCAGCGTTTTGGTTTTGTTAATTTTTAATGTCTGCATTTAGTTTTCGGAGTTGGTGTCAGCTGTAACAGCAGTTTTATTTTAGATACTAATCGATCATAAAAACCCAAAAGAGCTGCGGCTAATGAAGTTCAGAAACTAGAACTGGAATACGTGTAACCTGATGCCTGAACCCTGGCCCCTGACCCTTCTTGCTCATATCCAGGCCGATGTCTACGTTGTGTGCATTGTCCGCTTGGCTGCACACTAGGCGAATACAGGTAGAATAAATGATAAAAAAGAGAGACAGAATGAGAGAGAGAGCAAACAATGTGGAGATAACAGAGAGAGTGCGGGCCGGAAAATTAATGAGATTTTTCATTCCGGGCAGCTGATGAAGGCATTAAGCCAACTGGGGAAACGTAGGGTAAAGAATGTCGCCATGGGGTTCACATTTCCGAACATTTATTGCACACACAAAGCCAAGAAAAAATGCAATAAATTGACTTGAATTGAATTAATTAATTTGAGCTGGTCAGACAAGTTTATAGAATATTATTAGAAATGTTAAAAACCTCACACGTTGGCCCTTTTCTCCCCACGTCTCGCTAGTCTGATTGGACGTCACAGATCGGTTAAGAAAAACCCACCGAAAGCTATGAAGATCATCATAGAGAGAGAGAAAGATCGAGAGAGAGGGAGCGCAACTGTGTTATAATCAGCTGAGCACATGTCATCGAACCAGCAAGCGATATGGCAAGCTCAAGCTGTATATACAAGAGCATATCAACAGGCTGCTGACTCATCCAAAGCTAAGTTTGCACACAAAGAGCGAATACAGATGAGAGAGAGAGAGAGGGAGAGTAAAGAGATGTGCTAATTATAAGCACACAAGACTAAGACTAAAATGAAGCTCTCTGACGAAAAAAAACACTTGGCAAAATGGTAAACAAAAACTAAAACACCAGCATGAAACGTCGTTTTTTTTCTTCTATGTAAGTTGGAAATTTTTGAAAGTCGAGGAGAGGTTTTTATAGTTTATCAAAGGTAAAACGCCCACCAACACCAGCACCACCGAGAAGACGAAGAAAAAGAAAAAAGGCTGACAAAGCCAAAAGGCATTACTAACAATAAGTTTTGGCAGTGTCATTGCAAAATTGTTGTTTCACCTCTTCTTCTTAATTTAGCTTTTACCGCCTGCAGTAGTCAGTCTGTCCAACCGTCCATGTCGGTCCACTAACAGTAACAGCAAGAGCAACACAAGTACAGCTACTTTCTAACGTGACCAAGACAAAAGACAAGAAGTAAGCACAAAAAAAAAAAAATCAACTCGACTGCAAAAGCAAAGCATCTTTTTAACAATTTCAGTTGCCGTTTTCTTCTTGGCTGGCTGCTGGCTGCCACTTTTGGCTTTTCTTTTCAGTTTTTCTCCATGAGATTTTTTTTTTTTGGCAGTAAAACTAAGTAGACTGTTAAATGACTTCCGCAGCAAATTTTACGTTCAGTATAAGAAGCTAAGACCTAAATGTTTTATGGGCAGGTTTCGCTTCTTTTGAAGTTTCTTTTATTTGGCTGACTAACTTTGATCTGGACAAAAGATGACCCAAAAGTAAAGGAAACAAAGATATGCAAAATATACACATTCAAAAATATTATAAAATTTAACTTGCTTTAGCATTTCCGAATAATCTAAATATTTTTTGTTCTTTGCTGTTGTATTTCCTTTTGGCTTGATAAACGCCAATCGGGGTTTAGAAAATATATTAACCAAGTAAAAATATTGTAGCTATAGTATGATTTTGTTTATTTGTACGTTCATATTTAATAAAATATTTCAGCTTATCGCCTTGTATATTTGAAAATGATTTCATGGCTTTGTTTTGCGACTAGCACTAAAAAAATTATTACTGATTATAATGGAACTGAAGAGAGTTGTAGAGATGAGAAATTTAATTTCTAGTATAATCAATTTTGACCCCCTCCAAGCTTATCAATGGAGATCAATGTTAATGTCGTCTCAGAACAATTTAATGCGCAAATGTCATGACAGTCATGACACTGGAAAGGGAAGGGAGATAGATAACGCGTCAAGTTAATCATTTACTAGATTTAATTCCCTTAAAAACTCCATCCGACCGTTCTATAAATAGTCGGCGGGTAAATCATTTTCATTAAAGTGCACACAAATCGCAAATAACAACCAGAAATTCCCACTTTTTCAGCCACCAGCCATTCAACTGAACACAAAAATAAAAACCTGTTGAACAAAGCTCTTCATTTTGTTATTGTTCATACCACATAACATTTTAGTAACTTTTTTCTGCTGCGGTCGCTTTGCAAACGGGTTTCTCACGTAGCATTAAGCTTTTGGGCCCTCCAGTTTAAGGTGGTTTAGGCCAAGTGCGTGTGGTTACGAATGCAAAAAGAATTGACAAGTGTCATCATCAAGGCCAAATGCATTCACACACACACACACACTAACATACTGATCTATAGGTGAAGAGTAATTAGAGAAACCGAGGGATCAAAAACCGCGGAAATTATCTACGTAATGAATGTAATGTTCCCATGTATAACAAGTGTTTTTTCCTCTGACGACAGTTAATTGTGAAACGGTAACAACATTTGTTGTTACAGTTAAAAAGAAACAGACGTAGACACAGACACAATGGGAGGGGAGAGAGAGAATGCTATTCAAAATACATACAACAAACACATTGTCAAGTCTATGAGAGCGAACAGATCGCCCCCGTACGCTTCCAGCGCGCGCCAATCGAAGCTTAATGCAAAATTAAGTTCCAAGAAAAGCTTAAAGCAATTGAGCGGGAGGGAGGGAGGTTCAAAGTGTAATGTGGAAAGAAACCGCTTGTTGAACGCATGTAGAGCATATGCACTTGCACTGTAGATGCTTACCGTTTGAAATGTTTTGGTTGTTGGTGAGGTTAGCTCTCCTTTTTCCAGTTTTGGTTATCGTTCCTACTTCTTTTTTCTCTTCAATTTACCAAATATTTTTGCCGCTGATTTTTCAATTTCACTTAAACAAATAATGAGCGAGAGAGAGAAAGATAGACAAGTGGCGGATCAGTACTACTCCACCGTCGCACTGTTTCCACTTTCAAGCTGAGCTTTTGTATTGTACAATGCGTATTTATTTATGCTGCTACACTTTCACACATTTCCATTCAATTGCGTTTTTATTTTGTGTTTTACATTTCTTTCGTAATTTGTTATTGCTCTATTGCTCTATGCTCGAATGGATTTATTGCCAAATTGTTAACCGCAAAAAGACAAGCACTCGAAAAACACACACGAACACGAACCCGTCTTGGCGTTCAACAAAATTTCGATATGCGCTCGACGTCCGAACGGTCTAAAGGCTGTCTGTTAACTGGCTGTTGTTGGATTTCCCACATATGAAAAATGTTGGCGTTTTGCCCACCAACAACAGTCTGCTCGCGACGGCTTAACGAATGCTCACAAATTTCTCTCCCACATTTTGGACTCTCTTGGCTTTCATTACAGCGATGTAAGCATCACCATGGGTAAATATTCCGAATTGGTTGATGGGAATGATGAATTTTGTTTTTATTGTTGGCTGGTAAAATGTTTGTCGGCAAGAAAATACTAAAAACAGAGATCTCAACAAACCTATTTATTATTTCTCTAATTATACATTATATTTCTCTTAAAAAAAATAACCTCTGGACCATGTGGATAAAATGCCTCAACCGAAATTCGGTAATACAGAGTAATTTCTTAGTTACACAGAAAAATTCATTTTTACCCATGGTGCACATATGTGCATGTATGTATATACATACCTGAGTTGGCTTACCAAAGACAGTTTTAAATATCTCTCTCAGAGAACGATAGAGAGAGAGAGAGAGAGAGGGTGAATAGAAATACTGGGTTTTTGTACATAGCGTATAAGAGAGCAAAATTAAAGGAAAACATCCATTTTCATTCGTGACGATGATTCGTTTGCTTTGTTTTGGGAAAATGCCGGCAAATCGTACTAACTCGAACTGGATTGTTGTCAGCCAGGTTATGGTCAGAGTATATCTACATAGTATCGCATATCTCGTATCTCGTACTCACTTGGACCGGTTGCGATGATGCCGACGTCTTGTGGAGTCAGCTGATTACAGTTATTATGGATTTATTAGTTGATTAGTTCCTCCTTTTGATGCGTTGCCATGTGCCAAACGATGAATCGTAATTGATGGCGCGGAGCCGAGAGAGTTGTTGGCCAATTCGATTTAACACTCACACCAAATACTCAACTCCTCATATGCAATTTAGCCATGCAAATGACATGGAAGTATGTAGTTTCCATTGCATACGTATGTACATATATGTTTGATTATTAATTGGTTCCCATTGTGTTAGCTAGCGGCAAACACGAGATGCAATTTAACAATTAACCAATATTTACAGTAATCGAATACTGCTCTGAGAAGAAAACAATTTGACCCATTGTGGCAAGTACAGACTGCTTTTATATCATCACTAATATTATCCAATATTAAACAGATTTAAAAAAATTTTTCGGACAGGGCAAAAAAATTAAGATTTTCGGCTCCTTGGCATAAGGATTTACCGAAATTACACGGTACTTGGACAGTGGGGATAAAGTGCCGAAAAAAGATAAAAATTAATCGCAATCTGTAATTGTGAGGGGTGTCCGGATTAAGGGCATTTGCTATTGCATAATAATGTTACAAGAAGTAGGAATTTTGTACAATAAAATTGAATAAATTAATATGTAACATTTTTGTAATTACAATTTTTAATCAAAGAAATCAGCACAAACTTACTTGATAACAATAAATATGTTAAATGCACCTTTAATTAATCTAACGAATACAGGTATGCACTTTTTTGACCTAACAAAGGTAACAACCATTCAATGCCAGCCAATTAGTAAGAAATTTAAGTTTTCGTGAAATCATGGTTTACTTGATGAAGAGAGTGATAAAAATTAATGGAGACAGTTTGACCCTTTTCAAATAAGATATGTATAAATCGGATTAAAATTCAGTGACCCAAGATGGCACTTTCATTAACCTATTGAACCTTTTCTAAGCCCTTGACCATGAGACTGAGAAGATACGGTTGTCTACACTTGATTTAGATCATTTTCATACGTTCATTTAACGATCCAATTTTCAAAAAAGAAAATACTTCAGTTGGGTAATTCATATTATTGAAATATGTGCAATGTTGAAACAATTACAATTACCTTTTTGTACATTCGGCAATCTCAGCATGAGGAGAAAACCCAGAAGTGGGAATAACCACGGTCATTGTCAGATGTTTTACGTTTTCTAGGCGATATTTACGAGGACTATGGGAAGGGACAATGCGGCATTTCTTGTTGTTTATTTATTTATTGTGTGTGTGCGTATATTTGTACAAAATTTCACTTTGAATTGCGCCGAAAATTTAATTTGCTTTCATTTTCATCAAATACGTATAAATAGTGAAGGAAATGAATTTTGTACGTGCCGCAAATGCCAATGGTTGTGGAATGGGTGGATTGGACTGGAGAAAATAGAATAACATATAGGGGATTGGGCATCATCCTTGGACCCACATATGTGTGTGTCGCTGTGTGTGTGCACCGTGGCGAGCGACAGGCTCAGATTTGTGACCATTTGTGCGTGGTTGGCCACGACACGCAGTGCCATAAATTTTCAGATGCTCAATAAACTAATGGCAATTTGTATCTGAAAGATACATTCGACTCGCTGCCCGTTGCCCGTTGTCCGCTGCCTGATGCCAGATGCCTGCTTCTATTCGAATGCCACGTACAAAATTATTTTTCTGTTATTAGTTTTTCCCTTCTTTCACTCTTTCTACTCTCCCTTTCTACCACTCTCCCACTCTTTCGTTCTGATTGCCTCTGTCTGGCTTTCTTTCAGTCTGCTTTCGTTTCAATCCTTGTGACACTTTTATCACACACGTTCGACTCATCAAAAAGTTAACGACGATAATGACAAACATTTCAAAAGCAAACACTCCGAGGCATGCAATGCCTTCAGTTCCCACTGCCAGAACCATAACCAGATCGAGTTCCCCGTCCCCGATCACATCATCATCCCCATCCGCAGAGAGTGAGTGTGTGTGTGTGTCCGCTGGGAGATAAATATCTCGTATATAATGTCTGGCGTTGTTGGGCAAACACCTTAATTAACTTTTTTCATGAACATCTTGGTTTTCCTCCCCACCTTCTCTAGCCGTTCCTGCTCTATCTACCTCAACTTGTAGCAACTTGGCTTATTTATTAGGGTTATTTGCTGAATATTGTGTGTGTGTGCGTCCTTTCTTACGTATATCGTCTAGGTCCCAAACTACCTGCTCATTTTCACCTGAGTACGTGTTAATTTTGTATATTTATCTTTCTGCTGCACTGCCAACTAGAAAGATTGTGTAGAAATTTCATCGTAAGAGGGCAGTCGGAATTCCAATTAACGACTGCCAGCTTAGAGAGTCATAACAAAGACATAATAAGAACCAACCAACAAGACGCGACCAGACCAGAGCAGAAGAGAGAAGGGTAGGAAAATGTATCTTACACATTCAACTACGAATTCGGCTTTGAATTTGGGCTAGTTTTTCACCTTTCGCCTGGCAACGTGGGAAATGCAAATGCCAAAATGAAACGGTGCAAACGTTACCAAAGTTTCGGAACAACAAAACACCAAACAAAACAGGAACAAACAAAGCCTTCTTCGAATTGTTTCACCCAACCATCTATCCATACATAGAGCAGAAGGTAACTCAAGTGCACGAACGAAGAGTAAATACAACAACTACCGCAAGGCCTATGGAAGGGGAATGGGATGGAAGGGGATAAACTGGGCCGGACTGGGCTAGATTCCGTCTAGTTGGATGTATAGCTCTCTTTGTGCAAAGGCATTTCCCTTTCTATTTCAGCGAGTGATTGTTATTTCATATTTGAGTCCATTGTTTGTTTTGTCTTGCGTTCGACATCTGATACTGATGTATAGAGCAGTTCCTATATATGGCTACCAATTGTTGCTGCACACTCTCGTTTCCAACGGCAACTTCTCAAGTGGCTTTGCACATGCGTGGCATGTGTGGGATTCCACCAGTCGCAGTAATCCCAACGGAAGTCAGTGCTCCAACTGAATGCCACAAATGAAATGGAAATGTGATTTTTGCATGCAAATTGTGCATATCAGAGGAAGACACAAGCCTGAAATTACCAGATGCTGGGAAATAACTGAAATAATGATCACATTGGCATTAGTATTGTTGATAATTTAATTAGATTTGCATTATAAGGTATTGACTTTTACACAATTTAGTTTATTCACCACCAAGAAGTCGAATCTAAGTAGTCCCCTAAAAAAAAACCTTTTCCATTTTACATACCATCGTTTTCTCAAACAAATACAAAGGAAACTGATATGACAATGTTTTCTTTTGCTCAACACACACTTATCCTATTTCGAATTCGTCACCATTGAGTTATATTTAGATAGATTGATACAAGTGGAGAATGTGGTTGGTTTTGTTTTGGTAAGAGTAGATAAATTTATTGGGTTGGTAGGTAGTCAGAGTTGAGTCAGGCCACTTGTTGTGGTTTACAAATTTGACTTAAGATAGGAAATTCCCCTTGATTTGGATTTTGCTGCTTTCCCAATCACTCAAAATATTATACAGTAGTTGTTGAGTATTAGTCTTAGCTAAAATTTGTTTAGTTTTCATTAAACAGTACTTGAAATCAATTTCTGTGCGACTATTGTAAAGTGAAGTTTTAAAGTCATCAAATTAAAAGACGTTTTATCAAATTCCCAAGTAAAACACCCTCTTCGATACTCTACTTTATTTCAGTAATATATATTTTTGGTACTTTACTTTATAAAAATCCAAAGACAATACATTTAATATTTAGAATATCAGATCTTATCTTAACCAAATTCAAGATATGGATTTTTAAAGTGATGGGTAAATTGCCACTATCAGGTAAACATCATCCATTGAACAAATATCATCTACTTAGAATTGTATACTGAATTCACAACTGAATTTCGTTATGTTTTTAAAAAACAACTCTTTCATAATTTTTGTCTCCTTCATGCGATTAAATCAAGACTTCTATTTGTTCTAACATATATACATACATATATTTAAATAAACATATCTTTATATTTAAATAAACATCCTGTCGCGTGGCTCGATGGCAATTTCATAAATTTTCCTTTGCCTAATTGATGTTTCCGCCTTCTGTTCGTCGGTTTGATGCCAAAGATCAAGGCACAAAATTATAAACATCGCGTCAGAACAGGACTACTATTTTGCTGGAATATTGTAATTTATAAGAATATTTATGAATTCGAATTGTGCCATGCCTCATTAAGATTTGGGGCGGGCATAAAAATAAAAACAGAACGATAATACCCCGCCAAGAGCCGCCACCGAGCCATCGTTCAGTCAGTCAGTCAGCCATATGTCGCGATGATATGCCCAAGTAAAGGCAACTCCACAAATCCACGTTGACATAATTTGCGCCACATGTGTGCCCAACACGGAGCAGCGTCAGCAACTCCGGCAACAAACCGTCGCTGTCCCGTTGTTAAGCTCCGACGGGATCCATGGAAAACCTCGAGAGCACGAAAAATTAAAAATAAAATTGTGCTTTAAACACGTGCGAGAGGAGTTTCGTGGATCCCAGAGTATCCCGCATTGGCGGGGCCTCCGATTGGGGAGGGTGATCAGTCCCTGACTCCACTTTGACTGACAATTAATTTCAATTGCGCATTCGCGTTAATCGCCTTTATAAAAAAGGGACTACTGTAGCAACAGCAGAAGGAGGAGAAGAAGTTTCCCCTTCCCCCTTACTTTAATGCCTTAGCTTTGTGTTATTTTTAATAATTTTTTCTTTTCTTTTTTTTTGTGTGTGTGTTTTGTTTCTCTGTTTAGGAGTTCTTGCCCCAATCCCAATGTGTCGCCTGCTGTTGCATGAGATTAAAAATATAAGAAGTGACAGACACAAACACAGGCAGAAAGGGAAATGTCAAGTTCAAGAGTCATTACAGCTGCTTCAGCTGACTTGGACTACATCTACACGCACACGGACACACACTCACACTCACACTGGGTAGTAGAATGGAAAAGCAAAGAAAATTCAAAGGGAGAAACGGTGAGTGAGACGTATCTTTATATCTGTGTAAGTTCTCCTCTCCCAAGTGGAAGTGGATTAATTTTGACATTTATGATGGCGGCTTAAAGTGCTTTAATTGATTTAGGGCAAACGCATTATGAAAATTCACATATTTTCTTATAAGTGCCACCCACACCCTTCCCCTCGATTCTTCTCTCCATTTTGAGGCATTATCTGCATATGAGGGTGCGGGTGCCTACATACATGTATCTAGGAGGAGGAGTGGGGGTAAATGGTGACGGCACACTTTTCGTTTATCTGCAGCAAATTGCATTAAGTGCATCGGCCGCAGAAGAATCACGTGCACTCGCAGACGCTTTATGTAGCCAGGGAACACGAAAGACAAACACAAAGGAACCAACTCAAAGGAAGGCAAATAACTGCAGGCAAAAAGGTGTCGTACCGGGATCAGGATGAGGCCTACGCTGGGGCCACACCAGACGAACCAACTTGCAGTTGTTGTTTGTTTTGTTGTTGTTGTTGTTTTTGGTGTCGGTGCTACTCTTGTCGGTTGTTGCTACTGCTGTCGGTGCTTGGGCATGTCCTTTCACTCACGTCCTGCCGCCTCTCACGTTCCGTGGCAAAGTCACGTATTTTCCAGGTAATTTACGTTGGCGAAACTGTTGCCACCAATATTTCTGGCCATGTTGGCCGTTGATTTTAGTCGCGTCTTCAACATGGTAGTTGATGTTGTTGTTGTTTTTCTTTCGTTCTGTTCGGTTCCATTTCGTGTGCATGAAATGCGTTTTTTTTGGCCTCTGTACGTGAGCGTTGTCCCCCAGCGCTTATTGTTTTTTCTCCTGCTGGCCTGTTATCCTGGCTAGTGCAGCGAAATGTGCATAACGTGACCGGGTTTCTTAGTTGGCTTTTAGCACTGCCAACAGCAGCGAACCAGGCAAACCAGGCAAAGGAGGGCAGAACGGGCCAATAGTGCAACCGAGGATGCACTCCTGCAAGTTCAGCAAAACCATCCTGCTGATATTTCACTTGAGAACTTTTCGACAACTTTCGGACAGTTGTAATGGGATACTTCTACAGTTGCTGCCACCTTCCCCCGCCCAGCCGGTGTGGAGTTCGTTGTTTGTATTTGTGGCAGTTGTTTGCGGTAAATTAAGTTGCCGCCATTGAAACTGTACTTGAGCTAATCGTTTAATTGGGTTGCAGAGATGACCCAGTTGGGAGAGAGATGCGTCTGATTTTTAATAATTTGACTTGAATGCAAATTTGAATTTGAAAACTGTTTAACTCTGTAAATCTTCAGGGGGAAATGTTGAAAATATTTTGCATAAATTTTAAATTTCAATTAAAAGTTCTTTTCACACACTTATCTTTTAGCACATTTTGACCATTTTACGACTTTTGCAACTAGTCAAAGCCTTAAGACAAGAAGAGAGAGGGAGAAGTAGATGGAGAATGTGCCTTACCATATCGTAAAAATCTCCTTTTTATTCAAATGGTCAAAAGTCACAATCATAAAACCCGAAATTGTCATTTCTTTGCTGTTGACCAACTTAAAAATTAAAATTTATATCCTCAAAATGCCACTCGAAGCATCTAAAACAAAACGAAACACCCAAAACTCATTTTTAGGACAGCTTGGGAGAATAAAAATAAATTTGTATTTTATATAAGTTACTCCAAGTATGGTGATGGCCTACTCCCACACATACACAGACACACACACCCACACCATTCAGTCACACCCTTTTTATTGAATCCCACGACTGGGGCTAACTTTGTTTTATGACCAATTCGAAGCCTGCGATAGCAAAGAATTCTATCCTGGTTATTATTGCCCGTTTTTTATGGGTTTCTCTGATGGGTTAGTAATTTTCAAATGCATTTTATATACGTTCATCGTGTACATGTATAGCAAAAGGAAGAGGGTGGCGGATGGTGGCAGGTGGATGGTAGTGGGAAGCTGTTGTTTTTATGCAGCACGCGATACCCAAATCAATAATACACAAGTGGGAAAGCATGCACTTGCTGGCAACATTGCTGGAATGCAATGAGTTTGCCATAAAATCGTATCAAATATTTAAACAATCAAACTGCAAGTGCACGGAGAGATGGTGTGGTTATGGCCCAATATCGAGGGTAGTAGCGAAGTACCAGGAGCACACACACACACACATTCATACATACATAGCTAGCTAGAGCTGAGTTTAATCATAGTCTGCACTTTTCCACTTGCAGCTGCCAACTGGATGCCCCTGGCTCTGGCATCTCCATCTCTCTATCGCATGTCCATGGCACACGACTCAGTTGGCCTCTCTGGCGCAGCCAGGTAAGCTTATTTAGCAGTTTCCGTTTCCGCTTGCCTTACCGTTCGTTTGCATTGAACTCAGCTGGCACATCCTGTGCACACTCTCCAGCTCGTTATCCTTCTCGCAACCTCCTTGTCTCTGTCTGTCTGTCTACCTGTCCGTGCCTTGTGCAAGTTTAATGCATTTAGCGCTTACATTGTGCCACGAAATTGGCAAAAGAAGTTCTTTTAGTTTTTTAATGTTCGCCTGCCTGTCGATTACTTGTGCGCATATCCTTATTGGAAATGCACTCGAAATGTTTGCAAACAAACGAATTAAATTTCGAACGAACTGAAAACGACCCTCAAGAACGGATACTAAAAATAAATCTGGTCTGTCATTCAATTGAGGTCAGATCATATGGCGTTCCTATATTGCGGTGACATTAGAGACCCAAAAAGAAGAAAACCGAACCCAAAGCCAAAAGTAAGAAAAAAGGACACTGCAAAAAAGAAAGGATACCCTGCTGTGTGTGAATCGGTTACAGTTACAGTTATTACATCTGTGGCCCATGCTGTGTGACCCCCAAAGTTGTTTAGTTTTCGCCAGAGAGGCGAATTTTCGGGGGGTAGTTGTGGAAAATGGGAAACCCTCCATCTTATCGATGGCTCAGTTTTTGTTTCGTTCGGTGTTTTCCTTTCATCTGCAGACATTTTCCATTTGGTTAATTGTCAGCTATCTGATAGTTTTTAATCTTCTAATGGTTGCCATTCTACGTTCAACTTTTGTTCGCTTTTAGCTCTGGTTTTTGCTTGTTTTCAATCGATTTGCCATAGCCAGGCCAATTATTTTCATAATGTGCCACATTGTGAATTCTCATTCTTCATTTTCGCTTTGGCAAACCGCAGCAAGGCGGAAGCGGAAATAATATTCCCCAGTTCAAGCAGCGGAAATGATTTATTAAAAAAAGAATGAATAAAACTAAAAAAGCCAAGACGAAAACGAAATGCGACTGCCATTGAAGTGAGGAATAATAATAACAGAGGGATAAAACTTGCACAATAAATCGCAGCTGAAGTCACAAGGCGAAACAAATAGGCAAAATCAAGCATCAAGCCCAACGAACACTCTGTACACTCTCCAAACTCGGGCAGGACACTTCCAAGGACGAACTAAACCGAACAATTGCAAAATGCTTCACAAAGAAAACCCGATCCGTTTGCAACAACCCAAAGCAAGCGAATCGGAATGGAGCTCTGTGTGTAGTGACACAGAATGAAGGGCCGCTGCCGCTGACAGTTGCCAACATAAAAGATACAAATCGAGCGCATAAGCCGTGGAGTAAAAAGGAAATCGTTTGCTAATGTTCAAAACAGGTTCACTTTAAATGGCTTTTCGATTGGGACGATACCATCAAATTTAACACTGCATTGACATAGAACCAACAGTAAAAGAAGAATTCAATATGAATTTAAACGTTATCTAAATTATTTAAAACAAAGTAGTAATTAGGAATGGAACAACGAATTTGAGATCTTAAATTCGAAATTTGAAGTTTTTCTACTGCTGAATCCGAATCTGCACTCAGTTTATTCCCATCAGTTCTTGTGCTTGAGAAACAGGTACCAAATTGAATTTTGAGTAAATAAATAACATTAAAGCCTTTATGCGAATTTTGATAATTAATTTGGGGTTTTAGGGTCAATATTACCATGTTTATTCTTATGCTTATTCCTCTAAACCAAAACTGCCGAAACGACAGCTAACAGACCTAAAAATCATATTTTTGCTTTCAAATTTTTTGACTTTAAAGCCAGGAGGAATATTCACAACCTTCATTGTTAATGCTGGAAATGTTCTATATCTATATTTTGGTCATATCAAAAGCTTTTGTCGTATATTTGTACCATGCACCATAGTGTTAAAAAGTATAAAGTCGCCAAAATGTATTTAACAGCCAGAAGGAAACTTTTCCGACCCCATATTGTGTATATTCTTGATCAGCATGAACAGGCGAATCGATAAGGACATGTCATTATCCTAAACCTTTTTTAGTAGGCGGTCCTTATGGACGGAGCTGGGGGTAGGCTACTCTTTGTAAGAGTTAGCGGCATGGCAAATGCTATGAGGCATGTAAAAAGAATTTAATAGACACACATTTGGTTTTCGATATTGAAAATATTTGTTTAATTGGTGCATGGTATACCGAATTACTTATTTCATTATTTCTATATCTGGGGCATACTAAAAGGCTATTCGTTTACGTATTAAAAAAAAATGGAAGAGACATTTTAGGGATTGCTGATTATAAATACATCAAAATTTTTCGTAGTTTTAGCATCTTTGAAGCAAAGAAAAGTATTAGATTATCATTTAAACTTTAATTAAAATTTTTTACACAATTTACAATTTACAAGGATCACTTTATTTAAAGAATTATAGTTGCAATTATAGTTCTATGTGAGTGAGACTTACATAGAAAAATTAAGAGTACAGGACACACAGTAACCTTTTCTACTTAAATATGATGGAGGAATAGAGAAATTCATTTATATACAATATGAGGATAAGTTGAAGAGGTACATCTAGATACAAAGTTAGTGTGCAACTTAGTCAGTCTTTCTACGACTAGTTCTATTTTGGCGATACTGTGCAACTCCAAAGTGGAGAAATAATTAAAATTTTAAAGCGAATTGATTAGGGTGATTTTGTCATTGAAGTGTGAAACATATTCCACCCAAAAACTTATTTTTAGCACATTGTAAGTCTCAAGAAGTTATATCGTATTAATTCTACTTAAATCGACAAAAATTAAATACTGCCTTTTAGCTCCTCAACTTTCATCTCATTTAGCTTATTTCTGTTATTGTATCAACAGCAGTTCAATCTGGTTGAAATTTATATTTCCATAATCAAACAATGATTTGCTTAAATGGAAATCATTCATAAAGTTTAGTGTTATTAGTTTTCGAAAACTCTAAAAATATCAAACGCATTGAAATCTTTTTAATGTATGACTCACAATGTTTGTAGGTATGCAGTGGCATGTTGCAGGTTGCCTGCCACTTAAGGCAGCATAATTAATGCTAAGAGAGGTAATGCAACAGATCGAACTGTGCTATATATGCATATGATAGGGGAGACAAGCAACTGCAATGTGCTGTCGAGTGGATTTTCCAATTATATTTTTATCAATTATGTAGCTTGTGCGTGGGTATTAATATAGGATTAATGTTGCTACTCATGGGGGCGGTGGGATTGAAATGAACTTCCTGCCACTGCCACATACCATATACACACACGCTCACATGGTGCACTCAGAAAAGCCTTCATGTTTTCCTGCCTTATTTTGGCCGACCCCTCGCCAGCTCTAGTACATTAATTATAGCTCTGTTGTGTACTCTTGAAATTTCTTTTGTTGATCTGCTTGCCAAGAAAGTTGGCAAGTGAAAGAAAGTGCAACAAGAAGAGGGTGAGGCAGAAGTGGCACTGCATCAACATTTTGTGGCTGCATCGCAAATTGAATTTAGCTTAAAACTCTTATCACTTATCACTTGACTAAACCGGGAGCTAGCAAAAGGAGCACCGAAGCTGCTTCATACACTCCAGTGCACAACTTGGCAAAACTAATTAGCAGGAAAGTCAGTCAAGAAAATAACTCGTCTGTGAGTCGGTGTGTGTGTGTGTGTGTGTGTGTGTGTGAGGGTATGCCTGTGACTGGCTTTGATTAGACCGCAGCTAAAAGAGTAAGTCAAGTGAACAGCAGCTCTAGGGTAAATCGTCATGAAAACTTGGCCACAGAATGCACATGCCACTTTCAGACGCATCTCCAGTTAGCATCAAACGCCACTCAAATACATATAATACATTAAAATATAACCGACTAGCTAATAAATTTTACTATAATCTGGCATTGTTTCACTAAGTACTTTGGCAACAACAACAACATGCACAACCTGTAACTAGTGTGTACCTTTGGGTATGTGTGTGTGTGTGAGTGTGTGGATTTACATTCATGCCGGCAACAGGACTCATATGCATAAATGCAGAGGCAAATGTCTGAGCCTGTGTCTCTGTTTGTGGCAGTAGCAGTGGCAGACAGTTTGCAAGCCTTCTGGTGACAAATAGGTCAGAGTTGGAGCTGCCTCCTGTCTCTCTGTATGTCTGTCTGTCCGATGCTGCGGCTCTTTCTGTGTCTGTCTGTCGACGTTAACCGCATGTGAAAACTTAACTTCCGGTGACATAAACACAAGGAAAGGAGCTTGCTTAAAGTGCCCCCGGAATGAGCAACGAAAGTAAATGCAGACTCAAAGCCAGATAAAATATTCAAATGAAGAACCGACTCTGAGCTGTAAGCAACTCTCCAGCAGTCACACTCACATGCCGTAGATGTTGCAGTAACGGAGACACTTGGCCAAGTTGCAGCAGTTGCCCCAGACAAAAGGATAACGACAAAAATGTTGACAACAATGCGAGGAGACATTGTTACATTTGGCGGGTTGTGGAAGTTGGGGGCTACAAGGGGTTTGGATTCAAGGGACAGGTTGTCGACCTGATTGTTGTTGACTACATATATATATATATATATATATATGTGTGTGTGTGTGTGTGTGGTGAACTTTTGAACTATTTTCATAGAGTAGTAGGACAGTTTGTGGGCATGGGCATGAGTAGCAGGACACGCACCACCGAAAATTAATTGCATGCATGGGGGACTTACTCTTGATTTTACTTGGTGATTTATACTTTTGAAAGGGAAGCCCCTTAAAGGGGTGAAATGATTCAGCATCTGTTGCCTGAGGCAACAGTAGATTTTTGGTATTCTTAGTCTGAGCTTTGGCTCATCAACGCGGCAAACTTTTGGGCCAAAGTCGTCGTTGATGTTGAAATGAAGTGACTGGCATACGCCACGTTATCTGTTGCTTCCTGTTTCCAGGCAGGAAGACCCTAGCGAGCAGGGGAAAGTTTTGCCAAGCGGGGGCTTGGCGGTTTTCTTTGCCCGACTTTGGCAAGTCTCGAAGTGAGTGAGAGTGCAAAACTTTTGCTTGAATCGCAGGAGAGTAGTTTGATGATGGCTGGCTGCATCAATGATTAGCAGACGGGGAATTGAAAAACCTAAGCCAAATCGACCCAGATTGCGTGCGTTTGTCGTATGGCAAACGTGAACGTGATGCGGGTTGCCTTTTTATGGGTCACAGCTACTTATAAAGTCATTTCGTCGTTGCATGACAAAAACGAAACTGAACACCCCCTCGCCCGCCCACACAGACCATTACGTAAAAGAGAGCCAAAGAGCGGCAGGACCTTCAAATGGCCTACTTTAAGGCGCCATCACGTTGGTTCAGCGAGATTCATTTGCGTAGATAGCACGGAAACAGAATTGTCCAAAAAGGACAAAGGAGAGAGAACCTTTTCGGAAAAGCAGCTTAGTGGCAGCACACACCCTCCCGCCCCTCCTCCCCTCTGTTCAGTGTAGTCATCTTGGCCCATTGCTTGCCACGCCTGCTTGGGCCGTCGCCATTTCAGGGTTGGCAAATGGTTATTTTTTCTGAGCTGTTTTTTTTTTCTTAAGATGTTTTACGGAATGTGTGTGTGTGTCCCGTCTTACCGCAATCAAAATTGTTACTTTCTAAGCCAATATGTTTTATGATGTATGAAATTTGATGTTGCGATAACATTTTACACACTTGGCTGCACTTTATTTTTTCTGCTCTGTTCTTTAAGTCGAGCCAGGTCGATTGGATCGGATGACGAAGCCGGGGGTGAGGGGGGCGTCTAAACTAGGCTGTGTTTGCCCCGTTTAAAGTGCTGTACGTGGCTCACCGTTTCGCCAATGGCAGTTTAGCTTTCTCGCCCAGAAGCAGGCAATGATTCTGTTTCTTTTTCCATTCTATTTATTTTTTCGGGATTTGCCGCCATCGACAGCAAAGTTCAATGGGCCCAAACGGATGGCCAATGCAATGAAATTTGCCTTTTCCAGTGAAATATTGTCAATTTCAGATGCATTTGTCAGTGCAAGAGTGCATGTGTGTGTGTGTGTGTGTGCGAGTGTGTTTGTATGCGTCTGAGCTAAGCTTGTATATAAACACTACGAATTCGTAGGGTGACAACCGGAAAATGGATGTTTTTGAAACTTTTCAAATAACCCACAACGATTTATTTTGAAAAATTTTAGATATCGGTAATTGAATAATAACTAACTAACGATCTCTGTACTTAATGTTTTAAATATAATGTATTTATTAAATCAACTAAAACTAAGAAAAATGTACATTTACATTATTAGGTTTTTCATTCACGGACTGTGCTTAAAGGTTTAAATAAAAAAAGTTTTTTTTACTTTCCATAAATGATCGTGATTAAGGATGAAACAAAAAACTAATTAAAGAATAAGAAATGACTTGTAATTTTATTTTTTGTTCTAAAATGCAAACTACGATAAAATTTCCATTATTTTAACAGTATCGAAAATTCAGATTTCTTTTGAAAAAGAAGGTTAAATATATGTTGCTTAGAGTGATTCCTATAAAAGAATACTTCAGATTGTAAAAGTCAATACAATTAAGAAGGATGGCTAAAATTATTTCTAATGCATCTAACACATCAAGATTTCAGAAGGAAAAAGAATTTGAGAAATTTTTCTCTCAATTTGTCATTGAGATGATAGAGTTGATAACACTTAATTGTTATCGATCGTATACGGTTTATCTGTACATAAAATAAAGATTTTTTATATTTATTATGAAGTTTTTAATTTTTAAGAAAGTATGTTTAAGATGTTATATACATATTACATTAGGCTGATTATAAGTAACCTTCAACAAGATTGTCCTAAATATTTCTAATATAGAGCCTTCTGATGGTTCCACACATTCGAATATCCCTAGGTCTTGAACCAATTTGGACAAATTTTGATACTTTTTTGTGGATAAGCGCACACAGTATGTTTAACCTAAACTAGTATAACACGATATGGAGATCTTGGTAGAATATTACTGATTTCCTTTTACTTTACTGTCAAATTTTAGGATTGTCTCTCTCAAACCATTTACATTAACAGGTTCGTCAGGACTACGTCAAAAACGCGCTCAACTAGTAACAAACACGGCTAATTATATTTTTGTTGGCATTGTACAGTATTTGAAGTTCGAGTAGACCGCATAATAATTTTTCTGCTCCCTTTTGTGTTCTGTCAATTGAAATGTGTCAACGGTTTGTTGCCTTTCGCCAGGCTTTGTGTGTGTACAAAACTCTTATCATATTTTTCCCTTTTTCTCTCGATTTTTTGTCTGCCATTTTTTGAGTAGCGTTTAAGCTTGAGCGATGGTAGTTGGCCATTGCCTGCATGCTGTACTCCCTCCCTTTCGCCATTTGTGCTTGCCACTTTTGTTAGCTTAAAAATTCTTTTTGTGCACTCATGATTTTAATGCGCTTTGGCCATTTTTATGATGCGCTTCGCTCGTTGTCTCGTTGCTGGCACCCTGGCTGCTTGGCTGCCCGGGTGGCCATCTAGCCACCATTTTGGCCTTCATTTTGTTTCAAATTCATGAAGCAGAACGCGGTCTAGTAAGTACGACCTAAGCTGCCTTTGGCGGGCTCGATTATATACCATACTCTATGCAAATGCCATGGACCAACTCATTTAATTATGTATTAAATACTGCAGTTTGCATAATTAACCAAATGCTTGGGAGAACTTAAAGTTCACTTGGCATACACTTTTACTCTTATCTTTCAACTTGCCGTCAAGTTGCTGGGGAAAACTTTATCCTGCCAGGTACCTTAAAACTATTTTGCCCAAAAAAGCATTCGCAGTGTCGTCATTTTAAAGGGAAAAGGATGCTTATGTATGTATCTACAGTAAACGCTCAAGTTGCTTCGCTTAACGCTTCGAGGGAAGTGCCTTTGATTCGATAAGGATAAAGACGTGATGCCGAATCTTACCATTGTTTATTTATGTTAAGTAAACTCGGATTCAACAATTCTCTGCGTACTTAGTCGCCATCCATGTGTTTGTGTGTGTGTGTGTGCTCGTATATGTGCGCACTGCGTGTGAAATTGTCACGTCAACGGAAAACCTGCGACTGACAGCCAAAAGTCAAAAGTGTGACAAGACGCCAAGACTTTGCTGGCTGCCTCAATTGACATTTGGCATTTGTATTCGTGTTGCTCTATACGTCTATGTCTGTGTGTGACAATGAATAGAAATCAAATTAACAGTTGCCAGAATGTGGGCAAAACGTTTGCGTTTTCAGAAATAAGCACCACGAGCATCAAGTATACGCCCTGTTTGGCTGCATGGCGGCTTCTACTCTTGTGGCTCAAGAGGCTGCTTGTGTGCATTGCCATTGAGGAGGACCACAACCTGGGCACAGAGCACTTAGTGCCTCTCCACTAAAATGCAAAACATTTGTTGGTAAGCCAACAGCAAGCAGATGCAGAGAGATAGAAAACTGTTTCACAATGCCTCAAATGGGAGGTCAAGAAGACGTTGCATGCCAAATTAACCAATGGAAAAGCCATCCAACTCTATAAGTTGGAAATTTAAAAGTTGTAGCCCCAATGGACTGGTCACGAAAAAATTGTTAACTCTATGTTTAAGCTGGTTTCAAAACACCAGAACGCCATTCATGCCAGACAACGTCAAATTGTGCGAGTCCTGTGCCCCATCCTGTAGCATATGTCAGCTTGTAGCTGAGAGAGGGGCCGGGGCTAACGGCAATGCCTGTCAGTCAGCGAAAGAGGATTTTGTGTGAAGATAATTGTTTTTGGTAGTCCCGACAGTTCTGTCGTATTCGGTTTTCAATTATTTTGTTTCGCTTTCGATGCAACCCAAACGGGAAGCTTAATCAAACCAAATGAAAAATCGAAAAAAACAAAAAAACCAAAAGCAACAACAAACTTTTGACTCATGTGAAATGTGTCAATTTCAGCTGCACCACATCACGCCTCCTGCTGCCTAATTGTTTTCGCACCGCCACTTTGAGGGAAAAGCTAATTTCGATTAGGCAAAGCCACAGACAGCATCGGAAATTTCTGTTTGGTTTTGGTTTTTCTGCCTGCAGCTGCCAGACATGTAGGTAAATACATACATGTCTACAAATAAAAATTAATTCCATATATGTTTAATGTTTGTGGTCTCCCGCAATGGGACAACAACAAAAATGAATAAAATTAAATAAATAGTACGCCAAACAGGCATAATAACGAATTTCATTTTTGAAAAGAGGCAAAAGCTGGTTAAATTCAATTCAAATTTGCAGCTAACCAGATGATCCTAAGTAGAGGCCATTCAGACGGTGGCATTCGATGCAATTTTTGTTGTCTCTCTCATTTTTAATTATTCACTCAATTAAATTAACCGATTGGCTATTTATTTTAATTACACTTTGTTATATAATGGCCGCTCTACTTTGAAAATTTCAATTGCACTCTTTTAATGCTAATTATGCAGAAGTGAAATTCAATTTAAAAAAATAACACACACCAACTAGAAGGATTTGCACAAGAAAAAATTCACAAACGAATTTAGAGTTGATGTGGAGTTTTTCCGGTATTGAATATCTAATACCTTCTTACTTCATTCCTTTCATCAGGAATTTATATATTCGACTTGATCCATTTGCTGGTAAATGCAACGCAGAAATATAGGCTATTCAAAAAGGATTTAATGAAATGCGGAAATCCCTTAAGAAAGTTGACGAACTATGAAAATGGTTTTGGCCATTTGAATGGCGAATTGTGGTCTTGAGCATGCGATTACAAGCTCAAAACGATTTGAGCTATACTACCAAGATTCGATCATTTTTACATACAAAGAACGTGGTGGCTAGTGTTGGGACTACAGGTGCTATTAACAACATCAGTATGTAGGGGATTCCCCCAGAGGGTAACTCATCATCAGATAGTAGTAGAGGTCGGTGATTCCCTTGGACTTCCAGCTGCAGTCATTCAATCAGTTTTTGGAGAACTCATGGGTAGTTCATCCGGGAAATCATTTTGACAAATTCCTCAATGATGCAGCTGTAAGTAAAGGGCTAGACCACTTTAAGATATAAACAGCTATGGGCTTTTCAGCAAACCAATAAATCTAACAAAAAAAAACCAATATGTTTGTGTTTTTCTTTATATATCGACAAAAATTTAAAAATTTGATCTCTTTAAGTAGATGCAGGGTGAGGAAAAGTTCATTTGTTACAAAAAAATTGGCAAATTCGTCATATTTGTCGGCAATTTGTCCATTCTATAGACCTATTTCGTCATAATATTGACCACCTTTAGAGCTTCTGTTGGAGAATTCCTCGTTTAAATTATTTATTTGCATCGCATAGATATCTCTTTATTATTTTTGCTTCTTTTTTTTTTAAATACAGTTTTGTTTAAATTCTAATGTAATGACTAAAATCTGGAAAAATCATCAGTCTATAATAAAAATATGACATTTCTTATTAATGCAAAAAATATTCAAATTTGATGTCGAGTATGCGACCGCTTTTTTATAGCTTTTTTCTCAAAAAATAAAAAGGGGAGGCCCTAAATTTATTTACGGTTGATGATACTCTTAAAATACTTCAAAAAACTATTTGTAATGAATTGCAAAAAATGTTATTTTCGTTGATAAAGAGTTGTATTCTGCCTCAGAATGTCGTGTTAGTGACTTCGGAGACGCCCAGATATAGAGAAATAAAGAGGTGGGTTTTTTTTTTGCCAGTTGGCGAAATAATACACTTGATTTTAATTTTTACGAACCCAGAAGGCTATCATCAAAGTTTGAAATTTAAACCTAGCCCAATCTATCCAAGGTCCTTCTACTTTTGTCCTGTCATTTTAGGATTATCAGGTGTGATGTGAATTTCTGATTGACAAAAACAATTGAAGTTAACTAGGATCAGGACATTTTTGTTCATTGGTGCATTGAACAACAATTGAACACTGTTTGGGCCACATTACAAGACAATTATAGGTAGGTTTCAGTTAAATTATACTGATATTCTGCTAACGATGTCGTGACTGTCAATTTCTCTTCACTGGCAATCTTCATTTAACTATGAATTTCATGGACAACATTTGTCTGTGTCTGTGGAAATAACAACAATATTGCTCCAATTAAATTGCATTGTCTGCTTCCAACTAACTGTTCAATAATTAAATTGAAAAATATATAAAATATTTTAATTCGATTGCCTTCAAAATGCAATGGGTAATTTAATTATCATTGTAGTGGCACCAGTTGACGAGACTGAGGCGTGCAAATTGATTTGATTGCAGCTCAGCAATGGAAATGTTGCCGATGTATCTGTTGCTGCTGCTGCTGTCGATGTTGCTGATGCTGTTTGTTGTCGGTGCGCATCATTTGATAATTAGCGGCAGTTGGCAGTGTCGGTTGGCCAATTTGACTAAGCAAATAAGTAATGCGGCAATTGAATTTTGTTGTGACATGCAAATCAAGCCCTGAATACCTCATGCAGTACAGTTATTATATTTAACTTATTGTTACACTTGAATATATAAGTACATATGTAAATACATATGTAAATGAGAATAACCAGAGGGCTAAACAAACTTTTTGGCCGTTCTGAAATTCGTATACTCCTGCAGATTTTTGCATTAATCTTTTGTTACTTATTATTAGTTATAAAATCAAAAAACCTTATCGAATCAGATATTCAAAAGAACCAATAACAATTGCAGTTACCTCAGTTTTAAAGATATATCGTCTTCTTGCCTGCTTCAATCCGATCTTAATGATCTTCAGAGTTGGTGTCAAACCAACCTTTTAAGCCTCAACGGCTCTAAATGTAAAGTTAAGTCTTTTTATAGATGCACTCCATACTTAGCAACTTATTATCTTAACGACACTTCCTTAGAGCGTTAGATATTATCACTGACTTATGTGTTCTTATGGACCATAAGTTAGTATGAATGTTCTTGGGTTTGTGAAACGAGGGTCAAAAGAGTTTGACAACCAAAATTCTGTATACTTCATTAATCCGTCCTATCTTAGAGTACGGATCTTGCATATGTTCACCTCAATATGAGACGTGCCAAAGTAAAAAGTGAAAACCAATTTCTGCTTTTTGCTCTTCGCGGTCTAAATTGGGACCGCAATGTCAATTTGCCATCATACTCCAGTAGACTTCTTTTAATCAGTCTTCCTTCTTTAATTAATCGTAGAGTTAATGCTTGGTGCTATATTTATTCACAAACTTTTGATAGATTATATAGACTCTTCAGAGATATTGAATCAGTTAAACCTATCTTTACCCCGCAGACCTACCAGAAATTTTATTCCTCTATCCTTAAAACACTGTATTTCTAACTATTCTTTGCATGAACCTTTTCGAGTTTTATGCTCTGATTACAATCTCCTTTATCCCGTAATCAGATCAGAAGCCTCTCTTTCTTTTCTAAAAACTTCTATTTCATCACATTTAGCTCGTAATTAGCTGTAGTTAATCATATTTTAATTGTTTGTCCGTTTTATTTGTCTTTGTCCAAGCGATCGTGCCGTCCGATATACGGCTGCGCCCTACGGTCGGCCGGGAGGTGGACAGCTCTCTGCTTGGGCTCGCGCGAAACAGGCTATGTCCTAGTGTCGTATGAGCCACTTGTACTTACTATGCATTATATTCTCGATCAGCATTAATAGCCGTGTCCGTCTGCCCGTCCGTCCGTATGAACACCTAGACCTAAGAGACTATAAGAGATAGAGCCACCAAATTTGGTATTCGAGTTTATTTGTTATTTATATAATTTTGGACCCGCAACCTTCAATTTAAAGAAAAGTGATTTCTTTAGAACTTTGTATAAAAGCTAGAAACATCAAATCTTGTATGTACACAAAATGGATCACATTAATATTCGTTTTTATACCATGCACCCATAAGGTGAAATAGTATATTAAAGTGGCCAAAATGTATGTAACAGGCAGAAGGAAGCTGTTCCAACCCGTGACGATCTAGCCATGTCCGTCCGTCCGTCCGTATGAACACCTAGATCTCGGAGACTATATGAGCTCGAGTCACCAAATTTGGTACTTAGACTACTGTAATACCTACGTTGTTCAAGTTTATTTTAAATTTTTGCCACGCCCCCTACCGTACCCGCAAATTAAATAAAACAGATTTTCTCAAAAACTATTCTACCTAGCGACACCATAGTTGGTATAAATATTTGCTTAGTAATTGCGCACATTTTTTATGTGTAAAGATTTTGCCACGCCTCTTCTCTCTTCCGCCCCCGTAATTTGAAAAAACTCGATTATTTCCCATAATTTACCTTGTGCAATCAAATTTAGCACACTTAAATTTGATACTAATATCCAGCAAAACACCAAATTTGATCAAAATCGGACAGAAAATAGCCAAGTTATGCATATAAACGTTTTTCCATATGGCCGGAGTTGGCCGTTGGCTGGTGGGGGCGCTAGGGTGCTCGAATGCTTGAGTGAGCGAAATACTAAGATATGCTTGTAAAAAGCATGTGAACAGATTTTTTTAAAAATACGAAAATGCATTGGTTATTATAAATTTGAAATATTTGTTTTACTGGTGTATGGTATATCCAAGCGGCGAGACGACTTACTTACATCATTATTAATGGTATCATCAAGGCGTTTTGGCATATACATACATATGTACATACATATGTACATACATATGTACATACATACATACATATTTCGAGTAGAAAGCGCACTGATTTAAAACCCGATTATCTTCCGTACTTTTTAAACTACCGCAATTAATTTTGACACACTAAAATTTGTTATTAATATCCACCAAAGTAGCAAATTTAATTAAAAAGCCAAATTATCCAAATAAACGTTTTTCACAAGGTGGGCCGAAGTGGCGGTATTGGCCGTTGGCAGGTGGTGGCGCTAGAGAGCTCCTGTGTTTGTAAGAGTAAGCGGTATTATGTGAAATAATATATTTATATACATATATATATATATATATATATATATATAAATACGATTGATTTTATAAATTAAAAATACTTGTCTTAAGTGGTGCATTACTTTATTTTTTTTTTCATCGCAATGTTTTGGGTATGCATTAGCAGTGTGACCTTATTCAAAAGTCTCTCCAGTGTTGATAAGCTAAAAAAGCAAAAACGAAAAGCACATGCTTTTCGTAAAGTCTCGCGTCAGAAATATTAACAATATTTAAAAATGAAAAATTCGTCAAACAAAGTCAAGATTGAGCTCAATCCACCATCGTCCAGTGCTTTGGATCCGAAGGAGTATATAGTGGAAAAGGTATTGGATTGCCGTGTACACAATGACAAGGTGAGTTGAAGTATTACATTTCGCATCCAATTGCAATTGGGATAATCGAGATGTGAATCTCTTTTCCAGGTTGAATACTTGCTGAAGTGGAAGGATTACTCCGAAAATGAAAGTACTTGGGAGCCTGAGGAAAATTTAAATTGCCAAGAATTAATACAAGAGTACAAACTGAGCTGCATAAATAAGGTAAGCGTACTTGGTACAATTTCATGCAAACAATATAAGAGAAATTGATATTGGACAGGAAAATGCTGCAACCAGTGGCGAGGGTTTTCCTGTAGGCAATGTCGTTGCTGATACCCAAGGAGCTAGTCCTTCAGTTAGCGCCGCAGGTGAAACGCCTCAAACGGGCGCAGCGATCGACACGGCCAGAGGCAACAACAAATCCTCTGTTCGCAACGGATTTGATCGCGGCCTAGAGGTTGAAAACATTTTGGGAATTTATTTCGATCAGAATAAACAGCGTAAACTCATTATTAAATTCAAAGGTGTTGATAAGCCTGAAATAATCTCGTCGGAACTGGCCAATCAGAAAGTACCACGAATGGTTATAGAATTCTACTCGAAACGACTAACCTAGAGTGCTCTGTGTAATTAAATATATATTTAAGGTACTAATAAGAGTAAGGCGAGGTGAAGAATGCAATTTTAATTAAGAGACTAATTGGATGCAGATCAAGTTTTTACTATAAACTCTACTCTGCTAACTTCAATTGCATTGTTTAATATTTTTAATCCAATAAAATATTGTTAACTGAAATTGTTAAGCCATGGAATGCTGAGGTTCCTCTTGAAGTCTCCCGTTTAAATGTTTTGCTGGCTTTAAGTTGATTATTTTTATTGTGGTTTGAATAGTTAAAAAAAAAATAAGAAAAGTTAAATCTGGCTGCTCCGAAGATCAGTTGTGAGGGATGTTTTGAATGTTTCGTTAGCAAGTTAAACAAGTTTACTTTCATTAGTTTTGTTTTTCAAATATAGTTGCACTTTATAAGCTTTTTCAAAACTGGTCTTGAAGTCAATAAATTTTGGTGAATATATAAGATTTGAAATACTAGTCAGCACAAAAGGGGAGCAGGTAGTCTGTTTCAAGCTATTTCAAGAACCACCAAGTTCTATCATCAGCTGATTTTGCTGAAGAATTCAGTTTTAATGGCCAAACCATATCTTTAAAAGTAGTTGGGAATTTCAACTACTTGAAACGAAAAAGGAATTGCAATGCTTGCAAGTTGCAGATATTTCTCAATATGGTGGGCTTTTCGATCGCTGATTTCTATTATTTTGATCTTAATCACGTAATAAAAGTCTTAAATACCAAGTTTAATTTTAGTAGCTTGAGGCCTTGATGTTGGTACGCACAGACGAACATGTCTATATCGACTCGGATCCTCACGCTGATCATGAGTATATTCAGTTTGCATTACAAACATAAGACTTAAATTATAATACCCTATATAAGGATATACAAAATTTTTAAAAAAAGTATTACACGCAATAAGTATTCAAAATATTCCTGATTAGACTACAAATATTTGAATACAAAAATTTCATTCCAGATTTTTTCTTACACGCACATAATACATTGGAATTATAACATAGATCATATGTTTGTATAAGGCATAAGTGTATTTTCTTCATCAGTATAAAGACTCGATTTAGCCATAACCGTACATCTGATTACTACTTCATTCTCCCTCATCCTCAGAGCATTTGGAATGGGACTTTATTACTATAAGCTGATTGAGTGTATGGGGTTCTCCGATCGGACAATTAAATCTTTTTTCCTAGTTGCCATAGCAACGATCGTTGGAAAAAGTTTTCTTTTGCGATTATTGAATGTTATTCATAATTAAGGTTTAATCAGACGGTAATAGTCAATACATTTAAATCGTACAGATAAGTATTGTATAATACAACAAGACTTTAAGGGTATATAAAACTTGGGTTAGCTGAAATAATCATCTTTTATAGTATAAATCATAAATCGATCAATTAGAACTTGAGATTTTAGATGTTTCTTAAAAAAACTAGTTTTGAGTCAATTGCATTTCAACCCATTTATTCAAGCCAATCGAAAACTGTGTTAAATTATTTTAGAAAATTTAAATTTGTTGTCTGAATTTGTCTGGGGAAAAACTCAGCCTTCATGTCACATATGACGATTTGAGAATCCTTAAAGACCAGTCGCAGTGCGCTTAATTGCTTTTAAATGGCATCTCGGTTTGAGGGGAAGCCACAACTTAACTGATTCAAGTCAAAAGGCGAGGCGACAACAACTGGGAAGGCACAGAAGCAGTGGATATGGATGCCGGGGAATGCCAGCCGGTTATGCCCATGCAACATTTGTTGCAAGCAATTTACTTCAACATAATCATATTAAATTTTCTCCTCCCTCTCGTTTAGATGCCGCACATTCTCGGTTCCAACTAAAGTTCGAAGGGGGCGGGTCCGGGCACATCCTTTTGTCTGGCATTTTCCACCTGGTCTCCAGCCTAGAGTCTGGCCATTGCAAATTGCTCACACACACACCTGAAGAAGGCAGCGTCCTGCACTCACATGGAGGCAACAAGCCAGTCGGCAAAAGGCAGACGGCAAATGGCAGTCAGGGGCGACCAGCCAGCCAGCAGGATGCGTGTCTACAAAGCACACACTCACACACAGAGCCAACTTTGTAAGCTGCAAGCTGACACCAACATAAACACACACACACAGAGTGTGTCGATGTATGTATACCTTTGGTGGTGTACACCAAGCTTATAGTTTTTACATTCGCTCTGGTGCAGACTCTGTTTCCTTTGAAGCCCACTCCTTGTATATTTATTTTTCCTGCTTTTCCTTCGCCTCCATAGGGAGCCAGGTCGTTGGCTTTTTATCTCACATGGGCGTTTTTATTTTCTTCCAGGCATTTGGACTAATAGCAAAGGCGTTGAAATTACATGCAGTTACAGCTGGCAGTTGTATGTAGCTTTGCTAACTCGATTTCCATTTAGTTTCCACACATTACTTTCTTGGGTTCAACCAAGTGCAATTGCCAGGGCCCATCCTATGAGAAGGATAAACGAAACAAATTAATATTAGTTCACTGTCCTAGTAACTGACATAAGATATTTTTGGTCTAGTCAAGTTGAGGATCTATTTAAAAGGTGACAATAAACAGTCGTGGCAGCTGTCAGTATAGAATTTCATTCTGACTCATGCCAATGTTAGTTATTAATTCAAAATTAAGATTCAACGAATTTGATGAAACGACTAATTTGACTAAACACAATGATCTAGTTTCATTTCTTTCTTCATAAAAACCCAAGGTAGAAATGAAATGACTTAATAACTACCTCGTTTGAACTAAAATAATTTAATATGGTCAAAATCAAAAATCAGGAATATAACACTTTAAAAGATATTTATATACTGATATATTTTCTTTTTTTTACTTATTTAATATTTTCCTCTAAAAGAGCGACAATTTTCAGCCTAATATTTTAGACAATTTTCGCTATTCTGTTTTACTATTTACTCTTGACTTCTGTTCTATATATTCCTTCGACTAGTCGAAAGGTTTGAGTGAAACGTTAAATATATGTTCAGAATTCGATCCAATAATTTATATATCTCATTGTTATTCTCGATAAATTTTTGAAAGTTATTGTGATAGAAAACTACTTGTTTCAGCAACACAGGCTGACGTGATTTTTGGTAACTTTAATTTGAGAGTTGCTACTAACTAATTTGAGTACGCTGGTTCTGATTATGAACTTGGCTTTTCCCCAGCGCGTTCAAATTTTTTGCGTTAAAGCGATGTCAGGTTTTAAAATATGCACTCAAAAGTATGCTACAGCGTGTGGAAAATTTTTTTGAAACCTTAGTACAGGAAACTAAGCGACCTCGAATTACTATTAGACACCTTTTGCACTTAAAACACTTTTCCATGAAATTAAATATGATGGCTAATTCAAAACAAAAATTTAAGACGGATCGATTTTAGAATTTTCAGTTAGTCATGCGTGAAGAGTTGTTTGACTTTCCAATTGTCGCATAGTTGGGATAAAAGCAAAAGTAAACCAAAAAAGACAATTTCAGGGTTAATAAGGACATGTTTGACATTAAAACTACTAAAATGACTATAGCGGCTAGTAACGAAATATGCTGCACAATAAAGAGTTCAGATTGCATTTGGTGTAAGAGATTACAAATTTATATCAAATTCGTAATTTTTAGGGGTTTATTTCATAATTTCAATGACCATCAGAAGTGATGCTTATCTTAATTGCGATCCAACCAAGTTGGCCGGGTATAGACCTGCTAACTAATAGCACAACGTTCAACGTTGTTCAAATCTTTTATTTAACTACTACCAAAATTTAAGGATTTATTTTTTGCTAAGTACATGGCATTTGCTTTGGCATACATGTGGTTACAGATGATTCTATTATGTGAAACCAGGTCCAGGGTTTTCAATTAAAGCCCTTACCTAGATATAGTTTTTCTTTCTATTAAATGCTCAGTGTACAGGCACTAACTGTGTACATCATCAGATGCTGCGTCACCCGTAGAACCTGCAACCTGCACAAGACCTGCAACCGTGCAGCAAGCCCGTATGCAAAATGTGTGGCTCTTGTTAGTTTTGTGAATTCCATCGCTAAAAGGTTTACACACCAAAATGTACGTATTCATGGCTCGATTCTTTAGTCCTGTGGTTGGTACATAAGAGCGGATAAGTGACTGAGCAGGTTGGCTGCTGGTATGGGGGGGTCAATGTGGTCCACCAACGTGGTCCGCCCAAGCAACGGCAGACATTAATATGGTTCTGTGTATTGTTTTCGCAACTTTTGCTCTTAACATAAAAAGTATCGCATCAAGCATATAAATGGATAAACATTTATTGCAGTTTATTGAAAAATTGGCGGTTATCGGGCACAGAAGCCTGAGCAATGAGAATTTGCCCGTCCGTTAAGCTTTTTAATTTCACACAAGAGACGAAGAGTTTTATGTGCGCTACATACGATATCATTGAGTTTATTTGGCTAACTGAAAAAGGTTCACATAAAGATAAAAGATTACAATAAGTCTAAGATAAAGAGATATCAATGAGAAGATCTATATTTTAAGATCATATTTTCAGTTTATTATTGATATTTCATTTCAACACTATCTTGAACTAAAGAACTAACTTTTAGAATTTCTTTAACGTTTTTTGCATGTATCTTATTTTAAATATTTTGCCTTGCCTTATTCTACAAAATGTGAGGCTTTCGAGATATCGTTATAAACAGATGAAAGCTAGCGCATTGATTAAATCAGTTTAACCCGATTATATGCATAAGTGAAACAAAGTGCCTGTCCGCTTGGCATTTTTGCAGCCGTTCCGTTTCACTATTCGATTGCTTGCTTTATTTATTTAACATTTTTATATTTGTTGTATTGCGTGCCTGCACTTTATGACCATACAAACACACAGAGAGTCGGCTCGAATGGAGTCAGAGAGCGGCCGGCAGCGGGCAGCGGGGCGCATGCAGTAAATTAAGTCGTTAATATCTTGTTTATCATGGCCACCGTTGTTGCAGTTGCTGTTGCTGTTGCTCCTGGTGCTACTATAACCAAACATATGTTGACCAGGTCCAGGTCAGAGTAGGGCCAGGCCATACATACGTGACTATGTACATGTTAATTACATGATTTATATGCATAAATATATGCATTGAGCTTGATTTATGAAATTAATTAAAAACGATTTACGATGGTAACCGGCCTGGATTCACTGGGCTTCTGCAGCTGCGGCGTCGAGTCCGAGCGATGTAAAAATTGTGTTGCATAACCCGCAGGCGCATGACAATTACAGATACTGATGCGAATAAAGATACTGATACACGCAAACGAACAGGCGCACACATAGACCACTTAATCACTTTATCACTTGCAACAAATTTAGCCTGCGCCTTTTACGCACACACAAACACACATACACACACACACACAGAGACACCCACACAAAGTTTCATAAAGATAATTCCATTTCATTTTATTGAAACAGACACGAATTAGAATTGAGTTTAGCTCTAGCTTGTGGATTCTCTCACTTGCTAACTCATTATAACTGTTTCATTAGCACCCCAAAAAGCAGCAGCTCCCCTCCCCTTTTGGCCCCCTCGTTTCACTTACACTGGCTGCGTGGAATTACTTTATTAGTCTAATTAAATGCGCCACTTGTACGCAAAATGGCGGGAGCTAGCGGTTTGGCGAACTAAGCAAAACAATTAATGAAATTAGCAAAAGTGTTTCGCCTCAGCAGCAGTTTAGCCATCATCCATTCATTTTTTTCTGCCTTTCTGGGTGTCTCTCTTTCTCTCTTTCTAGCATACTTTAATTAGTGTAATTAATTGCCAAGCTGATTTCAATAGAACGGCATTGAAACAGATTTAAAAGATTGAAATTTTGTTGTTGAAATATATTTTCCCCGTCTGTGGTCAAATATACTCTACCTGCAACAGAATACCATCTCTTTAGACACACACACACACACACTATACACACAGTTTTAACCGCAGCCGTAAAGCTCTGCAACGACATCAACGATTATGGCGCTAGCAGAACCAAAACCGAAACCGAACCCTGAATACAGCCCCAAGTATGCGGACCCAGAATATATAACCAAAGGATTATGTTCGCACTATGAAATCCCCCAACTGACAGGCGTGCTCTTACCTCTGCCTCACCCATACACACACACACACAGGCAGGGAGGGACAAACAAAGTAATATAATTCCTTTTCTTTTTTTACTGGCAGCCGTTACTGGGCATTTAATATATGCCCAGGCCGAAGTATTGGCTTGGTAGAACGAAACGAGGCATACAGCGTGTGGCATGAGGCAGGCGGCATGTGGGTGTTTATCTGCGTTTGAATGTGGTAAATGTTGCATGCAAGAAAAATGAGCAATTGCAACAAAAGTGGAGGGTCCAACTCTCAGTGAGAGAGTAGACAATCTTCGGAGAAAACATTCGCAGCTGGAAAAAAACTATGGCAACAACTATCAAGTTTTGCGGTTCCTTTTTGCAGTTTCGGTCCAGTTGGGACTTTATAAGCCAAATCTATTTACTAACCATATATAATATCAACTGCGACTAGTATGCCAGAGTGTAAAAAGGTTTTAAGATAAGCCGGCACACACTCGGTCCGAATGGAGAGCCACCGGCAACCACATACCTAGGATAAGTAGTGGGAGACCGAGGGAAAGCAGCGTTTGCAATAAAATATTTTTTTAAAAACAATTTCAGCTTGGTGCCAGACTCTCCTTTTCACACTCAGTCTCCCTATCTCTCTCCCCGTCTCAGTCTCTGCGTTTGCATCTCGGCCAACTGTATGTAACTTGGTTAATCCTATTGATTTTGATTTGCATACAAATTAGAATGTGCAGACGCAGTTCTAGTCCCAGTGAGAGCTCTATATAGAGCAATATGCCAAAAGGATTTTAACTAAAAACTCTCCAGCCGGGCAGTCAGCAGAGAAGCGAGCAAGAAAGTTGAGGCACAAAAAGTGTTTAACATGTGTACAACCAAATCCTGTGGAGCTTAAGCTTCTTATGGTGTGGCATTAAATTTCAATTTAAGCTGGACGTTTGGGGCTGGTGCCAATGGCGATGGCAACTGAGAGTGGTGGAGAGGTAGTGGGGTCCCTTCTCCTATCCAACTTGGAGGTGCTTGTGAAGCGACGAAGTGTGAATGCTTTGTGAAACAATTAGCATCTTGCTTAATTGTTCATAGAGAGAAATCAAGAGTAAGAGGGAGAGAGAGGGAGCGAGAGGAAGAGAATGAATGGCATAACGAGAGGAACAGCATGTGTGTGTATGTACATTGTGAGTGTGGGTGAGTGTGTGTGTGTGTGTTTGGTGTAGAATTTTAATACATTTTAATGGGAAATAAACTGAGCTCATGTAGATTTTCCCACCGAAAAACTCCCTCTTTGGGTCTTATAAAAGAAAAATATGAAAAATGAAATTTAATGCGGTGCAAATGCTTCTTAATACATATATACATATATGTACTTTGCGTATGTGTCTGTGTGTGTGCTTCCATGTATATGTGCACATTTTAATTTCTTTTAATATTTCATCACCGACTCATATGAGTTTGGTGGGAGGTGGAGGTGGAGCCAAAGAGCATATGCCAAGCCAAAAAGCTGTGCGGCAAGGAATTTCAATTAAGATTAATTCGCGCATGTATTGCCGCCACCTTGCATCCGCATAGCTCCAACATTGGGGGAGCAGCTCACTTTTTGGCACGTCTCCCACTTGGCATCTGCGGTTTTTCTCACTCGGTTGCACTTTGAGCCACGCCTGAGTGCCGAACCGCTGCGTTATGAAGATGCTGACGACCAGGGCAGGGCAGAGCAGAGACGAGCAGAGAACAGGTGAAAAACAGATGAAAAAAGAAAACACCAACAACATGATGGTGGTGAAAGGTGGGTAGTGCGAGGAGGGGGTAGAAAATTGTGCCACTTACCAAGAAGAAGCAGCTTAAGCAAGTGGCGACTGGCAAGCGTCAAGCCACAGCAGCCAAAGAACAACAGCAACAAATTAAAATAAACTTTAATCAGGCTTGGCAAACAAAAAAGTGTAGCACGCTTTTCAGCGCCAAAGCAAATGACAGCGCATTAAGTGCTGCATTTCATCATCGTCATCCACAACGCTATCTCCATCATCCGCCATCAAACAACAAGCATTTCCCTCTTAGCCAGACCCCTCGCCCACACCCCTCTCCCTGTATCCCTCGGTGGGGCAGCTGCAACAGCATTGATAACTGTGCTTCTTGACGACAAGCAGTAAATATTTTTATTCAAGTTAATAATGTGGCTCTCATTGCTGGCGCTAGTTTTTTTTGCTTATGCATCCTAGAACAGCTCTGGCCAGCTTTGCCAAAGGGCCAAGTCCATTCCCCACGTCTATTTGCCAGCGCTGCAGTTGTTTACTGAGGTTTTCATCATCCGTTCCTTTTGAGTGCTATTCTGTTCTGTTTCTGTTTCAGTTTGCAGTGTTTGTTCATTAGCCAGGCCAAGGCAACGCCACCAGCAAAAGCTGGCCAAAGGAAACAGCAACAGCAGCGGCAACATTTTTACTCGCCGCTTGTTTTATGTGGTTTCAAATAAATTGCCAGATAGCAACATGATTAAGAGCATTCACTGTAAACCGGACTTATCGACTAAATGATGACCTAGCGGACTCTTTTCTGGCAAATTCTACGTTTATTTAGTAGAAATGAAAGTTTTGTTTACCATAGGGAAGTTTGACTGTATTTAGTTTATTTACCCCCACATACCCTGTAGAATTTCTAACGATACATTTGAGCTCTTTACTTTTAAGCAGTTACTTCTATTTATGACCAACACTTTGCTGCTCGAGGTTTATGGGGCGGGGAAAAGCAATTAAATGATTATTTGTGCTTTTACTTCTACTCTTCAGTGATTTAATGACGTTGTTGAAATATGTTTGCCGTCTGCCGATGGAGGATCAGGCGAAGGCCCATACCCACAGAAGTATGGGAAGGTAAAAGTAACGTCTAAAAACAATTAGACCACAAATGGATACATTTCTGCTCCCCCATTTCCCTACGCCCGGTTGGAAGTGAACCGCAATTAATATCAATTTGTATGTGCTTTTATGTGTTTCTTTTTTCTTTTGTAAATGCTTTACCTTAATATATCATAATTAGCCAGAGATTGTTGGATTTTTGGGGTACAAACGAGTGCAAAGAGCATATGAAAGTCTAGGCAGGAAAAAGTGAAAAGTGAAGCCATAAAATTAGCATAGCATTGTTTTGGGGGTTTCCTCCGTTTTTTATTTGCTTTGCATAAGTTTATATTCCTGCTTTTCTCGGGTAAGGCAGAGAAATGATGTCTAAAAGAACATTATGCCTTCTTCCTTTTGACTTCCCTTCCTGCGAATTGCAGATTTTCTAATGAATTCTCAAGTCTCTTTGTGTGTTAAATGAAAAATAGATATTTTTCAATATTTAGGCTTAGGGATTATGTAAGTGCACACAATTAAGATATGCTAAACAGGGCATATAAATCGCTCTGACTCAATTACAATGAGAGGTCAGGTGAATTTGATTGGATTGCATAATGGCAATAATTTAATTGAAAATACACACATTCTGACATGTTGGCCAAGTCATTGTAATCAGTTTGGCAAACGTTGACTTTTGCTGACGGCTTTAAATCATCTATGAAACAAAGTGAAAGACCGGCCAGAACAATGCTCATTTGCAATTTGGGCAACGTTTCAAACTCACAAAATCATTGACATAGATATTGATGAGGTTATTGTCGCTTATATAATGTATATGTATGTATGTACGATTCTCAATTGTACAATTTGCAGGCATGGCTAAATATACGCACACAACAAACAAACAAACAAACACATGCAGCAATATCCAAACAATGTCAAAGTAATTTGCACATTCCCACACAGTTTTCCATTCCCCAGTCCATTGCTCTCTGTAATATCAGGTGTTTCCTGTACCTGACTTGGTATGCTGCTTTGCATAATTATTATTATGATTGTTTAAGTTTGGGTAATTTGGTCATGCACACATCGCCACACACACCCACACAGCCACACACACACACACCCAGCCATTGCAAATGCACTTTGAATGAAATTTACTTGAATTGAAGTTGCAAATGTAGTTGGGACTCTTACATGTGTATGCAATTAGTTTGCATAAAATATAATTTAATAACTAATTGCCAAATTTAACATTGTCTTGCACAAATAAATTTAACTGTCTGCTCTACCGCCAATATACCAAATAGTGTCAATGTGGCTTTCCACCAAATCCATTTACTAATGCATTTTTGACTTTAATTGGCAAAGCTTTAACCAAAAACTGGTTGACCTCAAAAAAAGCAACAAAATTATATGTATGTAAGTTTGGGCTTGCCAAACTCTGTCTCTCTCTCTCTCTCAATCTTTGCCATCGGGTTTTCGGTCGAACCACCTGCAGCGAGCCCCCTCTAATGGCCGCAATGTGCGCGACCATTAGTGAAACATATGGCCAAACCAGACCCAAGACCCAGATCCTTCTTTGGGCCAACTTTTGCGCTTGCCTAAATGTAACTTCATTCATTCTTTCCTTTTTTTAGTGTTGGTTTGGTTCGGAGCGGGTCAAAGCCAGCTTGTTACCTGAATCTTTGCCCCTATGGGGTAATTGGTCCCCGGAGTGTTGTAGCTACTTAGAGACATTCTGTGGTCCAAGTTCGCTTATTCTTTTTGCCCTTTCCCCTTTCGTTTTGCTTCTCTTCTTTTTTTTCATCTGCTAGTCAGCCATCTAGGCATATTTATGGCACAGAAGTGGCGATAAAAAACGCTAACGGTTTGGACTAAACTTTTGGCTACGAAATTAGCGACAGCACTAAATTTTATTTGAAGAAATTACAAGCTAAAGCCTGAAGTTAGCAAGAGGTAAGCAGCAGGTTACAAATGTTGGCCAGTTAAATGGCTTTTAAAGTTTACTTTTATGGGCCAAGCTTAAAGAGGCGAGAGCGAAAACTTGGGTTTAGTTGAAGAGCAGCCATGCATGAAGTGGGGTTTCGGGGCGAAACTCAATTTAACGCCCCGAAGGCAGCAAAGTAGCAGCACAAATACAGACAGACGACACAGACACATTCTTAGGGGATTGCTAGCTCATAAATAGTTAAGCAACCGAAATGAAAGCCAAAACCCCTCAAGAAAAAGGACACAGGGCAAGAAATGGTACAGGCCCAAAGGTGAGCATCTCTGTTAACAAAAGGTTCAAACGCATTTTATGCGTTTGTCAATAAAAGCCCAGGTATACACTTAATCCCAAACCCCCACACCCACCCACTCCCCTCTCAGACAAAAAAAGAAGCCGATCCACAGAAAATCAGGCTAAGTGTAAGCATATTGACCCTCATCAGAAGAACAAACTCCCAGTGGGGGACAGAAGCAAAATAAAGCTGAGCAAAGCACAAAAAAGCGAAAAGAGACGGAAGACAGCAACTACAAGAAGAATGAAGTAAGTAAGTCGTCTCGCCGACTTGGATATACCATACACCAGTAAAACAAATATTTTAAATTTATAATAACCAATGCATTTTCGTATTTTTAAAAAAATCTGTTTGCATGCTTTTTAGAAGCATATCTTAGTATTTCGCTCACTCAAGCATTCGAGCACGCTAGCGCCCCCACCAGCCAACGGCCACTTCCGGCCATATGGAAAAACGTTTATATGCATAACTTGACTATTTTTATTCCGATTTTGATCAAATTTGGTATTTTGCTTGATATTAGTATCAAATTTAAGTGTGCTAAATTTGATTGCACAAGGTAGAAAATTACGGGAGATAATCGAGTTTTTTCAAATTACGGGGGCGGAAAGAGGCGTGGCAAAATCTTTACACATCAAAAATGTGCGCAATTACTAAGCAAATATTCATACCAAATTTTGTGTCTCTAGTTGCTATAGTTTTTGAGAAAATCGGTTTTATTTAATTTGCGGGGGCGGTAGGGGGCGTGGCAAAATTTTTATAAATACAAAATGTGCGCGTTTACTAAGCATATATACATACCAAATTTTGTGTCTCTAGTTGCTATGGTGTTTAAGAAAATCGGTTTTATATCATTTGCGGGGGCGGTAGGGGGCGTGGCAAACATTTGAAACAAACTCGATAAGCGTACATATGACACGAGTCTACATACCAAATTTGGTGGCTCTAGCTCTTATAGTCTCCGAAATCTAGGTGTTCATACAGACGGACGGACGGACGGACGGACGGACGGACAGACGGACATGGCTAGATCGTCTCGGCTGTTGATGCTGATCAAGAATATATATACTTTATGGGGTCGGAAAAGCTTCCTTCTGCCTGTTACATACATTTTGGCGACTTTAATATACCATTTCACCCTATGGGTGTATGGTATAAAAATCTAAGCTAGGGGAAATGGTGGCATGTGTGGCAGAACCTGTAATGGCCTCGCTGATGTGATTTAGTGAAAGTTCCACGTGGGCATGCGATTGCTTTGCAATTAGCGCCACTTCAGCCGTTTCAGCAGTTTCAACAGCACATCCTGTTGCTGGCTTGCTGTTAATTACCCAAGCCAAATGCATTTGACGGCTGCCCCGCCTATTGATTGGCTCCAATCGATGACAGTTTTGTTACCCCCATTTCTCTTAGCTCCAATGTGCTGGCATTGCTCTCTAATGGCCCCAAAAAGGTGATCATAAATTTGAGCCATTCCCCCGCCCCATGGGTCGTATACGTAATATCAATGAGCTAGGCCACACATATATCCTTACACATAATGTCCTTACAGGCGTGGAGGAAGTGTGGAGCTCCAATTAGTCGTGCTGCGTTGAAGTACTCTTTCGTTGTGCGAGCCTCATCTTTATGTATGTACGTGTCCGTGACATGACTCTGGGCATGGATTACTTATTTTCAGCGTTGCTCAGCAACGAGCCTAACGAGCTAAGCACACACCACCACCTACAACAACAACAGCAACAGTGACTAGAATAAAGGCAAACCACTCAAGCAGATCTGGTGCAAAGAGGAGACATGCATGTCCTCAGGACGAGCCACTCGGCATGTGTTGCCTCTACTTGAAATGACGACGCTTAACAAATGAATAAAACTTGCATTTAAATATTTAAATTTCTCCTCCACAACAATTGTGAAAGATTTCAGAAGGGGCAACTCCATCTCCTCTAAAAGCAGTTTTGTTTTTGTTTTCTTTTTTTTCTTTATCAACATTAACGTCAAATGGATGTATGTATTGCCGAGGCCGTTGGCTATAAATAAACAAATATAAAACTCAGCAGGACATATTGTTGATTATTGCTCTTTTGGGCTCTGCGTGACTGCAAAGCGAGTTTTTTATTTTGCTTTTTTTGTTTTGTTTGCTTTTTGTCTAAAGCGGCCCATGGCAGTCAAAAACCCAGCAGGCGTCGACGAGCAGCCGTGCTGTCAACAAATTTAACAAATTTTCCAACTTGTTTTTGGATTTTTTCTTGTTTTTTATATTCCAAAGTCAGCCAAAGCCCACGCACAGCGAGCTTAAGATACAAACACACACACACATAGTAGATTAAATTGTATTTTTTCTTAGCATGAGACATTAGGGATAATCACTTTTGTAAAGGTTAACCTATTCAAAGTTTTCATCACATCGAAAACCTTTTTGTTTCGCCTAATTTACGGTATGAATGAGTTGTATTATAAACCGTGTTGACTTGGAATTAACTTTCCGGTTGGCGAATGTAATTTATGACATCTACAGTTTGTCATGCAACAAGCCACTAACGATAAGCAGTTTCCCCCCATAATGACTTTATTTGAATACCCTAGCAAAATGGATACATTCCTTATACACACATGTTTGTTTATGCCAAAATGCAAGGACCTAATTTCACCGATCATTCCGACATAATAAGCATTATCTGTTGGAATAGAATTCGACTACTCACTGGCATCATTAGTAAACTCCTTATGGTAAGGGCATACAAACTAATGTCAGAAAAATTTTACAGGCTGTACTTTCTAAATGTTAATAGCTAACAAACAAAAAAAATTGCACTGAGAAAGAGCCATTCAACAGAAGTGTGAATTAAAAACACGCAGACCTCCCCACAGTACTGAGTCTAATAAGCACTGCGCAGCAGCAGAGCTAACCGTGGGTGGGGGAGAAAAGTCCTTTCGGACTACCAGCGATAATAATCTAGAAAATGAGCAAAAATGTTGCGCTAAAAAATTGTTCAATTAATGCGAGCTCGCTTGTTTTCCACATTGAGAAAGGGGTGTGTTTGGCTTCGGCTTCGGCTCCGTCTCCGGGATGGGATGGAGTCTCTGCCACAATGTAAAATGCTTGTAACGCGCATAATTTTCACATGTATGGATTTGTGGATGTGTGGATGTGGGTTCCACCCATGCCACTAATAAGAGTAACTGCCATGTAATTAAGCGCATGCTAAAAAGTATGCATCAAGAATTTGCTGCTGCCATCGGCCAATCAATAAGTGGGCAGTTGGGCGTGGCACGTAAATATAATTGATGTTGTGTCAAAAGCAGACATGCAAAGCAAAGTGTGGCAATAAAAAAAAAAGAAACTGAATAAAACCAAACAATTTTAAAATGAGAGAAATAAAAAGTTTAAACCACACCAAATATCACGCATACGCAGCATGGACCGCATGGTTGGTTTATTTTTTGCTGTAACCAGCCAAAAATGAGTTTGTTTCAGAGTGTTTATTGAAATTGAATTAGAGCATTTATTGTTTATATAAATTTAGCAAACTTTTACAAAGCACAAAACGTCCTTTTCACATAGCAGTAACCACAAGTAGATCCATACAATATTCATATGTGTGTGTGTGTATATGTGTTTGAAATGTAGCTTATATGTGGCTACAAACTATTTGATAAACATTTACACAAACATGGGCGTGTGTTTTGGCATAATTAAAAGCGAAATAAATATTCTTGTACAAACAAATGTCCAGAGAATTTCAACAAGAATTTCACTGTGGTTTCTTTTCAACATGCCAAAGAAATGTTGCTTTACCAGTAGCTGGCTCCCTCTGTCGTTCATGTCAAGTCAAATAAATTTAATAACGCATATACCAAACTGTAAACACATGCAGTAAGTGTGGGTGGGGGTGGGATTGAGGGGTGCTGATGAAATGAGAATAAAAACTGAAGAAACACACTGAACCACACACAGAGTTAAGAAGGGTGCAGCATGCGATGAGCTGACGGTGGCGAGAGAGCAACCTAAACATTTTCCATTCAACTTAAAATTGTTTACAAAATAATGTGAAAATGGCTGCCAAGCATGTGTTGCCTGCCATGCGTTTATACATATATATGTATATATATGTATGTGTGTCAAAATGGCGATAAATGTTTCTAAGCGAGAATAATAACAACAGCAGCAGCATCAGCAGCTCGGGGCTTGTGTACATGGGAATTTATGCCAAAAGCTGTTTCGTAGCACTAGGTTTTCGCACATAAGTTCAATGTTTTTAAATACCAAAAACAATCATTGGATTGGAGCGCAGCGCCGCCGTTCTCCCTGAATACAAACATGATTGCACATCGTTGGACGTAGTAAATGGGAAAAAATGGGAGGGGGGGAACGAGGTTTATGGCAACGAAATTTTTATACATTTCACGCGCGCACATAAATAACGATTATGCTTGAACCAGCCATGCAGAAGGTTTATGACTTTAGGGCAAAGTGGATTGCCATTGCCTTTGACTCTGCGTGTGCCTTTGCGTGTGCCACTGCTCGTGCCTTAAATGGCTTCATTTTGTGGCAAAATGTCAATTGACAGCTTCTGCCAGACAGAAGTTTGATAGCATGACTCTAATTTATGTGCATACATAGAGGGGAAATCATTTTAAGAAAACAGAATGAAAACTTTGCCACAGCCACAATAGCGCGTTGCCTCATATGGTGCATACATACATACATATATATTGTGGCAAAGTTTCCGGTAGATTAATTCAAAGTGTGTTGCGGTCGAGCAGCAAGTGAAGTCAAAGTCAACTGCAAAGTTTTTGGTTGCCAAATTCGAAGACAAAACACAGTTATACACACAACAGAGAATGCACAAAGTGCAGCAGCAGACACCACACTCACACACACACACAACAAATGGTGTACCGAAAATTGTTGCTGGCAGCTGTTGCTGACGCGTAGGGGTAACAACTGGCAACTGGCATCAGTAATAGCAACAGCAACTAGCAACGAGTCAGCGGAAATTTCAACTGGCTGTTGTTGAAAATGTTTCAGCTGCAAATGTGTTGTCGCTGCCGGTGTAATCAACACCCATACACAGACACACTCGCACACACACACAAACCTCAAAGTTGCAGTATGGAGAAAAGTCAATTGCATTTTGATGTTGCCAACCACGAATAGTAGCAGAAGCCAAAGTAAGACTGCGTGAAGCAGCAGCAAGCAAAATGACGACTAATGAAACAATATTCAATTATTTATTGCTAAATAAGGACTCTTTGAGTGTTGGTAAAGTGTAAACTGTTGATGCGATTTGTTGTTAATGTGCACAATAATAATTATAATAGTATTTACTAATAAACTAATGCAATTCGACTTTCACATTTTTGGCATATTTAAAAGCAATTAACCAGAAGTAAATCATATATGCGAGAAAATTTGACAACATTTTCCAGTAGAATGGCTTTATGAATATAACTAATTAGCATTAATATTCATGAAAATTAGTTTTGCATTTATCGGCTGAGTGAATAGCAAATTGAATTTGAAATTAAAGCATCCATCTCCATCCCATTATACATTTACATTTGGTTTTTTCTTGTTCTGTGTCGTGCATTTTGTGGTGTCGTGTCAACACCTTGTCAAGCTCAAAATCAAAACTTTGGCTCTCAAGTGTGGCAATTGGCAAACAGGTAACGGGGACTTACTTCTATTTCAATGCATGTCAAGTGAAACGGGAGTCCTTTCGAGTTCCCTTTATTGGGGTCCCTTTTTTTTTTTTGATGCATAAATGAAATACGTGCTTCATGGCAAAGAACAAGAACTCGAGTTGACTCAGTTAACTGCTGCACTTTACCTTTTATGTACTTACTTTTTGCTACTCTCTTCTTTTTTCATTCTGTTTGCAAATCATGATTGACATGCGAAGTTCTGGAGAAAAACACACACACACAAATAGAGGACATCCAGTTGCCATTGAAGTTGCCTTTGTTTGCATTTCGTTTCGGCAAAAGAAAATTTTACAAGGCCTGTCATTGGCAATGCCAATTGATTTTAATTAACCAACTGCAACCGAGTGAAATTTGTAAAGTTGAGTTTAGAATAAGTATAATGTTTTAACTACTTTGATATGCAACATTTTTGTTTAAAACACAATTTACACTTGGCACGGAGAAGTTTAGGCAAAAATCATTCAACGTTTTCAGTCTGACTTGCTGACACTTTAGGTTGTTGGCCATTCATAACGAAATTTTCACTAGTTTGCTATAGAATTCAATTAAAAACTTTTTCTGCCTGCCACAGGCTGACCTTCCCTCTTCCATATTTCCCCACCCCCACCGAGAAAACGCTCCCGCTGCCAGCCGCCATTCATTTTACATTTCCAGCGAACTTTTGCAGCTTGTTCGACATTTTGTTGCCTTTGGCCTACAGAGACCTCGATGAGCTGCTGCTCCGTTTAAGATTTTCAACATTATCAGCACACACCCGTGCGAGTGTGCGAGTGTGGGAATACAAATTTGTGACTTTAACTTTTTGCGGATTTTCTTGTGGAAATGAGTAATGAGAAATTAATCATAGACTACCTTGTCAAGGGATTTGGCCAGTCGTCATTGTGACACTCGGCAGGGAATTTAAAATTCATTTATATTCGTACCTGGGAATCGTAAGCCAGGAGTCGTCATTGAGACAGATATCCTGAGTGCTGCGTCGACTCGAATTGATTCCACTCGACTTCATCCCTCCACTTGACAACTTGACTTGTCATTTTTGCATTCGCATAGCAGTTTGAATTATTGGCAGCATAAAAACGGTGACAGCCAAGTGCGTGACTTTGTGCTGCAATTTTATTTGATGCCGACGCCCAGTCGCACTGTCATCTCTATGGCTTTTCCAAGCGAATTGCAGTCCATTCAATCAGCATTTCAAGCATCTGAAGTGACAATCATAATGCAGGCATCAGCATTGCAATTGAAATTGCAATTGCATTGGGGAATTTACTTACTTTACCCACGATGGCAGAGTGGGCCTTAAAGCACAGATGCTTGGTGATTTCCGTTTCTCCAGTAGGTAATTGACTTACAACACTTTTCCACTGTTTAACTAACACACTTGACTTAACCCAAAGGTGCCCCAGGGTGGCCATAACTGGGTAACTCTTGTCTTGTGATGGTCAAATAAGAAAATAGAAATAATTACGTTACGAAATTATGTAGTCGAAACAATTTTTCATTTGACTGACCTATTTGAAGTTGCTCCATGTTTTTCTATGGTGGTCTGTTGCCTTAACAGGCCAGGAGTTTATGACCGACAACCACAGGAAAACACAACCTACAACACCCCCCGCAACACCTCACTCAAAAGAAAACACAACTCATGTCTCATAGACCTCAGCCGACTCACCGGCTAACTATATGACAGACCGCACAACTGACCTGAGAGCAGGAATCGCACGTAACGAAAAGTTGTCTGTACTTGCTCATAGTGGCCATAGTCGTATTTCTTTTCGGTTGAGTGTATTTTGTTTCGCTCCTTTTGCTCCTCCTTTTCTTTTTCCTCCGACGTCCTGGAGCTCTTTGTGAATTTTTTGTGCTTCGTTCGCTCTCTATTATTTGCTCTGACCACATTTTTCTAGTTTTTGCACGTTTCTACTTTATTACCGTACATTCTCAGAGTTTCTGCCTCTCCATTCTCGCTCTATCTTTAGTATGCCTCTGTTTTATGTGCTGGCCAACTACAAAGGCAGATAGATGGGCAAACTGCGGTCAAGATGGCCAAGAGAACTGGACTCCATTGCTAAGGCAATTTCTAATTTTGGGCATTTACAACAAAATAATGTAATGTTTGTGCCCAACCGCACAAAATACCGATACGACATAGATAACTTAACAACTTAATGGCAAACCGCAAGTGAAGAAGAGGGACTGACGATTTCAAATTGGGGGTTTGGGACTGGCCACAAAAGAAGGAGACCAAAAAAGTAGGCAACATGATTTCACTGTGGATAAATCAACGGATACCCAGACGCCCAGGGTCAGGCGCCAGGCTCATAAGAATCAAAACGATTACTTATGTCAGCACAAAAACACAAAACAGGACAATGGATCGACTGCCATTAGCAGCATGTGTACATGAGGTCAACAATGGAGCTACTTGTTGGTTGAAAAAAGGTGCATTGCAGCATCTGAGAAAATGCAAAAGCATTGCCCAGGTAAACATGTTGGCAAAGTGCTCTACAAGTGTTGCAAATCTCTCGACTTTCCCCCGCTCACCCACATCCTGTGTCCTGTCCTTTCTGCCAGCGTCCAGCTGTCCGGCCGCATTGCCTGCTGCGGTTGGCCCTAAGCCATAGCTGAAGCCAAGTTGGTCAAGTGTAAGCCGACAAAAGTTGCATGATGATTGGAAAAACAGTGGGAGGGGTATTAAAAACAGTTTGACTTTTACAACTTACGCACACACACACCCAAGGAGACCCATATACCCACCCCACACACACATGGCTCGTCAAATGAGCAAATCAAATGCCTGCTCAACAATGTTGGTGAGTCGGATGTTTCAGGCATTGCATATTTATAGTGCAAAACAACTTTCTGGTGTCGTGATTTATGAACGTTTCAACTTTTACCACCTTATCAGCAAAAGTTTTGTTAGCTCTATGTTCAGGGAGCAAGACCCACGACCCACGCCAGAGCAAAGACTTCTAATATTCGCAAACACAACCCACACCCCAGACACACTCCCACTACCACTCCCCTCTCTCTTTTTCTCTTTCCATCGGGGAGCCAAGGGCAAGTTGCGGACTTGCGGCATCCAAACTTTGGAGTAGAACAACAAAATTTTTGCCAAACCATTTTATCACGTTACGCTTTTAACTGGCTATAAAAATGCATTCGCTTCTGGCCCGAGTTTGACATGTATCGCTTCCCATCGCGCCCATGGCGGCTCATGGCGATAGCAAAACTGTCTATAAAATTATAATGCCCTATTTTAGTGCTTAAAATCGGCTAAAGTTCATCACGGATGGTGGGTGGCTGGGTAGTTGATATTGGATTGGGTCTGAATTTACCCTTTTCAGACGATGACAGCCCTTTGATTTTACTACCAATGGAATATCGATTACAAAATTTATAGACAGTGTAAAAGACATGGGCAATACCTACATACATATACATATACAATGCTAGCTCGTAAATTGGTATCCTTGCCGGGCTTTCTTTAAATGAAATAAAGGTCAAATGACTAAATAGTTTTGCTATAGGTTTAGGTAAACTTTATTGCAGATCTCAGTTCTAAGTCTTGCCATGATTTAAATTATTCAAATTCCATCTTATCCTCATCTTGTTGTCTAAACGACTTGAATCTTATTACTATACTAATTATACGTTATCCTCCTACGTTACCCGAATGGATGGACAAACTAAAAATACATTATTATACACTAATTAACTTCCTCTATTAGCCTTAAATGAAGTTTCGCTCTTCTAATAGTTTCGCACGAATTTAGCTATCGATGTTTATGGTAACTGGAAATTAGTATAAAGGACAGATGCAAAGCATATAGTTTATACGGAATTTAAATCAAGTAACAAAAATCATTTTTGTAAATAATTCATTAATTATTTAATCAAACGGCTTAAACCTATATTCAGTTAAGATCGTTCTTTTGTTTCTTAATTTAATTTTTAGTGTAGACTAAGCTTCAAACTTTAGCAAGAATTTTAAGAAAAAATTATCTATTTATTTAACACTTTGGTCTGAGGAATTCCAATTTATCTAAAATACCTACATATTTGAAAAACTATTTCAAGAATTTTTCTCTCGTCCTGAATGATAAGACAATTACTTAAAATTACTTTGATTTGATATCCTATGCGAAGATGACAATGCAAACAAATGTCACAGTTAATTAGAGAGGAAAAACATGCAAGTTTTACTATTAAATTGATTTAAATTTGTGTATCGATAATATTCAAACACAAATGACCGTAACGGTGAATGCGTAAACACAGTTATGTATAAATATTGAAGAACGATAAATAAAATATCAAATTAACACCCACGCGTAACACACTCAGGAACTGTGCGACCTGGCCACAAATAGTTGTTAAACAAATGTTTGGATGCAGAAACAAATGTGCTCATTTGGCACCCATTCACCCACTCAGCCACCCAGCAACCGACAAACACACACACTGGCAAACACACACACACACACACACACACACTGAGGCGATGGCAAAAACCAAATAAATTGCAATATTCATGACAATTGAAAACACATTGAATGTGAAAAGTTTGCGTTTCCTTTGTGTACATGCATTTAGTACATATATACATATGTATTATATATATGTATGTATGTTGCATATATTGTATATTTAATTTCATATTTGATAAAATTGCACAATTCTCTCTCATACATTCAATTATATTATTATTAAAAATTCATAATTTTCGTGCCAAACTCTCTACTGGGCGCAGTAAAAGTGGTATTAAAAATGTAAAACTAATTTGCAATTGGCCAACTTAAATGCATCTGAAAAATGTTTGTATTTGAATTTGATTATGCAGGACACAACGTTGTTCATTGTGGCAAATTCAATTTGTAAACCAAAGACAAAATAAATTCGCCCTTTTATGACAGTCGAAATGCAATTTTTCCCATTCATTCTGCCATCAAAAGAATTAGCCAAGTTGGCGTGCCAAACAATAAATAGTCGTTGACAACTCGAAATAAGTATATTCTTGTGGCTCGTAAATAACTGCTCCGAATGGCTTCCCCCGTGCCTTGTCCTCTCCCATTCCCATCCTTGGCCCCATTTGAGCCACTGTTTTGGTGTTAGCGCCATCGAAGAAGTAAAATACATAGCTGGCTGGTGACATAAATTGCCGCCTGAAAGGTGCAAATTGCCAACAATAAATTGTAATTAATGATTTATGGTCAGGACTCCACCTACTTGTAAACAACTCTGACAATGGCCCTATTTGGCTACAGGGCATTTGAATGTCGTCAAAAGACAAATGTTCGTCTCAACAATGCATAAATATTTCAATGAAAGGGCGTGATTTGATTGGAGCCGCAAATTCATTTTTGATTCATCCCAGAGTTTCTCAAATATTTGCCATCAAACACTTCAATAGCCTGAATAAATGAGTCATTTAAGTAAAGTAAACTTAACTCAAGGGCAAACAACAAACGAAACACTAAAACAAACTACATATACATACGTGCCAACTTCTCGTTAAGTGCAACATTCATAAGTGCATTATGCTATTGCATATGCATATGCTGATCATTTCAATGAGAAGCAATTAGAACTGATGTATCCAGATTTGGGACTTGCTAAAGTTTAAATCAAAATGAAAATCACATATTTGTCTTGTTGTTCTAAGAGTAAACTTTTATCGATTCTTTGAGAGAGTATTTGTGTTCGTTATTGTGCAGCTGAGATAAAGATTTACAGACCCGATATCGTTTCTGAGACATCTTATCGCTTTCGATTACGAGCCAAAGTTCTCAGTTTCAAACTATTTGTCTTTTAGTGTCAGTAAATTAAAAAGTAATTTCCAATTTTCTCATTAAACATTACATCACAAATATCTTTCTATTAAACTTCAATATGTTGAGAACAATAAGAAGTAAAAAAGTTCGAATCTTTCAATAATTTACACGAACCAGAAAATTGAGTGGGAAATAATTCAATCAAAATTTTTTTTGCCGCTTTTTAAAATTGCCAGTACATGTCAAATGAAAAACATACATACATAGATACATATGTTTCAAGGGTAAAAATTAATTTCATTTCTAAGGACTAGAACCATATTATCCAAAAAACCATTTATATCGTAAACATTTGACATCCTTGTAGAGGGAATTATAATTTTAGTCTGATGTTTTGAACGCTGAGAAGGAGACATTTGCGACCCCATTTATATTCCTTTATAATATATCAGCGTGAGAAGGCGAGTCGATATAGCCCTGTCAGTTTCTCTGCGAAATCTACTAGAATGTAATTAACTTTAACAATTTGTCAGACCACTTAATTATATAGCTGCCATATTAATTATTGAAAATATGTATATCAGTAAAAATATAGAAAGAACATAGTGAGAAATTCATCATAAAATAGAAAAACCTTTTGAATCCATAAGTATCTGAAAGGCAAAGCGCACTCAAAAACCAATTTATACCCTGCTAGTTTATATAGCTGGCCATTGACAAGTTTGTTGGAACTGGGAACTAGATAGATCAAAAAAAGTGTGGAATCCTCGTCGATTTATATTTAAAAACGACTCGAAATTGGATAAAAATATGACAGAACTAAATTTTTTGATGCTTGTATGTTAAAACAGAATAGTTCTCCGACAAAAGCTGTTTATCGAGGCAAGGCGGGATATTACCCCGATCAAAGCTTATTCAAGTCTTGGTTTCTTGTTGATTAATCTAAAAGTATGGCAGTATTTAATATCAATGACTATATACTAACTACTTTCTTTCTCACTAATCGCAAATCGTTACCAGTTTAAGCCAAGCCTTAGTAAAAGCTATTAGCTCAGGACTTAGCACTTGGCAATTTACTCGTAGTTCAATTGTTTGCTTATTGTTTTCTTATCAGCAAAGTAGTCAGAAGTTTTTCCTTAAAAAACTGCTGCTTCAGTATGTGTGATCTCTTGGCATATTAATTAAGGCACGAATATTTACTTATTTAATTGCACAATCGAAAAAAATGTTACTTCAATTTTAATTTGGGTTCTTTTTATTTCGCCTTTTCCTTGGTGTTTGTCTTGACACAACGAGTTTAAAATATTAACAGTGTGTGAGTGTGTTTGCGTGTGTGTGGGCCAGGAACTGACGAGAGTTAAGGTGGGTGTGGTAAAGGGGCACGGGTGGTGCAAGAAAATTCAATTTCGTTAAGGCAAACAAGTCGCACAGTTTTCGGTTGCTGTTTCAGCTCTGAGGACGACGACTACAACGACAACGACGACGACGACGACGATGATGGCAGCAAATTGCAGGCTGCATTTTATATGTCCCGAAATTACAGCCTCCGAGGTTTTAAGAGTGTGTGTATATACATATATGTATATGTACATACACATAAAAAATACATCAGAGATGTGAAGCAGACAGGCAAAAGGATGAGGAACAAGCTGAATGATGCGTTCTTTTTGTTGCTGTTGTTGCTGCTGTAGCTGTTGCCGTTGTGTCGTTGTCGCCGGCATCATTTTACGTCATTTATCACAATCATGACATGGCAACATGACAGCCAGGCTGCTGGCCATCCATGGAGCGGACAGGGACCGGCAAGTGCTCTGATTGTGAGTACAGCTAACCCAATAAGCAGACCGTTCAAGCAATCGCTGATGTTTTAATACATTTTTACAACTACCCACACGACGAGGCGAACGGCCCTGTGAGATAGGCAATCAGCTTCGATTATAATGAGAAAAATTGATTTTAAATACAATTATATTTCTTTATTACATTTAGCATGAAATGAATTCTCCAACAAAGTTGGTATACACATATGTAGGTATGTAAATATATACACCTATGAAGGCGATAGAGAATTACTTATCAGATTAAAATTTACGAATCACTTTTTTGTTTCCATCTCTTCCGAATAGTATAAATTCTTAACCATTAAACATTTACAGTGGCTGCGATAGTACAAACTTGCAGCAAGATTATGTCTTCTGTCTTCATAATGTCACTTTCTATGTACCCTTACAAAAAGGGCATATTAATTTTGGTCAGAAGTGTGCAACACATAGAAGAAAGCATCTTCTATATGTATAAGACGAGTTCATCCGTCCATAACATAGTCGTTTTCTAAGCTGTGAGCCTCCTAATGACTGCTCCAAATTAAACATATTGCTCCCATAGTAACGATCGGTCAAAAACGGTGACTTTTATTATTAGCTTCGGTACTTTTCACTCAATTTTCATAAAAATAAACACCAGTATTAATATTAAGCAGTTTAATTTATCTGTTAATCAGGTGTGCTACAGAAATCAGAAATTTATCGCTCATCGATGTGCCAGCTAAATGGTCTCTTGCAGGGAAATTACAAAGTTTCTAGTAAAAATATTAATGTCCTAAGACAAGTTATTTAGTTACTGATGATTCTGCATTAAAATAATAGACGGTTTGATGCAACAATTTGTTTAATTTTGCTTTTTAGCAAATCACTAGAAATTTTTATCAAGCATAAATTTGCTGGCATCAAAAAAACATATTGTGTTATAATATCAAAGTAAATGTTTTACAACATTAATAAAAGCATTGTTAATTAAGTGCCGCTTTTAGTTTTTTTTATAAACTGCATAGTTTTCGTGTATTTTTAAGAAAAAACCACTAATTCTCTGAAGTGGCAACTTTCACCTGTACAAAAATGTAAGCGCGCTATTTTAAATTCAATTTTGTTTTCTTTAAACAATAAACATTTGAATTTTATGAACTAAAAACTAATTTTTAAGGCATTTTCTACGTCTCAAATAATATATTAATAGAGTTTTATAAGTGCAATTAAAATTAGTTGATACACAATGGCAGCCCTACAAAAACCAACAATGATCGAAAAAATAAAATCACTCGAAGTTCTGTAGCACCTAGCTTTTTATACCATACACCCATAGGGTGAAAATGGTATATTAAAGTCGCTAAAATGTATGTAACAGGCAGAAGGAAGCTTTTCCGACCCAATAAGGTATATATAAACGTGCAAAATACGCGAGGAGATATTGGTTGTATAAACATTTGCCACGAACGCTTTGGATTTTTGTAAGAGTGAGCGAGATAGCATATGCTATGAGGCATGTAAAAAGAATTACATCGAAGTTTATAATATATATTTTCACCTGGTGTATGGTATACCGCAGTCAGCGAGACGACTTACTTACTTCATTTTTTTTAAATTAGTAAGTACTTTTAGGTTTTTACCAAAATCAAGCCCAGATGGACTGCTCTCATGTATATCTTCGGCTTCTAATATCGCAATTATTTTTCCATTATTTGCATTAAATATTTCCTAACTATTAGTATAATGCCTTGATTTAAAATGATGAGAGTGAAATAGTTGCAACTTGCAACACAATAAGTTGTGATAGGAAAAGTCATTGGCTGGTATACTGACTTGCAATTGTTGCTATTTGATTTAATATTATTTCCATATTCCCCTGCAGGCCTTGTTGTTGTTTTAGTTGTTGAAGTTTGAGTTCTGCTCTAACGAGCTGCTGGAAAATAGAAAGGTCTCTGGCCACACACCACAAAGAGAAAAGGAAAAACTATGCCAAGCTAATGGATATGCAAACAACTAGCAAAAAGGGACCCACCAACGCATACAGTGCCTGCAAATAGCAACGAACCGTAATGCATCTAAATAAATACAAACACAAATGCGAGCTTCTATGCACTTTCTATTTTTTTCGGTAAGGTATCACAATTCTCATAATACCCTTAGAAACCAAAAAAATCGTTTTTGAAAAGAAATTAAAAATTTATTGTCTTATGAAATGTTGAGTTAAGATAAACGGATGCCTAATTTTGAATCTGACCATAAACTTTCGAACACAATTAGAAGTGTTTGGATTAAGATAGATTTTGTTTCGCCTTTAGTGTTTTTGCAAGTGCTGAAATAATTCTTTAGAAGGAAAATTAACTAATTTGTATTGATTTTTGATTGAAATTTCTAATGGAATGGAATGGTATGGAACATACCAATATGTATTCAGTATTAATTAATGCTCTAGTATCAGGAGAACTACCTTTGCTTTCGACAACATCAAAGTTCGTGCAGCATTGCAATAATTGGACCTTTTAGAACATTTACCTTAAAAAATTCTTTAAGTTCTTTCACAACTTAAGTTTACTTTTATTTTTAACACTATTCATGGCTATTGTTCAATCTCTTTCTCTTATGAGAATATAAAGAATTGATATTTCTTTAATTAAAATTAATGATACATGATACAAAAGTTTGTTCTGCAAGACTAAAGGTTTGCGTGATTTGTAATTGTACATTTAATTTTCAAATGTTCATGAAGGAGTTTCTATTTATAAATTGGAATTAACTTATTAATCTTGCTTAAAATAAATTGTCGACAATAATTTGATAAATCGATGTGAAAAATTTCTAAAAATATGTTTTGCGACTCTGACAAACTTAACCTGATTTTAGGCTTTTGTAATCAGCTCATTCGAAGAGAAAAACATATCCAAAATGATCCCAAAAAGAATAGATGAAACCCATTAAAGGTAAAAAAAAAAAAAATAGTAAAATCGTAAATAGCTTGGCCAATTTGGCAAAATTTAAATCCATACTTTTTTTTTGCATCAGCAAAAAATTAGGTCGTCATTTTAAAAAGGAGTTCAAAATAGTCTAGAAGTCGAAACAAAAAATGAAATTTCAAGTTATTTTAGCTGTCTTTGCAGCAGTTTTAGTCTTACATGAATAAGCAGTACATCGACTATTTTTCCTTCATTCAGCCTATGTCTATCCGCAATAATATAGTAACTGTACTTTAGGAACTCAAGCTAATGTAAAAACTAAATGGAAATCATGGATCAGCACACTAGAATAATAGTAGAAAAAATCCATCTATGTATATTCCTTTTGAACTTCTCAAATCGGTTAATTAAAAACTGTCAACTAAAAACCGAAAATAATCGAAGTAAATTAAAATTTTTAGGGTGTGATGGTAATTAAATCGACAAAAAAAAAACCGTTATTGGTGAGCTCTGGTTTTAAGTAATCATATCCTAGCAATCATAATCATTCTTTCATTTTAATAACGGTTTTTGCGAGGTCACACTGTTTAATCTTCTATACTTTTTAATAAAGTTAGTTAAAAAGACTAAAAAAGAGTACATATCTTTCGACTAACATTCGACTGGCGTTTTTGATAAATTTTTGTTGCGCTCGTTGTGTTGTTGATTTTGGAGGGCTCTCTTGGCTATACATATTTCGTCGTTTTTGTTATATGCATATGGAAAATTCTTAATATTTATATTTCATTCTATTTCGAAAAATGCAACATAGACAGAAAGGCACGCAGCAAGAGTACAAGTAAGCAAAACAAAACAATATGTCTAGAACAACAGGCATTTTAATTGTTGGTAATACAACCACAAATGGAAAATGGACATGTATGTGTCAGAGTCCAGCCTGCTGCATTGTGAACGACACCAATTTATTTTACTGCGCCCCTCCTCCCTTATATCGACCAATCCTCCAGTCGTGCCGCCTTTAGCCATCCAGCAAGCAAAATGCTGTTGATGTTCCCCTGTGGTATTTGCCGTCTGTTTGTGTCTGTGTGCGTGTTCGCCGTGCGTTGTTGCAATTTATTTAAATTTATTATGCCACATACACAATTTGTTGCAAACTGTCATGCCATTTGTGTCATATTTACAAGACATTTTGACCCGGCCCCAGAATTTTAATATTAATTAGTTTTCAAGAATGGAACAAAACTTCCATGCGCAAACAAGAGAATCTGATTTGATGTATTATATACACATATATATATATATATAATTTTCATGCCATTCTATTCAGAAATCATTTGCATGTTATGTTAATTTAGTTGGCCAGAAAGCATAATGGAAGAAAAAACTTTTGCCATTAGTTAAAACTGTCCTAAATGCAAATTATGGCATTTTGCATTGGCCATTTGAATGCCATTTGGCCAAACCAGCCATCCGGCCACTTGCCATTAATTTAGATTATGCCCACTGAAACTTGGAAACTTTCTTGAAACCTTCCGTGTAAGCTTTTCATTTTCTTTCGGTGAAATTTACTTGTTGCTCCTTTTCAATTTGCCTTTCGGCCACAATGGAATTTACTAGAAATTGCAATACAAATGGAAAGCCACAAATTGAACAAATAGACGAAACATTGCCTCGAATGCTTTTAATTAATAACCAGCCTCCTGTTGGTCAGTCCAGAGCCGGTGACCACTCGACAAATGTCCCAACTCTTGTATTTTGCTGCCTAGGCAAATCGACAGAATCCTTGCCTCCTGCTGGCTGTCAGATACTGCATTATCCGTTGGCAACACAGGGCCAAAAGGGTAAACAAAAATCTTGCACAGTGCCACAACCAATAGATGTAGTTTCGATTTTGTTAAAAATTGTTGCGTATACGTAATATGTGCATACTGTGTATGGATACGATATTGGGGCATAAATTGGAGCTTAATTAAAGTTGCACTATGGTCTGGGTTGGGGAAAGTAACTGCAACGGGGACACTCTTCTGTGGTCCTGCATTTTGCCTTTGTTGCTGCCTAACTGAGTTTTGCTTTGTGCAATTTCAGTCATTAAATGATGCCAGCCATCCAGCTAGTCCTTGGATATCCTCAAGTGTTGCTTCAATTCACACGCCCTGGTGTTGTCTATATAAATTTAGTCAAGCTTGTCCTCCCCAGCACAAATCTCTCCCCATAAGTCTTTCTTGGTGTGTGTGTGTGTGTGTGTGTGTGGTTCGGTTGGGTGGGTGGGTAGTTGGGTTGACTGTGTGCTGCAGAGCTTTTTAATTTTAATGAGATCTCACAGGCAGGCTACGTGCCTGTCCTGTCCTGTTCTGTCCTGGCCCAGCCTGGTCTGGCCGTTGTTAGACACGCCTTGACACTAATTGAGGCGGCAAAAAATGTTTTGCGCTGACTTGGCTCTGGCTCTTGGGCAGGGCAGTTTCTAATTACAAAAATATGCATATTTAAAGCGTTTGTCCAAAGATCGTGGAAATGGCTGGGACAATGCCTGACAACTTTCAGTCATAAAGTGACAGAAGGAAGTGTCATTAAGTTGAAATTAAAAATATATAACTAGTTACACTAACCATTAAAGGATTCCTTTAACTTAAAGCAATAACCGAATGTCAGTTGATAGAAACGTGCATTAAATTCGTTTTTACGAGTAGTTTCACTTTATTAGTTGGCTTACATCAAGACTGCAAATAATGGCTAATTTGATTTCCACTTTCAGCTAATAAAAGCATCGACTCAACCAGCCATCTAAATTTGACTGGGTAAAATAAACCACAAAACCGATTGATACATTTCATGTTCTGATTCAATGAATACACAATGTGGATGAGGGCGGGTGTGGGGTATGGTGGTTAAGAGTGTGTGTGCACACACGGTGTGGACCATCGACAGGATGCTGCTTCTGATTCTGCTCCCCACCTGGCTTGGCTGGTTGGCTACTGATTGATTTGTTGCATTTGAAAATGCCAATACAAATTTCAACAAATTGGGTTTTTGCATTTCAATCAGCTAAAAAGCTTTCCATGATTTGTTGTGTCTGTCTGTGTGTGTGTGAGTGTTTGTGTTTGTGTACCTTAGATTTGGAATCTGGCCAATTTTTGTTTCAATATAGTTTAATGAATTTTTAAATATGTGGTTAACAAATGCTTTAGGGTATGGACCCAGTTCTATTTAAAAGCATTGCTTGATTTTCTAATTTACATAATTCTGTATACATTTTTCTTACTCCTGCCTAAAACGAAACTAAATTAGAGACGTTGGGTAAAATGGAAGGCACTCCGGGGAGTGAGCAAAATCATGTCAACGGAAATGTTTTGCCGGAATGACAATAACAGCAGCCAGAAGCGGCCGGAGATGGCGGCGAGGCAACGGACAACAGGGACCAGAACCAGGACCAAAAGCAGGAGCTGGGACAATGGAGGACAATGGCGTTGCGTTTCCGTTTTCGTTGCGCTCCTGCAGCAAGAGCTCAACTCAACTGGCAGCACATAAATGGTGCAAATGAAAACTATTTTTTCTTTTTGCCCAACATCCGCTTTAGGTGCTTTCACTCGCTTTTCATGACAATGGGCGCCAGTCAGCAGCAGCAGCGTTGACATTCCGCGCTGTCCAACAACAAGCAGTTTTTCTCAAATTTCCCAACAGCACCCTACAAAATGAAAACTGACACTTCAAAAGGACCAACAGAGCTATGATTTTACCGACTGCTGCAAATTCTTGCACTTAGTATATGTCTAATTAAGCCCTACAATCTAGCCATTGTTTGGGTTCCAACAGAACTCGTCACCTTTGGGAACCAATATTTTATAGACCTGCTCAAATACAGCAGATAAAAATAAAAATATTTTAACATTAGATCGTACAGTGTTTTTCCTTTAACTCAATTTTAAAAGGTTGGAGAATTTACATATTTATGAGGGGCTAATACTATTCAAATTTTTAATAATATTCATGTCTTTACTATGACAACTACTCAAACTTGAACTGATTTGAACTTAAGTCACATACCAAGTTACCCACTATTAGCCAGCTATCATTTCAATCACCTGATAATAACTTTAAACAAACTTTTAAAGTGTCCCACAGTTTCCCATTTTTCAAAAATTTTGGTGATATAGGACTCTTTATTACATCAGCTACGTCATATAGGTATACAAACAATGCATGTATTCAAATCGATCGCATAATGAATCAAACGAATGAGGCTGAAATCTAAAATGAATACAACTCCGTGTTCGCACTTATTTCTTATAAAATTGAATAAATAAAATATCAAATCAAAATTTTGTTTCTTTTCCAAAGTGATTGATTTTTGAAAGATTCTAAAAATTCATTGAAATAAGTTCGAATTCAAGTGGTAACCGGATTACTGAATATTTTGTAGCTCAATATAAATACTCATTAATGAGTAATCGAAATTTTGAATTCATTAATTTAGCTTTCGAATATGTGTATTCGAACTTCGGCAGAGCTTGCCTAAACCCTTTAATTCACTTTCTATATTGTAGCAATATAATAAATTGCTGTCTATTTAAACGATATATAAAGAATCACCCACACCCACCCCTACCCACATGCCTTGTGTAATATTTTATTAGTATATATAATAGTATTTAATTCTATTAGTAAGATTTGTTTCTATCCAACATTTAATTATAAGCCAATGATTAAATTGGCATATATATGCATTTGACATTTCTAAGTCAGATATCTCGTAGTACAGTTATGCTCGTGAGTAATTACTATTATGTACATGACTATGCATTTTTTTCTTCTGATGATTTATGATGGAAATTTCCGTGCTGGGGAACATGCAGCCAGAGAAAACGGCACGTGCGTGGGCTGCTTTTTATGGAGGGTCCTGGAATGCAGTACGTGTCTGAGCCGCCGCAGCTGCGTTTGCATAAATGTTGGCTCTGCCTTGGATGAGAGGCAAAAAACTATTCACAAAAAGTGGGATGACAAAAATTCAATTTGGATTTTGTGCCTTTTTATGCAGGATGCCATTGTCGTAACTTTCGAAGGCCTTCGGTGGAAGTACTAAGCCTGAAACATAAACAAAACTGAAAGCTGAGCTTTAGACGAGCGCCTGCAGCACTGACTTTTACAACTTACGACACTTTTTATGGAAAGAGGCCATTTTTAGCGTTAAGTAAGCGTTTTTCTGCAGGCAGCCAAACAGAAAAAAAAACAAAAAAGACGAAGATGAAAAAAAATGGCCAAGCCAAAATTTAAAATGCCGGAGCCATATAGATGGTTATAAATGTCGACATATGCAGGCAGCCTGCAAATGCATGGGCGCCCTCTGCACTGCACACAGGAAGCACAGCGGGGAAGCGGGTCGGGCGGACGGGCCCCAGTGACTGGGGATAACGTTTACAGGAAGCAAAAGGCACAATGTGATAAGCGCTTAACAAAAAAGGGAGAGAGTAACTCTGCCATAGAGCAGGAAGTATAGACAGAGCGTATGAGGGCGATGTGGGCATGGCAGCTCTGGGCTCCGGGTTATGGGCTAAGGGTTGCATGTGTACGAATTCTGTTTCAGTAGCAAGTATTTTTATGACCTCTAGTTGTTAGGCTTTATTGGTGCGCAAAAGCAATTAAAGAAGGCATAAAACGGACTCCTCAAAAAAGGCCCTGACCAAGCAAAAGTCGACAGAGTGTAGCATAGCACAAGCAGTATATACAACTGGTTCATATGTATTTTCAGATACCCAGAAAGATATTTACTATAAATCATTCCGAATAGTCTGTGTTTAAAGTGTCTGACATTTAAATTTCAGCCATCTAGCAGCAGCCGTTGTTGTGAAAGAAAACAAAATAATATCGATTATTAGCACCACCAACGCGTTGGCTGCCGCGGCTTCTGCTTCTGCTGCTGTTGCTGTTCCTGTCGTCTCGCTTTTTGGTTTTAGAGCAAAAAGCCAAAGCGCCAGACAAGCAACAAAAACAATAAACAAACAAAAGCCAAGCGCCCCGGCAACGAGCTAGCCAAGTGAGGCGTGGCAACGGCGAATTTCGTTAGCCCAATTAAACCAATTTCGCCAGCTAAGCCAGCTTGATAGTAGGCGGGGGTGGCTGTGAAGCAGCAGGGTGTATTACTGTCAGAGGCGCCAACAAAAAAAAAAAAAAACAAAAAAAGAGCATAAACCAAACCTTTTTTGGTGGATGCCATTGGGTCCACATTTGGCATTTCATTAACAAGCATTTCTTGCTTTCAGGCAAGCTCATTAGATATGCCAAGATAAATTGTAAGCAACTGCGATGATGACCATGTTAGTTTAGAGGATTACCGACGCCATGGCAACCCTAAGCGGCTTAAAGCGCTGAGTGAGCGAAACAAAAGACAGACACAGAGGCGAAAAAAGACCAAGGTAGAAAGATTAAGCCCTTATTACTACCTTCACCCCCACTTAAAGAGTCATTTTGTATATCAGTACTTCAATAAAAACGTAACATTAATTAATAAATACCCATTTTTATCACTCTAACAATGATGCTATATAGACTGTCTCTTTAAAATTCCAAATTGCAAAATTGGGGAAAGAAAGTAAAGATTTAAGTAATCATTGGAAGTTTACCATTTGGTTAGATAAAACACTGTAAATTGGTTTCCCATTCTTTTTTCAACTAGTTAGAAAAATATGCAGTAAAGTTAATTAGCATATGTATAGATTCACGATCGTCCCGATTGAATCGAAAAGATGCTTATAAATTTGAAAGTAATTTACTCTCAATTAATTTTAAAAAAATAGAGGAACTTCGTACTTCGTTTTTACCATGCACAAAGTGAAAAAATACTTTAAATTTTTAAGACTAAATTTTAGTGAATGAGATATCTGATGTAAAACTCTCTTCCCGATTTAAATAATCGATAAGCCAATCGAAAAGGCTTGGCAAATATCTCGAATGATGATGTCTTGGGCCCTAGCTGTAATTAAAGTTTAACACTTTTAATTTTTAACATTAAGGAAATCGTAAATCTCAGTTGCAAAAAGTCCAAGCGAAATAAAAATGAATTGAATGAGTTTGAATGTTTGTTGCTATGTTTCGAATGCATTTTAATTCTATACAGAATATTTTTTTAAATATACCGATGTATGTTGTGATGTTTGTTTGCTAGACAGACTAAAATTATGTTGTTCTCGGGCTTAATCCCCGAAAAAAGAGACTTTTTTTTCCAACTGGTCGAACAATATTGAAAGGTATTAATCGGGGATATAGAGAATATTGGATGTAACTATCATCATAGTTTTATTTATGTTATCTGCAGTTGAGGCAAATAGGCGAACGCTTCTTCTTCTCATTCCAAAATGTAAGTTTTTTGTGTATTGAACATTTAAATTTGATTAGCCCGTAATTTCTTGTTTCACTTGGCCATTATTTTTCCATACATTTTTGATAAAATTATTTGTATGTTTGCTTTAAAATTCAAAGTTCGAAGTTTAGTACATTTCTAAGCCAAGCTATCTATTTGATGTACTCACACTCATAAATTTCATTGCATAGTTCTCACTGATTCATTTAAATTCAATTCGAATGGATTTCTTCAAATGTGATTTGAATCTAATATTCATTCAGCTTTCTAGTTAGCATAATGAAGAAGTTTATACGCATAAGATAACTATTTTGATTGGTACCTAATGTTAATGCCATGTATTAGCGTACAAAATCTAATTAAATGAAATCTAATTCAAATACAAACCTACGAAGAAGGGGTCGGAAGAATTTACCTATGGCTGTTACATACATTTGGGTGCCTTATCTTTTACCATTTCAGTCTATAAAGTACTTCATTTTGTAGTTGCAAAATAAGTGAGGTACGTTGCACAAACTTCTTGTATTTGCAGCTTATGACTCAGTCCATTGAGTTTCCCTCGCCCTTGGTAGATATGTCTCTTCTGCAAAATGTTCGATTGCTGAATTATTGTGTTTGCATGCAATCAGCTGCTGACTTTGTAATGGAAAACACTTGGCACAATCAACGGGCCGAAAACAAGGTGGGAGCCATAAATTCACTTGGCCAGCGAATGGTGGCTGCTAATGATTTATGCCATTGCAAAGTAAAAGACAAATGGCTAAGTAATTGAATTACGTACTGCTCAAAAATGGAAAATACGAGAAGACAACTTGCTGAGTAAGCTGGGGCACTTATGCAAATTAGGCATGACCAGGCGAAAGACAAGTGCCTGGGCTTGATAACATTGATTGCAAAATCAATGGCCACACTGCTGGATGGGGGCCAAAAGTTGGCTTAGAAGGCAACAATCGAAAGTGCCAGCTCGAAGTTCACCAGCGGCCAGTTCTAAGCGGAAACGGAAACGCCAACGCGAACATGGCAAAAAGAGACAGGGCTTGGCCAAAGGCAAACGGCAAAAGGAGAATCGGAGAATGAAGTCATGAGCATTATTTGTGCAAAATTACCTTTAACGAGGTGACGGCGACTAGCTAGCAGTTGGTAGGTCCTTGTCCTGTTGCATTGCCATTACCGCAATAAACTGTAGCAGTCCCAGCAGGGCGTGGACCAACAGTGAACAAGAGACACAGTGTAAGGAAAAGAGGATAAGAGATAGAGGGAGGGAGAGGGAGGGAGAGGGCGAGAGATGACAAGAGGAAGATAAAAGATGTTGGTGAGTGCAACGCCAAGTTGCCAGCGAAATTGCACTTGACTCGAATGCCAATTACATGGTCCTGCAGATGGCAAGGAGGGCAAAGAAATACGATAGGAACGACAAGGACAACGGCAGAAGCCTTAGTGGCATCAGTGGCATCACAGTGCAATTGGCATAAAGTGGATTAAATATGAATAAAAGATATTTGAGTAAATTGCATTTCTCTGCTGACTAGGGTTCATCGTGGAGGTCAACCAAGTATTAACCAATCCGCAAATCAAGTTTATCAGTAAATAATGATACTCCAATTGTGGCCAGGGCAAGCTAGGCTTTGTGAGATAGACTTTCAACTTTAAACTTTAGGTATTTCTCTCCGGTAGCTTTCTTCCCTTTGAATCTAATGGAGAAGGATTTATGGACAATTTTTTTCCCCCCTTTGCCATCATTCCATTTGACGGCAGCTTAACAAAAAGCAAAAAGCATGTGGCAAAAGTAAAAACAAACATTTTTATTCCACACTGGCTGACTTTATATGGACGACAAACATTTTAATTAATCGAGCTCTGCAAGCTCAAAATATAAAATTTCAGGTTTGCTTTTAATTAAATTTTTTGTTTGAGCTGGTAAAAAAAAAACACAATAACAAACGAAAGAAATGTATATACGACTATATGAAGCCAGAACCACGAAACGAAACCACAACTCTGAACGATGCTCATGTAATTGTGGGTAATGGGATTAGGAAGAGTGTGCCGATTGTGAGAGTGTGCGTCTCTGTCTGTGTGTGTGTGTGTGTGTGTGTGTGTGTGTGTTGGCATGTGTGAGCCGCATGTAATTAAATTCCATGGCCGCGAGTATAAAAGCAATATTTGTTTCAACGACTCTCTCGTTCACTCTCTGCCCCCAAAATCCGCCCAGTGACTATTGTCCGTGGCATCGTGGAACTTCCTTTCGCAGTGGCAAGTGCAACAGGATATGCACGAGTAATTCGATTATGAGACACAGATGTATGTCGGACAGGGACATGGCAAGAGGATATCTCCTTCTTTGGAGGAACAAAAATTGTTTTCAATACCAAATTGAATTTAGTCAGTAATTTAAATAAACATCAAAACGATCCAAGATAACACACATCAATTGTCTATCGATATTCTATGATTATACAGACTTGTTAAATTGCTTACCCCAGAGAAAACAGAGAGAACGTTAGTAATATTTGAAATCTAAATACTATAACTAGTGTACACATACTTTGAAACTATAAAATTTTAACCATTTTAACCATTTAATTAATTCTCCTTTTGATTCCCAAAATGGTCAAAGTGGCAATCCTTTTTAAAGGACGCCCATGATCGGATCAGAGATACATATGTATGTATCTACATAGGCACGTTGTGCGGGGCACGTGTGCGAAAGGCTACATATGTATACAGCTCACGCGTTGGAGTCTTCTCCAGCATATCTCTTTCAATATATGTACATGTTTGGGAACCCAACTAACTTGTTGCACCTAGACTATCTGTCTAATATGAATGAATGTTGAATAATCATATCGGACAGTGCAACTTTTGAGCTCTCTTCAATCTGCATGTATTCATTTCTAGAAGTTTCTCATTTAGTCATAGAATTTGCCCTTAAATTAAAACTATGCACATCTTATTGGAACACAGCAATAGAACATCGAACGTCATTGTCCTTAAAACCTTCGTCATCAATTTCTGTATCCAATCCGCATTCATTTACTTATTATAATATTTAATATTTATAAGTATAAAAGTATGAATCAAAAACTATTCCGAAAGCTTCCTAGCCAACATAGGCCATCTCGCTTAGTCTACCAAGTACTTCGTCCTTATAGCCCACTTAGTTAGAAACGTTTATGAGCCTAACGCTTTCAGACCGATTTCAATAAAGTTATTGTGCCAAATATTATGAGAGAAATGTTTTTTTGTGCCAAAAATTTCAACTTAACTTGATCGCCATTCAAGTTTTTACAAGTCTTTAGCTCTTAGCGGTCATACAGACAAATGGACATGGCTAGATCGACTTAACTTTTAATGCTGATCAAGAATATATTTACTTTATGGATCTGAAAAAGCATCCTTTCGCCTGTTACCTACATTTTGGCGACTTTAATATGCCATTTTACCCTCTGGGTGCATGCCACAAAAAGAAACGGAGCTCAGAAAGCCAATTTAATTCGTCAATAAAAAATTCGATAAAATTGATTGGCCTCAGAAAATATTGCAATGGATAGCAGTTGACTTCGTTTATTTGGCGTTCAAAAAACCAGTCGTTCGAAAACATAGTTTGTGGTAGGACAATTGTTTAATAACGTACTCCAATTACCAGTTTTAAATGCTCTTTATATGTATTGGTGTAGTAAAATAGGTGAAAACAATGACTAGGTATTTTAGTATAGATATATATGATAAATGTTTACTATAGATAGTTTAATGAGTTGACGACCTTTACATATTACAAAATTCACTAAAAATATTTAACCCTTCACTTATCACCCTTATCACATGGAGTTTAAGATTTTCTTAATGTGCGGTTTCCATTTATTGTCTAATCATCACTCATAATGGATTTTCAATGTTTGTCAAATTAAATTAAGCTGGATAAATTTAATTAGTATAAACCGCAACCTTTTGCCATCTGTGTCACTCTTAATTAGCCTACTATTGACTCAAAAAACACACGGAAATGGGCAAAACGCATCGATTTTCAATTATAAAATGTGCGTAGACTATTAAGCATTTCTTTTACTACATTTTTAGCATTACTCTTGTAGCTTAAATCAAAGCTTACATTTCAATTCCATTTGAAGACCCAACAAAAAATATATATATATAAAACCAAAACGCCAAAAAATAAGGCAAAGGATAAAGTTTACAACAACAAGAGCAAAACTCCTGGACGAGTGCTCTAAATAAGTTGGCAACAGTTAAAACGCGATTCGGGCTTGGGCTTGGGCTATATATTTTTGTGGCCACTATCGAGTGCCGCAGACATGAATTTTTCACAAAGTAGCAAAGTTTATGCCGCTGCCATCGCACATTTTTGCCAGTCACACTCGCAGAACGAATTGAGTTTAGTCTGTTGTACATATCCTATAAAGGAGCTCCTGTAAGTGTATTATTGATCAGACTTGGAAATACCCTGCACAAGGCAGTAATTTATGTTTTTTTTCTTAACCTAACTAATGCCGAAAGGCCAAATCGCTGTGACTGTGCAAAATTTGATAATAAACTTGTGACTATAATAAAGTTATTGATAAAACTCACTGTTTTCGATCGATCGTTTTTATGGAAGATGTATATCATACATCGGTCGAAAACAGTGAGTTTTATCAATAACTTTATTATTTTTCATGCTATTGTCACTGTTAATTGTAAGTTTAAAATAACTTCTGATGACAGTGCCACATTTGATCAAAATCAGAAAACTATAAACAAACGATAAAATAGCATGCAACATGCGCCGGTTGGCTTAAGACTAACATTCTAAGCCGTTGATTTCGTTTTTCCCTATGGTATCTAGGTGCTTACCTTCTCGATTTGTCTCTTTGCAGATCACCAAGACCAAAGAGGACCTAGAACCTCAAAAAAGGTGGCCCAACTGTTCTAACAGGCAAAAGAAAGCTTTTTCGATCTCATAAAGTATATATATTTTTGATCAGCATCAACAGACAAGTCCATTTCGGCATGTCCCTCTGTCCAATCTCGAGTGTATTAAAGATACAGGTACCTAAGTTAGTAAGTAGCCTCGTGAAGTGGTCAGGCCCATCAAGTTTATTTCAAATTTTTGCCACGCCCCCGTTTTTTTAATAAAACTGATTTTCTCGGGGACTAACTAAGCTAAGTCCGCCAAATTAGGCGTGTAAAGTTCTTTAGTATGCGCGCAAGTGATGAATTTTTTATTAAGAAATTCCTCTTTCAATTTTTTAACAATCGCAATAAAATAAAAATTTGTTATATGTTGGACTGAGAATAGTAATGCCGGAGGTGGCCATTCGCTGGTGGCGGCGCTAAAATGCTAATGTGAACACATACATTTGGTATACGAAATTTTGAATATTTTGTGGCGACTTACTTACTTCATTCATTCATATTAAATGTATAATTCTGTATAATTTAAAAAAAAAAAAAAACAACTAATGCGGTACCAAACAGTTTTCCAAAAAAAATTATCTCATTTGAAAAAAATATTTTATTATTATTATTATTATAAGTATAGGATATAGTTGTAAACTATCAACCTAACTATATTTTACAAGCACTGGCAACTCTGGCCTTCGGCTTAGACGAAAACTACATCCATACACTAGCCTGGGATTCGAACCCGGATCCTCGTTGTTCAGTTGCCTAATTGACTGGGCCACTTAGACAACTCATCTACCGAGGACTGCCAAAAATATTTAGTTTTGTCATTACCGATATATTGCTTCTTGACAAAATAACGAACGAGTAAAAAAAATGTTTTTTTTTTGGGTCAAAAATTCGCATACTTTTTCGACTGTAAAAATCTTATAACAAAACCTGGGTACAGTTGTGTTTACTGGTGTTCTACTACTGTTCACGCCTACACACTCCACTCCACACTATATCTTCGAACATATTTGTTAGATCCTGGTCCTGGTGTGGTCATCTTTGGTTTTTGGCATTTTTCCACAGTATTATGTAACTACAGGACATCTCCACCCCATGGAGTCTACTTTAGTGGTGATTAGGTTTGCAACGATAGACATTTATAGTTGGTATATTAGATGGCTCAAACACATACACCCAATCATTGTATTGAATATAGGGTACAAAGGAAAAAAAAAATATCCAACTTTTTTGCCTCACAATTTTTTTTTGTGTGTGCTTTGTCGTTCTATACATTTACGTCTATGTATTTCTTTATTTATGGAACTTTTTCAATTTGGAAATAAAGTTTGGGTTTGTTTGTCTTTTTTTTTTTTTTTTGGTTAGTTCGTCCATATACATTTTTATTCATAACAAAGCAAAGCGTGACCGTAACGGAAAAACCAACAAATCCGCAAAATATAACCAGCCAAGGCAAGGCAATTGGAGAAATTGTTTCGCTTGGTCGGCCCCAAAATTCACGCTGTGATATATTTTTGTTATTAAAAACTAATTTAAATTGTGTAAACGGCCAAAAATTGTGATGTGATTTATAGTTTGGGCACAAAAAACAGTATAACTACTGGTAGAAATTTACTGGAAATGCGACCAAAAATGTGATGCATTTTCCGGGCAAATAAAATGAAAGGGGAAAGTAAGCGGAAAATTGGTATATAGGCAGGCCGGGGGGAATGTTTGTTCACTTAATGGCGCCGTTCGAGAAAGACACGGAACATTTGCAAGAGTTTTCATTAAATTTAATTGATATTTCAGTGGGTAATTAATGAATTATTAACTAACTAAAGGTGAAACTATTGCTGCAATTGCTGTCAAAGACAGCTCGAATTGTTGCTTAAATGTTGCGTAAATGTTGCTTAAATGTTGAGTAAATGTTGTCGGAGATGGGCGGAGTTAAGTGGCAAATGGCTGGCGAGCAAATTGAAATGCAAATTTTAATGAGTTTTGTCTGCACTTGTTGTGCATCGTATGGAAATTAAGTAGCCGACCCACTGACCCATCCAGATGTTTAACTGTCCATAGTTGGCAAATACTGAAGGCGAAACAATCTTTTCATAAAATTAAACTGCCAGCGTGGGAAACTGCATAATCCCCTTTAATGTAGCCGAAATTGTGTCTTAATCGGACACTTTACAGAATATTCTCTGCTCTCGGCACACAGCATTTAAATCCAACGACGAGTTTTTGAAAGTATATTTTATGTGACCTCACCTCATTATCCTTCCATTGTGTGCTATTTCAATAACATCCTTTTCTGTCAATTTGCTTGCATAATTGAATAAATATCAATAATAATTGCCGATGGTTAATTAATAACTTTGCTGATTGGCAACAGTCAATGGCTAATCGATGACCACATTTTCATTATGAGGTGCAATTCGAGCTTGTTCATTAAGCGAGAAACACTCTTTGATACTTAGTATAATGCAAATGCAGATGTGAATATGTGTGTTTGTGTATGTGATGGACTGAAGCAGCTGCTTATGTACTAAGTATAGATAACATATCATCTTGCATAATCACACAGGCTTCATTGTTATTAATTTCGAATTCGAACGGCTTGTTGACGCTTTGTTTTCTATAGAAATCAATAAACACGACGTTGCAACCTATATCGAGACTATTATGCAACTTCCCTATCTGACCATTATAAAGCATTGTCATTGAGGTTTGAAAAGTTGCAAGTTGCCAACTGTCCAAGACTATTTAGGCTGCTTATTGATCCAAGTCAATAAGGGTCCAATCCATAACATAAGCATCGAACATCATCTCGTTCAATGGTTTGGTTTGAAATGAAAGACAATTAAATATGTTTTATCATTAAAACTAGGCTTAATCCTGTTGGAGATGAACATGGGCAGCGCAAAAGGTATGCAGATTGTCTGTATTGCTGGTCTAAGTACCACCACTTCCTCTTATTGGCGGACTTTGCTAAAGAATCCAGAGTTGTAATGCAATTCGAGGGTACAGGATATTCCAATATCGAAGGGATGATCTTTTTACTTGAAGTGTGAATAAATTTTTACAACAAGGACGAAATTCAAAAGAAGTTTCCTAAGTGAATGCTAAAAATATTTTTCTTTGTTCTGAGTTATTGCCAAGGCTAATTGCATTATTTAAGTTAAATCAATGTTAATCAATGCAGTACCTAGTTAAAATCCTTTTATCATACATATAACTTATATGTAAACACAATATAAACAATATATATACACAATATATTGCGCATTTAAAATCTGATTTCCTTATGAAGTACTTCAAATTATGCTTGTTGCGTTTCTAAATAATATGCTTTTAAGCAAAGTAAAAACTTTTGCATTATGCCAAACACAAATACACAGCAAACTCACATGAAATTGAAGTCCAATTAAGGTTAAGCTGACTGCCAAACTAAGCCGAGGGGGTGCGTTTCCTTGGGCCCTTTGCCATACGGCTATCATTTACTCCAGTTTCATGTTTCATTCAATGTTATTTGAGAACGACTCAGCTAGAGCGAGTGCAGCCAAGTATAAACGTAACATTAAAAGTAATTTTGCTATTGTGAAAATCCTTATTTAAATGCCAGCTGCAGTAGTGTGGGTGTGTGCCCTCGTGTGTGTGTGTGTGTGTGTGTGTGTGTGTGTGAATGTCTGCTCGTGTGTCTTTCTGTGTGCGTATTAAGATGAAAGTAAAGATTCTGGCGCCGGTTTTGACTCTGGCATCTTATTTTGCTCCTTCACATTTACATTTGCATGTTAATGTTAATGGCTATGCGAATTTGAATGCGAATGCTTTGTGTGTAATAAAATCTCATCCCTTTTTAAGTGTTAAAATTAGAGATTTCAACCTTTTTTGTTAGCATTGTTTCCGTCTGCTGCTTGGGTGGCAGGCAGACAGTCAGCCAGTGAGTTAGTCGGTCGGCTATGTTACGCTTTGTTAGTCCCTTAATTTGATGCTCAGCAACTGCTTTGAAATAAGCAGCTCCATGGTGTCTTCGTGCCCAAAAAAGTATGCTTCATTAGGTCCCAGTTTCAGGGCAGCCACCATATGCTCCAACCTTTCGGTGGTATTCGTATTCTACCTTATTTATTTTCAATTTCGTGCGCGACATACACACACACACACATACACACTCAAACCCAAATGCAAACACTCGCAGTTACAAAAACAACTGCTAGAAGGCAGTGCCGCATACAATGCGTATGCGTGATGCGAGATGCGAGCTGCGTGCATTTGAAATGCAAAATAGTTTCACATGCCGCAAAAATGGCTGCCATTCGGTAGCGATAGCTATGTCTGCTGTCTGTTGTCTCCTGTCTACTGTCTGTGGGCTCATTTGCATGCATGATGTTCGCGCCTTGATGAGGCCTCCTGGCTGTGGGGTATCGGCCACCGACCATCGACTGCCGTGCAGTGAGGCGAAACCGCTTCTCACCAAATTTAAATAATTAATAGCCAGGTGAATTCGGCATTGAAAATTTAAAGCCAACTGAACCAAAACGATGGAAAAGACATGAAAAAAACTCAACAATTTTGTGGCAACACTCTAATCAGTTTTCGCAATGCCAATTAGGTGACTAAAAGTCCGTTTAAGTAGTTTAAACATTCGTCACTTTAAGTATTTGCGTGTGGAATATCCAAGTGGTTTAATTTCCATTAGCCAGACTGAAAGCCAATTGTGTAAAGTAGACTTTTGGGGTTAACTTTAACTTAACAACAGCAAAAGCATCAACAAAAACAACTAAGTAACAACATAACAATAAAGGACTAAAAAATAAACAAGAGCAACGACCAGGGCAAAGGCAAAAGGGGCTTCAAAAACTTTTTTTTTAAATATGAAAGAAAAAGTTTTCAAGAGGTGGAGAGAGGGAGTGAGAGAGTCGGAAGAGACGAGCAAACAATAATTGCAATTTCATTTTTATTTTCGCTCACAATAGAGCGCATTAAGTTTAAGAAAACTTTAAAGACAAAGTGTTTGGAGCCACATGGCTCCGTACCGGGTCCGGGTCCGGGTCTCGACAAACAGCTGCGTTTGTCATGTGTTAGCCTGCGAGCAATATTTTACTAGGGCAGACGCCAAATAAAAATCCCCAAACTTATGTTGCCGAGCGGGCCCTATCGAAGTGAGACATACATACATGCATATGTTTGTAGCTTGGAGCTGAAAGAGGAGCACAGCCCTGGGAATTAACAGCACGTTGGAGTCTTGTTTTTTTCGCCGTCTTTTCTTTTTTGCTCTCCTTTTATCAGTACCCCAGACATGGAGCTGGAGCCGAAGACGCATGCATGCAAACGATGCTTCAGAGACCAAAGCGACGTTGATAAGTTTGCATATAAATTTTGACACATGCAAGACGAAACGGGGAGAAGTCGGCACATTTCATTTTAAAACAAGTCGGAGGCGTCAGCAAACGGCGGCTACGTTATTTATGCTCTAGCAAAACTATTAGCCGAGATTTTGATTAAAGTTCTGGCAAAAGAGCAAAAGACTTGGGGACGAACGTTTTGCTTATTAGAAAACTTCATAAAGTCTTCTGCCACGACAGTCGGTTGGCAGGAAACTTTAGTTCATATTGACCTCGTCTCTGCTGAAGTCCCTGCTCCGTTCTGGACCCCATTGCGTATGAGTAATGCATGCCAGAGCACAAAATGTCAAAGGTTTGAACTTTGCCACACACTCGCACAACACACAACACACAGAGACAGACACACTCAGACATTTACAATGCCGATGCCAAGCGACAGAAACAAACAGCCACGCCCTGTTTCGCCCATAACCGCCCTTAGCAGGGCTAGCCGGGGAAAATGTGCCAGCATCCATACTGCTGTTAGCTATCTGGCTGGCTGGTTGTTGTGACATGCCCCAAAGTCCTCCCAAGTGTCTGTTGTGTCGCATTGAATTTATTGGAATTTTTGCTTTGCTTTGCTTTGCCTTGCTCCAAGCTATGAGCCAAAGGACAACATTCGAACCATCCTCTCGGCCGTTCCTTCTGGCTTCTGCCCTGGCTCGCAACAAAATATTTCCGTTGTCTTTCTCGCTTGCTGCTGAACAATTTTGTTAATGTTTCGTTGTTGGCTTGTGGTTGACAGTGGAAAGCGGACACTGGACAGCGGTCATCGCCTGGCAGGCCCAAGGAAGCCTCAAGTTCAGACAAAACCTAAATATTATATGAGTTTTAGTTTTCTATTACATTTGTCCATTGGTCTGAGGTCAGCATGTCAGTGCCGTTGAGTAATTTGCAGTCCATAAGCTTCATGTTTTATTTATCCTTCAACTGTGTGGAGATCAATGGGTTGATTGCGGTCAAGAGAAAGCGAAGATTCGCCCGATTCCTGGTCCAAGGGCATTAAAAATGACAAATATTAATTGTTGAATATTTGATATATTAAAGCTATCACACTACCTATTGGATGTAAGAACAAATTTAACTGATATCCCTTAACCTCTACACAATACTGACAATTGTCTCCAACGTTGCCATTAAAACTTGGTTTCTGTGTGAATTTTCTTCAAATTGAATTATAAGTTAATCTACAAAACCCAAGCAAAGATATTCCACAAGCTTTAACTAACCTCTCATCAGGTCTAAAATTTGTCAAGGGTTGAATAAAAATTGGTAAACATGTTTAAGAGATTTAAAATATTGGGTTGAGAGCACCTCAGAACTCCCATGCCACATTCAAAAGCCCTGATCATGCCGGAATCTTGCCAACTCCGTATAGTTCACTTGTTGTTGAAACTTTTTGTAGATGCTTTTATTTTTATAGCCAAAATAAATATAAATATCGATTATCGAAAACGCAGGTAGCAAAGTGTAAGCAACGTTTACATGCTTTCAGCAGACAATGAGCCCCATGGCGCTGGACTGTCAGCCAGAATGTTTAAAAAGTTTCTCCAGCATCAACTGGCCCTCCGCCTTCAGGCAATTAGCCTTAACCTTAAACTGTTTGTGCGGGGTCTGGCAAGGGGTAACTGCAAACTGGGAACTGAGGGCTGAAAGGTAGCTTCAACCTAGAAGCCAGAAGCTTTAGCTATGATAAGGCTAATTGAAAAAGTTGCATTACTATGGTCCAAGCGAACGAGAACGAAACCGAGATATTGTTGGTCGAACAGAAAAATTGTTATTATAACTGGGCACAAACGTAATTTTAGTACCGCAAGTCCTAAGCCAGGGCGACTCCTGTCCAGCCATTTGCATAATCAGCCTTGTGAATGGGACTGTGACTTCTTCTGAGGCTATTGTTATTTTTACTCCGGCCTGTGGGCAGCAGGGCATGAAATTGTTGTCTGCCTCAGGTTGGGCTTAAAAATTAGAAACGCTGAAAGAGGGTACCCAACGGGGAGAGGAGGGTCCTACTGCAAACTGGGGATCGAGCCAAAGCGGAAAGCATAAATTCTCGTACGATATGAGAACAGCCAACAAACATCCGCACATAAATAAATCATAAATATTAAATGAAAATGAAAAATGTGCACGGCAAAGCAAAAAGCAAAAAAAAAAAGAGGGAAGCGCACAGAACCTGTCAGCGAGTACCTTGGCCAGAGAATAATGCAGATGCAACCGACAACAACACAAACGCCAACACCGACGATTGCATGATTAGCGGCAGTCCAGGTCTTAGACGGAGCAAGGATTCGCCTCCATCAGCCATAGACCACACCAGACAATACGGGCACAGACCAAACCAGACCGTGGCATGTGCTCTGGTCTGGCTTTTGCTCTGGCTCCTGCCTGGGGGCAATGCATGATACTTTTGCGATACGGAAAATTACTGAATTCGATATGCAATTTATAAACTTGAGAACACCTCTCCTCCCCGCCACAGAAGCCAGTGACAGGTGCGGATTAAAACCAGGACTTGCGAAAAAAAATAGACCACTAAAAATATATACCTTTCAACATTTCTTATCAATATATCTCATTATTATATATTGTTGATAAAAATGTATTAATATTTTTGATTTTTCAAAAAGCAATGCAACTTGTTTAATGGTCAATTATTTATATTACTTAACCCTAGATAGTCTCAAAAATGGTTCCGGTTCCACAGCTGAAATTCATTTGACTATAAAATTAGATAAGTCAATAAGATTTTCAGATATTTCTATATTTAAAAAAACAACGGTCTAGCCATATGACATATTCCGTCTTGCGTGTATATAAATAGTTTTTTTTCTGATTACTGAGTCTAGTTTTTGCATAATTTAAACGATTTTCTTTATGCTTTTTTGTAACTCAAATATATTGACACTAAGAAGCTACCAAAGCAATATAAATATCAATTTCAAAATAATATTGAATTAAGTACATATACCAAGTATGGCTAACCATCAACGATTAGCATAAATTTCGATTTTAATACATGTCTAACTCTAAGCTAGCCTAAGAGTTGAATTTGAGAAATTTCGTTTTAATTTTCCGTTTCATTTGAAATTGTCTGAAAACTTAATTCACATATAAATATTTTGATTCTAGGTAATGGCTTGGGGGCTTTAAAAGGTATCAAAGTGAAACACGCTTACTACTGACCAAAATACATAAGGCTAAAATTAAAATAGAAAGACAACCGAATAATCCGACCCTGGCGAATGATATTCCTGGGGCGCCAGGGTCTTTCCACTAGCCTTGGACTTTGTCTGCTCATTTTTAGTTTTTTTTGGCAAACGATTTTGTAAGTACTGTTTGTTGATACCCGGCCAGGGCTTAAGCCCAGCCAGATTCAGCAGTAGCATCAGCATCAGCAACAAAATCCTGGCAAAAATACTTTACTTTAATGCGCTTTTTGTCCAGGGCAGAGAGTCTTGGTGCTGGCTTGTTATTTGAGTATATAGTATATGCATGTCTATGCATTTAGCTGCAACTGAGGCTAAGAACTTGGAGAACAGTATTCATTTTTCGTTTTCTACATTGCTGTGGGTGTGTGTATTAGTGTGTGTGTGTGTGTGAGGAGATATGACATGATAGCGGTGGGTGGACGAAGAACTGTTTCTCAAATTCCAAAAGAGCCGAAAAAGCATTTCTTTTCAATTGTTGTTAGTTCCTGATTGAGTCTAATGCAGTTCGTCCTTTATTTCTCTTTTATTTGCTGCTCTTTGGTCTGATGAGTAATGCGATTTGCATATAAATTCCATCCGCCCACCCCAAAAAAAAGGAATGTGTTGCTGATAGGAGAGGGACAAAATGCTTTATTAGCTTCGCACACCATTATTTATTATGCAAAATCCATTAAAACCACACCCAAACCTCAAAAACCCAACTTTCATCCTCTACACATTAAATTTTCAAAACAATATACAGGACCGAGCACGGGACACAGGACAAGGAATAGTCATAAAAGCACGTCAGATGATTTAAAAAGCGTTAACATATTTTCAGGCACATATTTTTCTCCATGACCAGGTCACAACCGCAGACGCACACAGTTGGCCAAAATAATCATTAATCATTTCTTAACGTGGCCGCCAAAAAGTTTCTACGCCAGGTCGTCCCTGGCCCCCTTCCTCGTCTTTTGTCGTCGTCTTCATCCTCATCCGTGTTCTTGGCAATGTTGTCGGCGGTTCACAAGGCATTAACTTGCCTGGGCACTTGTAGAAATTCGCATGTGGCTCCGGCTTTAGCTCTGTATGTGGGTGAGGATGAGAAAGGGAATTGTAACCGTAACCGTAACTGTAACTGTGATATTATCAAGTTGATGCCACGCCCACTGCGTGGATGGGCCACCGCGACAAATTTGAAAAATGGCTCAAACTTTTATGGCCGCTGCCGTTGCTTGTACACTTCCCTCCAGAGCTCCAGGACTCATTCACGTGACATACGAGCTGAAATAAATATTTTCTCTTGGCATTTTACAAATGTTTCGAATCAGTTGTAAAGTTTGCTTCCTTTTGTTTGTGTGTCAGTGTGTGTGTGTGTGTGTGTGCGTGTGGCACAATTTAAGGTGGAGCAGACCATCTCCTGCAATGGCCATTGTAAGTTTGGAAGTTTCCTCATCATCATCGTCATTTCCACTGAATTATGCAGCGTTTTTTTCAAATTGTTATTTAAATTTTAAATAGCCTGGCATGCCTGAGGAATTTCTCCGACAATTTTATCGCTGCCAAGCATAAAATTCATATGACGTTGCAACTTTGTAGGCCCCTCATGCCCCTCATGCCCCACTTCCAGCTCTAAATCATAATCCCACTGCCAACAAGCAACAACTAACCACTCTTACGACTGTTTTCTTCTGTTTCAGCTGATGGCCCTCTGCTGTTGCATTTTAGTTTTAAGAGTTTCAGCTAGAACCAGCAACTGAATAATACTGGTTATAACCCGTCAGCAGAGAGAGGCTCTCTCTCTCTGTATTTCCCTTTTTTTATCTCTGCTATTCGCTAGTTTGATATAAGAGATTCCCTCTCTGACAGCGACGCATGCGCAAGACTTGAGAATCGACAAACAAACGATTGCTGAGAGAATGTTTTGCTTGTTAATGTTATTGTTATTATTCTTTCATTGCATTTTAAGTAAGTTGATTTATGATTTACATGCACTGACAACAAAACAAAACCGAAAACCGAAGAAATCCATCAATTATTGCCGGAAAATGACATTCGAGTTCAAATAATTGTAAAACGAAAAATCACAAAAATAAAAAAAGTAATTTGGTGTTTTGCTCGATTTGTCATGTTTCACATCATAAAATGGAATTCTGAAGTGCACTGATTACCTAAGAAATAATAGATCGATTATTTTTAGTAAAAGCTCAAAAGGTTCAAGGAAAAGAAATTTTTTGCAATGGTTTTGAAATTCTGAACTCGATTTGGTTTCTTCTGAATCATTAAAGTCCAGTGTGAATTGAACTATTTACTATTATGCTAATATTCTACTTTGATGAATAATTGTAATGATACTAACTTCTATCAACACGTATTAGACAATTCTTTACATCTGTCTATAAAACAACAAACATTCGAAACACTTTCGAAAAAAAACCAAACTAGTAGTTAGGCTGAGGTATATTCATTACTTTTTGCTATCAAACCAAACAAAATTTGTAACGCAGTTTGTAAACTCTGTCAGCAGGGAGGGCCAAACAAGTAGACCAATTACCAAATAATAATTTCCATAAAATAATCTATTTCGAAAGATTGACCTCCAGAGGGCTTGATTTGATTAGACTTCAAAAATTTGTGATAACATAGTTGGACAGATAAACAGATAACGCAACTGGATGCGTCTTTTTTAGCCGGATCATAAAGGGGATATATGCAAGGATTACCTGACTACCTCAATAGATGCCATTTATTTAATAATAATAATTATTTAGCGCGACTACATCTATAGATCGAAGTTCATTTAACTTCGGACTTATCACGATCTCTCATCGTGTAATTGAAAGTGTGATAGAAGTTTCATTAAAAAAACTTCACCTTTTTGTGATTAAGGTCGATTTTCTACAAAATAAACATTTTAAAACTTATATTTATATACAAACTAATAAAATTGTTAACTAATTTGGTAAGTCCAAATTTATCGAACACAGAAAATGATATACAAAAATCACATTAAAAATAATAAAGCTTTTATGATTTTGCACGAATTTAAGTACTCGAGATTATTCCCAGTTGCTTCCTTCCTTTAAAACTCATATATGAAGAACATCCTATTATCCTGATATAATATTTAGGCAATATCAGTTTTAAAATTTTAAAACCAAAGAAAAACGTATAAACAATACATATTAATATAAAAAGCCAGAATCCTTCTAAGAAATGTGAAAGTAGCTAAATTTCTTTCAGTGTACAAAATATACTTACATAAATAAGTTTCAGTTTGAGTTTTGTTTTCGCATTTTTCCCCAAAGTAAAAAAACAGCTTTAGCAAAAGTTCTCCTGCCCCAAAGACAATACGCAGCAATTTTCTTGCTCTAAATTTCACTTGGCACTTGTTTAGGACGTTACAGTAACGTGGGGAAAAGTTCTTGGCCAAACATCAAATTCACGCTGATTTTTGTCATTAGCGCGACACAGAAACTTGATGAGATCCAAGACTCTGACCCTTGGCAAGAAGAAGTTACTGTAGCTCCTCCCACCAATTCCAACTCACACCTCCTTCTCCCTCTGCCTATGCAGCCGTGGCGCGTTTTTAATGGTCAAAAGTTTTATGTTTATTGTTTATGCGTTCGAGCAAAAATTTTCATGAACTTTTCATTGTTCCGGTTTGCTGGCTGGCTGCAAAACTTTCAGTATACAATGCACTTTAATTTCACCCATTCATCCTCACTCCCACACCCATCTTTGGCGCCCACCCGCACACCAACGCGCAATCCCTCCCCCCTAAGGCGCACTGGCCGACAAAGAAGCGAAAGAATGTGTTGGCAAATGTTGCAGCAAAAGTTTATGCGGCCCAAAAGTTGGCCAAATGACAATGGCTTAAGGGGCACTGGCATGAGCACTGACACAGGGAAGCGGCGGAAAGGCGGAAAGGCGGGGAGTGCGGTAAGGGGCTCTCAATGGCAATGCGCATAATATGAGCAAAAGGCAACTTTGTTTCATTGGCCGGCAAATGCAAATTAAAGTTTGCAATTCACGTTCCTTACACATGGACGAAATCAGGGTTAAATCTAGTGTGAGATCCTTGAGTTCAGTTTAGCTTAGCCCAGTTCATTCCCGTCTAGGAAAACAATGAAATGGAGTCTGGAGCAGTTGCCTCCTTGCTCGGACTAACCGAGCAGCCCCTCCGTCCCGCTGGGTTCTCCTCATTTTTCTTTCATTTTTTAGTTCTCGCAGTCATCTTGTTAACATTTATTTTCTAGTACACTCTTTGGTTGAGTTGCTTTTGAAAAAGTTGCCACTACTCCAACTTTGCCTTCATTTATTTTTTTTTTGTTTAACCAAAGTTGAAGTTCTGGCCACTTTAAGCAGTTTGTCAGTTAGTCCGAATGCAAAGCACTTAACTTGCAGATGTTTGCCACACATTTGCATTTGCGTTAACAAATTGGAGGCCACCCATCTCAAGTTTCATCTCCATCACATAAGCCTCCTCCTCATTCCACATCCATATCCAGAACTCGGCTTATGGCCATTTCTAAGCATATAGTTGATGACATAATAAATTGCTACAAATGTCGACACGAAAACAAAGACCCGTGCCGAGAATGAGCACTTTTCTCCGCCCCAATGTTGAAATTGTTTTTTCGTTAGATTTGTAAAATATTTTGCCTGGCTGGCAGAGTGAAGTGTAAATATGCCCCAAAGTGCTTTGCACCATCTGCCACAGTTGTTGCTGCTGCTTGTGCTTTTGGCGCTGTCAGTTCCAGTTGGTCTCCAAATGCAGCTTGCCCCAATTGGTAGCAAGTAAATAAAGCTTTACATATTACACAAAAAACCATTGTTGCTGTTTTATTTTTTTCTTTTTTTGCCTTAAATTCAAAACAATAATCGACAGTAAAAATTTCGCATAACCAACTGACTACATTTTTGAACATTGAGAAAAAGTAAAGAGAGAAAGGACAGAAAGTTGCATTATAAAGCTCATATTCATACATATATGAGCTGAAACTGAATGGAAAGGATATGGCGGGACGTTGGTGTGGTGGGGGGGTGGAAGGCAAAAATGTGACACAAAGTTATGACAATGACGAAATGGGAACGACGTCGCTGCTGATGATGATGAGCCGCAGCAGCAGGAGCAGGAACCAAGTCCTGCCATGGACATGGGACGCCAGATGCCACCGGTAGAAATAAGACATTTTTCTCTCATCTTTTTTTTGTACTTTGCCTGCCGCAAAATACAATTTCATTTTATGTCTACGTGTGTGAGTATGTGTGTGTGTGTATGCACATTTTGGTGTGTATATATGACAAAATTGTCGCACATTTACATAAAAAAGACGTTGAGTATGTGGGCAAAGAAAGCATATAGAAGACGAAAATTGTGCCCTCACATTTCTCGAAAATACTGTAGATGTATAGGGTAAATATTATGGGTATATAAGATATATAACATCATTTGAAAGATTAAATACGGTAAACAAGTTCTCTACAACTAAAGTTAATATGGAACTACTAATTCTCGAGAGCTTAGATTATTCTTCAACACCTTGAGCAGGGTATTTCGGAAAGCCAAGATCTCCCATATCAAAGTCAACGCATTTGACTCCAGTAGACTCTGAATTTGCATGCCAAATTCAGATGGAGGACGCCAAGTCATCCACTCACATCTGACATTGCCTGGCACATTCCACAAAATGGAAATGTGAAAAGAAAGCCAAGTAAAAATACTTTGCCAGTTGCAAATATACATAGACACTCAGTAAGGTCTTTTCGATACGCCAATAGATATACCCTGCAATAGCAGTTAGTACTATCATTCAAAAACTGACCAATTTCATAACTCTTTGATCTGGCTTAAAGAACTAAATAGAAGCAGAGATTAGATCAATATTTATGTAAAATACTTTGGTAAATTACTTCATGAGTTTTTTTGTTGTAGTTCTAAAGTATTATTTTAAGAATGACGGGCATAAGTATAAATAAAATTTTCTTTTTTTGCATTTTTAAATCATGATCTTTGAAAGTCCGTGTTTTAGAGACTTTATTGCTAATAATGGTAATTGAAAATTAAGTTTATGGGTGACTATCGCAAAAAGGGAAATTGGGAATCGAAACATAATTCTGATACGTGATCATTTATGTGCAAGTAAATTGGTCAGAAATAAAGAACAGATCCCAGGATTAAAGCTTGAAGCAACCATATAGAGTAAAAACTTTTCGGATATATATCGACAGAATATGATGACAGTGCAATTACTTGTCATTTTGTAATGTCGGGAATGCTTTCTTCTATCCAGTTTTCATGTGCTTCAAGTGGAAAAGAAAAATATTTTATTACAGAAAAGGCACAATAAATTGTTTTGACATTTTATTTAATACCCGTTATAAAGTTGCCACATTCTCCAGAGAGCACTCAGAGACAACATGTAAAGCCAAACATACCCCTTGACCCCGTGTTTAGTATTGATTATATCTCCCACACTGCTAGCAAAAGTAGCTACAGGTTAATAGAGTAAATGGTCTATATGCCCGAGGTCAAAAAAGACAAGACCTTGAGAATGAAGAAACATGATGGTGCAGAGGCTTTCTTTTGTGAAGAATCACATAAAAAATATTCAAGCCAAAGGTGCAAAACATTTTCTCTAAGTTGTAAGGTGACTTTAATTCAATTCCAATGAAGTACATACATGTTATATTAAGACCTTGATCATCTGATACCGTGAAAATTTAGAGCACAAAATTCATTCCGAAAATTTAAAAAATGTATAGAGGGACGACCACTAAAGGTAATTATATTCGTTGAATGTCCCTTTGCATATATTTGAGTCAAGAAATAAACCAAAATCAAGTATCCGCAAAAAAAAAACGCTTGTCTTTAGATTCCAAACATCGATGTACAATCTACATATGTGAACTACCTCAGGAAAAATGATTTGAAACAAAGTGATCCAGATGATTAACATAAAAAATGTTAACAAACTCGTTCTCTCTTTCCCTCTTTTCACTCATAATTATGTGGCATTTAATACACACATATTGCTGACCAACATGCTTATGGAATTAAGACACAATAGCCCCGTTCAATTTCTGAGAATATCTGTCACAGCTACCCAAAATCAGATGAAATCAGTGATTAAGGCATTAGGCCAAGAATGCTTTCACCGTGCTGTCATGGCTTTTGATTAAGCATCTAATATCGCATTCCCCTTTATTGGGATCTAATCCACTAATCAATAATGCGCTCTTTGGGCTGCTGCCGCGTCATCAAGCTAATTTTATGAGGCAAAAGCGACGAGACTTTGCTCTCTCTTTTGCCTTCTCCTTGTTGTTTGCCATGAGCGTGTCATAGTGGCACTTGGTAACCACCCACTTAAAGGAGAGGAGGAGTCGTTCTCTTAGCCATGCCACATTGACGTTGACGCAGTTCATCAATCAAATCAGTGGCTGTTAGTCAAGCAGTCATGTGATTTGATTGATTCACGCTAAAAATCCGTACTCAAACAAGCGACAGCCTCGCACAAAAGCGCACTCCAACACACACAGATGCATTAATAAAGCTACTGCAAATGAGGAACTGCAAGAGAATGTCCCATCGTCATCCACAATGTTGGCTGCATTTTGCGCGAATGTCGCACTGTTTACCCACGGACAGACTGGCAAAGAGACAGACAGACAGACAGACAGGGGACTGGTAGGCGGCTGTGGAGGGAAGTAGTAAGTATGTTTCAACCGCAGTTGCCACTTGCATTGATTTTCAAATGCATCTGCCTCTCATCTTTCCCCTTTTCGCTTTCGTCTCTCAGTTTGGCTGTCTGTAGGTCTGTCTGTCTGTCTGTCTGTCTGTCTGCCACTGGCACTCGTTGTCGCAAGGAGAAAAGAAATCGATATACTTGACGCTTGTAACTCTGTAACTTCGCCGGCGGTGACAGGCTACTTAAACAAGACTTGGGCCAGGCATTCATTTGTCACTTGTCGGAGTATAAATTATTTACACAAGACAATGTTTTAGCCTTAGACGGAGCCAAGTTGAAACAACTGCTCCCCGGTCGGCTGTTTAAGCATAAAAAATTGTTACGTCAATGAAATTGCCCAATTTTATGTTCAATCAATAAATGCTACGTGTTGGCTGGCTGCCTCAATTTATTTGGTATTCATGCAACATTAACATGGATTTTTATTAGTATCATTTTTTGAAAAGGGTTGCGACTTGCTAAACTAATAAAACGAAAGAACACACGAAACATTGCAGCAAAGCCCTTAGACATCTATACGAAAAGGTATTACAGCATTCAGATATGTATATACATAGGTCCTAAACCGATTCCAAGGCTACTAAAGGCTTAGCACTGGCCGAAACCAAATTGTTGTATGCCTATAGCAGCGACTAAAAAATAACCTGAGACAGACTGGCAGACCGACAAACCGGCAGACAGGTGAAATAAAATGGCAAGGTACGAACGAGTATTTCGAAGAGTTGGGTTGCCCTTTGGCACTTTGGTGTGCCATGTACGTGACTTTTGCCTTTAGTTGGCGAAAGCAAATCAATATTCCTATACCCTTTTGATTGACACTTTGAATTTAAAGCGTGAAATTAGCCGAGGCAGTAGAATGAGCCATGAGAGATGCCAAATGTTGTCTAAAATTAAAGGAAGGAAGAATGCTCCATCGAAGTACAAAAAACAGCTGACATTGACAATGACTTTATATGTTTTTGTTCAGCGCCACGACTGTTCGTCTGCCTGTCTGTCCAACTATTAATTTGCTCCCATAAAAGCAACCGTTTGAACATAATCTTTTAGCTAAAATATATGATAGAAGCTTACTTATAAACAAGTGTTATCTCTTTCGTTTTCTTTGGCTTTGCCCCTACCCCTTTGCCCCTTGGTCTGATTGAAACATCAAAACCTACCAGGGTATTCAAACTCGGCTATCCAGAGTTATAATAGAAGTCAAGATTTTTTTGCTTTGAACATTTAATGATTTTTCAGTTCTAAGTTCGAAACCTAATTCATATAAATATGTAAAATATTTAAGGCTATTTTAATTTCTTTTATTATCATTCCGTTAAACATTAAACTAAATGATTTATCAACTTCCCCAAATTGATACAGGGTACGCCAACTCGTCGACATTTCTTTCTCGATTTAATATAAAATGGGAACATCAACCGAATATTTATTCAAAACATCGGTGTCTATACTAATGTAGTGTTAATAACTGATAACAAAACGTTTCTCTCTTTTTGTATGCCAATGGGAAACGTCATAAAAACAATCAAATGATTGCAAACATTACTCTTGAATCCAGCACAGGCATCTGACGTGCAAAGTGAATCCACATTGAAAACAAATAATAAATCTGTTTTATTTTGAAGTACTTTCGAACATGAATCTGGCAAGAAGTCCACCAAGTGGCATTTTTTTATTTTGTGTCTTTTTATTCCTTTTTGGAATCCAAACAGTAACCTCAACATCTACTACAACATTGGATGACCAAGAAGTGAGTTCAAAAGTGAATATAGAAAAGATAACTTCTTTCTAAAATCTTTTTTTAGTATAGCGGATTTTCCGATGTCGAGAAGCATCTGTGTTCCTACAATTGCTACAGTTCACTGAAGCTTTCCCTTGCATACATTATCGAGTTGAAAGATAAAATCAAAGGACTGGATGAAAAACAATCGGAGGTTGAAAGCGAAAACGTCGAACTCAGAAAAAGATTATTAGAATTCGCCAGTTTCAACCGTCAAAGTGACCAGATTAAGCAATTGCGCACAGCAAATAAAGACTTGAGAACATCTTTAGGGCAATCTATTCAGCAACAAAATAATATTGTGAGAATTGAAAGTTTTATCGTAGATGTAATTAACAAGCAGCAAATTGAGATTGAGAAAGGTAAACTTAAAGCAGCTGAGGATCAGGAAGCTTTAAAAAAAGAAATTGAAGAATTACGGTACAACGCTACACAGCAAACGAGGGAGATGAAGAAAAATTTGAAAACCGAAAACGAAAATTTGAAAGTGAACTTAGCAAATCAAGATGAAGCCCTCGACACGAAAAGAAAAGCCTTAGAAAATTATAAGGATCTGGAAGAAAATTGCAGTAATGAAATAAAACAATTAAATACTAAAGTGTTGACACAAATGAAAGATTTGGAAGAAACTGAAACAAAATTAACTGATAAAAGTACTGAACTGGCGAACATTTCCTTACAACTGAATAAAACTAAGAAAAATTTACTCGAGTGCAAGGCTAAACTACCGAGATCCAATTGTAAAGGCCTTTCAACCGGAATTTATAAATTAGAAATTAATGGAGTTGCTCCGATTTTTGCTTTGTGCAACGGAGATATAGAAGATGGTGGGTGGATAGTTATTCTAAACCGATTCGATGGCAGCGTAGACTTTGATAGAACTTGGAATGAGTATCGTAATGGATTTGGTATCGTTCAGGGAGAATTTTTTATTGGGCTCGAAAAATTGCATCGCATCACGAATTCAGAATCCTATGAACTCTATATACAATTAGGATTCTTTAATGGAAGTATGAAATTCGCTAGCTATGACAATTTTAAAATTGGCAATGAAGACGATCAATATGACTTAAAGTCCCTGGGGAAATTCAGAGGAACACTTGACAACAAAATGCACTACCATTTAAAGGAACGGTTTTCTACAAAGGATGACGGCTATAATTCATACTGTGCAAAGGAGTATACTGGTGGTTGGTGGTACGGCAGTTGTTATAAAGTGTAAGTACTTAATTAATTATTATCTTATACAAGTAAGAAATAACAACTGGGATTCATTTTTGTTTAAAATTTAGTCACCTCACCGGCAAATATTATGAAAGTGGTGTCAGCAATGTCAAGAGTATGAACTGGATTGAGCCTCACGAATCTCTGAGATCTGCTCAGATGCTTATTCGACAAAAATCTGAAGATTAAAATTATATTCAGTGCTTAGAAACATATCACGATATGTCATCGAAAAGATTATACATTTTTAAAAACCTAATGCATATACACAAAATTACAATATTCTGAAATTTAAACTTTAAATTTAAAATAAAAATCATTGCTGACTCAATTTGAATTATTAATAGTTTTTTTGCAAGAATACACATCCAATCTGAAAAAAATTTTAAAATTAAAATAAATAAAATAAAATAAAAAAACTATTAATAATTCAAATTGAGTCAGCAATGATTTTTATTTTTGAGAAAAAAAAAAATAAAAATCATTAAATGATTTTTATAATTTTTTTTTTTTTATATAAATCACAAATGATTTTTATTTTTTTTTTCAAAAATAACAGTTATGGGTTGAGGAAAAAAATAAAAATCAAAAATAAAAGTTATTTTCGAGTTTTATTTTAAAAATCAAAAATAAGAGTTATTTTTGAGTTAAATGGAAAAAGTTTCAAAATAATTATTATTATTGATTTGTTTAGATTTATCTTATAACAGTTACGGTCCCTGATTTAAACTAATAATAAGCGATTAATTTGATATGACGATTAAATAAAATAAAATGGAGCGTATAGATGGTAGCATCTCCGACCATATAAAGTATATATATTCTTGATCAGCACGACGAGACGAATACATATTGCCATGTCCGTCGGTCCGTTCGTCTGTCTGGATCGACGCGAACACGTCCTAGACCGTTAAAGCTACAAAGTTGCAGGGTTTGTATATCTTGGATTTAGTCGGATCGGACCACTATATCATATAGCTCGTTTAATTTGATCAAGATCGGATAACTATATTATATAGCTGTCATAAATACATACGATAAGATGGCATGCTATATACGCCGCATTGCTGCAGCCTAAGAAAAACATTCGACTTTTTAGATATTACCCTTTTCCAGTTTGACGAGATCAGGTAAATATTGCAGCTTTATCTTTAATAGTCTCAACAGAAATCAAATTATTTTAATTGCTGAAGCGGACTAAAGGACGTAGCAATAAATAAAACAGGAATGACGGATCGACTGTTGATGCTGATCAAGAATATATATACTTTAAAGAGTGGAAAAGGCTTTCATTTACATTTTGGTGACTTTGTTGTTAATATTAACGAAATAAATTCCAATCAACAACTAAAGGCACTGACAACCAAGGCGAAATTAAGAATCGAGATGGCATAGGGAATAGAAGGAGTTCCAAAAGATGTTATCCAAAGATGTTAGACACATAATTAATTATTATTTTATACAAATATAACACCACTTTTTATGTTTATCTAATTAGCAGCCATATTAGTGGTAAAAATAACAAGAGTATTGTAAATAATACTAAAAGTAAGAACAACTTTGCTTTCAAATATGACCAAATGCTTATTCGACCAAAATCGAAGGCTTAGCATCGTCTTGGACACTTGGTAACCCCTATATATATGTTACGAAAACCACTTATATTTTAATATCCCAATAAAATTTAAATTATGCTCTTTAAAACTAAATTAATAAAATAAAATACAATGAAAACTAATAAAACATTCAAGGCAGGAAAAATAATTAATCATATCATTAATGAAGAAGGCCTTTAAGAAAATACTTTAAGGGAGGCGGTGGTTTAAAATAATATTTTAAAAAAGAAAAAACTTTTTGAACTACTATAAGTAATTAGAGAACCTGAGAGGGCCAATGTTGACAAGTGCATCGACATCAAATCAGTTAAACCATTTAAAGGATCATTGTTAGGTTAATTAGGTAATGTCTATTCAATTCAATAGTTCCTTAATGGTATTCGGTATAGAGAAAAACAATTTAATTTTCTCATACTGATCCATTCTGATAATATACAAATCTCACTCATTTTATAATGCCTATAGAAAGTTTTCCATATTGCTGAAAAAACATTTTTAATTTTTTTTGTTTTCTGGCTCATGTGTTTTAAATGAGTTTGTTGGATGAGTTGAAGTTTTGAATGTACATTACTTCGGCTTGAACTTATTTAACTTTCATCTCTTATCCAGCAGTAGTCTCATTTTAATTAATTAAACTTAAACTCAAGCCCAATGTCTGGCATTAAAGCATCCGTGTAAACGCCTAGACCCTACCTCATGCTACCTACCAACTCAGCTACCTTTAGTAACAACGCCGCAATGTAGGCAATGAAAAATGTGTAATACTCCGCCTCCCAGCAGCATCGTTTGTCAAGAAGCAACGGCAACGGCAGCGGCAACGCTAACGGTAACCAACAAGTGTCCTGAACTTTTGCTTTGAGTTTTAACTGAATGGCTCCACCACTCCACGCCACACCCTTCCGCGCGTCAGCGATTCTGGCGACCCTTGCCCAGCATAAAATGTCTCACGTTTCAGCCACTTTTCGACCATAATTACAGCCAAGAGCAATTTGAAAAACACTTGATGCTGGCAATTAAAAAGTTGAACAACATTTTTCTTTTGCTGTTTGTTACGAACCCCGCCCCTCACCACCGTTCATTTACTCCCCCCCCATTCCCCCTCCGGCTTCCGGCTGCAAGTGTAATTAATTAGTTTTCAATTTCACTCTGCTAAATATGCATAATTTATGTGCCGGTGACTAGATGACTGGAAGCTAGAGAAAGAAAGAAAGATAGAAAAGAAAGTAGGAACATCATGGTCATAATAAAATTTACTAGCCATTCAGTTGGCCATGCTAGCTTTTGCTTTGGCGTTTTTGTTCTATATATTCACCCTGGCTCTTTTGCCACTTCTTTTCTCGGGGCAATTTGTACGCCAATTACTTTGTTTGTATGCCGAGTGCCGTGCGACAATTGCCAAGGACAACGGCAGGATGCTGCTGCACTTGGCTTGCTGCGTTTCCTCTATTTCCGTTACAAACATTTCCGTTTCGCATTGCTAGAAATTTATTGTTTCCTTGCGGTTTTTCGTGTGTCGTGGGTGGTTCAGTTCTTAGTTCTAAGTACTTAAGATCTCCTTCGGCACACCTTCCCCTCCACCGCCATTCTACTGTATCCTCAAACTCTTCTCTTCTCTTCTTTTTATGCCTTTCCTTGCACGGCTTGATTGTGTAGCCACTCTGGACTTCTTGTTATAACCTTTTCTTTCTCGGTCTGGAGAATACTTTTATGCGCTGCTTGAACTTCATGGGCATTGCACCTAAAAAAGGGATTTGGCTTTCAAGAAGAACAGCGTCAATCAAACAGGCAAATGGCGGCAAAGCGGAAGTGCTGTCAGAACATCCGTTTACGCACCCGTGCTTTCTATTACCGGAAATACGCATTTAGTTGCATGTGAAATTGCCACGTTTGTTTGTCAACAGGCGAATTTTTCTTTTTATTTTTCTTCTTTGTTGTGTCTTGGCAATGAAAAATTGAAATGTCGTTGCTAATAAATCATTTCTGTAAATTCAGCAGCAAGTCGTTTGTTGTTGTTTGTTTTGGTTCTTGCTGTCGTCGTCGTCGCCAACTGTTTGTGCTTATTTCCGCTTCCGCTTGTGCGACAGAATGGGCCTGGGCCCATTTTTATTTTTCTCCAACTTGGCAACACTTGCGAGTTGCAGGATATTTTTAGCGCCGTCATTTCAGCTGACATAATTAATTACCAGAGCGCGAGCATGTCGTCCCAGAGCCAACGTCAGCGGCGGCTGCGTGTGCCCCACCTGAGGCGTACCGCGAACGTAGGGAAAGTCGCCGCACTTGACAATCAACACCCCAATAGAAAACGGAAAAGGTAGTCCCGGTCTCGTGGCGGTATTTACTGTTGAAACCGTTGACAGCTGGCAAAGAAGAAGAAAAACGGCAAGCAGCAAGAAACCAACCAACAAAACGTACAAAATTCAGGATAATTGGCTGGCTGCTTTAATTATATAAATTTATGCGTCTAACAAAATGACAAGGCAACTTAACGACAATTTGTCCTATATTGCCCCCGACATATGTCTTAGATTCCAAAATTTTATTGGATGTGTGCAGACCGAGTACTTACTTTATAACCAAAAATTATACTTTAAAATAATTGAACCTAAGTGTAGTTCCAATTTTAAAAAAATTGAGTTTTAAATTAACCAATCAGAATCGTACCCCCCCGATGAAGCAATACTAAAAGGTGGTTCCGACGGGGATAATGGAAATCAGGCAGGTAAAAGGGAAGAGATATCGACAAAGCATAGGCAAAAAGTACCTTATAAAATGAATTAATGTTACAAAAGTTACAAAAGCTAATACACTTTTTAAGTTAATTCCAAGTTTATTCCTTTCGAGTGCTTTCCGCCTCTACTGTTGCTTGTTTTTCTTTTCCATCTAGTTGGCTATGACTTGAACGAACAATTTAAACATATTTTAAGTATTTGACTTATTAGTCAATATTTTGTTGTAGTTTACGAATTTAAATTATATTTATAACAAAAAATTTCAGAAGATATTATAAACTTGGTCAGAAGAAGACGTTGTAGACTCCAGTATAGTATATAGTAAGTATAAATATTCTTGAACATCGTGAGAAGCTGAGTCGATATAGTCTTGTCCGTCTTTTACTTAATGCGAAAAGTGTTTCGTTCTCAATTCGAACACTACTGGAAAGAAACTTGGCATTTAAGCTTTTCATTGCCTAATTGAGATCAAGTTTATCAGTCAGAACAGGAAGCCTACTACAGTAGGTAGGCTTTATTAGAAATTTCTCATAATGTAGAAAAATATGAAATAAAAAATATTTAAAATACGAAACTTATTTACTTAAATTTATTGAAGAAATTAACAATGCACTACAAGAGTATATGAACTTCTCTTCGAATTCAAACCATTTTGGATTAACAGCATCATTATTATGTCTTACATAAACATTCACAGAACAGCGCCATAGTCTTTTATTAAAATTAATGATTATTCAATCAATTATTTCTTAACTTCAATCATCGTTAGACATTATTATATCGATATCCGAAACGCCTAGTATAAATGCCAATTTTCTATAATTTTTCTAATTTTACCAATCGGATCTAACTACAGTTTCAGTTCATTATTAGGTACTATTAAAAAAAGTCATGTTCTTTGGCTCATCAGAATAAGTGTCAGTAAAATATGTTAATGAAGCAGAGTGCAACTTAAATTTAACTTTATTTTTTGATTTTTTGATCAAATGGGATGAGGCACTTTAAAAAAGATCAAATGTTGGCATATTTTAACTCTGGTTTAACTCGAAACTTTCTACGTAATGCTTCATTACCACGATTTAAGAAAGGAAGAGTGTGTATTCAGTCGTCCATATTATGGAGCATGCGAGTTGCAACTTGTGTCTTCTAAAATGAATGGGAATGTTTATAAAAGGGTATTGGAAAAGGCATTTCCACAGTTATCGAATATTTTTGGACCCCTTCAGTGGACGTTCCATCAATGCTCCAAAGTGGTAAAAAAGTCGATAAGTACACAAAATGCCTTATTTCCCAGACATTAATATTATTGAAAACATTTGGGGATTATTGCCCCGTAAAGTATTTGAACAAGGGAAACAATTTGACAACTTTAAGTCCTTAGTTGAAGCTATTAAAATATTAATTTTAAGTTACAAAGTTTTGTTTTTAGGTAAGACCAGCCAAAGATGTGATTAGCGGCTAAAATCTCGAAAATCGACGAGTGGAATCAATAAGATGTTCCGATGGATTATAACTAACCGAAAAATACTTTCAATATTTCGACACAAATAATATTTGATATCCGTTTTCGTTAGTTGTCATAAATTACTGCTTCAATATAGATATAATATAAAAATTGCCTTAAAATCAGATATATGGGCAATTTTAAAAATAAAGCAAAAGGCAGAGCACGTTCAATTGATTGCAGTTTTATCTTAAAGTTGACACCACAATTTAGTTGGGCATTGTAGTAACAGCACTTTTCAATTAGTAGCACACTCACCGCCGACTCCCCCTTCCCGAAACCGCCATCCTCACCACCGTTGCTGCTTTCAATGTAGTGCCACCAAATCTGAGCGAACCATTATCGCAGTGCAATTCAATTAGATGCCGCTGGGGTCCGATATCTAAAAGGGGAGTGGCAAGTTGAAGATGAACTGCAACAGCCTGCCTTTCCCCTATGTACCATATGCGAGTGTGTGTGAGTGTGCGCCAGAATCTTTCCAGCACATTTGACACCATGAAATTGAGTGAGCGGCACTGCATACACAGACATACAAGCCACCTCCTTGATACCGCCCCCTCCACGGCCCTTCTTTAGGCTCTCCGTCTGCATTTCCAATCGAAGTAACTGGCAGCAGGAAGCCTCCTTCCATCCGGAGTGCGATTTGTGTGCCTTCGTGTATGAGTTATCAATTCAGGCAAAATTGATTTATTCAGTCGCCGGGAAAGGGACCCGCATGGCTGCTGAGATAAGAATTAATTGGCAAGTGCAGTGTGCAAATAAATTGCATAGCCAAAGAGCGGGGGCGGGGCCCAGTAAACCTACACTAGGCATACGTATGAAGCTCAATCCAGCCACTGCCCTGCTGCCCTGCTGCATTTAATGTAAATGTGACAAATGTTTTACGATTGACTGCATTTGTATTGACGCTGGACAAGCACCTGTACACCTGTAGACCGGACGCATTGAAACCACGACTGTCCGGCCAGACAGGAGCGGAATGGTTAGTTAAAATGTTTTTTTACAGTAAATTTTCCTTAAATAAAACGATAAGATATTTGCTTACTTAGCTGTTTGCATAATCTATAATAGAGAATCAAAAATGAATAGTTATTGTCTTTAACACAAAACCACGTGTACACATTGTACATTTTTCAATAACTCTACTTATAGATTGTGATTGGCCGTATTGATAATAATTGATTATTTTGTTCAAGCTTATGATTTAATTGTATTAAAAATACCCTTTCGATTAACCCTTGATTGTCATCGTTCGTTCAGATAAATCTAAAAAAATATATACTTATCAAAGAACATTTTTCAGAACTTCGATCGATAGATTGGATAAATAACCTTATGGTACATAATATTTTTAGATGCATCTAGATAAAAAAAAGAAAACAATTTGCTAATCTGTAAAAAAGATATAAATGGCTTGAAAGCCCAAGAGACGTTTCACCTGAATTGAATTTCACAATTTTTCACAAGCCGTGCGGTAGGTGCTAGTGACACTAAATAGAGGAACTAAATAGAGGAACATATTAACCAATACTACTGTCCGTACTATTGTTTCTTAATTCAGCATTAAGTAAATAATAACAAAGGGTATATTTGCTGCTACTAAATGTCTTTTTTAGTTGCTACTGCTATTAAATGACATTATGTTATTATGTTATGTTAAATTTTATAATTTAAGCCAACCAATTTTCCTGAAAACATCAAAGATAGTTAAGTCCAAAACAAAGAGTCCTATTATAATAAGTTGAAAGTCTGAAAGATAATCCCAGTTTCGTTGTACTCCTCCTGAAGTTTATGATATTTTAAAGGCCTTTCGATTGCAAATGTTTTCCTATTTGGCTTGAAAGGTAAAAAATTTGTTTTTACCAGCCCTGAACTGTCAAATGGGCACATTAGTCAGTCTCCCACAATACGCGAAATCTGGCAATAAACTCTCTGCGGTCCGACTGTACAACATTATATATAGAAATTCAATCGATATTTGAATGTCTGATGTGTGAAAATCATTTATACAAATGCAGCAATCTAGTAGTTATTACAGATCGGTGAAAAACAACATTGGCACATGTCCTTTACCAGGTTGAGGTTGTATAAAATTCTTTTAGCCCAGGAGCAATGCTTCAACTTGACTGAACTCTACTCAAGTTTGTGCCAGCAGCGTTTTCATTATCAGCTTTTGCTGTTCAGTTACCAATTGGTTAATGTTAATTAATTTTACGCTGATTGCAAACGTTGATAAAACTTCTGGCGAGGATACGGGTCATACGATACGTAATAAATAAGAAGTTGGCTCCATTGATTTCTGCTGAGAGCAGCGGAAAAACATTTAATTAAAATGCTCGCTCCCATCCCCTACTCTTGAAACAAATCCTAAACAGTTTCACGAGTATTTCAGTTGCAATTAAAATTATACGAGAACGTATACGTGATGTTGTTGCCTCACCTTTGCCTTTGGGCCATTGATTAATGGCCTGGCAAAAAATAAGGAGCAAGGAAAGGAGAGAACGAAAAACTGCGAAATGCGCAAATTGAAGATTTATTAAAGCTTCAACGGGGACCAATGACAGTAATTTCCTGCTGCTGGACACGCTCAAAGCAAAATGTAATTTCCGATCAAATTCACCGTATTTTTGCTTTTGTTTGTTCTTTTGCCTCTGCTTTTTTATGCCATCTGCAGGTGTATGCACAGACATCTTCATACTCATACCTGTTATCAACTTTTATGGTCCATCATATGAAAGGACATAGTATAAAAAAGGCACATAACAGTCAGTTCAGTCAAAGAGACTCACACACATAAAAAGTCTACATCATATGAATCCCGCTGTAATCAGTAAACATGCCATAATTGACGATTTGATAGTCGTATTACGCAAAATACATCCATGTGGATGACTTTAAAACGGATTCATCAGAATGATTTCTCAAAGCATTCGCAAATCAGTCGAAAATAAGAACTGGGCTGATTTGTTATAACAACTTAATCTCGAATATTGTTTAAGTACGATCATTGTAACTACGCAATATTACCTCTAGGTTGAGATATCGATCCTCAGACAATATTTTCTAATTTTTCAATCCAGATAATCAATGACTCAACTGTTTATTCGTAAACACTCTAATCAGTGAATAACAAAAGTTGTGAACAAATTAATTAACTTTAAAGGTGGAAAAATTTGTTGTTTTTATCTAAAATAGTTAGTCTTGTAGTTTTATTCACAGAAACAAGTTTAATACGACACTTACTAGCCAATGAGATTACATCACCCATCTTATTCTCTGACACAGAGTAATTCTAATTAAATGAAACAAGATGAAAAAATCACATGAAAATGTCCATGACACTGTGGATGAATGCCAATGTTGCCATGGTTATTATTATTCAACATTTTGAGTTAATGCCTCTCAATAGAACTTTTCGCATTGCATCTGACGTCGCCAAACTGGCCAGTCCGCACAGCCCACAGTTGCCATTGTGGCCACGAAACCCTTTCCCGGTGCACAGCTGAGTAACAACGGCTCGGCCGCAATGCCCGGGCACATGTAGAATTGATTGGGATCCTGTGTGGGCCATGGCTGGGTCTCGGCCTGGGACTGGTTATCACAGCCAGCCGCCAGCTGGACTTCTGTCTGTTCCACAGTCGGACGACAGGCTGGCCAGTGGTCATAGGGCAGGCAACCCAAATAGCCGAGGCCATTGAAAAATCCACGTCCCTGTGGGCACTGCAGCTGCAGTGGCGTTTGCTTTTCCTCCACCACCGCACAGACGTAGAATATGTTGGGATTTGGATCTCCCCACATGTCCGTGGCATGTTTGCATGTTGCATTCGTGGCCGTGTCCATGACGGATGCTTGGCCCAGGACCAGCAACGGAACTTGGACCTCCCACAGCCACATCAACAGCAATATATTGCATTTATTTTTCATAAATAATTTCATCACGAAACTCTCCTCTCTCTATCTCTCTCTTTCTTTATGTCTGTTTCGTTTACACACACAACGCACAACACATTCAGGTTATTGTTATTATTTTTATGCCATTTGCAATGTTTTCATCATTTGGCCAAAAGTTGCGAACGTTAATAAATTTATATGCTCTCTGCTCTGTCTTTGAGTTTATTTGTTTGTGCATCAACCAACACCAAAAATCAACTGATTGATGTCGATGGCATTGTCTTCCGTTTTTATACCCATGTTCGTTTGTAATGACTAGTCCATGTCCCTATGTTGTCTGAACGGCGTTATCAATGCTATTTTTACTGGCATTTTTCATTGGGGGATTGGGCAATTTTTGGGCTTGAAATAAACTCATGACGTAGTCCCTCACCCATACAATACATAGTGCACCAGTTGATTAGATACACCATGACTTTTACTCTATCTATGTATATGCCCAAGGTGCGTGACATGTGTGTATCAATGTTTATTTAGACTATTTTTATTTAGTAATGGTTCGAAAAGAAGTCAAACAAGAATTTTAAAACGCAACTTCCATTCCAAGTTATTTCTAAAAACCATCTTAACCGCAGCCATCAAACATGAAAGTAACTGATTATTTAGAAGCTTCTAAATTTTATTTGCATAGGCCAGGGAAAGTTAAAAGTTAAGGCTTAAACCTATAAACTTTGGCCAAAGTTTGAAACATTTCTCTAAGTTACCTCAGCTTCATCTCACTTTTAATATTAAGCGCTCTTCCAAAACGAAAGTAAACTTTCAACTCAATATTTTTTACGTGATTTTCAAAATTTAACATAATTAAAAAATTAAAATAATGTTAATTGAAGTTAAAGAGAAGATTTTTATATAACAACAATAATAACATATGTTATTCAATTTTCAGTAGAAATATTTTCCAGTATAAATATCACTAATTGTAAAACTTTTGTTGTCAAGCAACAGTTAAATACATTAAAATTAAGTACATCTACTTCTTTTTTGCTTGTATCACCTCATATTACTTCTTCACACTCAACCTTGTAATATTTCGCAAATATAATCGGTATTACTTTCTAATTTGGGAGGGTTCTATGTTTAACACTTATATTTTAGTTTAATCCTGTACCTAATCGGGAAGTTCCCGGACTTAATTTTTGTGACACTCTCCGGTAATGTGATTTATATTTATATAATAACAAAGTTGTATACCCTTTTCGTTATGTCTTCTTTACCTCAGTGAAAACTACAGATTTAGTTATTTGGTGATAATCGGATTAGAGGCAAAAAATTTGTAAGCTACGTATATGCTATGGGCATCCGATCTTATTGACATTTGACATATTCATGAACAGCTATATTAAAAGAAGAAATATTAATAATTATGACAACCGCTTGAAAAGTTACTGAGTTATTCATAAAAGTAACTGCTTTCGGCCGATCGGGAAGGGAAGATATATGCAAAAGAGAAGTTACGCACTAAATTTCTGATCAAGTATATATATACTTGATCTATATTCTATCGATCTTTGTCGCTATCGATTGTGGTGAATTTCTAATTTAAATGACTATCTCTCCAAATACTCCGACCAATTGAAAAATTATCAAAACTAGCAAACATGACATTTCCGTGACAGTATAGGATGGATACTAGAATTGTATATGACTATCCGAAGAATTTACACTTTTAAACTGCGTTTGGTGCAGGATACATCCATATATCCAAGTTAAAGCGAAGACTTATTGGCTTAATTATATCCTTGAACAATCTTATTTGAAGATTGACTTTAAGTCTGCCTTTACGCAAGGTGTAATACAACTAAAGGCGTTTAAAGTTGGTAGTTTAAGCGGTGTGGCTAATAAATTCTAGAGTAATTAGCAAAGGTCCCTCAAGAAGGTGAATACGCAAGTATTCCATATATATCGACACAAAAAATAAAATTGGAACTGCTGTTTTTTTATTTTTATTAAATTAAATGACAATCACAAAGTAAAATAAAATAAATATAAAATTATAAAAACAAATTTTCAAGCATATAACGTCATAGGATATTGTACTAATTATGTTGACTTTTATTTTAATGGCTTATTTCCATTTGACAAAAAGAAAACGAAGTCATGTATAAATGACAATTTAATACAAGTGAGAGATAAAAATCTATTACTTTTTAAAGGTGTGAAATTTGATATAAAACACCAAGAAAGTATGAAACAACTTTATGAAAGTTACTAAACACAAAAGCTATTGGCTCAGAAAGCTTTTTTAGCTTGGCTGTAAGACTAGTAAACGTTGATGATTCAGACCAACTTGAAATAACTATTTGTATAGCTTTTGTGCTATCTTAGCAAAAGTATCAAAATTAATTGACTTTTGAAACAATGGCTGATTGGTATTCATTGATATTCTAATCAGACAAAATTTAATTACATAAAGCACACGAGAACTCCGAACTCCACATTCCACACCTGAGCCATCAGGTGCAGGCACAAGAGCTCCCAAAACTTCTAATTGATATGGCTTAAAGGGAAGACCACATCTGCCGGGTCTAACAGAAAGAAGTAGTAGTCACTTTTGGGTCCTGGACCCCTGCCCGGTAAGCTGGAAAAACTTCGTCAGCAGATGGCTGGCTGGCTGGATGGCTCTTTGTTGTTAAGTCACGTTGTCAATTGAACTTTCTTACTTTGGGTGCAAGATGGCTGCCACGCAATCTTCGCAGTCTATTTTCGCGAGCGCCAAGTTTAAATAGGCAAACTTCTTGAGAAGCGCAGCAAAAGTTGACAACATAATCGACATAAATTCCAATAGGCTTGCCATCAATGCATGCGGTTGGCATTGGAATTCAATTAAAACTTTTTGCAGCCAAGACAAATGCTCGGCTATAACTGAAATATTATTCAAGCACAATCTCTCCCACATACATAGATAGTACCTACTCTTTAATGTTTTTCGTTGATAGATTTCAGTCTTGATTCTTGGAAAATGCTCATTAAATACAATTATTCGGGCCACTTGAGAGCGACAGATAGCAGAGGGACAGACAACGAATCAATGGGGAAATTGAGGCAGGAATTCGGCCGATAACTGGCCAACTCTGCGTATACATCATTTGCGGCTCATCACAAACTATGAGTCGCTAGTCAACAAGCCAATGACAATTAATCGGCAATGATAAGTGCTCAAGATTATAATATGGGGGAAAAATGTAATAAAAACCCTGGCGCTTGACGCAAGACAATTTAGTCAATTGCCGATTTTTCGATTGTGAAAAGAGTGAAATCCAATAATTAAAGTTGAAGAATTCATCATGAAAATAGGTATAAATACAATATATGATTTTGCAATGCAAGGATAGTGAATCCTTTCATAAGGACTACTTATAGATTGTGAACAGTAAAAATTAAGAAAACTGACTTTTATCGGCCATGAAGAACTATATTATTATGATATAAAGCAAACAAATATTTCCCAAAACCTTGAAGTCTAAGCAATTAACTTATCAAAGATCTTCCCTTGGTATTCTTCGGAACTCGGTTTAAGTGTCTTGTTTAAGTGGAAATAAATAGACCAATATTCTAAACGGTTATCTTCCGTTTTAAACTGAAAATAAGAATAACAACTGTGATATGTTTTTGGTTTTGTAGCATTGCTGTTATGTTTCGGCCTGTTGGTTTTGGGTAATGCCCCCAATGTATATGCCCAAGATGAAACCTCCGAGGCAGCATCATCCAGCACCGTGGCTAGTACTCTTGCCAGTAGCGAGGAATCCTCATCTACTTTGGTCGATGTGACAAGTACCGCCAGTAGTGGAACGACCAAGGCGGAGAGTGAAGCAACCACCGAAGGCAGTGGATCAAGCACTTCTGATGAATCGACCAGCTCTGTAAGTGCCGGCTCCACAGCAGATGCCTCATCTACGGAAGCATCCACTGAATCGACTTCTGAGCCATCCTCCGAAGCATCCACTGAATCGACTTCTGAGCCATCCTCCGAAGCATCCTCCGAAGCATCCACTGAATCATCTTCAGAAGCATCCTCCGAAGCATCGACCTCAGCATCCTCTGAAGCATCAACCTCAGCATCCTCTGAAGCATCCACCGAGGCACCCACTACGGCATCCACCGTTAGCACCACTACTAGCAAGACGGTCTGCCTATCTGAAACCGAAATGTGGAGCGTTGAAGATATACGCTACTTCTATTTCTGTGAGGACGGTGAAGAACTTTATGATGAATGCGACAAGGGTTACTACTATGTGAATAATGCAACTGTTTCCGGATGCATTCCCGCTGCCGATATGAACCCAAATTGCGTGAACTTGGATGCAACTGCTCCAGCCTGCGAGGGGGAAAACCTGAAGCAACCGCAAGTCTGCGAAACCCTGACCAACTTCTATCTGTGCCCCAAGGAGGGTGCCACTGCCACGGAGTTAACCTGCACTGATGGCAAGGCATTCGCCAACCAAGACGGTTATCTCGGATGTTTCACATGGGCTGAATGGCGCAAAGTGCGTGATTGTCCCCAGTAAAGTGGCCGTTATCTTTTAAATAATTATGTCCATAGCCCAACTGTGCGTTTTAATTATAATCATTTTTTCCACCAGTTACACCTTATCAAGATTCAAATTGATTGATTGAAAAATAATTGATCCGTGCTGATATGATAAGGAACACCGATTGTCCGACCATTTTCATAAACTGAATAACTGAAAACAAAATCCCAATAAAATGTACATAAATCTTTTTTAGGTCCCTTTCATGTGGACAAAAACCAAAATTACGTTGCAGCAAGTTATTTTCCAAGAATTCAATGCAGGGCACAGGATAAAACATATAACACAATGAATGTTACGTGTATGTATTTTTTGTGTGTGTGTATGTGTGAGTGAGTGAGTGAGTTTGCACAACAACACCGCAAAACAATTGTCACCACAAAGTTTTGCGCAGAGCAAACTGCAAGCAACACGAATTGGACAAATTACAGGACCAAGGACCGAGGTGAAAGGCAAGATGCGAGCCATCTGACTCTTAGCAACCGAGCATGTGTCCATTTGAAAGGGTATTGAGTGCCTTACTTACTTCCTGCCCTGTTTCCGACTGTGCTGTGACTGCGTGACTGTCAACAACTACCTGCATTGAGCTTTATCAGAGTGCAAAATGAGTTTAAAGTTTGATTCCAACAACCACATTAGCTTTCCATGTAGCTCCCATGTATTTAGGTCATGAAGTCGGTTGAACCTTTTAGCAGAAAGGTTGATGGAGAAAACAAATTCAGTTAAATAAACCAAACAATTGTATGTGATTTGTAAGCTTGATTTGTAATTAAATCCTAGGTTATCGAAACTACTCTCATCAGGAAGTTTATTCTCTACAAATTACAATTCCTAACACAAAGTAAATATAATTCTCTTTTTCATTACCAACTTAATCGTTAAGTATCCAACACGCAACTAAACATTGATGGGCTAAACTTAAGAGTGACAGATAAGGGTTAAGCAATGCATTAGAACATCTTCTAAATCAGGGGTAGGCACCCATAGCCCGTGCGGGCACTTTTGTTCGGCAATTGCTCGTTTTGCTATATGTGTGCATGCCGAAGTCAACCCGAATTGCACCCGAGAGCGTAAAATCTGAATTAGTCGCTTGCAGCATTTCGACGCGAGTGGATCTATGGCGCTTTGTTGAAAATATGCACATGGAAAAATTAATTTAGGGGTTGTTTTCTTTTTTATTTTCTTGCAGCAGATCGTCGATTCCGCTCGTCTGAACGATTGAGGCAATATCTGTTCACTTTTCTTTTCTCACAGTGTAAAACACACACATACATTGACAGTTTGCGTTGGCTCTCTTTGTGCCTACCCCTGTTCTAAATTGTGTTCTCTTTACTCTTTGATTAGAATATAAATCCACTGACAAAAAAAGAATACAAAAAAAAAAACTATGCATTCTTTAATTCGATAGCTTTAATTCGAAGAAATAGTTATTTTCCAAAGTTAATCTAAAATAATGATTCTTCTATCATTTGTATCTGTAACTATTGAACTCTCTTTTCCAAAAGTTTAAAGCCATTTGGTCACCCAGAAAAGAAATGGTAAGCGATTTTCGAAGGATATTCAGTGTTTTTATTATATGACAATTCGACATATGTTAAGAACTTCATTATATTAAATTGCAGTGGATTAGCCTCCCATATGCCCCTTTAAATCTTAACTTAAATCTATCAAGCCAAAAGATGGACATTCAAAGATCATAATTAAAAATTTTCTTACAAAATTTCAGTTGAATTGGTTTCTACTCAAATTTTGGTTCAAATATGATTAAAAATTGGTGTATCATCGTCAGGACCTATTTTTTACCCTTTTTCGGAGAGTTTCAAAATTTAGACCCACACTTTATTATATTATGGCTGCAAACTGAAAAACTATTAAGACCGCAAACTGGCAAACTTGAGAAATTTCACTCTAGTTCCAGAAATAATAGATTGAAGCTATAGTTGTCAGATAAAAACGATTTGAGAGCAGTTTCATGAACCGTCTTTATAGTTCCTAATCCAATTTTAAACCTACTCTCGACTGTATGAGAATTACTATATATACCTTCTCCAATATCTTTTTAGCAATTGACACAGTCATCAGTTTCTTTTTCTGCCTGGCTTATCACTGTGAATTCTTTCCTCCATTTTTCCATTAGATTTGGAATATGTATTTTGTACTTGGTTTATTTTTAGCATTACTAAATATAGTCGAAACCGGTTTGCAAGAATCCTCCTTTTCCCTTTTGGCCAAGGTAATAAATGTCTGAGTAGAAAATCACATCGCACACACACACACACGCAAAAACACACCCAAATACACACATGCATGGCGGGGCATGATGTCAGTGACACGAGACGGCAGGACTGCCCCGCCTCAAACTGCAACTCGAACTCCAGCGAGTCCAGCCAAATGAGTTAGTCAGGAAATTGCATTATTTGTCTTTGGCTATTGCGGACAAAAACTGTACAATACAACGAGGAGCTAGTGTGTGTGTGTGTGTGATAGAAAGAGAGATAGGGAGACTGTGGTAGTGTAATATGTGTGGCCTCCCATGAGGCGACTAACTGATGCTGATGCTGCTGCTGTTGCTTTTGCCTCCTGCTGTGGCAACCTCTTTAATAGTGGCGTGGCTATCTCTGGCTCTGTCCCGTCACACATGCGAATTTTCAAACGCTCCAAAGTCATGGCAATCTTTCTGCTCCATTTCCGCCCACTTCAGGCCACCTCCATTCCATGGAGCCATGCAGTTGCTGCGTCTGATGGTGCTCCTGTTCCCAGTTGTTGTTGCATTTTAATTGCTTGGCTAGCTGAGCCTTTCGGACCATTAATCCTGCACAAGTTTCTGTGTGCAAAAATTGCGGAAAAGGGATTTTTAAAGTCACAATTGTCTCGTATGTTATCAACACAGCAAGACCCGGCAAAAAAGAAGAAAACAAAAAGGGAGAGAGAAAGAAGAGAGCGAGCGAGAAAGAAATATCAAACCAAAGAACACCAAGACAGGGACAGAGTGCTGTCGCAGCGGTGCTTAGATTTAATTGAGTTTACAATTGCTTTGCGGCCTGCCTCGACTGACTTTGGCTTCTGGTCTGCTCTTCAAGTTTCCCCCAAAGTTATTTCAAGTGCTGTGAACTTTGAACCATTGCAGTTTCCTTGTTTTTTTTTCTTTTGGATTGCTCAAGTCGTTGACATCCGGTTGTTACTTTAATTAAGTTTCGTGTGCTTCTGCCTTGGACATTGGGGTGCATACGCAATGCGCATAAAAGTATGCAACAATATTTGGTTCTTTTATTATTGCTACTGCCGCTCGAGCGGCCATAATTGGCATTCTTAGACAGCAAATGCCGAGGAAACTGCCACCGCTCGAGTGGTGACAACTACTACACAAACGGTGGCCAGACCCGGACTCCTTTCCCCCCGCCCACACTTACCCATTCGCAGGATTTTGTTTGCTGAATGAATGATTTTCCAGAGCGCGCATTTTTTCGCTTGAATTGTTTGTGAGGCAACGACTCGAATGATGGCATAGCGACTGGGGGGAGGAGAGTGTTCAAGGGGGCGGGGCACAAAGTTGGCTTAAACTTTTCCACTCGAATGGCAACGGAAGGTTTTATGCGCCACAGTCCCCCGCCACTCCATTGAATTGGCGCTACATTGTGTTGCAACGGGGCATGAAAGCATGCAGCATAAAATTTCTGTGCTGCAACAAATAAATATTTGCCCCCCCCCCCAGTTCTCTAAACCCCACCAACACGGCTTCGCAGTTGTATTTTATGGCGCCGTTGAATTTATATTTGCACTTAACAAGCGACAACAACAACTACAACAACAGCAGCACCACTTTGTGCTGGCAAAAAGTTTGTTTGGCTTATTTTTTGGTTACAAATCAAATCCAAAATCGCATTAAAATTGCATGCAGCGGAAAAATTGTGCAACCATCATCTAGCCAAGCCACATAACCCAAAGCCTTGCCACAATAAGGAGTTCTGTGTTAGCGGGGCAGGTGGGGTAACGTGAGTGCAAAAGGCGCCCTTTCTCCAATCGTCTGACAATTTACTGTGGGTCTTGCCATTTCAATTGAATTTTTGCGAGACGAAATCACTTCAACGCCTTCGATTTCAATTTCCGCCACATTTCGAGAATTCGAGTTCGGTTATTGCATTTCGTTCTTGTTGTTTTGTTATTGTTGCGGTTGTTGTTGTTGTTGTTGTTGTCGTCGCCCCTTAATTCTTGCCATTCCTGATGCGGTTGAGGTTGTTTTGAAGGTGTATTCATTATGGCCATTGACTTTTCAGTTTAAAGCATGGACCAAGTGCAGTTTGCTGTATCTTTAAAAGATAGTCCATTTTGAAAAGTGTTTCCATTCCATTCAATAGTCCATCTTTGTCTATTTTTACTGAATCGTTCTCTTCTATTTTAGATTTTCTACAGTTTATTTTCTCCTTTGTAGTGTTTGAATTCGTTGTTAGTCATCACTCACATTCTTTTACTACGTCCAGGTCCTGGTCACTCGATAGGCTTCAGAATGGACACCCACATATATGTCTCTTTTGTCGCCTCTACCTTTCACAGTTTACCCCTTTGGGCCATTGGCATTTGGTTACGTAAAAGGCAGTCCTATTCGGGCCAACTTCATTCCATTTTGCCAATGCTTGCCGCAAGTCAAACAATCCGTATCCGTGCCCATGTCCATGACCATGCCTATACATGCCAGTTCCTGCATATTTACATACATATGTTTATGCGAGGGCTGGCATAAAACTTTTACCCAAACTGTTTGCTGATAAGTTGTACTCTTAGCCGACCTGCTGACTAAGTTATTCTACGGTATGTTTTAATTATATTGCTAAGACTGATTGCGAAATATTTCCAGGGCTCACTTGGTCACAATTCACAAGTTAAATGAAATGCTTTTTCATTTTCTTTCTTTCGGGTACTATTTTAGCGTATCGTTTAGATATATGGAAGTTTGAATTTCAACGTTTTTAGCTAAATTGTCCGAATTATCTGACAGCGTGTGGTCAGTGACTCATTTAGGGTCCGTAAAATTTGCAACAAGCAGCCCAAAAAAAAAAACGATTTAAAGCAATTTTCGAATGTGCACAATAAACACTCATTCCCTCGTAATTTGTTGATAGAGACTTTTTCAGTTTGTTTAAATTTCTTCGAAAACAATAAGTACTTTTTCAAAGTTTCCCCATTTCGCAGCCCTAAACTCGCCTATAAACGAGAAAGAGAATGAAAGGTCAATTCATTGTCTATCTATTGATCAATGAAATTTTTACATGGGATTTACCGATAAAAATATATATCGATTTTTTCGAACGTACCCAAAATTAGCGTAGTTAAAATTAGCGAAGGAATGTTTTAAAAGTTTGTCAATTCAAATAAAGCAATTTTTTCGAAAAAACAGTATATAGTTAATCATTTAAAATATTTTTTATAAATAAAGCTTTCTATAATACCACAAATTTTAATTTTTGTACAGATTGGCTTGGACTTTCATTATGAGTATTAATTTCGTCATTTGTATTGCAGCTATAGCATGTATTACTCTGATCCGTCGGATTCTGGCATATCTACTGTTTTTATCAATAAATAGTTTATATCTAGCACTTTTATTCCAATATAGTTATGATTTTAAAGCGCCATAATAAAATTCCCATTTCGCCCCAACCTTTGTTTTTGCCTTTCAAACTAAAAATTTGAAGATGTGTGCATTAATTGGAATAAACGAATTACACACAATAAGTTAATGCATTTCAAAACCCAATTCATTTAACATCGATCAAATTCATAAATTGGACCAATGTTTTTGAAACACCAATTTTTTTGGTTACTACAAAATTTATAAGTTTAAATGTATAAAAATTTATTTATGCTGATATATAAAAATAAAAAACAAATGACAAAGAAGTTTATTGCCATACCATAGCTTTTGGAATGCAGATATAATTTCCATACAAAAAAAAAAGAACAAGTAAATGAGTTTATAGGGAGTTATTTCCTTTATAGAGGGCAAGTTTCCAAATGAAAATTGAAACTTTTTATCTTAAAAGGTACCCGAATTGCTGACAGATTCTCCATGCTCTGAGTTCAGTTAGTGGTCTAGCATCATCCTTCCTTTTGTTTTCTTGGCAAGCCCGCTGTATTCACTTGTATCAAAATATTTATATATATGTAAGAATTATTGTGTGTATACAATAATTGTTGTTTATTAATAGTTAAATATGTAGCAAAATAGTCAGTTGAACAGATTTGGATTTAAAGAACTTTGACTTAACAACTTTAGGTGACGACTCTTAGCAACTTTACGACCTTAAATACTTGAAATACAACTTAAGCAACTTTGGTACACCTTTTACTTACACGTCTGGTCTCTATCGTTCCTTCTCTCGTTCTTCTCTTCCTACTACTGATGATGCCACATTGTCGCACCGCATCCAGTGCTGCCATCTCTTCGGACATATGTACCCATATGACATTACATATATGTAATATAATTTTTAGTTCAGTTCAGTTTATGGGTTCTCTAAGAGTTACCAACAAGAAAACCAAAATTTCGCGTTTGTATCCGTATTTTTGGGGATAATAAATCGAAATTTGTTACTTTCTTTTGGGTTTAATTGAAACGGGACAATGGAAATACATTTCATTATTGAGTTATATCATATATTTTGGAAATGCAAATCTGTCAAAAAGGGATAACGGAATGTCTTTTACTTGTACAAAAGGAAATCTTTTCAAAAGATTGTGGGACAACCCTCGTTAGATGAGGTCCTTCTGCCTTTCAACTCAACTCTCTTTTGCTTTGTTTAGCCGCCATCACTCCAGGACATGGATATTGTTCTTGTTGTTGTTGTTGTTGTTGTAATGGTGTGGCATCCAATATCTATATCTCATTTGTATAACATATAGCAGTCAATATGAGACACGTGTATAAGTATCTAGTTCTGTTTTCTTGTGGGCGTGTCCCCGTCGTCTCCCCCAGTCGTCAGTCGCCCATTGCATGTCATTGTAATGGTATCATGCTGTAACAGATTTCTGTTTACCTTGATTTACATACATATGCACGAAACTAAGGGGGGGACTGTGGGTGGGAATGGGTTGGTTGGCTGAGAAGCTAGAGACCAAGCCGCAACAGAGCAAACAAACGACACTTGGCTGCTCAGTCCAACGTCGCACGTAAATAGAAAAGAAAACACTTAAGCATGCACTTAGTCTTTGCGCCTTTCACTTCGTGTCGATGGCGTTGTCGATGCATGGGTGTGAATAAGGACATGTATATGTCTCTGTGTGTGTGTGTGTGTGTGTGTGTGTGACTGTGTTGTGTGCTACCAACTGCGATTTATGCAAATTTGTTTGCTGCTGAGCTGCTCAGTCAAGACAACACCCAACCAAACGTCTGTCTCTCTCTCTGGCTGGCGACTTTTTGTTAACAGTTTTTTATACTTCCCTTTTTTCTGCTCCTCTTGCTTTTGCTTTGGCGTCTTCGGCGTCTCCTTTGGCTATGTCTTTTATGTGCCACCCACTAAACAAATAAAGTTATTTGCATGCGCAAGTAAATCGATTTGTGTATATCAAATTGTGGGACTCGAACCCACCCAAAAAAAAAAACAAATATATATATAAAAGAGAAACAAAATATTTCGATACTTTTGTGCAGCTGTTTCAAGGAATCACCTTAGAAAATTGGCCTAGAAAAACAGTTTTCCATATCCAGAATACACTTACAATTACAATCGTTGAATGAAAGTGGGGAAAAGCATTATGGATATTCGATTATATTGTCAATGGAGTATTCAAAGCTCAAACAATTCTAGATTACAATGCAATAATACATTTGCAGCTCCATTTAGTTAAAAGAATGGAATGTAAGCAGGAACAATGGTGATTGGCCATGATTGAACTACTTACTGTCAGTACTGGTAAGTCAAAGCCTTTAGTTACGTAGCTAGTTCCCACATGGAACTACCATTGAACCAACTATCATTAGATTTCGTTTTTCAAATTCGTACGAATATTAGAAGATTAAAACTAAGTCGAGTTGTCTATGGATATAATATTTTTAGATGTTCAAAATTCTTTTCCTGTTACTCAATTTATCAATACACAAACAAACATTAAACCTGGGTTTAAAAATGTTGGTATTGCTTGTGAAGTCTTTCTGCAATTAATGGATGAATATTATTTTAGTAGGTGGTATAGTTATTGGAGTACTAAATAGGCATTTTACGATTAAGTGCACATACTAACAATGGGATTTAGTTATCTATTCAATTCAATTCAAGCGGAACATATCACTGATATATATATATATTTAAACTTTTCACGCAGTTAAATAGAAATCTATCTAAAATCATAAATAAAATAGAATTCGAAGCTTACTGATGTGGTCTACTACTCCAATGGTCGGCTTAATTACCATTTTTATGGCTTTTATGGTTATACCACACAACGTAAGTTCGAAGCAATTTCGTTAATAATTTGTAATGATAAACTCGACTGTTTCTTTAGGATGCCGTCATCTTTAAACTAACCAACGTGGTCTGTAAGAGCTACAATGAATCCTGGATAGTGATCAATAAGTGCAGATTGAAAGCTTTAAGGCGCGATAGAATAGCTTTATATTTCAACGGCACAGTGAAACATCCAACTAACGATGTAACCGTCCATATGCAAATGTTCAAGCGAGCCAACGGTTACCTTCCATGGTTAGTGAATTTCGACTTAGATTGTTGTCGATTCATGAAGAAGCAGTACAATCCGACTGCAATTGTTATAACAAAATTGTTCTTAGATTTTACCAACTTCAATCACACCTGTCCATATGTGGTAAGAGATAATTCCATAAAGTAGGGTTTTAATTGTATTTGTATGTTTTTTAACAGGGTCCAAAAATTGTTGACGGATTTTATTTACGACCGGAATTATTACAGTTACCAGTTCCCACTGGAGACTACAAATTGACCATGCGTTGGTCCTATCACAAGCGATTGCAATTTGATACAAATGTGAGCTTTCAATTTGTGGAAAATCTAATCGATCAGTGAAAAATTTGAGAAATGATTGCAACCGAAAATAAATCTTTATACCCTTGGAGAGGGTATTATAAAATTGGTCATATCTTTGTAACGGACAGAAGGAGACGTTGTCGACCCCATAAAGTCTTACTGAGAAGCTGAGTCAATATAGCCATGCTAACTTCGGCTATGCCGAAATTTATATACCCTGGCAGTCCTTGGCAATAATATTTTCACATGTTCAAAAAATATACACTTATATGTATATACATATGACCCTCAAATATAAAAAAAGGAGCTTTCAAATTGACTGCTTTGTAGACAAGGCGTCTATTCACTAAGCCATCTACCCAAGTTCTTGGCTATTAAAATCGGTAGGTAAAATATTTTACCATTAGTCCTTACCAATGGGTCACCTATGTCTTCACCTATGCCTTACAATTTTGACGGTAGGGCAGTTATATATTCATCAGTCCTTACCAAACTGGCGGAAAGGAGGAGGATTTTCATCAATGCTCAAACAACTGATGGTAGAACAGAGACATCTTCATTAATACTTAATTAATTATAATAATATACCCTTACATTATTGTACAGAGAACTCTGGCGTAAAATTTGCATTGATTTCAATATGCACATCGAGAGGTAAAGGGTATTAGCACCTTATTATAAATTCTTTACCAAAAAGTAAGCCTCAACACTAGCAAACGAATTCAGAGTACATAGTAGTATTCTTGCTTTTTTGTCAATTTATGCACAAAGCATGAGGTAATTAAAAATTATGAATACTGCCAACAAAGTTAAATCTCATAAGCGCAGGGAAATTTTTGCATAATCACAATATTCCAAATTGCCCAAACAAACAGAAAAGCGAGCTAAAGTGGCGAAGCCAATTGCTGGGATAGGAGGGATGTGGCATGAATTGTGGGGGAGTGGCGGTAAACCCACGCACTTTCCGTAATTGTCGCACATATGCTGGTCGCGGCCGTTGGCTGGACAATAAACAACAAAGGCAAATCCTTGCCACCATCAACATGGAGTGCATTCAGCTATCTGCCCACCTTCTCACGGAACACTCTCATGGGTTTCGTCCAAAGCGGCTTATGTCATACACCAAGCTGCTCCCGTATTGTGCATAAATTAGGCCACTCTCCCACTAAGTAGAAATTCCTTTTTAATTAAATTTTCGACAATTTGTATTATTTATCCGGTTTTGTGGGCGGCTCCTGCGGTTCAGTCCATTGCCAATCCTTCCATTGCACACAACGTTGGGCCTTATCGTAGTACAGTTCATTGGCTGGACACCGTTTGAGTTGTGCCCGCTGATCTTGGTCAGCGCCGCATTGCCAATAAGCTGTGGGATCCCAAAAATGGCGATAGCTCTGATTGAGTTCGCTGGCCGAGCGGCAGCCAGGTTCACCATTATAGTCCCGCAATTGTTGTGGCCTCGACATCGGTGGAGTGCTGCAGGAACAGACATAAAATGGACAGAGAAAGTTACTAAAAACATTTAAGTAGAAATACACTGCAGGTCAATAGATTAGACGCATTCTTACTTACAGTAAGTACATTTATAACTTTTATTTAAAAAGCAGTTGAAAAAAAGTTTAGTCGACATGTCTTCTATATTCAGACACTTTTCTTAAGCTGTTTAAAAAAAAAAACACATTTTTCTTGGCCATTGAATTAGACGTACTTCACGTTTCTCTGTGTTGATAACTGCAGTTTTTTTGATTAAACAGATTAAACAGATACGAATTTGGATCGAATATTATTATTCAAACACTAAGCGGCCCGAAAAGTGTTTCAAATTAACTAAGTATTAGCTAAAATTAAGGAATTGGCTGATGTAAACGCATGCCTTTTCACTTTCGGTTGTTTTTCCTGATGAAAAACGTTTCAATTTAGATGATCCGATTTGCATGATTGGAGAAAATATGAGCTTTATTAAAGCCGCCATTACAGCCGAGAAGGTGGAGATATGGTGTGGGGCCCATATCTGGATTTAACAGAAGGTGAAGGCTGAGCGTTTTAAAAAATTGTTGGAGTCTATATAATCAATATTAAAGGACTTTAGAAGCTAAGATCTCATCGCAGAACTTATCTTCTCAAAATCTTCGTTTAATTTAGGTATTTGCGCCATGATATTTTTGCTTATATTCCTAACTTAAATAATAATAATTATAATTGTGGATGTAATTGCAATGTTGCCTGAGTGACCCAAACGAATAGGGTTAAAAAAATAGTACAATTTTGAAAAACAGAAGTCTTATTTTAAAGCCTATCATTTATTTTTTATTACACAATTGTTTACCATTGATAAACCTCTCAAAATACTACACAAAATTATGTAAAAAACGTACATGTCATTGACCTATTTGACAAATAAAATTTTATTTTGGTTCTGGAAGTGACCGCGGAAATGCCCTTGGTCATAATTAAGGATCAAAATCAATTAAAATAAATGATTTGGATAAGTTTTTCCTTTTCTTTTATAGATTTGGTATAGATAGTCTCCGGCTAACTTCGGCAGTGCCGAAATTTATATACCCTTACACGCTTTTTTGCTACTCTTCCTCACCAACATGTGCTAAATCGAAAAAAGATTTTAGCTGACCAGCCCAATTTCTGCTCATTAAGAAAAATACCTGAATAAGTTCTTCTGACCAAAATAATAAAATAATTAAAAATTTGTTGGGTCGAAAGACAAAATCTGTTAGTAAAATTGATACAAAAACAAAAATAATCACTGCACTATTCACTTGTTTAATTGGTTAATAATAATCCTTGATGCAATCTGGAATATACATATATGAAAAGGAAAGTCACAAAACGCATCTCTTTTCGGTTAGTCGCTCGATTCTCTTTATTCAATTTGGTCGGTTTCTTGTTACAGCAACAGGTTATTTGGGGCCCTTAGGCCACGGCAGGACTTGGCTGACTTGGAGGCAGCTCGGTGGGAGACCAGTACCATTGAGCCCACGGTACACAGGCCTTCAGATCATCCAACCAAGCACTTGGGACAGGACAGACGGCCAGCGTGGCCGGAACTCCCTGAGTTTCGCATACCCAATAGTAGTTCTTGAGGTAGAAGTGTGGGTAGAAGGCCACGGAGATTTCGTCCTCAGTCTGACAGCCAGGTTGGCCAGTGGGTTTGGTCACTCCTGTGGAGGCAGCACTGGATTGGCTGAACAGAGCCAGGAGAAGAGCGAGCGCGAAGAGTTGCAGATGTCTCATGTTGTTCCAATTTGTGATTTGATATCTTTAGTTCGAGTGCTTCTCCTTTTATAGCGAAATCTCCGGGTCCGAGTAGAGTGACTCGACGTAATCTTATCAAGCGGAACTAAGCGGAGATGCTCTAGCACACGAAGATAGATAAGTTCCGTATAATTTTACGGGTCTCCTACAAAGTACTTGGCATTTGGCAAAACACTTTATGGCCCTGTTTGTTAGCTGCTCCTCGAGCCCCCCACACACCCACACTCACACCCACACACACACTCACATCAGCTGTTTTGCTTGCATATTCATGACATCAACAACGGCAGCTGTAAATTATTTTCAGAGATAGCCCGGGCAAGCCGCAAACAAGCCGAGCCGCAACGTTGCTAATTAATTCAAAACAGTGCCTCAAAGGCATTTTTGGGTCTGCGCCAACAAATTTTACCTGACTCGGGCTCGGACTCAGCTTGAGACCGGGGACGGTTCGAAATTGCGTTGTGGGGGCGTGGCTGACTTTTGGACTGGTTTAAGCCACATTAGGTCCTGGCACACTTGAGTAATTGCCCTTGCATTGGCGCTGCATTGCCTTTTGTTGCACAATTTGCTGAGACTAAAGCCGAGGACGAGACCGAGACTGGGGAACAAGTCTGAGACTGGGCTTTTGTTAGTTTTCGGGCCATAAATTAAATCAGGTTATTAATGTCTGCCATTAAATGAAGCTACAGGCAACACAATGGCAGTCAAATCCCCCATCCTCCTTCTTCTTTGCTCTACTCATTCGCTGGAACTCTGTTCGAGTGATTTATGTTAATTCATGCGGCATTTGTAGCATTTCCTAAGTATTTTCAGATTTTCAGATGACTACAGCAAAATTTGTTATATGCATTTTGGCTCTTCCGTTTGCCTTCTCTCTTGGCCCGGCTAAAAAACTTGAGAGAAAGTGACAGAGACAGCGTGAGAGAAATATAGCGACAGGCATGTATGTATATCTATAAATATTATATGAAAATATGTAAGAGGCCATGCGACATTGAACATCACAATCAAGATTTTTCACAAAAATATATTTATAAACCCATTCATTACCACATAAAAGATTAAATGCTTAATATTACTTTGCAGAGACGGACAAATTCAATTCACAGATATTCTTTGGGAAAAACCTTTAACAGAAGTTCTTAAATATCACAGGACGAACTAAGCAAAGTAAATAAACTCAGGTCCCTGATTTAAATCAGATTAAATATAGACACAGACAGATGGAAGACTTTAGTACGGATTCTAATCAAAAATAAATATTGTTAGTTTGCCCTAAAGGTCATAATTTACTTTAAAAATAGACCTAGGACCCTGATTTTAATCCAATTTTAAATAGATGCAGACAGATGGTTTACTCTAATACGAATTCTTATCAAGAATATATACAGTTAATTTTAAAAAAATCCTGGCCTATGACATCAGAAGATATCCTCTAGAAGTTTAAGAATGATTTAGCTTTAGGTATCATGAACTTGATTTTGAAGCAATTGAACTTGAATAAGAACCAAAAAGCACTATTAAAAAAGCATATTTATGCGAATCTATAATACATACAAACACATACACACACTTACATATGTATATGTATGTATAATTATAGAAAAGCCGAATAACTATTACAATTTTCGACGTTTTTCTTCCGCTTTGTTTTCTTTTGTAATTTTAATGCAAATTGTTTACTATTAATTTATGTCATTTCTTGACTTTAATAACTTTAACTTTAAAAAAGTGAATAATGCGAAAACATTGAGAAAAAAAAAACGGAAAGAAATATGTGACACCGATTTCTCAATGTAATTAAATATATTGCGTATACGTCACGTATGGTAAAATTTCATTTCGAAATTTTTAACACTTCTTTTTCCATGCTCACTTCTTTGGCGTTGGTTTATTTGTTGTTATTTGTTTTTTTTTTTTTTTTTTTTGCTGGTGTTGTTGTTACTGGTTGTTAATATTTTCTCTAGCAGTCAGAATGAAAAATTCTTTTACATGCAAATTTTTTCGTTTTGCGAACCGCTCACTCACGCAACGACAGTGGCAAATAAAATTTCGATTGAAATGTTTTTTTTCTTGTTCTCGTTGTTGATGCCACTCGATGGGTCCGGTTCGGTTTTTCTTTATGCTTCTGTCTCTGGGTCGGTTTATTGATGTGCTCGTTGGACTGACAAAGCGTTTGACTGACAACTGTAAAATGAAATAAAATGCTTACTGCGAAATGTGTTTGAGAGAATGAATCAAAATGAAAATAGTGCAAGCTATTGCATACCACTGTGCTTATGGATGGAAGGGGGGTGTTAACAGGGTGCACATACAATATGCTACTGACAGTGGGCCAATCGTGCCATATTGATTTATGGCAAATACTTTGGTGAAAAACAAAACAAAAAACAACATTGGTTAAACTCTTTTGAAACACTCCCATCAACACTTGCCCACTCCCTCTCTCTCCCTGGCTCTCTCTCTATCTTCTGGGGGCGTGACACGTGTCAGAATCAAGAATTGAAATCATAATTGACGCTGTCAGTTCAAATCGACAATCGTAAATGAAGAGCATCTAAAATTCGGACAAAAAGCCATGGAAATAAAAAAACAAATAGATCTTTTGTTAATTGTTTCATTACCTTGACACTGTACCAAGAAAAGACAGGTGTCAAGTGCGAATTATTTCAAGTCATTAACATGATTCACATCCGCACTTATCTGCATTCACTTAACAACAGATACACACAACTTATCTTTAGCTACCAATTACTCCCTACATACATCTGTCTATATTTTTCTCTTGACTTTGTTTAGTTAAGACATAATAGATAAGCTGATAAACTGCTGATACGAAAATATAAACAATTCTGATATAAACATACTCATAAAGTTAACTTTCCCTTCCAGATGTAACAAACTGTCAATGTAAATTCCTCCAACTAACTATTATTCTGCAAAAATAAGATTATCAAAATGTCGTTTCAGCTTCGGATATTTTTGGAACTTAAAAACCACATTTTATTTGCTTTGTTGGCCTAGTATGCTAAAAAAAAATATATAAAACTGCAGATACTTTAAGTGAGAAAGCATTTTTTGTCTTTTACACAATCTACACTTTTTTATAGATCAATTCAAAACTCTGACTATTTCCTTTTTCAAAGCTTCTTTAATGATTGCATCTGAACGTTTAGTAACATTTCTCTTTATTTTTGAATTTTTAAAGTTCAGTACTCCAGTTGGTAACATCAATCACAGCCCGTCCAGCCTATGGGGCGACTAGGAGGTTCAACACATGGCTGCCAGCGCCAAATAATCCATGGGATGCAAGTGTTTCGGTCTTGATCGAACCCCGTATTCGGAGGGCAGGACTTCAGATCGGCCTGTGCTAGGTTGCCCAGGTTGCGACATATCCAATACTTAGTCGGATCAATGCAGTGACGCTGTGGGAATCCCAATTCGACTGCTTGCTGACAGCCTGGCTCGTAGGTGTCTATACATTGTCCACGGACATCCGACAACCAAAGGTATAGACAGCAGAGAAGTAGCCTAAGGAGAACTAGATGACCAGGTGATGAGTAATGCAAGCATTGAATTAACTGGCAACCTACCTTGCAGTTGCATGGTTTGGACGATGAACAAGCTATGGCTATCTAGACGGAATTCCAAAGACTTTTATAGTTACTTCAAGTGGCCGGGTCAGCCAAGTGCTGCGACTCTTATCAGTGTGGATGTGAACGGAAGTTCTGCTGGGAGGTGGAGGTTCAATACCCCTCTCGAGGTCAAGAGATTTGTTGGAGTTGTTGGTCATGATTGCTCTTGGAACAACAACAATAACCACTTCCACATGCAGCAAATTGCATGCCACTCACGCATTTGGCCATGGCTAAGCTGGAATAGAAATAGAAATGGCAAGTGAAGGAACAACAATCGGAATGTGACAACGCCAAGCCAGAAGACATACGTCCGAAATGAGCTTTACCAGCAACTTCATTCAACTTTAGCAAACAAAAAAAAAATGAAAAAAAATAGAAAGAGGAAAAAGAAATGCGAAAAACTGAAAGAAAATTGAAGCAACAAAGCTGCTTTCCTTCGTTTTGGCCAATTTTACCGGACATGCCAAATGCATTTCCGTCTAGTGAACTCACACTCACACACATCGACACACATCTACTTGAATTGAGGGGCGTCAATGAAATATTGGCGACTTGGTCGACAACATTAGTTGTTTGTTTGAGAAAAGATTTAAAAGGCAGTCTTTAAAACACTTTTTACATTCGCACTGTGTTGAGCCACACGATTACTTGAAGAACGAAAATTAATGAATATTTAGATCACTTTCTTTGATGAAAATTACTTATAAAATTATGGAATTTTGATTTCAAATTTCGCGCCATCTATCTAGCGGGAGCCACTGTGCAAATGCGATAGCTATATTGTGTTATCGATAGTTGAACCAATTTAAAGGTGATGTAACTGAAACCTTCGGGAAGAGGCTTGGCAATTCCGGTCCCTTAAAACAGATCAGCAATTATTAAGAAGACTTATTCAACGCAGTGTCTTGTACGTTTAGCCCCGTTAAAGCCGAGCTGCAAAATTGTTAGGTTAATTTACCAGCCTATTTAAAATTCACTTTATCGTTCCCTTTGTTAATGATACATTTCATATATGGGTATTTCCAGGATCGCGAACGCGACATTTGTACGCCTTTACATGTTAAAAAAAAGCCAAAAGTTGTCATTTTTAAAAAACTTTTTTCACGTGTTTATAACATATTATTAACACAATTTCTATTATAAAAGATAACCCTTAAAGCCTTGCCGTTTTCGAGTTATAAACAGAAAACAATGCATCGCGAACGTGACAAAAAATGGAAGTTTTGTTTGAGTTTGTCTTGATAAATGCGAAAGTCTGCGAATTTTGGCAAGTTATTTGATTGAAAATTATTTTAAACGGTAACTAAATATTGCAGTTTGCCAATTTATAAATAATTTTAATACGTTACTTACATTTTTGTTTTTTTACAATTTTTTCCAAAAATTTGTAACGTGACATGGCGAACGTGACAAAATTTCATTGAAGTGGTGAAAGAAATTTTTCATAAAATTTTATTTAGAAAAACCAAAAATATAACTTCAAAACTTAAAATATAGCAATAATAATAATAAGGAAACTGGTTTTAAATGAGAATATTAGGAAATATATATTTTTTTGGAATATGCTGTTTGAGCTAATTGTAATACAAAACTATCATTGCAAAAAACATGATGAATTTTTCTGATCCCTGGAATATTTACCGATTGTTTCCATTTTTCTTTTATGTTTGATGTTATTATAATTTCACCTGCTTCAACATACAAAATGCGAATCCCGAAAACATTATTTCTCTTTTATGACTATTATTTTTTTATCTAGCGCCTGAGGTAAGCCTATCTCAGCTTTTTTCACAGCTTTTCCAAGCGTTTGCTTACAACCATAGGGTTCAATGATGTTTTCGTTTTGATTTGCTGCGTTCTTCATTTTTTTCCTGTGGTTTTGCTGACGCACTCTATCCTTTTCACGCTTATTTTCCAAAAACCTCATATTTTCGCTTGTTAGTTGTTTCGATTTCGCTCGCCGTATTCTCATTCTCATTGCAGCAGGTATTTTCGGCGCTTGATGGCATCAGCGTTAATTTTTTCAAGATACCGTCGTGAGGCTTCTTTATTGCTATTTTTACTCATCTGCATAAGATTAAGCTTATATGAACGAAAAACAATAATATTTTTCTAATAAGTCAAACTTACTATGGCGAACGTGACAAACTTTTAAATTAAATAAAAAAAAATTTCCCAAGCGAAAACACTTTTTTTTTTTCTTTGACTTAAGTACGAATAACTTTTTTTGCACATTAATTTTCATCAACTTCCTTCGATTAGAAATGCAGTACTGACGAAAAATGCATTTTTTTGCTCGCGAACGTGACAATGGAATAGCAGGTGAAAGAAAGTCAAAAATTTACCGGTCATCGATGCTTGCCTCATCTATATTTCTATTTTTGCAATAGTTTGTTGTTGTTTTTAAAATCTCGTAAGAAGATTGCCACCATAAAACGAATGTATAATAAATAAAAACAAAAAGCAAAACCTGCACCAAAAGTAGCCCAAAATGGAAAAAATCATGTTTGTAACTTTCTGTGCCAATATTTTACAACAACATCAAAAATATGCTGAAAACTTATTAAATTCTTTCAATTCAAATATTTCTTAAGCATTTTAAAAGAAAAAATCATTTGTTTAACAACTTTTAATTTTTTCGTCATGGTGGACCTTTTTCTGGAAATGCCCATATACACATTTCATATATATACATTTATCGCCTATATGTATGTATTAAGGCCTACTTCTATTGTGGGGGCCATGATTAAACTTATTGCCGCAAGTAACCAACCTGAAAATTTCATACATTTTTTTTCTCTTTTTGTCAATTTAAGAAGTTTAACATTGCATAGAAATCTGAAAGAATCTAACTTTTGACTGATTGAAAAAAATAAATAAAAAGTGCTACGGTATTTCAAAAATGCCGCTTTCTTGCATAAATTCAGTGTTGAAAATCGCACGTTAATTGCTTTTTGTTGGTCACACTAGAATTGATATTTTCACGCTTCCTAGAGATGGTCTGAAATTTTAAGAGAGCCGCTCATTTTTAAGGGAATTGGCCCATTTTAATGAGTGCAACTCGAACATTCTCGTCACGAAGTTCGAGTATGCATCTTTAGTTCGATGTTGGCATCCGCAGTGTGATGTTCGAGTTGGCATTAATTGGTTCGACTCCTTTGTTCGAGTTCGACGTGGTTGCAAGGAGTTTGATGTGGTTTCGGGTGGTTCGACCTGATTTGATTTGGTTTCGGGTGGCTTGACATGGTTCGATGTTGTTCGGGTGGTTCGACAGAAAAGTTAAAAAAAATAAAAAAATAAACAATAAAAAAATATGAAGCGTGGGAGAAATTGGACGTTGCTGTGTAAATTGAATGAAGGAAAAAGAGAGGAAATTATCGGTGGAAAATAAAAGAAAGAGTAACCGAGGTGACGGTGACGGAAAAGAAACACAATTATTATTAAAAATAAAAGAGACTTTTGATTTAATTGTTCGTATTGTGGGCGTAGCGGAAATTTAACGCCGGTGTCCGTTTATGTAGATAGAAATAAATTAAATGTGTAGTGTATATGTGCGTGGTTTAAAATTTAGCAAAATAAAATTCTTCAACTGCCCCTTGCCCGTTTCGCCGGTGGAAAATATTTGGCGGTAAGTCTTTTGCCCACTTGTTGGTGACTCTTGCATCTCTTGATGGATGGATTTAGTTCCTGGGAAGTGGATGAAAATTAGTGTCCCAAAATGGCCCCAAAATGGTTTTAATTAACGAAGAAAAAAAAACCGAAAAAAAACGCATGTCCCGCACCCAAAAACCAAAGAGAGCGCCAGAGGAAGCAACAGTCCAATTAAGAGAACAACGGCAACGGAGTGTATGTGTGTGTGTGTGAGCGAGAGTGAGAGCAAAAGCAAAGCTTCAGGGGCGTAGACAAGACCCTTTCAAGGGGGGACGGGTGTTAAATGGGCAGAGAGACCAAATAATTCAGCATGAGGGCAAAGCAAACATTGTTCAATTCAATTGTTAATGCGGGCGACAATTGACCACACACACACGCATACCTATGTACATATATTTGTAGTACTCAGTCCACATATTATTGCATCACGCAGTCGCAGCCCTGTGCTAAATTAATACATACAAATATATATGTATGTATATTTTTTGAGTAGTCCGTTAAAGCCGCTGCCACCTGTGTCAATCAAGACAAGACAAGTTTCACCTGTCTGCAATGCGGAAACTGCAGTTGGCTGCATTTTTGCATTCTTCTTCTTTCTCCTCTCTTCTGCCAGGTCAGCAAGTTAATGCGCCAAATACTTACAAATTAGTTGCAACTTGCAACTGACATACATATCTACATATACATACATATGAATGCACTCACCAGACCAAATATATGTACATACATATGTGTGTGTGAGTGTGAGTGTGGAACCCTAACTGTTAACCGAATGAAAGTTAAGGCTAACCGTTTATATTCAAGTACAGTTACTCGCGATTAAGAAAGAACTATTTCGGCCCTTTGCATTAACGTAAGCAGTTCCAATCCACAAATTATATATACTCAGGATCCGTGTAACCTCACAGGTTAGGTAATAAAACAAATAAATGTATCCTTCTTTTAAGGACCTCCAACTTTGTTAGCCATCAACATAACGAGTGAGCAGAAATTATCTAACTCCAGTAGATTTTTTGAAACATGTAATTAGAAGATTTTACCTTAATATTGATTTATGCACCTAGAATATTGAAAAAAAAACTTTTTTGTTAAAATTGCTCCGGATGAATATTTTTCTAGATATAGGCGAATTTCTAAATTGAAGTGTGATTTAGGGACTCCTAAAACTAAAGAACATTTTTGAAATGTCATTCAGGTCTGTGTTCATATTTGATTATATTTTTATTTTTTGGCCTAATTCGATTCCAAATCTTTGAGTTTTTTTTTTTCAATTTAAAAACAATTTCGAAAGCAAACGATTTCACGTTCGAGACCGATTCTGAAACGAGAATGCCTTGAAATATTTTTTTGGGAGTTCCTTACACACCTCACAAATTATATATATATATATGAGATATACAATTGATAAATTGGTACTTGTTATCCTTATAGTATATATTAGTATTCCTTATAATATATTCAACGGTCAGAAAACTTGACACTGCAAAGTGCAATTCTTTGTTGCTTAAAAAAACAACATTTTCTGACCTTTAAGCCCTCATTATTTTAATAAAAATTATAGAAAAAGCGTTGTCAATAAAATTATGGTTTTTAGTTAAATTTTTTTTGATAGTTAATTGGTTATATTGTTTGAAATTATTTCAAAATATCTGAGGGTTCAAAGTCAAAATCGATATTTTTTTTAACTTTATAAAAAACAAAAAAAAATAATTAAATTTAAAGTTGATTAAAAATCAATTTTATCCAAATAATTTATAACTTCTGCTAGGATTTTTCTATTAATTTGAAAAGCATATAAAAAACATAAAAATGTATTTTTGAAATAAATTCAAAATATTTGTTTTTTTATTTAAAAAAAGATTTTTATGTAGATTTACTGATCTGTATTAAAAAAAGAAACACAAAACTTAAATGCAATAACCAAATGAAGTTTTAGTACAATCTTTAATGATTATGCTCCCTGTTTCACATTATACATACATACATAGATCTAATGAAATATTGGGTGGCCGAAGTAGAAAAATGAAGAAAACTGTTTTAATTACAATCGAATTCTTAAAACCTTGTGGATCTTGTACGATGCACAAAGTCTTCCTTTTTTTGTGCTCAAGTATATAAAAAAATCATGATGCTTTGGCATAAAACGATCATTAGAAGATATATATACATATATATATAGATAGAGCGTAAGTTCAGAGGCAACTATTTTGTAAATACGTTTTGATTGCATTCCTTGGCAAGTACTTAAATTCCTATTGACATGAGTTTTGTTTGGACCATGCAAATATTGTATTTGGGGGAATTGCAGTCAGGCTAATGCCAATGTGCATAACGAATCCCAAGGTGCTAATAGAATTCCATTGATCTTTGGCCCTAAAACAAAACACAAAAACAATTCTGGATAGAAGACACAAAAATTCTAGAAGATAGTCAGTCGGCGACTTACGTCAACTGTTAATAGCACAGTCAATAACAAATGGCTAATTGTAGTAGCACTGCAGGAAACATTGTAAATAATAATATAAGCAAACTTTGTTAAATATTTAAAAATTTTAATGATTCAATTGATATTCCCTGGCTACAAAGTACATCAAGAAACATACATATAAGTAACATATAGATATGTACATACTTACATACATATTATCGACGACGAGTATATCTCAGTTTCGTTTTTCATTTATTGAGAGTAAAATTCGCCGCAGCAGAATCATGTACATACATATATAGTATATATTTTGTTTTATGTATGTATGTATGGTTCATATATTGTTTCCGTAGCACATAGAAATTTCATTTCAGTGCAAAACGATGAACATCGAGCGGCTTTGGTTCAAAGTCCAAAAAGCGTTTTTTGTTTTCTTCTTTCGGTGGTCGGTCGGTCAGTCGTTCGCGATGAGACCGTATTAATGTGGGCATGTTTATCTGTGGGAAGGTGGATTGGATAGACCACAGAGACATATACATAAACTTGGAGGTATACTAGGTAAATATATACATATGTGTATATATGTAAGTATGTAGGTGGTGCGTGTGTGTATAGTTTTATTTTGGCATCTCATGCTTAATAAGCACTTAAACTTCATCAAAAAAAAAATCCAAAAAGTTCTTTTCCTCAACCGGTTTCAATTTTCAACGACAAAAATCAATGCGATTCCTACCTTTTTGTTACGGTCATTGTACTACATTTTGTTGCTTTTGTTGTTTATGTCACACACATTTCTTTGATTGTGTTTGACCACAAACATTTCAAAAAAAACCACCTGTTGCCGCTGCTGCTGCTGCTGCTGCTGCGGTGATGTTGATGAAGCCAAAAGATGCCGTTAGATGCGGCAACACATTATTACCAAACAGTTGAAAGTCTTCTCTCGAATGCCGAAGCTTGCTGTAAAACTCGATTACAATTCGATTTGAATGAAAAAACCCTCTAGAATTTACCCATATTTTATTATTCATGATGTAAGTGGATTCTATACATATATGCCTATATAATTTGCATATATTTAAAAGCTTACATTCAGTGTGAGAAACGAACCGGCAAAATAAACCTAAAAACATTGGCATTCTTAAACAAAATTAAGTTAACGCTATCAAAAAAAGTTTCTAATTTAAGCAATAGAAAACAAAATTGGCACATATATGTATGTGTATTGATTAAGAGACAAATTATAAATGTTTTAAGAAAACCTGTACATTTCATGCTAACCATTCTTTGTGAACTCATCAAATTTAAAATTTTAAAAATGTGTTGTAGTTGTCTCACAATATAAAAAATGAAGTAAGTAAGTCGTCTCGCCGACTTGGATATACCATACACCAGTAAAACAAATATTTCAAATTTATAATAACCAATGCATTTTCGTATTTTTAAAAAAATCTGTTCACATGCTTTTTACAAGCATATCTTAGTATTTCGCTCACTCAAGTATAGGAGCACCCTAGCGTCCCCACCAGCCAACGGCCAACTCCGGCCATATGGAAAAACGTTTATATGCATAACTTGGCTATTTTTATTCCGATTTTAATCAAATTTGGTGTTTCGCTGGATATTAGTATCAAATTTAAGTGTGCTAAATTTGATTGCAAAAGGTAGAAAATTACGGGAGATAATCGAGTTTTTTCAAATTTTTTATAAATACAAAATGTGCGCGTTTACTAAGCAAATATACATACCAAATTTTGTGTCTCTAGTTGCTATGGTGTTTAAGAAAATCGGTTTTATATCATTTGCGGGGGCGGTAGGGGGCGTGGCAAACATTTGAAACAAACTCGATAAGCGTACATATGACACGAGTCTACATACCAAATTTGGTGGCTCTAGCTCTTATAGTCTCCGAGATCTAGGTGTTCATACAGACGGACGGACGGACGGACGGACAGACGGACATGGCTAGATCGTCTCGGCTGTTGATGCTGATCAAGAATATATATACTTTATGGGGTCGGAAAAGCTTCCTTCTGCCTGTTACATACATTTTAGCGACTTTAATATACCATTTCACCCTATGGGTGTATGGTATAATCACAAAGAGTTAGCCATCAATTAACCTTTAGTTTCAATATAGTAATACCTTATACTTCTTTTGAGGAAAATATAATTCTTAATTTACATTTTGCTAATAATGAATACTTTGAAAAGTTTGAATGATATTTGCAATTTATTTTGTGATATGAAACTCAAAATAAAGCTCGAAAAATCCAACGAACAATCTGGAAAGTCTTGACTGAATTCATGCAGTTTATGGTTTTTTTTTTCGAAGTTTTACAATTTTGGCTCAAAATTGGCTCGCACATTTGTCTGGTGGAAGGTTTATCTCGCTTTTGCGATGTACATATATAAATATTTATATATTTTTTTTTTTTTAGCGTATCTTCCCTTTCGTTTTCGTTTATCTTTGGACCCTCCCATTTTAGTTTCCAGGCAGGTTTTATATCCTAACCAAAGTTGATAGTTTTAGTTTTAAGCAGAAGTTTGCATGTTTTGATATCTCACAAGTTCAAATAATAATGGTTGCTCTCCGATCGAAAGATAAATTAAATCGTTAACTTTTTGATGTTGGCTTGTGCCCAAGTTTAAATCGTTAATTGAGTTTACGAATACGCAAGAGTATTTAAGCGTACGAATTTTATTACCCTTGCTAAAAAGAGTACATTAACTTTGTTTCGTTTCAGCCAGGTTGGCTTCGTTTTGCAGTCCTATGTTTGAACATTTTGAAATCATCGAATTTCGTGTTTATAAGCTTGACACAATTATTATTCAAAACTTTATTAGTTAGGAAACAGTCAATTTCTACATTCGTTCGCTATGAGATGATTAAACTGATAAGGGAACGTTTTGACCCAAAATATGTCAAAGGTTAAACCAAAAAGAAATCGACCAAAGTCAATCGCTTAAAAATCAATGTCATTTAGATCAATGTCATCATAGATGATATTTAAAAAAAAACACTACCTTTAAAAAAACTAGAAAATATCAAAATTATTTCAAAAAACATTGTATTTTTTTTTGGAAAGGGTATACAAACTTCAACGTCATCTGGCTTTAGCATATTTTTGGCGTGGATATTTTTGATATTTGGTTATGTAACATAAACTTGAAAGTTTCACTACAACTTAGAATGCGCCAGTGAAAAGAAAAAACCAAAAAAAAAAAAAAAATCAAAAATTATGCATTTATAAATATGTATGTACATACATTTGTATACTTATGCCGGCGGTTTTTTATTTTCTTCTTTTTGATATTATTAACAAGTTCCCGGTTGAGTGAAACTTTCGAAGATGTAGTTGGGCCTTCGTATCGAGTAAATAAACAGATATCGAAGGGACTGGGCCGGGTACTCACACAGTTGGGGTTGGGTCGGTCGGATCGGATGGCTATACTTGCGCTTTCATTTCAACATTATCAGCGCCAAAGGCGATCGCCTTTATTTGGCCATTGAAACGGTTGGAATGCTAAGCATTTCACTTTATTTTGGCTGCAGGTTTTTGTTGCTTTTTTAGCATTGCCCCAACGTGTCGGCCAAACCGCCAAAACGTACGTCACGCACTTGAAGAGCTTTTGCTTTTTTCTTTCGGTTTTGTTTTGGTTTTGGGTTTTTTTTTTTTTGTTTCTTTTGGGCGTTGAGCTACTTTGGCTCGTCTGGTTTGTGCTTTTTTCTCTTTTTTTTATATATATATTTACACTGTGACCTCTTTTTTTTTGCTGGGGCTTATTAACTGCCGATTTCAATGCTTAGAGATGAGCAAAATGTTGATAATTTTGCATTATCTCGTTTGGTAAGAATGATAATAACGGCGGTCTTATTCACTTTCTTTCTATTGTTTTTCAATCACTTAATCTATGAATTTGAAGGGTAATATACATCGCTTCATTTCCAGCATTAAGTAATTTTATTCGTAATAATTTCGAGTAAATGTTTTTGGCCTTTTCAAGGCCATTGAAGCTGTTAAAAACGAGCTGCTTGTCGATAACTTGTTGACTTACTGGCACATCCACCCCGACACCGTCACCTTTCGACACAGACCCCCCCAAAAAAAAACCGACAAAGATGATCCAGTTTATAAATAACCTTCAAAGTATTCTGTGAATTTAGACAAATGTTCTATTTGACATAGAAAGGAGAGCTAAGTATATTAAACGGGTTGAATTCATTTTGAACCAAGGCAACTTTTGTTTTGGGCTGAAATTTTAATTAAAAAATTAATTTTGTTTTTTTGATAAGTAGATAAGATTTCCCATTTGAAATATTTATGTACCTTCTGAATATATAATTCTTATCCAATTGAATTCAGTTTAGTTTACGACTCTTTAGCCAAAAGGAAAAGTAATGACGATAAATGATGCCAAGTCAAATGACCGAATTAAAGGTATAAAATATTACAATATGAATTGCATTTTGGGCAAAAATTTACTGAAATTTGGGGGATAGTTTTTCGTGTTCAAGAGACTAGATATTGTCAAATTTTAAAATTTAGGAAAATGTTTCTTTTTTTGGCGGTTGAATAAAAACTCACCTGAGAGAACAACGACTAAAGCTCTTTTGACCAAATTTACGTTACAATATCTCAATACAATGATCAAAGCTATAAATTAACACACTAACACCCTTCACTAATTTGTTAAAATCGCATAAAATCTAAATTTATGAAAAATAAATCGATGTCAAATATTTTTTGCTGCCACTATATTTACGTTTCGGTTGAGATATTTGAAGAAACGCAACAATTTTAAGAGAATTCTAGGTCTCGAATCCTAGGATCACAATTTGGAAAAGATTTTCCCAGACTTTAATAATTTAATACGCAATCGGTTGTCTCTCGATAATTAATTCGTCAACCAAATAATGTCTCAAAGAATCTCCTTATGGTATAGAATATTTTTGGATCCTTACTTTGAACAATATCGTTTCCATGGATCTATTGGCCTTATAAACGATATAGAAAGATAAATAACTAAGCTGGTCTTTCCCAAATCCAAGAGAAGCTCAACTTTTTGGGAGGACTTTACGTTTTTAACTTGTTGATATATGATTGCTTAAACTCCTAATGCAATAAGAAATAAGCAATTCACCCAATAAAAATCAAATTTATGCTCATCTCTAGCGAAATCGTTGGACGCGAACTCATTTATTGCGCCAATTTTCAGGGCATCAAAAATTAATTGGCTCTTGTGTTGTTGTTTGCCTTTTTGTTAACCAATTGCTTGTGTGTTATGGTGTGCGGTGTGTGTGTGTCTTAGTTGGTGGCTCGGTTGGTTAGGCAGGTGTTTTTCTTTTTCCAATATATGTATCTGTATGTATGCCCAACTCATTCATAAATAACATATGTATTGTTTTGAGACCATGTTGAATATAGTGTGAGGCATGTGAGCCTACACGACGACGCCATTTTGTTTGCCCAAGCAATCAGCGCCATCTAGCGTTAATTAGATGAACATACAAGAGGATTCAGAAGCCACAATCTGCGTGGCTTTAAATTACAAATTTGTGATTTTGCTTGTATACTTATAATTGGTCTAAGCCATCTAACAAGATACATATATGTATACAGGTATGTGGCTGACTCTTCTGCTGGCTGCAAACTCGCAATTTGACCATGAAATTCATTTAGGGCTACGTGTTATTATTTCCGTTTTGTAAGAAAGCTTCGTTGTTATTGTTGTTGTTGTTGATTTGTGCAATTTTCTCTCGTACTCGGGGCACGAGACAAACAAACGTTCAATTCCCCTTTGAGAGTGAGGAAGGGCGGAGGACCGAACGACCGACTTACTCAGTCGTATTGTAATAAATTTTTGACTTTGACCCGCTTTGCGTATTATTTTTTAATTTCATGCCATTTTTGTTTTTTTTTTCTCTCTATTCGCCAAATTAACCAAGTCGTCGAAGAGGCCAAGGTGAAGTTTTTTGCGATTCTAAAAATATTTACAAATATATGTAACTTTTAAATAGATTTCCTATTTGTTTTCTCCCCTATAGATTCTAAAGCTGTTGCCAATGGCATGCATTTCTCTATTGGTTTTTGCCCTAAGGCAAACATTTGTGGGTTGCCATCTCAACAATGTATTAGGCTAATTGTTCAGAGTGCAACCGTTAATTAACTGCCACGTGCATGGCACAACTTCCTGTAAAATAGTCAGTTAAAAACTCCTACAATTGACCATTGGATACTGAAACGAGTTATTAAACAATAACTGATCTCTTTGAGAACATTTCATCTAGCAGCCGTTCTATATGCTGTCTATTTAAACACAAGGCAAATAAGAATAGGTCACCATAAAGAATTTTACATATTAATAGTTTGTTAGGTTGAGTAATTCTGTGAACTGTGAGCTCTTAGAATATTACAGCAATAACTTTTTAACTATCCCTCGCACCTAATCAAGGTGTATGTACGCATTTTTGTGGGTTTTTGTTAGCTCAACACTTGAGCTTTGAAATGTTTGAAATGTTTAATCTATATGTGCTATTTGGTAATATATTAACGATACGATAACATGCGTGTGTGTGGCTGTATATGTGTGTACACCTATATACTAAACTGTCGAATCGAATGATTCATTATTATTTCCAGATATATTTTGGGTGATTAGTTTAGTTTCTTCCCCAAAACACATTCAACCTTCGATTGTTGCGTAAAAGTGATAAAATTTTATTTACTAATTATATTTCTTTGTAAAACTTAAGCACAATGTATTGAGAAAAACGCCTACCCCTTTTTCGGCGGGGGCAGGGCCATTGAATAAAAGCCCAGCTATAACTTGTTGAAAGAACTTGTCACATTTGCATTTCATTAGGCGTTGAGGCAGAACGAGAAACATTTCTGTAGAAAGAAAGTATCAAGAATAATATAATATTCCGTTTCCAGTTGGCCATGTCTGGCTCTGGTTCTGTGTTTCTGGCTAGCCAACCAGTTAACAAATTAGGCCTCAAAGCATGCAGTTAACGGTTTCTTAAATTCGAACTGCCACAGTTCTGTTCTGACTTACTATTTTCTTATTCACATTCACCATCATTTGAGTATGGATGGATAAGCATTTTCAACCATGCCAAGTTTATAGATATTTTGAAAAATTTTTGATAACTACGTATTCATATTGAACTAAATGTATTTTCGGTTTTTTATTTTATGTTCATTTTTAACTCTTTTTGGGGTTATCGACCCTCGATTAAACCTGAAAAAGCAAAAGAAAGCTAAGAATAGCGAATCATATTGAATCATGGGATTTTACAAAATAATTTTGAGTGAAAAACGTCCAATTTCTATTATTAAAAGTAAAATTTTCTTTAACAAGCAAGGAGCTAATAATTTATTAATTTTATGGTTCGATTTAACTTGTTTAAATAATTCTTGCTTTTCGTGTCTTGCTTGACGGTTAATCGCATTTTAACGTACTTTCGTATCAGTGGCAGTGGCAAAAACTTTGTTTGGTCTCGTTTTGTTTGCACACTTGTTGCACGCATCACAAGTTTGGCGTCTGCAAAACGTCTGCCCCACACACACACACACACACACACACACTCTCTCTCTCTCTCTCTGTCCATACGTAGAGCCACTGACACAGATCGCTCGCATAGTCAACCCGGAAAGCGAAAGTGGTTTTGGCAGCTGCTCTAATGGCTCAAAGCCAGCTCTGACCACTGGCCAAAAATTGAATGCATAGGAAAAAAGGAAAAAAATGGCCATTACATCAGATGATGGCGACTTGCCGCCACAGCTTCAGACAAATATCTTGCTCTCTCTCTCTCTCTCTCTCTCTCTCTCCCTCTCTATTTCTCTGGGGATTTTGCAATGTAAGCTAGAGTGGAGCATAAACCATTATGGGGAGAGGAGGGAGCCGTGGGATGAGGCGACACTGGCCGAGTTAAGACAAGCCAAGCTCCATGTTTCGGATCGGAAGCCAAAGTCAGTTGTATTTCTGGCACGCTGGCCAACGGTTCAAGTAGCGGAATCGGATTGGTGTCTGCGCCGTTGGCTGTTACTTTGATAAGCTCTTCTACCGCTCCCGCTCGCTCTATCCCAAAGTCTCCCTCTCGCCCGCTCAGCCGCTCGCTCGCTAGGTTGCCCGTTCGTTCGTTCGTTCATTCGCTTGCTTTCTGTGTATCCCTCTCTGCGGTACTTGGAGTGATTCACCGTATAATCGCTTTGCTCGTGCGCGCACTGATCGATTCCAACAGCACGGACAGTCGGTCGGTCGGTCGGTCGGTTGGTGGGTCGTTGTCGTTGTCGTTTTTGTGCCTCCCTGATAAGGTTCAGACGCACATCCAACCAACCGTCAGTTGGCTCAAAAGCGTGCAAGGTAAAGCATCGGAACAAAATAAAATATACACAAAAAAAACCTGTAACCAACGAAAAAATAATAATCAAAAAAAAGTTAACAAAATAAATAATAATAATAATATTATAAAATTTCTACTCTCTTGTGATTGTCTTGTCTTGTCTTGTTAGTGATTATCTAATCGTTGTAAACACACACCATATAAATACATACATACATACACACTTATGTACCTGTATACAAATGCATAAAAAATAAAACCAAAAAGAAAAAAAAAATAAACTTTCCCAAAAAAAAAAATATAAATAAAAGCAACAAACTAATATAATATAATAACAATAAAATAAGCCAGGTGCGTGGCTAAAAACTAATGAACTTTTGCTTGAATTTTGCCGCATTGTATAATCGGACCAAGTGTGCCTTCTTCAAACGTGCCGGGACTATAGAGCGATCGATATCGATAACGGCAACAGCAACAGCAACAACAACATCAACAACAACAACAAAATCTACTTGGTCAGAAGCACATTTTTTTATGATCTCAATTTGTCGGCTGGCTGGAATAAACGAGTGCCACTGATCAAATGGGGGACGAGCTCCACTCAAGTGTTTTGTGTGTGTGTGTGTGTCTGTGTGTGTGTTTGTGTGGGCTTTGGTTTATTAGCCAACTCTTGGCTAATCTTGTGTGCTTATCACCCCCAAAATCCAATTAGTCAATCCACAAGTGCAAAAAGGCCAGATTACAAATTAATTGCCACCTTTGGCTAATCGAAGTCAATTGATACACTTGGAAAAAATAGAATAAATTGAAGTTGAAATAAAAATAGTAAATTAAATTTGCATTCTTAAGATGTGTGAGTGTACAAGCTCCTGATAAGAGCCCAATAGGCAGCAAGTGGACCGATTACTGATTACTGTGAGGGCAATTAGGGGTATGAGTTGGCTTCAAGGGAAATTGCATTCCTATCTGCCTTAGATTAAGCATTCGCTCTGTGACTCAGACCCAGAGAGGGGGCCTTCACCATGCGTCATCGTCCGTTTATTGTCTAGGATTCACAATTAGCGCGCTTCTGCATCGATTTTACACTTAATTAAGTCTTCTAAATGTACCTACTATGACAATGGACAATCAACGTTGAGGAGGAACAGGGAGGGAATGCATACATGGCCTTATAACCCACATAACGCCATCGGGGCGATAAAATCAACATACTCTAAACTATTTACGTGCCGATAGGATGATGGGAGGTTCGGGGTGCTGTACTGGGAGCTGTGGTGGGCGTAGCTGGTCTAATTGATTTCGAAAATGCAAGCCGGCAGCAAAAAACAACAACACCAACTGCATAACAGACCGTGTAAACATGTTCATGTAAACGCCTTTCCTGCACCGATCTCCTATCGATCTTCCCCCAGCAGTCTGCCTCTTCATATGATGGGCAGGGACAGTGATTGCCAAGTGGAAGACGAAGACTTTTTAGACGGATGGAGGGTGCTTGGTTGGCAGTCGTGGCGTCTCTTGATGTGCCCCATTGATTGTTTAACTGGGCGCAGACGATGACACAGCAAATAAGTATGTGTGTGTGTGTGTATATATTCTCACAGTACTCCTGTATCCGCACCCACTTGTTTGCAAATTTTTATTTGCTTCGCTTTGCGTTTTGTATCTCTTCTTCTTGGCACTGGCACTTTGGACGAGCCTATTATATAAGCGGATTTACAATGCCCTGCCCCCAATATACATACATACCCACATACATAAATATATCTCTCTATTTACCTTGACAATTCGAACGAACTGTCAACATTGTGGCAGCGGGGAGAGGCTGCTGAGCTGTGTGCGGCGTTAGCGTCACTTTAAGATTTCATAATTTATGCAAAAGCGCTAAAAACAAATGCCAAAATTTATCGTCTTTGTGCCACACACACACACACACACACACCTGCATCTACCTCTTTTCCTTTTCTTTCTTTGGGATGCTGCACACCTTCGCTTTAAATGATGGTAGCGTGTAGGTTCGAACGTGCCACTGACCCACACAACGCCAGCTATCCAGTCAGTCAGCCAGCCAGCCAGCCAGCAATAACAACAATTGCGAAAGCTATGAGCAACGGTAATAAAAGCGGCACATTTTTGTCAACGGTGGATTGAGTAAGCGGTGGTGTCAGACAAAGATAGCGACAGAGGCGGCGCCACTTACGTAGCCAGTCATTGTTCATGACATTCAAAAAACAAAAAACCGCTTGCAGCAACGACAACTTTTCAAGTGGTTCCCCAAAAAGCATGGCCAAGGCAAACTTCATTTGCACTGATCCTTCTACTCAAATGAGGAAAACAAATTCGATTGATGTTTAAATGGCCCCCCAATTTGCAGGCGATAAAAAGAGAAAGATGAGAGTGAGCGGCAATCAGACGGTTATTAACCCAGTCAGGGGCGTAGACAGCATCGGATTAGGATGGGAAAAGGGGGAGCCCACTACCCTACCACTAAGCCCCTGAGAGCAGTTGAGCAATTTGAATGGAATGTAATGTGAGAGCGGCATCAAAGTGCACTCTCTTTGTTGTCCCTAAATCAAATAACGGCTTGCATTGTATAATACATGTAATTACTTATCGATGTAATCGAAGAAAAACGGTTAATTAACGCCCACATGAGTACCACGTCTACGTCTATAGTATTTCCTGATCTGGGGTTTGATTAACGGTCAAATGATTTTATTTTTAATTGCATGAATTTTTGTCATGCAATTAAAACTAATGTCTAAGTATGTTCTGAACAGTTCGTGGGTGAGAGAGGAAAAAAAGAGAACGTAATCGCGCATACGTATGTACAAATAGAGAGAAAGAGGAGGGTATCAAGCTTGCGATATCCAAAAACTCTGTTCGCCCACTCTCTAGCTCTCTCTCTTCCTCTGTTTCTCTTTCTCTCTTACTTTCTGTTGGCAAGTTCAATGTCATTTATCGTACTTGGGGCATATAAAATACTTGTGTGCTTCCTTTTTGCTTTTGTGCGTTTTATTTTTGTTGTTTTTTAATTAATTGCCTTATTTTAATTCGCTCCGAATCTGTGTAAATTTTCCGTTTTTTTTTTGTTGTTGTGGTATTTGGTTTATTCCACTCTCGATTCACTCTCGTTTACGATTCCAACGCAAAATTGTTAATTTCAGAGTTGGCTTTGAGTTTCATTACCAGTTTTAAAAGAAAACAAAAAATTCAACACCTTAAGATATTAACGAAATGCCTCTCAATTTGCCATTACAGATTCATATACATTACTAATAATAATACATAACAACTATAGATTAATAGAGAAAACAAAGAACCAAAATGGATATAATTCTGCATGATGCCCGCGACTGGTATAATGACCTCTTCGACAATAAGAGCGGTAAGTAAATCATCAAGTAACCTAATATTTTTTCTATACTTAATATATTTTATATCTCATCCTAAGATCCTCGTGTTAATAACTTCTTTTTGATGTCCTCACCATTACCCACACTTGGTATGTGCATATTTTATGCATACTTCAGCAAATCCTTGGGACCACAACTGATGGCCAAGAGAAAACCAATGGAGCTACGCTCGGTGCTAGTCATTTACAATGCCATACAGACGATATTCAGCGCATGGATTTTCTATGAGGTAAGAGTCACCCACAGAAACACACACGACCAGACACAAAAATAAGTATTATGAGAAAAGGGGAATTTTAAAGTTAATCACAGCAAACCAACATTTGCAAAATCGGGATTATATAGCCATCTAGTCTAAACTCAGCTGAGCACCGTTGGATTCTCTAGTTAGTTGGATATGTCTCATACCTCCATTAACAAATATTCATCCACATTGTGAATGTAGATTTATAGAAAAATAATGAAAGTTATATAGAAAAGGTTTTTTCAGATAATTCGTTTCTTTTATATAACTCAAAGCTTAAACCTTAAACATTTGACATTTGATATTTGACAAAGTGCCTCTTTTAGACACAATGATACTAATTCAGTTTATTTTCTTGATTTTTGTAGTACTTAATGAGCGGTTGGTGGGGCCACTACAGTCTCAAATGTCAGCCCGTTGACTACAGCAATAGTCCCCTGGCCATGCGTGTAAGTATTGTCGTCTATATTTCGATATAATGGGATCTTCAATTAATACGATATTTAATCTCATTGCAGATGGTAAACATTTGTTGGTGGTACTACATATCTAAATTTACCGAATTCTTTGACACACTCTTCTTCATATTACGCAAGAAGAACGAGCATGTATCCACATTGCATGTCATTCATCATGGCTGCATGCCATTCTCCGTCTGGATGGGCCTCAAATTTGCTCCAGGTGCGCACTGCTGCTCCAGCTCTGTGTTTGCCGCCTTATCGTGACCCAATAAACGAATTAGAATCTAATTTTACCTTATCTCTTATCGCAGGTGGACACAGCACTTTCTTCGCCCTGCTCAACTCTTTTGTACATATTGTGATGTACTTCTATTATATGGTCGCCGCCATGGGTCCAAACTATAAAAAGTATATATGGTGGAAGAAGTATCTGACCACCTTCCAAATGGTAATTACATTGACATCGATAGATACGTTATCGTTCGTTTCACTGAATCTGTTTTGTTTCTAGGTTCAATTCGTGGCCATTTTCACGCATCAGTTCCAGCTGCTGTTCCGCGAATGCGACTATCCCAAGGGTTTCATGGTCTGGATTGGTCTGCATGGCGTCATGTTCCTATTTCTGTTCTCCGACTTCTACAAAGCCAAATATCTAAGTGTCCAGCGTCGCCGCCAGGCCAAGCAGTCTGTCAAAGTGAACGGACACTCGAATGGCCGTCTGCAAACGAATGGCAATGCAAAGCATTTAAGCTCCGGTGATGCTCCCCTGGCAAACGGCAACGGCAGCAATAAGGGTGCCTGCATGGTAAGTTGCGCTATTAGCATTGATGCGCAATTAGACAACATTAAATCAAGTGGCCCTTGAATACTATTAGTTATTGGCCATGGCCAAACAAACAAATTGACAACTCTCGCCCAGTGAACAGAGCTCAGACAGACGGCCAGACCACTTGACATTAAGTCAGTCCAGTCAATCAGTCAGCCAGGCAGCCAGTCAGTTGGTCCAGCAGTCAGTTGTATCATCATTTTTGTTTATCAACTTAAAAATTCTAACTAGCTAAGTTAAGCAAAGCAAACATCACTTGCAAACTTTCAACGCTCGCGGGGGACGTTTCAATTAGCGCGCACATGTGAAGCCGGATGCGAAGGCCTAATCGCAATCATGTCCATTAGAAAAGCATACACACACACACACACCACACTCAGACAAATGCAACTCATTTGAACTTTAGCTTGAGTATTTCAGACGCACGTGCCTCCGGTGTCCATGATTTGTCATTATTCAAGTTCTAACAAAAATTTTTAATCAAATTTCAATACCAATAGAAACGATTCAGCAAAAAAAGGGGTAAAAGCAACCAAATTCTTATGAATTTTTTATCGTTAGATGGTGATGCAGAAACTAAAATCATTTCTACATGCTGCGATATGTGAAACTAATCTATAACTTCTTCTTGTAGCCTGTGCTGGAGGATGAATATGTTAAAGAGAGCAATGGACATGCCACCGCCTTTGAGGATGGCTATTTCAAGGAGGGCGTACTATCGAGCAACGATGCCATCCTGAATCCGGACAGCAGTAGCTCTAGTCTGCATCAACGCAAAGTCAAATAACTACTACTAAGATGTACTACGATGATATTCATTATGTGTACTTTAAGTGTTTAGCAAGTAATAGATGAAGATAATGAAGGAGTAGGAGTCGGTGGAAGTGGAAGAAAGAGCCAGGCGATTTGGTAACAACAAACAGCAGCGGCAATGCGCATGACTATTGACAATTGGCTGAGTTATGGGGAGCCAAATGAATGGCGATAAATATGAAACATTCAATCTATTATTTGTTTTTTAATAATTTATAACATTAAAAACGTTCAACTCACTCACCACATGAATCGTCAGATAATGTTGAATAGGTTTAATAGCAGGAAAGTAACCCAAATACAAAAACCGATACGGATCCGAACCAGACCTCAACAAAACCCAATCCCACCCCACCTCACCTGAGCCGTCACCAAGTAAACTAAGGATAAGAATGTGAGAGAGAGAGCTAGAGAGAAAAAACCAACCAGAGATAATGCAAAAACTGATTTAATTTTTTTATATAAATGTTTTCTATAGATTGAGGCACAATTTTACAGGGCCCCACAATCATCCCACAGACAAGAAGCACTTAATTGCTACACATACGAGTATATATGTATATACGTATATTTTCGAATTATACATACATGTATTTCTTTATAATATTGTGAAAAGTGTATTCTAAAGTTAGTATCAGGTACAATATAATGTCACACACACACACACATATAGTATATATATGAATGTATATGCACACACACACACTTATGCAAAAGAACTCTAGTTGTAAACTTTTTTATGGCAAATTTTGATAACGCCGACAAGCTGAAGGTGTAATCCTAATCATGGTACACGATAACACTAAAGAAAAAACTGCTTTAAATTGAATAATCAGAAGAAAAAAAATCAAAAAGAAAAAATTGAAAATGAAAACGTTAAACTATTTCTAGCTTTTTTTTTTGTTTTTTGGTATAAAGAGAGAGCAAAGTTTGTTGCAATACTTTGTAAAGGTCTAATATTAAAACTTATATTTACATGTAAAGCGCAATGTTGTAATTAGCTAGCCAATTGTTAAATTAACATACACACACACACACACATCATACAGCACAATCAACAGGCTCTTAGACTTTAAGTGGACCAACTGAATGAAAGGGCAGACAATCAGTCTCAGTTAAGAGATATAAGCATTTCAAAAATGGTGTTCTTTTCTTTATTAATTTAATTGTGTGTGTGGAAGAAAGAGAAAGAATTAGTTGGCAAAAGTTATTAACTATTCAATATTTTCGTTTTCCATTGGAATATTTTTTTTTTTTCATTTTTTGGCTTGGTTTTTGGCAATTGTGCGTATTATTTTATTGTATTGTAATTTTTACACAATTTTTGGTCGAAAATGTTAAAAGTTTAGTATGTTTAGTATGAAAAGATATTTGTAACTGTGTCTGTTAATCCGTGTAATGGTTTCTTTGTTAAGTTATGTATGTATATGGGTTAAGCTGACAAGTTCAAAAACTATAACTATGAAAAACCTGAGTAAAAGCTTATTAATTTATATAAAAACATAAAATTCAAGCAAAATACATATCAATTTGTTTTATTGTTGCACTTGAAATCGTAATTAAAAACAAAAATCATGTATTATGACGTGGAATATCCTTATCCCTTTAAAACTTAAGAGTGTCTGTCTTGAAATCATGCACTATGGTCAGAAGTCAAATTTGTCATGGAAAGCTTCGGTAGTTTTAACAAGCAATATTGAAGGTAATTAACCTGAAGCACATTATAAATTGTGCAAAGTGGGGGAAAAAAACCAAAAGAGAACGAGAAAAATAATCAAGGTATGTAGTTTTTAGTGTATGTAAGTACATCCTATAAAACTAGCTAGTTAGTTTTAGGTATTTAGATCTGTGTAATTTTTTAGAAATTTAAATTTCTTCAATATTTCATGGAATAGAACTAACTAACTAGCACCTGCAGGCAAGAATTAAGTGCATTAGTTTGTACTTGTTACTGTCTGCTTACATCGCGTTTTAATAACTTACCCGGCTCGTCTCTCTTCATTAATTTGATCCTTTTAACAAATTAACAATTTTTTTAATTTCTGTCATAAAATGACACCTGGATAATTGTGTTGATATTCAGTGAGCTAAAAATCAAAGAAAAATTGAAATTTTAGATCGTATGTTTTAAAATATAAATTTGTTCGAACTATCTATTAATAAAACCGCCTAAAAGTATGCAAACAGGGCATTTTTTGTTAGGCATTTTTTTAGCTATTGAAAAAACTCAACTACATTGCCTTCAAAATTTGCATATTAAAATGCTATAATATTCAAATAAAAATGCTTTAATGCCCCGAAAATCGAAAATCCAGCCTAATTTATCTCCATCTCCACCTTAGAATTATCTGACCAATTTTATATTTCATGTTTAGCAAAATTATTTTTCTTTTTTTTTTTCTCCAATTTCTTTGATCCAATTATTTAAAAACTAGTGCAAAAATATTTTATAATTATTATTTCGTTTAATACCAAATAAATATGTCCATACTCAGTTTGGACCCTGCTGAAATAACTCATCAGTCTCAGTTAACGACAAAACTAATTTGTACAGACATATTCGTTCGTCTTTTCCAAAGTTTGCCATTGTATAGTTTCATAAAAGCGTTGTTATTTCATTAAGATCGAACAATTATTTCATGTATTAGCATAAATTGCGAAAATTCTCTAAAGAATCAAGATCATTATAGCTTCTGCAAATGAGTTGACCTATAATTAGTCTCTTCCCCCTATTAGCATTTAAGTAGGCCCATTTGGGTCTGGTAGAGTCCTTACACCTGTCGCTTTCTATTAAGTTTCAACTGTGTCTGGGAGCATCTTACCACTTGCAATCTTTGGTTCTATTAGTCCAATTACCAAGAATTCATTTCGAATTTCTCCATAATTTATGAATTACTTACTTAATTCGTTTAAATTTCACAACATCAAAACTTATATTTTATTTTTTATTGGGCTTTTTAGCATCTTAGCAAATTTGAGTATCAAAGTTGACACTCTTGACATCGTTGACTTCACTTTTAAAATGTTTGCTGGTAAGCTGACCAAAAATTTTATACAAAAATGTATCAATTGATAATTCCTACTTGTACAACACAATAATGACAATTACACCAACCACCAGACCTATCCCGATGATCATAGTCACGATAACTTGTAAACTTTTGATTGCAATGGCAGTCCATATTGTTCTCAACAGTTCCTCTAAATTCTCCAAGCGACTTTATCTCATATTTCCCATATTCCTTGCAAATTTTAAAATGATCATAAGTAGCGAATTTGACACTATATACAGTTCAGAAGATTCCGAATTGGATACAATAAAAAAAATGTCTCTCACATAACGTTGTCATTGCAAGTTCTATCAAAGTCTACGTTAACATCAAATCGGTTTGAAATTGATCATTTTCGCATTCTTTTCTTTTCGATTCAAGGCCTTTTGTAGCTTCACCTCGACTCGACTTTTCGTTGGCTAAGATCATTTTAAAACTATCAAAAACTATTTCTGTGTTAAAATTTTTGTCCATCTCCTCCTTTTGTTGCATATCGATTTTTCGTAATTCTTTAATTTCCTTTTTCAAGACTTCCTTTCCCTTCTTCAATCTCATTTTTCTGTTTCAATGCAATTCTCACAATATTATTCTGCTGCTGATGAAAACCCTTCAGAATTGGACTCAAATCTTTATTTGCTATATACAATTCCTCAATCTGCTGACTTTGATCTTTGAAATCGCCCATTTCTAATAATCTTTTTCGAAGTGCGACATTTACTTGCGAGAAAATCAGAATCAAAGCTTAAAATCAAAGTTTAAAATCCGAAAACGTGTTTATCTAGTGACCACCACTGTGACTTAAATATATAACTTCATCCTATGGGTGCATGGTATAATAAATTAGAGAGCAGTTGCTTTTTGACCAAGAATTGTTTTTTTTATTGCAGGTGTTTTGTTAGCTTATATTTATTGATCCCCAAGCTATTGGTGTAATATCTCTTTGGTCATTAACAAAAATGTATCGTCAGTTTTACCATCTCAGCTTTTGCCTATATTTTTGGTGGCAGCTAAATAAAATATTCATTAAATGCTTCATTCAGACCTTTCCACCTTTGTGTTATTAGTGTAGGGTATTGAATTTTCAGTTGAAACAAAGTAAGTCTCTGGGTCAGGCTTTAAGTCATCTCCGATTTTAAGTCGCAGTACAAAAATATTTGTAAGTGGGTATTCATTTTGCAAAAATTAGCCAATTGAATTATTATTGCAAATGCACGTTTTAGGCTTATAAAAAAGCACAGCTAACTATATAAGATTACGTTTTGGTTATACAGAAACCGCAATACAAATAATTCGATAATAAGTCAATAAAATGCTAAAATCGGAAATTGTCAAATCGAAAAACTTTGCACCCGCACTTTTGCATCCGGGGCTAGTTGATAATCCGCAGTGCGATCTTATAGCACGACACTTTGCCCGAAGTACACTTGGCTTCAAATTCGAATGCACCTGGAGTCGAAAGTAAAAACCGCCAAGGTCGCTGCTTGCCGCTTGGCTGGCCAAAGGCAAAGAAGCGTGCCACATGAGGCAGGAGTTGGGTAAAAGTTTACAACGATGATTCGTTCGGTATCGGTTAAATGTAAAAATTAGCGATTACTTAATTGACTAATTATTGGCAAACAAATGGAGCCGACAGCGGTGCAAACTTGACGCTTTGTGAGCCTCGTTGCGTGTGCCGAGTCAAAAAGGTGATGATGAGGATGCTAATGATGAGGATGAGCGCTTGGCTTGTAAATATTTGACACCCACTTGACCTTGCCAAAGTGCGGGCAGCGGATCGTTTGCACAACTAAATGCATGTGAATGAGGATGAATGGATAGATGCAGCTTCTATTCAAAGTGGCGATGAGCCGGCCTAAGCAACTAGACATGTCCCTCAATTCCCCCGCCCTGTCTCCTGACCCCTTGTTCACGAATGCACTTTGTCACTCTAGCTCTATTGTTATGTAATTTTCCATTGCAACTTCGAACGTTGCCGAACAAAGCAACAAATATTCCTTGGTCGCCATCAAAATGCCCCTCTCGAATCAAAGTGAGAATTTCATTTAAATTAATTACCTATATACCCTTACACGTGTATCCAGATATCATATTACGCATTAAAAGGTTTTCCCCACTTGAATCACTATTAATTTCACTATTAATTTCAGTTTAAAAAGTGTAATTAATATAATTATCAATCATCATCACAACTTACAAACAAAAAGTATTTCGATAGTCTTCTATTGAATAATTAAAAAATCTATTCTTCTTCCTGCACAAACCCCAGGCCATTATTAATATACCCTTTGGAAACATATAGAAATGGTTATTGCATAATTTAGATCTGTTGCTGATTGTAGTGCAAATACAAAAGTTAAGTTGAAACCTACAATTTTTTAAAAGTAAGTACCAATGCTTGTTGTATTCAATCAAAAGGTAAATAATAGGTAAAGGGAAACCAGCCAAATCGTTAAATATCAACTTCAACTAGGAAAGAAATGATCATTGATCAACATTAATGTTGGTAAATTCCAGCAAATTCTTATTTTGACCGAAACTCGTGTAGACCTTATTAAAAACAAAAAACCTTAAAATTGAATACAATCTATTACAAGTGACAACTTTATGCGATTCAAAGGATACGTAAGAACACCTTTTTTAACCCATTCGATAGGAGTCAATTGTAACATTTTGAATGTCCACAGTAAGCCGAAAATTTTCAATGTCTACAGTAAGCAATCCCAGCACTTTGACACCAAATATCTACACAATTTTGCAAGTATCATTTTTGGATCGAATATTTACTCCCAAGAAAATTTTGAAATGATTCAGAATTTCAGATTCTCTTCAGATTCATGAAAAGAAAAGTATAAATGTGTTTCGAATTGCCAAACATTTGTTTTATGAACGAATATATTTAATTTGAGCTTCGTCTTTTTGAAGGCAGGCAAGGGAGGACATTAACATTAAGATCCTCTTGAAATTTGAGACACGATCTTCTTAATAAACAAATTAAACTGTAAATGCATCTGGCCTATTGTTTTCGTTGTCAGATTCAACAGAATATTCAAGACTATTTACATCATATTACATAAAGGGAAAAAATTTAGAAAAGATTTAAAAAACAATAAATATTAATTTTTGTCTTGATTTCAAGGTACAGGTGCATTTCCAACTTTCTTGAATGGGTATATTAAACTAACAAATAATAAATCATTTATCAATCACTAAAAATATAGCGAAGTATTTTCGAATCAGTTTCAAATTTGTTTCTACGTAAGCTCTTCCCTTTCCACTGGATCGGCCACCCGTTGAAGTAATGAAGAATACTATAAGGCCAGGGATGCTTCTGTCTTTACCGTTGGTACATCGGTACACAATTGGCGAAATGGGGACAAATTCCACTCGTTTGAACTCGTTTGATATTTGTACAGTGGCGGCACCGAAATTAGCACATTGAGAATTATAGAACTTTGATACTGATTTTCTCGAGTCCCAAGTAACTTAGGGGGAAAAAATTGTAGTCGTCTGTATTATGACAATGATTGGAAAATTTCGTCAGCTCATCCATTGATTGGATAAGCTGAATATTATAATTGGGAATAAATTAAACATTTTTATAATTTCTTTAAAGGATTCTTTTGTATGTGTGTGGCAAACTTAGAGATATTAAAACAATGTGATAAATAACTGTGGTGTGTACTGGTGCCTAAATGGGTTAATTTTGAGGTGACAAAATTAAAGTAACATTATCTTAACAAATGGCTTATCCAACAAATAGCTAAATTGTCAGGATATACATTTTTTACTGAGACTAAAAATATCCAAAGTGCTAAATATTGTTTAAAGCAGTCCAGCAAAATAGAGTGTATGGTATTTTTTACCCATTCTCTGTTGAATATAAAACTGAAACTGATATGAAAACTGAAACAAGGCTTCACCGTTCTACCTGAACTCTGAAGAACTCCCTAATCGCTCATTAGTCCTTCAAATTAAACCTATGGAACCTATTTTAACAATTTTATACAACAATAACAAGCACTTTTCATTCTGTGCCATTGAGTTGTCAGATTTTATTATTTTTATCACATAATACGGATCAGAAAATGTGATAAGGGTGCTTCTTTCTGTGTGTTACCTTTAAAACGTCTAACTTTAATACGGTAAAAATCGAGTTACTTCGATATAGTCATCCGATCCATAGTAATAGGCATTGCCTAGACATATATGGGTATATATGGCAGCCACAGATCTGAATAACTGGATCTTAACTGTAGTTCAATTTTTTAATACCCAATCTTAAATGCCTTCAAAATTATACATTTCAGTCGCCTTGACTAATTATTAGTGCATTAGTTAATAGTTTGGGTGGAGTAATTATAACGTGAGGCGGCTAATGACTGGAGGCGATTCTCGGCTAATGCATACAATTTCTCTCGCCATTAATAGGCGTCTGTATGTAGATGATCTCTTAAAACCACTCAATGGAAGAAACCGATGGGCAGTGGGTGGGGCAGGAGGGGGTCCAACAAACAGGAGCAGCAGGGAGGCACCAGGTCCGCTCGGTCAGTTTCGACTGGGGCAATTAGAATATTTGTTTTTTATATGCATATGTACATACATATGCATTATGCACTTTACGCCCTCTTTCTCTCGCACTCACCTTTGCCCGCCGTCTGGATTTATTTTGTCGTTGCATTTGCAATTATTACCCCCTGCCAAAGTCCCAAACAAAGTCCCCAAACCGCAAGAAACCTCTTTTCCGCCCCACACTTCACCCATAACATTAAGCTGCTTCGGTCCAAGTTCTGCCGCTGCGCAGCGACGTTTCGCGGTTTCGGCCAAAGCCCGGATTTTGGGTTTAATCGGCTGCACATTTTTGAAAAGCTCAGTTTTCATTCAGAAGTTGAAGTCGCGACGTTGACGAGGTTCTCCTTCTCTCCTTTTTGCTTCTCCTTCTTGCATTCGCCTCGAAACGGTGTCTACGTGTTTGTGCGCGTGTGTGTGTGTGTGCGGTGTATGTGAGTCTGTATTGGTATGTGCAGTGTGTGCACTTGCGAAAATAATTATTTTAACAAAGTTCTTTGGCAACAATTACAAATTTGTGAAATAGTTCGAAGCCAGATCGCGCAATTTCTGAGTGCGGTTTCTGCGAGGTGATTTGCCAACATTTTCCCCGTGTGTGTTTGTGAGTATGTGTCAGTGTGAGTGTCTGAGTATGTAGTTAAAGTTGGTAAGTTTTTCTTCCCCCTTACCCGCGACCACCCTCCAACGCAACATTTTTTTAACATGTGTGTTTCTTTTTCTTCTTTTATTTGGCAGCGGGGGGTTTGTCAATATTTCTATTGATCTGGCAACGCCAGCAATTGAAATATTGACAAGTGAACCCAAGAAATAATAAATACCCCGCACACATAAATCACACACACTAAGCTAAACTAAACTAAATTAACATTTAATTAATTAATTTAAGTGATCCGTCTATTGCATTTTGTCTTATCTCTAGTCTATGATATTAAATTTATTAACGCGAAGTATTAAAAATTTAAGTGTTTACTGTTAGTTGAATTTTTTTTTTTTTTGGTTTAGTTTAAAGTTTTTGAAATTTCACAATTTACCAAGTTGCCAATTCTTGGGCATTTCACATTCGCCTCGGATTCGAGTTTTCCGAGTTTTTTGTTGTTGTTGTTGTTATTCTTGCAAAATCGTAAGCCAGGTAAGGTAACTAAACTTGGCTAGTTGACTTCTGTTTACCCTGCTGAGTCCACTTCCCGCCCACACTTGGAAACTAATTGTGTGTTAATGTGGGTACAGTGCATCCACCTGATACATAACAAGATGCAACAGAATCATTACAAGTAGGAAAAAATTCCCATTAAACTCGTCTTGGCCAGACATGACCTTGGACTTGGCATTGACGAGTATCTGACAACATTTTGAATGCTTACCCCGCACCCCCTCCAACCCGTCGAGTTGTGCCTTGGATTTCCCCTCATTCCATTGTGTGTGTCTCGTTGTTTTCCCTTTTCCGGGATGTGGGTTTTGTGTTTGCTTTTTTTCCTCTCTGTTAAACGGCTTTTGGAACAACTTTCAAGAAATTTATTATAAAAGTTCCATATTCCATTCCCCACTTCCGTATAGGGCCATTAAGTGTTGATAATTGGATGGACTTGATACTAGGACCTTCATAAGTGACTGACAAGATTGATGCTCAATATCAAATCCAGTTCTCGCCTCAGTCATGTTCTTACTCAACTCAATTCCTTTGTCTGGGGACTTTTCGATTATCACCTGTGAATTTTGCTTACAAAAATTCCATATGCTTATATTCAGCATGCCTTTGGCTAGTCGGATTCTTGGGAATGCTACGCACGTAGAATACATTTCAAGTGAATTACACAGACCGATTCTCACATGCCCGCTTCCCAGTGATCGCACTCGAAGATCTAAGGCCCGCCTCCCGATCGATGGTAGCTGCGGTTGTGGAACAAAATTACCCAAACATTTAAATGTTTAGCACTTTGTCACTCCGCTTACTAGTCGGACTGACTGACTGACTGTTTCTTGTGGGTATGACTTACACGCGGCTGGTTATGGCTCACTCTCTATAAATAATACCAAAAGTGTTCACAGAACAGGATCTGCTAGTGCTATGTTTCCTGATCATCATCACCAGCGTCAAATGGCCAAAGTTGGAAATGGGCTTGGAGATGGGAGCTTGCTAATTGATAAGCATAACACACAACACTCCAAACAAACAACTATGCCGAATGATAGCCAACTCAGGTATAGACAATGATTCTCAAACTGTAGCAATTTCAGGGGAAATCGCTGGAGATTGTTCAGACGCCGTGACCGAATGGGTGGAAATAAATACATAAATAATTACTTTAGAATTGAAACGTCATATTTGTTTTTGGCAATTTGAACTTTGCACTGAAACTGTTGTGAAATCAAACACTCAGACGAGGGTCATTCCAAAAGTTTTGAGCATTCTAAAATTTATGCTATAAAACATTACTCTATAGAAATCATTATTTGTAGAAAGCAATTTAAAGTTAATTAAAATGACAACTTAATTTTATAAAAATTTGATCGCAAATATTTTCTTATAGAATCAAGGTAGTTGAACTATTTAAAAAGAGAGGACAGAACACAAATTGTTATTATGCACACCTTTTTATAAGATTATACCATAACATTCTACAAAATGTTAAATGTTGAAAACATGAGATACTGGAATAAAATTTAGTATTTATTGTTTAATTGAGATCAAAAATGATAATTGAAGGGATCGAACCCCTAACTACCATAGAAATTTCACATAAAATAGAAATATGTATAGAAAAATCTTACTACTATGATAGTAGGCTTAGTGCGAATTATTTGATAAAATATGTAGGAAAAATTGTATGAAATTTAGAAATAAGTATTTCGAAAGCGAAACTTATTCAAGTAAATTTATAAAAGGAATTAAGTTTAGGAAAACTTCAGTACAGCCAATGTTAACTTTATTTTATTTACATATAAATCAAACACATATCGTAAATAACTTTAACAAACATTCGCTTTTATTTTAATCAATATTCGATGTACAAATGATTAAACAAAATTTCATAAAATAATATTTAAGTTTTATCATGTTTTTTAAATATTTAAAATATATTTTTTCTTACATTTGCAAGAATGTAAATTTAATAATAAGGATGCGTCGACGTCTGAATTTAAAAATAAGGAAAATTGTTGCAAATAGATTAAAGACTATAACTGTCCTACTTTGTCATTCTTAGCCCGATTGAATGAAATTAATATACCTTAAATATACCTTAAAAGCCTTTGTGTATTGTCTTTATTAATGACTCAAATTCATTTGAAGAACCTTTTAAAATTAAGTACTAGCCGTGTTAGCTTTTCAGAACCGGGTAGAAAAAGCTTCATGAGCAAAAACATTTTATGCTTATGATAATATTAATTTCTGCGTCTATATATGGGCTTAAAATTACTTGATCTTTTCCCATTTACAAGTCATAAATATTTTATACTTATGAATCTGTTCCATGTGGCGGATCTGGCTCATCATTTCGGTGGAAGAAATCAAGCATTTGGTGAGGGTAATTGAGAATTTTGAGAGAATATCGTTGGTTGCATGTATATCGATATTTGAAAAGTTTTTGAGATAAAATCTCAGTATTTGAAAGGGGTAATTCCCTCAATTGACCGCCCCATATTTTTAAGAATAAAGACTCCAACAACTGTGAGTAATATTGAAAACAAAAAAAAGTCCATGACTAGCCCTCGTTTTACTCGTTGACTAATTATGGAAAATGTCTCGCTACGATATGTAAATATATATCATTTCATTTGTCAGACAGATGAGTTTTTATTTTTTATTTTTGTGACTAATCAAAATAATTAACAGAGTTTTGGACGTGTGATGCATACATATAGACCAGACCAGCAGCAGACAGATCAGCATTTCCAACGATCAGTTGACAGACGATGTTGGCAATTGTTTAAAAGGTGTGTTAGTGTGTGTGTGTGTGTGTGTGTTGAGAGTACATTTCCGTTAATATTATCAGTTAATCAATAAGCATAATGAGGGAATTGCAACTAAGTATGCATAATTAAATTCGGATTGCTACTAGGAACGGATTGAACTTCATTACTCTGGTTGGCCCACTTTATTCACTATTTCACAAAATCGTAAAGAAACACAAAATGTTCAGCCAGTGAAAGATACATACATATATCTGTTGATATATACTTACTTATATGTATATACATATGTGTGTGTGTATATATTGTATGTTGGCCACAGATATTGCCTGTTAATAGCCGTAATTAGCGCGCTAAACACAAACAAAGCGCGAACAAGCAACAGCGACGACAACAACAACAACAACAACAGCTAAAACAACAAATTGATCATTACAAAATCTTCCATAAATGATTTGTTTTTGCCTCAAATGTTGTGTGTATGTCAGATCGGTCAGTTAAGTTAGTGTATTAGTCAGTCAGCAGGCTAACTTAATGCTTTAGTAAAGACACGCAAAGAGCATAAGAAGAGAGGCAGAGAAAGAGAGAGAGAGCGGAAGGTAGTTCAATTAGCTAACCTATGACATGATTTGCACATTTCAACCAAATTATAAACATGTAAATTGCCATTAAAAAAACACTCAACTCAATTACAACAAACAAATTGCTAGCATAAATTAAGGAAGTTTTTGCATTTTTGCTGCATTTATTAACGGAATTTTCCATTTTGCTTTGTTTGTTATTTACTTATAAAATGTCCAAGGAATGAGATCTGATAGCTCATCCAATGGACGTCACATATTCTCCTTCCCTTCTCATTGGCTTGTTACTCATACGCAGGGTGTACCAGCTTGACTAGCAATCAGGACTAGATACAAAGAGAACTTCATTACATATCATCAGTTGTACAATCAGCAATAAAGTGAATGTATTTATTTATTAAGTTAGCAGTATCCTCTTCGACCCAATGAACCCTTTCAAATCGGCTAATTGTTACTTTTCACACTTGCAATTTGCAATCGATTAGTTAAGCTTCAGCAAAAATAGACATTACATATTGCCCCGTCGTAAAACACTTTACCAGGTAAAGTTTAAATATTGGATTGCATCCAAGAGCGCAAAAAACATATCTTTACTAATTTTCATTTCCTTGCCTAAACAATCAAGAATATACGTGAATCAAGTACAGGGGCAATGAACCGTATTTGTGAGATTTCCATTGTGATAATTTAAAGATTTGAAAATTCTTTCTGAGCTTTCAGACCTTGTTTCTTATATTTTGATGTTAAATTTTTCGTTTGTCACTTATTGACGATATGCCTTGTCATTATCTTACCAACCAATCCGATTGGTTGGTCAGGACGAATTGTTGTAACTTCTGATTTAAATGGTAGTTGTTATCAACAGTTCCTCTAAATTCTCTAAGCGACTTTAATTCACATTGATAGTCTTCATTGCCTTAAAATTATCATAACTAGCAAATTCGACACTTCCATTAAATTATCCTTATTGGATATACAGTTGAAAGGATTCCGGATTGATGATGCGAGCAATTTTTCAAGCCGAATAAAAAACTCTTCCACAACCTTGTCATTCCAAGTTCTATTAAAGTCTAAGCTACCATTGAATAGAAAATAGAATAGAATAGAATTCACCCACCATATTCTACATATATCTCCGTTGCACAAAGCAGAAAACGGAACAAATCCATTAATTTCTAATTGATAAATTCCCGATGAAAGGCCTTTACAACTAGATTTTGGTAGTTTTCCCTTGCACTCGATCAACTTCCCTCAATCAATCAATTTCTTTATTTAAATCTTCCTGATCCTTAGCTGCATTTAGTTTACCTTTGTCAATATCATTTTTCTACTTGTTAATTATATCTATGATAAAACTTTCAATTCTCGCAATATTATTTCGTTGCTAAATAGTTGCTAAACAATTCCTCAATCTGCTAACTTTGATCTTTGAAATTGCCTATTTCTAATAATCTTTTTTAAGTTTGACATTTTCGTGTTCAACCTCCGAATTTTCCCTTCCAGTCCTTTGATCTCCTCTTTGAACTCCATAATATATGCAAAAGAATGCTACACTGAAATGTAGCAATAAGAGGAGCGCAAATCTCCCTCATCATAAAAAAATCTGCAATACCATAAAAAGATTTAACTTTTAGAAAGAATTTCACTTTTCTTTATTCATTTTTGAAGATTTTTTAGATGTTGAAACTACTTTTTGGAGTCCAAAAAGGAGTAAAGAGACACTAAGTGAGATGACACGTGGCCTTTATCTTGTTTCCAGATGTCTATGCTGGATTAAAGGGCAATCGTTTTCATTAAAAATTTATTCATGGAATTGTTTTTGATCCAGTACGAAAAGATGCAGAGAATTGTTTCCTTATCTGTTATTAATAGAATGGTATTGGGTTATGCAATATAATAATGTATAAATATTTTTATAATGTATGTATATTATTATTTTATATAAATATTTAATTTGAAGGTTAAAGGTTGCTTCTTAGCTTCTTAGCTTCAGCTATGCCGGAGTTTATTGGTCCGTAAGAGTGCCCTTGGCCATAATATTTTACATGTTCCAAACACTGTGTCTTAATTTCAGATGAACATATATCGGTAGGTTTTGAGCTATGACGTATATATTAACTGTAACTTGTGGTGCATCTATCCGATCTTATTTAGTTTGGTGATATTTTGTTGCGCAGTAAAATCATCATCATACCGAGTTTGATTCCAATAACTTTAAAAATTAGCAACCCAAAGTTATTACGCACAGGCGGAAGGAAATGGCTATATCGACTCAGATTCTCATACTAATCAATAATACCTAAATACATTGTCCACTAATTTAAGTATATCTATATATACTTCATGGGGTCGGTGTTACATCTGACCTATTTCATAATATCCTCTGGCAGGGCTTTGTTTCAATTAGACGGCGGTGCATTAGCTCTAAACATCTTCGAAATCGAGGATTAGACAGCAGACTCGATCGATTTAGCTGTTTATGCTAATTAATAAAATATGTATTACAATATCGCTGCAAGTTTCGTTAACTCTCGTTTGACATTTACCGAATAGATTACGGTGTTTAGCAAATTGTCCTGCCCTTTATTTCTTATGGACACAGCGGAAATGTGATTCCAGTTTTTTATGAGAATTAGGAAGACTCGATATAGACTTTGACTGGAAAGAATGCAAGATTAAAAGCGGTGAATCGCTTGGTTGCATCTAAAAAAGAGTGAGATGTTGTTTGGCAAAAATCTGTATATTCCCCATACACTAGTTACCCCAATGGGGCCAGGATTACTTTTGGTCGACCAACTAAATTTTATTAATTTGCTTTAAGAAGAATCATATTCCCTTTATTTTCATGACAAAATTGTCCACTAATTTAAGTTTGAAATTAATGTATAAACTCTGAAACCTTAAATATTGAAGATGGCATAGAATAGAGCTATTTATTACTCGATATGAAACCGAACTAGACTTTCGTGTGATGATGCTCACAACATAAATATGTCGATATACATTTTGCATCCATTTTGGATCCCAAATCCATAATATATCAAGAGGTGAAATTTGTGACATTTGCCTCTTTTGCAAATATTTTTCAGGTGATCAAATAACCTCAAACTTTTTGAGAAAAGAGTTAAATATTACAGAAATTAGTTCTATTTTAATGCCAATTTATTAGACAAATTGTATTATCAGTTTTCTAACTGTATTTATGGCAAAAAAAAATGGCTAAAGTCGATGTAATTGGTCTGTAACAAAGCATTTCCTTTGAATCTACAAATACAAGGGCATAATATATATGTCAACTATCTTAAGGGGAAGATACATGTTTTTTATTTATTAAATCAGTTGAATGACTTCCGTCAAAGCATGTCCGTGACATTGACCCTTTTACAGGCCTTGATAAGTGCGCAAATGAAAACAGAAGAGGAAAACAAAAAATTGAAATAAAATAAAGTAAGTGCTTATGCTCAAATTAGTTGAACGAAAACAAAAAAAGGTAATTGTGCAAAAGATGCCTTTTCGGTAACCGCATTTAATATATGTATGTATGTATGTCTGTATGTACATACATATATGTACATATATGTACGTATGTACATTCTGCGTTCATTTAACTTGCTATAAATCTGTCAACAAAAGGAAATAACAAAAACTTCTCACTTGAAGATTTTGACATTGAAATACGGCTGAAAATGAGACGAAGACCGCATAGTCCGACGACGTTGATTGAGTTGTCAAAAACCACCAACAATTATCATAATAATACAATACATACTACATATGTACATATGTATAATGAAATAATGAAAAACCTAAAAGAAGCATACAAATATTATATATGTACATCTGTATTATTATATAGTAGATATAGCACATTTTTGACATTGTCTTTGTCTGGCTTTCGATGTTGGCCGATTGTGATGACTTTTTGGCATTAACTCTTTTGTCTGATTCGCAAGATGTATGTATATATATATACATCTTATATAAACGACTATATAGGTCGGCCATTCTCCATAGCCGAGTTTGCACAAAGATTAGTAACTTATTAGCAGAGAGTTACCTTGAGGATGCTTCAGGTGGTGAAAAATGAGCCTAAGTGTTGACCTTACAGCATTTCAGTGCCTAATTACCACAAAAACAAAACCTAAGAAAAAAATTTTTTAACAATGAGCACACATGATATTGCACTTCCAGCATTGCAATTACTGCTGATCATTAGTGAGTTGTCCTCAGCAATATAGTAAATCCATAAAAAATACTAAGCTAAGGTTAATTACTAAGAATAATTGCGTTGTGCGATGAATTTTCAAAATTGCTCCAATATTTTTCCAGGCCTTTCTCATTTTGTAGGTAAAAAAGCTATGTACATTAAATCCACCGGGCACGTCCAAGCAAAATACAAGTATACAACTATTTTTGATAGGTCCCAATAGGGACTAACAAATCAAAAATAAATCTTTTTCAATTTGTTTAAATTTCGACCTATTTGAAGTTCATTAAAACTGGGTTTTAGCGGGCTTGGGTCAATAAATCCAATGGGTATCGGATTCTGATGGGGTCCTGAATCTGCAGTTGTAAGCACTGTTTTTGTTTCATGATGTTGAAATTTTCAACTACTTTTGGCATAGAAAATTTGTGAAGGCCTTTAGAATTCTGGCTTTTTTAGCCAAGTCTGAAGCATTTGATGTCTCTTGCTAACCTTTTGTGATATGTACAAGTTAAGATCTTATTCGTAAGACCTATTGCCCTCAAGCCGACTAAAACTCAGTTTTAAATAAAGTTTTTTATTATTCAAATGATTGTCATGAAATAACCATATATTAATCTTAGATACTGATTAAAGATTGTGCCAAATTTCATCAAAATTAGGCCACTATATCATACATATAGGTCCTATATGAACGAACAGACCGAATAAAAATTTTGATCAGAAATATTTTTGAAGTTTAGGTTTTTCAAGAAGAACTTCAGCGCCCTCCCCCACTTCCTCTATCAAGCGCCCTCTATCACTTCCTTTATTCAAGCCGGATTATAATTATAAAGGATGTTTTAGAGTTTTTAATAGCTTTTCATTCCATACAGTAACCATTCTACCACCATTGTAACCATTCTAAGTTTCAATTCTAGGTTGGAATCATAGATTAGTGAATCTAAAGATTAAGAACTTACCAAAACTCATATTTATATATATACATATATATATATTGTCATATTTTTTGATTCTTTTTACATTAATTTTCGGCAAAAAGAAGACCTTGGAGAATTGTTGTTTAATTTAAGCTAAGGAATAAAAAGGAAAATCTTACGGAAAAACTAAGGAGTGCAAGAAATGACACATTTATTGTCGCGGTTCCATATAATCTCTTGGTTTTAACAATAATCTTTTATTCAATTTCATCGACAATAAAATGACTTTCTTTTATTGTACCATAAACAAAGTGTTTATAATTAATACGCCAACGTGTAGTCCTTAAGACAGCAAACTTAATTAATTGATGCATCTGATCTAAATGATCGTAAAAAATAGTCGACGTATGGAAAAATAAATAACAAATTCTACCTAAATTTTGCCTTTGCAAATTTCCAGTTAAAAAAATTGAAATTGCATATATTGAATTTGCAAAGGTGTGCAATGGGGGATTATTAATTGAGAGAAATCATTATCTTCACACGAATTCCTAGCATATTGATTAGGGTTTTAAAAGTGCCAGCTTTGGATAAGCGTACAACTTTTGCTGATGTCTATAATTTTCTCACTATTACATGGCATTAGGCTTATACTATAACTAAACTAATCGATAGACGTGACGACGTTACTTTTGTTATTAACTCACAGATTGAGCCACTGATTTGCAGGAAATTGCATTGGCATTTTTTAATAGTTAGCGTTCTCGCTTCATTAACGTTTTCATCTTTGACACGTGCGATGGATGTTGGCACCTATTAAGGGAAGTGTTGACAATTACATGTGAGTGGGCCCACGCAAAATCTTTCCCAATCCAATCCACTTGATTGCATCAACAAATTTATGCCCGAAACATTCAAGAAAGGGGAAAATCAAAAAACAGACAACTTGACCAATATTTAACCTTAAAGGTACACTACTTTAGGCAAATACTAAGTCGGATGTTCAGAGAATACTCATAGACAAATAAATATACATATACAGAACGGATAAGTGTGTGTTCATAAGGGGGGAGGCCTCTTCACATAAACTTTGCTTACCTTGATAAAATTTGCTGGCAATTGCGCAATTCGCGGGACGGCCGCGCCTCCCCGTTTAGTATGTATTTTAAATAAACTTTCAATTATATTCTCGCACTTTTAATTATCAAAAAAGAAAAAGAAAAAAAACCAAAATCGTAATTCCATTAAAAACTTACGATTTTCCCATACATAAATTATTTGTGTGCACCCTGCAAATCTCATTAGGCGATTGCTCAAGGCATATTGGCTCTAGTAGGTAGCCATTGTCGCAAGTAAATACTAAAATCTATATGTTAAATCTTTAACTCTGGAAGTCATAAATTTGAATGCTCTATAAATAAATAATCGAATCCCACATAGACTTAATGGAATCCATAAAATTTCCCAGCGAGATACATATATTGGCATATGATTATCTTTAGCATAAGGCATCAGTATGTAGGAAGTCCTTTTGGATGCAGCTTAAGGAGATTATCAAAATTTAAATGCCGGAATGCCCAATTATATCCTGGACTTGCGTTTATAATTGATGCCTTAAAGTATGCAATAAATATCAAGTAGATTAACCGTCTTGATGTCTAAAATTAAAACGTTTTTTGAAGTCTTTTAACTGAATTAGTGTATCGATTTATTTAAGGGTTCAGATATATAAAACCATTTGCTAGCATTAATGTCATTCAAAAATTTGTTGCGTTACGGATGAATGAGTGGTTTAGACGTTTGTAGAATCGAGCAAACCTCTTTACTCACTTTACCCGGTTTGGAAATGGATGCTGTTGTGGGAATAATGGTTAAGGTAGCCAACAGGTTGACATGATCTTAAGCTGGAATTCAGTGTGTTAGCCTTTGTATTTGTTTGGCAATTGCGAAATCGTAACGCATGAGTGAATTTTATTTCCAGCTTGTTCGGTTTTAGATGTTTGCCTTTTGCTGTCCGGCAGTTAGTCAAACAGCTGGTCTACATTGTTGGGCGTGTCCGGCATGCAAACATATACATATACATATATATATGGATATATTAACATATGTATGTATGTTGGCTATATGAGATTCTCATTATCAAATGTGCTTAATTTTTAGCCAAATTTCACGCGATTCTACAGGCTCTAGAACTTGTTTGGAGTCAAATATTTGATGGCCTTAACTTAAAGTTTTATTAGCTGTTACTCCCTCTGTCTGACAGTGTCTTGAATAAGTGCCCATTTTAATGGGCATAGAACAGGTAGTCACTTGCTCACAGGCGTGTGACACGAGTGAACCATTTGGAAAGCCAGGGTCACATTTACTGACCATCACACTTTCGCTTCTTCCACGACTGAGGGCCATGGGCTCGTGCATATCTGGCATTTGGTTTATTTGCCAAGCTTAATCATTATCATTACCACACATTAGCTAACTAAGCCTTCAATTTGAAAGGTGGCTTTATGTATTGTTTTGGTTTTTTTTTTCTTTCTTTCTTTGGTTGGTTTTTGTCTTATATTTTTTTCATTTGGTTTCAACGCCCATTGTGCAATTGCACAGGTGAGTACTACTTTGAGTACAGACCAGCAGCGGTCTCGAATCCAATTTGAATAACTTACATTCGGTTTTGGCCACCGGTCTTGCCTTTGCTGCATATTTAATGAAATCATTTTCAGTAAGTTTGTTGTGTGTGTCATTTTGATGGCCAAAAGAATCATAGTTCCTTTGGTAATGAGTTGCGATAGTTGAGTGTCTGTGTGTGTGTGTGCCTGTCACCGCCAAATAAATGTGAGATTGTGAGATCTGTTAATCATAAGTATTTTGGATTTTTAATTTGAAAAACCGCTCATTATATGCTGCAATTTGAGAGTTGACCTATCAGCAGACATTTCGAAAAGCTGTTTGGCTGCTTTTCGGGTTTTTTTTTTCGTTATTTTTGTCTTTTTGGTCATAAAATGCACGGAATTCCAGACACAATCCCATCTCAAAAATAGAAAGTGTATGCATTGTCCCAATGTTTTTGTCTGGGAATATACGAATATGCAACAATATTCATTTGCTGTGTCAAGATTCATACACTGAATTAAGCATTGAAGCATTTGTTGAGACATAAAATCGGTGCGAAATCAAATAAGATTGGATAGTATCTATATGTACAAAAGGTGGGCAGGTTAATTGTGAAGGTTTTCGAAAAAGAACCTACAACAAAGTTCTGTTATCGGCAGATTACTTATTGTTTCAATATATTTTTATACCATGTATCCATAGGGTGAAATGGTATATTAAAGTCGCCAAAATGTATGTAACAGGCAGAAGATAGCATTTCCGACCCCATAAAGTATATATATTCCTGATCAGGATCAACGCTATTCAAAAATTAAATAAAACTGATTTTCTCGAAAACCAACAAAGCTAGAACCAATTGGTAATTAGATTTCTCTAGTCAATATGCAGATTATTGATATTTAACATTTTTGCCACGCCTACTTTCGCCTCCAGAAGCTAGAAAAAACCTTATGCCTCCTGCAACTTTTTGATTAACGAAACCAAATTCAGCACACTGGTGAGCCTTATCAATATCTCCCAACTTTTTAATTTTTTTTTAAATCGTACTACAAACATGGAAAATATTCGTATAAACGAGTTTTACTAGGCGGTCCATAAGGGCGGAGTTGGCCGTAGGCTTGTGGAGCGAGATAGCATATGCTATGAGGCGAAGTTAATAGAAATAAATAGACATTTTCACCTGGTGCATGGTATACCGAAGTCGGCAAGACGACTTACTTACTTCATTTAAATAGGTATTTCATATTGATCATATGAAACACTCAATGTTGCAATTATTAGCGAAAGACGACAATTCAATTTTTGTTAAACGATGTAATTAATGTAATTTTTAGGAATTTATTAAAATGAAAAGAAGTCTCCCAAGCGACGGGACATCGAGTTCTTTCTAGGCATTGACAACTTTTGAGTCCCTCCATAGACCAAAGCTGATTTCGATTTAAGCCCAAACTGTTTGTTGGCAATACAATTATTAAAAATATACAAGTCTCTTTGTAGAACTTTTCTGCAAATGATTCTGGTCATCTTCAAGAAGATCCATATACATTTTCGAATTTTTCCGACTCAACTCAAAACAAATTGTTGCATTGAAATCTTGTTGTCTAAATTTAACACCATTAACATTTACAAGGAAAGATTTCTTGGCAATTGCTCGATGGTAAAGTCGGTTAGATCGTTATTTGTTTCATGGAAACGCAACGCATTATCGTTTCCTTCAAGAGATTAGATTATTTTGGTATAAACAATTCAGGTACATCAAATATTCCTTGCATTCAGCAGTGCATTATTATTCTCCTTATTATCATATTTCTCGGGAGTACGTTTATAATTAATGTTAAAAGGATATATTATCGGTTTACGAATTTGGGCGCTATATTCACAGACATAGGCCATAATATAATATAATGTGGAGCATGTGTTGTAATACAATTTGGATTTAGGATCTATTATGACAGAGAACATTGTAATTCCCAAGTTTTTAGAGCCAAGTCACTTATAAATTCATGGGTTTCCCTCGGGGTCAAGTTTTCCAAGGTAACAGAATTGAGATTTACTAATGTTAATTCAGTAAACGAAATAGATTTCAACTGATTTTAAAGTTAGGCTTAGGCAATGATGTGCAATTATTACGAAATTCTGAAAGATGTTCTTCTTTTTTGCCCATTATAAGAGCATTTGACCGTTCGTTGATAAAGTCAAATTTTAGATTAAATTTTTATTAAATTTAAATTTAGATTAACTGGAGAGAAAAACTGAAGATTTTCCTGAAAATTCTATCTTAAAATTGTCGCTGATAATAGTGTTTCAAATGCTGGTGCATATCACATGATTCTCGCTGATTTGACTCAGATTACACTCTTTGCATCTCCGATATTGTTTATAACAAATGACGTTTTTAAAATATTACTTGGATATTTTCAAAATATATATATTTTCACAAACATTTTTCAAAGCAATATAAAAGCAAATAAAAACTTTTATGTGAGGATCATGCATATATAATGTATAAATACATTGTTTTTTTCGGGATATGGTAACCTGTATTTCTAGATTTTTTCAAATATTGTGTATTGTACTCGAATTGGGTTTTAGAGTAAATTTTTTAAGTAGCCCTTAATAGTTTAAAATTTGTTATGTTTCGTATTAGAATCAGTTAATATGACTCAATGCTAAGTCTTTACAATTTATGGACTTTTAACCATGTATTTTTTCAGTTTTTTAAAACTGATAACATATTTTAAAAGCTCTTGTTCAATATGTTGCCAATATTAAGCGTTTAATTACAAATTGAATTGAATTGTTAAATTTTCATAGATCTTCGTAAAAACCGATTTTTAGTTAATACCAATTTTGAGTTGTTGTTCTTGTCTTTGATTATTAATTGATCTATTGAGACATTAATTCACTTAATGGCCACGCCCTGTACGCGTTCAGTGATTTAAATTGCGATAAATATTGTCAAGCAATAAAAATTTTCACAGTTTAATGAAAATAACAAGAAAAATTCGTGTTTATGTACGTGTTTGGCTGGAAATAAAAAACAAAACTTTGATAGTCAACTCGTGAATGATTGTTTTATTTAGCTGCAGGTACATACGAATGTTTTTCGTGAATTTTGTCGTTTGTCCAATTCGTCTGCCCTTGACTCCATTTCCAGGTGGCCGTGGCACATGCGCAGAATGCATATGTACATACAAACATATGACCGACCGACAGACCGACCAGACATTGGCCTAGGCAATTTAATATGTGGACGCTTATGGCGTACTTATAACCCATTAGGATTATGATTATAATTAAAGGGAGGATGATTAACTAATTGGACGGCAGCAACAGCCGCCCACCACTAGATGGGGCAATGCAAGTTTTCATTGCAACAAAGTCAGTGCAAACGCTAATTAAATTAAGCTAATTTTAATTGTGATGTTGTCTATGTGGAAGTGCCTAGTGAAGCTGAAGCTGAAGCTGGAGTTGAAGTTTCAGTTTGAGTTAAAGTTGCGCAGGCGCCGCGTCATCGAACAACGCAATCGTCCGCCTTTGATTGATAATGGCATTTCATTTACGAAATTTATTAATCGATTTATATGCGCTGGCACACAAGAGCCCATAGCATAGCCACCCGTGATAGCCCCGGAGACCCAGCCACTTGACTTGACTTGAGTTTGGTGTGCCACACACCACACACACCACACACACACCTCTGTGGACAGTTTCTTTCGTCGATCCAAGGTTGAGATGTAAATTTGTCTCTCGCGCTCTCTCTCTCTCCCTCTCTGATTAACCGTTAGCATTTGCGATGACACAAGTGGCTATGGCGCGAGCTTGACATGTTTAGTTTTGACATTGTAATGCCCAAGCCGTAGCCAAAGAATATTGACCACTAGCTCCAAGTCAAAACCACGCCCACTGCCTACCTACCTACCTACCTATTTACCTCCCCTACGCATTGAGGGGGCCCCTTTCGAAATCATTCAGTCGGATCGTCATCATCGAAAAGCGAGTAGGCAAAAAGCATTCGCGCATGCTCAGTTTCGTTTGAATTGACTTCGTTTGGTTTTTAGGTTTTCTTCTTCTTCTTCTTCGTCTTCTTTTTCTTTTTGTAAGTCGCATTTTATTTATTATTGTTCATTTTAGTTACGTAATAATGCAATATTAATTGGTTATTTGAAATAGTTTGTTGGGCTAGCACTACGCGTTGTTGTCGTTTGGCCACACACACACACACACACACACACACACACTAAGCCCTCATATGTTTTTAGTTTTCGATTGCTATGATATGTATTTAGATACCGTGTAATCATAAAGTAAAGCACATTTACATAGGTGGACAGCGATCTGTCGTATATTGGAGAGTATTTAAACTCGAAACCATTCATATTCATTTTTAAGAATTCCACAAAAACTGTTGGTCAACATTGAAGCTGATCATAATAAATTTAACGAATTAAAGCATAGTTGACTCTAGTATTAGGTCGAATAAGTCATTCACTCACTTTTTAAGCATTGAATAAGTTTACTTACTTGTTCAGTTGTTCACTCAGTTGATCAGTTGCGCTCACAGCTGCTCATTTGTTCACTGTTTTAGTTGTCAGTTTATCTCTGGTAATAGATGACCATTTTAGCCGTGTTTATGTCTTAAATCGATTGCAACTAATCTATATCTTTGGAATGTGTCGAAAACACCTTTCCAAAAGCTTTAAAATTAAAGGCATACTTAATTTCTTCCAACATATATTCATGAAATGTCCTTTTTCATAGTCAACAATCCCTTTAAGAACATCCAACTTGTTGGGAACTTAACAAAGTAATGCAAGGGAGTGACACATATGTTTGTCAAATTAGTTTCCTAGGGTAGTTACGAATAGTCACACCAGTCACATAGTTGGAGCTCGTTCAAGTCGGTGGTTCATCAATAGGTTTACTCGCACTTTCTTTTTTCAAATAGGCCACATATTATTGACCTATTGAAATCGATTTTAAAAATGCATTTTTTCCCCTGTTGATCTCGTGTAAACAAGTTGTTAGTTGTGATTTGTAAATTTAACTTGATATTTAGTAGTCTAGGAGCCTTTTACTTTCTGACATTACAGTTTGTAAACACGTGCTGCTGTAATAAATCCAAAAATATCTCGATTCTCTCACATCAGTTATCGTATTAATTCCTAGATAGAAACGCAGGTATTTCGCACATGATTTTGAGTCCAAGTAATAAGCTAATGTAAACCTAGTTGACAGGACTTTTGGGAAGCACAATGCCAATGCCGACCGGCTCGTTCTCTCATCAAGGACCCACATGTTTTGATAGGATGAAAACTGGCTTCATCATTGGATTCTGTGTGGGTATGGCCAGTGGAGCTCTACTTGGAGGATTCTCAGCTCTTCGATATGGATTACGCGGACGTGAACTGATCAACAATGTGGGCAAAGTAATGGTTCAAGGCGGTGGCACTTTTGGGACTTTTATGGCCATTGGAACGGGTATACGTTGTTGACCAGAATCCCAATGCTAATCTTACTCTTGGGAGAAACTCGCTTATTTAACTATTATTTTTGTTTAAATTAACTTGTCAATGCAAATAGATAAATACAAAAGTAAAGTTTATCAACTTTAAAGCTATTCACTTCTATCCTTAATCAAAATGTAGGGTCGGGGGAAAATAGTAATTTTAAGTCCTATAATTTCGATAATTTTTTACCCAATGAATTAGATGTTTGATCCATTTTGTGTCAATTTCCTCAGTCGTTGATCGTAAAAAAAAAATTATTTTTTGTACAGCTTTACAAACGCGACAGAACGGGTGAGGAGGCGGGAAGAAGAATCATATCCGGGTTCATTTCCGCTGAAAAGAGCAATAACAAAAAACAACTGAAAGCACACACCCAGTAAATAAACCAAGTGACCCGTGTCCTGGTGTCCGTTGTGTGTGTTTGTGTCCTGCCAAGCCAAAGGGGTGGCTGCTCTTGTGGCAAATTAAGAAAAAACAACTCAACAGACACCGTACAAAATAAAACAGTCAGGCCTCTCCCGACTAACTGGATGACATAATGCTAGTACGTACACCTATGCTCATAAAATTAAGTCAGTTAATTTTATAAACAGTTTGTGTGTCTGTTTGTGCCGTTGATATTGTTTGTTTGACGGTTTCGTACATAAGCCATTGCCATTAATTCAACAATAATAAAATTATAAATAAATTATAATATTTGTAGACCATAAAACTTAAAACAATTCAGTTAAAATTAACTACTATAAATAAGTTAACAAATTATTTTACTATTCCTTGACCAATTTATCGCAAATCCTTTCTATTCTTGGAGACGCAAGCAAATTGTGATGAGACAATCTCAATTTGAGGTAAAAGTAACTCCACTTCGTTATGTCATTTTAGTCTAGTAAGAATCCAATAGGTAATTTCGGGACATAACACATGTATTAGTCAATTCAATTACAGACTAATTGAACTGGCTTCTGTGTTTAGAAAAATGTTTCTAACATTCACAGAAAATGTCTCTGTTAACATAGGTGACTTTCTTTATTTATATGACCATAAGTGTAGAAATGTTAGTGTTATGACGTATGGGCATGTGCGTTTTGGGACACATTGCCTGCCTTTTGCCACAAACGAGAACGGCGACAACCCTCCTTCAACGGATACACGCTGGAGAATGTTGGCAAAGAGCGTTTTGAAACTCGAACTAAGAGTATCTAAGAGTTGGCGCCTTTAACTGTGGTACGCGCCAGCCGGCCTTTTTTTGCTGCAAAAGAGATAGCGCAAGTCAGCAAATGACTAACAGAGAGAGAGAGAGAGAGAACGCGCGCGAGAGCGCTGGTGATTAGGTGGTGCGCGTGACGCAACTATATTCTTCTTCTTCCATTTGCTCCTTTGGCCCATGCGGTATGGTTAGATACAGATACGCTTATGCTCTCTCACTTGCCCGCCCTCTCTCTCTCTCTCGTTCTCTCTCTGTTTCTCGCTCGTTCGCTCTTTTACAAAAGTATCTCACGGGTTTGCCTGTGTTTAATAAAGTATCTCACGGATTTTTTTCGCCTCAGTTTGCGTTTCGCTTTGGGTTGTGCCTCTCCTCGTTTCTGGTTCGCTTTTTTGGGTCAGATGTGAGCAATATATTGAAATATTGAAATTCCTAGCCCCCGGAGTCGAAGCCTACCGAAAATTGCAAAAAGAAAGAAGCAATAAGCAAAAAGTAATGTGTTTTCAAAACCAAGTGTTGTTTGTGCCTCAAAACCCACACATAGTCTAATAATTTGTGCAAAAACATGAAAAATTGAATAAATAAAACCCTAAGCATTTCGTTGGTCGCGGTGTTACACGTTCTATATAGCCCCCTGTCTGTCGCTTTTCGACGGGGTTCCACGTAATACAGACACAAAAGACTTTCGAGTGATGGTTTCCGCCATAGAAAACCCATTAACATTTTACCGAAAGCTGCAGTTTTTATTTTTTTTGTTTGTCATACATTGAATTTCTGCTCAGAAGTAGTGAATGCGATAAATTAAGCGATGCCGCCAGACCCCCGGACTCGAAACGAAACGATCCGATGCGAACTGAACCTGTGATACAGATAGAAGGAGGTGGAGGTGTTGGTGGTGATGGGAGGTGCAGGGAGATTGACCATTATGCGCTCAATTAGCTGAGCCCTGTCACCTTTCCCCCATCCACCATCCCCAAGCCCATCGACCCTTGCATGCCTTGCACGCCTTTTCAACATTAATTGACCCAAGTGCGACAACAAAGTCGTCGACGACGACTACAAATATTCACTCACCCACAAATACACACACACGCCCCCTCTCTCTCTATCTGTCTCCATCTCTTTCTCTCATTGCTGTGCGCGCTTTGTCACCTGCAGTTATCAGTAATTGTCGTGCCCATCATTTTTGATTTTCTTTTGGCAGCCCATTTATTAAGCCATGATAACAGCCAAATCTTTGCAATTAGATTTTGAAGTGTACTTCCACTCGTGTTGTGCGGAAAAGAGAAGGCAAGCACGTTGTTGTAAGACATGTGTAAAAGATATGACATAATTCCAAGACATTCAGTCAGCAGCAGCACCCAAAAAAAAAAGCGAAAAAATACTACACAGACATAATCAAACAAACATACATACATATATACTATAAGCACAGCGATACAGAGAGAGAGAGAGAATAAACACAGAATCACACCTATCGCACTCTTTACTATCCACTCTCTCTCTCTCGCTTGGCTCGGTCTTTCTCTTTAATTGAAAGAGAACTAAACATCAGGTGCATGTTATGGCACCCCCAACCCCCTATTACCTAGTCAGGCATGGACCCAAACTCTTGACCCCTCAACAAGTCTTTTCTTGGGCTGCTTCAAGTCTATCTGCCTAACGGAAATGTCCCAATCTGAATTCCTAATTCCATCCGCCCCCTCTGCCACCCACTATGATGCATTTGCATGCCGGTGCATGCATTTGAATATTTGCGCGGGCTGTGTGAAATATTTCTTCGTCTCGAATCGGTTTCTTATGAAAAAATTATGAAACGTCATTCTTCTTCTTCTGTGGCCTGGCAAAACCATTAAAAGACTGTCGTAAATAACACAAAATAAAAAAATTAGATTATTGCGACAAAAGACAAAGCGCGTTTCAATTTCCATTTCGTCAAGTTTTTACCTGTTTCGTTTCGGATTTTTTTTTTGTTTTGGCGACATACATTCGTAAAGAGTTTGACCATGAATTCGATTTTGAATGCAAAAGTCCCAAAAAAAAAAAAAAAAACAGAAACGTGAAATGAAAACCCGAAAAAAACATGAAAAAACCCAAGAGCTCAAAATATATACATACATCCAAATGTATGTATGTACATATGTGTGCTGTCTGTGGTGTGTGTGTAAAATGCCGTAATAATTAATTGATCGACAAGTGCGGAGCTTTTGATTTGGTATGCAAGGCAACGCACGACTCGGAAATCGATCACCATGTGGGTAGAAGAAGGGAGTAGAGAGGAAGTCGCGACGTTGGCGTTGGCGTCGCTGTTGGCGTATGCACCTGTTGTTGTTGGTAGAAGGGCTGCCACTGGATTTTGCCAAGAAACTTAAAAAAGAAATAAAACAGCATCTCTCACTATCCGACACCAATGTTACCTCCCACACCCCTTACAGACACACATCATTACACAACACACACACACACACACGCTTAAACTCGGAAATCTTTAGAAATTTGTATTAATGCGAAACTCAACATCGGCTCAAGCTCGGCTCTGTCTCTCTGCTCTGCTGAAGTTGACGGCAACTGCGACGGCAACGCAAACGCCCAAGCCAACGTCAACGGCGACGGCGACTGCAACTGGGCCTTAGTTGGCCAAGTTACCGTGGCATCCAGTTAGTCGTGCTTTGCTAGTCCAATATCTCGGTCGTGTGTCTCCTCCGTGTCTCTGCTAGCGTCTCCGTGTCAGCCGCATCGCCGTGTTAGTTGAACAACAATAAAAACAAAAAGAAAATAACCCAAAGCGGAAAGAAAAATAGAAAGAGCAATAAAAACCAAAAACAACAATAAAAGCGAACGCTTAATAATTGATGGCATCTAAAAGTCTCTAAAAGTGCACTAAATGCTGCATCCTGTTTATCCTGTGCTCAAGGTCCTTGGTCCTTGTCCCTAACCAAAGGCCCTGCCCCTTTTCCCCCCTTCTTTGACCATCGGCAAAGTGTGATAAACTATTAAAAAAAAAGTGCTCTCGAATTTCCCCAAAATTTAATTGTGTTTAAATAGCAATAAAATAGAGAAATTTTTGGAGATTTTTTAAATAGCTTTTATTTGTAGTTTTATGACCAAGTTTTGTTGTTTACCCCCAAAAATTAACAAAGCGCGAGAATAGACCAAGTGCAACAAATATCCAGGCTCAAAGACCCCACAAAAGTTCGTCTAAAAATCAAAGGTAAATTTTCGGTACATTTCAAGCGAACGATTCCCATCAACCGAATCGATTCAGTTAATGGGGTAAATAGTTAATTAAGTGTTTTAATGGTAAAGAAATTTTTTAAATTTAGCATGATTATGAGTCTTAAACTGATGTTTCTTTAATGAGCTTTATTGCCCGAATTGGTCCTTAAAAACTTATTCGATTTTCTCAAAGAAAAAGGATGGCAAAGATATCGGAAGAAATCATTTTGTGAATCGTAAAAAACAAAAAATAAACAAACTTTATGTTTAAGTATATGTATTTGTAAATTGTTCATACATATGTATATAGTTTGAAGAAAAAGGTTATTTTGTTAACTTTAAAATTTCACAAATCGTCATAAGGATCAGGGTTTCAATGAGGACAACTTATATTCTATATATATACATATGTACTTGCAAATATTTTCACATTTCATAAAATGTATGTACTTTAGTGATGAATAGTTTTTAATTAAGCTGCCTTCTTTTTCATTTTCAATTTTTCGTTTTTAATCAATTTAGGTTTTGAGGTAAAAGTTATAGACACAAACACACATACACATAAAATTTATCGTAACATATGCAAATTAATAAAACGTTTCGAAACAAAAAAAAAAATAAACAAATTCCGTTAATTTGACACAATTTTTTGGTGTTGTTTTTTGCAATTTAGTTCGACCATGCGACTATTTCTAATACCTGTACATAAATTAGTTTGAAATGAGAAGGCGAAAATGTATACAAGTGTGTGTGTGTGTGTCTGGAATTGAGTCAGCGTCAGAGTCGGACTTCCAATCCAAATCTAAATCCGAATCCGAGTTTCAATGAATTCCAAAAACCAGTCAACCAGTTTCGATTGCCCGTTTTCATTTTGTATGAGAATGGCATTTGGTGGAGTGATTGAACTTTTGTTTTGAATGCAAATTGATTATTGTTTATGAAATTCAATTATTTCATTGTTATTAATTGGATGAAATACAAAAAAAAAAAAAAGAGAATCTCAATCGACACAAAAAAAAGGAAGATGTATGTGCATTGTCACAATGAATATCAAGTTGTAATCGGTTTGGAATATATTTGCTGCACGATCCCCTTTGACCTCAAGTCAAAGTAATTCTTTATGAATAAATTTATGTACTTGTTTGAGAAGTTGTTGTTATTGTTCTTTCGTTTCACAAATCAATAACTAAAATCGCACGTGATCCAACTTAAATTCATCTCTCAGTGTCCTGTGTTAAGCAATCCCTTTTTTCAATTCCTTTTTACGACCAGCTCACTACGCACCGAGCGCCTTTTTGGCGTCATTCATGCCGTGCTTGGCGAGTATTAAACACGTTTCAGTTGTTCTGCCCTCACGCCCCCCTTCCCCATTGCCCCGTTGGGCAACCGTTGGGCACCATTTGTTTTATAAGGGCGGCGGCGGGCAAATGAACATTTTTTTAAAGGGGCTTGGGGTGGCTAATACATACGACGAGTGAGTCACGCGAGTGAGCCTAGGCCTAAGCGAAAAACAGAAAACATTTTTTCGGGCTCTCCTCGATGAGTTTTTCATTCAAGAAATTTCGCCCCGAATTTGTGTGCGCAAGAGCGCTAAGAGAAACCCTAGTGGAGAAACGGAGGATTGGGGGCCATCATCACGTGATTGTGTGTGTCTCTGTCTCTGTTTGTATGTGTGTGTGTGTGTGTGTGTGTGTGTGTGTGTGTGTGACAACGTGGCGCCTCCGTTGTCGCCGGTTAAGCGGCATGTTGCTGTTTGGGGGTTGGGCCAAATCGGCGGGGTGGGTGGGCTAGAGTGGGAGGGGGCTTTAGTTGAGGGTGTCGCCTTACATGCTCATGTATTGCATTGTTGCTTCATGGCTTGGCTTTTGTGTGGGCTTACATGGGAGCTAACAACAGCAACCAAAGCAACAACAACAACAACAACCGCGAAATCAGGTCAATGAAATAGCAATATTTGGCACGGCTTTAAGTCGTTTGGATGGCATCGCTTTTCAGTGCCTTCTTCTTATTCATTGGGTTTCGCTGCCTGAATGAAGGTGAACACGCTCTCACAACCACAGTGGGAGTGTAGGGTGGGCAGGTGGTATTAACATCTGCCCCGCCCCCACCCCATGGTCCCTTTTTGGGACTACAATGTTTGCTTTCCTCCTCCTACTATGTGACATGGCTTGTTTTGACTTTGAATACGTTTAAATGTTAGATTTTCGGTAGCAGTGGCTTAATTTGCCTTGTTGTTCGTTTGTTGGTTGAGGTGTTTGCCTTTGCCGCCGCCAAGCCCATAACACCAGATCCATTCCAATGATGGGTAAACATTGCAGCGTTCGCTTTGTTTTTTCTGTGTCTTTTTCCTTTTTTTAGCTTATTTTGTTTATTTGCTTTCGTTACACTTGACATAGTTGAACCAATACTTTACTTGGCTAGTTAGTTTTAAGGGCTGTGATTGATTTCAATTTATTGGCCACATTTCAGTTTTATATTTAGCGAAAGAGACAGAGAGAGAGAGAGGGAGAGAGAAAAAAGTTTGTCATTTATAGTTGAAGTACTTGTAAGTTGTTGAAATGACAAAATCCCGCTTGTCTCTATTTATATAAAAACTTTTATTGATTACTACTGAATGAGTCTACTAGATTAGAGCGGAGATTAACTTTTGTCTCTAACTTAAACAAATAGAGCAGCATCAGCTGAAAAATGTTTATCAATTGCATTAGAAAGTATTTCTCAAAGTTTATGCTTGCCATGTAAGTGACAAATAAATTAATACGACATACTAAGTGAATTTTAATTGCTTTGAAAACCTCGTAAGTTCTATAAGCGAATAAAGTCGGTCTTAAAAGTAGCTGAATTTTCACTCGGAAGTTACGAAAACAATAAATTAGAAATGGCCATAATAGTATCTAATCAACTAAAAATATTTGTTGCTTCCTTGTGTTTAGAAATTTTTAATTTACAAGTCATTCAATTTAATTGTCTTCTGAGGAATATGCACTATATAGTATAAACTGAATGTTTAAGAGAGCTTTGGTTGTTTTTTTTTTTTATTAATTAATTTTCTCTTTGTTCTTGTCTGTCTCTAGGGAGAGCTAATTATTTTTGATTTATCGCATGTACTCCCCATTAAAAAGGACTCTTGTGACAATCATAAATTCTCCTCACAGCAGTGTACTAGCTGTATCCTGAGGCCCCACACCCACTTTTAGAAAGTTTCCTTCTATTCACTCTTCTGCTCATTGATTGTCGAGGGCCGTTGACGCTTTCGTCGTCAATTATAAGCCCAGTTGCTAGGCCATGTATGTATGTGTGTGGTAAGTGTAGCTCTACATAGATGGGATCCTTTCATGGCTTTGTTGTTTAGTTATTAAGTTGGGTTATGCCTTTTGCCCTTTTTATTCCTTTGCTTTGGCTGGCATAATTATAGTTTACACGCCCTTTTGTTCAGATTCCTTTGAGCATTATTGTTAAATATTTATATTATGGACAGTGTGGTCAGTCTCTAGACCATGTTCATGATGATGACGTATGCAATGAGTGTTTGTCTGTCACATCAACAAAGCGGAAAATGGTTAGTATTGTTAGATTGAATTGAAGATGCAGGCAAGCTAACTTATCCAGAAATGGGCTGATAAATGTTGGTTGCAACAGACAAAAGATTAACTATTTATTTATTCACTACATGACTCATTGTTAACTTTTAAAGTTTACAATACAATGCTTGTTCTAGTCTTCATTTCTAATTAATGGGCATTAAATTGTCGACTAGGCCAGTAAATATTTCTTAGGCTACTTTTTTTTTGTTGTCCCCCATATAAGCCAACATTTTCGATGTAAAGTAGCTTTGACTTGTTTTGGGCAACAAATCAATTGCAATTGCTATGCAAGACGTGTCTTTTTGTTGAAATAGCACTGTGTCAGCTGATCATCATCATTATCATCATCATAATGTCGATGGTAATGATGAGACTTTTGCACTTTTGATTTGTGTGTATGTGTGTGTGTGTGTGTGCTCTTTTTATATCCATTGTCCTTGAACCTTTCTGCTACTTTCTCTGCTCTCAAATATTACTCATACGCCAGTTTGGTTGTTTCGTTAGTTTATTGGTCGGGGAAAAACATTCTCTGTGTACTTGTTTGTATCTACCGAAAAAAAAAACTTACACACCCACACAAACACAATTTATCGATTTGCGATAATGCGTCTGTTCAAAGTCTGCGCTTATCATCGTTAAGGTAAATACTGCGAATAAAATATATAATACATACAGCAATAATAAAATAAAAAAGGCGTTCGAATATCGAAGAACGAACGTCAAATACAAACAACATGTAAATATGTCGCTCAAAAGCTGACTTTGCAGCTTTTGGCTTTTAGTTTATTAACCTCATTCTGTAGACGTTTTCGTTGAGGTTGCCAGTTGCTGCTGCTGTGTTTCGATTCGATTTCCAAATATTTGTAGTGGAATTGCAGGGCTCTTTTGTGGATAGACGATGAGCAGAGATACCGCTTGAATATTGAATTATTTATTGTTTTTTTTTTTTTGCATCTGTGTGTTAATGAAATTAAAAATAAACTTGACCAAATCACGTGCCAAGATCTTTTTGGGCACATATGCATATGTATATATGTGTGTGCTTTAGTTTTATTTTTGTAGCAACAAATTAATAATCTTATTTTTTCTCTCTCGTTGCAGCTCAATAAATGCATTGGAGGAATTTAATCAGTTTGCATTCAATTGTTCTTTTATGATTCTTTAGTCAAGAGTTTCGAGCCAGAAGAACATTTACGAGTGGCATAACATCAATAGCAACAACAACAACAAAAACATAGTTTTCTGAATTAAATAGCAAACAACATCATTAAACACAAAAACAACAACAACTACACAGCAACACAATGGCCTTAATTATGAAATACATCGACAGCATAAACAGATATATGGACTCATATAGTGGTAAGTGAGAATATCCCAAAAATGCTATACTACTTAAAGCCATTTGGATAATTTAAAGATTTATTCATGAAGAGTTTACTAAATAGACATAAAATAATCTCAAATTATTTGTTTTTTTCAAAGATAATTTCAATATTTTCTTTCCATTTTGTCCATGCCTTTCAAATACAAAAGTTATAGAAATGTAAAAAAAGAAGAAACAAAATTTATATCAGTTATGTAGAGATGAAAAGAGATGTAAGATATTCTTTTAGCCATGATTACAATTCCCAAATAAAACCTAAAATTCTACGCATTTTTTTTTAAAATTTCAAACTTTATTCAAAACTAGTAAAAACTCGTCTTAAAGTTTTTAAACAATGCAAATTTATTTAAGTCCTTTTGGCGACTTTACATCCGTTTTTTAAATCTTCTTAACTAAAAATTAACTTAATCACAAAATAAATAAAAGTTTTCTTAGAATATTGAAACACGAAAAGAGAGTTTAGATTATTCCTACATCTTGATTGTTTAAGTTGGATTTTTTAATGTTTTTTAAGGGCTAAAGCAAAGAGGTTTTCGCAAATCCAAATCGGCGAGAAAAGGTTGGGTTTTGATTTCACAGAATTTTTACTATTAAATGTGAATCCGATTAAATTAAATTAAATGTGACTATTCCTAACTTGAATCCGATGTGTGTCTATCGATCTATCGATGACAAACCGATTGGACTTAATCTAACCTTTTCAGTGGCATCTTAGTGAATGGATGGACTTGGCATGGGTATTCCATCTGCTAATTTGTCTAACCTTGATGGAGTGAGCTTAGACCATAAATTGTTTTTGCTTTGCCTTGCCTCTTTTTTAGCCCCCTTCACCCATTTCACTGCAAAACGGCCAAAGGTTTAACACACAAATGATTGAATAATTTTTAACACCAGATCACTAATTGGCCAAGAGAAAGAAAGAAAGAGAAAGAGAGAGGCAGTGAGGGAGAAAAAACAGAGAGTTGGAAAAATTAAGTGGCATACAGCTTGAGAGAAAGAGTTTTGGAACTATTAAAAATGTTTAAATCGATCTAAAAACATTTTTCTAGCAAATTCACGTGCTTAAAATTCTCGTCTTCATATACGAAACTCTTCATACGGTGCTCTCTTTTCTACTTCTACATATGTACATACATATATCCATCCATTCGTATATACTTATTTATTTATTCAGTTTGGTATACCAAACACCCCTCACTTCTCACCCCTTTTGACAAATGTTTAGCAATTCCTACGCTGACGACAAGAAACGTGTTAAAATTATGTTTCAACATTAGATGGATGTATTCATTTATATACTTCCAACTATATATAGACACTCTCTGTATACTTAAGTATGTACTTGCATGTGTGTGTGTGTCTTTTATTTTGAGGGTCTTCACATGCAATAATATCGAAAATGAAATCATAGATATGATATGCACAAAACAAAAACACACACACAATTAAATAGATTAAAATATTTCAGCAGGTGTCAGATAACCAACTGCTCTTTCATCTAAGCCCAAACCATTCCAAACATTTTTGTTGTCTAATGACGACCATATAAATACTCTCTTCATATATTAATAAAGTCGAGAGGTTATTAGCTCAAGTAATAGTTCCTTCCTTTAATTGAAATTATAATCTAGGATGTTTTTCTTTTACTTTTTTGTTTTGTGAATAAAAGTTGAATTTCAAAGAATCCTCTAGATAAGCTTTCACATCCTTTTCTTTTCCAATTTCAAAACGATAAGAAAAAATGGAAAGACCATATCATTATTTTATTAATAGTATTTCAAATTCTGAAATAATAATAACATATTTCAGTATGTAACTTACTTTGAAAAGTCACTTCAGCACTTACCCTTAATGTTAAGTGGGGTTTACCCAGTTATACCACATTGTCTCTTCAGAAATTGTAAAGTGGCAATCCACTTGATACAGATTTTATTATCTATTTATTAATGTTTGTTGTTTACTAATTTGAGTCCCAAAAAAAAAAAGCTTAGAAAAAAATATGGGAAATTTAAAATTAGAAAAATGTTCATGGAAAGGAAAAAAATTTGAGAAAAAACAGAAAAGACACATATAAAAAATTATGCTTTACACTTTTACATTAATTGCAGCTGGCAAAGAATTTAATCCTTTTATACCTTCTAAGATTTTTCGGAACTATTTTTAAATTCAACGTTTTCCATTTAAATTCATATAGTAACAGGAACTTGCCTTCTATGGACAACGTCCAAAAAAGACGCCCCTTGCCTGTCTTTAAGATGGACAATAATGCTGTCAACAAAAATTCTGCCCTAAAGCCAGACCAGGCAAATTCTTGAGGGTTTCTTAAAGGATGCAAAGAAGAAAGGGTAATATGTCAACAAGAAAAGTCAGCTAGGGCACCCGAATTCGTTAAGAAAGAGGAGAACTCACACAAGTTTATTGCCTAAGTTGAAGAAGGAGTGATTAAGAGTTTTATTCTTTGTTTACAAATTTATAATTATGTAGAATATAATGGAATTTCTTCAATATATAGATTCGTGAACTTATCAGTTAAAAAGCAAACATGGGTTCCCTAAAGAGTCAATAAAAAATTGAAAATTTGGTTAAAGTGACCCACTTAAATGCATTGACATGCATTGATTAGTAGATTAGATTAATTCTGATTACTTATCAGTCCACCCTCGTTACAAAGAATTAGAGCAACGAATCTATTGTGGTTGTAGGAAGTGAAAAACACCCTAAAAAACAGAAATGGAATTCACCGACTACTTCTGGTTAATGTTACAAATATTGCAGAAATATCTTGGTTAAAATCAAAAGTGAAAATTTTCAGTAGACAAAAATTAATTAATTTTTTATTTCACCATCAACTATTTTTATAATTGATTGATTAAAACTGCGTCAGTGGCAATGAAATCGATTTTTGGCTTTGGATTTTGTTATCAACGTGAAAATGTTTTTTTTATTTTATTTTTGTTTTAATAATTTGTTGTTAATAAATGGAAATATTTGTTTATTTACCCAATCGGATTCAATAAGTTGCATAATCATATGCATAAAGAGTTGATTTGAATGCGAAATAAAGTTGCAAATACATAAACATGAGAAGTTGTACATAAGTAGCTACATATATGTGTAAATACATATATATAGATAGATTTCAAATGGCTAGAGAAAGGGTTAGGAGCAGGTCTTTGAACGTGAGACAATGGCACACATCATGGCCATGGCCGGTGAGTCGAAATGTGATTTGATTTGAGAACGATAAGGGCTCAAAGTAAACACTTTTTGTCTCTTTTTATCTAAGTGATATTTACTTGTTGTAACTTATTATGTAATTCAAGCGTGCCACAAACAAATTTCCAACCACATTTCATATATGTATGTACATACATTTGTGTCTGTTTTGCAGATTCAAGGACAAAGGACTGGCCCATGATGTCATCACCTTTTCCCACATTGGCTGTGTGTATGACATATGTCTACTTGGTTAAGGTAAGTGCCAACAGGTGCTCATTGAATTGGGTCATCATCTAATCGCCTTATAGCCGCCTAATCGCTGGCAGTCTCAATCTCAAGTGTTATTTCCATGCGGAAGAGAGTGGCCATATCTTGTTGTGTGTGGTTGTGGGCGTGTACATATATACATATATATCTGGGCGTTGCGTGCCGGCGATAAGGCTGAAACACTTCTCCCCCGACCCAGACTGGGTCTATTTATTATAGGGAGAATAGGCCACATACTAGTCAACGTCCCTGATAACAAGAACCAAGAAACCAAACAAAAAAACAAAATTCTTATTTCTGATTATGATTATGAGTCAAACAAATTATATGAAAAAATGCTGACATTCACAGGTTTTGGGGCCACGATTAATGGAGAATCGGAAACCGTTTCATCTACAACAAATGCTGGTCGTCTATAATGCCATACAGGTTGTATTTAGCGCGTGGCTCTTCTATGAGGTAGGTATTCCAAAGATTATCCCTCCCCCCCACCAGCATCAACATCATCATCACGATCGCGTCTGTTAATGTTGTCATCGTCGTCAGAGAAGGCAGAGATGGAAACCAGAGATAGCTGAACATTTAATTTATGATTTCTTATTTGTTTTTTGATTTGCAATTAACTTTTCATTTAATTTTAGTGTTTAATGGGCGGCTGGTGGGGCGCATACAGCTTCCGCTGCCAGCCGGTGGACTACACAGATAGTGCCACATCGAGGAGAGTAAGTGTCATCCCATGTACTTTCTATAGTCCATTTTGTGATCTAGCCTAGCTCTCAGTGTCTGTATTAGGCCCTGCCACCCCCTTTGCCGCCCCTGGTCCCTGTCAGTCATCTCTTTGAGCATTAGAATCGATATAAGATATTTCCTTTTGCAGTTATTCGAGTACACGACAACATATCTCAAGCTTTATTTTTAGTTCACATTACTTTAAGCAATCGGCATATTAACAAATAATGCTTTCTATATATAAAATATATTTAGTTATTTTTATTTATACACTATTTAAATTGCAATTGATTTATGGTTCAATTAACTACACGATCACGAGCAAATGTGTAGCCACACATACATACACATATATATATATATAGAAGCCATGGGAGGGTTATCTACGATTATTATTATTAACTAATCCCTGTCTCTGTCTCTCTCCCTCACCGGAGTCGCTAGAAACAAAGATCTGTTTTGTATATAAATTGCTAGCAACCAACAAAAAACAAAAACCCCAAGCAACAATGGTGAATAATATATACGTATATATATATATTTAATAATAATTTTTTATTATTTTTATTGCTGTTGTATTATTAAGCAAAATGTGCTTATTGTTTAATCGTTTATACATATTTATGCTTTCTTTTGATACCGTTATCATTGATGCCTAATAAATTTAGACAATTAAACGCTGTTTTCTACTAACCTAACACCCCGGCCCCGATAAAATTAATAATAATTGCAACTTGCACAAGTGTAAATAGCCCACAGAAAAAGAAACAGAAACAGAGTGAGTAACCCATCCATGGAAGTCAACATCTCCGTCCTCGACCTCGACCCGATGACAACGTCGATGACATTATCTCATCTACACGAAAATCTCAAATACTCACCCACTGAAGATCGACTATGTAATGTAAAATGCCAATCTCTTGTATCTCTATACATTTGCAGATAGGCATTTCCGGTTGGCTAACTGGACATTATAGCTTCCGATGTCAGCCAGTCGACTATAGTAATAATCCTAGAACATTAAGGGTATGTGTTAACCTCAACCACGAAAAAAACAAAAAAAAACAAAAAAAACAAAAACCAAACAGACAAAAACAAAAAACACACACAAAAAATAATATGAGCCGTAAGATAACGATAATGATAACAATTATATTAATTTAACTTGGTTAAGTATTCGAGTGTTGGTTTTTGCTTGGTGTGAGTGCGTGCAAATGGGGTCTTAACATTATATACTCTCCTATATACCTACATATACATATATCTAGTATGTACATACTATATTCTACCTAATAAGCCCCCCTTTTCTTTTTTTCTTTGGTTATATGGATATTAAATGTTTTAATGGGCTTATCATTATATACCTAAACACATTGTCATGGACAACTAACCGATTACGAGTATAACCCCGATTTAAGCATGTGTCTGCCGTGTATATAACTGTCAATCAACCCTTTGTCTCCACCCCTTTACCCCATATTTCTGTTACTAAATGCAAAAGTTATTCCATCCAAATAATGATAAATCTTGATCTAACTTTCTGTCTATCTATCTAGGACTCTTTGGCTCTCTAAGAAATTCTAATTAATTGAATGTATATCCCTTTGCCCCCCTCCACAACTTTCTTATTATCACCCCAGGAATGATTTCAATATATATCCACTATTAATTAGATCAAATATTTTAATTATCTGATTGAACTTCTTTACAATTTCCCCCGCCCGTCCCTTTATTAAGGCGTGTGTATGTGTGCATGATGAATATATATTTTTAAATTTTATTTGAATTCAATTTTAATTAATTTAAATAGTATCAAGTATAGAACTCCCATGTGTGTGTGCGAGAGTGTAAATGTGTGAATATATCCAAGAGCGTAGCCAAGATTCTATTGGGGAATTTAGCACATTTTTTGACTCAATTTTAAATGAATTAAAACGAATTTACCGAAATATCATCTTAAATTTAATTAGTAACTAATTAAAAGTATAAAATTCAACGTTCTTCTACCCACACCTGGCTACGCCCTTGAATACAGATATATATCTTTCGGCATAGCCGATAATTTGTTATACCCTTATAGCCAAAAGTTTGAATAAGCCACAATATTTCTTAACATAAACAAACATCTAAGAAAAAATCGGAATCTGTTGATTATAGACAATTGTATATATACATATATATTGCTATTAATACTACTTGATTGTTTAAACAATTTATAATACTTCTTAGAAATATTAATACAATTATTTGAGAAAGCAAATTGAATCAACCAACATTGTCCGATCTAACCAATCTATTAAAAGATAACTATAAATATTCTTTAGTTCCATTTCAAGTTCTATTAAAGAGTAAAAGTGGGTACTCGTTAAAGTTATTCACTTTTGGCTAAGGCAAACTCAAGAAATCTTCTCAATTGCATATGTCTGACAAAAAGAACATAATGTGTGTATACTTAATATTTCTGAAACTAATGTTGATTTCTTTGTTTAATCTATTTCTGCTGCCGCTTCGTGTAGATGGTCCATGCCTGTTGGTGGTACTACTTCTCCAAGTTCACAGAATTCATGGATACGGTGAGTAGCGAGTTTCGACGACGAGTACGACAAGATGTGAAATGGAGTCATTTGTCCATACTTGTCGCATCGTCATAATAATAATAATAATAATAATAATAATTGCTTTCATAAATCAACGTTAAAAAAAACTTTTGATGGCGGGTGCCCGCTTCTCTTGTGTCTCTTCAGATTTTCTTCGTGTTGCGCAAGAAGACCAGCCAGGTAACGACACTGCATGTCATCCATCACGGCTGTATGCCCATGTCGGTTTGGTTCGGTGTTAAATTCACGCCAGGTACGTAACCAAATTGTGTTGACTCTGTAAATCGATGCTATGTCATTCAATCCCGATTCGAATCCACTCCGATTCCATCTAGGTGGCCATAGCACTTTCTTTGGTCTGCTCAATACATTCGTTCACATTGTGATGTACACCTACTATATGTTCTCGGCCATGGGTCCCCAATATCAGAAGTATCTCTGGTGGAAGAAGTACCTGACCACCCTGCAAATGGTAGGTTTTTTCTTTCCCAATGTGAAGTCGTCTTTCTCAGTTTATGGTTGTGGTAATTAATGCTTTTGCATTGGCATTTAGGTCCAGTTCATTCTGATCATGGTGCACGCCTTCCAATTGCTCTTCATCGACTGCAATTACCCGAAGGCCTTTGTCTGGTGGATCGGAATGCATGCCGTCATGTTCTTCTTCCTGTTCAACGAGTTCTACAAGGCAGCCTACAGAAGCCGTCTCATGGTAAGTGTTCCGGAAATGACTTTTGGCCAGCACTTAGGTGACGACATTAGCAACCTTTACGATCGTCTCATTATCGTTAATGGCCATCGGGCCTAGAGACCATTGTTATCAGTCTCATTCAAGTGGTGATGGGGCACTTCCCACGTTGCCTAAAAAAGCATCTTTTTCTCTGATAGAGCGGCAAACTTGTGACGTAGTCGTCGTCGTCGTCGTCGTCGTCGTGGTTGTTCCAGATTCCGGTCTGTGTTAATGAAAAAACCAAAAGGCAAAACCAAAGCGGTTATATCATCGCCATCAACGCTCTGCACCTTGCGACGGGCCTATGGCAAAACGAAGCGTTGATGTTGTGGTCCAAATTCATTAACAAGATTTCGTCAAGTGTTGGGTCTCGGCAATCGCGAGGGGGGTGTAGAGGTTCATAAAGCAGTAACCCAAAAAGAAAACAATGCCAAAACGAATGCCGTTTAACGACCCACAGCAACGGCCATACAGCATCCGCCGCAGTGGAGTGAAAGTTGAATCGAGAGTGCTGTGTGACAAGGAGGGGGATGGGGAGGAGGGGCCACAAATCATTTAGTTCATTTAGTGATTGCATAATACTATCTTAAAATATTGACGTTTCTTTCTTTCTCTCTCTGATTGCGTCTTCACTTGCCTTCCTTTCCTTGCAGAAAAAGAATGCCGCTCTGGCCGCATCGGCGGCCAATGGACACGCCAAACCCAATGGCTACTGCAAGAGTATCAATGCCCACGATGATCTGGCCATGCCGCAGCCACAAACCGAAACGATCGCTTCGAAGGCAAATGGCAATGCCACCTTTAGCAATGGTCATGCCAATGGAGTCAAGAATGGCTACAAGCCACTAGCCAACGGCACGACGACGACGACGTCGGTCCTGGCCAATGGCAGTGCGCACAAAACGAATGGCACACTGCTGGCCAATGGCTATGGCAATGGACATGCCACTAAATTGCTGGACGATGTGGCCCAGGAGCTGACACAGCGGAAGATACAGAAATAATATAGGCAGAAAGCGGGTCGGCGCCAACACAGAGCTTAGGCAGGGTCAGAGTCATAATTACACAGCAACACAACAACAACAAATACAAACCACCACACACCACACACCACCATCACCCACCCACCCACTCACCCACATACACAACATGCATACACTGTGGAGAAATGTTAAGTAAATAGCAAAAGAACGGACAAACGCGTGGAAACACTTTTTGAAGGGGCATATTGTTATTGATAGAAAATCGATATTCCAATATACATATATATGTATATGTACATATATGTATGTGTATGTGTATTTCTGCAGCTGGCGATCGAGAAGCAATTGCTAAACATGTTCGATGCATACATATTAATATATACACAAATATATGTATGTATATATATATAGAGATTGTATAGGCATTGCTAAATGCATTCATACTTCTAACTAACCATTAAATAAAAATACATTTTTGTTGCTTTTTTTCTTTTTTTTAACTACTTTAGTTGTACAAAGCTTATAAATTATAAGTACATACTACAAAATTGTATAAAACAAAACGACAAAAAAAAAACACACACACAAAAATCAAACAAAACAAATGGAAAGAAAGAAAAAAACACAAAGGCAGCCCAGCATAAAACAGTTTATAAACTAAAAATTAATGTTTATTAAATTTAAAAATGTGCAAACATGGAATTCACCTATTTAAGCATAGAATTTAGTCCATAATATGCATAATTATAGATACAAGTTAAAAGTGGCGCAGCGAAAGTCACACAACTTTTGTAAAAACAAAAAAAAAATAATAATAATGGAGAAGGAAACCCAACCACAAAAAGGAAATTGTAATTTAAATTTAGGCACAATATTTGTTACAACTAAAAGTCAAAGCGAAAATAGTCATCAGCTATTTAAGTCAAGCAGAAAAAAAAAAAAACAAAATCAAAAAAAAAAAAAAAAAAACAAACAATTCAAATACACAAAAAAACCGCAATCACTAAAATGATTGTGTACAATTAATTTATTATAAATAAATTATGCCGCAGCCATGTGCAAATTTTTGCTCTCATTTTGATAAAGAAAATAAGAAAAACAAAACAAACATTGAAACAAATTCCGAAATATCCCCCCCCACGTTATATAAATACATACTATATAAAAATGATGATGATGTATGTACAATAGTTATATATATCTACATATGTAAGCATAAATCCAATTTAAATCAGCAAAGCAACAAACAAAACAAACAAAATAGACTGTAAGTCCCACACACTCTAGGTTCTATAGGGTATGCAATTGCATTACGTTTTGTATGCGTAGTAGCCATTTTTGTGGATCAGTATGTAAACATTATGTAATTATTATTATTATTATTATACAGAAAAACAAAAATACAAAACAACAAAAAAAAACATCAACAACAAAAACAAAAATCCATTATGAAATTAAAACAAATCGGAAAACTAAAAAAAACAAAAACCAACCATAAAATGTGTAGAGAATTAGGCGAAAACGGAATGGAGCATTTTTTCAATAAAAAACAAAAAACAAAAAAAAAATTCAAAAACCAAATGTCTTAAAAAATATTTATTTTGTTTTTCCAATTTAATCTGGAAAGCAGCTAAACCTGAAATTATCCAAGATGCAGTGGTTCCAATGCGGCAGATCTGAGCTCAGCACCTGCCACAGAATGCTGCTCTAGAAGGTTATTTTGAAGCCTGACAATCTTCTGAAAAGATCTCACCTGCTCGAACTGCCTTTTAGACCAGGGGCGGACTGGTCACTTATCCCCCAAAGCCCGAAAAAGCTGCACGACCTACACCACCTTGTCATAATATTTGCTTATTCTCTATTTTAATAGATCGATTTGAAATAAAAACCAGAGAAGTTTATATACCCTTGCAAGTTTTTTGTTACTCTTCCTTCCTCCCCTATAGCCGTCGAGGTGGAAAAACGTTTTATCTAAAATGTCCTCAAAAATGCTACCTAGGCTGGAGCAATTTCTAGGGCAGATATACATTATAGTTTTCCGATTTTTATCAATTTCGGGAAAGTCATTAAAAGGTTTAATAAACTGACAAGTATTCATTTTTATGACAATAATTTAAAAAAAATAACAAAGTTATTGACTTTTCGTGACTTTGCCATTTGTATGGGAGCTATATGATATAGTGGTGCGATCCGGCTGAATCCGAGATATACAAACTGTGCAGTACATACAAGCCTATACATCCTACATAATGGACGGATCCAGGGGGGGTTTCTGAAGTGAAGACTTCTCAAAATATCGATACTTCTAATCATTTTTTTCTTCGGTTGTGTTTACCTTAAACTGGTAAATCGTTGAAATGGTGGGGCAATTTTAATAGATCCACAAACTGTAACTGCGTTCAGTAATCGCCCAGAGCATCAACGTAAAATATCTGGGTCTCATAATGGAAAGACGGCTCATCTGGCTCACTTGATAATCTCGCATAAGACATAAGAGCAAGTGATTACAACTGAATATTAAACAACGACTAGGTTATTGGTAACACCAAGAACAAACTTCTCAATACTAAAGCCGATTTGGACATATTCCATTTAGCTAGTCAAACTTTGCAAAAGAGATATATCACTCACTCCAAGGCATTGATTTATATTCCCTTTCACAGAGATTTCGACAGCTTCTCTTTCGAAACGATAAAGATCAAGATTCTAGATCTTTATCTAGATCTTCCCCTTTGCGCTCAATGATGTCAATGTCGTCACAAAATTTAATAACCAACCCAGAAAGAACATACATACATATTAAAAATTGGAATACAAACGAAAAAAATATTATTTTAATTAAAAACGCTTGAAAGGATTCAAAGACATCCAAATTGGGGAATGACATGGGGTTGTTGGGACAAAGATCAAGGATGGCAAAGACTTGAAAGACGGCAGAATTCCAAAAAAAGTGTATTAATTTTGGTCAGAAGTGTGCAACGTATAGAACGAAGCATCTCCGACCATATAAAGTATATATATTCTTGATCAGCACGACGAGACGAGTACACATAACCATATCCGTCCGTCCGTCTGGATCGACGCGAACTTCTCCTAGACCTTAAGAGCTATAGAGTTGAAATGCATGTAGGCTTGTATATATGTCTCGGATTCAGCCGGATCGGACCAATATATCGTATAGCTCACATACAAACGGCAAAGTCACGAACAGTGACTTTGTGACTATTATTTCGTGAAATAATATTGCTGAGTTTATTATAGGTACTTATAAACGGCTGTGCCAAGTTTGATCAAGATCGGGTGACTATATCATATCCCATAGAAACGATCGGTGAACAGCAGTGACTCCTTACTGTGACTCCTTTCTTACTACAATTAAAGTTGAAGAAATTTGGAATGTGTATAGTTGCAAGGGCACGGCCGAAATAGACCCGGCTCTCTGGTTCGATTTCCATTTAAAAAAATTATATCTTGTAATAATACAAAACATAATTGAATAGATTTGGCTACTAGGGCCTTCGACGCGATAAAATATTTGTTTTTGTTACATTATTTATTTACCTGTGTTTCTTGCATTAAGTAATTTATTTGTAAACGGTTACTCCTAAGTTACTAGTTAGTCCTTACATTGCACATTGCATTGGAAGATCGGTTAGAAGGTTGACTGAAAAAGCGAATCCCATGTTAAGAACAGAGTATCTGTGATTAAAGAACATCTTCTTTGTAAGATATTCGGTTTGCCATGCCCTTCTCGTTGATAAGAGCGAAATGGGAGTAAAAGCGAATCACATATAACGCAAATCCAGCAGATGGTAATTTTCTTTAAGAGCTTAGTAGCTACTCTGCTTCCTTCATGGATTTTCGAATCGTTTTGTGTGGATGACATTGTGGGTAGTCAAGCTGGAAGCGGCTGAAATATATTGAAATATAAAATATATGGAAAACAAATTGACCTCGAGCCGTCAAAGCAAGCTTCAGTACAAATTAAGCTGTGTGTAAGGAGTAATCCTTTAACAATGATGATTTCTTCACTGTCAACAACAATGTAAGGTACTGCTTTCTCTATTTTGGAGCCATCTGTGTAGAGCCAAGAGCCGGAGCCGGAAAGGAGGGGAAAATACCTCCTTAAATACCTTTTCATAAGTTAAAATTTGACCACAACCTGACCCAAGCTGAGTAGATGGTTAGGGAATTCAACAACGGGGATCCGAGTTCGAGTCCCAGGCCAGTGTATGGATGTAGTTATCGTCTAAGCCGAAGGCCAGGTTGAAAGGTTACAACTATATCCTATATACTAGTGATAAAGATTTCTCTTTATCAGGAATGTACCAAAATTTAATCTGTTTTCCCTTTAACTCTACGTTGCATATCTTTAAAGTCAGCAACTTGTCTTCGGGGTATTCAATTTAAAGCTCTCCATCCTTATAAAGGATTAGCTTGGGTTCTCTTTTGTGGAAACATCTAATACTTATATACTTATACTGCTCTTTTCCCCTTCGTTTTTTTGCATTTGTTGAGAAATTTGTCGAATTGACAATGGATTTCCTAGTGAAAGAAATAAAACAGGTTCAAAACTATTATGAATTACATCAAAATCTTTCAAAATATATAGACTATTTTTATACCCTTGCAGAGGGTATTATAAAATTGGTCAGATGTTTGTAACGCACAGAAGGAGACGTTTCTGACCCCATAAAGTATATATATTCTTGATCAGCATGAGAAGCTAAGTCGATATAGCCATGTCCGTCTGTCCGTCGGTGCGTACGCGTTTTACTCAGCCATCTTAAGAGCTATCGGGATGAAATTTTTTTGGGAGCTTTTTTTTACCCGGGTGAGATAAAGTATGAAAATCTTTGGGATCGGACCACTATATCATATAGCTCTAGAAGAAACATTTTTGCAAAAATTGGAGTATCCCCATGAAATTTACCAATATGATAGTAATAGATATAAAATCTCAGATCCCAAAATTTGAATCTGATCCGATAAATAGAACACAAGTTACAGTCAATATAAATCGGTTCAAACGCTGCCGGCAGCGCTGCTTGCTGCCTACTACTGCCATCATCAAATCAACAGAGCACACGCATACACACACAGACGCAACGCTACATGAACTGTATGTGTATGCGTGCCGTGCTTTGCTTAGAAAATGATGGAAGAAGAAAAACTTGTGGTAAAAAGAGAAATAATATTTTGTTTGTGTATTGATGAATTGAGTTGCAGGGAAAGAAATTTCAAAAAGGAAAAATATTATTGCCAAGTATACTGCAAGGGTATATAAACTTCGGCATAGCCGAAGTTAGCTTCTTTGATATTTTATAATTTATTTATTGTCCTATATTTGGTCCTGCGAATCAAACTGCATCATTAGTTTTTTAAGTTTTCACGATGGTTTCATACAACATTTTTTGCGGAAGTTTATCATGAAAGTGGCAATAATTTTGAAACCGGTTTTTTTTACAAACTCTCTTCAACGAAGTTTTTTAGAATTAGAACGGTCTACAAATGTTGGGAAGACATATAGTCTATCCCAACATGATTGATGATAAATAAAGAAAATAAAGGCCAAACCATCACAACGAATGTGAAACGGAAGGATCTCGCCAGGACAACAGTTAAACTGCTCCATAGTCGCCACTAATTTTATGATCTGCCAAAAATTTATGTAATGATTGTCGCGGATAAAAAAATATATGCTGAACCAAGAGTAACATAACAAGAACCGTTTACAGGGTATGTCTTAGTCTATTTAGCTCTTTCGGTGCGGTGTGCGGTTTTTCTATCAGCTTTTCTTTCCCATTACAAAATCTTAATTAAGAATCCCTTTAGAATTATTAGAGGCATAGATTATCACAGAGTCGGCTAACATTTAGATATTTTATCAGCACTTTACATTGAAATGAAACACACTTGTTCTTTTTTATGCTTTTGATATTGTTTTAATCAACATTTATGTTTGTGTTTAATCTGAATGCGTTAGAATTTACATTCCGGCAGGCCGCACGACGCGTACGTCAAACGAGGGACGTATGCAAATCATCGGCGAGGGCCAATAATATTTATATTTATATATTTTTTTTTTTTGTATATGTATGTAAGTATGTACGTTACTTAAATCTATGCACAGTTGCTACGAGCTATGTGGGCGTGTTAATCTGTCCATGAAAAGTTAAATAGTAATAACTGTAAACTATATAGTAAGTGGTAAGCAATTGTACGACAATTTCATTAGAATTATCAACACAAAAATTGTAAAGCAATGCATACATACGATCTAACGATTAAAAAATAAGAGAAAGATAAACAAGTGTGGAATTAATAGAAATGATAGAAAAAAGAATTCAATTGGGCTCAACACGCTTATGAAGAAATCAAGGGGGATTGGGGGACTGCCAATTGCAGTCATGTACATGTGTATGAAGAAAAGTGAGTAAAAACCATGCAGCCGACTGCAATGCATGGGCATATATATATATATATGTATATTATATGTTTATGTTGTTATTATTAATTGTTAGGTTAGAGATTTTAAAAACACTTAAGATTAGGCCACACTAGGGGAGGGCGGAGTGCTCCGGTTAGTTACGGCGCGTACGACGACGTGAATTGCCCGCAAAAGGCGGAGCATTGGGCGCACCCGGATGCTGACCGCTATACAAATTGTCCAAAAACTCGTGCAACGTAGCCTCGCTGCAAACACAAAGAGAGAGAGAGAGAGAGAAAAAGGAGAGAATGTGATATACAGTGATTCCGGGGAAGAGAAACCAAGTTTAGTCACCTCACGCCAGTTGCACCAGCGCCAGGATGATGGCTGCCACGGTCGTGATGTTGCTGCTGCTGGTGATGGTGTTGCTGCTGTTGTTGTTGTTGCTGCTGCTGTTGCTGTTGTTGCTGCTGCTGTTGTTGCTGCTGCTGTTGCTGTTGTGTAGAGTGACGGACAATGCGATACTGAACCATATGCGAATTGGGTTCCAAATGGGACAAGGCCCCTTTTTGGCAATTGGCCCATTCGGTTATATCGTACACCTTGCCATCCATAAGAGCCAAATATTTCCAGCGTAATCCCATCATGCTCGTCTCAGCCCAAATGTCACCCTGCGACATTACAAGCAATAATTATTTAACGGATCAAGAATATCTAAATCAAACACTCACATCTTTCGCCGAGTGACGGATCTTACAGGAGGCGCATTCACGAGCCGCATAATGAGGACGATCGGTTAGTTTGCGCGGATGACGCTGGGCGCAGGTGCTGCATCTGTGTAAGATTGAATAAAACTTCAGACTGATTTTACTTTGAACGTGATCGTTACTCAATCACCTTATAGTGTTGGCTGCTTCGGCCATTTTGGTTTGCAGTTGGGACAACAAATCATGCAGCTCTGTCCAGGCCTTCTCCGCATGCAGCGTTTCGGCTATGCTTTGGTCATAGATCAGACGATTTTCCTGTATCAATGAGTTAAATTTTAATTAATTTGCTTGCTTAGAACCCGTTTTTGTTGTGATTTACCGGTTCACCAATTAACTCAAATGCTCGCTGGAGCACCTTAAATGCCTCCTCAGCGCCTGCCTGTTTATTTTTATCGGGATGCACCAGCACGGCAATCTTTTTATAATGCTTCCGTATCTGCTCCTGTGGACTGTCCGGCGGAACACCCAATATGCTGCAATAGAAGAGAACAAGAATCAAAAATGCAAACCGAAAAGGAATTCGAAATCAATGTAACTTCTCTCACCTGTATGCATCTTTGCCTTTACAATTTAGTAGCGAATACATGGCCTCTTCACCCGTTTGGGGCAAACGTCCAGTCTTGAATTGCTCGGCAGTGTTCTCGGGCGGCTTACGTTTATAGAAACGCCGCCAGAAGGCCCATCGCGATGTCTTGGCAAAGCGAGCGTCGAAACGACGCCAATAGTTACGCCACCAGATGCTTGGCTTGCCGGAATTCTGCTTGAGCTCCTTGTGCAATTGCCGGGCATAGGCCAATCCGGAGACATAACCAATCGTTAGACGCTCATAGGCCATACTGCAGCCGAGTACAATGATGTCGTAGACCAGATAGAATAGCCAGGTGAGCAGTTTAAGTGTGTAGACCCACCATGTGCGAAGAATGCGCTTGGCCAGCTCGTAATTGCGACTGGAGGTTAGGCTGCTGCCGCTGCCGTTGCTGGGGCCGCCGGCATGATGAGATGGTGAATTGGATGATGAGGAGGCATAGAGATTGTTGCGATTGCTGCGTTTCGATGAATATGAATAGCCGGAACTGGTGCTATTCGAGCCCATGTTTGTGTTTGACGAGGATGAATAGCGTTTGCTGCCACCTGATTGATTCGATTGATTAGTATTGGAGTTGCTTTTGTTATTATTGTTGGATCTGCGAGATTGTGTTGTGGGAACTGGAGTTGGTTGGCTGCTGGAGGTGGAGCTGGAGGCCGATGAGGTTGACGCCGATGATGATGCCAAGGAGGAAGCAGAGGATGAATTATTTTTACTATGATCGTTTGAGGATTTGAGGGCAAAGCCATTGCTGGCCTGATTATGGTTAATCTTTGGCTGAATGAAACGTTTCTTCTCCTGATTAATCGCATTTGCCTTGTTGGTCTTCATCTGAGTAGGAGCCTGAACGGATGGCAGTTGATGCTGTTGCTGCTGCTGTTGTTGCTGTTGTTGTTGTGGTGGTGGTTTGTGATCTCTTACTGCCTGATTGCTGTTCTGACCACCACGCTTTTTATTACGCCCATGACCAGTGGATGTTGTCACTTGATTGGATTGCTGCGTATCCTTTGGCTCATGTAACGGTGAACGTTTTGACATACGTATCTCTCGATTGCTGCCATCCCCCAGATCCTTGCCTTGCCGCCTTTGCTGTTGTTGTTGTTGTTGCTGCTGCTGCTGCTGGCCAAGATTGTCGGAGCGACCTTCATTTCGGGCCGAATTACTGCTGCTGTGTGTTCCCTTACTTAGAACATCCGAATAGGACATGGGCATGGGCTTCACTTCGGCAACTATGCGTTTTTTGGCCTCCGGCCGATCTGTGACCACAATTGGTGACTTGGTTCCATGGGCAGTGGAAGTGGATTTGGGGGGAATGCTGCTGGCCAATGGGGGGATCGTTTTTGTTGGCTTTGGGGGCGGTGTGGGAGACGGCATAGCTTGGACAGGCTTCAACACTGGCGGCTCCAATACCACGGGTGGCAGAGGCTGCTGGTGATGCTGATGAATGGGCGAGGACTCTTTCTGGATATTGATATTGACATTCTCCTTGACCTCTTCGTTTCCACCGAATTGTATGTAACTGCCACCAGTAAGATTGGGTGACCAATTATTTACCAGATTATTTATCAGCAGATTGGCATTGCTCGGTGGCTCCTCAAATGGTTGAAACATCGGTGCAGCCGAAGCAGGAGCAGCATGAGGAATTGCCGCCTGCGATTGCGGTTGAGTTGCACCTGCCAAATTCATTTCGGGTTTTGGCAGCAGAGGATTGGTGGCAAACAATTCGTAGAGTGGGGTGGCCTGTGCCTGCGTCGGTGCTGGCTGCACCTGGGCATGCTGATGTTGGGGATGCTGGTTTAGTGACGTCATATTGATATGCGTATAGAGGGCCGCATTAGCATCATTGACCGGATTCTCGGGTCGGTGGTAGACCTTGAGAAAGTTGCCGTGGCCCACAGGCAGTACAGAATAGGTTTCCGGACCAGCCTGGCCGGGATAGGTCAAGTTGTATAAGTATTCGTTGTACATATGCGGCGGTGGTGGCGGTGCTTGTTGTTGATGTGGTTGCTGTGGATGCTGATGATGCTGAAATGAAGCAGCCAAATGTGGTGGAGGAGGCGGGGGCCACATCATTGGAGGTGCTCCTGGACCAGGCCCCTGGCCTTGGTGCTGCTGTTGTTGCTGCTGCTGCTGCTGGTGGTGGAGCAGGTGCTGCTGATGGGCCAAGTAGGTAGCCATCTCTGCACTGTGCGGCAAATTGCGATATGCAGTGGCAGTGGCGGCCGCAGCCTCATTGCCAACGCCACCTGCAATATTAATCTCATCGCCGACGCGTTCGTCCTGACGTGTCGTCATGTCCCTTGTCTGGGTCCCTCCGTCTACTATGGCAATTTCATTCGAATGCTTCCAATTCTACTTGCCGTGTCCTTTGCCTGGTTGATGGCAAATCAATAGGTATTGACAATTGCCACACTTTTTGCATCAATTTTTTAACACGAAACTAGAGCTGGGAAGTCCGTCGATAACACCAGCGATAGTTCGATGTTTTTCATTGATTTTATTGAGTTGAATCGGTATCGATAGACTCCCATATCTAGCCATATTTTTATCAGACTCCCCCTATTTTTTTCAAATGCATAGTCTGGTAACGCGCATATTTCCATGATTCGCGCTTTAAATCGATAGCTTGTGTTTTTGAGTTCCCGTTCTCCCTTACTGAAGAAAAATGTGTAACAACTAGACATCATGAAAGTAAAGTAAAAGATTTTCAGAAAACTTAGATTGAGCTGTAAATAAATGGCTCTTAACTTTCTTGATATTAACGCATTTTCACAATTTTGGCAGCAAAAACGCATTATTTTGATACTTTTCGAAGACTTGTGGAATTGTGGGAGCAATAAAGCTTTTTTTTGCCATCCACCAAAGGCACCACAAAATTGCTTCCAATTTCCAGGACAATCCGCTGACTTGCAATTTGAATACACATTTAGAAATAAAAATTATTCTAATTTGTTTTGAAATACTTTCCAAAAAAAGCTTAATGAGAGGAAGGACACATATCATCCCATTTTGTGCCTTTTTATTGCTTTTTGGATTCCAAAATGGAACCCTAACAACTACTATGAATTTGAATGACCAACGAATGAGTACAAAAGTGAATAAATAAAAGAGAAATTCTTTCTAATAGTTAAATCTGTTTATAAAAGATTTATGCTCCTCTTGTAGCTAAAATTCAGTGAAACTTTCTCTCGCATATATTATGGAGTTGATGGAGAAAATCAAAGGACTCTAAGAAAAACTATCAGAGGTTGAAAACCAAAAAGGGAAATTTCTAAGATCAAAGTCAAAATAATATTGAGAATTGAAAGTTTTATCATAAATGTGATTAACAAGGAAAAATGAGATTGAGGAAGGGAAACTTAATGAATCAGGAAAATCGATAAACAATAAATAAAGGAGATGGAAAAAAATATGAAAATAAAGAAATAGAAAATTTAAAAATAAACTGAACAAACGAAAGGAAAGAATTAGATAATTATCAGACTAAAGAAAAGAATTGCATGAATGAAATAAACGAATTAAATTTTAAAGTGAAATCTTGAATAAATTATTTGTAAGAAACTCAAACTAAATTAACTCATAAAACTAGTTTACTTGCAATCAATTCTCTGCGAATGAACCAAAAGCCTTTTATCCGGAATACATCAAATTGAGCTTAAACGACTTGATCCGTTATCTGCTTTTCGCAACGGAGATATAGAAGATGGCGGCTGGATAGTTATTATAAGCGTAGATTCTGACACAACTTTGAATTTGGGCTTGAAAAACTGCATCGCATCAACAATTCTAAATCTTATGAACTGTATATAGTTCTAAAATTGGCAATGAAGATGATCAATATGAATTAAAGTCTTTTGGAGAATTTAGAGGAACTGTTGAGGAAAATATGGACTACCATTGAAATTAAAAGTTTACTACAAGTGATCTTGATTATGATCATTAGGATAGTTTTAATTGTGCAATTGAGTTCTCTGGTGGTTGGTGGTATGAAAATTGTTTCAATGTGTAAGAACATAATTAATTAAGTACTAGTTATGCAAGCAGGAATTAATAATTGTGATATATTTTTGTATAAAATTATCAGGAAACATTTTAAAAGTAAAGCCTACAATGTCAACGGGATTAACTGGAATGGTTTTTGGGAATCTCTCAAATCTCCCCAGATGCTCATTCGACCAAAATCTTGTTGTTCCTTAGAAACTTATTAACAATGTTTAAAGTTTAAATAAAAACATTTGTAATTTAACATTAATTTTTTGGAATTCAATTAAAATCTCACATATTCCAATATTGTGAATGGTTTAGACGGAAATTTAATAAAGTAAAATTCAATTCAAGGCAAAACATAACGGCATTCAAAAAACCTGTTAAAATTGACAACTTAAAATTTTAAAAGAGGTCAACAACGATTTGCCGACAACGTCACAACCTCGTATAACTTATTTTTGAGCTGTCATTTAAGTAGACAAAAATAATAAAATAAAAAATAAAAGTAGTAATTCTCTCAGATCGATCAGGCCACGAACATGCTAATAGACAATGCAAGTTTTTAAACGGATAATAAACGGAGATCAAGTAAAAAAATTACTAGATAAGTGTATAGATATTCGCCTGAACCATGTTGCCGAACTTGTGGAACTTAAGGATACGAATACAACTCTGAAAATGGCCTTGGAGGCGGCGAAGAATTCCAGTGAAACTGTCGAGGAGTTTGAAAGCAAATTCTCCAAATCGGTGACTAAGAAACGTGTAGATATTAAGAACCTGGCCGATTATAAAGCAGTAAAGAAGGTACTCGATGGCATTAACAAAGTATGTATATCAATTAAACGATACCCAAGATGTTAAAGACGATGCTGATATAGTTTCCGCTGCCAACGTCATCTTTTCGTTTTGGGATCCCTGGAATGGAACGATTAAAAATAATATGTAGATTTGCTGCCCCATACTTGGATGTAACAATAGAAACAACATAACACCAAACGATCTTATTATAGATGAGGATCTGTGTTGTAAGGTAAAACAACATATAATCGTTCAGTCCAATCAAGCAAAGGTGTTTGACGAGTATTAATTCATATTTCTTTCCTGCTCCAGTCGTCGTCAATATAAACACAAAAATTACTATTTAAGTTAGAAAAATAAAGTACATATGGATAGAGAGTTCACAATTTTGTTAGGCAGTGTACTTCCACGACAGCCTATCGAACAATAAAATTATCGATACTACAAAATGTAAAATTTTAAATGTTTATTTAAGATTTTTAGTTTTAACGTCTAAAGAATGGCCATTCGACAGCCATTGGTAACTATAGTGCGTGCTGGCCGCCATAGTTATACCGCTGGATTAGAGCTACAGCGGAAGTTGGCCGAGTCGACCAAGAATAGGCCGGATTTCGCCGATTTCCGTAATTATATTGTTCTGCAGGAACATGATCCTGTCTACACGATTGGCATACGTTCCCGTGGCTATACGACAGAGGATGAGCTGCGCTTACGTCAACTGGGAGCAGATTTTCACCGCACGGATCGCGGTGGTCTCATTACTTTCCACGGTCCTGGCCAGTTGGTCGCATATCCCATTTTGGATTTGCGTCAGTTTAAGCCTAGTATGCGGTGGTATGTGGCCAACCTGGAACAGTTGGTCATTGAAACATGCCAGCAGATGGGCATACCAAATGCAGGGAGAACCCAGGATACGGGCATTTGGGTTGGCGATAGAAAGATCTGTGCTATTGGCGTTCATGGGTCTCGTTACGTCACCACACATGGCATTGGCCTGAATTGCTGCACGGATCTCAAATGGTTTGAGCACATAGTGCCCTGCGGGATTGAGGGCAAAGGAGTGACCTCCATAACCGAGCAGCTGGGGAGTCACACAAGTGTGGATATGGCTAGTGAAGTGCTCTTGGGGAAATTTGCAAAAGTTTTTGACTGTCGCCTGTCCGAACAATGTGACGATAATGAAGTTTTCTAGTAAATCAATATTAATTTCTAATCAAAGCGTGATTTATTTAAATCGCATTTCTTTGCCCGACCATCAGATGGAATTTTGCCTCTTCTTTGCATTTCAAGGCGTCCCTGCTCCCGCTGTTCGGCTTTGCGCATGCGTCGCTCCTGGCGCGATTCCACACAATTGTTAAAGTAACGGTCCCGAAAATCCTCTGAAGGAGTGGCAACTTGTATGTGCGCCCCAAGCGAATCGCTTGGTTCCGTTTGGGAGCATTTCTCGTAAGTGAGCAGACGTCGTGCCGTTTGACCCGTCAACAATTGCTCTGAATTTGCCACAAGTTGCAGATTACGATGCTGTGGTAATGTATCCTCACTGTAGTCCTCTCTAAAAGTTAGTCAGTTTTTTAATCGAGTAAAATTAACATGAAAAATCTCTATACCGGTGAAATGGAAGCCAGCAGACGAGGCGACCGCCTATTTTCAAGTGCTTGGATGCAAACTCGAGCAGATCGGCATACAAATGCTGAAGGGCATAATGCGATGTGGAGGGATAGTGGGCCATATCAGAATTTCGCGTGCTCTCTTTGGCTGTTACCTTTGTTTCCACTTTTTCTGTAGCCTCGCGTATGCCATAGGGAGCTGCCAGTAGCAGAAAATCAATGAATTATTGTCGGTTTTTCTTTTGGATTTATACTCACGATCTGTTATGATGCTGTCAAAAGAGATGCGCGGATGCCACAGGGGATTGGAGAAATCAGCCACTACCACATCCATATAGCGATCGGCGCATCCGTATTGTTTTAGATTTGATCTAATACTCTCATCTTTCTCACGCACCTTTTGGGTTATACGACTGGGTCGGCTGCGGGCATGTAGCATCATGTAATCTATATCGGCGCCCATTACATATCCACCAAATTTTGCTGCACTTACTAGTAATGAGCCGGTGCCCACAAAGGGATCAAAAACCAGATCTCCTGGAGCTACCAGTGCTTGGTTGGCCATAAGTAGACTCAATTGGGCATCCATGCTGGTGTTGCCAATAAATTTTCGCTGCTTCAGAGATAGATCCTTGATTAAATGCCTCTGGCCTGAGGCCAGTAAGCGTCCAAAGAGTATGTCATCTGGAACTGGTGGCACTGCCGTGGGATCCAATCCCCAAAATTCAATATACCACCACTCCACTTGAGGATGCTTAAGATCCACAGGGCCAGACAATGGTAAATAACTCATTGTTTCAATCTTGTCTATCTTTTCGCGCTGACTAAAATGCTTATTATAGGTCTCCACAGTAATCTTGAAGCTAGTGTTGGCTCCAAAATGTGCCCCTACTTTGGCCGGATGCGTTTCCACATGGTTGCGAAGTCTCTCATGGAACGCGGGCACTGTTTGTCCGTGGGCATACAACTCAAATATTGCACGCAGGGCAACGGACCTGGAGGCATATTGCAGGGCAGTCTCATCGTTGGGAAACTCCACTAGCCAGAAGGGTTTCTAAAGTAAAAGAAACTTGGTTTTTATTTCAATTCTCATTCACAATAACGTTTCACGGAATAGTACCAACAACTGATCGGATAAATGCTGAAATTTGAAGCCAAACAATTTTGACAGCGACTCAAATTCAGCTAACCGAAAGTCCACGTGCTCCTGAGCAAACCAAAGTATATATTTCTTCCATAACTTGGTCATTTCGACGCTCTATTTTTTTTCTATTTTTTTAAAATATTGCAATTTGTTTACATTTATAACCTAAAGAGTTATCGTCGTTATCGATAACATTGGAATAGACAGTTGGCCTACAACCCTGTGCAAGAATAATCGGCCATTTTGACAAAAACTCGTGGCAACACGTAGGCGAGCCGAAGATTTATTTGTAAATTTTCAGCTATAGCAAGCCTCGCAGCTGCTAAAAATTAATAAAAAAGTAAATTTTAAGCGGTTGAATATTGAATTTCAATTAAGTGAACATGGCGCGTTACACGCAACGTCCGGAAAATGCTCTGAAAAGAGCCAATGGTGAGCACAAGCAGAATTTTCCATGCGGCGGTGGAAAAGAGAAAGGAAATAAAATGTCAAAGTGACAGACGGGTTTCGCTCTCTTTGCCTCTCGTTCTCACTGCATATTTTTAATATTCTCATTTAATGATGATTTCTCTCTCTGCCGGCAGAATTTATTGAGGTGGGCAAACCTTTGCGGGCACTGGATACTCTTCAGGAAGTGTTCCGAAACAAGAGGTGGAACTATGCTTACTCGGAGACGGTTATTGAGCCGCTCATGTTCAAGTATTTGTACTTGTGCGTGGAGCTGAAGAAGTCGCACATAGCCAAGGAGGGTCTCTTCCAGTACCGCAACATGTTCCAGCTGGTGAATGTCAATTCCCTGGAGAATGTGATCCGTGGCTACCTCAAGATGGCAGAGGAGCACACTGAGGCCGCCCAGGCCCAGTCATCGGCTGCAGTTGCAGTCCTCGAGCTGGACGATTTGGACAATATCGCAACACCAGAGAGCATTCTAATGAGTGCTGTATGCGGTGAAGATGCCCAGGATCGTTCGGATCGCACCATTCTCTTGCCCTGGGTCAAGTTTTTGTGGGAGTCCTATTGCCAGTGTTTGGAGCTGCTGCGTGTGAACACTCACTGCGAGACTTTATACCATGATATTGCCCGGATGGCCTTCCAGTTCTGTTTGAAGTACAATCGCAAGACCGAATTCCGTCGCCTTTGCGACAAGCTTCGTAAACATCTGGAGGACATTTGCAAGAGCAGCAACCAGACCACGGGCGTGTCTATTAACAAGGTGGAAACTCAGCAGCTGTGCCTGGACACTAGGCTCTATCTGTTGGACACAGCCATTCAAATGGAGCTGTGGCAGGAAGCCTACAAGGCCATCGAGGATATTCATGGTCTGATGGCTCTCTCCAAGAAGACCCCGGTGCCCAAGACCATGGCGAACTATTACCAAAAACTTGCTATGGTCTTCAGCAAGGCTGGCAACCAACTGTTCCATGCAGCTGCTCTGCTCAAGTTGTTCCAATTAACACGCGAATTAAAGAAGAATCTGACAAAGGATGATCTGCAGCGCATGGCTGCTCATGTCCTGTTGGCCACTCTTTCGATCCCGTTGCCATCCGCTCATCCCGAATTCGATCGATTCATCGAGGCCGACAAGAGTCCCTTGGAGAAAGCCCAAAAGCTGGCTATTCTGCTGGGTCTGCCCCAGCCCCCGACTCGAGTTTCCCTCATTCGTGAAGTTGTGCGTCTAAATGTTCCCCAACTCGTATCGGAGGAATTCCGCAACCTGTACAACTGGCTGGAGGTTGACTTCAACCCACTGAATCTCTGCCAGCGCATTCAGTCCGTCGTGGACACCATTGAGAGCGGACCAGCTGAAACATCACTTCTAACTCCCTATATCCAGTCTTTAAAAGATGTGACTATAATGCGGCTAATTCGCCAGATCTCTCAAGTCTATGAGAGCATCGAGTTTAAGCGGCTGCTGGAACTGGCATCCTTCTGCAATGTGTTCGATTTGGAGAAGCTATTGGTGGAGTCGGTGCGCCACAATGATATGCAGATTCGTATTGATCACCAGAAACATTGCATCTACTTTGGCACTGATCTTACCGAGAGCCAGCGTGAGTATCGTCCGGATGGGCCGACCCTGCAGTCAATGCCCTCGGAGCAGATCCGTTCCCAGCTGGTCAACATGTCTACTGTCTTGACCCGTGCGGTATCTATTGTGTATCCCGACCGGGAGCGCGAGCAGCGAGCCAAGTTGCGCACCCAGATGGTACACCATTATCATGAAATCAAGGATCGGGAGCACCAGCGTATTCTTCAGCGCCAGAAAATCATCGAGGACCGCAAGGAGTTTATCGAGAAGCAAAACAATGCACGCGAGGAGGAGGAGGCCCGTCGCCAGGAGGAGGAGTCACGCAAAGCCAAACTGGCCGAGCAGAAACGTCTGGAGCAGGAACAGGAGGAGCGCGAACGAAAACGCCACCAAAACGAGATTCAGGCTATTCGCGAGAAGAGTCTCAAGGAGAAGGTGCAACAGATTTCTCAGACAGCCCATGGCAAGAAGATGCTCTCCAAGCTCGACGAGGAGGGAATCAAGAAACTAGATGCGGAGCAGATTGCCAAGCGCGAGAACGAGGAATTGCAGCGCGAGGCGAAGGAATTGCAGTCCAAGCTCAAATCGCAAGAGAAGAAAATCGATTACTTCGAACGAGCCAAACGCCTGGAAGAGATTCCACTTTTCGAGAAGTATCTCACTGAGAAGCAAGTGAAGGACAAGGAGTTCTGGGAAGCCACGGAGCAGACGCGTATCGAGAATGCCATTACCGAGCGCAAGGATGCCGTTAGCCAGCAGGAACGTCTGAAGCGTATGTATCCAGATCGTGATGAGTATCTCGAGGCCCTTAAAAAGGAACGTGCTTCGCTATATTTGGAGAAGGTTGAGAAATTCGAAATTGCCTTGGAAGCAGAGCGGAAGAAGCGTTTGGCCGATCGTGTTATTCGTCGCCGCGAGGAACGTCGTCAGGCTCACTTGCGCGAAAAGGAAGAGGAACGTCTTCGCAAAGAGGAGGAAATTCGTATGGCCCAAGCAGCTGAGGAACGAGCTGCCGCTGAGGCCCGGCGTCTAGAGCGTGAAGCTGAGGACGAGAAGCGTCGTGCTCAGTACGAGAAGCAGCGCGCAAAGGAGGAGGAGGCCGAGCGAAAGATCAAGGAAGATCGTGATCGTCTGGCCCGTGAGGTGGCCGTAGAGCGTGAGCGTAGCGACAAAGAACGCGATACTTGGCGTCCCCGTGGTGATCGTCCAGAAGGACGACCCAGCGCCGCTGCTGGAGGAGGCGGAGCCAGCGAATGGCGTAGACCCGCTCCAACAGCCGATCGTGCCGACCGTGACCGTGGAGCCGATCGTGAACGTGGTGGAGATCGTGATCGTGGAGCTGATCGTGATCGTGGTGCAGATCGTGACCGTGGAGCAGATCGTGACCGCAAAGACAATGAAGCTGGTGGTGCCTCCGATTCTTGGCGCGTACGCCGTGAGCCCGATTCTCAGCGTAATGCTGCACCTAAGGATGGTGGCGCCAGCTCTGCTGGGGCTCCACCTTCACGTGATGACAAATGGCGTCGTGGTGGCGATCGGGAACGCGATCGCGACTTCCGGAATGATGGACAGGGTCCACGCCGTGGAGGAGACCGGGATGACGATCGCGACCGTGGTGGCTTCCGCCGCAACGATGGTCCCCGTCGTAATGAGGAACAGCAGCGCGAATCTGGCGGCAATTGGCGCGACGCTCCACGTCAAAGTGACAACCGTGACAATCGTCGTCCTGCCGGAGGAGATCGACGTGACCGTGACCGCGATCGTGATGTACGCGGAGCTGGTCCCAAGGAGGGTGGTGGCGGTGGTGGTGGTGGCAATTGGCGCACAGCTCCTACCCCTCGTGACGAGAAACCTGCCCCCAAGCAGCGAGATCAGCCCCAGGACAAAGGTAAGAACAAATTGGAAATTATTTGAGTCTCCAACTTATCTCTTAAACTATCTATTACAGAAAACAAGGCCGGCGACGATGGCGAATGGACCAGCGTAAAGCGCCGTTAAATACGCGATGTAATCTGTAAAATTATCCCGCATTTTCGTACTGCATAAATCTAAAAAGGAAACAAATTTATTCTATTCTTTTTTTTTATTTTTTATCTTGAACAAGTTAAATGTTTCAATGCTTGTGCCAGTCACTTGGATAACGAGTCACACCTGTAGCAAGTCCTTCGGGTAATTAAATTCAATTGAATCCATTAAAAGGCTTATTCAAACGTCATAATAAGAACGGAATGTATAATTGGTATACTAACAAGATCAAATAATAAAATATAACCGTGATTTCAAATTAAATCTTTAGTGAGACATTAGTTGGTAAATAAGTCTTGCACAAGTTGTGTATCTTTTGTTTCTAAAATTATGGCATCACATACATCGCATTTTTATGTGTCATTTTAAGCCAATGACAATAGAGATTAATCCCAAAACGAATATTGATAAGTTTTCACTCAAAACAATTTATCGATTTTAGTTTTATTAGGTTTGTTGATTATTTAATTACAACCGAGGAAATTAAAAAAAAAAAAACTATATAAGCTTTAACGAAGTTTCATGTGATTTGTCTGTTCATTTAATTTATGTTTATTTATATAAAAATAGGCACTAGCACTAGGATGGGGATACTAAGAATAAAAAATACGTCTTTATTGTTAACTGCTGACCATATCAGGTTTTCTTATGACTGATGAGCCATCGATATCTATAATTGGGTAACTTACTATATTCTACTAATCTTAAAATACATTTCCGTTCTATATTATTTTATATATTCTAATCACCAATATGGTGTTTCATTTAGTTTTAAATGTGTGTTTAGGTCCCGCCATTGTTCTATGTTACGGCAAAAAGAAGAGAAGTCTGGCAGCGCTGCCACATTTTGTTGCGGCGAATATTTATTTTTCACGTCGAATGTTTTGCGGCGAATATTCACTTAGTTACGGCAATTTAATGAGAGGGAAAAAATTTAAGGCGAAATTGAAATTAAGAAGTTACGGCGAGAGGGCAAGAAGTTACGGCGAGAGGGCAAGAAATTGTTGTTGGGAGGGGGTCCAAAATTTAAGGCGGCGAAAAATGTAAGGCGAATTTAATTTAAGAAATTTCGGCGCCACGTTCCACGTGAACATATTTTAGCAATGTGATTAACGTAGTATTATTAACTAAAAATTGGATTAACGTTTGCTGATAAAAAGAATATTGTGAATTATATCGAACACCTGGTGGAAATAGAAAGAAAAATATATATTAAAGTATTGGCGGCGGCTCAACATGTGAGGTTAAGCCAGAGCAGACAAACAGACGGCAAAGGCGAGAAATAAACATTAAAAAAGCAAGGGACTATTACAACTGATTGGAAAAAAGTGAAAAAAAGTGCAGTGTACAATTAGAAATCGTTTAAAGGTAATGTCTTGATGACAAGTGTTTCCTATCACAGCTGTGGAGGGGGGTGCTCCGGCTTGCAACCAATCTCAGTTTTCTGATTTACTCCCAACGTAAATTCTTTTGAAAACAGCTTTCTAAGCAAATTGCACTTTGTGTGCATTTTAGGTGTCCATGTGTGAGTCAGTTTGTGAAATGTGATAGTAAAGTTTAATATAAGAAAGCAAAAAATGCGTTTTGTGTGTGTTTGATTTGTTGTTGGGCATAAAAAAGCACATGGCACATCGGCGGCTCTCACGCACACATACACATGCACGTGGTTGGGTCTAGAGATGTGTGCGTGAGAGTCCGAAACATACATATGCGGATTTGTTGAAACTTTATAAACTGTCATTTATTGTTCTAAATAACTGACTCATTTCTCTTATTGGCTATGTCCAAATTCTTGGCAATTAATGAATCTTTTTAAACAAACGACAGTTTGCACAGTTGACTATTAGCAAATTAGTTTTCCCATGATTGTAGTTTGAAATTTTTATTCTGCATCACAATATTTGCATTTTTGTAAAGGAAAGTACAGTTATTTGTAATATTTTGATAACAAAAAAAAAATAAAAATCAGCATGTTGCTGCTCTTCGTTCTGCAGCTGGTGCCAACATCGTGCCCGTGACACGCTGCTTTTTCTGGATCCCTTTTCGATTGCAATTCGTGTTACCAGCAGCACAAGTAGCAGCGGCAGCGGCAGCCTTGCCAACCTTGTCTAAAATTTGAAATTTGAGGTGGGAAAAAAGGAGGAGAAACGTTTTTTTCTTTGGATAAACACAATGTTGATGATCATTTAAAGTAATTAGGTTTCTTTTTTATATATTTACTGTGTTTCTTTGGTCTCCGTTGACGCCGCTGTCGTTTTGGTTCCAACATGTCGTATTTCGCATCCATCTGCTGCAATATCTGATCACGATTTTCATCCAATGTGTACAATTGCTCCTCCACATCGTCAGACATGCCCCCAAGGATGAGCAGGCATTTTCCTAGGTCCTCGTGTTGAGTTGTCAAATCGTTGAGCTGCATTGCCAGTTGCGATTCGGTTCCGTTCAAAATAAAGTATCCCGAGTCTCCAATAACCTTTAGTGGAGGACGATTTACGGCTGCTCTTGAAGCGACAAGTTTTCGAGGAGGAGGATGGGTCTTGCCAGCTCGTTTTTTACCATTTCGTTTCCTTTTATTTGCAGTTTTTGGCTTTGGCTTATTTCTCTGATTTGCCTGGGGGAAGTCGTCACATCCATCGTAAAATTGCTGCAAATACTTTAGCATGAGTTCGTTAGTTTGCTTCTCGACTTCACCACACTCCTCCGACTCTGACCGATTCCGTCCGGGATATTTTAGATTGCTGTAGAAATCATCCTGGAAAGGTCTTTTTCTCTTTTGCGTTAACGTTTTATGGCGGGCGTTGAGCTGCTTGAGAGTTGGCTGCGGCTCCTCCAGCGATTGCTGTGGCGTCTTATCCTTACTAGATAATCCGGTTAGAGATGCAGATCTAAATCGGCGGGCAATACGTCTACTCAGTCTAGTGCCAAATGGTAGCGTTCCCCCCAATTTGTTTGATTGCTCCGTCGATCGTTGTGTGTCCATTTCCGTTAACGCGTTACTGATTGGCGGTAAATTGGGCTTTGGTATTGGTTTATCAGCTTTGTACCAGGTGGATCTATTGGGTGCACGGACCATTGGCGATGATGCTGATGATTGTTCTACAACATTTGGAACCCGAGTCGTCGTCTTCTTTGCCGTCATCAATGTTTCTATGTTCTTTTTGGCCTTCCTTTTCGGTTTGCGCACAGGCGGCAATGAGGTGGCGCATGCAGCTTTATCGTCAGCTACTGGAGTTCCCTTATCTCCAGCCATGGCAAGAGAAGCATCTTCCTCAGCCTTTCGTTTCGCCTCCGCAGCCTTACGCTGACGTCTTGTAATGACCTTCTTCGGCATTTTTGTTTTATTTTTTTTTTAATTTTTTTTTTTTTTTTCCATAAAAATTTGTTTTTTGTCGAAAGTTAATAACGAATTTATTTGTATTCAGTTATCAATAAAATATGCCGGTTAAATGGGACTATGACAAGATTTTCGAGCAACCTTTTTAAAATTTTTTGCAAAGCCTTCTAGTAAAAAATTATTTCTGACACAAAATTTGTTTCTCCTTTTTTTTAGTCAAGACATGGACTCGGGCATGTTGAATGTGTTCCACGAGGATCCGTTTGAAGGAAATTTCGCCAAGTACGAGACAGAGCCGAATTTCTGGACAGCCAATGATGATGAGTGAGTCGCTAGTTGTAAATCTATCGATCGGTTATAATTAACCAGATATATATGTTTACTTTTAGATTGCAGCTAACGGATACTCTAAATGGGATTTTACCCATAGCTCCAACAGATGTATCGCTACTCAGTAGTCACCATGGTGAGGACGATGATGAAGATGATGATGATGATGATGTCGATGGCGATGGTGATGGTGAGGACAATGGAGGTAACAGAAAAAACTTGGTAGGTCTCACTGTGAGAGATTGTAATGCAAATGACCTGTAATCCCTGATCGTATGACACAGCAGCTGATCTTCAGTGACTATATGGATCAGGAATCGGCCTATGAGCAACATAGGCAATTAAGTGCACTGGTCGAATATGAGCGAGAGGCTATGGGAAACGATGACGATGATGCCCAAAGTCAGTGCAGCAATTCGACATTTCGCACACGCACTGACAGCTCCTCCATTGGGGACTATGAATCGCATACCAGTGACTATGATGACGACGACAACGATGCTGACCATAATGACTCGGAGGGGCAGCGCAAGAATCGCACTCTGAGTACCAATACCATTGCCTCGGAATCCGATGCTTTCGGTCTAAATATCGATGTTAACAACTTTGATTTGGCCGAGTTTATCACTAAAGACGATTTTGCGGAAAACTTAAACACAATTCGCTTAAAGGAGAAGAATTCACAGACGCCAGACGCTTCCCCCTGTGCTGCTCCAGAGCCAGTTTCAGTTGAGATTACTGCCACAGTTTCAGTTCCAGCTGTTGCAGCAGCGATTGATGATGACACCGACTCCATTATAGACGTCGAAACGGTAGATGTCATTGATGTAGATGAGTCCGTGTGGAGGGCAAAAAACCAGACTACAGCACCAGATGATCTGCGTTATGTGGACAATGTAAAATCTGATCCTTCTTGGTCTCCAAAATCAAGCGCCAGTAAAAAGACTATCGCTTCAGCAGGTCCCAAAGAGGTGAGTATAATAGATGGTTTTCCAACTTGATGAATGGAAATAAATGAATTTCCTCTAATTCGCCGATAGCCAAAGCTGATGCAGGATAATCAGCAGAAACCCGTTGCTGCAGCTTTAACCACCACAGTGAAGCCAAAATCCAGTAACAACATTTGTCTGGTGCCCAGCAAAAAGCAATGCGAATTTCTTAAACGTAAAGTCAATGGCGGCAGATCGACCAAGTTGATGGCAGCTCCCAAAAAAAGTCCAGAGGTTGCAAAATCTGGAGTAAACAAGCAACCAACCAGCACGACGTCCCCAGTTCCTTGTAGCAGCTCACTCACTGGTTTGGGATTAGGCGGCAAGAATCTAGCGTTACTGAAGCATGAAAGGGAAGCTGCGGCCGCAGAAGCAGTAGCAGAGCAGACGCCCAAAGCAGAGCAGGTGCCAAAAGTTGCCCCGCCAAAGCGTAAACTTAATCTGGAAGAATACAAGCAGCGTCGAAGTGGCGGAGTTCTAGGAGCCAACCCTAAGGCTGCTCCCACAGCCACATCCTCTGGTACGCCAGCCAAACAGGCAAGGATTGAAAATACAGCGACGACGATGACGACGGCGGTGTCGAAACAATTGGTCCAGCCTTTGGCACAGCCATCACCGCAGAAACTGGCGATTGTCAGTATTGTTAATAGTCTGAAGTGCCCCGATAAAGCTCCGGTTAGCGATGTACCCATGGATCCAATTACCATAGCGAAGAACAAAGTGCTGCGCATGTTGGAAATGAAACGAGCACAACAATTGAAGATAATTGATTCTCGTGTCAATGCCAAGGTACCGCGCGTAACAAAATTACCGCCCCTCAAGGACATTGTCAAAGATACCTACTGCATGGTGCAGGAGCAGGAGGAGCAGGACGAGACTGTCGCTGAAACGAAATTGAAAGATACAAGTATCAGCAGCAAGCCAAACAACAGTTTGCATCCAGACTATGAGGAAATAATCATCGTTTCGGTTGGATGTAATACGGAAATTACGATACCACCAAATCAAATGAGCCGCACCTCACCCCGTTCGTTGCTCAAGTCATCGGTGCTGTTGTACAACATTTCCAATAGCCAAGATGCCCATAAGAATATTAACAGCTCCCTCATAGCCAGTATACAGAGTGAGGTGGTTAAGCAGACCAGTTGTACAACTCTTAAAAAGCCACCACCACCGTGTGAGCCAGCTGGTGAGTCCGAGTCCAGCCAACATGGCGAGGATATGGTCATTATGCACTTGCCCAAAGATCGCGTCCGAAAGCCTTTATCTAGCATGTCTACTCAAACGGATTTGCAACCCGAATTTCCATTGCTCACGCCGGTCTATACCAAACGCCAGTCGCGGCAGCGCCAGCGCAAGAATCGTAATTATCGTCAGGTTGGCAGCCAATCGGGATCAGATGGGTCTAGTAGCTCGAGAGGTTCATCATCGTCGAGCTCAAGCAGTTTGGAATCTTATAGAAGCCGTTCACGTTCACGTTCACGTTCCAATTCCCTAGAGCAATTACGTCATTCTGACAGCTTAGCTCCAAACAGTAACTGCGGAAACAGTAGTATTGGCCATGGTGGCTACTCATCACGCAGCACACATCGCCATCGCAGCTCGGTCAGCTCCTCATCCTACTCGGAGGCTGGCAAATACGAGAGACGCCAACGTCGTACCAGCTACAACAAGCGTCGCTTAAAAAATCCCAACACACGGACCAGCAACTTTTCTAGCTCGGGCTCCGATGTCAGCGATCGTGAACGTAGCCGTAGTCCACATCGTGCATGTTCCCGCGCCAGGTCTAACAATAACAACAACAACCCCAATCGTCGGGCATTCGTTGACCGAAATGTATCACAACCGGCGGTGGAAGAGCGTCGCATTGTCTATGTAGGCCGCATCGAGACAGAGACCACCAAGGAGATGCTACGCCGTAAATTTTTGCCCTATGGCAGCATTAAACAAATTACCATACACTACAAGGAGAATGGGTAAGCGGCAATAAACTTGAATTGGTTTAGCTGAGAATTTCATATTGTATCTTTCGGTCCGCATAGCATGAAGTACGGATTTGTGACATATGAGCGAGCGCAGGACGCCTTCACAGCCATCGATACAAGTGCTAGGGATCCACAAATCAATATGTATGACATTAGCTTTGGCGGTAGACGCGCCTTCTGTCGTGCCTCCTATGCCGATTTGGGTAAGCTATAAACCAACAACTGCCCAAACTGGTGACTAACAGATAATCCTTTGCAGACAATGCCGGAATGGATAATTACCACTCTTATGTATATCCAAAGTCTGCTCCAGCTACAAAGCCGCAGGAGGATTCCTTTGAGGCTTTGTTACTTAAAGTAAAGGCCAAATTGAATGCTGGCAAACCAGATGCCGGGCAGCCAGACCAGTCGGGAACAACTGCCACAGCACCGAGTATATTAGCCGATCACAACAATCAGATTTGACATCTTTTCTCCGATCCGCCGCTATTTGTATTCCTACTTGTATGATTTGCCAATGAGTAGTTGAAGAGATAACTGTCAAAACTACTTTATCCTAGATTTTTGTAAATTGAACGACTAGACCCGAATACCGCAAATCAATAATGGTACAATCTAACTGAAAAGCCTGATTATCATTTGTAATTTATTGTAAAAAAGTTGACATACATATTCATAAAGCAAGTGCCGCTATGCATTGCAAACCGATTGCAATAAGTTGTTGAATGAAACCAAAAGAAATCATGAAACTAAAATCGAACGAAAAAGCCATGAATCGATAGTGGAAAGTGAATATGAAATTGTGATAAACGCGTTATGCATACAAAGTCATTTATTGCATTAAGTTAGCAGAAGGCCTCATAGAACTAGAATAACAAATCCACAAAGAGAAAGCAAATCACATGTCTATCTAAAATATCCAAAAATTAAAGCCAAACGAAGAACTACAACCACAAAACAATATAACAAACGGATAAAAAGCAAATACCCACACAAAAGTACATACACATGAAAAAAAAAATTTATATATATATATATATATGTATATATGGATATGAATATAGTTGGAGAGAGAGCAGGGAAGTCGCATGCTGCATGCGTAGACCACAAATTAAACTGTTGATAACTAAACTTTGATATTAGTTTGTAAAGAGAATATTTTGTATGTATTTTTAATTTACTCTGGCCATCTCGCGATTATCCTTTCTAGAGCAGAAAAAACTAATCCTTTTTTATCCCAACCTATTCCTCTCCTATTCCAATCAAACCAACAACAATAACAACATTCAAAATCAAGACCGCGATTAAGCTAAACCCAACCGAATTGTTAATTTATTCAAATTTTATATACATTTATACCACAAAGGCCGAGCGACCAGCAGGCAGGGCCTAACTGATAACTGACCAATCGCTCCTAGACAAAACCTATAACAATTAAATCTAAATTTGGCTTCCTTGTTTTAGTTAATTGCAACTCATTGAACAAAAGCAATTTTTGTTGAAAATCCTAAACATAAGTAACTGGAAAGCGAAATCATCCAACCTCTATAAAAGATGAATTATTATTAGCCTAACGAAATCTAATTAAGTAGCCGAAACAAATTGTTTGATTTAAGCTTTTTTGTACACTACTCTTTTTTCATGGTTAAATAAATGAGTGCTAATTTCAGCAAATTGAAATTCAACCCAAAGTGGAAAGGAACCTAGTTTTGGATTATCCACTGAGCAATGGATTGTGTCATAAACCTAACAGAAGTTCGTTTCTAAAAACTCGTGCATCTTTAAGTGCTAATCGTGGATTAAATGTGTCACCACGAATTAATCTACATACATACATCTACATTTTGTTTTTAATAATTATTAAGACAATGTTGCCAATTTTTAAGGGAGTTTTCTTGTTTGCGAGCCTGATTTGCGGAAAAATTTAAATTAATCCAAAAAATTTGACAGAAGCTTACTTCGGATATGCCAAAACGAAAAGAAGATAACCTTGCAGTCCTTGGCAATAAAATTTTTACATGTTCAAAATTGTTTTTAATTCAAATCATTACTCTGTCCCCCTTTCTTCTGCTATACCCGATATTATTTTTCTTCTTTTTTTCCTCATTCCCTAAGCAAACCACGGCACGCCTACTTATACATTCATTTCATGTAGTGTTGTGTCTCTGTGTGTGTGCTCTGCTACTGTGTTGATTTCGAGCAACAGCCGATTTATGTTGACTATAACTTGTGTTCTATTCTCCGATCGGAAATGTTGGCAGCTGATGTTTTATATCAAAAAATATTACATTAGTAAATTTCATAGCCATACTCCAACTCCTTCAACTATTTGTCGTATGTCACTGTATAATATAGTGGTCCGATCTTATTTTCATACCTGATCTCACCCAGGTAATAAAGAGCACAAAATATAAATTTCATCACAATAGGCGGACAGACGGACATGGCTATATCGACTTAGCTTCTTCTGATCATAAATATATGTATATCTACTTCATGGGATCGGAAACGTCTTCTTCTGTGCGTTATAAACATCCGACCAATTTTATAATACCTTCTGCAAGGGCATAAAAAGGTATCCTGTTAGCGGCAAGGATGACTCGACATGTCTCGAGATTGTCTGAAATTGAAATTCGATCCGGCATTAGCATAATTATAATTTTGGTCCCAACCTCATTCAGAATTTTCGAATTTTTTTGTTTAAGTGAAAATCAGTTTTTGCATATTCTTTTGTTTAAATACAAGAATACAAAGAAAGTTGAAGAAAAAGTAATCGAAAAATTCCAAAGTTCCTATTGAGGCCGAGACCAGAATCATTTAAATCAAAACTTTACAACAAGTGATCGTGACTATGATTATGACGATGTTTTAAATTGTGCAATTGACTTTTCTGGTGGTTGGTGGTATAAAAGTTGTTATCAAGTGTAAGTACATAATTAATTATTGTGTTATGCAATTATAAAATAATATTTTGTTATATTTTTGTATAAAATTATTAGTCACCTCACCGGGAAATATTTGAAAAGTGAAGTCAAGGAATACAATAGTATGAACTGGAATGATCCTTACGAATCTCTCAAATCTGCTCAGATGCTTATTCGACCAAAATCTAATTCCCTTTAAGAATATGTAATCAAAAACATAAATGAATTTTTAATATTCTGTTATTTGAAGTTTATATAGTGATAATTTGACGATCTGTTACCACATTTATTGTTTCTGAATATTCAAATTGTGTCTAAATAATCGAGTTCAACTTACAGGATAGCCAGATATACTAATTGTATTATAAATAATCTAGGCATTCAAGGAATTGTATTGTGGGGCTGAGGCTGTACTCGTAGTCAGGATAATATATCCTTGTTGATATGAATGAAATGATGTTTGTGAAAATGTTTGAAATGTTTTCAGTCCTTGAGGTTACTGAGTTTGAATTGCGTGATTTATTTTTAAAGTCTTTATTAACATTAATAGGTATGAAAATAATAAGCATATGAAAAATATTTGTCATTAGACTTATAATCTTGTATTTAAACTTATCATTCTGCCACGGCATCGATTTTTAAGAGCACAGAATGTTCTTCTTGGTGGAAAGTTTGGCTTGTCCCTTCGGTTTCTTTACGCAGTTGGGTCCATCATTTGAGTGAAGGCTATTTGGACATTTGCTGCCGACTGCGTTTTATTCTGCCCCTGGCTCTGCTTCTGCTTATCCTTGACGCTGATATGTATGCCTTTGGCTATTTTAGCTGCTTTGAGGCGAGGAACTGTGTGTTCTTTATATCTGTTAATCTGCTGTGGGTAGATACATATATGTATATGAAAGAATCATATGTTCAGGTACGTATTATATACAGATATAGGCAAGTATTCACGGCAGTTCTTGTTAGGATGTTGGCTTTGAAGTTTATTGACTTTCATTCATGTATGTATGTGTCTGTACCTACGAGTACAAACATATACATATGCATTCATTTTGGTATTTTTTCAGAGCTCAAGTGTTTTCCACGTGGTTGAGTTTCAAATGATATGTGTTTTTCTTTTGGCGTTTTACGCCATAAATATTTACGACAATCTTAAATCAATGGCCAGAGTGCCAGAGGGAAAACCTTTCAAAATGCATTAACTTTGTCAATGCCAATGGAAAATTACCTCATTAATTTCGTTATAAAATTTCCGTTATAAAGGCAAAAGTTTATGTATATTGCTAGCAGATACTAGCAGACTCTTTTCAATCTATAAGCTGCAAAACATCATCTCATTCAATTCAAAGACAAGCGGCGAGAGCACAATCAGGATTATTGATTCTTAAAGCCAAATGATACATACTTTCTATTCATTTCAAGTCTATTCTATGACACATATATGTATATCCCAAGCAGAAGGGCACTGGCGCCTCGCCGTCGTCACCCTGCCTGTCCGATGGCCCATTTGCATTTTTGATGAGAAAAGCGGCAGGGAAATGAAAATCGAAATCGAAGTAAAATTCGCACAGCATTTAGCCCCAAGAGCTTAATTACGCATAATTATATCAATAATATTGAATAAAGTGCACCAAAGTGAGTACTTCTTTGACTAAACGAATAGTTGTGTCGAAAGTTCACCAAAAGTTAATGCTTATTAGGGGACTAACTTTCGGCGAGAGTGAGTCTCTAATGAAATTAATGAAAAGCTTCTCCACACAATGGAAATGTGTCATTCTGTCATTCATTTTTGCTCTGTATGTCTATATAAAGTTTAATTAGAATTAATTGCATTGCAAGATGCCGGCTGAAGCTCCTGAACAAGCAAAGTACTCAATGGCACACTCAATGCTTGTTGCAAGTGCAATCATTGAGACGCCAGTATCAATGTCAGCTGCTAAGCCTTCGCCATGGAGCCATAGCAACTGGAGCTTTGTGCCAGTTTTTGTCCTTATTTTTAGCATTATTGCTACCATTACCGTCGAATCGCTTGGCCAGAGAACGATCTCTCGTTCCTGAATTTAAAAGCGTTTTAAGTGACACAAAGTTCCTTCCCTTGTCGTCCATTTCGGAATGTCCCTCTGGACTGATTCTTTTGTTGACTCGCCTCCTTGCCTGACTGCCCCAACTCAGAAATATTCGAGCTCCAATGGAAGAAGCAAACACTTTGTCAGGAGCTGTTGCAACAAGTCTTCATTTTCCAACAATTCATCGAGACTGCATGAATTGGGAGCCCGGTGCTTTGGGAATGTGAATAAAGGTCGAAAGAACACAGCAAAGATTTACAGTCACTTGAATGCCAGTATTGCCAAGTGGCCAAGGAACATACGTCCCTTGGACAATTGCTACTCCCTTTGTTTGTTAGCAAATGAGAAAAATGTTCAAGTCAATAGCCATATATGTACATACATGTCTATGTATATGAAATAGTTACAGCCAATACTAATAATAATAGGATGTAAACTGACTAACACAAAAAAAGATGAGAGCTAGAAGTTCCTTATCAAATGCTTTAGTTTGGTATTGTTAGATTAACTCTTAGCTAAATTCAATGAAAACGGTGGCTTAGATCAATTCTTATTCGAGTCTAAGAAGATGTTTGAATCTAGTGTCCAGTCTGACTATATTGGGTAATCGGAAGTTTTTTTATTACAAGGAAATATGTTTCAAGTTTACCATGAACATTTTGAATTCCTATAAGAGAAGATTAACTGATAATAACTATGAATAAAACTGACTTGGAGATGGAAAAACACGAAGTCTGTCAGATAGAAAGAGAATTGAGAAGGATTTACTATGCCCTGTTCAAATTCCATCCTTCCTGAACTTGCTAACATCACTAAGAATGTTTTTGTGCGAGATGAGGTTGTCCTTAATCTTGCCTGGGGGTGGTCATCAATGCCAAATACGACTGCCGGCAGTGGCGGTAGCTATAGAGATCTAACAATAAGAGTTAATTCAGGCGGAAGGACAGACAAGCCTAGATCAACTAGGTAAAATCAGTTATGACATACTGAATTGTTTCACTCTCGCTATACTTTTTTGGCCATTAAATTCAAATGGAGGACAATGAATTGAGTAATAATATTACAATTTGCTCATAAGTTGGGTATTCCAATTGTTTTTATCAGCAACAAGTTCAAATGCAACCAGATTCAGAGAAATTCTTTACACAGAAATCACATATTCTGAAAAAAAAAAAAACAGTTGCCATTATTCACATGGAATTTACAATAGAGATCGCATTTGGCGTCGACTTTTATGGCAGTTCATGGGGGCATTGGGGAGCGAAACTTTCTCCCTGTCTGTCTGTCTGTCTGTCCGTCTGTTGAGCATAAATTGTTGCCATTTACCATGCACACACAGACACACACACTCACACAAATATATGCATATATATATATATATACGTCTGGCAATTAATTACATTGTCCTTTCGCATGTTGTTATTGTTATTTGAACTGGTAAACAGAATAATAACACGCATACGCCATGTGTAACAGAGGCAAAACTTGTGTCGGTCTGAACATGAGGCAAGTATGGGGAATGGTACGACCTAACTGCGGATGGGGAAGAGAGTGGGGAAGAGACGAGAGCGGACACAATGCAATTGTGACAACCTTTTGTATGGTCATATGAAATGGGGGAAAAACAGCAAAAACTGAAGTGAAGGAAATGCTGTACTAATGCCAGACTCTGGTCTTTGCCAATGTTGGCCGACAGTTGAAATGTGTCAAATTCATGCTCCTTTAGTTTGAACAAAGCAAGAAGGACAAACGCCTTTAAAACTTGCTCTGTCTCTTCTCTTGACCCATCTCTTCCATTCTCCATCATCTTCAATTCATCTTTCGGAGTATGATTGTAATCGTACCTTTCTTCCCCTCCTGTATAGCTGTCAGCCAAATGGACATTGCAAGTGACTAGCGACTGTTCCAGGATAAAGGATGCACATATCGTTATGTCATTGCCACAGTTCTAGTCCAATACAATTAAATGTTGAATTTTTCACTGCCTTTGGCGATGGTTTTTTTTGGTTTTAGATTTTAAATTGATTACCCTTTATATTTGGTATTCAAATTAATAGGTATCGCATTTTGGTATTTTTTAGAAAATTGTCTTTATTTAAAATCGCATGATAAAAGAAATTTTTTGGTTATTCTGAACTAAGACTATAAGTCTTTCCTTAATAAAAGATTTGGTGGTAAAACAAAGAATGACGTAAATAAGTCGTCTCGCCGACTTCGGTATACCATGCACCAGGTGAAATATATTTTAAACTTCGATGATTAAATGTTGGCCTTTTAAATTCTTTTTACATCCCTTATAGCCTATTCTATCTCGCTCACTCTTACGCCCTTATGGCCCGCCCTTTAGAACACGTCTTTGAGAAAATCGATGTTTTCTAAATTGCGGGGGCGTGCCTAAAATTCAATTTAACTCTAAATATTTACGTATTAGACGAGTCTGCATACCAAATTTGGACAGGCAGACGGACATAGCGGGATCGACTCGGCTATTGATTCTGATATAGAATATATATATACTATATGGGGTCGGAAAAGCTTCCTTCTGCCTGTTACATACATCTTGGCGAGTTTAATATACCCATTAACCCTATGGGTGCATGGTATAAAAAAGCGCCTGGTTGCTATCCACTGTAGTTCGAGTTTTTATCTTTGTTGATCATTTAGGTCGAACTTTAGTTATTCATCGGATAAGGAACATAGACGTTTTTCTAGCTTGAAGAAAATTACTTGTGAAAGGTCTAAAATTAAAAGCAGTTTTAGAGGTAGGCTTTGATTTTTATAAATAATAAGTTATACAGCAAAGAATTTTTTCTGCTTATATATACCCTTCACTGTAATTCGAACAGAAAAGTCAAATCTTTCATTATTTAGAGACACCCAAGTCCTTAATATTTGAATATTGAATATTGAATATTTTTAAGCGATTTAACGGATTCATTAAAATTATTATAAAGCCCTGAAGATGCAATATGTTAATTGATGTATGAATAGAAACTCTGATAGAGGCATATTTGTTATAAATAATGTCTGCTCCAAATCATGAATAATACAATGTAATACGCAATTGTTTTAATTAAATTGTTAACCATCAAACGAAATAAATTATGAATGCCTGTTAAATTGCATAATTAATTTGATTTTATCTCAAAATTTTCAATTTTCCAAACGAATTAAATATTCTGCGCAATGTTTTAACAAGCATACCAAAGAGGAAATTCGAATGAGGCGTAAATGCAATTGTGTAAACAATTTGCCAAATGTTCCGTCGGCGAATTCCAATTGATTTTGAAGCGTCGTCATCCGCAGGAGACCAACGATTTTCCGCCACTTAAAACGAGAGCGAAAAGCGGCAAACAAGAGAAGTGCAACAAATAAAAGGAAAGAATATCAAAACATTTGAAAGTTGACATGATAAACTGACACTTGCACTTGCCTTTAAGAAATAAACAAGCATTGTGGCTTAATATAAAGGTATGGGAGAGACTAGGACGCGGCAGGATGGGGTAAGGTTGTTGCCTTAAAGCCGCTCTTTCTTCTTTTGGCCCAGCGCCTGCGCTGACCACAGAAGGAGCAAGGATTTTCAGTGATTTGATTTCAGTTTGCTTTCATCATAGCAGCCGTGCGGACAGTATCGTTGTCTCAGAGTGAGATGTATGATAATTGAATCGAAACCCTTAAACTACGTAGACATTTAGACCGCGAATGTGAGCCGGGTGGATGTGTTTCTGGCTGTGTGTGCGTGTGTGTGTGTTAGCTAAAAGACTGGCGCCAACCGGCAAAGTGCAAATAAATATCACTTACATGCACAAACATCCTTCTGAGAGTAACAATGAAGATGATGTTTCGTTTGGCTCATATTAAATTGAGTTAAATAACCAAAACGCAAAGCAGAAAGTTTGCCTCTGTCTTTGGCTCTTTTAAAGGTTGGTAGGACACAAAGAACCGAATTTTCCTACTGTCTGATAAGTGTAAAACTCAAGTTAAAATGCCTACTTTGCAGCTGAAGCTAATTGAATTTGGCCGTGATTTATGCATACATTTTCCCCTCTCCCCGGCCCAGTTAAATTCATTTTAATATATTTTATTTTTGTTATAGAAATTTAGCAAATACATGGCTGGCATATACATATATGTACATGTATGTATGTCGGTATACATATATATGTGTAAGCTAAAATAACTAGACATTAATCAGAGAAAAGGTTGCCCCACGTGTGCCTATGTAGTTTGACTGCTTGATGGATGCTGGGCCATTAGTTCGAGTTGAAATCCCTTTGTTATATAAAGATTTCGGGTATATTGGGATGAGTATACATACTTGCCACCAACAAAAAAAAAAAACCCCAAAACCTCCACTCCTTTTACCATAACGAAAGAAGAAAAAAAAAAATATCTACGAAAACTCATTTCCCGTTGGCTGGCAACACAAAATTGAATATGGCCTGAGCTGCGATTTGTGTTTGCTTAGCTTTAAACAGGATATTGTTTTCATGCCGCCGTCTTAGGCAAAGGGAAATGAGCATTTCAGCCGGATTTGCCTAAACTCTGACCAGATTGTGGTGTGGAGGCTTTGATGTTTTCACCAGTTGGCCACTTGTTTCTGACAGTTTAATTAGCAAGGCAGTGGCCAGCCACTAAGCCACTAAGAAAGAAACTTTTCTTGAATTTATGTATGTATATCCAAATGCACATAAATTAAATATTCTTCTTAACCATTCTGATACTTGGTTTCGGTTTTCCATTCCCATAGCACGTGACCAAACGAACTCTGGTGTCCAAACGTGTCCCAACTGGTCAACTTGCAACTTGAGAGGGGATCAAATAAAATGTTGCCACCACGTAGAGAGCGTTTTATGACAAATATTTATATTGAATTTGATTGGTTTTTATGTGATTTCGATTTGTTGATAGCACACGTCGATGGGTATTGCTTAGAGAGTGCTTCAAAAATGATGAATGGCAAACGAAAGCAAAGAATTTTCCAAAGCAGATTATGAATTTATTGATTTCCATAAAGGTTCCATGTGAAACTTAAGCTTATAAGTTGCCAATGAAAAGCAAATATGCTGAATTCAATGTTAAAAAACAAAGGTACATAGATAGATACATATGTACATACATATATGTATGTATGTACATATATGTATTTTGGCATCAGAATTATAAAATTTAATGTGCATTCCCATCCAATTTTCATAGATAAATCAAAATTTTTTGATTGCAAAAGCAAAACAATTTTCAATAATTGCCACGTGTAATCAGATTATAAACACACACATTGAAAATCAGTACGAAATGAAAACGATTGGCTCTGTGTGTGGTTATTTTAGGCCAAGATGCCGATATTCTAAAAAATTTATTCTGTTGGTTTGAATGGATGATATTCGTATGATGGAACAGGGCATATTAGTTTTCATTTTATTGGATAAAGTTGTAACGAATCAGTATAAAATTGTTACTCTACTTTAGCGTTAAAACAAGTTGGGAATCAGATGAAGGTGGAGCGAAAAAACAGAGTTAAGCATAAAATACCAGTTTTAAGCAAAGTCAGCTGTAGACTAAAAGTCACCGTTTATTTTTAAACTTAGTATATTCTATTATATACAAAATAGTTTGGGTATCGGATCGAAATTCGTGGCTTTTTCACATTTTACAATTTACAAAGAAGCCCATCATTTTTATTTGTTCTGATTTGTTCATATGTATTCTCTTTTTTGTAAAATTTATAAATACAAATGTATTTGTATTGTACTGTTGATGGAATCGTTCATATATGCGATGTTGTTGTAATCCATTAAATGTTTCACTTACTTGACTAATTTTAGTATGACTTAATCACAATCTGAGAGCAAATTAAAATTTATAAATTTAAGAGTGCTATTTCTATTTTTAATTTAATTATGGTTATCTTTAAAACAGAACATTAATATATATAAAACATTCAAACAAGGAACTTTCTAGCTATTCAAACCAAATGCGGCATTAATAAATTACATAAATCTCAGAGTATGTAAATGGGTATGACCCATGCGGTCATATTTCATTTCAATAACATTGTCAGCAACTAGTCTAAGAGCATTGCTTTTGATTCTAATACAGATTTTAATTCCCAAATTCGACTTTTCTAAGTCAACCGACTACAAACCAAAACTGTTTTGTTTTTAAAAGCGATTACTCTAAGGTTATTCCAAGAGACTGATCGGGAAACTTTTGTCTGTCTGTCTCTTCAAAATGGCGCGAGGATGGAGCAGGAAAACTTTTCACTCTAGATGCCTGTGAAATCAATGACTAAAGTCATAAAAATTAAAAACAGTACTTTCGTTACTTATGTACCTCAAAGTGGTGGTACAGTCTACTCATTATTGATGTGTTTTAAGTCGTCCATAAATCAAATTGTAGACCATGAAAACTTATTCGACCGTATTCGAATGAAAATTAATTCTGATTTGTAAGGTCACGAAGGAAATTTCATTAAGGTTTATGGTGAGTGTAAAAGCTGCTGGACCATGAATGAGGCTTGGTTAATTGGAGCAAACCAACATCATTAAATGATGGCATCATGCTCTTATTATTATCGAAGCTCTAATATTAAAGGGACTAAAATTCCTTTCAAGATTTAGTAAACTTGAAAGTGATTGGATCTGTATAAGCCAAACGCAATTACTATGTAAAACTGATCGGTTGAAGTGAAAAATAAATACATAAACAATTTCTATGGGATGCATAATAAGTATTTAATGCAAAGAGAGTTTGCTACTTTCTAATTAGTTCGAGTTGATGAAAAAACACTGAAATATGCGAGCAACTGTTAACCACTTCTTAATAGATGGGCATAATTAGAATTTCGTGTACAGTCGCCCGTAAAAATGAGTGAAAACTTGATCTGGGTTGCATCTTTTCTCCGTGCCGACTCTCCGTGCTTGTGTTTTAAATGAAAATACTTTCTGTCAAAGCCCAGACCGATGTTACCTTTTTTCCCACACAAATTGTCTAGAGTTTCAAACAGCCCCTCATCATTTACTGTCATTTGGCATTGGACCCTAAATAGGACCGCATCAAAGTGCCGCTTGCCATTTGCCATTCTACCAACGACAAGTTAATTGCCAGCATTTTGGATTTCGTCATCCAACAAAAGGGAAATTTTAAATTCGCCACCAATATACCACACAGACAAGGGGGCAAGAAGAAGAAGAGGGAAGGTTACCATAAGATAGCAACAGCCTTTATTCTGTTGTGGCTATGCAAATATTTGTTGGCATCCTGGCCGGATCCTCCCTCATCTCCTGGTGCTGGGTTTGCTGACCCAAATATTGTGAAACAAAAGTCTTTGTTTATTTCTATTTTCAAATAACGACTCATAGTTTTAATTAGTTTTCGGTGGCAAAGTAAGGTCAAAGGGCAAAGGTCGGGGGCATGCTGCCAACAATTGGTAATCCGTTCAATCCGTTGCAATAATGAGTCGAAATTGCATCTCTTAATTAGCATAAAATGCGAGTTATACACTTGTTGGACAGACTCCAAGCCTTAATAATTAACGCACACACACACACACAGCTCCAAACACATTAAGGGTTTGTCACTCCCACTATGCAGGGAATGACAAATTGAATTCTATTTATATTTTGGCACCCCGCCAAGACAAAGGGTCTTCACCACGTCAAAGCTTTCACGTATGTGTCTCATTAACTTATGTAAAATATGTTCATTAAGCGCTTAATCGTGATTCGCAAGTGAGGACGAGGAGGAGGCGACGGCGGCAATTTCGTCTCATGTGGATCAATTGGCCAGGTATAATACAGATATTCGGCTTAAGTAGCACTTAATATACAATTAATGAGCAGAATCTACACTTAAATAGCCCATGTAATGAGATGCTGAAACGTTTTACCATTAAGCCCTGATTAAAAACACATTTTCATGTTAAAGTGCCGCATTTTCGATGGATATTCTGTGAAATTTATACCAATATGGGACAACCTTTAGATAAAAACTTAGAAAGTCTGAATTTATTTGATCCAAATAGAAGTTCAGTATCTAGCATGATATATAAACTGATATGTGCCTCAACCATCAACAGGTTACCCCTTAAATAACTTTGGCTCTGTCTTCAGAGATTTCAAGATTCATAATATAATGACTCCAATTGTTTCAAACTTTTTGTTTATTGTTACCATGTCATTTGAAAGTCATTACCATAACCAATCGGTTATTAAGATCTTAACCTTTATGTTTTAATGGTTATTCTTGCCAGAAATTTTCAAAGTATATGTCAACACATAGACCCAAACACTCACACACTCTTATAGAGTGTGGCACAAAGCTTTCTTGACTGTTGCCATCTGCTCGTCCTTCGAAACTTTGGAACGAATGTTAAAGTTGTCCTTCATTATTGACTTTTGTGACTAGCAAACATTTTAGTTGCTTCACTGGGAGTGGGTACTAGATGGAAGGAAATGGTGCTGCTGCTGGTGCTGGATACTGGCTAAGGGGACATCTTTTGATGGCAAATCTCATTTGAAGTTTGCTTGCTTTTTTGACTTTTGACTGAGCTCGTCTACTGAACTCGCACCGAAATGTTTGTTTACCTAAGCAAGGAGCAGGCAAAAAGGAATATGTTTTATATCCTTTTAGAGAGAATTACCCACTTCATTAGTTTATGTCAGCCCTGGCCTGTCGCCTTCTGGCTTGGCCCTATTGATCCCTTTTTTCGTACATACAAATGTCGGGGCGTATACGTAATGTCGGGCAATCATTTCCTACCTTATTCAACCTAAATGCGCAAAACTTTCTCTGCTCACTTGAGTTTCATGCCTCTTGATGAGCATCGAAAGTTAAATAAAACTTTTCGTCTACCGTAGCATCGTCGACTTTAAGTTCTTCTTGGCCAAATTAAAAGTTTTAAGTAATTTTTCACATCACAACTGCGAAAAACTTTATTTTCGCCATATCTGTCTCCCACTTAAAGCTTATTGCACTTGCTGATTGCTCAGTTGGTGAGGAGAAAGGCAAAGAAATGTCAACAAAACTGAAAACTTCTTCGATTTTATCCGTATGCATTCAACAGTTTGACCTAAGCCTTAATTAAACCATCGACTTGTTAGTTTGCAAGTGTAACTAAGTTCTTACTTAATCCCGGCACACTAGTTGCCATCGTATGAAAGAAAATCCTGGGAAAATCGTTACTAAATGGAAGAGCAACTGCCACACAAAATTAACAATCAGTTTTAATACCCCTTAAATTGTGTTTTGATTCGAAACAGTGTTATGGACTCTTATATATTCTCTTGGTGAGTCAAATCCATCTTATACACCGAGTTTGATTAAAGTAAATTCAACATTGAACGGAGAAAAGCCAAATAAAATTCTGAATTTATTGAAATTAAAAATGAATCTAGAAAATGAAGAGTTGTTTCAGAAATGACTGGTGAGATATTTTGGACTGACTTAAAACAATTGCATTGCATTACTACTTGAAAACTGTCCCCGTAGGACTTTTGTTGATCGTGTAATCGCTTATGTAATGATTACTTGGTAGAGAGTATCGATTCCAGTCCCACATATTTCTCGGTTAAAATATACTTATCCCGGAACTTTCTAGGAAATATTGTAATCACTTATTAACCCCTCTGCCTCTGACGAGAATAACAATTTTGAAGAATTTTTTTTTTTTTTTTTTTTTTTTTTAACGTTTAATATATATTTGTTGAATCTACTCTTAAATTAGAGCCTAACAACAAGTTTGAGATATTTTTCTTAGACTAGTACTTAAGATAAATCCTGGGGATATTGCAGGCGGCCCTAATCACTTGTTATTGGGTTGGTCTGTCATTTCTTTTAAGACGAGTTCTATTATTAGTTCGCGTAAGGGAATTGGCAAGAACATTTGGGTGTGCATCCAGTTTCGCAGAATACTTTAGTTGTTGAGTACCTATTTCAGATTTTACGCTAGGTATATTTAGATCATTTTGAATGTTGTCGTTTCGTATATACCACGGGGCCCCCGTGATTGATCTTAAAATCTTCGACTGCGCTCTTTGTATAATATCGACATTGCTGGTACTTGCATTTCCCCATAGTACGGCTCCGTAAGTCCAGATGGGTTTCAGTACGGAGTTGTATAGGAGGACTTTATACTCCAGACGTAGAGGGGACCGAGCATTGATGATCCAATGTAGGCTACTCGCTTTCAGTTTAAGCTGTGACTTTTTTGCTTCGATGTGCTTGCGCCAAGTTAGTCTTCTGTCTAGGTGGATGCCAAGGTAAGTGACATCCACGGCTTGAGGAACTGGTACGTTGTTTAGCATTAGAGCTGGACAGTTTCTTCTGTTAAGCGTAAATGTAACATGTTTGCATTTCTGCTCGTTGACCCGGATACGCCAGGTTGCTAGCCATTCCTCTACCACCTTAAGGTGTTCCTCTAGTTTTGCAGAGGCTTGTATTGGGCATTTGGATCTGCTAAGGATTGCCGTGTCATCGGCAAAAGTGGACGTTGTAAGTCCTAAACTCGTTGGTAAGTCTGCAGTGTACAGCAGGTAGAGCAATGGGCCGAGTACACTGCCTTGCGGTACACCAGCTTTGATTTCAAAATCAGCGGAGACGGAGCCATTACATCTTACAGCGAATTTCCTATTGTAAAGGTAAGATTCCATGAGTTTGTGTGTGTACTGTGGCAGTTTTTGCCGGATTTTGAACATCAGACCCTCCAGCCAGACTCTATCGAAAGCCTGGGCAACGTCGAGAAAGACAGCCGCACAGTATTCTTTTAGTTCGAATGCTGTTCGTATTTCGGATGTTATGCGATTGACTTGTTCAATTGTACCATGTTTTTCGCGGAAGCCAAACTGGTGTGAAGGGATTGTGTTCTCCGATGCCAGAAATGAGTTTAGGCGGATCTGCAGGACCTTTTCAAAAAGCTTCGAAAGACATGGCAGCAAACTAATTGGCCTATAGGATGATGGCTGGGTTTTGTCCTTTCCCACTTTAGGAATCATGATGATAGTGGACTTTTTCCATGTTCTTGGGAAGTAGCCAATTTTTATTATAGCGTTGAACAGTTTGCAGATATATTGTATTGCAATGATAGGGAGTTCTAGGATCATTTTCGGCGTGACTAGGTCATGGCCAGGGGCTTTTTTCGGCTTTATGTGGTTTTTAATAACTGCAGTGATCTCGTCCGATTGGAGTTCCGAGTACTCACTATCCGTTAATGTGTTCGAAGGGGGAAGTACAGATGAGTTTGATGTTGGATTTGGCTGGAAAACCATTTTAAGATGTGTGGCAAATACGTTTGCCCTCTCTTCGTCACTGCGGGCCCATCCACCGGTTGGACTCCTTATCGGTGAAATTGTCTCTGTAGGAGCGCTTAAAGTTGGGTGGGCTTTCCACAGAGGATGTTTAGTGCTGGTTGGACTGAGCTTTTCTATGTATTTCCTTTGAGCCCAGCTTTCCTCTTGTCTTAACGCCTTGGAGAGGTTGCGATTAGCTTGCCTTAGGCGAAGTTTTGCTGCTGGTGATCGAGTAATCTGCCATTCTCTTCTTAGACGTCGTTTTTCCGTTACTAATTGTTCTATCCGCCGGTTCGTAGGCCTGTCAACAGGTTTGGTGTAAGAAGAGGCATGTGGAGTAGATACTCTTGCTGCAGCTCCCATCATCGACTCAAGTGCAGAGACGCACATATCAATGTCCTCTGCAGCATCCAGTTTCGGCGAACAGTCAATGTGGGCACTCATGTACATTTTAAATTTAAGCCAATTTGTTTTGTTGTTTGTAAGCCTATATGGGCGATCAAGTACTTGAGGTCTTGTTAATAATGTGAATAGCACTGGAGAGTGATCGGAAGTTAAATCTAGTAGTGTTTCCGCAGTGATCCGATTACGTGGAATCCTCTTGGTTACTGCGAAATCAATCAAGTCAGGCACTTTCTGTGGATCTGTGGGCCAATAAGTAGGCCTACCCGGTGAGATGCAATCCATCTTATTGAGAGGGTTGACTATTGTGTTGTACAACTGCTTTCCTTTAGGATTTACCAGGCGAGATCCCCAGTGCGTATGTTTGGCGTTATAGTCCCCTGCTGCAATGAAGCGATCTCCGAGTGTGTTAAAGAAATCGGTAAATTCCTTTTCAGAGATTGAGAAGCGTGGTGGGCAGTACAGGGCGACCAATGTAGTGTTGCCGCAGCTGGTTTGGACGGTTATAGCAGTTGCTTGTAGGTGCTGTGTTTCAAATCTGTTGAGGAACGAGTGTTTTATACGGTTTTTGATTAGGATACCGGTCCCGCCATGAGCTTTTCCGTCTGGATGGTTTGTTGCGTAGAAGGTATATTTTGGTATTTGAAAATTATTTTTTGATGTTAAATGTGTTTCCGAAATCAGCAAAACGTCGATTTCACTTGAGTCTAGGAATAGTTGCAGTTCATTTTTGTGCTTGGAGATGCCGTTAGCATTCCAAAGACATAGACGTAGGGAAGCCATTATTTATTCTCGATAAGCTTCTGGATAAGCAGGTTTTGATTCCGCATCAGTTCGTGCATACAGTTTTGCATGAATGTCATAAAAGTGGTCATGTTTTGATTGAGTGAGATCAATAGGGCCTCTAGACCACTTGGAGTTTGCTGGCCAAGCTCTGGTGCGCTAGGTTGCGGATTCTGTAGATGGCGGAGTGACGGGGTCTCTTTCGCGGGCTCCGTCTGTCCAGTTCGGAGCACACTAGCGAAGGATACACTAGGACTGGTTGTAGCAGTCATGTTGGATGATCTAACAGCCTTGGCGAAGAAAACCTCCGGTGTAGTTTTGGAGGCGTTGAAGATGATTTTTGGTCCGGCTGGGGGTTTGGGCCCGTTTAGGTGTGATTTAAGATCCTTAAAGACAGGACATCCTCTGTAGTTGGCCGTGTGGTTCCCTCCACAGTTGCTGCATAGTCTTAGTGCGACGTTGTTTCTGTCCTTGGTGCAAATTCCATCTTCATGATGTTCACCGCAGCCAACACACACTGACCTAAGATTGCAATTGTTAGAGGTGTGGTTGTATTCCTGGCAGTTTTTACACTGCGGTGGTTGGCGTCTCTTATGGGGCTCCTCTACAGTGATTCTTCTGTGCAGTAGACGCTGTAGGTTGTAGATCGGGTGCACTTCATTTGGCTTCGACCGCTTTGCATCTGGTTGGAGCTCGATTTTAAAGAGCGGTTGTGCGACTTTATTCCTGTTGATGATGTTGACAACGGACTTGACCGCAAACCCTTTTTCGACCAACGCGTCTGCTATTTCTTGAGTAGGGACCGATGGCTCAATCCCCTTTAACACAACCTGGAGCCCTTTACTGCTTTTTTAGTTGGTAGGTATAGAAGTTGATGTTAGCATTACGGAGGTACTTTTCGATGATGCGGAAATTGTCCTCAGTTTGGGCTTGACATTTAATTTCTTTAATGTTACCCCTATTGAGAGGGGTTACAACAAAGTTATTTGCCCCTACTGTTTCTACTAGCTTCGAAATCAGGGCGCTGCAGTTGGCTCCACGGATGTATAAAGGGGGTGGTCTAGCCGATTTAACTTTATCTACAGCGCCGGCTTGATCGTCTTGCTGATCGGCAAGAATTTTAAAACGATTCCCGCTAAGGGGTGCTACTCGTTCATTTGGTTTGGTTATTTTCGGCGTATTGCCACTTTTTTTCTTTTGCGGGCTTAGCTTCCGCTTAGTTATTTTAATATATCTGTCCATTCCAGTTTGGACAGAAGTCGTTGGGTTTACTATTGTGGCTGACTCTGGGCGACTTGTCGTTGACGGCTTGAGGCAGGTCAATACTTCGGCAGACGTTGCAGTAGTTGCTGTCAACGAGCTGACGGTGCTGGTTGGTGCAATCGGTGACCCAGTTATAGATATTGATGGAGAAGCACACTGCTCTCTCCACGGTAGGTTGCTGTTAATTGCTGAGTGGCTGGCACTTTCGGTGTTATTGCTTACGTTAGCATTCGGTGGGGTCGGCGACACCACCGAAAAGTACGCGTTGTTGCGTTGGACCGAGAGTCGACGCTCACGTTGTTGTTGTACAATTAGTTCTTGTAGCTGTTGCTGGTGGGGATTGAGAGAGCTTGGGCCCGAATTGGTGGACATGGCTTTTGTAAAAATTACGCACTTTGTTGTTGCAACTTAGTATTTATTGCTATTAGAGCAATCTAATAGCAATATGATTGTAAATAGGCGTCTCTGAGGTGACTGAGAGCCCTACACAACTTTTTGCAAACGCAGACTTTTTTTTTTTTTTATTACACTCAATTTTTGCGGAGTGCATTAAAAAACACGTCTGCACACGGCGGCAGTTGAATTTGAATTATTATTGAAATTAAAAATGAATCTAGAAAATGAAGAGTTGTTTCAGAAATGACTGGTGAGATATTTTGGACTGACTTAAAACAATTGCATTGCATTACTACTTGAAAACTGTCCCCGTAGGACTTTTGTTGATCGTGTAATCGCTTATGTAATGATTACTTGGTAGAGAGTATCGATTCCAGTCCCACATATTTCTCGGTTAAAATATACTTATCCCGGAACTTTCTAGGAAATATTGTAATCACTTATTAACCCCTCTGCCTCTGACGAGAATAACAATTTTGAAGAATGGTATCACAGTTAAACCCACAGAGATAACTTAAAAACAGGGTTCACAGTCTAAATCGCTGAAGAGACACACATTGACTATTGAAAACTGTATCTACTAACGTACAGACTATGAATAAAATAATTTACAGCTGTGCTAAGGCCTCAACAAGCATTGTTGCGGCCCTGATGTGAGAGTACGCCCCGGCCCAGCCAACAACCTTCTCATACAGCTCCGCCTAAAGTTTGTTTTTTCAAAGGCCGTAGTAATGAATTGTGGCCCGCTGTTTGCTCGAGGCAAATAAACCTCTTTTTATGGCCATGTTGTTATTATGTTATCTGCCCACACCCTGTTAGGTGGCGGCATTTGGATTTTGGATTGGGGAGTTGCGGGAGGCCTTGTCATAACATATGCCATAATAATCTACTGCCACCAACCACGGCAAACAAAAAAAAAAAAAAAGAAACCAGCACCAAAATAACAAGGATGAGGTTCGACCCCTCCCCAAACACGACGTGAACGATATAAACTTTTTGATAATAAAAGCTAATGTGGCCACAAAATTGCCACCTACTTGCATGAGTCCGCCGAGTGACTGCTCACTTTCAGCATAAAGTTTATTGTTCAACAAAGACAAAGACAAAGGCCAAGGCTGTCCGGGCAGCCAGTGATTGACGTTTATGAGTCATGTATGTAGTTGTGTTTCTGTCTGCCTGACTTGCTTAGTCGATAGCCCATTAGGGCAATTATTGATGGCACATCCTAATCGATATCGACCACCGCCTCTGACTGGCAGAATTTGAAACACGCTAACAGTAACGCATTTCCGTAGGATTGATTGACAGCTCCCGCACACACCGCGCCCACCTGTCGTAGATTGGGTTAAGAATTTAATTGGCAGCCTTTGGCGAGGAAAACAAATAAAACATTCTCTCATTTCAGAATTAAACAAAAGATTCTCGAATGACTGGAATGAATTGTATGTGGGTTTTTTTTACCCTGAATGAACATTTTAAAATTTAAATATTTAATTACATTATCATTTGTCATTTTCATTAGTCGCCACAATTTTTTTACCAGAAAGCAAATAAATCGAAAAATGAAATGCATTAACATATTAAATGATGGTCCATTTAATTTTAATGCAATTGAAGAGACTTCGAAACGTAATTAAAAGAGCGCAATTAATGTAGCCACATATCTGTGTGACGTTCTGTCTCTGGCGGTGGATGAGGGGGGTGCGGGTGGTGCTGATGGCTTTCGTGTACTTATTCCACCCACTTGATTCGGTCAACAGTAAAAAGAAATTTAAATGCAGTAAACAGATATTATGTTCCAACTGTAAACTTTTTACTGACCCTATTTTTTATTATGTTCATCTTATATTCTATGTTACTTTTTAGAGAGTCGCAGCTTCTATTCGATGCTTGCACCTGTTAATACCAATTTCCTGACGAGTGAGTACTTTTGAATAAAAAACATCACAGCATTTAGTGCCGAAGAGAAAGACGCAAACATATTAAAGAAAGTAATTCGAACGGGTTCGAGTAAAGCGAACTAAGCAGTTAACTATGTTTATAAAGCAAAAATGATATATTATTAGAAGGCAGCATCTGCGACCACATAAAATATATATATATTCTTGATCAGCACAACTTAGAAGGGTACACAAACAAGCCGAAGTTAGCCCCGTCCCTCTGGTATTATCTTCGAACTCGCAAGATTTAAATAAATAATAAAATATAAAAATAAAATACTAAATAATAAAATTTCTTGAATCAAGCTGAGCTAATGAGTAATATAGAAAGTTTTCCAAGATCTGTAAAGAGTATGATTAATCAAAGGTCTGAATAATCGCATTAAAACAAATCAAACCTCAACGAATGGCAAATCATAATTTTTTCGACTGAACATTCTTTTATCTACAGCCTTGGTTAAGGCCAAAAATCATAAAGACCAAAAAGGTTCCGCTTTTAAAAGCATGAGCAATAATCGTTCATTAGTTCGAGGATTATAAATTGAATCAAATGAGCAGTTGTGGCCTAACCACAACTGGTTGATTAGAACCTGATTTATCATACTCCAATATTGAGGCTTTCAATCTGGTATATATAATACGATGAAATATTGAAACTTAAATCATTGCTCTCCGAGACATTCGCCAAGTCAGCCTTGTAAATTTCGAAAATGATTCTACAAAGTGGGTGCCTAGTTTTGGCTTTATTCCCCCTTCTAGGTGTGACATTACAGTCATCTTCGTCAATATGGGGTCCCCAAGAGGTGAGTGAACAAGTAAACAGTGTAAAGTGAAATGAATTCTGATTGATAAATCCGTATATAGGATTCCGAAGATGATCGTTGTGCATCTGATTGCTATAAATTCGTCAAGCCCATGCTTTTATATGTGAGCGAGTTACAACTAAAAGTCCAGGCACTGGAACAGAACCTTTCATCGGTCATCACTCATGCAAATAATAGGCAGAAGATAGAAAACGACATTGCAATGAATTTGAAGAGAGAATTAGAGTCGAATGAAAAAAAAATAAGAGATCTCCAGGATGGAGAAAAAGGTTTTAAAATTGAAATTGATAACTTAAGGACACAGTTGACTCAGTGCAAAGCTAACCTTCCGACTTCCCTAACGGGAATTCGTAAAATTGAAATTCCTGGACTTGATCCATTTCCTGCTCTTTGCAACGGAGATTTAAAAGATGGTGGGTGTATAACAATTCTAAAGCGCTTTGACGGTAGCGTAGACTTCAATAGGAATTGGACAGAGTACCGTAATGGTTTCGGTAATCTCACGGGGGAGTTTTTTATTGGGCTCGAACAATTGCATCGCATCACCGAATACCAACCAAATTCTGAATCTTGTATCCTTTATATACAAATGGAATATTTCGACGGAAGGAACAAATTTGCTACCTATGATGATTTTCAAATAGGTAATGAGAACAACCAATACAAGTTGGAGTCGTTGGGTAAATTTTGGGGTACAGCTAACAATAGTATGGAATATCTGTTGAACAGCAAATTCTCAACATTTGATCAGGATAATGATCGATCGGGGTTCTTAAATTGTGCCAAAATGCATGGTCCCTGGTGGCACAAGGATTGTGGCTTTGTGTAAGAAACCAACTAATGATATCCTTAAACAAAACAAGTATTAACAATTTTAATATCTCTTGTACATTTCTGATTGTTAGCTACCTCAACGGACTATATTTTAAAAGCGATTCACATACATACAAAAGTATGAGTTGGAGTGATGCCATTTCTCTCAAATCCGTTCAGATGTTCATTCGTCTAAGAAATAAAAATTGAAAATATCTATCTATGTATTTTCTGTGAAAATAAACAATTAATATAATTTTATATCTAGCATTTGAAAAATTATATTTCCAATATAATTACATTTGTCTGTTGCGCACTGAAATCAGTAAAAAGATTTATAACTATGAAATTGAAATGAATCAAATATGTCAACTTCACTACAGATTATAACAGAGAGCCAGCACAGCGTGGCCACTGGCCATGTCAATCTTTAAATATTTTTGACAGTGTTTGTGTTCCCTTTTTCTCTAACTACAGCTATCAAAATAAATGAAGTAAGTAAGTCGTCTCGCCGACTTGGATATACCATACACCAGTAAAACAAATATTTTAAATTTATAATAACCAATGCATTTTCGTATGCAAACAGCATGCTTTTTAGAAGCATATCTTAGTATTTCGCTCACTCAAGCATTCGAGCACTCTAGCGCCCCCACCAGCCAACGGCCAACTCCGGCCATATGGAAAAACGTTCATATGCATAACTTTTCTATTTTTATTCCGATTTTGATCAAATTTGGTATTTTGCTGGATATTAGTATCAAATTTAAGTGTGCTAAATTTGATTGCACAAGGTTGAAAATTACGGGAGATAATCGAGTTTTTTCAAATTACGGGGGCGGAAAGAGGCGTGGCAAAATCTTTACACATCAAAAATGTGCGCAATTACTAAGCAAATATTCATACCAAATTTTGTGTCTCTAGCTAAAATAGGATTTGAGAAAATCGGTTTTATTTAATTTGCGGGGGCGGTAGGGGGCGTGGCAAAAATTTTACAAATACAAAATGTGGGCGTTTACTAAGCGAATATACATACCTAATTTTGTGTCTCTAGTTGCTATGGTGTTTGAGAAAATCGGTTTTATATCATTTGCGGGGGCGGTAGGGGGCGTGGCAAACATTTGAAACAAACTCGATAAGCGTACATATGACACGAGTCTACATACCAAATTTGGTGGCTCTAGCTCTTATAGTCTCCGAGATCTAGGTGTTCATACAGACGGACGGACGGACGGACAGACGGACATGGCTAGATCGTCTCGGCTGTTGATGCTGATCAAGAATATATATACTTTATGGGGTCGGAAAAGCTTCCTTCTGCCTGTTACATACATTTTAGCGACTTTAATATACCATTTTCACCCTATGGGTGTATGGTATAAAAATAATATAATCGTTTGTAAAGACGACTTTAATTTTTAATTTTTATAATTTCTGTTTGACAATGTGGATATCCCATTTTTAGCGTTGACTTTCAGAAAAGTATGTAAGAAGCGTTATGGTCCATGGACTTTTTATATTATTCCATCGATCATCTAAATTATGCCACATAAACTTTTCTTAATGTCTACGAAAAATATCTTCCAATTCGAGACTACTTTTTTGTCCTGATCTGTCTCAAAATAAAATAAAAATAAATCATTTGGGAAACAAAGTTACAGAACTTAAATTGAACCGTGGTTCACCCTACGCTCACCCCACCAATCCTATAAATCGTCGTGCCTTACAGCCTTGAAATCTTTGCCCATTATATCTTATTTCACTCCAAACTCATTATCTGTGTCTCAACACATGTTAACGTTCACATTTTTGCAAGGCAATAAGATGCGTTTTTTAGCCTTTGATCTGCTAAAGTTTTGCCATGGTTTTAGGTGCTGCAAATTAATTAATATTTCAAAATATATTAATATCGTCAAAATTAAGGGTATATACTCTTGTTCCACAGCCAAGTCGACGTAGCTATTACGAATTCAAATCAGTTGTTTTCCTTTCGATAGCTGCGCGAAGACTTTTTTGCTACATAAAGATTAACCTAGAATTATTAAGAGTTTGATCTATTTCATGGAGCTGAAAAATTACAGAGGACACGCCATTAATTGCGTGTGCTTTATTAACTAACGGTAAAATTGGAGAAAACTTTGTTCCAATAGAACATCTTCAGTGTATGTATTCTACCATATTAGGCTTGATGATTAGTAGCTAAAAAGGATTATACTAAAAGATGAACTTTGAAATTAAAATTAAAATGATTCATTCGGTTGTAATTCTTAACTAGTTGTAGTATTGGTGGTTCTTAAATTGACGAATATTAAATGAAATTCGATTAAAAAACAACCAATTTTTTTTTAAGTCCTTTTTTATTTCCTTTGTGTACCTTTCCCAAGTACTTGGGATTAATTTAATATTCATGAAGTTAGTAACTTGTGTACACAAAAAACAAGTTGCCAAAATAAATTTAAGTTATTTTATGGTCATGGACAGCTGTCCAATTAATTTATTTATTAGGAGTCACTGTGTTACTAAAAAAAAAGCTTGTTAATAATAATTGAGCTATGATCATTTTGAGTTAGGTAGACATTGTAAATGCAAACTGAAGATATTGACATGACAATTCACACGAGATTAGACGTTTATAGTTTCCTTTTTGTAGTCATGCATATTGAAGGCATACTGGGTCCAGTGTTCCTTCAGACCAATGGGGCGTATGAGAAACAAACATGAATAAACAAAAGAAAACATCAACTTTTGGCAAATTGCTTTGCTAACCGACCGAAACTACAGCTAGCTTAGCTAAATATTTGTGTGTGCGAGTGTGTGGGCCCTTTAATGGGTGTGAGGAAAAACTTTGTATAACTAACTTGCGGTTTTAACTTTTACGCCATTGCCATGCTTTTACCCTTACCTAACCCATCATATGCCAGGATACCATGTTGTTGTACTTGTCCTTGGTGGTGCTGTTATTATTGCTCTTGCTGTTGTTGTTGTTGTCGTTGCCGTCTTTGGCTTATGCATACATAACTAATCCCTGAAGGAGCCTGCAGCGGTAATAAAATGTTGTACAAGAATCACTATGTCTATCTATGTACACATGAACATACATATGTTTGTATGTATGTATGCAGGCTACTCAACTTGGCAACTTATGAAGCGTTAATAACGCCTTGGCCCAACGCCTGCCGCTGACTGAACTCAACTCAAGTCAACCAAGTCAGATAGCAGATGACATTTGGCTCCAGTGATGTGCCTATGCCCAGATGGTTCGACTCCTCGGCTGGGCTGGCAATCTGGCTGGCTAGCTGGCTGGCTGGCTGGGCTGTTTATTAATGCAAAACAATTAGCTTAATGCCAGCACATTTAGCACTCAAAAGCAATTACACACAATTTGCAACGTGGTCTCGCCCAGGAGACTTGTCTGTCTTCCTGCCTAATGAAATGGAATAAACCTTGAACAAATTTTGCAATCATTTTGCAATCTGGCAGGGTCAAAAGTTTGTGGCGCAGGAATGGAGTGCGGGGACTGACGTTTACATTTGCGCTGAATACGCAATTAATTCGGCATAAAATATGAGACAATTATTGTTGCCATGTATCTGAATGCGAGTAAGTTACTTTGTGTAGGTGCGCGCTAAAAAGTATGCTACACAATGTTGTAACTTTTAATTATGAGGCCTTAAAATGACAAACTCCGCCGCATATAATGTATACATACAGTTACACACATATGTATGTGCATGTATGCCCATGCATGTGTGTGTGTGTGTGTGTATGGGCTTGTCTCTAGGGGAATTCAACGGCAATAACTCCGCAACAGCATCAACATGTCTGCCACCTCGGCCAATAAATGTATTTTCCTGTTCGTTCACGTTTGTGTCGCAAATATTTGGTACACTCTGTTTGATTCCCGTCGGCATATTCCTTCCATCACCGTTGTATGTTTGAGTGTGTGTGTTCGCGGGAGTTTGTGTATGTGTGCGTATACGTGTACGTGTGCCCACGCCTCACATGTCGCACCCAGTCGAACACAAATTGCTTGTTCTGAGCCATCCAGCCTTGCCGAATTTTTGTTATTTGGCCTTTCGTATACACATGTAGTATGTACCTATATATACACAATATATGTTGGACTTGATCTTTTTTTGTTGCAAAAACATTCATAAATATTAAATTCTTTAACCTAGAATCATACCATACGATTATCAATAGCTGCAGAGACTTTGCCTTCGCTAAGTTCCATAAACAATCGATCCCACACGGTAAAACCAAAATTAAAGAGATAACTTTCATTTTATTCATTTAATTGCAAGCACTGACTACTTTTTTTCATTTTTGGTACTACAATTGCATTTTACAAACAAATGACTACAAAAAAGAGAACAAATATTAATAACTTTGTGTGTTTCTGATAATCGGAAAAGTTCGAAAACACGTTTTTCAAGTATAAGGCAAGACAAAGCTATCTAGCAGCTTCGGGAAGTCTAAAGAAATAAGAGGGACATATATACATACATATATTACTTGATCCGTTCAGATCAGTTTTCTTTGTGCGAAGTTTAGGCATATTGATATAAGATCTATGTATAAATAAAGCCGATCGAAATACCACAGATTTTAATAATTTGGACACTCGTAATAATTAAGCTTTAAAAATGTGTTGCTGATTGAAATATAATTCCGGTATGCAGTCAGGTCGATTATAAACAAAACAATATTTGGTGATTGAGCTAATACAATAAAGTTTCTTTCCATAAGATTAAAGACAGTGAGAGCCTTTCTTGAATTAATTAGTTATATATAAATAAAAAAAATTCTCTGTTGGCATTTTGCCTACAACTACGATGGATTTTTTAAAAAAAATTTTCCTTTTCCAAAAAGTTTTTCGGTACAAAAATATTGTCGGTAGAGTCGGTGAAATGTTGCCCCGTGTTGCAGAGTTCGATGTGATTTTAATTTTTGAAGAGCGTGCGATTTCGAAACAATCGATTATAAAAGATTATTTTAAGACCAATAAAAAATATGTACCAAAAGTTAAACATTTTCTTAAGTGAATAAACATTGAAATTTTTTACGCACCTTAGACGAGTTTTTACTGTATTACTGTATAGAAGAAAGCATCTCCGGCCATATTTATATTTATAGAAAAAAGCTCCCATGGGCAAACAGACAGAGATCCAGTATTTAAGGCCGCCTGCGGGAACTGATTTTGACGACGGCCTGCAGGAACTGTCCGTGAGTAAATAATTCACTGTATTTTATTGATCAACACAACAAGAAGAGCCATGTCTGTCCGTCAGCATGTCTCTTCGTCTGGGGCAAAGCAAATTTCTCCAAAAGTTTTAAGGTGCTGAATGCATTGCATTATATAGTTTATCTTGCACTTGGTCGGCTTTATCTACGATTGGTCGAAAATATGGATTTTTATCAATAAAGCCATCAATTGTAAAATTTAATATAGTAATTAACAAATTTATATTTTCGCCAAGGTTTATCTTCTAATATTAATGACGCGCTTCTTTTCTTTTTATTAGCAAACTGAGTTATAAAGAGAAAATAATTGATAAATTAAATATGTTTAATATGAAAGCCAACATCATAAAAAAGGAAGCCAAACGGAAAGAAAAACAAATAGAGAGAAAGTTTGAAAAATACCCTACAAATGAAATGAATTTTGGTTAAATTTATGATTTTTTGCTCATGTTGAATGATCTATATATGTATTTGTATTGTAGATTTCACTAAACTTCAAGCTTTAAGTGGAAAGTCATGTCAATGCTTTCAGTTATGGCATTAGAGTATTCTACTAGTTAATATGATTATTCCTTATCCTCGTAAAAAGGAAGACAATTAAATTTCATGAAGACTTTAAAAGAATATCCAATTTAATGAAGCCGGAAAAAGAAAATCGAGGGCACAGGGCATCACGTTGTATTTTTGCCTTATCACAAACCCATATAACTTGTAAATCTCTTTTTGAATAAGGGAATAATTGTTGATTAAAATGAAACGAGTCCTTTGGCTGCTACAACATAAGCAAATGGAAATTGCGAGTATCAATTGGCATTGTATGTGTCTTATCAATTTGATTGCAGTAATTGACTTTTCATTATGGATTTTCCCAGTTTTCTTTTCGCAGTTTTCCAAAGCAAACACAAGCGGGCGCAATGCAAATTGAAGTACACTTCAAGTATTCAGGTCGGCATTCAATGTACGCTCAAATAGCACATTTAATTGAATTAATTGAATTGCCGAACGAAGCCTTCAAGCGCTATACCGGCTCGAAGAGGCAAGTGGCAAGCTTTGTGGTTTCGTCAAACACACTCAGTAAACAAGCAAAGCGTCCAATGCCGAACACTCCCAGCTAAACCCAACCTTAGCCTTAACCCTAACCCTTGTGTTAACCCTAGCCTTAAGCACTTATTGGCAAACACTTTTAAACGCGTTTCCAGTGAAAAAACATATTTTTTTCGATACCAGAACTCTCTATTGCTGTGCTGAGTGTTTTGTGGGTGTGTGTGTGTGTGAGTGTGAGTGTGTGATGATGTTTTGTGTTGCACGAAAACAAAAAAGAAATGTACACACAAAAGAGGAGCGGCATTAGCATCAGCATAGACCAAGCAAAAGCTAATATTGAGGTACAAAAGAATATGGAAAGTAGAAAACAGAAAAGAAAAACGTTTCCCACTTACAGCAAACCGAATTAGACATCCTCTTCTTAAAGCAATGAATTCTAACCATTTAAAGTATTATTTAACTTTTTTCCCTACATTTGCTGTTTAAAGTTGTAATTGGCAACGAGTTTTAGCTGAGTTGTTAGCAAAGTCTGCTTAAAATATATATTTTTGTATTCCTTGTATTACTGGCATTACAGGTAACTCCCACATCTTTTAAGTCTGTTCAATTAAAACTTTGTTTTTTATTTGTATCTAATTTAAAAATCCTTTTCCTCGACAAAAGCAATCGTGATGACCAAGTTGATGTGCTCTAGAAATGGGAAGAAAGTAGGCAGCCCTGGCAGCCACTTGGCCTAAAGCAGACACCACTTTAAGGCCTTTTGTTGCCGCAGATGAAATCTCCCACACACACACACACACACACACACAGTGGCATTCAGTGGGGCATTGGATTATTGGACTGACTGTGCGTAAAACAAACAATTTTGGCTTTGTTGAATTTAAATAGCCTTTTAAGCACAGGCCAGACCTGATGCTGGAGAGAGAGAGAGAGAGAGAAAAAGAGGGGGGTAAATACTTTGAAGCAGGCATTTCATTTTAAATTTGTTATTTCATTTCGAGGTTTTCATCTTTTTGTGGCGTTATCAGCAAAATAAACAATGAAATTTCATACAAACAATGCCCATACAATTCCGTTAGCCGGTCATGTGTTGAGATCGAGGAGGGCCAACAAGCGGCATGGGCTGCTAGGATGGACGTGCTTCAAGGTCGAGCGGAAGGTAGAACAATCACATTTACCAGGCAGATTGGACTACTTAGTGAGAAAAAGATGTTTGTTATCCGATATGAATTTAAATCCGCATTTTTTGATTGTGATTCTCATCTTAAATCCTAAACAACCCAATTTCCGGCAATCTATTTTGCGCCCTAATGTATGCTACACACATAGACAGGATGCACCAAAATATACACATACACATGTGTGTGTGTGTGTGTGTGTGTCGAAATGTAAGCATAATTATAATGAAATCTAGCCAGACAAGTTGCGCCTAATTGACATATTCATTCATAAGCAAAGCATACTACATTTCAAATGCTCTTTAACAGCTTTCTCTTAAACTTGCTTTTCTCTTTCCTTCACTTTCACTTTCTCTCTCTTTCAGGCCACAGAGCCTGCGTGCTGGCAATTGGTCTGGCAACGCCGTCCTACGCAAAGCGTAAACAACCAACAACAGTTGTTAGTTGTCATCGAAAGCTAACGGTTCTTGCGGTTCCGGTTTCATTCTCGTGAAATTTAATACCAAAATATCGTGGCTCACGTTAATGTAAGTTAAATAGAAATTTAACCGACGGCAAATTGAAATTTTGAGTGCTCAAAACGGTGAACGAAATATCGCGTGACATTTGCCGCCTTCATGCACAACCATCAAAAGTTCAAAATAACATGTCTTACAACTTATACATATAGTTATATGAGTATATTTGTGTCCCTAATATAGGTCTATTTATTTGTGTGGTGGTCCCGGTTTTTGGTTTCGGTCTCGTGTCAAGAAATTTTTATTTCCTTTTTTTTTTGCCACGGCCCATTAAAAACATGGAAAATGTTGCGAGTGCAATTTGAATAACTTAACTGTGAGTACATACTCACTTGAATATTCATATATAATATTTGTATACATATATGTATGTAGCTATGTACAAATTATACCCTACATATGTATATTTAATATAATGGCAGCGGAATATGTATATCAATCGATAAATTTCTTAAGCACTGACTATGCTAACCCCAAACAGCTCGAGAATGTTATGGGAAATTATTGGCATTGGCTCTGTGTGCGCTGCTGACTTAAGCAAATTTTCTTTGAGAATTGTGTGTGTGAGAAGGGTGTGTGTGTGCGAGAGTTGTTATTTTTGCAGCCCCAACAAACAACATGTCAATGAACTCCTTGTCCCTGCCATTTTGATGAAATCTTGATTCCTCAAGTGCTTGTGGTCCTTGGATATTTTTGGTTTTGGCGGTGGCGTAAATCCACCACCATCATTGAGGGTTGCTCCTGCTGCGGTACAATCTTTCCATCGTGATGTATGTATGTAGGTATATACTAGCACATAGCAATACATATAATTTTTCATAACATTTTGAGACTTTAAAAGCTTCGCATATAAATTAAATGAGCCAAGTGAGAAGCTATAAAAGTAAAAGGGAATACACACAGACAAAACTCTGGCTCCACTTGGTCGCAGAATAGTTGCGACTGGGCCATGTCAATGATGTCATCTCGGTTTGTGGGAGTCGACAATTGTCCTATCTTGGTATACAATGGCAGTTGAATTGTGAAATTGAATACAAGACAAATAATCAAATGGAATTCAATCAATGTCCACAATTGCTATTCAGATTCGGTTGCGAAAGTTTGTTTGTTAACCAATTTGAATATGACTCGGCCACCCAGTTTTAGCCAGCTTCATCGCCCACAAACATGACCGCTTTTCTGCATTCAATTATATCAGCATCAACAATGCATGAAACTATGGCATCCCCATATATGGAGATGGCCCCATCCCTATCTTCATCTCCTACCTCCCATTACCCCAAAGGAAATAACAAAGAGTTTGATTGCTTTCATTTATGCAATTCTTTCTCTTAACTTTTTGCCCATGGAAGATAAAATTGATAACAATTCCCGGAAATTATAAAAATATATTACAGCATATCCAACGTTTCTCGTTGTGGCATCGTCACAAAAAATACAGTGGGTCAAATGTGATTTGTGAGGCCAATAAAAAATAATTATTTCTCAATTAATTGTATCACATTTTATAATTTTAGTCAATTGTTTCTAACGCAGAGTAAAATAAGTTTCCGTACCTATAATGAATATATGTATATCATTCGAGCCGATATACCCTAATCGGTTTGTCCCTTAATTAGTAATCTACTAAAATAAAGTTTGGTAATTAACCTTTTTATTGCCCAGCTGAGATCAAGTTTGACAAGTATCTTAAGCTATCTTAAAAAGTATCTATATAAAAAAGTATTGAGAAATACAAAAATATTTATTAAACGAAACTTATTCAAAGAAATTTCTCGAAAAGAATATATGAACTTCGGAGCAGCAATAGTTATCGTTAGTATTCGAAAAATAAGCAAGCTCTCTAATTAGCAAACTTTGCTAACCACTCAAGTATTGCATGGCCACACCAATATTTCAATACTAGAACCAGTTGGGAATTGCAACTGGATGAAAAAGAAAATCATATCTTACAACTTAAAGATCATTTATGGGTATTATAGCCCAAAAAAAGCGTAAACAGATTATCACTTATATTCTATTAAATAAAACTTAAAGTAAAAAATAAAGAATATATTACGAATCAAAATCAATAGCGGGGTTGACCCACTGTTTACTAGTTGAGACAAATTTTATTAATTTTAAATTCGAAGAATTGTTAGAATTCAAATGCAATGCAGCTTAATTCAACATGTGCAACATTCGTTTGCCATTGGAGTTTCTAGTAATTTCACAAACAATTAAACAAATTAAATTCGTAATTAATTAGTAATCAAAGAAATTTTTTTTTGGGCAATAAACACAGAGTAGGATATAAACTTAAATTTTTTAAACGAAGAACTTCCTAACAAAATGAATACCCAACTGGCAATCGCTGAAATAGGTTTATATGTATTTATTTTATCCATTGTAAAAAAAGTATGTAAGTCGGCATTAAATACATACTTCTGCTGGTTACATACAAATTTTTACACAGCATGGTGGAATAATTTATACTTTATTCTTCCGAGAGTCTCAGTAGTTTTATGTAAGCTTTAAGTAACACTTTGAATTAAAAAATTCTTGCTACCATGTCTTACTTTTGACGAAATTGATTTTAAATAAATAATTTTAAATAATAATTTTTACTTTTAAAATGATAAAGAAAGAAATGAGGAAAAAATGTTTTCCATTCGTTTAATGTAATACTCGAAAGAAAGGAATAATATGGAAAGTTTATCTTTAAATTTTGTTTGTATTTTATTATTAGTGCAAAATTGAGAACTGCTTAGTAATATAATGAAGTTTAAAAACTTGCGGGCTATGAAATGGCCCACATTTGGTGGTCCTGTCAGTCCTTCGACATTTCACATATTTGGGTTATATGTTCCCTTTACATACCTCACAATATGTAAAGCTGGGAGGGGCAGGCCATCCGTTTTGAATAATTACTTGAGTGCAATAGAATGAAAAATTTTAAATGAACAAAAACTTTGAAACAAAATCAATACAACCCTAAAAATAAAAGTGTAAACTCATAACAAGAAAAACAAAAAAAGTTGTGAAATTTTTTAGTTAATTTATATAAAACATTTTAAATTGAACATAAAAACTTTTTGATTGATGGACCAGAACATAAAAAAGGTTTAGCAGGCCAAAAGCAGTCAGCGAAGAAAGATCTCCTTTTTTTGTTCTTTGCATATGCCATAAAATTTGAAAATCATAAAACGCATCAGTCAACAGACATATATGTAAGAAATATGTGCGGTATAAATGATTCCAATCTGAATGATATTATACTTGATGTCGCGGAGCCATAAACAGTTACTGTTGAAAGACATGTTCTTGTTTATGGGGCTAATACAGTTATGGGGCTTCGGTTCAGTCCCAGCTCTAGCTGCTTCCAGGATATGTGTGTGTTAATGTGCTATAAACTGCACATACATATATACGTGTAGTAAATGTAGTCGCACGGGCACAGAGGCGTGTCCAGACTCCGGTATGCGTTATGATTAAGTAATCTTAATAGTGGAGGCGGCGCAATAAAGTTCCTAACCAACACACACACACACACACATAGCCAAGACACACTCTCTCACAGATATAGACATAAAACAAGGCTTTGTCGTGGGAAAATATATATCTGGCCGGAGCAGTGGCTGATGATAGGTCTCAGTCCTTTTTATATTTTTTTGTTGTCTTCACTTTGCCAACACTTGTAATCCTTTCGATTGGGCCCAACTTAAGCAATGACACATCACGGGCTGGGCAATCAAAGCCCCCTAAAGTATACAACAATTTACGGATTTTGCGCATCGTTGGCTTGAGTGTTAAATTTGAAAAAGTTTCATTAAATTCTACGAAATTTGTTCTTGAATATTAAATGTGCTCATACATACGTTTGTAATGGCAACATACTGTGGCATAGCTTGTAAATATTTCGTTGGCCAATTAGATTAAAAAATTTCCTTATACACTCAGCACATTTTGGCCAAGTCACTGATTTACAGACATACAATACTCTGCATCCAGTCGAATTAAACAATTTTATTTATAAATTTTTAAATAAGCTCCTGCTTCGGTATCCAGATTTAATACTTTATTGTTTCATGGGGCGTATACGTATTCTTCGTGGGTGTACGAGTTCTTTTCTTTTAGTTTTCTTTTGTAATTTAGTTTCTTATTAAAGCATAAAGGAAATTCCCAACTGTGTGGTAAATCGAGGTAAATGTAAAAACAACTTTAAAGAAAACATTGATAGTACATTCTAGATACCCTATACAAAATATTGGCATAAATTCTGAAAACTATTGTCATATTATCCAGCCGATTTTCATGATTTTCACTTTGTTGTTTCGAAATCAAGAACACATATATATATGTATTGAGCCATCTTGCTATTTCATACAACTTTCTTTACTCTAACTTTAGTGTTAAAAAATCTGAAGAAAAGATGCAAATTTTTCTTTATTTTAACTCGCTGATTTGGCTGGTGTTTGCCTTTGCCCATCTGCTAATGAAGGGTTTACCATGGACGAATCGATGGGCTCCTGCTGGGGTCGGCAGCCGTCATTTTTCGTCGTCTAATTAGTTTTTGGAAGCAGCGTGTGGCAAAGGAAATAACAGCAGCAGATTTTCGCTCAAAGAAGTAAAGTAAATATGAAACAACTTTCAAGCTTGCCATTAATTAAGAACACTTTTTAATTGGCACCAGTAGAAACTTGCTTTAACGGAGGCTAGGAGGAAAACACGACCATTTAATTTTGATTGATTCTGCTGTCAATTGCTAAGCCCTGATAAATGAGGCTTTGAGATATTTGATAGGGGGGAGGGGAGCCACCTAACAAATGTTTAGATAATGGCTAATGGCTAAGTAATCCAAATATTTTAATCTCTCAAAAAGCCAAGAATTTGTATTTATGTGCCATTTTGTAAATACTAATTGCAAACAAAGCCACAACAGGAATATGGTAAACCGAGGTCCAATTCACCTAACCTCGCCTCGGTTGCGTTATTTCCAATCCAATCAATCAAGTAAACCAACTTGACCCATTTTCGGTTTACCCAAATCACGCAATTGTTAATTATGTAAAATCAATAAGAAAACCCACAATGGCGATGCCGGTGATTACGATGATGTTCAGCCAAACGTTAACGTTAAAGTTGGAAATTTTGGTAAAGCGGTCCTTTATTTTTAGCAATCACTGTACCGTGAAATGTGCAAAATCATTCAGAGCAAAATGAATCACAACCTGGAAAAGAACAAAAACTCGAAACCCGAATGCTGTGCTTTAAACGAACTTTAGTTTAATCTAGTCAGTCAGAAATTTGAGCACTGTATGCGTATGTATATTGCGAAATGAGTGAGCAAGGCCAACGGAAGGAACATCTTAAGGATGCGAAAGGAGTGTGTGCTCTGCAAACTTAAAAGAGGGCAACCAAGCAACTAAAAGGTGATGCGCCATCATCAAAAGGAAAGCAACTTATGGCACACAAAGTGAATGTCAAGTTGATGATTCATCCTCAATCTCATCCTCATCCTCTTTTCACTTGCCGTTTGACAACACTTCATTTCCCGCGAGTTGTTGTGCACATGAAATCGCATTTATGTTGTTATGTTCACCCTTCAATCCTTTTCACCCCGCTCATAAGACCCAAATCCGCTTTATGAGTGCTCTGTTCGGGTGGGCGGAAGTTTTCACAGGCTCGCACCTGGGCATAAAATAAAGTTAAGTAAAAAAGTATTTCCATGTAGGCAACATTTTATGTCTGCTAAATATTTAAGATCCCTTTAAGAAACACATATGAAAGCTGGCTTGGAATGCCTTCTTGGAATTTAATTTTCTTTTGTCATACGCGTAGTTCCATTCCCACATCTTTAGTTATTCAATTCCTTCCACTGGGTGAAATAATGAATAATTACCAACATGCTCGACATTGGCATAGTACACATCCCTCGATCCCTAACAATCTGTCTCACAAAACATGCGCTAGCCACAAAAACCAAACCAAGCCACACCAAAGTTGACTTTGACGAAATTGCAACTCACGTAACTCAATAAAAGACTTTTATCTAATTTAAATAAAAGCTACAGTCAGTCAACACCGTCTGTTGTCGCCTGCCGCACGTGATGAAAAGTGGACGCTGCGATGCGGTCGCTCTGCCTTTTGCCTTTGGCTATATACATACATAGATACATAAGTAAAAAAATGCACAGAAAGAAAAGTATCATAGAACAATAAACCTGAATGGAAATCTAAATGGAATTTTCTTTGCCTTGAACTAGGATGAAAGAAAGTTTATCTTTCCAAACATTAAAAATGGGATTCATATTATAGAGTATTATTCCTCGATTCTTCTCTTAAGAAATATAAAAAGAGCCAAGCATCAGATTTTTAGTTATAACGATGAGAGAGAGAAAAGGAAAAAACTCTTGATTTGAATGCTGAAATCTGATAATTGTTCCTGATTCTATTGTTATCAAAACAAGGTTGGATTTGAATATAATTTGGCAATCTGTTCTCTTCATTTATGTAGGTAATCATTTTTTAATTATACATATTCTCATTGGTCAATGTCGCCTATAGACACATAAATATAATTTGAAGCCATTTTCACAGATATAATAATACGCATACGCCCCATATGCATTTGCTTAAACAAGAACCTCCCTCGTCATTTGCAACCACTAAAAACTCATTTGTTTTGCTTATCCCATTGACATAAGATAAGATTTAGATCAGTTAGATCCAATCAGCTCACATAGGGGAAACCTTCAAACTGACAAAAGATCACTAAGACATTTTATTCAGAGAGTAATTTGTGGTAAGCTAGTAAACGGAAATCCATGGAAATTTTCCCCGTGTAAACGTTGATATGTCTGTATGTAGTTAACAACGAAAACCCTCAAGGTGACACATGGCTCTGCTCCCAGCCCGAGCCTGTTGGCTTTTCCAAGCAATCACATTTAAGGTATCTTCTGCTGCTGATGTTTCTGTTTCTGTTGCCCGACTCCTGTTCCGACTGTCATTTTGTCATTTTTATAAAATATTTAAATGTAAAAATGAGCCAGCAAAATGAACGAATGTTTCGCTACATTAGCAACGCCGTCACCATCACCATCATCATCATCCAACCGTTCCCTGGTGTGGCCCCCTAATGAAGCGGCTCCAACTCAGTGGTCCTGGACCCAAACAAGAAAAACGTCCATACTTTTACGCCGTTTGGCCACCTAAGTCGCCACCGCCGTCGGCATCCCCCCCACCCTGGGGGAACATTTTGTGGCAATTGTTCTTCGCGGAGTGCTCTTGCCTCTTTTGTGCCTGTGCATTTAAATGAGTTTGCCTTTTTAAGGCTAACCTCTCTAATGGCTCCTGCTTTAGTTTTTGCACTTACAGAGCTTGGAGAAATTGATAAAAATCACAACTTTTAAGCCATTCACTTCGAAATGGGTAAAAAATGTGCAATTTATAAATATTTGATGGCAAATTCAACTCAATGAATAATCAATTTAGAGAAAGCTTCTTACACCATTTTGATCAGTTTTCAAATCAATCTAATTAATTAAATACTTTAATTAAAGAAAACACATGTTTAATTCCTAACACTTAATCCATCTTGTTTGAGTAGTTAAGAGCCTTGCCTTAACAAAAACATTATTTTGGTTTTCAGTTGCAACTTTTATTCTTTCTTCTGCATCATTTATGTCGATATGGGTACAAATTGATTACAATTTGGCTAATGAAAAAAATAGTTTCAGTCCAATTGAATTTTAGTCTTGTTAAACGCCTCTCCTAAATAAATATATTTGAACAAAAGGTATTCCTTAGATATACAAATTTCTTAGCAAATACTAAAGACCGAGAAAAATTGTTAAATTATTAATAATTTTATGTAAAACGTTTTTTTTTTTATTTTGCGTATTCAATTCCATATGGTATTCCATGGTATTTGAATATGTGAACTTTTATATTCTAAAGGACACCAAGTTATTACACTTTATTCGGGAGGACATTTATAGCTTCTTCATCACGTCATCCCTATCCTTGAGGTAGAGAATTTATCTGCTCAGCTCGTCTTCAAGGCAGAGAAATAACCAACTATTACCCGAGAATTTCAATTAAAAGTCAAATGAGTTAGTAAAACAGTTGAGCCAATGAAAATTTAAGAAAAAACTTTGAATATTTTTAAAATTTTTCAGCGGTATGCAATATATAGGTTGTGGGTGGTAAGTGGTTGGTGGTGGGTGTTGAGTCTGGATTGGCAACATCTCTCTTGGTCATCGAGCGAAGAAAATTTATATGTTCGCCATGAAAACTGTCACACGAATTGAGCACAAAGCAGCTCAATGATGGATGAATAGATGGATAGGATTAATATTGGGATTAGATTAGGACACTAAGCGAATAGTTGTGCCGGACATGACAAAACCGTTCCCATCCATCATCATATAAATACGAGCTCAGTGATGGAAATTATGACGTTCCGAATGTCAGAGATGGGCGATTTTCCATTTTCTTTGGATTGAGACTCTTGTGATTTAACAAACAACGATTACTTTCTGAAATCCCCATTCTGAGACACATGACATGTGGCCGAAATCGAACAAAACTAAAACATACGGAAACTTTAACTGTGCCTAAGTGTCTGGGGTGTGGGTGAGTGGGTGAGTGGGTGGGTGGGTGGATGTGTGTGTGATTGCGGTCGCTCTTGCTATTTTAACGGTTCCAATGGTCCAGCAATTTGGTGGCGCTTCTAACATCACCCTGAGAGATGAGAAGGGCACAAATATTACGCTTGCGGTCCGAATATCCCATCTGACAGAGCTCATGAAGTTGCGATTGGTAGCGCTGCTCACAGCGAGATTCATTGCACGATAGAAAATCAATCATATTCAATGTTGAAGTGCCTTTACTTGTTGACGCCTCTGGCTCCTGCTCCCTTTGCTCCTCCAATTGGTTTTCTTCTTGTTCCTGCTGTTTCGTCTCGCCCAGCGTTTCGTCTGAGCTTAGATGACCAGACTCACATCTATTCAGAAGACCACGGGTGCTGCCTGCTGACGATTGCCATTGACCCTTGATATGCTGTGGCAAGTGTTGGATCGTTTGAATATTCATTTCCATGTCAGTCATGGGCCTCGATGCCGACAGCCAAGGATTGGGTAACGGTTCGTTATTCTCCTGTCCACGCTGGGGATTGTCGTCGCTCGACTTGGAGCCACTGGACTTGGCCAGCTGCTGATAAGACATGGCCACACTGTTCTCATAAATCTCACGCATGTGATTGTTCAGGCGGTCCAATATCTTGTGTCCTCCTGGTATCGATTCCATGCGAAAGATGTAGAGATCTCGACGCCTGCCCAGCTCCTGTCTAGCCGGACTGAAAGACAAGGAGATCACCTCACGCAAATTACGATCACTGCTTAGATAATGCCGAAACGAAGCGTTCTCCTCGATAATGCGGCCAATGCGCGGATCGCTTTGAAGCGACTCCCTCAATATGTTCGGATCGTCCAGCATCTGTTTGAAATAAGCAGAATGCTTCGACTTCCTATCGGTCTCTAAAGGCTTGTCGAAGGTGAGGACCTTGCGACTTGGATCGGGCAACTGTCGGCAAACTACATGCACTGTCACGCCCGAGGTGATGCCGTGATGATCAATTGAGCCCACATCCCAGAGCACGTGACCACCAAAAACGAGCACAATCCGGTCAATGGCCAGCTCGAATCTGACGGCCACCAAGGCACGAAGATTGCATATTAATTCGTTTTGACGCAACGAAACAATGGCCTCCCGTCCTCTACCCTTGGCCGTAATATTGATGGTCTTCAAGCAATTCATGGCTTTGGCGATCTTTGTAAACTTTGTAAATAGTCTGAAGCGAAACGTGTCTGTTGGTCGAAGGGAAACTTTTGAATGGGGAAGGCAAATAATATTGGCTTATGAATCACAATTCTTGTCTAACGTTTCAAATGACAGTAGTCACATTGGCTTGCTCCAAATATTTACTCTATCTCGATTGTGACTTACAAATGTTTACTCTATTTTAATGATGAGTTTGTCTTTCCTACACCAAAAGCATCGTCTTACACCGAACCAAGAAATCAAAGAGATAAGTTGGCACAGATCGAGCAAAGTCTTACTTCATTTTCAACGATTAATTTTAGTAAAAAAAAGTAAACAATCGATTCATTAGTTTAAATCATTTTTTTGGATGTATATTTCTGCCTATTGTTCTTGTATCGGATGAAGGATCTCATGTATCGTCCGCTGGAGTAGTCTAAGCTAAAGAGGAAACCCATTTTACTGACGTCCCTTCTAAACGATCCATGCCATTTCCATATCCAACGGAATCCATCATTTGTATCCCTGTAGGCTCCCTTGAACCCATATTCAGCATCTTTAGCAACTTATACAATATTTATATAAAAATCTTTATCCGTCCATTATTCCTTCGTTTCAAACGTGGAAGCGTTCTCAAATTAAAAAATAAAAATCAAAAGTTTAAGATGATGATGCATTGACTAAAAACCTAAAGATTTGAAATCGAATTAGGCCAATAAATTTGGAAATTAAGAAGAACATATCAAATTTCGTTTCCGACAAAGTTTAAACTTCTTGGGTGGAAGAAGTCTATGATAAGGCCAAATCGAAAACATTATAGCAACGCATAAGTTGGGTAATAGAGTATTGATTATCTTTTTACTTGGGACTAGGATAACATAAATCTACCTATGAGAGTAAACTTGAGGGGTCTTTTGTGAATTTGTCAAACTGTTTGAAACCAAAGTGCTAATCGATGCAATAATCTCTGTGTTTTCCAGGGCAACCGTTGACAAATATCAACAATTACCCTAAGCCCATCAATGTGCAAGTGAAAAGCTAATCAAATTCAGCAGGAAAGCCCAGGAACTGGAACAGACGCCAATTGAAACTATTAGTTGGAGGGAAAGCAATTGAATTGAATTGCATCGAAGCGACGCTAATCAAACGCCCGAGGAAGCAGCCATTGATGTAGCAACATGGGCGTCAATTCATCGAGCAGATCCGATGCTGCAGGTCTGCTCACTGCCGATGAAGATGGTGAGTGATGGCAAGGGAAAAACAAACACGAACACTGTTCTGAATGAATGAAGGGAAAAACTGAGTAGACAGTCAGGCAGGCAGCAGGCAGCAGGCAGGGAGCCAGGGGGAAATCTAAAACACATATTTACATTCCATCCCCCAGCCCCGAATCAAATCCAGCCAAAGCACATAGATACACCCGGCCAATCAACACCCGCCATGGAGCATTTGGATGAGCTATGCCTGCTGCAGATATTCGAATATTTGCCACTACCCGAACAGGTGGCCATGCTGCAGTGCCACGAACGGTTTCGACCTCTCCTAGGCAACATTTGGCGGCGTAAACTAACCCAGATTGAACTCAACCTGTTACAAACTCAGCTGAACAAAGACGATTTCGAATTCCTTCTGACCCAAGCCAGCAAGCGGTTGCTTCAGCTGAAACTAAGCTACTTGGATAGGGATAAATTTATTGTTCTGGTCCGACATAGATATCCCAATCTTTGTATGCTGCAAGTCGATGTGTTGCCACCTTTCTTTGTGTGCCATCGTCTACGCCATCAGCTTAGAAAACTAATTCCGAAATCAAAATGCGACAACATCGCCGGGAACAAGAAGGAGGAGAATGAGTCTCCGCTGGTTCATCTGAGTCAAAGGGAATGTGTTTGGAGTTTTGGATGAACAGCTTTGGGGAGATGGGGGGTTGGCAATGAAAAATAAATATGTATGTTATTTCTTCATGATTTTGTATATTCTTCTTTTGATTTGTTTCATAATTGTCTTTTCAGTGAACTTTGATCACTTTCAAATACTACGAGCCATTGGCAAGGGAAGCTTTGGCAAGGTAAGCAAAGGCCTTCATAAATAATCGATATGCCATATTTATGTGGTGTGATTTGTAGGTTTGCATTGTACAGAAACGTGATAGCGGCATCCTGTATGCCATGAAGTATGTGAGTCGATCCGCCTGCGAGATGCGTGGTGCCCTCGGCGGCGTTATCAAGGAGGTTGAGCTGCTGTCCTCATTGGAGCATCCGTTTCTTGTCAATTTATGGTTCTCGTTTCAGGGTAAGTGCACACAAACACAAACCGAACCACATCGCTTACACATACATACATACATACATACTTATGTATGTAGGTTTGGAGGAAATATATGTTTAGGTACATATGCAAATGGAGTCTGGGAAGAGGGGGAGCTACCTGTGGCCGCTTAGCGCCGCTCCTGCTGATTGGCAATCAAAATGCAAATTAAGTCTCTGCATTTCTTTTGATGCCCTTCCCAGCTACCAGACCCAAAGCATTTCTTATACCCTGGCTTGGTTCTTTGGTACCTTTATGCTTTATGCTCCCTTTTTTGCTTTTTCTTCTGCTCCTTTCGCACAGATGAGGAAGATTTATTCATGGTCTGCGACCTGTTGACTGGCGGTGATTTAAGATATCATTTACAGAACAGAGTAAGTCATCGCGTCATACACTGCTCGATGGCGACCTTCCATTGCGTGTTCGGTCGTCGCCATCGCACTTACATTTGCATTCACATTAACATTTACCTCTTTCAGGTGGAATTCTCTGAGCAGAGTGTGGCCTTATTAGTGTGCGAACTGGGTAGTGCGCTGGAATATTTGCAAACACAGCGCGTCGTCCATAGGGACATCAAGCCAGATAATATTCTATTGGATGATGCCGGTAAGTGCCAACTTTTCGCTCCCTTTGTGAAAGGGAAGAGGAAAAACTTTGGCGCCGAATTGCCGACCATCAAGATAGCTGCCAGCAGTTTCAATAATTTATCTTGAGATATATAAAGTATAAGTAGGTACATATCCGTTTTTACTGCTATATTGATTTATGCGAATGCCGTGTCTTTCTGAGGAGGCAGAGATGGAGTAAGCGAAAATTCGTCATGGCACGTTTTATTGAAACAGCATCCCGACTTATTGGTAGGGAACATAGGAAGATAGGCTCTGTTCAGTTTCTGAAAGTAAAACTCTTTTAAATTGTTAGGAATTTTTCGACATGGGATAGCACGAGTAACGAGTAAGCTACATTTAAACAGCGAATTACGTGATCAAGGTTTTATAAAAATAAATTGACAATAAAATTATTCGAGTTTGGAATTTTCCCAGAATCGATTGGTCCTGAAATGTGAGCAAGTTGTTAAAGGTTTGCTATTGCGCCATGTACAGGATCTTATATAAATTGCTATTCAACTAGATTTGCCCTTAAATTTTCCAACCACAAAGTACAAATGACTAAATTAGAAAAGTGTGATGAAACTATAAACATTAAATTCATCATTGTCAAATTAAGACAAGTTTACCTCAGCAAATCAAAGCTATCACATAATTGCAGGAGATATAGTAAAAGTAGTTATTGTCGGTGTCTCTAGCCAATGCAAAACATATCTGTTAGCTAATGCCAATAAATTTCTGACTTAACCTTCTTTTTTGCTGTATAAGAAACGGATAGAGAGAATTAATATTTTAACACAGAGAGATAGTTCACAAGAGTAAAAGAGATTATGTTCAAATGTGACTGATTGTGAGATAGTATCATTTATTAGTAATTGCGAAAGTTGACTTTATTAATATTATCAGTATAGGATACATTTTTAAACCTTACTATATTTTACAAGCACTGGCAACTAAAGCCCTTAAGACGATCCTCGTTGTTCAGTTGCCTTATTGACTGGGCCACTTGTCAAGTCATCTACCGAGGACTGCAGAGAAATTTACTTATTATGGTAAAATACAAGCAACAAGTGAGCCATGGCTGCTGAGACCTTCGACTGAAAATGAAATTTTCAGTTTCCCCAGGTTTTTAAAATCAGCAGCCAGCATTATAGGCGATTTGATTAGAAAAATGTTTGATACAAAAAGATCAGCAATTTAGAAAGAACACTAAAGTCTTTTAGGACATAGTTTTATCAAAAATGTACCCGTTTAATGCAAAATTGGCTTGCGCATAATTTGGGCCTGAATATTACTAGTATTTAGTATTTATATTAAATCCAAAAAAGTTCAACAAAAAATGTAATATTCCAAATTCATTTTTAAAAGGACTTTGGATGTCTTGACAAAAATCCATTAATAACTGAACCATGTAACAAATATCAAAGAGGCTAACTTCGGCTCTCCCGAAGTCCATATACCCTGCAGTCCTTGCCAATAATATTTTTACATGTTCAATTTTTTTTCTTGTAACTCAATTCATCAATTCACAAACAAAACATTCAAATTATTATTCTGACTCTTTTTTCCGCTATACCCGCAATTTTTATACCCTTGCGAAAAGGGTAGATTAATTTTGGTCAGAAGTGTGCAACGCATAGAACGAAGCATATCCGACCATATAAAGTATATATATTCTTGATCAGCACGACGAGACGAGTTCATATAGCCATGTCCGTCCGTCCGTCTGGATCAACGCAAACTCCTCCTAGACCGTAAGAGTTACAGACTTGAAATTTTGCATGTAGACTTGTATATACTGCAGGGGTTGTATATCTCGGATTCAGCCGGATCGGACCACTATATCTCATAGCTCCCATACAAACGGCAAAGTCACGAACAGTCCAAATCGGGTGACTATAACATATGGCTGCCATAGGAACGATCGGTGAAAAACTGTGACTCTTGAATTTTTTACTACAATTAAAGTTAAAGAAATTTGGTATGTATAAAGTTGCAAGGGTATATAAACTACGGCACGGCCGAAGTTAGCCCCGGCTCTCTGGTTTTCTTTCTCTTCCCTCATACACATACCGTTTTTGTAGCCCTGCGTCTGTGTGTGTGTGCTCCGCTGCTCTGTTGATTCGAACAATGGCGCGGTGGGGAACGGGCAGGGTTGTCGGCAGCGTTTGAGGGGAGTCGATTTATATTAACTGTAACTTGTGTTCTATTTATGCGATCGGATTGAAATTTTGGGATCTGATGTTTTATCTCTAAAACTATCACATTAGTAAATTTTATAGCGATACTCCAACTCCTGAGCTATTTTTCACATGTCACTGCATTATATATAAATTTTCATACTTGATCTCACGCATGTAATAGCTTTTAAGACGCTAGAGTAAAACGCACACGCACGGTAGGACAGACGGTCATGGCTATATCGACTCTGCTTATCAGTAATATCAAGAATATACATATATACTTTCTCGGGTCGACAACGTCTCTTTCCTTCGGTTACAAACAACTGACCAATTTCATAATCCCCTCTGCAAGGGTATAAAGATTTATTTTCGGTTGCAATTATTTCTCAAATTTTTCACTGATCGATTAGATTTTCCACAAATTGAAAGCTCACATTTGTATCAAATTGCAATCGCTTGTGATAGGACCAACGCATGGTCAATTTGTAGTCTCCAGTGGGAACTGGTAACTGTAATAATTCCGGTCGTAAATAAAATCCGTCAACAATTTTTGGACCCTGTTAAAAAACATACAAATACAATTAAAACCCTACTTTATGGAATTATCTCTTACCACATATGGACAGGTGTGATTGAAGTTGGTAAAATCTAAGAACAATTTTGTTATAACAATTGCAGTCGGATTGTACTGCTTCTTCATGAATCGACAACAATCTAAGTCGAAATTCACTAACCATGGAAGGTAACCGTCACTGTGCCGTTGAAATATAAAGCTATTCTATCGCGTCTTAGAGCTTTCAATCTGCACTTATTGATCACTATCCAGGATTCATTGTAGCTCTTACAGACCACGTTGGTTAGTTTAAAGATGACGGCATCCTAAAGAAACAGTCGAGTTTATCATTACAAATTATTAACGAAATTGCTTCGAACTTACGTTGTGTGGTATAACCATAAAAGCCATAAAAATGGCAATTAAGCCGACCATTGGAGTAGTAGACAACATCAGTAAGCTTCGAATTCTATTATATTTATGATTTTAGATAGATTTCCATTTAACTGCGTGAAATGGTAAGTTCCGCTTGAATTGAATTGAATAGATAACTAAATCCCATCGTTAGTATGTGCACTTAATCGTAAAATGCCTATTTAGTATTCCAATAACTATACCACTTACTAAAATAATATTCTTTGATAGTTTTATTTATCCTGCTACTGTTTTAATTGAGTTGTGAGTGAATATCAATTACTTGACATTTCATTTAAGGACACGCTCATTTGACTGATTTTAATATTGCAACGAGATTGCAAAAGGATGGCCTGGCATGCAGCATGTCTGGAACGAAACCCTACATGGCTCCCGAGGTCTTTTTGTGTGCCCTGGACGAAGTGGGTAAGTGTGTGTGTGTGTGTGTGTGTGTGTGTGTGTCCGGGCGTGGCAGTGGGTGGTTGTCAGTGGGTTAATAAAAATGTAAAAACTCTGCACTTGAGATGAGAAAAATGAAATTACTTACATATGCAAGTGCTAACAGAAATACTCCTACATGGCCAATTTAAAATATCCGGAATGTTGCAATTTAATTACAGCCGGCTATAGCTATCCAGTGGATTGGTGGTCCCTCGGTGTTGTGGCCTACGAGATGAGAGGCAACAACCGTCCCTTTGTGGTGCACTCCAACACCCCGCTGGCTGAGATAAAGAACATACTGAATACGCCCGTTCATTATCCCCGCTACTGGGGTAGCAATTTTATCGATTTGCTTCAGAAGGTAAGTAGTTGTAAGTGATGCCGTTTTGATGTTCCCACATCTGTGGGGGGGAGTTCCCCCCTATCATATTGAGCTCGACTTAAGTCCTTCCATATCGAATTTGGCGCTTTGCTCAAAGAGATTAGGAAACAGTCACCGGACTTCACAGTGGCTGACCACATATTGAAAATACTTTTGTTCATTTCATTATTTTGCAGTTGCTCTGCACATATCCTGGGGCCAGGATCAGCACACAACAGGAATTACATCAGACTCCATTGTTGCGACACATTGATTTCCAGCAAGTGTTGGAAAAGAAAATCAAACCAATGTTCAAGCCACCCGAGGATCATCTTAATTGTGATCCCTGTCTGGAGCTGGAGGAAATGATTGTGGAGACACGTCCCCTGCACAAGAAGAAGAAACGATTGGCCAAGCAGAGATCAGCTCAACGCGATAGCGATCACGAGACACCCCTTGTCAAGGAGTTTATTGTCTACAATCGCTACAAGGAGCTCAAGCGGAAAGCCATGGAGCAAAAGGAAAACGACTGGCAACGTGAACTGGAACTGGCCATGGCCAATTCAATAGTCAACAGCCTAGCCCCCATACAGGAAAAGCCCAGCACGTCCATTGCCCTCCAGCCAGCTGATGGAGCGACAGCTACAAGTGTTGCCGCTGCTGCAGTTGGAGCAGCCTGCGCCAGGTCCGCGAACTACAAAGAGAGTGATACCATTGAATTTATTGACCGAACGCCATCGCCTCAAGCCCAGACCCAGCCACAGGGCACACCATCATCCTCCAGTATCGCACAGGGCACACCGAGCAGATTCTGCGGCGTGGCCGATAAGGCAACAAGCACTTCCCTAAAGTAGTAAACTTCGAAACGAATTTGAATTTTCGATTGCAACACATAATAAGACCAAAATTCTAATGCAACAGGTTTCACACATAGAAACATGCCCAGAAAAACGAACAAAAACCACCCACCCACCACCAACACATATGCATGTAGATTCCTCATGCTCCCAAGCACCAACAATGAGTAGACAACTATTGTCAACTATTTTTCGAGCCCGATTACAATCGTCAATGAACACGCTGAATGTCACCTTTGTATACTGAATACATACCTATGTACCATATGTAGGAGAATGTTTGTAATTTGTTTACTTTTAAGATCTCTATTACCGATCCTAGGACATAAGTTCCTTTGTATATACAATATTGTTAGATGTTAGCTAAAAATCAAAAATAAAAGCAACAACATATAATTGTAAATGCCGCGCACTACCGAAAGTCCTTAGCGAACTTATTATCCTTTATAAAGTCTAGAAAGAGTCCAGTTAACTGGATTGTTAACCATATAACATATCACACACGTACTACACTAGTTTACATCAAAAATTAACCTCCATATACGCATTTCCTAGGATTATTTTGGATTAAGGTGCACGATGATGGCATCCATTTATGAATCTCACTGTTTTCAAGCAAAGTTAGTTTATTAGGAACTTGATTTAGATATTTGTAAATATTTGGATAGATATTGACTTGGCGCTTAGTATAAACCAGTGTTATAGTGTTACAGTGTTATACCGCTTCAACTTATGAAGGGAAAGTGAGATAAATGAAAGTTTATCAAAGAAAAGAATTATGACATTTAGTAAGTATTGCTACTAGAGTCAAAAAGTCTGGCCCATATAAAAACCTTGAAAACTTTATCAATTGGGAAAAAAAGAACCTATGAACTAACCATAAGAAATTAGTAAATGTTGATCTTCGGCAAAGATTTTTTAATATTTACATCTTACCATCTTATTTTACAGTTGCCAAACAATAATTATTAGCAGGCCCATCTAAGCTTCTCCAATCTTATGAAGAATAAATATTCTTGATCAGCATCAACAGACGAGTCGATCTAGCAGTTAGTTACCCAATTTGGTATGTTTACTCGAGTAGTATGTGCTTAACTAAAGTAAGCCAAGTCATAAGTGTAAACTTTTTTCACTGTCTCGTCTCGTCACGTGACAGACAAATCTCTGCACTAAATTAATCTTACAATTAGCTATTTTTTTATGAAATTGATTATTAAGCCATCTGGTAAATTGCCAAATGTTTGGTTTAATGTGTGAATCTTTTGCACTTCTTTGCACTTTATTAACTAAGTTAATTTCTGAAAATGCGTACTGTGAGTTGGCATTGCTTTGTATTCTCATCAGTTTCTGTTAAACTTGGATAGACAACAAATTGTACATATATATTTCTGGGTTCCCACAAGTCAACTCAATAGTGGTAAGCTTCTACTGTAAAACTTCTATTATAATACTATCCAAGTCTTTAGTATTTGATGGACTCATTATTATTCACAATTAGAGTTGGAGCAAAACCAAATCCCAATAGTCTTGAATTCGCAGTTTGATGCATGTCGGTCCTAAATACATATTGGATATTCCATAATTCGGTTTAAACATTCAATTGTTTGTGACCAATTTTGATTCCCATTATCCAATAAGGTATTCTCATAATAAGGTGTGATCCCAGCTAGATATAACTCCAAGAATTGGTTTAAGGGGTTATATACCTTCTATGTCGAAGAAAAAGAGGAAAGTTTGGATTTATTTTTTTTAGGTATGTAGACGAATGTTTTCATTTTTTGATAGTACACTTTATTAACAATGTTTGTGCAAAATTTCATTAGTTTTGTGTAATTCCTTGTGCTTGAACGATCATTTTTATGATTTTTTTCTGCATACGGGAACGTTGTATGCTAAAATTGAACTTTTTGGTCGCTAGAAATTTCACTAAAAAATTAATTTCGGCGAAAAAAAGTTTGTGGCCTAAAAATTTAAGAAAATCGGTTCAGTAGTTTTCCGCCAATCCATATCACCGCAAAGTCATTTTTCAAAAAACAACATTACGAGATATTCGCGTTTAATGTTTCAAGTTCAGTTAATGCTTTTTTCTACTGCTCGAATCTCTATGAAAATTTGGGAAAATGTTCTCAAGAAGTTGCTCTTTAAGATAAGGCAATAAAAAAATTTTCGATTTTTTGAAATAAAAAAGGTATATAACCCCTTAACTTTATTCTTACTCTCCAACTTTTTTGTATTATCGTAACAACTCTTCCATACTTTTAAATAAAATCACTCTAAAAGAAGTACGTCGTCACTCTAGTGCCGCCACTACCCTACGGCCAATTTCCCCCCTAATGGACCGCCTAGTAAAACACGTTGATAAGTATATACTCCATGTTACTACTCCGGTAGGTTGGTAGAAATAAATAAGATTAATTAGTGTGCCGAATTTGATTACGATAGCCAAAAAATTGTGACAGGCAATCGGGTTTTTTTAAATAATGTAGGCGGAAAATTTTGGCTAAATATTTAATAAAAAATGGTATAAAAATCTACTCGAATTGCACTGACGTGTCAGACCAAATCAAATTGAAGAGGACTTTTTTAAACACATTATAATATATGTTCACTAAAAAGTAGACCACATAAAACAAAAAGTTAAACGAAAGTAAAGAAACAGGCAGAACAATAAATTTCAAACAAATTCCATAACATGATCACCAGACCCGGCACCGCCCACAGTACCAAAAATGGCCAACTACTAATCGATAACCCAACCTTTCAGAAGATGCTCCTGCCGAGAAATACGATTTATCAAAGATCAACTTAAGAGGAATTTAAGTAAGACCGACAACTTTACCAAGAGCGTCTGATCGAAGAAACAAAAGAACTTCGTAAGGCTGTGAAGAAACACAAGGAGTAAATTGTTATCTTGCTTTAAGTTTCAATGAAATTTTCAAGTTTTAACAACATATTCAAGTCTGTTCAAAAAGTCTATTGCTAGCAACATGCTTGGGCATAAATTTAAGATCAAACCTCATATTACATACATATTCAAAAATATTCCATAAAATTGTAAGAGTTTTCATACTAGTCTTTAAATTCTTTTCTTTTTAATATTTATTTCTGAAATTGAAATACATATATTTTCATTTATTTTTAATTTCGGACTTTATGTGAATATCGAATTTAAAATAACTTATCTGAACAGAATTCAAAGCAAGTTTTGGGATTTATTACCAAGTCCACAATTTCCATCCACATTTTTCTTTTGTATATTGGACTTGTTTGTGGATTTTGGTTGCTATTGATTAAATGTGTCTTATATCAGTTTGAAAATTGGTTTAAGTCAACGGAATGTGAAAGATTCTTCAGACTCAAATTTCTCTTCATCGATTCATGTTCTTTGTGTTCTTCATCTCGATTCGCCTTGTATTTCCTCTTTCTAATCTTCATTTGAAAAATAAATTTTATTTCTTTTTTTAAATTTTTTGCCATTTTTAAAGATTAAAGATTTTCTTTACGTCTCCATTCGTTTTTTCATTTTATAAATCTTTCTGATCCTTAGGTGCATTTTTAATTCCTATTTTCTGTCTATTGTCGAAATATTTGGTTGTAGAATTGGAGTCCGTAAATTCTAAACTGCTTTATTTAGTTCAACACTATGAGCTACAATAAACAATTTCCTTTAAGCTAAAATTTTTTATTTTCCACGTCCGAGAGAATTTTCCATAAGATTTCATAATCAAACCAAATTACATTTTATTTTTTGCACTTTTCCTTCTATCTGGTTATCCTTCTCCGTTTATGCTGCTGGTTGATATTACTGAAGAAGAAACACTAGGACAATTAAATTTTTTATTTCTTGAATTGTGGCATTATTAATTATGGTAAGGTTTTTTCTGAACGTATTGAAAGATTTATTTCACATATATTACTAATACTAAGTTATGCCCACAAATTACGAAACTTCTACGTTTAACTTGGATTTCGTAAAATCAAACCCATTCGAGTTTTTATTGTCGAATTTTTGGACTGGACTTTTGAAATTTCTGACGTTAAAACAAGGAAAAAAATCAAAAAAATAATCAACAAGCAATTGATTAAAAATTACACAAAAAGTCACTTCAAATTCACCATTTAGGATAGATTGCACATAAAAATATATGTTTCAATAAAACCAATATTAAAGATTTTACAGCTAGAAGCAGAAAATCTATTGAATTTGAATCGATTTTTAAAATCTTACTTCGCCTAAATGTGTTTGGGCAGACCATTTTATTTCCATACATTCGTATATAGTTTAGTTGCATATTTTTAATTTCTTTCCTTTCCTATCATATCTATATATATATATATTCACGATTTCATGTTTTCAACAATACACAAGTCCTTTACCAATTATCCAATTTTAATCGACAAAATCTCATTCGACTTGAATTTGAAATTACTTTCTCTTCTTGTACCACAAAACAAACTGTTCATTGTTAGGAAAGTATTAGAACTCGTTTTCTTATGAATATTACGGATCGTATTTTTTAAAGGCTCCAGATCAATCTTATTAACATTTTTTAAGAGGAAAAAACATATTCTTTTATTTTTCTGCCCAGAGATCCGCCACTCACTACAAACAATAAGGTTTATAGCCTATGTGTCCATGAATCATTCTCTTTTGTGTCCCTTGTGTCGTCTAGTCAATTTGTTTCTCAAATTAAAATCAATCGGAAAACTATATAAGATCAACTTTTATAAAGTCCTAAGTGCCTTGGGCGCTAAGAGATGTCCTGCTTCATATCAAACATGTCTAATAGCAAGACCAATAACTTGAACTCAGCAATTAACTTTAGTTGTAGTTAAAGAAAAGATTGAACAATTGTTAACAATTCGAATTTTTTGAAGTTTTTATTTCAAGTTATATTTCAATCATGTTTCACATTTGTTTGTTTGCTTGTAATGCTTTTCTTTGTATAAAAAAGAGTAAATAATTGTAATCTTGTATTGTATCATTGTTTGTTTTTCACGCCTTTGTTGATCCATTTCTTTTTAAAAACATATATATATATCTATTTATATATATAAGTTATGGTTATTGGTGTTTGTGGTGTAAGTATGTGTGTGGTAAACACTAACCAAATGTACAATAATAATGTTGACTCTTCTTTTCTATTATTGTTTTTTTTTGTTTTGTTTTTGTTTTGTTTTTTCTTTCTTTCAACGGAAATGCAACATGTTAATAGTTTGTTAATTCATTGTTGTTGAATCCACGTTTTTTTTTGTATTTTGATTTTATATATTTTTTTTTTTAAATTTTTCGTTTTGTTTTATGGTTATTCTATATATTTTACGAATAGCTCTTAACATACACCCAATTATTGCTACCAGTCCGAATCGTGCCATTGCTCCCCAAGAAAAAGCAGCTCAACTGCCTAATTAAGGAGGGCCGGACGATCAGCCGATAGCAAGCTCTCAAGTCCAGAGAGGGCGTAAAATTAAATTTATATGAAAGAGAATTTGTATATGAAAGCTGCAAAACATGAGTTGGCCCAAGTAAAAGAACAAGTTAGTGAAGGGTTTATTACTATTTGGGGCTAAAATTTTTTGTTTTGGATGTTTTACCACATTGCAGGTGTGGAACACGAAGACTTGTACAGTTCGCGTGGAAAACTCATTTGTTGCCAGAATTTTTTTTTTTTTGTTTTTGATTTTGTTTTCTTTTTAAGCAGAAACAAATGCAATTGTTAAGAAAAAGCGTCAGTGATTTTGTGTGTTTTGTCGTTAGAAGTATTTCACTTCTCTGTTGCTCTTCTGTATAGCTGTTGGTTGTCGTTGTTAGAAGAAGAATAAAGGAAAAGAAGAAACTTTAAGCGGCAAATTATGATATCTGTAGACTGTGTTTGGGTGTTAATGGCTGTGAGTTGTTGTTGCTTGTTTGTGTGTGTGTGTGTGTGTGAAGTGAAATGAAGTGTGCGTGTGTTGTTGTTGTTGTTGGTGGTTTCGCTTGGAGTTCACTGCTATTGTTGGATACGTTTGTGGTAATGCTTTGTTTGTTGATTGTATGTTTAGTGTTTGTGTTACTTTTCGATTCTTTCGAAACAAAATGATACTCTTTTTCGTTGAACTCCAAACGTGATGCTACTGCTGGCGGACATCCGCCTAAACATTTTGTTGGCTGCACCAAGCTCTTGGTCATACTATACAGTTGTGGTGTCCACCGACTCGATGCGTGCAGCGCCCGTGTCATCTCCGCCGTTGCCAGCGGCTGTCTGACCTTCGCCATTGAGGGCTCCGCCATCACCAACATTCCCGTCCTCTCCAGCGCCGGCATTACCTCCAGCTGCATTGGCGCCCTTTTTAGCTCCAAATTTGATCAGCTCCACATTGACATTTATGGTTTTTGTCTGCACTGGTGTTGCGGTCTCGACCGGCTCGGTTTTTACAGCAGCAGCATCGCCGCCGTCGGCTCCAGTAGACTCTGCACTGGCACCACTAGCGCCACCAGTGGTAATCGTCAGAGAGAGATCGTTCAGTGACTTTAGCACCTTGTCAATGTCATCCTGGGTGCTGGGAGTGCCATTGCGATTTCCGAAGTGCAAGAAGCATTTGCCAAAGTGACCTATATACAAGGGAAGAAACGCGTAATGTATAATTAATATAATTAAATGGAGACTATATTTCAAGATTACCTTTCCACGCGATTGACATAGGATTGCATTCGCGTTTGCGCAATTCGGTTTTCAAATCTTTGACGCGAATGTCGCGCGTCAAGTTTGTCAATTTAATGCAGAAATCACGAGGAGCGCGGTTCTTGTTCTTCTTTTGACGACGCTCGCCACCTCCAGCTTCATCGTGTTTACGATCCTCACTCTTTGCACCACCCTCAACACCAGACTGATCGCCCTCAGACTGCAAACGAAATAGTTAAGAAAAAGTTAAACGATTTACTGATCATTATTACACTTACCCTAGTTGGGCGCCTGCGACGATTAATATAACGACCTTTACGACGGGGTGCACGCTTCTGTGCGTTATCCTGCTGCGAAAGAAACAAGTAACATTTAATATAATATAGAATTTAACTGTAGAATTTCAAAATATCCTCTCCGTACGTTGTACATTTGGCAAAGTTAATTATACACCACAACAACTTCTTTTCAGTACTTACTCCACCGACTTGTTGTTCGTTATCAGTCTGAGAGGTGGTGCGTCCTGGGTTTCCTCGTTGGAAGCGACGACGCATCGGTCCACGACGACGCCTATTGTTTTGATGCTGCTCGACATCGGTATCTTCCTCCTTTAGGGCTATGACCTTGCCCGACTTCTCTTTTCGCTCCTTAAGCTGTTGCAACACGGGCAAAATCTTAAGCCGACGTTCGGACAACACTTCCCAGAAGACACCAGCGGGACGGGACAGGTGTTTTGCCACGCGTATCACTTCGGTGGGCGTTATAATAAGATCAACCGGTGTATCATATTTCTGAAACAGGTTTACCGGCAACGTGTCAACCACCTGCAAATCATGCACAATTGTGGCAATGACTGTTTCTGGTGTAATGGCGCCCAATTCAATAAGAAGGCCTATGTCCAGATCGGCAAATCCATTGCCGCGTCCAATGCGATAACCATCGCGCGACACTACTACAGAACCAATAACTACCAAGTCTAGCTTTAGGTTACTGTCAAGTCCAATTTCCTTGCGGTACTTTTGTAATTCCTGGACACGCAGTGCCACCTTTTTTTGCTCATCGGAAGCGTCCCCTGGCACTTCAACCTTAAAACAGAGTGCCGACGAGTCACGTGTGCTGGGCAAGTAAACAGTCTTGTTAGCCAGCAGAGCCTGTTCCTTAAAGTCGTGCAAAGCCCGATCGATGTTCACTTTAATGTGCTCTGCAAGTGGTAAAAAATCGTATTAAATAAAGTTTAATTAAAATTCACATTTAGTTTTTAATTGAATTACGATATTTTTGAACATACGTGCTTTCTGGAACTCCTCCTGCTGAATGAGCAATGCAGCGGCCTTATCGGCATCCACGAACGCAGGAATCCGATTAAATATGCTGTTAGAGCCGATTCCAACCCTGCCCTCCTGGATTTTCTTCCAGGTTTGGACGCGCAATGACCGCTTTGTAGGCTCCAAGGGCTGAGCTATAAAAAATAAAGTAAGAAACTGTTATTTTTACAGTTAATAGAATCAAATGCAAAATACAGTCGGGGCATTGCATGGAGACGCAACAATTTAATTTTTTTTCGATAGAACCGCCCAAAAGTCGTCCGTTATCTCTTATCGCTGACCCAGGTTTTAGCACAAGCATTTTCTTATCACGTCAGGTTCACTCTAGGTAGGTAGGTGATAGCTGATAAACCGGTTTTCACGCCCAGTAAACGAAGCGATAGCAATAAATAAAACTAAACAAACGGTAGCTGCATTAAATCGCGGGATTCAAATTGGAATTAGTATCTTTATTTCTCTCTTTTTAAATTTTAGATAGAAGAAGCAGATCTGCATTGAGTGTTAGAGTTGCCACCTGTCTGCACGACTCATTGTACATCCACATCCACACATTGTAAACCAGTAGTAATTCAATCAAATGCCAACTGTCGGTATTAGTACGTTCCTTCACATGTATTTACACGTGTGTATATACCACAAACAAAAATGCGTGTGTGCGTTTCAAAAAATTTAATTGCAAAGTATTAAAAATATCGATATTGACGCATGACCAATAAGTTGGCAACGCTGCTGCGACCACTTATTCATACTGGCACGCACACACACACACACAGACAACAAACATTGCTCAGCGATGAGAGCATCAAAATGCGAATTTCTCAATTAAAATGAAGAGGGGCAAACAAATGTTTTGCATTTCATGAACAATTTGTCTTTTCCAAAAGAGAGTATACACTGATCACAATACAGAGTTTGTGAAATATTTTTGAAGAACCCTGCTCTAATGTGCCTGTGTGTGTGTTAGGCAGATGGGTGCGTTGTGTGCCTCGCTTGCATAGAATGACATTAGCTGCGAAAAAGCGAGAACCCACACACACACAATGTGAGCATATACATATACCAAAGAGTAAAAATAATAACTTGAAACATTCCAATTATCGGCGGCCAAGAGCAACTAAACGGACACCAACTATGATTCACTTTGCACTATTAGTTGTGTGTGCTCTCTCGCTCTTCCCAACCGCCTACTAATTGTAAAATCTTTAAGCAATTTTCAGCATAAGAATGCGCGCCACGATGACGTAATTAATAATAGAAGCAACAAAACAAACATGGATCACCAAAGAAAAGTACGGCGGCGGGGCGGACTCTTGCATACATACACATTTGTACTTACATATGTACATATGTATGTATGTATATTCTTGTTGTTGCCGTCAAATTCAGTTTACAGTTTCAGGAATTTGACAACTCTTATTTACCGCTAGCAATCTATTGAAAGAAATATGGCGGCATTTTTTTCATTCTTTTTTGACAAGTTCGTTTAAAAATGGCCGTAGGCAAAAATTGGCAGCTCCCAACTCCCTGCCCTTGATCCATTTGCAAAGCATGGGAATATATGTACGTTTGCATGATGTGTACTCAAAACTCATGGTGCCAAATGCACACATTTCTAATCACCTCACTAAATATCTGTTTTACACGCGCAGCCCAGGAAATAAAATACAATATGCAATTTCCCATTTCATTACAGAAAAAACTTACTTGTCGATGATACCTCCTGCGCTGCGTTAGCGCCATTCTCCGTAGCGGCGGCAGCGGGGGCTGCGTTGCTTTGATTTTCCATTGTATTTCGTTTATATAAAATGTGTGTTTAAACTGTTTTCCGTTCTCGTTTCTTCTGCTACTTTTCTTTTTTTTCTTCAACAATTTCTGTTCTTTTTCTTTCACTCAATTTACACAATTTACACAGCAACGTCCAACTTCTCCGGCGCTTCCAACAAAACCACGTTGAAATTATCGATAAATAAATGGGCTAAATAAGTGAAGACAAAAAAATGTATGTCACTATCGATAAATCGATTTTTAGGGTTTGTTTTTTTTGGCTTATTTATAATCGTTCTTTTAAATTATATTATTTTTAATACATATTTAAACATATATATATATGAATTACTTTATTTTATTTTTAGATTGACATGCATATCTTACATGCATATATTTAAATATTTCACACCAAATTCATGTTCTATTTGTAGGGTAAATATATATTCCCCTTTGGTGAGTACATGGAAAACCCCCGTTAGCTACGCCCTGTTCCAAACTACGATTCTAGTGAGAGCAATTTGATGAAATACATCGATCACCATGCCCTTTCATATCGATATGCACCAACTGCCATCTTCATAATTTTTCAATTTTCTGGTTCGGATAACTGATTCCGATTCCGGAGCTCGCGCCAGCCTTATCAATAAATGTGCCCACAAAAAGCACCTACAGTTTTGGGCCTTTTTCTCAAAAACTGTCCAGTAGATGTTGATAAAATTTATGAGACACTCTTGAAATATCCCCCAATCGAACAAGCTACCGTGCATTGCTTGACTCTGGCTCTGAGCTGAGATATTCGAGCTCAAATACGAATGTAATTTTTTTTTACGATTTTTGTAAAAAGGTGCTCAGTAGATTTTGATAAAACTCTCTGGAGACACTCTTGAATATATATCGCTCATTTTCGCGTATCGTGCATTGCTTGATGCTGACCCTGAGTGGAGCTATGCTCCAAAATGTGGGGAGCTGAGTGCAAATTTTGAATACTAGGAACGTTTAAAACCCCCCAAAAACTATTTAAATCGATAGATGATGATTTGCTTAATAAAATAAAAGTTTATTTTATCCAAACAAGTTAATAAATAACGAAAAAATGAAAAATGACAAAAAAAATTGGCAGAGGACCGTGGCTAACTCAAACTTAACATCGTCGCTAACTTTACGGACATTGTTTTCATCGTGCGTTTACACTTTTTGGTTTATTTATATTTGATCTATGGCCAAATAATTGAATGACATTTAATAAACACTGGTATTTGTGCAACTTGTATTTTTCTTTTGGGGGGAATGATATATTAAAATTGGTTTTGAAAATACTATGCGGATGCTTGGTGCAATTTTGTTTTTGAAGATTCTGTAAGCCCATTTATCATTATTTTGTATTTACTACTCATATATGTAGTTTTTAGTTTACTATATCCGCAAAAATAAACCGAAAGTTTGTGGTGCAAATACCTAAAATGTTAAATAAATGCTACATGCTATGGCAAATAGGCGGAATCTTGGTGTGTGTAAGCCGCCTATAAAACATTTTGATTATAACATTAACAGATTATTTTAAAATCCTATATTCCTATAAACTAAATGCAGTTGCCTTTAAGAAATTCAGTCACCCAGCTATTTTGTAAAAATAATTTTCGGTGTAATCGGTACTCAAATGTTATGTTTTTCTGAGTTATCCGATCAAATTAAAACAAGACCAGTTTTTTTTTTTTAATTAAAAACAAAAAAATACCAATTCCGCAGAGCTGTTATGGCGGATGCTTAAAACTTCTTTGACTCTACATAAATTATCTAGTTTCTAGATGTTAATTATTTACATATCTAGAACACACGAAGACGCTCCTGAGAGAAATGAAGGGAATATATCCAAATATACATAGCTGTGAAAGTCATTAGGACTAGAAAAACTCACCTGAGACTAAGAGAATCTCTTCGGCATTCGTTGTATTCACTCGCAGTTATAATAGGCAAATCAGAACACACTAGTAAAAGTCAGAAACTTAAGAAATTAATGAAAAATTACTAAAGTCAACGTCTAAACCGACCGGCTACTATATTGTGAGAGAGTCGACTGAATGTCGGGTGACGGTAAAACCAACAGCATGTGTGATTTGTTAGATTTGTCAAATTTATTATTTTTTTTTACTTTTTGTTTTTTTGACTTACTTAATACTGTTTAATGCTGCTGTTAATCCTATATTGGAACAATTTGAATTATTTACATAATACACATTTTAGATCTATTAAGTGAAATCTGCCATTGCACTAAAATGATATGCAATTGCCCGGCTGGGGTCAACGAATGGCTTGCGACATGTGCAAAGGGGTTACCATCAGTGTCAGCTCCGCATCCTTTAGGTTGGCACCTCTAAGGTTTGCCTCCTGCAAATCACTGCCCGATAGATTGCAACGCTCCAGATCCGCACCAGCAAGCACGGCAGACCGTAGATTGCAGTTTTTCATATTAGCGTTTTTTAAATTGGCAACACGTAAATTAACACCAGCCATGTTACTACTTTCAAGGCATGCACCTGAAAGATTCATGAATATATTTATGTATATTTGCATAAGGATTTAGAAAAAACAATCACCTTTTAAATTTACGCCCTCAAGGTTTGTTCGGACGCCAGTTGGATCCTCAAAGTTGCAGCCACGCAGGTTAGCCCCTTCCTTTAGAAAAATAGGGAGATTAATAAAAATGCAGTATTTGATAAACGAATTGAAGCAGACCATATTAGCACACAGGGCGCGAATGGAAACCAACTGGGCGCACTCTAAGTTGGCATACTGAAGATCCGCCCGCTCTAGACAGCAGTAATTAAGATTCGTGTGCGATAAATTGCAGCGTGACATGTTGGCGTACTTAAAATTTATATTCCGAAAGTCGAGCTTTCTCAGATCAGCGCCAGATAAGTTAACGCCTTGAAAACGCAATTCAGTTAGCACAGATGTCTGTATTATTGCCTTGATCACATCCATTCGCGTGAGAGGTCGATAATCATTGGGTGGTCCTTCCTGCTGACTTATCATCTCCTCCAAGTGAGCAACCAGCGAACATATGCCAAAAAATCGAGCCTCCTCCAAAACACCTTTGATGCTTAGCTGAGCATCGCACACGAACTGGCCATGGCGCATGTAATTTAGTATAGGCTCAAAGTAATGTGGACTGCGATCAATCAAATAAGCTCCCTGTTCATCCTTTTCGCTAGGTCTAATTACGTTCCCATCCTGAAGGAACATGCGAGCCAGCATCGAGTCCGGTTCTCGTAGCAAAGTGTCGACTGTGGTTGTGAACACCTGACCACCCACATTTAATTTGACCCATCGGCTTACAGCCTGCTGCAGCTCTTCCCCTTCTCCACATTCGTTGCCACTCGCCTCCTTTTCCATCAATGCACATGCACTTTTACCCCAGAGACTTGTTTATTTTTATTTATTATACTGACCCCTATTGCTCTTTTTGTCTGTTACTTTACCCACTATTTTCTGCATGTCGGTGTTGACCAACACTTAGTGTCCATGTAAAAAATTTATGTCCGTCAAGTTAGCGACACTGTTAAACTAGAGTTAGCGACGGTCCTCTGTTAACCCTCTGTTAAGTTTTTTTGCCTTTTTATTTTAAATTTTTTAAGCTATTTATTACCTTTTTTGAAACAAATAAAGACTTAAAAAATTAAGAATAGATGGAATTTTTGTTTTAATTCAGTTTTGGGTTTTTTTGAGCATTCCATGTATTGACAATTTCTCCACGAAAAAGTCCTTTTTTCGTTTTCATATAGCTCCAATATACTGCAACGGCTCAATGAAGATTGAATGCAAAATTTGTCCCCAATTATTTATCTATATCCCCACCAATTTTGCTTAAAATTCCTTACACAGTTTTCAAGAAAATTGCATTTTTTTGAACTAACCTTGATTTTCCCCATACAAAATGTGTCAAATATTACGCCGACTTTATCTGGCAGAAACTAAACTATACAGTAACGGCTCAATGTAGATTGAATGCCAGAATTTTGGGATGACTTTCTGGAATACGTTCAGAGAGTTTCATCAAAATTCTTCGTAACGTTTTCGAGAAAAATGCATAAATGTGGGGGTACCTTCAGGGAACAATAATTTGTTTAGCAAATGCAATCCGCCAACGTTTTCTTCTTCTTCCTCCTTTAATTCGCCCTGGGCCGATTTTGTTGGGCAAAAGTATGCGAAATACATACATATGTACATATGTATGTAAAAATATATGGGTACTTCGGGAAAATAAATATTTTTTGAGCAAAGACAATTTTCTTCTTTTTCCCCCCTATTATATCCCCATACAAAATATGCCAAAAATATGCCCCGACTTTGCGAGAAAGTACTAAATTTTCAAGAACACAGCTCAATAAAGATTAAATGCCAGAATGATCAATGGACTTTCTTAAATATGTGCGTAGAGTTTCCTTGAGAATGTGTGAACGGTATTCGAGAAATATGTAAAAATATATGGGTATATATGTATTTGTTCAACAAAGGCAATTTGCCGCTCAGTTTTGATATTCGCTATTCAATAGGGTGGAATAGGGGGATCTCATATGGTACCGCTGAAATAGGGCCTTTTGCATTGTGGTACACGACTGTATTACTGGCAAGGCCACCGAGTGGGTGGGGGGGGGCGGGTGGGATTTATTTGAAGGGAACTTGGGGGGCCGAACCCATGTTCGGTAACCATTTACCCCCAGGCCCTGATTTTCTCTCTGCGGCCCTGATTACTGGTAGTGTTTTCTCGTAGTTTCTTTATATTATTAACAAAACAAATTCTTTCACACTATTACAAGAAAAACTTTCTCTTGAAATGCCTTCCCAGCTATCGTGCATTACTTGATGCTGACCCTGAGTGGACCTATGCTCAAAAATGTGGGGCGCAGATTTTTCCAGTGCAAATTTTTAATACTAGAAACTTCAAAAACTATTTAAACCAATAGATTATGATTTGCTTAATAAAATAAAAGTTTATTTCATACAAAAAAATTAGTAAATAAAGAAAAAATTAAGAATAAAATATTGCAAAAAAGTTAAGAGAGTGTTAACGGAGGATCGTCGCAAACAAACTCTACAAAAATCGGTATAAAAATATATGTATTATACATGATGCATACATTTATGGGTTGCTATGTATGTATATATTAGGCAATATTATCAATAAAGCATTTTTTCTTCTTTTTGGTACGATTGGGCACTTTGTGGTGTATAAACATGATAAATATGTGTGTATGGCAAATGTGATAGAACTGGATCTATTCAAATTTATCACTTGATGTCCTGCCATATATGAGCGTAGGATGGTGGTGGTTTAAAGTTCAGTACCTCCTTGTAGATAAGGTCCTTCCACTTTTCAACACTAAGGTCCATATCCTCAAAACTGTGATCGTATGGCGGCGAAGTCACTCATCAGTTGGTTCGGCATATTTCTCCAAATACGGATGGGCCAATGCCTCTTCCGCTGCAATACGCTTCTCGGCATTCAGCTCCAGCAATTGTTCCAGCAAATCCACTGCCAGTGGATTAGCGTTTTAAACACCCTCGTAAAAGAACGCCTATATAATATTATATAAATATAAATATGGTATAAGAATTATAACGTTATTAACTGAAATATAAAATTAATGGTAATGGAATTCCATGCCCTCCACAACTACGGATAATTAACGATATAGTCATCCGATCTTGATCAAATTTGGCAAAGTAGTTTACAAGTGTAATAAACACACCATTCACCATTATTAAATTTCACGACAGCAGCTTAGAAAATAACGAAGGTTTTGAGAAAAGTCACTGTTCGTGACTTTGCCGTTTGTATGGGAGCTATACGATATAGCAGTCGGCTGAATCCGAGATATACAACGCCTGCAGTATATACAAGCCTACATGCAAAATTTCAACTCTGTAGCCCTTACGGTCTAGGAGGAGTTTCCGTTGATCCAGACGGACGGACGGACATGGCTATATGATCAAGAATATATATACTCTATATGGTCGGAGATGCTTCGTTCTATGCGTTGCACACTTCTGACCAAAATTAATATAAACTTTTTGCAAGGGTATAAAAAACTTCTCACCACTATTATGGGGTCTGAAGAAAGCCGAATAGTAGACCCAAAAGCAAATGTAATCAATCAGATACATTTCGCACCACGGGACCCGAGAAAACACTAAGGATTTTAATGTTCATCATAGTAGTAATCTTATTCAGTGAATTAAAACTAACAATATACTCAATATATACTGAACGATTGTAAATGAAGCTCTCGATACTAGAGATGAACTCTATAGATCAATCAAGGGTCTCAAGATAGAAGCCTTCTATTAAAAACTCTTCTCTTAAGAGCTCTTTGTATGATAATCACCATAAAAGAAACACATAAGAAACACACAAAAGAAACCCATAGCCATTCAAAATATAAAATCTAAACTAAAAGGTCAAGCCGGAAATACCCAAAAATCTGAAACAACGATAGATGAAGTAATTCAAAAACTGTCAACATCGTTTAAGAGTGATCTCTTAATAGCAAAGATTCGAAACTTAAAAAGAAATCCCAACAACTGTGTTTATTATACATAAAAGAGATTATAATATATGTATTTCGGATAGATTTCCAAATGTCCAAGCCATAAAATACACAACCAAAGATGCAGTAAATGCTATGATAAGTCATACGAATAGTAAAAGAGTCCAGATATAAATGGAATCAGGAAACTTCGATTCAACCAATATAGCCATTGCAAGATTCAAACCCTACAGCAACTAGAGACACAAAATTTGGTATGTATATTTGCTTGGTAATGGCGCACATTTTTTATGTGCAAAGATTTTGCCACGCCCCTTTCCGCCCCCGTATTTTGAAAAAACTCAATTATCTCCCGTAATTTTCTACCTTGTGCAATCAAATTTAGCACACTTAAATTTGATACTAATATCCAGCAAAACACCAAATTTAATCAAAATCGGAATAAAAATAGCCAAGTTATGCATATAAACGTTTTTCCATATGGCCGGAGTTGGCCGTTGGCTGGTGGGGGCGCTAGGGTGCTCGTATGCTTAAGTGAGCGAAATACTAAGATATGCTTGTAAAAAGCATGTGAACAGATTTTGCATTGGTTAGTATATTTGTTTTACTGGTGTATGGTATACATAAGTTGGCGAGATGATTTACTTACTTCATTAAAATTAGAAAGTAAACTTTAACATTAAAACCTCAAAAATTAGATATGGCCAATTTTTGTAAACAATCAAGATTTTCTAAAACTTAATTTTTTACAAGAAAACTTTAACAAATCTGAAATATTCTAAAATTACCTCAACTTTGTGAACCTGTATTTCAGCCAATTTTCGAGCGATTTTTTAAATTCATATACATATGTATCATTAGAAACTGATGATGACTTTTTCAGAATTGTCATTGAGGACTTTTGAAGACAAGAACTTGCCACATAATTTTATAATAGGCAGTTCTCACACACTGACGGTCAGTCCTATTTATTTGTTCATGACTGTATATTGGAAAATTGGGTTCTCTATTCCGACTGAAGTTTAAAGAAGACATAATATTACATAGGAGGCATAGAAAATACTAAAAGTGAATACCTCTTTTTTAATGGAATTGAGTAGAATTAAATAAAAATAATTTAATATTCTCAAACGTCGTTACGATTTTGGATTTAATATTTTGAAATAATTTTCAATTTAATTATAAAATCCTTTATTATATTACCAGATGTATGAATATTTAGGCATATGCCTAAATAAATATACATACATATCATATTGATACAAGTTTCCTGAACATTCGCATAATATGTATGTATGTCTTTCGTGTCTTATATGTGTATGTATGTGCGTATGTATGTATATATAGCAACTTTATCACACCGCAAGCAAACTATCATGGTGATTTGGCAAAAAAATACATAAATAAACAATTTCATAGAATTTTTGTTTTGCTTAAGTACACGTCAGGCCAGGCGACAAAACCAAAGCGAATTGTTTTTATTTAGCAACAAAAAATAAACTAATCTGGAAAATAAATAGAAACAGTATATTAGTTTAAACATTCAGATTTCTATACAATCATCGCTTTTGGATGGTGTCAAAACCTCATATCAAATGAACTAGTGTATATTTTATTTAATGGAAGTAAAAGAGCCGGGTTAAGAGTTAACAAGCTAAGAAATATAGCAAATACATACACTTGCTCTCATATCTCTGCGTACACCCAAGAAAATTTCTGTATTTCAAGGAGGTTATTATGGAGGAATGGAGCAAAATAACCATCGAGGATACCCGCAAACTTGTGGATTCGATGCCTAGACGTCTGGCGGATGTGCTATAGAAAAAGGGCTATCCAACCAGATATTGATACAACTCCAAAAAGCATTGTATGCAGATTTTTTTTTGTTCCTTTTCCAATGTACGCAGCCCTTTGGAAAGTCATTTTTTGTTATGTTTTTTTTTGTAATGGTTATATTATGCTTAAGTTTTTTGTTTTGATATATGAAATGATAGTAAAAATTAAGTTTAATAATTAAAAAAACAAATGAAAAAAGAAAAAATTCGATATCTTGTTTATACTAAGCGCTATTAATGGTCAAACTTGAAATACAGAAATTTTCTTGGTTGTACGCAGAGATATGAGAGCAAGTGTATGTAAAGAGAAGTCTTTTAAGAGCATACGGATATTAAAAGCTTTCCACACAAATAACAAACACGCTTATATATTTATAAATACATATATACTAGTGAGATTCCTATATACAGTGTATCTAGCCTTATACATGTACATTCATTCAGCTGGCAATTATGTCATTTTGTTTTGTATACATTCGAGTAAACTTATTATTATTTTTTGTTTTTTTATACCCTTGCAGAGGGTATTATAAAATTAGTCAGATGTTTGTAACGTACAGAAGGAGACGTTTCCCCATAAAGTATATATATTCTTGATCAGCATGAGAAGCTGAGTCGATATGTCCGTCATGTGCGTATGCGATTTAATCAGCCATCTTAAAAGCTATCGGGCTGATGTCTGTACTTTTTATTACCGTAGTCAGATCAGTTTAAAAATCTTTGGATCGGACTACTGTACTCATTTAGTTGTATACGAAAAGTAGGTGAAGCGATTGGAGTATCGCTATGAAATTTACTAATGTGATAGTAATGGAGATAAAACATCAGATCCCAAAATTTCAATCTAATCGGATATGCAGAACACAAGTTACATTCAATATAAATCGGCTCTGCTGGCTACTACGTCATTTATCGAATCATCATGTATGTAAAAGGAGAAGAACAAGAAATGGAATTGATATTTAAAACGTTTTGTCTGTGCATTAATTAATGAACTGAGTTACAGAAAAAGAGTTTGGAACATGTAAAAATATTATGGCCAAGAACTGCAAGGGTATTTAAACTTCGGAATAACCGAAGATAGCTTTTTTGAAATTTTTTTTTCGTTTTATATATTTTGATTACGCTCAAATTGATTAGAATTCACTAAATTTCGAATCTCGAGTAAAGCAATCACTCCACTACCTTCAATTTGATAAAACAAATCCGTTTATACTATAAAAATATTTAATTTTGTAATATATTTTAACTTGTCCAACTTATGTATGTATATCAATTTCTATATTAAAATTTCGACTATTTATTAACCACAGATAGGTAATAGGTGGGTGGAAAAATATAAAAATAAATATAACTAGTATTAACTTATGAAAAATATGTTAAGGTTGTGTTTAAATAAAAAAAGTTGCTCTAAAAGAAGATTAAGCCCAGAGGCAACACAAACCGGCAAAAAGAAAACATATTTTAAGATGCGATGTAAAGAAATTTATGAAATATTGCCGAAAACGCAAAACGAATTATTCATTTAAAAACTAAGCGACTAAGAAACCAATTGCTATTTTAGTTGTGTTTTTATCATTTTTGTCCAAAGCCTTTAGATCATGGAATCATTTATTTTTGTCGGGTGGAACTTTGTCGAATGTTCCATGCTATCACAAAAAGTACAATGACTTGCTTGTAATGATTGGCCACAAATGGTTACCTATGACATTCAGCTTGTAATTTAGTGACGAGCACATTTAGCATTTTGATATAAATATTTTAGCCCTCTCCCTATCCAGTTCAGTTTACGCTTCTAGTTTCAACGCGAACACAACAATTCGCTCAAATAATTAATATGGATCTTTACTATGCCAACACATCCTCCGCAAACCGGTCAATCCTGATGGCAGCCAAGGCCTTGGATATCAAATTAAATGTGAAAGTTTTAAATATCCATCGGGGCGATCAATTAAATCCTGAATTCGTGAGGATCAATCCTCAGCACACAGTGCCCACTCTTGTGGATAATGGGTTCGCTCTGTGGGAGGCACGCGCCATTCTCATCTATCTCGTGGAGAAGTACGGAAAGAGTGATTCGCTCTACCCCAAGAATCCGAAGCAAAAGGCTTTGGTGAATCAACGTCTATACTTCGATATTGGCACCTTGAACCAGTCATTCTTGGATTACTATTATCCAATACTTCAATCGAAACCAGCTGACCCTGAACAATTTAAGAAGATTGAATCAGCATTTGAATTTCTGGATATTTTCCTGGAGGGTCAGGAATTTGTTGCTGGCAATGAACTTACACTGGCTGACATTTCTATCCTGGCAACTGTCTCCACATTTGATATTTTCCAATTTGATGTCAAGAAGTACCCGAATGTGGACAGATGGTACACCAACGCCAAAAAGGTGACTCCTGGATGGGAGGAGAACTGGAAGTCGTTGACCGACATGAAAACTGCACTCGATAGCTACCAAACACAATCAAAGAAGTAGTATTAATGTAATTTTTAATTTAAGTATCTAGTCCACTTCAATTTTACATATGTATCTACGACTATAGTCATCAAAAATATATGTATGTATCAATTCAGATAAAGTTTATTTGTCATGCAAGTGCATTTCTAACTGAAAAGACAACCAACGCAATTTGTATAAATTTATCAATACCTATATGTAAATGGTTTGTCTGTTTTGTAGTAATGAAATGGAAATTATGTTCTACTCACGAGCTTGTAAACCACAAGGTCTCCAAATTATAGAAAACTATCTTATCTGAAAAGCTTTGTAAATAACTTTCTATGAACAAGGTGGGCCAAAAGAAATCGCCCTATTGCAAATAACGACCAGAAGTCATCCGATGTTGTTTGGCTCTTATTCTTTTTCTAAATAAAAAACTTTGATTCCGTTTTTTAAATTATGTTTATTTAAACCCACCTTGTATGTATACAAAACAACATTATCTAAAAATCTATGTACATAATATTTTATATTCATATACAAATACATACATACATACATACATATGTATTTCTGTGTACTCACTCTTATTGTATAAATGATTGTTATTCATATAATATAAGAGCATTCACTCTTAAGAGGTTCCCTTTATGCGTTATTCCAACTCTTTGGGATTGGATCACTCTTTGCGTTTCTGAGAAACAGACACAATCTTCGCCCGTTCTCTTAGTCATTTTACTGATGTTTGTTACTCTTATGAGGTATAACATCTTTTGTTTAAGGCTTGAAATGATTCAGCATAGCCTAAAACAATCAAAATAAAAACATACATATGTATACAAAAATACACACATACATATGTAGATAAGTTTATGTAGTTATCTATAAACTTGTATTATTTGGGTTTTGTTTTACGGGGTTTTACGCATGTGTCACGCAGATTCAAAGGGAGTTACCCCTTTGCTCCGCAAGTCCATTGACTCTACAGATTGTTCTGGAAGTTAGCCAAATTTGAATTAGCTTGGCGTTGTCCGCGTAATGCCAAGCAATTTTAGAGAATTTAATTTATAAATCATGGTGATAGTCATCCTACATACATACATATGTACATACATATGTATGTACATTGTGAAATTGATAACAAAAGCCGAAAACGTTTTTATTGGAAGTTCATTTACTCGTTAATCTATATACAAACTGGCAGACATACATATGTACATAGATACATACATACATATGTACATATGTATGTATGTACATAGATACAAAACACAAATTAATTTTACGACAATGCTCACTGGTTATTGGTATGTGGCTTTCAAGGTCCCCAAATCGTGGTATCTATGTATGTGCATTTGTGTTTGGGTAACTACATATACATATACATATGTATGTATGTATGTTAGTGTGCTTTGTGTTGAATTTTACTTAGCTTGGACAAGGTCATCAAGATATTTAGTTATCAAATAATTGGTCTCTAGTACATGAACTCTAATTTGCATGTCGCATGTTTAATGATTTACCTGAAATTTATTCTTTATGATAGAAAATCGATATGTTTGTTAGACTCGACTGATTAACTACATTCCATTTTCATTAACTTAATGAGTAATGCCTGCGTCACAAGGCGATAAGATTGATATGTATGTACATATGTACATACATATATGTTTTTTCAGCTATATGACTGTACTTCATATGTATGTTCTTTCTAGTCCTTTGGTTACTCATTATTTGCTTCCAGGTGCATGCATCTTAGAGATATATATTACAAATGCAGCGAAAGTCATTGAAACGCTCAATTTACTAAAATAAATCTGCATAAGCCACACTTTTTTGTTCACAATGTGCAATTGTTTTTTGCTGATAAGAAAGTTTGCCGGCCGGCCGGCACCTTATCTTTTTTGTATATAGATTTATGTATATATATGTATGTATACATACATGTATTTGATGTTATAGTCACGTTCGAGATAAATTTGTGTTTATTTTTAATCTCATTTTGCTTGGTAACTTCAATTGTTGATTCCAGCTTTGCTCCATCGCAGCCTGCAGTCAACACAGATGCTTATACTATACTTATAAAATGGTTTATGTTTGAAAAATTTAAATATTTACAAAATAGATACATTTTAATATTGTAAGAAGCTCCTCTATATTGCATATATATGTATGTATATCTTTGAAGTGATCGTACAATTCCTATAAGCCCTCATATTGATAAGGGCCAATTTATGAATTTAGATACCTTCGTGCCTTGTAGGAATTTATTGTAGAATATTTTGGATCACCCTAACATTCAATAAGAATAGAATTTGTTCAATTTGGACAAAAACACAGAACACAGGCAAACAAGCGAGAAAAATATGCGAATAAATTAGTCAAAGCAAAAAAAAGGAGAGCAACAAAAAGATATGCCACTGCTGCGAGAGCGGTTTACCCATAACGGCATAACGGCAGCTGGTAAATCTCTCTCCAGAAAACTAAGCTCTCGATCAATGCATTATACACATATAGAAATACCAAATATGTATGTACATATGTACATACATATGTATGTATATACTTATTTATGTATATTTTTCTTTATGGTGCAACAAGATTATTAGAAAGTTGCCACTTTCTGTGGCACATCAAGTGAAGGGTAGATATACATAGAAATGTATATGTATGTATGTATGTATATATGAAAACATACATACATACATACATACATATGTATATAAAAAACCTGCTGCCGGCATGCTCTTAATATAAATTTTTCGTGCATTTACTAACGTCACACGCTTACACTTGAATATGTACCTGTCTGTATGTACATACATATACATATATTTGGCCAAACACTCACGCCCCAAAACCCACAGAAACAACATGCGATTGTCTCTCTTTATGGTTGCCGCGGAAATTCCCCTGCCTTCGCTTCTCTTTAACCCACGGAACCATGATGAGAATATATGTATGGCTGTATGTATATGTGATTGCCGGCATCGCCCAGCGCCAAAAGCGGCGACCTCCAACAGCTATAAGAGCTTTCCTTCCTCCGAAGTCCATCAGTTGAAATTTTAACTTGGTACAGTGTGCATCGCGGAATTGAAACTAATTAACAAAAATTGTAAGTGTCTACTGTACATTGTGTTTGTGTCCAAAAAAACTTGTTGCTTAGAACAATGTGAACAAAAACAACAAAATTTTTATGTGTAAAAAGGCTTCCTTCCCAAAATAGAAAAAAGACTTAAGCCAAATGGCGTAACGAACCAATGAACTCTGGTTGCATGACATCATCATGCCTCATGAGCCATGGTTAAAAACAAAAAAAAATAATGGACATAAGCAAAGTGAAGTTTTTAATGATGGAGGGGGCCAATTAAAGTTACTGGAATCTAAATTATCTTGCGCGTCTAAATACAATTTTCATTTGTGCTTCGTTTTATTTGTTTCTGAATAGAAAAATGGCTGACTTTTACTATTTGCCCGGCTCTGCTCCCTGCCGCTCCGTCATCATGACCGCCAAGGCCGTTGGCGTTGAGCTGAACAAGAAGCTGCTGAATTTGCAGGCTGGCGAGCACCTGAAGCCCGAGTTCTTGAAGATTAACCCACAGCACACAATTCCCACCCTGGTGGACAATGGTTTTGCCCTGTGGGAGTCCCGCGCCATTCTCGTCTATTTGGTGGAGAAATACGGCAAGACCGATTCTCTGTACCCCAAGTGCCCCAAGAAGCGCGCTGTGATCAACCAGCGTCTGTATTTCGATATGGGAACTCTGTACCAGAGCTTCGCCAACTACTATTACCCTCAGGTCTTTGCCAAGGCTCCCGCTGATCCAGAGGCATTCAAGAAGATCGAAGCTGCCTTCGATTTCCTCAACACTTTCCTGGAGGGACAGGAGTATGCTGCCGGTGATTCTCTGACCGTGGCCGATATTGCCCTGGTGGCTACCGTTTCCACATTCGAAGTGGCCAGCTTCGACATCAGCAAGTACCCCAATGTGAACAAATGGTACGAGAACGCCAAGAAGGTTACCCCCGGATGGGAGGATAACTGGGCCGGCTGCCTGGAGTTCAAGAAGTACTTTGAATAAGCTATGTATTTGTGTTTTTTTTTTACGTACCAAGTATTCTTTTATAATAATTTATTCATGTTCCATAAAATTTATGAACTATGTATTAAATGTGTGCTAATTTGCATTACGCAAATAAAGTAGACAAAAACAAATTTATTCATTTTCTGGCTGAACTCTTTTTTACGTCGAATTATGTGGGATAAAACTGTTCTCTTAGCTTGCATCTCTTTAGACTGGGGGAAAGAGTGCCTTTGGAAAAGCTCTGGCTCTACTCTTTCTCCTCTATTATTAAAGTCTTTTAGTTCAATTTACTAAAATAAATCTGCCTTTGCCACACTTTTTTCAATGTGTTCACATAGAGTACTCACTTATGCTTGAAATGGCAAATGTTTGGTTTTTGCTGATAGGAAAGTTTGCCGGCCGGCCGGCACCTTATTGTAAATATGCATATACATTGGTCAGATGTTTGTAACGCACAGAAGGAGACGTTTCCGACCCAATAAAGTATATATATTCTTGATCAGCATGAGAAGCTGAGTTGATATAGCCATGTCCGTCTGACCGTCTGTCCGTCCGTCTGTGCGTATGCGTTTTACTCAGCCATCTTAAGAGCTATCGGGATGAAATTTTTTTTGGGGGCTTTTTATTACCTGGGAAAAATAAAGTATGAAAATTGGGAGAATCGGACCACTATATCATATAGCTCTGGAGGAAACATTTTTGCAAAAATTGGAGTATCGCCATGAAATTTACCAATATGATAGTATTATATATAAAATCTCAGATCCCAAAATTTGAATCTGATCGGATATATAGAACACAAGTTACAGCCGATATAAATCGGTTCAGCTTGCTGCCTACTACGTCATCATCAAATCAACAGAGCACACGCATGCACACATACAGACGCAACGCTACATAAACTATATGTGTATGCGTGCGAATCGCGGCATGCGTGTAAAAGGGGATGGGGAAGAAGAAGAAATTGAAATGATTCTTGAAAGGTTTTGTGCATTAATGAATTGAGATACAGAAAAAGAGTTTGGAACATGTAAAAATATTATGGCCATGGACTGCAAGGGTATATAAACTTCGGCACAGCCGAAGTTAGCTTCTTTGATATTTCGAGATAAATTTGTGTTTATTTTTAAGTGCAATCTCAATTTACTTGGTAACTTGAGTTTTTAATTCCAGCTTTCCAGATGTTTATACTATACTTATAAAATTGTTACGTTATTTGAACATTAGGGCGTACCTTGGTCATGGGAACAAGTTTAAACACAGTTTAGACTATATAAAGTATGATTAATTTTCGTACATAAAGAGTTAATTGTTAGGTTTTTGTTTGAGAAATTTAAATATTTACAAAATAGAATAATATTGCATATACATACATATGTACATATATCGTTTTATCCCTGGTAGCATTGGTGGATCTAGGGGGAGACCTGGCGTTCTAAACACCCCCGAAATGATAGTATTTCGAACTACTTTATACCCACAACCTGTGGGTATGCGCTGATTACAAACGTCACACGCTTACACTTGAATATGAAACTGAGTATGGGTGGATGTCTGTGTGTATGTATGAATGTATATACTTGGACACACACTCACGCCCCAAAACCCACAGAAACAGCCTGTGACTGTCTCTCCTTATAGCTGTATGTTTATACCTACATATGTATATGTGATTGCCGGCATCGCCCAGCGCTATAAAAGCTTTCCCTCCTCCGAAGTCCATCAGTTTTAAATTTTAGCTTGGTACAGTGTGCATCGCGGAATTGAAACTAAATAACAAAAATTGTAAGTATCTACTGTACATCTGCATATAACAATAAATTGTGTTTGTCGAAAAAGAATTGTTGCTTAGAACAAAGTGAACAAAAAACAATAATGCCTATGTATAAAAAGGCTTCCTTCCCCAAAAAGAAGACAAAATCTAAATGACATAACGAACTCTGATTGCAGCATGATGCCACATGAGCCATGGTTAAAAACAGAAAAAAAAGACAATGGACATAAGCCAAGTGAATTTTTGAATGATTTAGCGCGTCTAATTACAATTTCCATTTGTGTTTCGTTTTGTTTGTTTCTGTATAGAAAAATGGCTGACTTTTACTATTTGCCTGGCTCTGCTCCCTGCCGCTCCGTCATCATGACCGCCAAGGCCGTTGGCCTTGAGCTGAACAAGAAGCTGATGAATTTGCAGGCTGGCGATCACCTGAAGCCCGAGTTCTTGAAGATTAACCCACAGCACACAATTCCCACCCTGGTGGACAATGGTTTTGCCCTGTGGGAGTCGCGGGCCATTCTCGTCTATTTGGTGGAGAAATACGACAAGACCGATTCTCTGTACCCCAAGTGCCCCAAGAAGCGCGCTGTGATCAACCAGCGTCTGTATTTCGATATGGGAACTCTGTACCAGAGCTTGGCCAACTACTATTACCCTCAGATCCTTACCAAGGCACCCGCTGATCCAGAGGCATTTAAGAAGATGGAAGCTGCCTTCGATTTCCTCAACACTTTCCTGGAGGGACAGGAGTATGCTGCCGGTGATTCTCTGACCGTGGCCGATATTGCCCTGGTGGCTAGCGTCTCCTCCTTCGAAGTGGCCAGCTTCGACGTCAGCAAGTACCCCAATGTGAACAAATGGTACGAGAACGCCAAGAAGGTTACCCCCGGATGGGAGGATAACTGGGCCGGCTGCCTGGAGTTCAAGAAGCACTTTGAATAAGCTATGTATTTGTGTTTTTTTTTTAATTACCAAGTATTCTTTTATAATAATTTATTCATGTTCCATAAAATTTATGAACTATGTATTAAATGTGTGCTAATTTGCATTACGCAAATAAAGTAGAACAAAAACAAATTTATTCATTTTCTGGCTGAACTCTTTTTTACGTCGAATTATGTGGGATAAAACTGTTCTCTTAGCTTGCATCTCTTTAGACTGGGGGAAAGAGTGCCTTTGGAAAAGCTCTGGCTCTATATAAAGGGCGATAAAAGCACCAAGAGTACAGTCTGTTTGTTTCTGCCTATGGGTGCCTTTGACTTGGTGTTATTCAATTAAAACTAATAACAATATCAACAAAGCTTGTAAGCGTAAATTTTATGGAAAATTACTGAAAGAGGCAAAGCAAAAAGAAAAACACCAACAAGAAAGGAACAAAACTAATAACAACAAAACAATCAAGTTGAATTTTATTACCATCTAAAAATAATTTCACCATTTTGCCAGAGAAATGCCCGACTTCTACTATATGCTCTATTCGGTCGCTTGCCGTTCCGTATTGATGACGGCCAAAGCCTTGGGTTTGGAGTTGAACAAAATTAAAGTCGATCTCGATGCAGGGGATCATTTGAAACCAGAATTCGTCAAGATCAATCCACAGCATACGATTCCAACTCTTGTGGATGAGGGCTTTGCTTTGTGGGAATCTCGTGCTATACTCATCTACTTGGCGGAGAAATATGGCAAGAACGACTCTCTGTATCCCAAGGATCCCCAGCAGAAGGCTCTGGTCAATCATCGCTTATTTTTTGATCTGGGTACATTGTATCAGAGTTATGTTTACTACTATTATCCACAATTGTTTGAGGACGAAAAGAAGCCAGCTGATCCAGAAAACTACAAGAAGATTGCTGCTGCCTTTGAACAATTCAATACACTTCTAGAGGGTCATCTATATGCGGCTGGTGAGAGACTAACTTTGGCCGACTTCGCCCTAATCTCCACTGTGTCCACATTTGAGGTGTCTGGCTATGATTTTAGCAAGTATCCAAATGTGGTTAGATGGTATGAGAATGGCAAGAAGGTTATACCCGGCTGGGAGGAGAACTGGGAAGGTTGTTTATACTACAAGAATCTCTATTTGGGTGGAATCCTAGGCAATTAAGCTACAAATAAAAGAGAATTTATATATCTATTATGCATAAAAGTAAAACAAGTCGTTGACTCTAGTGTTTTTGGCCTTCTATCTAATCAAAACTTATCTGGGAAACGTGAGTGTGATAACGTCGCGGCAATTAAAATGGTCTTATGAAATACATACGTACCTATAGTAGTATATACTAGAAGGTAATGAACACCCAGTGTTCGCGGGAGTCATAGATAAGTTGTCTCTTTCGAGTATATATGATTTCAACAAACAAATGAGTGAACTGAGATTTTCTATTTTGATAAGCACAAATTGAGATTAAATGTTGTTCTAGAACAAACTTGAGCAGCTGATGAAATTGCGAGGTGCTACTTATAGCTTATGAAATCGAAAATTATGTTTTTTCTCTTCTTTACTCTCTTCCAAAAAGAAAAACGTTGATTTGTTAATTATCACCTGATCTTCATTGGTTTATCGTCACACAGTCAGTTATGGAATTAACTATATATAAATTTTAAAGCCAAATGAGAGGCAATCAGTTGAACGCTGTTGCTCTTAGGTATTAGAACCACTCGACCAGAAAAAAAGCACCGAAAATATGTAAGTTTTTTGTTTGTATTTAGTGGATAGAAACGTGTTTATTTGATGAATTGTAAATATTTTTGACAGCACCATGGATTTCTATTATCGACCCGGATCTGCTCCCTGTCGCGCTGTCATTATGACTGCCAAAGCTATCGGTGTGGAATTCGATAAGCAAGTCTTGATTAATACACGAGCCGGAGATCAGTTCAAGCCGGAATATCTGAAGATGAATCCACAGCATACGATTCCCACATTGAATGATCATGGTCTTGCCTTGTGGGAATCACGTGCTATTATGGTATATCTGGTGGAGAGTTATGCCAAGGATGATAAACTCTATCCAAAGGATATAGAAAAGCAAGCTGTCATCAATCAATTGTTATACTTTGACTGCGGCACCTTGTATAAGAGTTTCGCCGATTACTATTATCCACAGATCTTTCAGAAGAAACCAGCCGATCCAGAGCTCTATACAAAAATCGAAGTAGCCTTTGGCCATTTAAATACTAGGCTGGAAGGCAAAAAATATGCCACTGGTGATAATCTAACCATAGCTGATATAGCCCTTTTGGCTAGTGTGTCAACCTTCGATGTGGCTAAATTTGATATAGCTAAGTATTCGAATGTCAGCAGATGGTATGATCTGGCCAAGAAGGCCACACCAGGTTGGGAGCTCAATTGGTCCGGCTGTTTGGAGTTCCGCAAATATTTCGATAACTAATTGATTTCTTGGTGTCTTATTGCACTCGAATGTTCTTATAAATTAAATATGTACTACACTTAGCTACTAAAACAATGAATTCGATTTACTAAATTCGAGTGGTCGTCGAAAGGACTGCTCTAGGTTATGTAGGCGCTGCTCCAAGTCATTCATGGAGTTACGCAGCGCATGGCCCCGTGGACGCAGCGATATCTGTGGCGAGTGTTGCATCAGGTCGTCCTTGACACCTGAGAAGGAGTGTCGCACACAAGAGCGCTTCTCGAATCTTGTGTTCTGATAGTGGGGCTGATGCTGAACATGCTGACAGTTGCTGCTCCGACAATTGTGAGCCACTAGAGGCTCATCTGTTTTCAGGGAATCCTCATAGGTGTCGCTACTGTCCGTTGTATTCGGTGGCTGTTGACGCAACTCCAAGTGGGCCTTGGCATGACGTGGACAAAGAACTTCGGCATTATTGGAACGTTTCACGCTGCTGCTATGCTGAAAGGAATCCGGCGAGGTCTCGTAAAGTTCCCGACTGCTCAAGAACTCGACTCCAGAGTCCTGTCCCGTTGAGTGGAGTGAGAACAGCGAAGTCTCATAATTGTTGCTGCACAATAAATTTTCGATTTTACATCATGTCTAGCCAAATTTATGCATGTTTTTACTTACAGATTGTTCACTGGCTGACAGGAATTATATTTTAGCACAAATGGTGTGCTACTTGCCCCGCCTCCAATGCCTCCTCCTATGCTAGCATCTGTTGCTGCGGCCGCTGCAGCTGCAGCCTTGGCAATGGACTTGGGTAGTGGCACATCAATATATTCGCGTTGGCGGTGCTGCTGCCTAGAGGGGAGGAGTAGACAGTAAGATTAGTCTTCACTAAACGAAAACCCGTTTGTGCCTGTCCACAACAGTCATTTAGCCATTCACTTACTCGTTCAGGTACTGATGATGCTGCTGCTGCGTGGCCAGAGCTTGTTGCTGATGATGATGATGCAATTGCTGCTCCAATTTTTCTGTGGCCGTGGCCGTCGATTGGGTCTGGGCCGAGGAGCAAACGGATTCGGGCATAAAAGCACTAGTCGGCCGTTGGCTACCCGAGCTGCCCTTGCTGCAGCGTTGTGTGTGTCGTTGCTGGCGTTGCTGGCATCGCTGTTTGCCACGATGCGAATTGTTAATGCCCGCTATGGTGTAGGTGAGACCGGCTTCCGAGGCGGCGAAATTGCGTTGAGACCAGAGAACACTAGAAATGGAAAAAACGTCAATGTAGGATGACATTTGAGTGGCATTCACATCTATGAGCTATAGTTGTCACAATATATTCTGCAGATAGGAGATTGCCTGTTGGTCGTTGATGTTGTTGTTGCATTTTTTACAGTTAGAATTTTATCGGACAGGTGTAGACCTAATTGCAGCCGGTTTTTTTTTGTAAGCTAAGACAACAGCAGCAGCAAATGCTGCAACACGAGCGACGACAACAACAACAACCAAAGGCAATGAATTGTAATGGACTTAATATTTATTTTAAGCTGTCTTTAAGGCTTTACTTTTGCTATGGCTAACAGAATTATTCAAATATTGTGAGCTACAATCTAGGAGTGCCTTTTGGCCAGCAGTCTTTAATTTTTTTTCTTTGAGTTACCGTTTTTGCCGTAGACAGAGATAGCAACAGGCAGCTACAAGTGCTCCCAGACTAATCAAGGCCAACAGAACTAGAGTCACAAATTCCAGACCTCCCATAAAACTAGAAGCGGTGGCGTGTGTGGGTCTTGGAACTTGTCCGAATTCGGCCAATTCGATAATACGAGGCATGGCCTTTGTGGCATCCACTCTATGTTGCTGCAGCTGAAGTGCATCAAGTTGTAGGCCAGCCAGTGAGCTGTACGAGAGAACAGTTGACAGTTGTGGGTCAAATGCGTGGAAGAGAAGAAAGATTAATGGTGTTTACTTACTCCTGCAGTTGTTCCATTTCTACTATGGCATTTGTATGTGGATCCACGGCATATATATAGGCATTAGTGCTGGCAGCGAGAAAGAGAAAGAGATTGCCATTAGTTTTCCCAATGATATTGTGGGTTTTCAGTTACTCACGAGGCTTCCAGTCCTCCTGCATGTGGCTCAAGTAATCTCACCCGTACATCCTTGCCAATGGCATCGCTTAGGGCCTCCATTAGCCCCTCAATTTTACTCTCTACCTCTACGGGTTTCCCAGCGACTACCAATAGCACCTGCTTCGACTCATCTATGATGTAGACAAAGACGTTGACAATGCCGCTTCGACCATCATCTGCACCCAGGCGATCGGTGGCCTTTACATCGAAACCATAGATCCGTTCGTCCAAGGGCAAGTCACCAAGTAAACGAATATTTCCCGTTGCCTCATCGATGCCAAAAAGACGCGTTGGCTCATTCAGTAGGCGATAGCGAATCTCCGCATTGACACCCTCATCCGCATCTGAGGCAATAACCCGAGTCACTGGATAACCGAAGCTGGCGCTGCGAGGTAATACTGCCACAATCGGCTGGCCATTGCCACGAAACTTGGGGGCATTATCGTTCTCATCCGTGATGTGTACCAGGATGCGGCATTCATTGGGCGACAGACCCTCAATGCGTTCGTCCACCACGGGATAGGCCACCTTGGCATAGTTACGGGCTTCTCTGCTTAGGCGATCGGCTCGTATGCGCAGTTGATAGCGTGAGATGTGTTCCCTGTCGAATGATTTTAGGGCATAGAGCAGCATGTTCTTGGCGTCGTATTCGAACGGCGGATGGGCGTCTGTCTCGTCCAGTCCTTCCTCCAGCCACAGCGACCAGCGATAGTTGTCGGCATTCAATCCGGCACTGAGATTCAAACGCATCACTTCAGTTGGCGCCTCGTTGTTTTCAGTCAATTTGACCTCAAAGTATGAATGTTGGAAGATAGTCACGTTTACAGGTGCTTCCGTTGTGGGTGTCGTCGTCGAGGTGGTCACTGCCTGACCCTGCAGATTGACAATGACAACAGCGGTGGCAGATAAAGCTGGACTGCCCAGATCTGAGGCTATAACTGAAACATTCAAATGTTCATAATCATTGTATCCACTGATGTGAGAGACTGTGGTGATAGTCCCATCGCGCGAGTCGATCTGAAATAGCGGAGCCTGCATCTCCTGATGACGAATGGAGTAAAGGACCAGTCCGTTGCCATTTCCCACATTATCCTTGTCAATGGCGGCCAGTTGCTTAACGAATGTACCCGGTTGGGTACTCCTATCCAGGTAGGCTTTATAGACGGGCAGCATTTGGGTCCTATCCGTCACTTGCGGAATGTATTTGATGGCCTTTGTCTGTTCGTCGTAGCCAATGAATTCGGGACGATTGTCATTGATGTCCAACACATTGACCTCCACATTCACGCTGCTGGACATCCGCTGCAAGGGCGGGGCATTGTCAGTTGCTACAACCTGGAAACTGTATTTGTCCTTCAGTTCACGATCCAGTTGCCCATTGATCTTCAGCACCCCCGAAGCTGGTTTGATGGTGAATGGTAGCTCAAGGTCACTCAAGCTATAGGTTACATTGGCATTCTCGCCAAAGTCCATATCAATGGCCATCAGTTGACCCAAGACACTGTCCTTATAGTCTCCTTCGGCTGTGTCGAAGCTATACCAAGATTTCTTGAAAGTTGGCGCATGATTGTTCACATCCATTACTGTGAATCGGAGGCAAGTGGTATCCTTTAGGCCATCAATGTCCGTTACACTGAGATTCACCAGTATCTCGATGTTGGCAGCCAATGGATAGTTAACCGATAGTTCACCGCTAAGTTTATCCATGCTGAAATATCGCACTCCTTGCAGCTTAATCAAGGGCATGGCTGGAGAACGTTTAACCTGCTCAGCCACAAGCTCATAGTGGAGTAGAGCATTCTTTCCAAAGTCCTCGTCACTGGCGCTCAATTGCAAGAGTTTAGCCCCCACCGGTGTATCCTCGAAGACGGCAAAAAGTGGACACTTTGGGTGCAGGGAACGAGCAAAGCGACGGCGGGACTTGGCACGCCCTACCACTCCTCTCTCCATGTGCAGACGCGGAGATCCGGGAATGTGATATGGGGGCGGTGCCAGCATCATTGTGGCCGTAGCCGATGGAGCCATCAAGCCATTCGAGCTTTCCACAAAGTATATCTCCATATCCGTTGTATATTCCCGAATCTCCAATCTGGAATCCTTGAAAACAGAAATACGCTCAAAGATGGGAGCATTGTCGTTGACATCGGCCACAAGAACGGTCAAATGGGCATAGCCCGACAGGCCTCCAGAATCAGCAGCTATGATCTTTAGATTGTACAGCTGCTGCTTCTCCCTGTCTAATCCTCGTTTACCCGTGTAACTGATGCGAAAGTAAGGACCATTGCTAAGCTTAAAATTCGATTGCATGAAGGAAGTGTGCAGTTCCTGGTACTTGAACTCATCATTCCACTGATCGGTCAAGTTAAAAATGTTAAAGGCCCCCGTGCCCGAAGGAATCCTGTGCTGACTCCCATTGGCATTGGTGCTAACATTCACAAACTCAATGCTAAATTCTTCACTGTAGTCCCCCTGCAGTTGGACACGGAACTCTGCATTAATGCCTTCATCCGCATCGTTTATGAGGATGGCCTGGTTCATGGACAACTCTGTTCCGGGGGCACAATTCTCGTTGATGAGGCCCACATAGGTGAGGGCATTGAACTTTGGGGCGTTGTCGTTGACATCATCTACCTTTATATTGACCTGATATATTCCAGCTCCGCTTACCAGACCCGTGCTATACTCCACAATTACAGTTAGTTCGTAGCTAGCTTGTTGCTCGCGATCCAGTCCAATCAGTGTTAGCAGGGTTCCATCCTCCGTGATGGATATCTTATTAACCACCTCCTGTTGGTTGGCTATAATGTAGCGCAGCTTCAGATTGGTATCTCCGGCCAATCGACGTGGCAGTCGGCGCTTCGACTTGGAGCTGCGGCTGCGATTACGACTACGGAAACGACTTCCAAGTGTTAGGTTACTCTCTGGCATCTCCCGAAAGCTGCCCAACTCGTTGTTGACCACATTGAGGCCATTTTTATAGAGCAGCTGGCCAATGATGCCGCCCACCAGATTCTCCTCCACATGAAAGTTGATTATATTCATGTTAATCTCCCTGGAAATTATTAAATCAAAGTTAACATCGGTTAAGTATTAGTTATATCTTGGCTTTGGACTCACTCTATAACTGGACGGATTGGCACCTTCTGCTCTGGCTTGGCAACAATGTGTATTGTGAGATTCGTAATGAGCACACCTTCATCGCTGAGTTCCGTCGATGCAGCTGTGGTCAGAGGTGGTGAACTGCGCGATATAATCAGCGGCTTGGATGAGTTTGCAAAGAGCTAAGGAATAGAAACAATAAGACTTCCGTTGAGACTTATTCGCCTTGCTACTTACATAATTTGCCACCGCCTCAAAGTTATAGACTTTGCGTTTGAATTCCGACAATTCTCTGATCACTGTTATAATGCCCGATCGCTCCTCTATGGCAAATGGTACACCCTCCGAGTAGGTGTGCAGTAGATCGTACATTATCTCATCTTCACCATCGTAGATCAGGGTTGTCCGCACCTGTCCCACTGATGTACCCAAGGCAGTTTGACCACCCACCCAAAATTCGTAGGGAGCCCCCACAAAGTCAATGGCCTGATCATCTATGGTTGCATACACTTCAATGGTAATCACGGCCAGGGAGAAGCGACGCTCTGATGGATTTGTAGGCTGGTCACTGGCCTCCACAAACACAGCAATGCGGCCACGTCTGAGTGGCCCCCCCACATAGATGGTTCCATTCTTATTGTCCAGTCGAAAGGGTATGTAGCCACTACCTTTGGGACGCTGCAGTTCGTAAAGCAAGTGCCCGTTTGGTCCGTCGTCGGGATCATGGGCCACCACTTGTCCAATCTTATAGCCAATGGGTGCAGTAATTGGCACCTTGAACTCATAAAGATTTCCATGATCAAACTTGGGAGTATTGTCGTTGGTGTCCAGCAAAGTAATGTCGACCCGTACCCGACTGGGACCAGGCTTTTTCAAATGCTTATCGTCTAGATACGAAGGATTACGCTCCAAGGCCTCCACATTTAACTGAATCGATTTGCGTTTCTCCCGATCGAGCAGGCGATCATCCCTTACAGTTATCCAACCGGAGCGTGAGTCAATGCGAAAGGCACCAGCGGCATCTTTGGTTTCCACCAGATTATATAGGAATTCCGAATTCTCACCCTGGTCGCGATCAAGGGCATTGACTTGAAGTACACTAAAGCCTGTGGGTAAATTTTCCACTATAGAAATATTATAGAAATCGGCCTCGAACTCTGGCACATTGTCATTCAGATCAAGAACCTCGACTTCAATGCTGCAATGGAATGAAGTTAAAAATATTCCTGTTCTTTATTTGTGGAGAAACTCACCGAGCCAGTGCTTTCTTTAGGGGATTGTCCTTCTGACGGGCCTCCAGTTGAATTACAAAACTATTGCCCGGCAAACTCTCCTCCTCCAAGTCGATTTCCTTCTGCAAATACATGACTCCATTGTGGGGATTCACACGAAACAGTTGGCGCTCATTGCCCGAAATGATTTCATAAATGAGTGTTGCATTCAGCGAATCCTGATCAAAGGCCATAATGGGTGGGGCAAAGTACAAAGGAATGCGCACTGGAACTCCAGTCATGGGATAGAACTCATTGATCTTGGTCCGGTAAACTCCTTCCGTGAATTTGGGTGGTAAATCGTCTACATCCCTCACATTGATTGTAATCGTAGTGTTGGCCTGATTGGCTGGAGTTCCTCGATCCCAGGCAAAAATCGGTAATTTAAATTGCCTGATGCCATTGTCAAAGTCCAGTTCTCGTTTTAGGATAAGCAGTGGACGATGTGGACTCTTTAGGGCGAAGTACGGACTGCCATCGGCTGAAATTTGTTCCGGAACTGTGGTCATGCTGAAGTGAATCTCTGAATTTGGGGTATTCGGTTTGTCTCGATCAAAGGCCTGCACTCCTTCGAATACTATGCTCTCCACAGCTGTATTCTCGTCCACATCGATCACATAGGGCGTATTGAGAAACTCTGGAGCATTATCGTTGACATCTTCGATGTAAACGGTAATGGAGAGATAGCTGCCCTCCTCAAGTTTCTCCTGTCGGCCAGCACAGAGTATGCGAAACTTTAGCAAATTTCTAGGTACATCTCGATCCACCAAGCGTTCCAAGGAACGTGCGAGACTAACCACCAGCGTCGTGGCATTATATTCCGTCAAATTAAAGTATTTATGATCACCGCTGGCATCGGCGCCCTTGAGGGCGACACTGGAACGCGGATAAGCCTGCAGTCGCAGTATCTCTTTGCCCACCTGGGCATCTTCCCTCAGTCGTATGAAACGAACACCTTCGCTTTCAGCAGCAACTCCATCCAGCGTGTGAAATGAACATCCAGCGACACTGCCGGAGGTTGCTAAAGTGGGGCACCAACAGAAATGATTAGAGATCGCCAAAACCAAAACAAAAACAAAAAGTAAAAATAATCTCGACAATTTGTTTCGCTGTCTTCCTTGCCATGCAAATTTGGAGCACTGAGAACCGAAAAACGCAACCACAATCGAACATGGTCGCCATCAAGGGGGAAACGTGCGATGCGAATTTAAAGGAGAACTGGCGCCTAACCAAAAACTTTCTACGTTTGTCGCGTGGCCCATGCTCAAGTTGCAACACTTTTCCACATGCATTCAACTGTCGCCTAGTCCCCTAGTTGTCCCCTATGAGTCTTTGCCGTTGTTGGAGAGCCCTGCAATCAGCTTGCGAATTTTATATACATTTTTTTGTCTTGGTTTTTGTTTCTTCTCTACTGCAGTTCCCACCCTCATGACATAATTAACAATTTTTTCTTGCCATGCAGTGACAAGCAGAGTTAAAATTTCTGACGACTGTCAGCCTGACTTACTGACTGACTGACTGACTAACTGACTTTCTGACATTTTTTCGGAACATCTTCTACAACGAGAAAATATATATCATTGTTGCTGCTTGGTGTTGCCCCAGTGAAATCTTCAAGTCAGTTGACGTCTTCTTTTTTGTTTTTGTAGCTGTCTTCAACAATTTTCATAGGCATTGCTTGTTTATTGTTTTATTTTATTTTTTTTCATTTGTCTTATTGTTGTTGCAGTGCAATTTAAGTTTGCAGCTGCAGTTTCTATTATTTACTTGCAGTTTCTAGTTCACTTTGGTGTGAATTGTTTGCGTTAAGTTAGTCCAAATCCATGAATATGGAAATCTGAATCCGCAAACAGTTGGAACCGAATTGTCAGGATTCTTTGCATTTCCCAGCTTACTTAAAAACGATTCCAATCTATGAATATCTGCTTACAAAAAATCTGTAATCTAGTTTCCCACATTAACCCCGATTGGTATAGGTTAAATTTAATTAGTACAGAGAATCTTTGAGGAGAATCTTTATGCCAATCTGCCCCCTTAACTTAATCCTCAAAATATCTTAATCGCTGTGTTTTTTATAGAGAGAAATAAATAAGAAATTAAATTTAAAAGTAAAAGCTTGCTTCGTGCATTTTGGAAAATTATATATGTAATCCTAATTAATTTTTAACTACTTATTATGCTAATACATAAATCTCACAAAAGACAACATTGATCAAAACTAACAAGTTTTCTATTTCGAGCTTAGTTGATATAAACGAATAATATTGAAATTACACTTTTAATAATAATAAGGCAAATTGTTGTACCAACTTATTTTTTAGACTGGCCAATTTTAAGCTAACTTTTTATTTGATATAAATAATAATGGTTTCTATCCTAGTAATAAAACGAGAATTTTTTATGAATAGGGTAAAATAAAATGCAAAGTAAATCAAATATAAAACTTGCTGGTTTGATTACTTCTAATTTATTTCCATTACATAAATATTCTATTCTTAAAGATTGGTCAAATATTTAATGGATATATTTTTTAAAAACGCACAAAGAAACGTAAATAAAATTTGTTAAATTTGGATACAGTTTATAGAGCTTGCAAAGTCAGTTAACACATTGCAGGAGTTGGTTTCATAAGAAACTCTCTATGAAAATATAGTTATAAATACATGCAATTATTTAGAAAAAATGAAAAAAAAAAAATACAATATTGTTTCTTTATAAAAATTAAAGAATCTCCGGGAATTTTTGTTAACTATTTGGTTAAAGAATATTAAATTGAATTTAATCTCTAATTGTTTTAAATCCTAAATACTGTTTCCATATGAAATAAAAGAATCTCTGGCAATTTTGGCTAACTATTTGGTTAAGGAATATTAAATTGAATTTAATCTGATTGTTTTAAATCCTAAATGTTTAATAGTTTCAAGGATGCACATTACTTTTCTTTTTAATATCTCTGAATATGTCTATTTTTTTTAAATAGAGCTAGGACACATCCCAAATAGCTTTTAGAATTCAAATATTGTGTTTTGCATATTTTAAAAATTTTTGATACCAATAATTAGGTCTTAACTTTATCTAGAAATTCCTTTTAATTGTTAAAACTGGTTTGCCATAAAAAATCTTTTCTAGCCATCTTGATGGTTTATGGTTAACAATAAATAAAGTCCAAACCAATTTCCATAGAATTTATCACACTTGTGGCCAAAGCATTGTTCTTTCCATTAGATTGCATTTATCACTTTCATGTGTTTGGTGTTTCCTTTGTAACGGTCAATTCTCATTTCCCACAAACATAAATGCTATTCTAATTCTCATAAGAACAAAATAACTACAAATTATTCATAAATGCACACATTTCACATTTGCCTTAAACACTTGGCACTTGTCGACTTGTCTTTGCCGTGACACCAACAGAAACAATTTCAATCTAGTTGGCCGCGGATTTCATTCAAGTTGTCCAAGACCATTAAGTTTATGCGGTCATTCCAAGTAACACAAACAAATTAAAAATTTAATTAGAACATTGCCACACAGTTGTAGATATCTACATACAAAAGAAGCACTTTGGTGACTTGCCGGTTCACTTCTGGGTTCACATCGCTTATGTGTGGTGTGTGTGTGTGTGTGTGTGTGTAAGGTGGCAAGGAGCAGGTTAAGTAAACATAAATGGGTTAGCAAGGAGAATAATTTGGGTCAGTGGGTAAATTGCAGGGGCTGCAGGGGAAAAATTCAAATGTTGCCACCTTGGGACACATTTTTTGTTGAAAATTGCCAATTGACTTCAATGGCATTGATCGATGCAAATTTCCGAGTCTATGTGTGTGTGTGTCTCTGCCTGAGGAAGAGTTGTCGCAACTGCATTTCATTTTAAAATTTGGGTTATTTAACGGATCAGTAAACAACAAGATAAACTTGTTTACTTGCAAACGCAACTAAAAGACTTAGGCGACAAACTGCACTTGACAAACATGGGCCTAGCCAAGCTAGCGGGCCACTTTTGATTTACACGAAACACTCTCTGGACAGAGATTAATGATGAGCATTATTTATTACAACTTGCAACTTGCCTTGCACTTGGCCAGTTTCTGCCACATTTTGGCTTAATAAAAACGCAAAGCACAATAAAAATATCAATTCAGCCATATTCCGTTTCAAATAATAATCCATTCATTCAGTTATCCTTGGCGATGGGTATAGCTAGAGTCTCTTGTGATCACATTGCGAACAAAACGCACGAGATAACCAACCGACAACCGACTAGGTAAACACTTCACGACCAACTGAAGCGATGAGCCCGCCTGCAAGTGGGGTTCAGTTTGAGAGTTTGGTCTACTAGGTGAGTGTGGTGTGTATGTGTGTGTGTGTGTGAGTGTGTGATGAGACTAGTTTTCCATAGTGGAAAACACTAATAACCACGACAAGTGGCAAGTGGCAATTGGCAAGGAAAAATCTTCTTGCAACAGATTAAATGAGAGAGTGGGAGACACATACAGGGAGAGACAGAGAGACATCCTTGGCTGTATACACCAACGAATTGAACATGTTTAGTGCTAAACTTGAGTTTGCCACTTGTCTCAGAAACCGTTGCGGCTTTTGTCTTACCTTTTCTCTTTCTTTCTGTCTTTTTATTGCGTGTTGAAAAACACAAAAGGCAATCAAATGAAATGCACCAAAGAAAGAAGGAAGGAAGGCCCAGCAGCAGAAGCATATGAAGCCAACTGGTTGCTTTGTAATCATAAAAATAATAAAGCAAAAGAAAAAAAAAGACATATAAACAACAAAACTTATTAACATAAACATAAACATGCAGCCAACAAGAGATAGAGTGAGGGAGAGAGAAAGAGAGAGTACGAGAGGGCCAAAGATGGCCCAAAGGCAGGTAACAAATTATGAGTTGATGATGCGCCCAGTGAAATGTGGAATCAACATTTGTTGCCCCTGCGAATGGCCATGCCCAGCAAGCGCATCAAGTCAAAAATCAAATACAAAACAAATTGCTGCTTGGGCTGGATGAACAATACATCGATAAGCCCAACTGCAAAGGCGTCTTAACGGTTCTTGGCATACCATAGCTACACCTCACACCTCACAGATCTGCACTCCGATGTAAGAAACTGCCAACAAAAGAAACTGCCTTATGAAAAGGGGCTCAAGCAACATAAAGGTCTACACCTGAACAAAAATTATGTATATGCATTTAAGAATTCCAAACTCTTAACAACATTTATATCCCTATATTAATCTAAGAAATATTTATCTCAATTTATCCAGATCAAAAATAAGTTAATTTTAATACATTTTTCATGTTTTTCTTCAGTGTAGTATTCGAATTTTGTGGTTAATAGCCTTACATAACACTCGAGTGGAGCTGGAGCTGGAGCTGGAGTTGGACTGACCAAAGAGCAGAGCAACAGAGGCAGCCTACGCAAGTGCAGGTAGCCAGCGGTTAGTGCGATCGGCCCAGCGGCTTGGAAAATTGGCGCGTGCGAATGCTTCTGCTCAACCTGTGGCTGGTTGGTTATCCACAGGCTTGGAAACTTGAAGAATTAATGCTAATAAGCGAGGGTAGTCTCCAGAGTTTTATATCCAAAGTGAAAGCAGGAAGAAGTCGATATGCTAATCAATTTTTATAAATTTGTAATAGTCGGATTATGTGCACATACTGACGCTATTAGCATGTAGGCCAATATAGCAATGGCCATGCTCTGGTGGACTCTGAAATATGAGACGCCCTTTCAAAATAGCTTAAGCAAAACAGGACACAGGTAGACTAAGCCCCGGCAGGTGAATAACCCCTTGGCTTATCGATCTATGTCTATATCTTTATTCTCTTAATAACCCGTGGAGTTATAAATATCATTAAACTTGTTCGGCTTTTAGTTTCATTTCATTTGTTGTTGTTTTTTTTTTTTTTTTTACTACCAACGACTTTCGTTTCCAGTTTATGCAACTGACCAAATGACAAAAACGTTTCACCAAAATCAAAATTGACGATTGCGACACACTAAAGAGACAAATATATACAATCTAATTCCAAACAATTTGTAGACAAAAGATTATCTTTTGCATTTGTCGTTTATTTATAAGTTACGTTTTAGGGTGTCAAACGATGTTCCATTAACTATCCCAAACTAACAATAAAAACGTTCAAAACTGGATCAGGTCAATGCAACAAATATGAAGTAAATGTTTTTGTATAATTTCAATAACAAACTCAACTCAACTCATTTGATTAATGATTCACTTGATTACTGAAAATGAGTACATAAATTGTTTAATGTTCCTTAAGTTTAAAATATTCTTGTAAACATTTTATGAGAAAACATTTAGAAAAAAGATAATTCAAAATAAGCATTTAAAATTTAATAATTCGAATTTCGAATAATATATATTTTGGTTTCAAAAACCGTAACGTTTAAAAATGATGTCAATCACATATTAAGTTAGTAGTCAAGACACGAACCCAAAAGCTCTGAAAATTTTACCAGCTGAAAAGCTATTCTTCTCTTTCAATATATTTTTGGGATTATTTCTTAATTTATCACATTTAAAACTGCAATTCTATATATAGGGCAAAAAATTCTATTATTTTATCATTCCAGTTGTAATATTATAAATTTGCTATCTTTATTACGAATATTATAACAGTAAAGATATACATTTTGATGTGTACTTGGTTGTCATCGTTTTATGGAGTCAGTAAGGTTCCAATAAATCTTATTTGCCTTCCTTTGTATGAATATGAAGTCATGAGTATTTTCATTATTAATGACCATTTTGTCTAGCGCTTCATATTCTCCAAGGTGAATTGCAAGATGATAACAATAAAGTTCAGAGCATAAGACACTAGAAACAACCAAAAAGCATTGTCAAGGGTAAAAAGACCCAAAATAGTAAATTTAACGCTGCCAAACGGAGACATGAGTAGGGGAATTGTGGGTCCCATGGCCTAAAAAAGAAAGAGAGAAGGGAGTAAAGGTGGCTTTACTTCCACCTGAGAATTTATATCTAAGTTACCTGTTCGAAACTCAAATTATCGGGAGTGTACACCAATTGAAGATATCGACGACATAGTCTGGCATGTCGCACCTGACAGAGATGGGCCACCATGACCAGGGCATATAGCTGAATCGTAACAATGATGCAATAATTCGATATGGTCAGAGGAACGCCATGCTGTGATACAAAGTATGACATGTAGGCATACATGTTGGCTAAAATGTTGATAAAGTTGCCAATGACCAGAAGGAATATGCCCAATTGGAAAGTGTTGGAAAACTTGTTGCTCATTCTAAGCCAATGATGTTCCCTTTTCAATGGCAGTGATTGTCCCTCCTTCTTCTCCAATTCATTTAAGTTGGCCAGCAGTAGAAGCAATCCAGCAAATATTCCATTGGCATAGACACTGCTCACATGTTGGACATAGAGTTCTATGCCATAGCCCATTAGTTGAGGCCAAGGTAAACGTTTGGCCGAATCTTGCAGAAAGGGAATATTACACAAAACCTCGTACAGAGAGAGCAGAAGCTTTATCCAAAGCGTTAGAGTAGCGGGCCAGGTTAATCTGGTGGTACGGTGCAGATCGACAAATTGATTTAGAAGATGTGCCAGTTGCTGGCGCTGCCACAAATGGCTGGCCAATAGAGTGAGAGATATTCCTATATCTCCAGCCATTGTACCCAAGGCAATGTAATTAAAGAGCGAGGAATGCTTCACATTTGTCGCCTTATATAATGCTGCACTTTGCATCAGAATAAAAGGGGCAATGGCCACCAAGATGAGCCATTTGATGTGAGCAGTCAGCGTCAGTAGGCGACGACATCGAACGCCTTGCTTGGCATTATAGGCAACCGGAGCCAAAGATAACAATTGCCACATCCGGAAGAGCAGGCAGAGCCCACAAACGTGCGGAAATCGTGGCATGTCCTGGCCAACTGAAGTGACCACAGGGATTCATCATATACATATACAAACTATAGTAGCCACCCTAGGTGTCTAGGCAGCTGAGAACTATCTACCTGCCATCTAACTTTTATAGAGCAGTCAACTGGCGCTCGTTATCGCGCCCCAACGGCATTAAGCCAATTCTAGATAAGTACTGCAAAAGCAAAAGCAACAACACAACACAACGATCGATATATGTACATATAAACAAATAGCAAACATTATTATTAATACAAATTGTTTTTATATACTTCTGTTCTCTGCTGACTCAACTCCCGACCGCGAACCGATTTCATTAATTGATGTTAGCTTTATGTCTTGGGTTTTACACGCAACTGAAAAGTTTTTGTCAGAGTGGACATAAAGTTTGGCATTTCCTTCATTTGGTTTAGAGCCTCGTTCTTTGTATTCGATTGATACTCGTAGGCGACTTTTCGATTGACAGCCGTAAGGAGACGCAGCAATTCAACTCCTTCAGGCCGTAGAGCCTCATCACAAGCGGCTAAATCGAGAATTCTGCATAGGCACTGTATAAACCAAGAGCCATCGTCCACATTTCGAAAGGAGAAGTATTCTAAAAGGTTAACAAAAATAAACATTCGATTAGCAGGCCTTTTGGCTCTATTTAGTTCAAGACTCACTCTCAAATGTGGAGTAGTAGACAAGCATATCAGCTGTACTGGGGATGGCATAGGTAACAGGCTGAGGTGCCGCTTGCGCTGGGCCAAGATCTCTGGTCATTACGGCAAACGTGGGGGTATACTCCACGGCCTTTTCCAAATTTTCACCACGACAGGCTTGAATGAAGAAAATCTTTGGTTTGTTGACCAACGTCTTGCAGTTATCGCCCAGAAAAGGATTCCACAAACGTTCCACCGGATATGCCATGTCCTTGGCGTAGACTTTACCCTCAGAGCCATGAGACATGACCGTCAGCACAAAGGAATCATTTTGACTATGATCCTCACGAGCCACTTTAATGGAGAAACAAATTTGGCTATTCATCTTGAAAAAAATTGTTTGTTTTGCTTGGGCTCACCTTCTTTGAGCAGTTTGTTGATATCCTCAAAGGTCAGGTCGTTATACACTCTAACATCGAAGCCAAAGCTCAGTAGAGTGTTCTGCATAACATCACGATCACGTTCCGTGCCCACGCGTTGCTTCTGGCCCTTGACGTCCTTATGATTGAGAATCAAGGCAATGCCAGCACGGGGACAGTTCTCGTAAGTGTCATCGGTTGTGGGCCGGGATATTATAATGCGCTTCAGATCGGCCTCCGATGTGGGCGTTTTGGCAATTTGTGTGGCATCTGCTTTGTCTTTCTTGTGCTTGTTCTTGCTACCAAAGAGTGACAAATCCGCTTCGTCCATTCTGTGACTGTTTCTCCCTAATGGTCGCCAGTGAGTAAGCGTTTACCGATCGAATGCCAAAGAAAAAGCTCACGTAGCGCGTAACCAGCGGTTTCATCTTATCTTATCAAAAATGCAGCTAAATTTCTTATCGGCACACAAACTTATTGCCGAATGGGTCTTCACAGACTTCTCTCTCTATGACTCTCTCTGTCTCTCTATATATATATATTCTCCTCATCCATCTTTCGCTCTAAATGTGTTGATTGGCCTTCTCTGAGGGAAGCTCCGCTTATTGCCGGCAATTGGCAGTTAATAGAATGAGTTTTGAGTTGCACGAGACAATTTGATTTAGGTAAACGGGGCACGCCCTCAGAGACATGGAAATTGCGAACATCCGCCCCAAAAGTTAATGTTTTTCCAATAACATTAGATATGCGCACAATGAAAAATAAAACCAAGTCGCATTTCAAGTCGATGCTAGAGTGGGGAGTCGCAGGGCGCAAAATCTTTTGCCACGCAATTCAAATTTTACACGCACACAAAGTAACGGAAACCGGAAATGAGTATGGCACTGGCATCCAAGGAGTTTCTTGGCATAGCAAAGTATCGGGCAAAAGAGAAAAGGAACAGTGAAAGGGAAAAAAGAAAGCTTTGAATGGGAAAAATATTTTCTGGTCCCATTACAGAAATTTAAACAAAAGCTATTTTAGTAAATTTTTATTTATTTTTTTTATTTTCCAATTTCAATTTTTCATTTCATGAATTCAAAAACCTGTAAAGATTAATTACATGTACTACTTTAATTGCATACATATGTATAAATATTGTAGAGAATCGAAATCCATCATCAGATTTGATTCAAAAATTATGATTTATATTTTTAGAGAAATAAAAAATTAAGAACACAAATTATTCACCTTTAAAGATTACTTTCAATAAATATTGATATATGAAGAAACAAACAATTTAGAGCAAATCTCAATTTATAGCATTCAAGCTAATCCAATAGGCTCTTTTAGTTTTTAAGGATTCTAAAATATTTCCTATTACAAATAAATCAAAACTAGTTTGCATTTTATATTTCATTTTTATATTTATTGTTTTTATATGTGTACTTTATGAAAAAGTGTATAAACGATTGATTAAGAGAATGCTAAATTCAAATTATTTATTTATTTATTATTTATTTAAAAATTTAAGCGCCAAAAAAAATTCTATTACAGTGTTAACAGGCATAGTTCGACGCGAATAACATAATGTTAAGAGTACAGGTTTGATTCGACCAACCACCTACACTGAAAATTCAAAACCGCGCGCGTTTCACTTGTTTACTCATAAAAACGCGAGCGTTTTTGAAAACCGCTTGCCAACGCAGTGCTGTCGTCAGCGCTTTTTTCCCGCCAGATCTGGCCTTTTTTGTTGGCAACATTGCGGGAAACTCAAAATACGAATTCAAAAAATCCACAAAAACAAGTTTGGACCAGATTTCAGTTGCAACTCGACTTGTATGGAGAACGGACGTGTGTTGCGGACGATATATCGTGATTTTTCGTATTTCTGTCTGTGTGTATTTTTGTTAGGGAGTGAGTGTAAGTAACGTGAATATTTTGTGCTTGCAGCAGAAGCAGCAGCAGCATCTTTCTGCTCCATCGGGATCGCCTTTTATACTGTTGAATGGCGGTGGCGTTGTGTGTTTGCGTTTCATTGTTGTTGTTTTTAGATTAAAGGCAAAGCAGCAGCAGCGGCAGCAGAAGAAGAAAAAAAGAAAGCCAAAATAAAGGCAGAAAAAGAAAGAAGGAAATGCTTTAAGCCAGCAGCAAAACAAAGTTGTGACAACAACAACAGCAACAATCGGTGTTTGTGTGCCAAGTGCAAGCAAGAAATAAGAAATTGTTCAGTTGAAAATAAATTATGTTAAGTGCTCAAATCAGTCTAAAGTGAAGTGAAAAGCACCAAAAGAAAAAGAGAAAAAAGGAGCAACAGTCGCAGCAGCAGCAGCAGCAACAGCAGCAATAAAGGTGCAATAGGTGCAAAGGTAAACTAAGGTCCAACGACAACATTGAAGAGTCTATCAAAGATTTACCATGAGTATATTTGATTTCGTTTTTAATGCACATAAAGGGCAATATGTACAGATGTCTGTATGTTTGTACATATGCATGAGTTCTTTTGTGTATGCAAATCCCCCTAAACAACAACAAATTAGGGTGGTTGCTCTTGGTCCCAATGACAAAAGAATATCCCTAAAAAAACAACATTCACACACACACACAAACACTCACACAGTCAAAATGGAATCGAATCAAAGGCAGGCAAGCATAAATCCAAGCCCGCTTTTAGGCGACTGCCCGCGCAAAGCGCATAAAAAATAGATTAAACAAGCAAGGTACAAAAAAAAAAAAAGGAAAAAAGAAAAGGAAAATGAAATTCCCATATACAGTGTATATGTAGGTTCCATGAACCGACTTGTAGATATCCTATTGGCAATTCTTAATTAAATTCTCTATGCTCCTAATTTCTAATTTTCATGTTTTAAAAATTAACTTAAAACAAATAAATCCTTGCCCATTAGAATGGTAAAGTGTCATTGGGCCAACCCACGGATAAATGCCAAGAACCTTAAAAGGACACTAAGGGTATTCTGACAAAAAATGTGGAAAAATAATGTAGCGAATTCTGTCCAGGAAAATCTTATTGCAAATTAAGTTCTAGTGCAAATCTAATGAAGGTCCGAGGTCCCAAATCTAGTGCTGTATTCTCTCATAAAATTTCTGGCCACACCGTAGCGCAAATATTTAAGATACTTTATGGCATGCCCCAAAGATGCCAGACATACCCGAGAACAGGCAGCCAGCAGCTCCAGGTGTAAAGTTGAGCAAAAACATTCATTTATGTTATGGCAAGGTTGCGCTTTTTGTTGTTCTTCCTACGACCCTTTTCTTTGCGAAAGGGAGGAAGGTGGCTTGCTTGCTTCCCTGGAGGCCTTTTCGAGACCCGGTCTCGACATTTTTATGGACTTCAAGCCAAACAATTATTAAATATGTATGAAAAAGCTTTAAGCTGAGTTAGGTTCGAGCATGAAGCGGAGGCTACTTTGATCTCGTCATGCGGGAGTTGGGCAAATAAACATTAATTGTAACTGTAAATGGCGTAAAATGAACGATTGACTGAATGTCTGAATGAATGAATGAATGAATGGGTGAATGAATGAATGAGCGAATGAATAGATGCTCTGATGCTGGATACTTAACAGCAGCTTGAACGAATGACTGAATGACAGTCAAGTGGAGCTGGTGCTGAAAATTGCGTTAAGTGGATGTCATCGTCGTTGGCTAGCGACAATTTTGATGAACTCAACAAAACACTTGACAGCAGCAGCGGCAAAAGAGTCGAATGGATGGATGGTTAGTACCTAGGGGAAGGCGCGGGGGGAGACGAGATGTTACTCTATCCAAAAGTAAACGGAACGCTGTCACAGTCCATGCAATAAACGAAATTATGACGCTAAATTGAACACAAAAACGTCCATAGAGCCCAAAGAGTAGTCCAGAAAAAGCATAGTTCCCTGATTGGGGTTTGGGGTTGGGGTCTGTAGGTTTCATTTTCAAAAGCATCAACAAATGTTGTTCCTTCTCTACCAACCCCTCTCTCATATTTAACGCGCGAATGAACAGCAATCAGCCGAAGCCGATGTCGATGTTAAAGGGGGTTGGACCTGGCCGGGACTTAGGTCCAGACCTGCGTTCGAGCTTCAGTTTTTGGGGTCGTCGCGCCATTGTTGCGGGTGTTGATAACACAGACGCTTCAGCCGCCGCAGCACCGCATAACAATAAAAGTCATCATCAGATAGATACGAGAGAAATACGGAAATGAACATGTTTTTTCCCTTTTTTAGATTTGGTAAGGGAATGGGTTACGTCCGCCAGAAGCGGAAGGTGAAAATTAAGAAATTAGCGTGCCATCAAAGAGAGGAGGAGGATGAGGGCAGTTGAGCCGAGAGTTGGGCTCGCTCGTAAATTGCCAGCCGCCTCTCACTTTAACTTAATTATATAATTTGCGAGGCACCATGAAGCCAGCATGAAACAGGAGTTTTGGTTTTTGCGGTGCACAGAAAATTAAATGAGCTGAATGCATTTAATCCCAAATCAGCGCAAGCCGCCGGCTTAGTAAATGGCAAATGACGACGACAACTAAAACGACGAAGACGACGCGTTGTTGCTGTCTTAAGTGAGTCAGCAGGCAGACAAGCCAGCAGAAAAAATAAGCAAATAATCCCTTTAACCACAAAGCAATTATGCAGCAACACAGCAGCAGTGGCAGAAGCGGCAGTCACGGAGACATCTTGTCAGCCAGTGAAAAATTACCAACCCAACAGCAAGGAACATGGCAAGTGAGTCGACTTTAGCCCATGCCCACAGGTTGTTGCCAGTAAATTACTTAAATGCCAAGCCAAAAAGTCTACCAGAATTTAAATTTGTCTCAGCCAGGTACTAGGCATAGTAGTTGAATGTACCTACATGTGTATATGTGTGATAAGGACTTGGTGCAACGAATCGATGTGATGGGTTGTGTGTATGTGTGTGTGCGGTTAGCCTTGGACAGACCTGCAGCAGTAATCAGGGTTGCAATCGAATAGTATGCTTCAATTCTGAGGACTGAACTGAACTGGAATTGTGTGGTCAGATTATGGTGGCAGGGACTTACCGGCTTAAGCTGTTACCGCGAATTTTGGGGTGTTTCGGCCTCAGTTTGCCATAATGAGAGAGTTATGGATTTTGTGAGTCAGCTCCTGCTACCTTTCGAATGCTTAAGTTTTACGAGGGTCAATCTATTAGTTTCTTACATTTCCGATTGATATTTTTTTATTACCCTGGCCTAGTACAGTTAATCCAAGTAAAGCCGAAATTTTAGCACTTGTCCATAAATGTTGATGATGGTGAACAAATTTTTTATTGATTGTTTGTCAATTTTAATGCCTTTAATCTTTCTCCTTTTTGGAATTTATGCCTTATTTTCTCACGTTACCCAATAACTGGGAATATTTTTTAGTTGAGCCTTGCTTTCATCCAACGCTTGCTCAAATTTAAGCGTTTTTCAATGGTCTTTCGTGTCAGATCAGAGCTCAATTGATGGTCCACAAGCTTTTGGGCCTTTAACCCATGCCGACCGCAACGACAACACATGGTTGCCGTTGGGACTTTGTCTGCATCCCTGGCCAGTTCTAGCCTGTCGTGCCAACTCTCCAGCTGTGTCTGTTTACATTGCTTGCCCTCTTTGAGGCTACCTCGTCGGTCATTCGAGACTTCTTTTTATGGCCGCGTCGTATATCTCTCTCTCTGCCTCTCTCTGTCTCTGGTAGCCAGCTCGGTCTTTCGGTTTCTGGCTGTGCTTCACTTCATTTGCGCCTAAGCACTGACAGACGACAACCCACAGACCTAGCCGACAGCCTGTGGATGCCCTTTCAACGGGGTCGCAGATTTACATTTGTTGCTCATGGACTCCATTCATAAAAACGCACGCAAACTCGACCAAGTCCAAGGCTGCCGTCGCCTGCGGTTGTAAGTTCCCCTTTCTTCCTTTATAGCCCCCGCCACACCCCTCTCTTCCCCTCGACACCAGCTTTTATGCAGTTAAGTGCTTAGTTGCGTGTAACTTTGCACTGTTTAACAAACTCTCTTACCGCACCAACACATGCAGCGAAAGAGTGTGAGTTAGTTAACCTCTCACTTTGGGTGTGTGTGTGTCAGGTGTAAATAGAGGAAAGTGTATAAAAGTTTACCTTTATGTGCAGATGTTAATTGTAATTTCCCTTAACTTAATTAAACACCTGACTCTAACTTTGACTCGCAAGCAAATCAGAAGAATCAAATGCTAAATACCAAAGCATCTTTAAAACGTCTATTACGAAAACAACAAATGATGAGAGAATGAAGTTGCAGTTCCTGTTGCAGCATCTAAAACAACAAAGGAAAAAGTGTTCTTACACCCATCATGAACATCCCAAGAGGATGAAAAAGTGGGAGAGAGACAGAGAGGTGAGAAATAGAGTAGACTACGGAATGAGGAGAGAACCGAGTTGGGTAGCCAAAGTAAACAAAGGCAAACATTGCGTGCCAAAAATTCCGGAAATTTTTAAGAGTCACAACATGTGTAAGCTGGATTTTTACACACACCACAACAAAACATACCTAAATACTAACTCTCTGCCATGCTTCATGCCTTACAAATACACAAACACACATACAGACACACACACACACACACACACACAAGAGAGTCAGCGTGCCATCATGTTGTTCCTGTCTAAGTGCTAAATTGAAATTCCAAAATTAAGTAATTTCTCCCAAGGGCTGGGGATTCCTTTGGCCAAACTCCTTAAGTGGGCGTGGCTGGCTATGTTGTAAAACAACATACATAAAACTACAAAGATGACTACACCACCAACAACAACAGCAACAAACCCTACAATGAGTTGCACTAATAGTTTGTATGTGGCCTAGGGGCACATAAACCCAGTGGAAAGAAGAAGCCAAAACAAGCAGTAAAAATTACAAGGAAATGGCAACAATATAAAGCCAAGATTGAATGTATTTAACTGATGCATAACATTTAGCTACATATATCTGTCTGTATATGCCTGTTAGTACAAAGTGAAGATGTCGATGTCATTGAAGATGGGTTATAAAAACGTCAGACAGTTTAATGGCGAATTGAAAGCAAAGTGTATGGGCTATAACATCAGCACCACCCGCAACTACAACTTAAAACAAACTCAACCAAAGACGTATCCAAAAAATACTTTTTACAATTGGAACACGTAGAGTTTTAATAACCATATTCTCATTTCTTAAAAGAATCTTTTCTATTTTTGTTGAAGACAACTTTTTGCAACTGTAAGCTATACATATTTTGGAAAAGAATAACATAATACAAGTCGTTTATCAAAGAAAGGTAATTGTAGTTTATTTTCGTTTACCTTTCTTTAGCTGAGGAACTGTCCTTAATAAAACTTTATAAATACAAATACAGATACAAATCATGCCAATTAGAAAAGGTGTCCTTCTGTTAATAGGTTTATGTACTTTACGAGATTATTTTTTGAATTTAAAATCTCTATTCTATTTGAGATAGTCCATCAAGTATTCTAGTGGAAAACTAATGGGTACATGACTTGCACTTAATTATTGATTTATGGGAAATTTTCTTAATTCTATTAACCCACCATAATCCACTAAATGCACTTACCTGGGGTGGGGTGGCTTTAGTCTGGCATGTAGCAATAATCAAATTTATATGGTTCAACACGTACAAAGGTTACATCGACATAGCTAAAAGTTTTCTCATTCTTTCCGCCTCAAACTCACAGACATTGTCGCCTCCTTCTCTCTCTCTCTCTCTCTCGTTCGCTCCCTTTCTGGCTTCTTTTCAATTTCGATGATGAAGCAGCAAAAATAAAAAGAAAGAAAAAATCCTAAAGCAAGTTTTTGGATGGGTGGGCAGAGGAAATGACGCTTCGCACATTTTGCCACCCAGAATGTAAGGCGGTAAGGGTGATGACGATGGGTTCCGGTTGCTGCTGAGAGCCAAAAAACTTAAACACTACTTGCATTTTTCATCCTATGGCACGACAACTATTTATTGGCCCGCTACCCGCTACCCGCACCGCACCGCACAGGCATCCTCTAAAGGAGGAAGCTGTCAAGTTTGTTGTTATTTGCTCTATAGTGGCAACAACAAAGTTGTGATGTGCTCCTGCTATACATAGCTACTCCGTTTGGCGATGACCATGATGTGGATGATGAGGATGATGAAAAATGCACATGTGTTACTAACGGCCCGATTATTTTTATTGTTTATTTGCTTTGATTTTTGGTCTTATATTTTGTATTTTCACCCGCTCGTGCTCGACCGAACGACCACTATTCTCTTTCTCTGATTTGGTTCGGTTCACTTCAGTTCGGTCGGGTTTAGGTTGCTTGGCCATTTGTGCGTAACGAATAAATTTAGCAAAATAAATAAGGACAATAATCCTTTTGAATGCATTGCAATTGAGCTTTTTACAGCCATTGACTGGACTTTACACACATACACATCGAAACACACACACACATACACATACAATCAGACGTGTGCCACTTAACTCAACATTGTGCCAGCTTAGAAAGCTTTTGCCTCTTGGCCAGGATTTAGCCTTCATTGTGGGGTACTTGGTCCGGGAAATGCCATTTCAATTTTTGCTTGATTTGCATTTCAATTCGAAATCAAATTTTTCAATTGCCAGATGGACGCACTTATACACATACAGATATATATGTATATATATATTTATATATATGTATTGGCTAAGTGGGCCACAAACAGACACACAGACACACAGACACACACATAAACTTTCAGGCGAACACATAATTGAATTTGTGCACAGTGAGAAAAATTCATAGCATACTTTTCAGCTAAAAAGACCTCCCAAATTGACAAAAGCTGCTGAAAATTTGAAATCAATTTATTTTTATATTGAGTTAGCAATAAAAAGCGTTAACCTTTTGACTACATTGTACATATCGAAATCGATATATGCTGGCGGAGTCGAATTGAGTGCTGTTGGTTTTTTCATTTTTCTTTTAGGCGGCGGGTGGGAAAAGTGGGGTAACCAATTGCAATGCCAGTCAAGCTGCTCTCTAGCCTCCCATATGTATGTTCGCTTTTATTTGTTAAATTAAATGCTGCCATTGCCATGCAGTTGTTCTTCTTGTTATTATTGTTCTTGTTGTCCGGGCAACGTCATCAACATCTCCATCATCATCATCATCATCATGGTCAGCATGGTTATTGTCGTCGTCGTCATTTGCCATTATTGGCTTCACAGCGCACAAGACTTTCAATTAGTTTTATTAGAGTGTTCCAAACATTCCACTGACTTGTGCTTGTACCCTACCCCCGCTTCAAACCCAATCCCCCACTCCAACTTGTCCCCCCCTCTTTTCCCTGCTCTTTAAACAGCGGAATTGGAAGCGGCAACGGGGAACTTCTTATTGATGCTGCTGCTATTTGAAATTGGCCTTTTGACTTTTATGCTGCTGTTGTTGTTTTCTTTTTGTTGTTTTGTGTTTTTTTTTTTTGGGCTGGCTCAATTTTTGTATTGTGGTTGGTAGTCGAAATCGAGTGAATCGGTTAGGGAATGAGTAGAGAAGGGTATTCCGATTGTTTTTGAATTTTATGTGCGCTTTTCTCTCAATTGTTGTTGCTGATGTTGTGGTTGGCGCATGATTGCGCAATGTGTAACACACACACACACAAGGAACACACAAACTCATACATTAATAAGTATGTGAAGAATCAACAATAATGTGGCTCCAAAAAAAAAAAAATTGAAAAATTGTTAAGGTTTTTGTTTAACCATCCAAGACAAAAGGGCCTATTTCATCTTTTCCATTTGGAACAAATTACACTTTTCAATATTTAATCAAATCAAAGGGGGAAGTATATTGATATTTCTGAACTTCTTTATATTGGAGTAAAGAAATAAAGAGGAGAATAAGTTGTTGAAATAAGTATGTTTAGATGAATTAATTTTCAATGTGAATTCATTTCAGCAATAATTTGGCTTAAGTAAATTTTTGGCTTTAACAAATTTGTGTAGATTAAATTTAAAAAATGAACTATATCAAATATTTCTGTATAATTATTTGAAACTGAAGAGTTCAGGATAACGTAATTTGACCTAATTTGAAATCAACTATCACCAAATTCTAATGGGTAACTTTTAAAATCCAATAAAATGATTTTTGTCATATATTTGAACTTAGTTTAAGAGTTCAGTTGCTTAAAAATAAGTTTGAGGAAACTTTTTTTTCAAGCTCATTTGGGTGTAAAGAGTATTTGGCTTGTGCTGACCCTCGCTCTCCCCCCTAAAGGTTCTTCAAAAGTATTGTAGCTATAATTTCCACTTTATGGTTCGTTTTTTTATTTTTCTCCTCTTTTTTTTGTTTGTCTTGTATTGTATACTGTTTTATTATGCCCAGAGTGGCTTGTTGCTGTCCTAAGACGACGAGGACAACGACAACGACAACGGCGACACCACCCACCAACCAGCAGCAACATTCTCCTCCACTTTCGGCATGTGGGCCACAGTTGAAGGCTACAAATGTTTTTGACACGCCAAGTCTATGGGTCAAATGCTTGCATTCCCCCCTTGCTCTGCCCTACCCCTTCCTGTTGGCCAATGGCATCTTGTTGTTTTCTCAGTTATTGCTGCTGTTGCCGCTACTTCTGCTACTTGAGCTACAAAAAAGTTTTGTGAACAAAAAAAAAAAAAAATAGAAAGGAGACAGGAAAAAGTTTCGGTTACCCAAGTCTTTCGAGGTACTTGGTTGTTAAGGTGGCGTTGGTAGAGTGAAGGAAGGTCGACCACGGCTGGCTGAATTTAAAACGAAGTTAGCGCGAAGACACGTCGAGGACACGCCACTGTCCTGGCAACCGAGCCTGGCTGATTATTGAAAATGTGGCAACGTCTTCGTCGTCTAGGTCCAGTTGGCACATAATTCTAGCCTGCGATTTGTGAACGAAATGAAAGGAAGAAGAGAAAAAAAAATAAAACAAAACTTTCGACAAACTTTTTCACTTTTCTTTTTTCCCCATTTTTCTCGTTGCAGTTTGGAGAAGTCAACGAAAGGATTCGCGCCGGGCATGAAAACTAAATAAGTTGCAATGTGAAGAGCACTTGCAGGCGAGCGAACGAAAGAAAGGAAGAAAGAACTAGAGGCAGAAAGAAAAACAAAGAGGGAAAACTTGTCAAGAAGCTGAAGAAGCAGCTGCTTCTGATTCAGCTGCCACTGTGACGATTGACAGGACGAAAACAAAAGCAAAAACCCTGACAAGTGGCACAAGTGGCAAGGGGGCCCAAAAACCAGTACGCCAACGTCATGTTCTGGCCAAAAAACGCAGAGAAATAGAATAAAGACGAACAAGTGCACTACACGAAAGGCATTGGCAAAAAAAAAAAAAAAAAGAGGAAAGAAGGAAAAGAGAAAAAAGGAGCAACGGCCACACATGTGCCTCTTGTTTCTTAGTTTTTGTGATGCCACAAGGACACTTCAAGTGCCAGCCACACACTCAAGCTATCACGCAGCAGTACACGGATCTTTTCCAGCATTAGATTGAGAAAAATAAGCAGAACGCTTTTATACGCAGAGAACGCAGCATGCGCAAACATAAAACGCCGCCCAGCGGCCATAGTCCAAGGACAATGCAAATGGAATCTACAGTCACAGCAGCAGCACCAGCAACCACAACAACAAGCACATCAACAGGAACATCCACAGTTGAAATGGAACAGCAGAGTATGCTGCTGGGGCACAATCAACAAAGCGCCAGCGATGGCGCATTCACAGCTAGTCGCCTGGCAGCGCCTCAAACTACAGCAACAACCTGCCAGGACATACCGAATCAGCGCCCTCCATCGAAGGAGCCAGCGCGTTACTCAATACAACTAATTTCCTTGCTGCACATTGCCTGCTATGTCCTGTGCCTGTGCGCCTTCAGTTTCGCCCTGTATGCCAATGTGCGACAGACGCGAATGGAGCAACGTTTGCAACGACTGCAGGAACTCGATGCTCGCATCGTTGAATTGGAATTGCGACTGGAGCAAGAGCAACAGCAGCAACAGCAGTTGCTACACTGGCCCAGCGAACAGCAACAGATACTGGCCAGTGATAGCAATGGCAATGGCAGCAGCAGCAGCAGCAGCACAGCTCCGCATTTGGCATTGCATGTGCGTCGCGAATTGCATCGTCTGCGGCGTGATGTATCGCACCTGCAACTGACACGCCGCCAGCAACGTAGACAAGCGGAGGGGGCAGCAGCCGCGGCAGGAGGATCAGGAATGGCCGGTGAATGCCAATGTCAAGCAGGTAAGAACTCTCTAGTCATTGCTATTCATATTTAACTTAACGATAGATCAAATGAAGGATATGACTCGTAAATAGTAGCCCGCGATTGCTTTGGTCAAGGTCACTGTAGAAATCATTGGCATTAACCTTTCAATAGACATTTGATTGATTTATGACCTTTTAACAGTTAGCTTTCGTTTTCTTTTCGAGCTGCCCTCGTCGTGCTCGGCCGCCTCATTGGCAGCCTGTGTCAATTTGACAGGGTAAGCCGTGTTGGTTGTGGTCGTCAACCGCCTACATTTGTGGTCTAGCGGTTTTTGGCCATGGTCAATACCCCAATTGCTACGACATGTCAGACACACACACGCACACGAAACTCACCCACACATACAGATACATATAAGCCAACAAGTCGTTGTTGTTCTCGTTGGTTGCGTTGCGTGAAGGCAACGAAATTTAATTATTTGCGCCTGGCCAAATTTATGGCAGTTTAGAGATTTCATTAATTGGAAAAGTGTTTTCCACGCCACACAATAGACACTCACACACACACACACAATTACATAAGCCCACCCACAAAACACACCCACAAACATGATGAACGTGGTAAAGAGGAAAACCCCGAGTGGAATGGAGGGTCACAAGTTTTGTATGCAATTTGTTTTGGGCTTCAGGCCTGGGTAGACGATTCCCTCTTTTTTTTGTCTGCGACAATATTTGGCTTTCAGCTTGCCATTTTTTTGCCTCAGTATTCTTTTTTTCGTTATTTTTTCCTTGTCTCTCTTGACATTGCCGAAACTTTGATTACTCGGGGATTAGCAGAAGGCCCCATGCACACACAGCACACAGCAGAGAGCACATAGCCAACGCGCTTTTCGTACTGATGCTTCCTTGTGCCAGTTCGCCTTGTGGTTTGCATAAATTTTGCTTAAAATACTTTTTAAAAACTTTTGCGACACTAACACACACACTCACGTCTCGTCCCTGACCTTTGCTTATGGGATTTCAGCTCCGGGATCCAACATTGGCTTGTCCTCGTCCTCGTGCTCGTATACGATGTCGATGTCCTTGTATCCTTTGTGAGAGAGCGCTTGGCAATATTAACGCAATTTGTCTTGACATTCGCACAATTAACTCACCCGCTCGAGTGCCACTAAGCTTCTTGGCAAACTTCCACGGGCTAATCCTGATGCGAAGCATATGACGCATACGCAGTGTTGGTCCAAACTAAATGCACAGCGCAATTATTTAACAACTTTGCCAATTCGTTGTCTCTAGACAAGATAGCAGAACAAAAAGTTTTATAATCGATGCGCACACAGGTCACAACTTTGCTCACCCACGGTCCAAGTTTCTTTTCAAAGTCACTGCAAATAAATAAATTTCCTAGTTGTCGTTGTCGTTGTCTTTGGCCCCCTCCCCACCCACTAGAGTGCTGATAAGCCCGAGCAGGACATAGCCTTTTCACAACTTTAAGCCGCACACAATAAATCAAAGCAAGTTATTTTTTTCTCCCGCTCCCACACCTCCTCTTTACCATCTCATTTTCCAGCTCCTATTTTTGAAGAAGTGGGAGGTATCGCAGTCACTTGCTTATCCAAGTCTTCGATATGGACTATGCGGCAAATTCTTCATCGTGTTCATCGATTGCTCCACTTGAGTTACGGAGATGCCTGCCTGCATGCATGCTTGCAGCTTATCCCATTCGGCCCTGAAGTTCATGTCAAGGACATTGCAGACTAGGACTTGACGACGTGAAGCGAATCCAAGCGAAAGATGCTGGATGCCGCAGTACGATTAAGTCGATTAGTTTGGGTTTTGTCGTTTTCCCAGTTTTGCCAGTTTGAAATTGATAAAATTAGTGTGACAGCATTCAAGTGGAGCACACGGAGAGAGACGGGGAGAGAGAGTCCAAGAGTAGATAGACTGCAGCATAGAAACTTGGCAAAATAACTGAAGCTAGTGCAGGTCTCACAAAATGGAATTTTTCCTTTTTTTTTTGAGAACAGTGGATGGAAGTATTAGAGAAAAGTTTAAGCTAATTCTGAGATTCATTTCAAGAGAATTCTCACTGAACTTGCAAAGAAACTTCTAACGGAAATAAAATATTCGCTATTGTTGACAATTTCTTAATTTATAAATTAAATTTAGTTTCGTTTGCATTATAAATATAAACTAGATATCTTGAGCCACATAAACTGAATTTAAATGAAAAATTATTTCAAAAATTACATATTTATATGCAAGTGGTTTAAAATATTTGTTTAAATATAAATTGGATATTGTATATGCAATGTGGTTTAGCTAAAAATATGTTTTGCCAAAGCAAAAATGTTTGTTTCAACGACTTTAATTTATGATGTTTCCCATGGTAAATTCGTGTCCCCCGTCTCATGTCTCTCATTCACCCCTCACTGTGATAATCCCTAGTTGCCTTGTCAAACTGCAAATGACATTTGGCCACTTCTCATCTCCTTGCCTTGTCCAGGTCATCTCTCATCCGCTGCAGTTGTTAGCCCCTAGAGCTTGATGTGTCTGAGTGCGGGTGAAAAATACATACACACACACATTCTCTGTGGATGTCATTGAAGGGTATGGGGAGGGTAAATAGAATGCGACAGGGTGGGAGGGTGTTTTTTAGGTAACGATACACGGTATGAGGCAAATCTCTAACACTGACCATACGCTGCTCGTTGGCCGGCAGCAGCATCAGGAGCAGGGTAAACCCTCAATTTATCATTGCCGAGCGCAAAATCCACTTTAGCACCCAACAACGGGCAATAGCAATAGCCAACGTTTGTTGGCTGCGTGTGACATTTTGCCAAGCCAAAATATGTAGAACATGATGCCACAGACACACACACACACACACACACACACACACAGACAGTCACATTAGCTATGTATGAGCGATTTCAGAGACAGATCACCACGTAGCACTCGTCAGAGAATGAGAGAACACACAGTTAGAGAAAATGGCATATGAACTATGGAAATTCCCAATTAGGTTTTAATGCGTACAAGTGCTTTTTATTCAGTGCAATTTCTCATAGAGAAAGGAGCTGGAATTCAACTCACGCTTCGAGGTCGTACATTCATCCTCTCCCTTTCCCTCCCCTTGCCGTAGCAACCCCTGGAATTGTGGCTTTTTTGTTTGGTGTGTGTTTGTGTGCGTATATTTGCCAGTCATAAATTTCAATCACGTTGTCTGTAGAACGCCAAGTGGATAGACTCATATGTCCTTCTGGATTCACTGTGCTTCTCTGCATATGCTATCGCTGTCTGCTGGGCATCACCTGCTACCCAAACCCAAGTGTTGTTATTGTTGTCGTCGGTTTTTTCTTGTGTGAGTGTGTTTCTGTTTTAGGGCGTGCCAAAAAAAAACCAAACCAAAACCATCATCCTTCGTTGCCTGCTTCTTCAAGCTTACCCACAGAACAAGCCTGTATCTCTCCCTTTCAATGTGTGTGTGTGTGTGTGTGAGTGTGTGGGCTTGATTTTTATTTCATTTTCGGGCCAGACCGAAATTTTTGCCTCGTCTCACCGCACACCTCAGACAAAGTTCTGCATATCGATTGTCGCCGCAGATCAATTGATTTCCTTTTCGTTTCGTTTCGTTTGGTTTCATTTCGATTCCAATTGAATTCGTTTCTTTTATCCTGACCCCATGCCAGCTAGTCGTTAGTTTCGTTTGCTTGTTTACTGGCCATTCGTTTGCCTGTTGTTTCTGTTTGTGTTGTTGTTGTTGTTGCTGTTGCTGTTGTTGGTTTACAATTTGTGACTTTGCGTGACTTTTGGTTTACCTGAGAGGCCACCACCACGCCCTGATTGCCATTTAAATGCTGCACTAATAGGCCAATAAAACATTTCGGTGCACAACTGATATCCCCAGCATATAGCCGGTCGGCATTTATTAATTAGTGAAAAAAATTAATGCCCAACTGTCAGCATTATTTGTTTCGTTCCTTCAGCTGTGCCCTCCCTCCCTCCCTCCTTCCAGCTAGCCCATCTCATTCGGCATTCGGTATTGTATATGTGCCACCTCAGAAATCCTCTTGGCCCCAGCTTTGTGGATTCACCCGCACACGGTGCGAATGGACGATGCCACCAGCGGTTGCCACATTTGTTGACAAATTTATTTGTCGTGTGCCAGGATGACACGCCCCTGCCACTGGCGATGCCGACCCCCTCTCCCTTGGAACGCCCACCCTCCCAAAATTTACTTCTCCTCACTTCTACCACAATCCCCTCATGGTCTATACTTTTGTTTTATTTGCGGTTCCAGCCTCTCATCGATGCTCATTCCTACTGTTGTTGCTTTTGTTGCTGCTGAGCATCGAAATTCCTCTGTAGGAAAAAATGCTATTAAAAATATCACAGAAGAGACCAAGGAAGAAACTAAAAGAGAAATAAAATAAATTCATTGGCAACACAGAATAACGAATGAAAAAGAACGAAACAACAACAACAAAAAAAATGAATTACCCAGCAAGAATTTCATAAATTTCATCTGATTGCGTTCTGATGCTATATATGAGAATACATATATACATAAGAGTGTGTGTGTGTGTGAACTGGTTATATTTTTGGCACGTTTTTCCTTTTTATAATGCAGAGATCATTTTAATGAGCCGCAAATGTAATTTGTCTGCTGACTGGAATTTTTAAGCCCTTTAGTTTGAGTTGAGTTCATTTAAATTCAAGGCGACTAAAAAATCATCAATTTTGTTATTTAAAATTCTTTGAAATACTTTCAAAAATAACATGTTGCTCATTAAATTACAAAAATTATCTGTTTGATTCATTTATGTCTATAATAAATAAAAATCGATCTTTTCTTTCAACAACTCTAAACTAAAAAAATTTTATGCAAATTGTAGATTTTTGTTTTTTAGATAAATGGTTAATTTGCTAAAAGAAACTATTATTGTTAAAAATGTTCGATTAAGAAATATAAGTTAACGTTGCTTTTCTAATTTATTTTATACCCATTTTAACCAAAAAAATTAATTCCACGATGTACAATTCCTTTTGAGCCCAGGAGTAGAAAGAGAAAAATTTGAAAAATTTATAAATATAATTGTACATCACGAAAAGACTTACTTTCTGTAGTCGGGAACAATATTTAATTGCAGCTTCATAATTATTGCTGATAGCTGATTCTGAAGAAGAATAAGGGAATTCAATACTATACTAATTTATTAGGAAATCTTTTTAGGAAATTTCGTTAATCAATTAAAGATATATTGTTTGATATGCTTGAAAATTATAGAAAATTTGAATATAGCCTCAAGTCATTTGTTAAAAAAGAACTTCTATCTGTCCTTGTTTGGAAATCTTTTATAAGTACACTTATCATTGATTTATTTGCATTTTCCAACTGTCTACATAGAGTTCTTTGTTTATTTGTGAGATGTTTTCTCAGTTTTTCTGACATTGCGCCACATTCTGTAAATATTGAATGCCCTTGATGGGCACTTTTGGTTTGTTTTGTTGTCCCGCATTGTTTTGATGAAATACCGTTACCTTTGGACAAAAATAACTTGCTAATTAGCTAACAAAACTTGAGACAGACAAAACCCGAGGTAAACCATTGGCAGCATCCTTCCAAAGTTGCGCGTGCTAGTCATCAATCAAGTTGAATCTCACCACCGCCCAATCTCTGACAGACTGTGTGCTCAATCAGACAGCCAAATGCTTAGATATGGAATACATACATACATATACATTTGTAGATACATATGTTTATCCAGATATATATGTGTGTCTGTCAATATATATGTATATATAATGTATGTCTATGTCCGTCTGCAGCTGCGACCGGATCTGCAACTGTCTGTGGATGTTTGGTTAGTTTATTAGCCACATATGCTTGGATTTCTTCTTTGGCTATGAGTCTCTTTCTGTCTGTCTGTGTTTTTCCTCCTTTACTTTTTTTTTTTTTTTTTTTTTTTTGTTGGCTTTTTTCGATTTGGTTTGGGTTGAGTTCAGTTTTGGGTTTTTGGTTACCAATTGGCAAAGCGAGCAAAATGCTGAGCCACGTTCCTGGAAAATCGAGAGCCGTTTTGCTGCGGCTGCGTAAATATTTCAGCACCGAAACTGAAATTTATTCGACTCTTGGCTGACAAGCGATACAGTTCCAATTGGGTGGATGGCGTGCGGTGCCTGCAAAGAGATTTCATTTTTAAAACATTTACGTGATTTTCAACGACAATTCAGCGAGTACAGCGACGAGTGCGACGCACATGCTCCAATTTCAGGCCATGCTCACGTACCGGCAGCTGCTTTATGATTTATTGCCTTGACACTGGGCGAAACGACGCGTTGCTGTTGCTCCCCTGTTGCCTGATATTCCCCATCGTCATGCTCATTTCCCCCCCTCGCCATGCCACTTCACTGGTATGCCTTTGTTTGTTTGACTGACTATCTACAATACAGACCAAAACAGGCACACACACACGTCCAGGGAGTCACATTCTTGTAGGAAGAACTACTGGACGTCCTCTGTCCAGGATTTGTCGTCATTTTGCTGCTACTCTCAAGGGGGATTTACTAGCTAGCTGGATAGTCGCTGGTTGCCAGTTGCCCCCGTCCACATTTTAACGATAAATACAAGTTTTATGATGGATAATAAATGGCTTCATTCGCGTTGACAAATAGTCTGGGTTTTGTTTTCATTTGTTTTCCTTCTTCATGTTGTTGTTTTTGATTTTTTTTCTGGTGCTTTGTTCTTGCTTTCGCTGTCGCTTTGCGTCGTTTGCCTTCCTGCTCCGCCTCAGCTTCCGCCACCTTGTGTCATTGTCTTCAGATAAAGATGATGTATTGCCATCGCATTTAGAGTTCGCGTAGCCAAGTGGGTGGATTATGTTTTCAGGTGGGATTATGCAATTACGCTTATAAATAGAATTCCGTTCAATTTATCATTTGATTCGGCTCGAAAATCCGCTAACAAAAGCGACAAAAAAAAATATCGAAATCAGGCTAAGCTTTGGCTTGGTTGTTTTTCTCTTCGTCTTTTTTACTTTTTGTTTTTTTTTAATGCCCATTTTATTGCATCATTCTGTGAGGAGGATGGGAAAATTTCGACTACATATCGTTATGCCAGAGTTCTCCTTCTCCTTGCCCCTCACTCAACGACTTTTATAGCTAAATAATCATTTTTGGTATTTGAATTTTTGGTTGGTGTTGTTGTTTCTTTTTTCCTTTATGCCGAAATATATATATTTTCCCAGACATCGGCATTCAACCGTATTATTCATTTTCAATTTTCGACTATTTATGCAAATTAACTGAAAATATGCATAAAAGCTGAAAATGTCATCATAAAAACGCTGAAGCGCAAAATATTACCCATACGCCCCGTAGCGCCATCGTATATGCCTCATTAGGCCGCTAGGAAAAAAAAAACAAGTCCATGATAATACAAAGATATCGGCGTCATGGCTCAACTGACAAAATGTCTAACTGGCTGGTTGACACTGGATGAATTCTGTTTCTTTTATTATTTTTTTAATGTTTCAATCAATGAAAAATGGAAAATGAAAATCAAAACCCCCATCAATGTCACCATTTGAAGTGTTTTACAATCTAGCGAACACAATCTGCCCAGTAATGAATGTCTCCACTGGCCCCACCGACCCGCCATCCCATACCCATACTCAAGTCAGCGAAAGTCCAAATCAATCTTGACCGCTTCTCCAGTCACCCATATCCATTTCATGCATTTCTTCTTCCGTCATTCGTTGGCTTAGAAATTAATTGCTTAGACCTCATCTCTGGCGTCGACATTCTTACAAATCACAATCGATCATTGTCGGAGAGACCAACAAGCCAACAACAAAAAATTGGTTACGTACTCATGTATGGGAGGAAAAATAAAAATGCGGTAAACGCCAGTGCTGTTTGGGGTTCCTTTTTTTTCTTTCTCTGCGTTTGGTTTTGGGTCATAATTAAATTTTGATTTTTTTTTTCTTTTACATCTTTTCCAAGAAAATTCAATAAAATCCAAAGGAGGCAGTCACTAGCTACTGCTCGAGCATGAGTAATTGAGTAGAAGGATGGGAAATATACATATACATATGTATATTGTGGGTATAGGGCATAGACTGGTTTTGCCTTCGATTGATGTTGATAAATTATAAAGTAATTTGAGAACTAAAAATAGAGTATTCAAGGCTGAGAGAGAGGTTGGTCTTTTGCATTTTACATTTTCCTTTTTGTTTAATTTATGTGATTATATGCTTGATAATCTTGCTCTTCATGGTAGTTTTAGTTTTGGATGCGTGGAAATTTGAGATAAGGGGCCAGCCATCTCGTGTTACCATAGTGAAAGTTCTTTGTTAAAGTTTCTCAATTGATGGAAAGTCAATTAGTTGCATCCAACCTAGGTGAGATACCTTCCGCTTGTGTGAGCACTTTATCGCATCCTTATTGTCATAGCACATAGACTGACTAGACCGACAGCAATTACCTTCGGTTCTTTGTTGTGGTGCGGCCTCCTGTGATGAAACTTCCTTCTCCTTCTCCTATTAACCGATTCCAGCCCGAAAGTTCGTGCTAAAACTCAATCAAAACTGTCGCCGTTTGTCAATGGACGCGCAGGGGGACTATTCCACACCCTCGGCGAGTGCAATTAAGTTGCGCTGCGCTTTGCTTTGTGGGTTTTTTTTCTTTCGCTCCTTTTCGACTGTCTGGCGCGCCCTGGTTGCCATTTGCATTTTGGCCCCAAAACGCATTGTCAAACATGCAACGTCGTTAGGGCCGCCAGACAAAGTCGTCGACGACGACAACGACAACAACGATGACGACAACGACGACGATGTGGTGGCCACCAACTAACCAACATTCAACTTACAGCAGGCACACTACCTACAATTGGAGCGTCAAAAGCGTTGCTTAAATCTAATCAAAATGCGAATGTCTGTTGTTGTCGTCGATGTTGTTGTAGTTGTCGCCTGTTTACTAGTCTCTCTCCCTGTTGCTGACGCCTTTCTTTCGCACTCCCATGGAGCGTGTGAGCGACGCGTCGCTTCACTCTTTTTTTGTCTGCATACGTAGGCTGATCAGCCGCCATTTCGCCATTCAAATTACAAGCAACAACAACAACTGCAACACAAACAACAACTGCAACTGCAACGACAAGTTTTTCAAGTGCATGGCAGTCAAACAACACCTTTTGACATGTTCGTTTGCTGCCGAACTAGCCCGATGTCTTCCTCCAATGTTAACATCAAGTTTATACCCTAAACATATATGGAATGCAATGAGCATGTCAATTCACTTTGAATATTTTATGTTTGGGGAATTCCCTCCCCGATTTAAATAGTCAAGTAAAATGCAATTTACATTTCAAACAATTTATATTGTTTGTCATTCTTATTACATACATATGTTCAACATGGCATTTGAACATTTTCAAATGAGAAAATACCGCATCAAGAGCCCTAAATGTTTTATAAATTTGGCATTATTATTAATGAAATTGATAAGAATAAAATTCTAGTCATTGGCATTCAAAAACATTAATAAAATGTTATGTTATTTCTATTATAAACGTTATCTATAATGTTCTAAGATGATAATAGTTTAATTACTATGAGTAATTTGAATTGGCAGAGACTCATTTATAATAGAAATGTGATTGACAAAAATAAATCCAAAGACAACTGTATAAACTTTTCTTTGTCAAAAAAACTACAAGTATAAATCAAATTCTTGTCCAAAGACATTTTCGTTCGAATAGAACTTCTGGAGTACTCCTTACATTTAAAGACTTTTTTGTAGCGTATTCAAATATCGTTCGAGTCTATTTTTCATGCTTGTTTTTATTGGATTTGCCTAGCTTCGACCACAACTCTGTCTGTCTGTTGGATTACATGCTATCTGGCTTGCTAGCTGGTTGACTGTCTGACTGTCTGACTATCTCTCTGGTTGGTGGCCGCCTCTGTTTCTGCCTTTGCTGGAGTTTTGCGGTTTTTTTTCGGTTTCCACCGTCTGTCTCTGTGTTCCATGTCTCTGTGGCTTTTGTCACACTCATCTTCGTCGTCGTGGCTGCAGTCGTTGTCGACGTTGTCACGTCAATTTCATTGGAATTGCATTTTCGTCTTTTGGTTTTTTCCTTTTTTTTTTTTTTTTTTTTGTCATTTTTGGGGCGGCAGACAGAACGTATACGCATGCGCGCCACTGTCACAAGTCATTCGCCAAACTCCATGGCTCTCCTTCCACCTCTGAAGTTGTCCCCTTCGAAAATAGCGACCAGTTTGTCAACTGGTTGGATGGGAGCAGCTTACAAATTTAATCAGCTTTAAAACGATGCGTAGCCTCTTCTTCTATGCTCCACTTGGTGAATATTTTGTAGTGTCTTTATAGAGGTGTGTATCCCCTCGTTCCCCACTCCCTCAACAGTCCATTCATAACTGCGCATTGCTTTTGGTTATTCCAGTTATTCTCTCATTTCGTATGCAAGTCATCGGCTGCATTCTGGAGCACAGCACAGTGGTACGAGTGTCGTTGAAAAAACGTAAATGAAATACACAATCTGATTATGTTAAGTGCGATGCGCGCTTTGTTCTCTCACTTAGCACCTTTGCCTTTGCAGTTGCAGCTGCAAGAGTGTAGTACTCACTCATGTATGGCGCTTTCATATTTATTTATATTTGGCCTTTTCTTTGACGGGGTAAAACGTTTTAGCATCTCTCAAGTGTTTTACACACTCCAACGCGTATAAACAGGGCAACATTTACATAGTTAAACACCATTAGGCATCACGAAAAGCAAGTGAAATGTTTATATAAACAGCCAAGAGCAAGTAAACATGCAGCTAGACCAAGACTTGAGAGTTATCTTGTATGCATATGCCCTGGAATACCCTAGAATTTTAGCCTATGTTGCCCACTGTAAGACATATAGCCTGTCGATGGTCCCTGGTCTATTGGACCAAAGAGTTGTCAATTAAAGTCAACACTAGAGCAACAACAATGACTATATATACATATATATAAATGAGAGAAGAACAGTTCCCGCACGCTTATCAAACCATCCCATGGACCCGCCATCGGCGACCCGCATCTCTTTAACTAACTAAGCGGTTGGAGCAAGACCATCACTGAAACTGGGAACCTGAAAACAAACGTTCAGAATCACATTTATTATGTTTAACAAACCTAAATGGCGTCAACGTTCTGACACCTTCAACTTGCTAGAGTTCAAGATTTAAACTAGCCTACACTTAGAGAAAAATTATCTATATTTATTAATAAGTAAAGGAAAATTTTTCCAAATTTTTAGAAGATTTTTGAAACTTTTTAAAATTAGTTTTTTTCTTTATTATTTATTTCTTTTTATTTATATAACATACACATAATTTCAAAAATCCATTTCCTGTTGTGAATATTACTTACTTTATCTTGATTATTCATAATTTTTCTAAGTGTAACTAGTTAAGCAAGAAAAGATACAGATGAAGAAAGAAGCGAATGTAGATCCAGTTTTTTATGGCGCTACGAAAAGTTGTCACTACAAATTGGTTATGCTGTTCCTCTTAAGGGTTCTCTATGTTCTTCCTGCACAGCTTGATTATGTCTCATAAATCTCCAAAGGGGTTTTAGGTGAGTAGATAAGTTCGCTTTGTCTGGTTGTGAGTGTATATCTTTGGTTCATAGATGAAGTAGGGTCACTGCTCTTTCTCTCGCTCACATTTAACACTTTATATAATTTATTGTAATTTTGGTTGTTGATGTGTTTTTGTTTTCTTCTTCTTTGTATTCACTGAATGCATCTTGCGGCAGCATCGCAGGCAGCTGTTAACAAAACGTTTTCCACATAAAACTCACACCTTTTACAGATTTACAGCTGCGTCTCCTCAACAGTTTTAGCATCTGCATCTCTATTGGTGGTGCTTTGCAGACATCAAACCCACTCAAAATTCAAATAATTTGTTTGCCGGCAGCAACAAGTTGCGCAAGAAGTTAAGTCTACTCCAAGCTTTAAGATTGAGTAAATATATACAACAGATACTTTATTTTTACGTGGGTTGATTCTGATTATGAGATAAATCAAGCATACAAAGTATCTACATATCTACTTAGAAAAGAACACATATCACACATTTAATATTGATTGAATCAAATAATGGGAAACTTAATTAAAGAAAAACTAAATTACTGGGAAATTAAATGACAAAGGGAGAGAAAGAGAGAAAATTCTGTGATATAAAATATGTATGGGAATATTAAATTAGAATCAACTCGATTCGAATTCGATTTTCCTCACAATCGTTATTTTTAAAGTTCGAATTCAAAGACGCTTTCCCTTTAGCACAGCCTTCTGATTTCCTTTTTGCCGTTGAAGAGTTAATCAACCCGTTGATGGCTTAGTAACTGCCAAAAATGGTTGCTAACCTCACAACCCTCATCACTAAACTAATCCCTTGTGTAAACATGGTCCTTAGTGGCCTTGCATCATGCCCTGCTAATTGCCGTTTGTTCCGAACAATATTTCCCTCTATCCCACACACCCATTCAAAAACACACACACTCCTCTCTATACTCCTCTTCAAACTCGAAGGCAGTGGCAGCAGTTATTAGAACCTTGTTCGATCTCTATCGAAATCGGTTTTGGTGCAGCAGCAGCAGCAGCAGCAGCAGCGTCAACTCTGTTTGCCTTTCCTGCTAAAAACTGCCTCTTACCTGTGCCACGTTTATTTTTTCCTTCCTTCGTCTACATCTCCGTCATCTTTGTTGATGCTCTTTACATGTCAACGGGCTTAAGCTGCTGGGAGAAACAGCAACAGAAAAGAGTGAGTCTGAGACCTCCGCCTGTGTCTAGGCGCAATATTTCCTGCCTGCCCACCTCATCGTCGGATCGTCGAATCGTTGTAGCGTCGCATCGTTATTCCCTTGTGTGTTGCGCCTTTTGTCTGCGATTTTCTGTGTGTGTTTCTAGCATCGCCTTTTGCTTACTTGTTCTGTGTGTGTGTTGCTCTCTGTCCATTGTGAAACTCGTTTGCATATTGTCATAATTTCTGCACACACACACACATACACAGCTATACACTGACTTACCCACATGGCTCTTTAAACGACTCTCTTGGTTTAGGTTCACCTTTTAGTTTCCCATTTGATTTTTTTCCTTGTTGCTGGCTAACTGGCTGACTGGCTGGCTGCAAGTTGCATGCTGCATGTTTTATTGTTATTTTGATTGCATTTATTGTATTATTAAGCCGTATTGTTATGGGCTCTAAGCCGGCTGCTAGGCAACAACAAGCGTTTGCCATTTAGCCCTTGTGTGTGGCCACATATATATACATATGTACATATGTTGAATGATGATTAAGTAGGATAATGATAGGCAGGTGGCTAGACATTGGAAACTGTCACAGTTCTTGAGAATTCAAATGAGGATTAGCTTTGAAAAACTCTAAACTCATGTTCAAGACTTACACCTACCACGTGGTTTCAATATTAAGCCTAGGGCAAACATTTAGACCAGACATTGTTAAATAAAGACATCTTTCTGTGTCCTCAAGGCTTATTCTGGTTATGTGAGTATCCATCTTAGAGATCCTTTAATGATTATTGCCAAGTGTGGAGTGGTGCCCCTTTAAGGACCTTTAAGCGATAAAGCTGGTCACGATCAGCACGTCTACTTAACACTTAATACTACTTAGCTCGTTTCCTTTTGTACTTTGCTAATGAAATGAGTTAAGCAAAAAACAAATTGCCGCTTCCAATGAAAATGACTTGCTCTTTAAACAATTGTCGTCAAGTTACTTGCGGTAGAGCCTTTCCATTGTGACTTCCTTTTTTCTACTGATTGCCACTACGTTGCCTCCATCCATTGATTCCATGGCAACTCGTTGTTTGACTAACCGCTGCGTGCATTTGTCGCATTTACACGACCATTTGCCATTTCATTTTGTTGATTGTCCATTAGCGGGTTCGCCCGAATGCTCCCGCTCCGATGTTGTTGCCTTTGCTGTTGGATCCCAGGCGTTCAGCGGCGGCGGCATCTGCATCTGCATTGACTGGCACAACGTGTGTGAAAGAGCCGAAGGTGTCAGCTTACCAAAATGCCCCTTTCCTGCACCCCCTTGACGTTTCCCTGCCCTAACCAATCCCGTTTCCAATTGCGTCGATTGCTCGCGTCTGTCATAAAAACTCGTTGCTTGTTGAGCGTAATTAGGCATGCATTGCCGCTGCCGGCTCCTTCAATGAGTCAGTCATTCACTCACCGAAGAGCCAATATATCAATCTGCACGCACTATCGGCTCATTAGGCATGGCGGGCAATGCGAAAGTAAAATTAAAGAATGCTAAATGTCCAAATCTTAACTCCAATCCGAAACAAGCCGGGTCTAATTACCTAGAGTTGCCGCTTTAGTCTAGTTACTCAACTAACTTATTCTTTGTTACTTGCACATTGATTAACTCCACAGGCAAATTCTCTAATTAAACTCCCAGAAAACAAGCCATTTGCCTACGCCCATCAAACACACACACATACACAGATTTTTCCTGGACACGCCCAGGAGTGCCTTTGAACTTGCCACACGTCGTGCTAAATATGTGGGTGTTGTTTGTTATTTACTTTTACGCCAAAAAACCAAGAAAAACTTTTTCGCCACCAATTAACGAAAATAAATAAATTTCACGAACTATGCGAGCGAGTGAGCAAACAAAAATAAAATAAACGAATATTTCAATAAAGAAATATGGTAGACGAACCATATATACGTCTTTGATGGGAGAATTTCTACCATACACACATTATCAACTTTGTATGTACATATGTATGTTTAATGAAAGTTCTACTTAAACCAGGACTTTTTTCTTTTAATTTCAAACTAAAAATCAACAAAGAGTAGTTACTTATGAACCAAAAATATGCTTCACGAAGCTTGAAAAATTGCCATAAATATTATCGCTCTTCTTTAAAAAGGAGGAAATTATGAGCCTAGGGTCGGTTATTAATTGAAAAATTCCCTTGAACACTATCGAGATTGACAGTTTTTTCATATACTGAATCACTATTAAACGGTTTGCGCATTTACTAAGCAAATATACATACCAAATTTTGTATCTCTAGTTGCTATAGTGTTTGAGAAAATCGGTTTTATATAATTTGCGGGGGCGGTAGGGGGCGTGGCAGAAATTTGAAATAAACTTGATCACTCTACATACTACACGAGTCTACATACTAAATTTGGTGGCTCTAGCTCTTATAGTCTCCGAGATCTAGGTGTTCATACAGACGGACGGACGTACAGACCGTCATGGCTAGATCGTCTCGGCTGTTGATGCTGATCAAGAATATATATACTTTATAGGGTCGGAAATGCTTCCTTCTGTCTGTTACATACATTTTGGCGACTTTAATATACCATTTCACCCTATGGGTGTAGGGTATAAAAATTTACGCCCTTTTAAAATCAGACAAACTACAATTTTAATCAATTGATGCAATACAGATAATTGTCCATGCCTTTAGGGTATTAGGACGTAAATATCTTACGTATTTTTAACTAGTTAGCCAACTTGTTAATTAATTGCAGTTGTGTAGATTGCGGTGTAAATTTAAATTGAAAATTTGTTCGATTTGTTGACTTTTCTTTTGTGCAATACTTCACTATCGATTTTCAATTTATTTTCATTCACAGTTTCGCACTCTTTTAAGTCAACTAAATTAATTTAATCAAAAGGGTAAATGCCAAGCCAAAAAACACACACAAAAAACCGAAAGTTACCTCACTAAAAAAAAGAAAATGGTTGGCCCCAAAAATAAAACTGAATACGAAAATTGTTGACTTAACTTTTGCTGTTGTTGTTGTTGTTGCTTTTATGTTGTTATGTTCTAGTTGGTGGATAGCAAGCAAAACAACAACAACAAGAGAAACAAGCAAATAAATATTTAAAGTACTACTTGCAGTTGATTTTTGTTTTTCCTTTCTTTTTTTTTTGAGAAGCTAGGAAAAAAAATTAAAACAGGTAACAAACAAACGTGGCTACCACCACGTGCCATTGGAAAATCGAAAACTAGTTAAATATCCACGTGTTTCGGCACTGGGGGGAAAAGGAAAACCAACTGAGCAACTGCAATTTGAGTTCAACAGCAAAAAAAAATAGTTTTATGTGCTGTTTTTTTTTTTTTTTTTTTTGGTAGCGTTTGATATTGATTTGCTGTACAATTTGTGTGCAGTTCTTGTAAATGTAACCTAGAAATGGCAGCAACAAGAAACAAGTCGTGGCCATAAATAACGAAAAAACATAGCCCGGAAACCCCAAAAAAGGGAACGAAAGAGAAAGACACAAAGAGGGGAGATGCCAGAAAAAGGAAATGAAAAAAAGAAACCGAAATCAACTTGCCTGCCATTGTTGTTGGCCTTTTTTAGGCAACAACAAAACTGCTGCGCCTGCAGGTTTTATTTAAGACCACAAGGAAGTGAGAGAGAGACCAAACAAAAATTGCCAACATCAAGTTGAAAATGTCGACTTAGTGTTATCCTAGAAAAAGAAAACAAAAACAAACATTTATCTCATGGACACTTGTAACTAAAAACTAGCAACAGAACAACACTTTTATTGGAAAAAGGATCTACAAGTCTTTTAATACCGATTTCCCTTACATGTAGTCTAGTGATCACTAGATCAATTAAGCCCACCAAGGAAAAGATAGCAAATACTTCCTGCTATACTGTTGACCTTCTTTCTTTTGATGCAGGGTAGACAAATGAATTGGAGTTTTGGGCGAAAGAAGGAGAGAGATAGAAACGAAGAAGTAAATTTTAAACAGACAGAGAAATTGGACAGGCAGCGTCGGGCTAGACAAACCTAAAGTAAACAACAACAATATAACACAAATTGTTGAAAATGTTACAAAAGTGGCAGGCTGCCGTCTCATGGCCTCCTTTCCTTTCCTTCATTTCATGCACCGTCTCTCATTCTTGCTTTGGGGAGTTGCTTGGTCTTTTTTTAATTAATTGCCAAAAAAGCGAAGGCAGACGAGGAAAAAAAAGAAACAGAAACAGAAAATATATACGAACACCAGGCCAAACACTTGTGGCCCTGGGCCCAACTGTGAGTCCTTTTCGTTGGACCGGAAGGAAGTCAGTAAGATTGTGCACAAAAGCCGCACACTCTAGCGAATACATACAAACATACTCTAGAGAAGACACACACACACTCACACATAGACACAGACGCAGGCTGTTGCCATTTTGTAGCATACTTTTGCGAGCGTTTGTGTGTTTATGCGACTTGTAAACTTGGTCGTTGGGCAGACTGTTCGGCCTGCTGCTGTAGTTGTTGTTATTTTCTCACTTCCTTGCTGATTGCCGGCAACATATTTCGCAAATTGCTGTCAAAGTGTTAAGGAAGTTGACTTGGGCCCTGGCCAAACCCTTCCTCGGTTGAACTGTAAAAAAGGGCAACAAAGAGAGAGAGCGACTTAGTGTGTGGCCTATATGAAGACTCCTCTAACTAATTGCTCGGTTTGCAAACAAAAAACTCTCTCTCTCTCTCTCTCTCGAAGATGAATTGCTAATGTTGTTTCTCATTTCTCTTTTTCTTACTCTTACTCTTACTCTTATGTTTTCTACCCTTGGAGTACAATACGAATAATAGTAATAATAATCATAATCATGAGAACCATGGATGGTTTTTATAGCCTCAGTTGCCGAGTTTCAAGTGTCAAGGCAATAAAGCAACCCGTCAAGATGTATGTATGGATAGGCTACTTGAATGATGGCTTTATGCCCAGAAGATGAAGATGAAGATGAATACGAATTGGGTGCGTTATGTGAAAGTTTTCCATTTCATTTAAGAGCTCTTTGGTATACAATTTCACTTGGGACCTTTCTAGAGCAGTTTTTTACCTGCTAAAGAAAATTTTCAATTAACGAGTTGCAAATGCTCACACACACACAAGCACCAACTCTCGCACACAGAGACAACAGGCATTTTTCAATTAGCAGAGGTAGCCCAGGCAAGTAACTTGAGAATTGAGAATTACTCGGAACTGCAAAGACAAGCAGCGGCAGCAACGAGTTTTGCGGCTTTGGGCATGCAATTAACAGCATCACGTGACCTGCAATCGAAACAAAAACGTTGCAACGTTGAGCGGCATGAAAAATGAGGAAAGGCGCCTTCGCCCTCGCCTTGGACCAATCACTGTTGGAATTGACTTTTTGGTGCTGTTCGCATCATTAATTTACTACTACGAAATTCCAAATTCGAATTGAAATCGACTTGGCTTGACTTGGTTAGAGTTCGAAGGGCGTTCCTTGAAAAAAAAAAAACCGAAAATAGCACAAAAAGTAAAGAAACCAAAACAAGAGGGGAGAGAAAACAAAAATAAATGAAAATAATAAAAATGTAATTAACGCCCAGGCCATAGACAAAACGTTAGTGGGGCATAGCCAAAGTAATTTTTTTCTATCTCTCTCTCTCTCTCTATCTCTCTATTCTTCTTCTGAGTTCACTTGGCTCATTTCTTATACAATTAAGTGGCCAATGCCACAATGCCTAGGCTGCCCTTCTTCAACTTTGTCTATGCCTGTCATGAATCTCATTGCTAGCCAGTTGTGGGCGTGGCATGGCTTTTGTTGTTGTTGTTGTTGTTGCTGCTTATCTGATTATGCGGATGGCTGGACCCCCACCAGCTAAGGGAGTTGCGAGGGGTTGCCGCCCCTTGACGAGGATGACACGTCAGCATCAGCTCCGTAGAGAGTTCAAAAGTTTAATTACCCTACGCAGTAATCAGTGTATATTTGGGCAAAAGAAGTATATAAAAATAAATAAAGCAGCAGCTAGAGTATATCTGTGGGATGAGGGAATTAATCTATGAACAAATAGGATAAAGTATAAACGACACTCGAATACTCTTCACTCAGCCAGTTATGCTGTGCAAACAAACGGAATTAAGCTGATTGAGTTTAGGCAATAAGTGGTTAAGATGGTTATAAGCAGATAATAATCATAGAAGAGAAATAATGCTATTTTCTTTCTTTTATCTTTTTTCAGGTACGTTATAAATGTTAGTTAAAGTATAACTAATTTAATGAAATGGAAGTCTATCGGAAGGCAAGTTTTACAAACCTTTTGTAAGTTCTAAAACAAAATAATAAGATGTCCCTCAGTACAGTAATTACTTCTGGAAATCTCTATCTCTCTCTCTCTCTCTCTCCCTCTCTATATATCCAATTTTAGGAAGTTGAGTTTACTTTTCATCAAGAGAACTTTGAACCATTGTAGATTTTAACCATTTTATACTCTTATTCGTGGGGTAATTAAGTCCACGTTAAATACAATTCTGTGCGGAATTTTATGTAAATTGATTTAATTAACTTTAATTTCTTGAACTCATTCACAAACAAAAAAGCAATCTCTCACATTCTGTGCATAGGTTTTATGGATGAGTATGGAGTAGTATGTAATGTAAGCAGTAAACAATAACTGAAATTTGAATAATAGTTAGAAACTCACTTTGATATGGAACGAAATCCATCATTTCATTTTGCTTATGACTTTGTAACACACTCAACTCCATAGGCCACCTTTTTGACACTTGTTAGAGCATTCGAACAAGTTTGGATAATTTTGCATCATTCGAAAGAAAACAAGAAACAGAAACATGGTCTACCAACATGCCCTGTGGGCTGGTCAACATTACAACTGTGTAGGGTAAAGGATGATGGGTAGGGTGGGGAGGAAAGGTGTCTAACATGCCCAGCGTGTTCGATAGAATAAAAGTTGATGAACAATAAGACATTGAACTATGTAAAACTCCTAACCACAGTAAACAGAACGAACAAAATGAACGACCCACAGACAAACATTTTTTCTTCGTTTTTGCCGGACAAAAGAGGGTCCGTGTTAGCCCTCGGGGGGAATTGTGCCAACAACATGGAGATGGGAAATCGAGATACAAAGCAGCTAATGGTTCCAAAGGGGAAAGAGCATGAAGGGACTGCCCAAAGGAAAATCAGAAGAAGGCGGAGAAGGCAGCTAGCAACAAAGTGGCGAGTGTGTGGCACAAGATAAGCTCCATTGCATTGAATATTGACCACTTGGCTCTGATGCGATGCCAATAGGTTGAAGTTACTTGCTGTCCACTTAAGATATACAAAAGCTGAAAAGAAATACAAAATGAGCAGACCAAGACAGACATAGCCAGGAGGGAGTAAGGGAGAATATAAATTGATTAATGGATGCAAATGATTGAAGAACGACAAAATAGAATGCATGGGCATGGGGCTAACATCAAAGTTGAGGTGCATACATACCACGCGCCATGTGGTTCCGCCTCCACATGGGAGGTGCTGACCCCAAAAAACGAAAAAAAAAAAACATTTTCCAACGGTGAATATGGGAAGAGGGAGCGAAACAAAACGGAGTGAGGAAAGAGAGTTTTATTTCCAATCAATTGAATGAAGCAACGCAAGACCTGCGGTTGCCTTTTTTTTATTGCACACTAAAAATGATCCACAGCGTCCGAATTGGCGTTGGCGGCAGCTGCACTACATCCATGTCCATTTCTGACAATCCCACCCCACCCCGCCACAAGTTCGTCTGGCTGACCTGGCTGGATCGGCTATGCCACTGGCTGCAATTGTTTTGTTTGCTTTCATGTCTGCCACGCAGAAAACACACAACAGAAGACGAAGACGACGACGACGACGACCAAGGAATTGTAGCGCAAGAATAACAAAACCAGCGACGACGTCGAACTCAACGTTCGAGTGCGGCAAATGTTTGTGGATTTTATTGAGACACGGAGGCTGAGTCTCCCAGTCTCAGTCCCAATCCGACGAAGACTGAAGAGTACGATGACGTTGATGAATTTCTATTTACTTTGTTTAATTTCTGTGTTTTTATTTGCCATTCGCCATGGCACTCCAATGCCGTAGCCGTTGTCGATGCCAAAGTGACTCCATACCTACTATGTAGGTATATTGGGTGCAATTAACGCAAAGTGCTTTACTCTCCTTTTATGAGTATTCAGAGGGGGAGTGGTCGTCGGAGTGGGTGGGTGGCTGTGGATGATGATGATGATGATGGTGGGATTTTTAAGCTGCAATTACCGTTGCCATTGCCGTTCGCCTGTTGCCCATTTAATTGATTTTGACGCCGGTTGCTGCGACATCAGCTTCCAATACCAGCTTCAACTTCCATTTCTTTCGATTTCATCTCCGTCGACGGCTGCAATTAGTCTGGTCGGTTGTGCGTGCCGCTTGCTGCATTTTCAATATGTGCTAAGTACACAATACCAGAGTGGGAGTCCGAGTCCGAGTCCGACTCCAACACCAACCTCATCCTGGGGGTCAGCATCAATATAAATCCTTGAATAACACTCATTTTCCTGTTTGCTCCTCTTTTTATTTGTATTTTGTTTTTGCTTTTGGTTTCTTTTATTTTTCCATCTCTTTTTCGCCTCTTGCCTGTGTTTGGCATGTGATTAACTACTGCCAAGTTGTTTTTTTTCCTTCTCCATCTTCTACTAGTTAGTTTTTCCTCAGCAAATCTGAGTTCTTTGCCTAAATGAATTTCTTGTTTACTTCTGCAAGCTGCTAGGAAAAAATTTTTACGGAAATGTTTACCTTAATTTTAACTTGTTGATGAGAAATGAAAAATAAAGTCAGAAATGTTATTTTCAAATAGATTTTAATCTATACATTATAGTTAGTTAGTGTTTTCTACAGTCGTTTTGTATAGAAGATTTGTGTAGAAAATTTAAATACTAAGCTATTGCTTTGATTAAAGTTTGCATTTCAAAAAGTATACATAAATTTTCTCTCTATATTTAGCAATTGTTATGAATATGCCTTGTTGTTACTATGTAAATATAGAATGTATCCGTATACAAGATATCACGTACGATATGAAAAGAGAAATGAATCTACAAAATGCAATATTCAGGCAAAGACTGATGAAGTTGCATATCCTGCTTGGTTGGAGTTTAGCATTAATCTTGTCTATTAGATGCATATACTAAGTGTGTATCTGAAATAAGTGTGTGTGTGTGTGTGTGATTGAGGCAACTGTCAGCTGTTAAGTAAATGGATGAAGAACGAAATTTTATTATTCACATGGCTTTAAGAAGTCTTCCTTTAAATGGAGCTTAAATTCCTTATTCATTCTGTTGGCTAAGACCAAATTAAGTTGATATTCCCGATTCATTCTTTTGGCTAAGACCATTTCAGTAACATTTTTAGGATTCATAAATTATTATAGCATTGTTGTCTAAATTTTATTGGTTGCTTCCTCATTACTCTTCTAGCGCTAACACTCACTGAACAAAAGAACAACAAGTGCATGCAGTAAATCAATGTTGCACAAAACTAGATATTATATGAGCCTTTCCCCCCTCATATATATGTCCGCCGAAATTGTTCTCATAACTTTCCACACCATTGCAAATGGCTCGCTTCATCTACCCACGAGAGAGAGAGAGCAATAACACCAACAACAAAATAAAAACAGAAGACGAATAAATAACTCAAAGCATAGCAGAACAATTCATAAACGTAGCCATAATCCTAACTAAGAGGGTGAAATAAAAAGAATAAATAAAACAATTTCGATTATAATCATAATTCAAAAAGAGAATCAATATAATTAGTTTATAGCCCACTTCGAAAAGACATTAGTTTTTAAACTAAAAGCTATAAATTTTTTAATTTAAATTTGGAAGGTAATTATTAACTTTGTTTGATAACTATTGATCTTAAGCTCTATCTCTATTCATATTGAAACTTAAATAATAATACAAATTTCCTACGATAGAATGTCTTTATAATGATGCTACGATCAGATCTATTTTGATCTGATATCTCCCTTCTTTCTACTACGTCCATGCATAGATTTATGAGTGTTTGTGGTTCATGTTTTTGTTTCTGTTGAAAAATATTTCATGCGAGCGTTGAAAGCAACGTCCAGGACTAGGCCAGAGGAATAACTAATAATAAATTGGCGCTTAATCAACTTGGGGGCACATGCAACAACTGACCACAGAAATGTTGCAGACGCCAAGTAGATGAAAATTGTGTATCAAGTGGAATTAATTTTGAGTTGAGGCGCCTCTTTGCCACAAGCGGGCGAACGAAAGAAAAAAAGATCTCCAACAAGAGAAACAAAATGCATAGTAAATAAAATGCAATCAAATTAAATGCACCAAAACAAAAAGAAGGCAGCAGCAGCAACAACAACTGAAGTGGCAGCAACTTCACCAACAGCAACAACTACGACCGAGTGCACTTGAGAACAGAAAAACTTTGGAGATTGGCGCTAGTTCAGGCCCATCTCTGGCTTTTCCCTCCCGCTCCCTGCATCCTCTCCTCTGCTCTTTGCTCTGGTCTCCCACGTTTCCCTTGTCAGCCTGTTGCTTGTCTTTGTGGCTCAGCGTGGCGCAACTTTTTGTGTTGTTGTTGTTGTTGTTGGTGTTGAAGGCTTTGGTTGTTGTAGGCGCAGCGGAAGCAGCGGAAAATAATAACAACAACAACAACAACAGCAAAAACAACAGGGAGCATAAATTTAGCAGCCACAACAACAAACAAAAAAGGAACACAAAAAGTGGACTGGAAATTATAATTTGCTCTTGTTGCCATAGTTGTTAAAGCCCTGTTAAAATGTTATTGCTCCTCCGCTTCCCCCCACATGGGCCAAAAAAAAATAGAAAAGAAAATAAAAGGAAAACCAAATAATCTTAAGCAACTTCATCTAGTTTTAGCAGGCTCTATGCAGCACTTTGTGGCAGCCACATGTGGAGGCATCAACTAACAGTTTTTAGTTTCCAGTTTGCAGGCGCTTTTCTTTTCGTTGTTGTTGTTGTCGTCGTCCCTGGGTTGTGGGTCGTGGATCATGGTGGGCCTAGACTGGTTGGTATTTATTTTGATTTTTCCACTGTGTTTTTCTTTTATTTTCCGGCGCTACGTTAATGATGATGAAGCGCCGCACGTTGAAAGGCAAATAAACAGCATCCGAATCAGGAGCAATACGAGTAGCAGCTGTTTCTCCACACACACACACACACACACACACACACACACACACACACTTTCATTAAGCAAACGCTGCGGTTAAAAAATTCATTAAAAACAAAGTTTTTTGTCTATTTTTTTTCTTTCGTTTTTTTCAATTTTATTTTTCTTTTCTTGTTCACTTTTTTTTTTTTTTTTTTTTGTTGGATGACTTTGCCCTAATGGCAGAGAATCGCTTTAGGGTCGGAGCTTCCTTAAAGCAAACAAAACGCACGCGCGTCAGTAGCAGACATTTAATTTGCATAAAAAGTTTACCATCTCACGACTATGGCTCTAGCCTGGGGGTAGATGACACCCATATCATCATCACTCTCCCACAGTTCGTCCCCCCAAAAAAAAGAGACCCCCATTCACCACACTGCGAGTGCAAAAAGCAAAGACAAGACAAAGCAGAGGTAAAAGAGAAGCAGCTAGAGAGCAGGATGAACAGGATATTCATCTGTTGGTGGGTGGGCTGATTGTTTGGCCAGTCGGCGAACCGCGACGACTTCCATACTATAACGGGAATAGGCGAAATTTGCATAATGTTAATTTTAATTTGAAATTTCGCCACTCAATGTTGGCCTAGTCATTGGCCAGAGGAATACATACTTTACAACGTGTTGATGCGGCACATTAAATTTCCCCCCAAAGCTGAAAAAGAAAACTAAGCATTAGATGGAATAGTCCACGTCCTTTATGAGGTTTGAGATCGTTGTAGGAAACCCCAGGTCAACTTCTAACTTGAGGTTAGGAATTACGCTTGACTTTAAAATGAGAATTTACGGTTTCAGTTACTTAACGGTTATCTGCTCTCAGTTTATGGCTGTTGAAAAGTGTTGCAAAGATCACAAAAAATAAGCACATTTAGGGGCAACAGGCAAAAGTTTACCCAACACCGTTGTTACATTACGTTTCGTTTTGTTTCTTTTCTTTTTTGATGTCGGCTTTTATCTCATCTCCCAGCCCAGCAACGTTGTCATAATGCGACTTGTAAAGTTTAGGTCATGACATGACCGCAAAGCAGATGCAGCAGCTGAAGCAGCAAGATGAGAATTTATGTGACCCGTTTATGGGGCAACTCCTGGCACAAAGTGCATAATTGGCAATGTTGCAGTAGCCGTGGCTGTTGTCGTTGCCTTTGCCGTTGCCGTAGACACAGATTTATACAGCTGACGTAGGCCAGTCAGAGGGAGAGAGAGAGAGAAGTGGGGCATGGGCCTAATTAGCGCATTGCCACTTGTGTCTAATGACCCTGTTAGACACGGCAACTTTGCATTCCTCTTCGACCATGAGTGAGTCGATGTGGACTCGGAATTGTATGGCAAGAAGGGAGATGACAAGGGAGTATGAAGGAAAAGGTCAACCTACGCACTGGGCGCCAATAAATAATAGATTCCATGCTCATATTACCCAAGTGCATTGCTCTCAGTCTCTTTCAGTCGTTGTAACCCTTGTGGGGCTGACGTTGGCATGGCAAATCATGCTGTCTAAATTTGTATTTATTAGACAATGCGCCACGGGGCGTATGTGTAATATGCTATTAGATGCATTCCAATCCACCATGACAGGCTATGGCCGCAAATATGGGATATGGGAGAATGTGTATCTGTGTGTGGAGTGCTTCATGTGGGTGGATAGAAGAACTTACTTTTGAATGGGATTAGCAATAGAGCAAAAGAGATTTTTCTATGCATCTATGTAGCAAACGGTTCTATTGAACCCAAACCAGTTTCAAGTGCTCACATTATCATATCTTATGCCAGTATCTTGGCAAAAAATAAAACAGAAATCCAATAAAAATAATGAAGCCGAAGAACCAGGCCAGACTCAGAGACAAAACGCCAGCAGTGTGAGCCATAAAAAAAGGAGCCATGCATAACATAGAGCCAGAGCGAAAAACGTTAAAATAATAGAAAGCTGATGTTCTCAGCTTTGTCTGCTGCATATTTCTGTTTTGGTTCTTAAGCAAAATAGACTTTGCATACCAGGACCAGAGGCCAGAAGTGTATATATACATATATATATCTGTGTGTGTGTGTGTGCTATCTATAAAGAGGGACTCCTTAGTCACAGTTGTTCTTTTTGCTGGCAGTGTAGCAAAATAACATACATACATAAGTATATATCAAATAGTAGGGAGTCAAGGGCGTGGCATCAACTCGTATCTCGTATGTTGAGAGCTTTGCTGAGTTTCGCAGTTAACCATTTTTGTTTTGACTCCTTTTTGTTTTTTGTAATTTCCAGCATTGTCAGCATCAAGTAGCTGTGGGGTAATTGAAGTTGCTGCTGCTGTTGTTTATGTTGCAACCCGACGGCAACAACAACAACAACAGCAAGAGCAACACACTCAATCGCACACAGCGACTTGCCAAGCGTTCAATGAGCAAATAACATGTCAAGTTGCATTATGTTTCGCTCACAATTTGGATAACCCCTGAAGCACAGTGGTTGAAATGTCAAGGAAATAAATGAGAAATGATATAACAATAAAGTGCAGTCTTTTAGCTTATCCAACTAGGTAATTAACTACCAGATGGTCCGAACAGTTAGCAAATTTCATAGATAGATCTTTTTCTTTTTTTTTGTGTTGCTAAACCACTGTATGACTGTTTGCCTGCGATGGCTTTGTTGGTATATTGCTGATAGTTGTTGTTGTTGTTGTCGATGTTGTTGCTGGTGGTCAGCATCGTTTTTATCAGTCAACCTGCGCCCTCTGGCCATTGTCCAGTATCCAGTATCCAGTGCCCAGTCACCAGACGGACCATCGCCATCTCTATCTGGCCTTTACCATCAATGTAGCTATTTATCTGTCCTTTTCTATCTACTTGCCGCTGTGTGTGTGTGTGTGTGTGTGTATGGGTGTGTGCGCTCGCTAAAATGGCTGGCAATTTAGAATTTATGGCAGCTGCATGATTTGTATGATATGAACGTAAGCAGTTTGCACTCACGTACCTAAAGGAGGAGAGCTGTGGGACGTGTGCAAAGGGCGTTTGGATACAGATAGAGACGATTCTGGGGCAGGAAGTGGGAGCAAAACCAAAAAAAAAGGGTTGTATATCTCTTTCTCTCTCTGCCGTGTATGTTGTGTCTCTGTCTCAGCCGGAGGCAGCGGCACATTTGTCTATTTGAACTTGCCTGGGCAAAATGTGATCATTTAATTTAAATTCGCGTCTGACATGGTAGCCCTAAGGCCACTAACCATAGAGTTGAGAGTGAGCTAAAGTATGCTGTTCATGTTTTAGCTCACTGCTCATTTGCATTTAAGTCTGTTATTTTTACTGAAAATAAAATTGGTTAATTTAATTCTCATGTAACGTGGCCAAAGTCTGCAAAAGGAATAAGGAGTTCTGAGTGAGGCCCACAATTTGCTCATTAAAGTGCAGCGAGCCATGGTCCTTACCCCAGTCGCTTCCGGCCAACATCAGCTGTTGCTTTTGTTGTGCCATCGCATTATGCGCGTAAGCGTAAAACTTTCAATTATTTAAATTATGCCACATGAACAATGCCACAGAAGCTTCAACTCACACATATGCCACGAAACCAACGAGTGAGAGAACCAACAACAAGAGCAGCGACAGCTGCAGGTTGCTGTCTGTTGCTACTACTCCTGATGTTGCTGATGCTTGTTCCCAACATCGTCGTCTGCCATGTAACAAAATTGCCGCAAGTTAAACGCATGTCGACAGCCCCTACCATACGCCAGCCATTCCCATTCATCCCTACCTCTGCCACCCTATGGCCATTGCCAACCAACTACCCACATAATTCATTCATATCATCAGCGTGTTGCCCTCTCACCAAACACGGAGGGAGACAGAGAGACAGGGAGACTGAGAGGCAGAGAGTCAGTGAGACACTGACTCGGATGAGTGATGGGCTCCAACATATCCACGCATATCGACATCACTGCCATTGTGTAAATGTCACTTCATCCCATTTGGTAGACGGGCGCGTTCTCTGTTATTTATTGAGAATATATATTGCACATACGCCGTGTATGATGTCTGGCAAATAACAACAACCACAGCAACAAAACGAAAACATCAACGAATAACAAAAAAGACACCATTCAAGTGTGAGAATACTGAATGATGTGAGTGTTCTTAAGTTCTACTGTAGATTATGCAATCAAATGCATAAACGAATATATATTAGAAATTATATTTTCCATGCACAAAGACATATGTATACAAAGAGTTGTTTCAGAAATCGAATCATTGAATATAGATTACTAATTCGAATCAAATAATCTGGCTTTTTCAAAAACGAAATAATTCACTAACAACATGATTGTCATGTTGAGATTGACTGAGTCGGATTCAACATTCAGGCAAAAGTTTTGCAGGGTATAACAACTATAAACCCAGCCCCCAAAATTCTTCTCTCAAATTGGCTAGTAAAAGTATAAATTTCCATTGTCTAGACTTTGTCAAACAACTTTATAGCTCAATCTCTCACTGTTTAAGCCTTCGCTGACATCACAATTAAGCCATAACTCATCGGCTATTTGCAATATTCGGAATTTGTGCGTCAGCCTGTTCCCGTTTCTCAGTTACATACCATTATAGCTATAAAAAGAGGCTTACCTCGGACAATGTCAGCAGCAGAGGGAAAATAAGGGGGCGAAAAAAGCCACACACGAGCAACACCAACGAACTATATACAATAAAACAAAACAAAAAAAGGATATGGAAAATCCAACAGCAGCAGCGGCAGCAACTGAATGAATATATACAAATATATGTATGAGTGAGCGAACGAGTCAAAAAAGATACAGATACATATTTTCATTCATTGCTCTGTTGGTCCCTCTCCATTGGATGATGGTTATTCTTTCGTTTCATATTCGCATGTATTTACTTTGTATCACTTGTCACTGCGGCTCGGTTTTCTTTTTGCTCCTTTTTTTCATTTTTTTTTTGGATTTTTTATTATCATTGCTGTTGTGGGGGTGCCTGAGATTTTTTATGGCTCATCTGTAGCCAGATTCAGAGTCATATAGACACGCTGGAACTGGAGCTGCCGCTGCCGGAGCTGTTGTTGTTGTTATTATTATTATTATTATATCGTTCTTCATCAGCTCGATTCGCCATTCATTGTTGTGTTTATAAGGCGCACAAATATTTTTCATTATTTGTTTGTTGCTGTCGCAGCTGTTGAAGGGATTAATTTCTTGATTTACCCATGCAACGCGACAACATACAAATATGTATATATTTACATGTATATACTATATGAATACCACCCAGTGAACTGAAACAACTTACATGACACCGAAGCGCCTATACTCTGCACAATTAAATGTAGAAATCCTATCAGTCATATTTCTATTTTTAATTTTGATTATTCAAACAAGAAAGAATTCAAAATCTGCATATAATTTTAAAAGATATAATCACTTGAACTAATATTAGTCAGATAAATAAAAAGTCAGGTCGAAATGATATAGATAGATGTAGGTATGAATATTAGAGACAAATGTGTGAATGTACCCCTTTTTGCTAGGATAGCAAAATCACAACGCTTTGTTCCTTCGTTGTCACTGAGAACTCTGGAATTCCTCCTCTATGTCTCAGACTCCTTCGCCCTCCGTACCATATCAATTGCGTTGCGGTTGGGGGCTTTATTTTCCTCCAGCTGCTGTGCAATTGCGTGGAAGGGTATTGAAAGTAAGTCTCCACTTATCTCGTACCTACAATCCAGTGGAAAATATGCTAATGGAGGACCATCAAACTGAAGCCATCAATCAGAGAGAAAGAAAAGCAAGAGGGGCGAAATGGGAAAAATGAAAAGAAAAGGGAAATGAAATTCTCTATTTCTATCTAGCACTTCACTTTCAAGCGTCAAACGTTTTCTATTGTGGAAAATTCTTCTGCCTCGCACCTAGATGCTTATTTTTTCAAGGGATTATCATTTTCTTTCCATTTTTTTTCACTCTCCCGTTTTGTCGCTGTTGGTTTTGTTGTTTCTGTTGTGGAAATTGTTTTAGATTTTTCCTTTGTTGCCTTCTCGACTAACGCTTCATTGTAACGCATTTTATTTTCCCTCTGTTGATACACTGTCGTTATGTTTATTTTTTTTCGGAAAAAAATTTCCATAGGATTATCTGTAGGATTTAATTTTAGTTGTGTATTTGTTTTCTATTTGTTTGGTAATTCGGGCAGGAAGAAAGACAAAAAGAAAACAAAAGCTTGGCCTCTGCAATGAAAATGGGCAAAAAGGTTGCCTTAAACAAAGGACCAGCTGAAACTGAATCTGAATCCTTTTGCCAATTACTTAAACATAAGCACGTACTGGGGGATTTAGAAGATTATATATGTATATATATATATATTTCTATGTTCCTTTTTTTTCCTCTGTAATCAACAGTGTAAAGAAAATGTTAATATCGGCTAGAAATAATATATAGAAACCTCCTAGAAATACAGTAAACAGTAAAACTTCTTCTAGACTCTCTGTTTATCACACTGGATATGCCTAGGATGTTGAGCCTTAACTAACTAATGGTCTTGGTTCCATTTGTGAAACAATTCTGCTTATTTCACTCTTATGGCTTTAAGTTAAGTCACTTGCCAAATACTATAACTTTATCGTTTCCTCTTCATTGCACTCACAACCTACTCGTTTCGTCTTGGCAATTCAAATTTCCATCTGCTCATTTCACTTGTTGTCAAAGTGTCTATCAAACGAATCAAAATAGACTGTCAGAGTGCCTGTGTCTGCCTGTCTTTTGGTCTGTCTGTTTAGTCTTTCCAGCTTGGCCAAGATGTCATAATACAAATTATATTTGACACATTCACATTGTGGCTTAATCAAATTGCATTTTAGACTTAAAATAGAGAAATCACTTTGAAATCAAATTTTTTTTACTAAATCTAGTTACAATACCGGATGAGGTTTTTATAATTATTGGCTAAAAATTTCGTAGGATAATACATACTTATAAAATGGTGAATTCAATTCCCGTTTGCCCTATTAAAATCACATTAGACACATCATAAAGTGTCATTTAAATTGCCTCATAAATTCATATACGATGCACATACATGGCAAGAGAACATAAAATTTGAAATCAAGAGAAACATAAGAAGAAAAAAATATAAGTTGATGGCATAAATCAAAATATAAACTGCAATAAATTATACAATTTGCATTTAAAATCGTAAAATAAATAACAAACAAACAATATGAAACAAGAGAAGTAGGAGTAAGAGGAGCGAATAAAATGCAAATAAATAAATATTATATGTATAATATTTGAGGAAATATTTCCCACATAGAAAATGAAATGCCAAAACCCATGTGAAGCTAATTTGTCAGCTTGTTGATGCCAGAATGGCACACAGACAGTGACAGAGCAACAGAACAACAGACTGACAGCCAGCCAGTCAGCCATGGAAGGGGCAGGCAACATTGGAGGGGGCCAGATGATGGACAGGGAAATATACCACAAAGCCATGAAGCCGTCACTCAATCAGATGCACCAAACGAAACGAATTGAAATCTGTGTGAATGAAATGCAATTTGCAATTTACAATTAACTGTGGAATGATTTTGCTCTCGCTTTTTTATTCAATTTATGGCAATTACCCCATAATATTTATGGCAAAAACCGCAAACATTTTGTCAAGAGGCGCAGCCAACAATATTGCCGGTGTGTGATAATGTTAAATGGGCGTGTCGCACAATTGGCGTTAATTAATTGCCGACAAGTGCAACCTGTTGATCATGTTAAACATTGGCATTTACAACCACAACTACAACTACTACTACAACAACAATAAATGCAGGTATGCCCAGTTAGAAATATTGCACAAAAAAACCAAAAATAATATACTGACTGATAGTCGCCCTTTTTAAATAGCATAACCTGTTATAAGAACTATAATTAGTTATGAAACTAAATACTCACATACTATATTAGTAATATAAAAAATATGACTAAAGTAAAGTAATCTAGAGAAACAGAATATACAGAGAAACTCTATAAGAAATTGAAAAAAAAAAATTTTTATGCATTTCACTCAACCGATTGCTTCAGAAAGCCAAGCAACTAATTTCATTTTAAAATAATCCGTCGAATCTTCTATGTCTACATGGTCAAGTTTATACCAAAAATTATCAAAGTATAGTGCTGTTTTCTAGATAAATACCATTTTAAGCAAATATAATTTGAGTATTTCGATGGACATAATTTTATATCCAGAGCCATCTGTATCACTCTCACTCGTTGTATCTGCCTGGCGTTCGTGTGTGATGGAACAAAAGCGTTAACAATGCCTATTGACAAAGAATATGAAGGGAATGAGAGAGACAATCAATACTGTTTGCTGATTAGTCTACAAAATTTATGGTTGTCATTTAATTAGGAACAACAGGGTGACACATGTCTACAAATCGATATGCAGTCAGGATCAACAGGAGTAGTACATTGGTCCAATAATGCAACAGATTTGTCAGATGTTTGCCTTCTGGCCATGTGCACAGGAGTCGCTTTTACACACAACGCACACACACTCACTACACACCACTTGAATTTAACCATCCCAGAGAAGCGAGACAAACATTTGCAGTTCTCATCTGGTGGCAAGTCTCGGCTTCACTTTCTCTGTGTGTGTGTGTCTGTTTGTGTGTGTGCCAGACATTTACCTCGTGCAAATTTTCGACTGTAAATAAAAGTAAAGAGCAAGGAGATAGCAAGGATAAGCAAGGTTGAATGTTAGTTAATGTCGCATATCCTTTAAACTTTTGCCATAATGCAACTGTCCTATTTTTGGGGCCAATAGTATGCGATATATGTAAAGCCAATGGCAGTGTTTTAGCCCATAATGATATGAATAATTGGATGCAAGATACAAGAGAAGTTAACTCAATTAAATGGTCTTTGTGTCCACTGAAGTGCAGTAATTAGTCAGTCAGTGTATGATAGAGCCATAATGGAGAATTAAACGTGACTTCGTCTAGGCGAAGTTTCCTAACTCAATTAAATACATGAAATTTGCTCGAAATGCAAATCCAAAGGCGAGAGCAAAAGACAAAGTTCTTGTACAAGAAATGTCCTTGTCAAGTCCTGATCATAAATCTTTTCAGTCATGTCTGATAAGGCATCTAAGAAGCAGGTCGATAAACGAGTTTTGTTTTAATGAGTGAAACCGGTTTTCAGCTCTCTCTCATCTCTCTCTATCTCTCTCTGATTAACGCAAAATATTATTTGCCAAGTGTCGCCAAGGTTTCAGCTTTATGCATGATTTCCTGGAAGTAACCAAATCGCTATACAATTACAATATATATATATATATATACATATATAAAAAGTGGCACCCAAAAGCGAACAGCATCAGTTGAAAACAACATGAGACGCCGTTAGTAGAAGAAAGAAAAAGAAACACAGAAAAAAAAGAAAAGATGTAAGACAAGACTAGAATTATATTGTATGAAAAGTATCGCATATCAACAGACGACAAGGACAAGGGCAACGATGAAACAGCAGGACGAAATACAAGAGACACTGGCTGGGAGACTCTGTAGAGAGACAGGAGACTTTGCCATTGTCTGGATGTAATGTAGCGCCACATCTTGTACTCTTGCCTGTGCCATGTTTTATTGTCCTTGTTGCTGCTGCTGCATATCGCATATCCTAGCCATATACAAACGCATTTATTGAAGATTTACAACAGCAACTTGCAGACAAACAGGAGCAAGAACAACAACAATAACGGCAACAAACAGGCAACATTTGGTTTGCCTTTGGCATTCTCTTTATTCTTTGTTTTGTCTACATCCCGCTGGCTACATAATTTCATTTGCCTTACCAGAATCGGGCATGCATATATAGGAATGAGACTATGGGAATGAAAATGCGAACGCAACGTAAAAGTTTGCAGTTATGTCCGCAACAGCAACAACATCAAAAATGCTTATAAGTATGCTGCCTTTTTGCAAGTCCTTACCAAACACCCCCATCCCCCCCACAAACACACACAGACACTTACACAACGACACGTACGAAACGAAAGTACTGAATGATGGGCATGACATATGAAGAGGAGGGTCGAAAGAAGTGGAAATGGGCGGAGCTGGTGTAGAAGACACGTCACGGTAAAAGTTAAAAGTTTGCCATCAATGTTTGCATTTCGAGTTTCTCTCCTGGCAGTTCATTTTTCGCCTCACACAAACGTCCTTGACAGCGCTGGAAAAGGAAGCTGAAGCTGCTCCCTCCGCAGCTGCTGCCACTCAGGATGCAAGCTCTTGGAGCGCCTGGGAAGTCACTTTTCCGTGCAACGCATATGCAAAATTTTGTGTAGATTCCGTCTTAAACTCATTAGCTGGCAGCCTATTTAAGCAAACTTTCGCTTGACTGACAGCGAAACTTTGCTAATAAGTCAAAGATCAGCGAAAATTTATAGTTCATGCGGAATCTGCCGGAATCAAGTTGGCAAACAAAATGAATAATCTTTGCACTAAAACCAAATTTAATATTTATTTAATGGTTGCTTTGCATGAAGAACTCATGAGTTCTAAAATTCTCAAATTAAATGCTTCGAGAAAATATATATGAAAACTCTGGATCGAATTTAAAATTATAGTATTTGTTTTTAACTTGATGTAAATTTCGCTTTATCTTGCTGCTCAGCTAGACAAATGAAGTAAGTAAGTCGTCTCGCCGACTTGGATATACCATACACCAGTAAAACAAATATTTTAAATTTATAATAACCAATGCATTTTCGTATTTTTAAAAAAATCTGTTTGCATGCTTTTTACAAGCATATCTTAGTATTTCGCTCACTCAAGCATACGAGCACCCTAGCGCCCCCACCAGCCAACGGCCAACTCCGGCCATATGGAAAAACGTTTATATGCATAACTTGGCTATTTTTAGTCCGATTTTGATCAAATTTGGTATTTTGCTTGATATTAGTATCAAATTTAAGTGTGCTAAATTTGATTGCACAAGGTAGAAAATTACGGGAGATAATCGAGTTTTTTCAAATTACGGGGGCGGAGGGGGGCGTGGCAAAATCTTTACACATGAAAACTGTGCGCAATTACTAAGCAAATATTTATACCAACTATGGTGTCTCTAGCTAAAATAGGTTTTGAGAAAATCGGTTTTATTTGATTTGCGGGGGCGGTAGGGGGCGTGGCAAACATTTGAAACAAACTCGATAAGCGGACAGACGGACATGGCTAGATCGTCTCGGCTGTTGATGCTGATCAAGAATATATATACTTTATGGGGTCGGAAAAGCTTCCTTCTGTCTGTTACATACATTTTGGCGACTTTAATATACCATTTCACCCTATGGGTGTATGGTATAAAAACATTCTTTCTGTCTGTTTAAAACATTTTGAAGATTTTATTATAAAGTGGTCTTAGTAACAAACCTGCAGATTTCTTTCCCTGAAATTAATTGATTTTTACAATTAAAAACTTTTGTGAGAAATTCGTAAGAGTCACCAATTTAAATGATATTTGATTTTGCAGTAGACTAACTATTAATTTAAGAACATATAAAGTTATTGCGATACTGTGTTTGACCTGTGACCTGAACAACAACTCACATCTAAAATTCCTCCTATGAGATATAAATATATTGCAATAGTCCTTTGTGTATCCAGTAAAAAGGGCAACAACAGTTGTTAAATCATATTTCTTTATGACACACAACTTACAATTTATCGCTAAATTTTTCATAAATTTATGCTTACTATAATGCTTGCAAAATAACTTGGCAAATTAGATAATTCTCTGGGAGCATACACATAAAACATATCCCAAGTGTGGCGGCAAAGTTAGTTTGATGGTTATAACAAGTTGAAATCCCCCGTGCAGGTGCAGGCAGCAGCAGTAGAACTATAGAAACAACTATGTACAGCGACTTTTTGTCAAGAATGGGAATGGATGATGAAGGGGGTATATGACTGCTGTTGTGGGGAAAAGTGTGGTTTGAAGCTTTAATCTACTTCTGTTCCAACCGCTTTCCATTTTATTCATATCCACCTACAGTCTTTCTTTCTCTCTCTGGCGCTCTGTTTATCTAACTGTCTGTCTGTCTATTCGTCTGAATGTTTGTCGGCTTGTTTAGCTACGTCCTTCTACTCCTTCTGGTCGTTGTTGTTTGTTGTACGTGTCGTCGTGGTGTTGTACGCACGTAAACGATGCCGAGTATTTATTACGCGCACAACTTGACATAATTCCTTTTTTCCGCTCTGCCAGTCGAGAGAAGGAAGCCATCGCAAAAGAGCCTTGGAACAGGCACTCGAACAAGATGGGATGAGCTGCTGACTGTTGCAGAAGTTTGAACTAATGTTGCCTGCCTCTTGGAATAAATGCCACTTTAGTTGTTGCGACACCGATATAGATTTATGGACAACATTCTTTTCGTCTGTCTGTCTGCCTTAGCTCTCCTTGCATTACGCGTTCATTGAGTACGTTCAATTGCCATCATCATCATCATCATCATTATCAGCAGCAGAAGCAACATCATCCATCGGTGACTATATCAGAGCATAAAACAAGTTTTGACTTAACAACTTCATCAATAGGGCGCGCACTTGGCTTTTTTCTTTTCATTCCTTTTCTTTTTCCTATGTGTTTTTCCTACTTGTTGTAGATGTCGCACAGTAAGATTTCTTAGCGCATTAAGCATCCGTATCCACATTCCCGCTCCCCGTTCCAGTAGCCAACATCAAGAGCATCAAGAGCAACAAATAAACACCATTAGCAGCCAACAAAATGTAAGCCAAAATGGGCAAAAATAATACGAGAAGTGCGGCGTTAATGGCAACGGCAAACGGCGATGGCAACAGCAATGGCAACTGGAAGCGACAGCAGCATGTGAACATGAGCATGGAAAGGCAAACGATATTATGATTATGATTATTATGTTGTTATTAGATTAAGAGCAATTTTAACTTTTTCCGCCCCTGTTGTCGCCCACCCCTTTTTCTGACGTTTCCGCCTTTATGCTCATTTCCTTTTCGGCATTGTTAACTCTAGAGCTCGACATCGACTTTTCCCATTCATTCATTTATTCTTTCCACTTGCTTCGTGCGTCAACACTTTTTTCTTTTCTTCTGCCTTCTGGCTTACGACACTTGACGCCGCCCAGGCAAGAAGCAACCAAGTTAGCAAGTTATACAAAAGTGAAAGAGAGAGAGCGAGAGAGAGAGCGAGGGCCCAAAGGCTCAGGCTCAGGCCCAGACTGAGTTCATTCTCCATTGTTTTTAGCCGGGGTTTTAGCCACGCTTAATTGGTTAGCTTTTATTACTTGGCAAGTGCTGGAAGCGCATAATTTGTTACGCCAGCTACAGTGGGATGAGTCCGACAGAAGACTTACTTTGAATTCAATATAAAGATTATTTTACAGACAAAATATGGGGAGTTGATGGCCGCGAAAAAAAAAAACAACAACCTTCTTGAGAGCCTCTCAAAATGGCATTAATTCCGGCAGAAGCAATGAATATGCAATACAAGGCAAAAACGCATGAAAAGACAATTAATTGTTGGCTTTTATAGTGAGTTTAAAAATTGCTTTAAGAGTCTTATTAAATATTAATCTGTCTAAGTACCTACTTATTAGTATTCAATTTTCTGTTGTTGGGGCGATTAATATTTTAGATTATTTCCAATCCAATATTCCAGAAACTTTTCCCAAACCGTGCCAGAGTTAGGAAATCTTTTTTTTAATTAAATAAGCACCGTACATTATTGTAGAGCTTACTGACGGGCTGCCACGCCCTCCCCCAGCTGCCTATGCAACTAAACGCCTACAAAAACACACACAAATGAAAAGGGAAGGCACGCGGCTTTTCCTCCTCCCATAGTCCGACGTTCTTTGGTAGTTTGTGGCGCAATGAATTTAAATTGTTTGCCATCATTTCCTGCCTTAAAGTTGGCTTCCTTTCGAAGGGCTTTTCCCCTTATCACTGAGAAAGAGAGAGAGAGAACAGAGAAAAAAAGAATATTGTGTAAAGAGGGCAGACAAAAAGAAATTACTTAATTACAACAATTATTAAATAGCAGCCCAAACTTCTGGTTATACTCAGCAACAAGAGCCAAAAACGTAAAACGAAAAAAACAAAGCCAAGACGAAGGCTATAAAAGTAAAAAAAAAAATGGTGATCGAGTGAGGAGTGAAGGGAGGCAAGGAGGCAAGAGTTGCCGGTTCATGTTGTTGTCTGTTATTTTAATTAAATATTTTCACACCTACTTCATTTAGAGCCCAGCAGGGCTACCGAGTGCGTGGGGCCGTGGGATGAAGGAAGGTCAGGACAGGTCGGTTTGGGTCGAGTCGAGAGCTAACAAAGAGAGAGGATTTTCCTCTACAGGCATTGAATGGGTGTGAATGTTTTTTGCTGTCTAGAAGCAGCAGCAGCATCTTCTGGCAAGTCGGCTCTAATAAAAATAATTGCCAGGCGAAAATTACAAGACACGGCAGACAAGACACGACACTGAGCAAGTTTATGCGCTGTAAAATTGCAGGCGAAATAATTGAAAAGCATCGACTGCAGCATTGTCCTTCTGCTACTGCATCTTGCTGCTGGATCCTTGGCGCAAGAGAATAGATAAACTTTTGTTCGCAGCAGCAGCCGAAATAATAGCTGGTCGAAAGAAAGAGGTTATAAATATTTTGTGCCCGGCTTCCGCTTGCAGCGAAAAGTCATTTTTCAGCTAAATGAATTTGCCCAAGTTGCGGGAAAAACTGCGCAAAAAAGAGCGAAAACTTTTCGTTTTTATTCTATTTTATTTTTTTTTTGTGGCTGGGAAATTGCTCTGTCACTGGGGGTCAGGTCAATGGGCAACTAATGAGGCGACCTTAAGATGGTTTTTCCTCCCCCTTCTGACTTTTGCCACTTCGCCTTTAACTGTTTATCCACTATAACTATATATAACAAAAAAGAAAAGTTGCTCACGAAATGCGTTTTCAATTGCAGGACCACCGGGACCGCCTGGTCCACCCGGCAAGCGAGGGAAACGTGGCAAAAAGGGCGATGCCGGCGACAAAGGAGAGCCGGTAAGTGATTGGTTTGGAATCTCAAAGCGCAGTGTGATAAACCCGATAAAAAAAAACATATAAACCTTTTCAAAACATAGGGCCTCAATGGCATAATCGGCGAAAAGGGTGCGGCTGGCAAGCCTGGCGATAAGGGCCAAAAAGGTGACACTGGCCATCCCGGCATGGATGTCTTCCAAACGGTTAAGGTAAGTGCTCGGCAGGCCAAGCAGAATCCGCTGTTCCTCACTCTGAAAAAAAGCTGCTGCAACTAAAAAATGAAAAAAAAAACACAAATACGCAATTTTCCAATCTAAAACAAAAAAAAAAAAAAAAACATTGTGAACTAAAATAAAAATTGCGCTTTTTGCATTCATAGGGTCTGAAGAGATCGGTGACAACGCTGCATGGCGGCACGCTGGGCTATGCGGAAATAGTTGCTGTTAAGGTATTTCCTTTTCCATAAATACATTTCAACCGTTTGCCGACTAGACAGGACTCCAACTCTAGCTCCCCATCCCAATCCCAATCCCATCAAGTGCAGTTGGCCCAGTGTGAAAGCGAAAAAACATTTGCAACAATTGTTGTTGTCCTTGTTTTGGCTCAGGCTCCATCTCCTGCCATCAGAACTTGTCCTTTTTGTTATCCTGTCTTACTTTTTGTTGTAGTTGCTGTACTCGTAGCTCTGTAGTTATTTATTGTCCTGCTCGGTGTTGTTTGCTATGCTTTTAACTTGTCTCAGTCCTGTCTAAGATTCTTTTGATTTCATAAATGTAACTGAAATTTGGCCGAGGGAATTTTTCTTATATTTTCCATTTTGCTATTTCTTTGTAGTTTTTGAAGTTCTTTTGGTGTTTTTCCTCATACTCCTATTATTTCTACTTTATTTATTTCGGCTAACTTTTGGGCTTTTTGCAGCAGCTAAATGATTTTTTAACCTATTTTTAATTGTTTGGTTTATGATTTTGATTAACCTTTTTATATATTTACATTTTGCGTTGATTTTATAAACCATTTTTGTTGTTGATGTTGTAAGGACTTGCAAGAAGCTGGCGTTAATGTATCCGCTTCCACAGTCATACAACTGAAGGTAAGTCCTCTTTTGGGTTCTTCCCGTTTCCGAGCAATCCCCGCCCCACTAAGCATGTTTGTCTTTATTTCTGTAACTCCAATCACAATGCACGAACCACGCATTTCCGGCAATAAACCTGATTTTTTCCTTAGGGCGAGCCAGGCGAACCTGGACCACCAGGACCGCCAGGCGAAGCTGGACCAGCAGGAGCGCCAGGAGAGCGAGGACCTCCCGGCGAAACTGGTCAGGGCTTGCAGGGTGAGGCTGGGCAACCGGGACCCATTGGACCGCCCGGTGTGCCGGGCTCACCTGGCACAAAGGTGAGTCTAAAAACAAAGGGCAAAGATAACGACGAAAACCCACACACACATACACACACAAACACACAGATACACACCCAAACAAAGATGTCACAAGGATTAAATCCATTATTATTTGTATCTGCAGTTGGATAAACATTGTGACATTTTAAGTGACTGCGAGTGAGTCGTTTGTCTGTCCTGTCTCTGCCTTTTGGTTTTTCCCATTTTCCTTTGTACAATATTTATCGTTTATTTATGTGTGCGGTGCGTGTGTGTGTGTATTGATTTCCACTTAAATTTTCCACAAAATGACTCACTCACTCACTCTCAATTTCTTTGTCTATTCTCGCTCAACAGGGTGACAAAGGTGATCGTGGCGATCGTGGCCTTACCACAACCATCAAGGGTGACGAGTTCCCCACGGGCATTATCGAAGGTCCACCAGGACCGCCTGGACCACCTGGTAAGTGGCAGCTGAAGCTATGTTCCTCATGTTTATTTATCCAACTAAGCCACTTAGCTGGAAGTTATGCAGAGAAAAAACTAAACTCGATAGATCGATTGATGGGTATTTCAAGTGTTGCCACGCGGCTGCATCCTACATCTCTGCGGGTCGTATAATTTATTGTCAGCTGCATCTGGGAATGCTCGTTTCCCTATTACTTTCCCACAACTCTCCCGCTCGCATCCCCCTCCAGCCCTAGGCCCTCATCTAATTGAGTCATTCACTAACGCTGTCCCATTACGGCACAGTTTGGCTCTTTGATTTTTGTTTTCTGATTTTCTGATTTCGTTGGCCTTTTTTTTGGGTGTGAAATTCGGCTCGTTAAAATGTAAATCAAATGCCAAGCGCATTGCGCTGCAATACCGGCATTCATTTCCGTTTGCCGCACAATTTTTATAGCCGCACAAAAATTTTTGAAATATTTTATTTGAACTTTTCGATTTTGGTTCTCATTTCCACATTTGGAAATTAAAAAAAAAAAAAAAAATTATTTGTTTGCTCTGCCCTGCCGCATTTTGCGATAACATTTACGACCTATGGGTTGCCACAAGCCGCATAGTTGCAGGCAGATGGACATACAGACTGACGGACATCAATTAAATACGCACAAACATTGAAGCCGACTCGGGAGTGAGTCCAAAATACCGTCAGTCTCATCCAATCGCGCCTCCTACGTTCAACAATAGAATTTGAATTTGTTCGGTCCGGGATTTTTTATGAGCTTCTCAAACATATTTCTGCACTTTATACGATTTTAATAAACGAAAATAGATTCGCCCCTTACCCCAGAAATTCGGAGAGTTTGAAAATTCAATTCGAATCTAAAGTTTGTCATAAAAATTTGTAGTCGAGCGACCGACCGACTGACTGAATGCGACCCCTTGTAGAACTCGAAACACTTGCCGTGGTCGTAAAAATGCAACTTTATGTCATTTATGTTGCTTTTAGCGGCTCATTAGCATGGACTACCAACACTTGAGTAGGTGCCCCGGTAGAGGCAGACCTGAAATACCACTTGAACTCTCTTGTTTTTGTGGCCAGAGCATGTTCTATTGTTTTATTAGGGTTATTTAGTGGAGATGATAAACAAACAATGGGAATGTAAGAGAGGTATGTGCCGTAGCAATGATGATAGATTGATGTGACCAAAAAGTTGCCCCAAACAATTGACAATGGTAAACTATTTTTAGAGTGTGAGGGAGAGGGGGAACAAAATGACAGAATGACAGTTTGCCGACAGATGCGATGGATAAAGACTATGATGAAAATAGATGAAATCAGTGCAATCTATCTCTGAATACCCCTAATGGACTTAAAGCGCTCTTTCATCCCCACCTACTATCAATTGAATGAATGCCCGCATCATTATGTAAGCCTCCCACTTTGCGTTATCAGCGTAGTGCCATCAAAATTTGTTGCAGTTGCAAGTCACACACAGAGAGAGAGAGAGAGAGAGAGAGAAATGGAGATACAGTTACTCATGCCCATTGTTTCAACATTTCCTTCAACATGATCTGCAGCTGTGATAAGCGGCAGTTGTCAACAAAAAACAAAACCCAAAATCATCTCCCCTCACTTCCTCCTACAATGGACACGAACTCGAAGTTGGGGATCCAGATTCGTTTGGTGCGTTGATGGACATGAAATTGCAATTTATTTTCCCAAATCAGCGACGAATCTCCTCCATGGGACATGCGCCGACCACCGACTGCCGACTGCCAACTGGCGACCCGCTTTACTGGAGAGTCTCAGTGGAATCATTTTGGGCCTTGATTTGAATAAATTGAATGTCATTTGTATTTGGAATTCCTTCGTCTGGTCTCGACTGTTTATCTTATCGTTCTGGTAATTAGTTAAGCTGACTTGTGCTTTAGAAGAAGCCTGTCTATATCGGGGATGGTGTGTGTGTGTGAGTGTGTGTGTGTGCGGGCTTGAACATGGTCCTGAATATGTCATTTATTTCGGTCACCATTGGGCTAGAAAATTTGTATGTATGTATGTATGACCAGACAAATGGAGAATAAGTGCTAGCTCAGCTGTAATATCAAAAACAAAAAACAAAAATTCAATTTATTTCTTCATTTATTTGAATTTCATTTCATTTCTGTGTTTCCGTTGATTGCAAGTCCTTTGGCAACTTATCTTTTGCATTTCATCTTTACTCAAAACAGAAATAGAAAATACCAAAAACACAGTAAAAACAAAACTCAAACCAAACACAGAAATAAAACTAAAATAAAGCAAACAATCCAATATCCTGGACACCATAAATTCTTTTCCCTTTTTTGAAACCGAAGTTTTGTTTTTGTTTTGTTTTGTGTTGTTGTCTGCCTGTTGTAGATATAGTTTTTATTATAGTTGAAATTGTCGCCTAAAATGCTTAACTGTAAATTATGCTACCATAAATATACATAGAGAAGGATGCACAAGAGGCCCCCAGACAAGGAAAGTGAGAGATAGCATGAGAGAAAGCGAGAAAGATAGTTACAAGAGACAAAGAGGCTGGTAAATTTATGCTCTTATGACCAAAAGTGACCACCCAAAACGCAATTTTACGAACTTAATAAATTTTCTATATCACAGAAAAATAGAGCGAGAGAGAGGGTGAGAGAGACAGAGAGACACACATAGTCTCAGTTTGACAAGCCGCACAATTGGTTTTATCTATGATATGAGTTCACATCCCTGCCCCCTGGTCCAGCCACTTTTCTCCACTTTTTTGTCTGTATAAATGCTCTCATTTAATGGGCTTGACCAGTAGCGGATTTAGGGGTAAGTTTGGGGTCGCGAAATTTGTTATTTTTGAGTGAAAAAGAGGTTTGCCCCTCGTAAATCCGTCGCTGGGGCTGTCAAATAAAAACCTCCCCCCCCAAAAAACAACTAAAGCGAGCTGGAAAAGAAGCAATTTCTCATTATTTTTAACTAAACAGGTTGGTCGCATCACACACACACACACATTAGTGGCACAGTGGAGCAAAACCTATTAGTGGCGATTGATTTGGATGTAATATTCAATTGTTTCGTTGAGTTTTGAATTGTTTTATTGTTATCACAGCTGTTGTTTTGTATGTGTGTGTGTGTGTGGGGGAATGGAGTTTATGCATATTAAATTGTTATTTCTGCATTTCAATTAAACTACAGCTTTACTCTACTCTATTTGTGGTCCATTATCCCCAACCCCCTCCATTGTCTTGATCGAATGTAGGTCAAGTCATCACACTTGAATTGCATTTGTTTCTCCTTCATTAGCATAGGAGAAGAAGGGCCAAGCCACAAGATTTTCAAGCTTATAACCACTGTGAATTCTAGTTTCATTTTATTTTCTGGCAAATAAACAATTTGCATTTTGAGTCCATCATTTAACCATCCTCCCACACTTGGTATCCATTCATTCAGTTGAACAAATTGCTGACCAAAAACCAACAAACGCTTGTTGACAGACTGAACGACAGAGTGTGGAAGCGAGCCGAACAGAGGGGTAAAAGGACGTGGCTCACTTTGCTCTAATTACAAAGCCGGGGCCAAAGGCCACGCCCACTATTTGTTTAACACTTGCGGCCAATGTATCGCTATATATCTGTATATTTGTATCTATAGCTATAGTATCTGCATTGTTTACACCGTACACACCAAAATCTGTCGCTATAGTTTAAATTAACATTTTGCAGGTCCTCCCGGCGAGCCAGGTGAACGGGGCGAAGTGGGACCCATTGGACCAAGCGGACCCCCCGGCGAGAAAGGACCGCGCGGCAAGCGAGGCAAACGGGTGAGTTTGTTTATTGTGAATCAGAAAACCGAGAAATCCGAAACAGAAACTTGTTTTTATCCCGCCTTCCCCCTTCGCACAATTTTTAATTAGAAAACACTGTAAATTGAAGTGAAAAAAAAGGAAAAACAAGTGCAGCAAAGAAGCAAGTAGGGGGTCGGAGGACAAAAATGTGTATTATTATGTAAATGATTGTGAAATATCGTTCATAAAAAGTGCGCGAAAGCGTAATTTTATGCTAATCTGTAAATATTTGTACAGTGTGAGAGATGTGATGTAAATATGTAACGCATCCTTCCGCATGGCCAGGCTCCACCCAGATTATAGGGTACACCTTTTCTCTCTCTATCTAACATCTACACCTGCATGTTGAATGTGTAATGAGCATGTTTACATGGCTTCTCAGGGAACATCACGCGTGTTCATCACAGTTACTTACAGTTCTACCCCACTCCCCCATCCCTTACCCCTTCACCTATATTCTAGTCCCAGTTCTTGTACATAAATTTTTTTTTTTTTTTTTTGGCTACCAACTTTGACAAGCAGCAAAGCAAAGCAAAGAGGATTTATTTACCATCAAAAAAGTTGGTAAACTATGCCGCGGCGGCTTTCCTCCCTTCCATGGAGTGGGGGGGGGGGGCGAAGGAAAATTGTCAAAAATGCTTTGGCGCACTTTAATCTCCTTGATATGTATCTAATTTATGGGGCACGCTCCAAATGTCTCGTTTCATTGCCGAGTATCTGCAGCATTTATCTAGCCATTCGGTATCTACGCATCAAAATGGGAGGCTCTACGCCGGAATGTCAACACAGTGCAAAGATACTTAACATTTTTATTGGCACTTGAAGTGTCAGCAGCTGTTGCCCGCCTTCTGACGTGTTGATGGATGCACGAGAGGATGTGGAGGGCATTTCGTTGGGGATTTTCATTTTCATTTTTTTTTTGCGCACTTCAACGTGGCAAAGAGCAAAGGCGAGGCGAGGCGAGGCGTGACGAACTTATGAATATGTAGCCAGCACGTGTTTGTGTATGATATGAAAAATGCATAAGCGCCGCTAGCGACTTTGAGATGAGTTCCTGAATAGGGATATGGATAGAGGAAATGGAAACAGGGTAAAGAGGGTTCTAACTGGGGTAGGGTTTATGTATACAAAAAAATACACATATATGTATGTGTGTATGTATAGATATATATGTGTATAATGTTGTTCGACCGCTGCGCATTTTGCCAATTTTCGCTGAAGAAAAAGGCAAACAACTCACACACACACACACACACAAAAAAAGGCAGTCTGATTATTGTGCAACACACACACACACAAGAGAGGGAAGAGGTATGTGAATAAAGGAAGGCAACTGCTGTTACCCGATGCTTGTTGTTGTTGTTGTAATAACGCGTAATGCCATAAGAAACAGTCAATGGCAAAAGGCATTGGCAACAGCAACACTCACTTCCAATACAATACGCCCAGGAGCAACCGAACAGCCAACGTGCTGCTCCACTTTTATGACTTTTGTGCGGAACCCCCAAACGAGGGCAGTTGTAACACTTGTTTTTTTAATAATCATAAATTCTGAAATTTACTTTCAAAGTGAGAAAAAGAAACAAAGTGAAAGAATAAATGAACAAAATGGTTCAATTTGTCCTTTGTCGTGGCATTCAAAACAAATTGTTTGACCTGAAGAAGAGATTATATCAAATAACTCGTCATTTTAATAAAGAAAAATTATAAAAAATTTTCAAAAATACGTAAAGTTTTCCTTTCTATGTAGATCACGTCTAATATTTTCACACTTAAGAAATGAAGATGCCTTAGATTTTCTATCTCATTAGTCTGAACTTAAAGAGTTTAATCCGGTAAAAGTACCTATATATTATGTTTACTCCAACAATGTCGAACTCACATACATTTACATTAAGGGCTTACATAAAATAGTTTTATTCATTATATAGATGAAAAATAAGATCCTGATGGCTGCTCAAAGTATGCTAGAAAAAGTAAGTAACTTAGTGGTAACCTTCTGTTTTTTATTTATATTAACTAAAACCTAAAACCTTGAAAACCTAAGAAATTTATTTTATCTTTTAATTCGTATTCAAGAAAATTGGGTTTAGGCAGTTCGTAGAGATATTTATACTGATTTTAGTACATATATGTATGTATATTAAAACCAGATTTTAATTGTAGTAAAAAATACAACATGAGTCACTGTGTTTCGTTCCCAGTAATTAATAAGTATATTAAAGTGATAAATATTAATTTTTATGACAATTACGTAAAAAGTAACAAAGTTATTGATAAAAGTCACTGTTTTTGACCGATCGTTTCTATGGGAGCAATATGATATAGTAATCCGATCTTAATCAAATTTGGCACAGTTGTTTACAAGTGTAATAAGCTCACCAATATTACGACAGTAGCTCAAAAAATAACAAAGTTATTGAGAAAAGTCACTGTTCGTTACTTTATCGTTTGCATGGGAGCGATAAAGTGGTCCGATCCGGCTGAATTCGAGATATATATACAAACTGTGTAGTATATACAAGCCTACATCCTACTCTACAAGCCTACAATGAACTCTGTAGCTCTTACGGTCTAGGAAGAGTTCGAGTCAATCCAGACGTACGGACGGACGGACGGACATGGCTATATGAACTTCGTTCTATGCGTGGCACACTTCTGACCAAAATTTATATACCCTTTTTGCAAGGGTATAAAAATATAGGGGAATAAACATGAAGGAATTTTCAATGCGAGGAACATGGAAGAGAAGTCGAAAAGTTTGCTGAATTAGAGACTTAAATCGGGTTCCAAATCTAAAAGAGTTGGTGATAAATAAATTAATTTAAACTTAAAGATGATAAGTAGATTCTTGGTACAATTTAAGCTTAAAGAAAAACGCTTTTAGTATTTTTAATCATTACAATTCTTGCGTTACCAATGAAAAAGCAGATTTATATAATTTAATAAATATTTAACCATTTCTATGAGCTTTTCTCCAATGATTGTTGCCCAGCAGCCTTCAATTTCAATTGAAATGGTCTGTAAGATCAACCTACAGATAACATTTGAACCGGATGACCGTCATCTTTCGCTGGAACTCTCATTGCCAACCTCTCTTTCACTCTGGTTAGCGTATTGTGGGCTTTGCTCATTGCCTTCTGGATGTTTTCCTTGACTTTACCGACTCCACGCTCGTGCCGTGGTGCTTGAATATGCCGATTATGCCGCCATAATCCTCTACATTGCCTCCCGCCGATTCAATGGTATATTCATGCCAATCCCATTTTCAATTCGAACTCTGCAGCAACGTGATGTCAAAACAAATGAAAGTCATAAGAAATGGCGGGAGATTGTGCCACCGCCACCGACAGTGCCACTGCCACTGCCATTTGGCCATGTCTTTGGCAGCAAACAAACAAACAAAACTTTTGGCAACAAACAAAAACTTCGCACCCCAGGCGCACCGTAGGCAATGCAAAAGCATAAAAAATTATTTGCAACAATTGCCGTCATCTTTGGTAAAAACGTGATTCCCTCCAGAAACAGCAGCAGCGGCAGAAGCAGGAGCCAGTTGATTTACCATCAAAGACTTTGATTTCCCTTCCATCCATAGATGAATGGTGAAATGGTTAAAGTGAATGTGTCGCCTTCTCCTCCTGCCATGATGTGGCAGAATGATATCCAATGAGGCATGGAACCCATAATGCCAATCGTTCTACAGAACGTTCGAATCTTGTGCGTCACTTCATTTCAACACACGAGCACTGGAAACAATTTTTGAGTAAACAATTAAAAATTAGCACGCTAGAGATGCATTAATAAAAAACCATTCTGGTAATTAGTTCAGCAAGTCGTAAAGAATAAAATTGCCCAAAAGAAAAAAAGAAAAAAAAGAAATAGAATGAAAAAATTAAATTTTCGGTTATGGAAAAAACCATTTTTATCCCAGCACCGAGACTCTGCAATGACTGTCCGTAACAATTTCGAGCGGCATCATAAAATGAAAAACGCAATTGTAGGCATTATAAATTTGACATGTTATTTTCGTCGCCTCGTCAGTATAAACTGCGAGGTGGAACAGAAGAGGGGCACTAGATGGTGTTGATGATGGGGGGAAAGAAGGGGAGAGCAGAATGAACTAGCGTATGAAATGAATTTGATGTGTCTAGTGACGCGTGATGCCTGAATCAGAGCGGCAGAGACTTTTGTTGTGTGCTCTACACCCAATGAAATATACACTCATTATCAGCGAAAAATGATTTTAAAATTTGCCTCATTAAATAAACAAGAAGAAATTTATAATTGAAGACTGTTTAAATTCATAGAAATTATATTTTCAATCATAAGAGATGTCTTTGTCCAAATTTTGCATTGATTGTGTTCTCAATTTGTGAAGATTGAATAACGAGTATTTTTTGTTGCGATTTTATTCTATTAAGTATAAAAAACTAGACACTTGTAAGCAAGGCAATTGACTATTTTTTAGTGAAAGAATTGACCCATCTTAGCAAAATAAAACAGACCATTTCTATGTTTTTCATTTTGTATTTCAAAAAAGAAAGCAATTCTTAATAAATCAAAGTAAGAAAGAAAGTAAAAAAGCGATATCCATCAAGCAATGATTGAAATAAGAGTTGGAGTAGTTTGGTCTTAAATTGCGTAACCGATTTGCCAGTTGACCCAAAATGACGAAGAAAAGTTGAACAACTTGCATAATCCTACTAATACTTTGAATGGGACCTAAAAATAGAGACTTTTCTCCCTCTTTGAGATGCAAACTTCTTACTTAAATCAATGTGGCAATTTTGAGAGGGTATAACGAGTTAAGCTCTGTGACAAGAACATGGATGGCCAACTGGCCAAGTGGCTGTCAGCATTTTCTATTCATTGGCCATATGTATGCCATTTAATTCTTGGAAACGACTTGCCCAAACGTAAATCCCTTCAAAAAAAATTGTAGAGAGACTAGAAATTAAAATTTCTATCATAATAATTTTTTTTGCCTGGCTGCAGGGCATCAAAAAATGAAATTTATGAAAAAGCAGCGTATATATACATACATATATAAACATTAGAGTATACAAACATACATATATGTATGTATATGTATTTGGTATATTTAAAATTTAAATTAATTTCAAACTGTGCTGTGCTGTGCTGTACTGTGCCACAGGGCGTATGACAAACAAAATATTTTGTATATTTATTATCAGCTGCATTGAGTTGAAGCCAGCTTTAGATGTTTTAGATTTACTTTTGTTATTTGTTGATATTTTTAATAAAGTTGAAACAATAACTCACTCACCCAGAGAATCTGAGACCCTGAAACTGAAACTGTTTGTGCAAGACATTTATGTCAAATTTATGTTAATATATTTTAGAATCGTTACTCAACCCCGTGTATATTAAGTATTCACGTACATATATATGTATATATTTATATAAATATCTGTCTGACACAGATCTGCATATATAAGCTGAAGTTACACCCTTGCGTCGCCTCACCTCGCCTCGTCTCGCCTGCCAGATTACATTTCCTTATCTGTGAAAGTTTTTTCCGAGTGTCGGATAGAGTCATAAAAAAAAAACAAAACAACAAGCAACCAACAAAAAAAGGGGGAGAAAACTTGCCGATTCGTTACACGTCACACAGGATCCATTCGCAAGGAAGTCACTCGCATGTGGCGCACCGCAATTCGCAGACAGTCGAAGAAGTCCTTGTGCAAATCAAAGTCTTAAAGATGCTTATATATGTAGCCCAAAAAATCTCAGCGATAAGGCAAATTGTTGGGTACATTTTCTAAACCCTCGCAAAGGTTATTTAAATTCTGTGACAATTTTGTGTGAATGCACTTAAGAAAGGCAAATCAGTTGAGAATCAAAAAAAATGTCTACATTTGGAATTATGTATTGTGGTTAGAAAAGTTTAATTGCCAAGAAATTAAAGATAAATAAAGACATAAATTTAATTTTAATTTTTTATTGAAAGACTTTTCAGTTTATTGCTGACTAAATAGTAAAAAAATAAACATTTTATTTTTTTTTTTTTTTAACGTTTAATATATATTTGTTGAATCTACTCTTAAATTAGAGCCTAACAACAAGTTTGAGATATTTTTCTTAGACTAGTACTTAAGATAAATCCTGGGGATATTGCAGGCGGCCCTAATCACTTGTTATTGGGTTGGTTTGTCATTTCTTTTAAGACGAGTTCTATTATTAGTTCGCGTAAGGGAATTGGCAAGAACATTTGGGTGTGCATCCAGTTTCGCAGAATACTTTAGTTGTTGAGTATTTAGATCATTTTGAATGTTGTCGTTTCGTATATACCACGGGGCCCCCGTGATTGATCTTAAAATCTTCGACTGCGCTCTTTGTATAATATCGACATTGCTGGTACTTGCATTTCCCCATAGTACGGCTCCGTAAGTCCAGATGGGTTTCAGTACGGAGTTGTATAGGAGGACTTTATACTCCAGACGTAGAGGGGACCGAGCATTGATGATCCAATGTAGGCTACTCGCTTTCAGTTTAAGCTGTGACTTTTTTGCTTCGATGTGCTTGCGCCAAGTTAGTCTTCTGTCTAGGTGGATGCCAAGGTAAGTGACATCCACGGCTTGAGGAACTGGTACGTTGTTTAGCATTAGAGCTGGACAGTTTCTTCTGTTAAGCGTAAATGTAACATGTTTGCATTTCTGCTCGTTGACCCGGATACGCCAGGTTGCTAGCCATTCCTCTACCACCTTAAGGTGTTCCTCTAGTTTTGCAGAGGCTTGTATTGGGCATTTGGATCTGCTAAGGATTGCCGTGTCATCGGCAAAAGTGGACGTTGTAAGTCCTAAACTCGTTGGTAAGTCTGCAGTGTACAGCAGGTAGAGCAATGGGCCGAGTACACTGCCTTGCGGTACACCAGCTTTGATTTCAAAATCAGCGGAGACGGAGCCATTACATCTTACAGCGAATTTCCTATTGTAAAGGTAAGATTCCATGAGTTTGTGTGTGTACTGTGGCAGTTTTTGCCGGATTTTGAACATCAGACCCTCCAGCCAGACTCTATCGAAAGCCTGGGCAACGTCGAGAAAGACAGCCGCACAGTATTCTTTTAGTTCGAATGCTGTTCGTATTTCGGATGTTATGCGATTGACTTGTTCAATTGTACCATGTTTTTCGCGGAAGCCAAACTGGTGTGAAGGGATTGTGTTCTCCGATGCCAGAAATGAGTTTAGGCGGATCTGCAGGACCTTTTCAAAAAGCTTCGAAAGACATGGCAGCAAACTAATTGGCCTATAGGATGATGGCTGGGTTTTGTCCTTTCCCACTTTAGGAATCATGATGATAGTGGACTTTTTCCATGTTCTTGGGAAGTAGCCAATTTTTATTATAGCGTTGAACAGTTTGCAGATATATTGTATTGCAATGATAGGGAGTTCTAGGATCATTTTCGGTGTGATTAGGTCATGGCCAGGGGCTTTTTTCGGCTTTATGTGGTTTTTAATAACTGCAGTGATCTCGTCCGATTGGAGTTCCGAGTACTCACTATCCGTTAATGTGTTCGAAGGGGGAAGTACAGATGAGTTTGATGTTGGATTTGGCTGGAAAACCATTTTAAGATGTGTGGCAAATACGGATGCCCTCTCTTCGTCACTGCGGGCCCATCCACCGGTTGGACTCCTTATCGGTGAAATTGTCTCTGTAGGAGCGCTTAAAGTTGGGTGGGCTTTCCACAGAGGATGTTTAGTGCTGGTTGGACTGAGCTTTTCTATGTATTTCCTTTGAGCCCAGCTTTCCTCTTGTCTTAACGCCTTGGAGAGGTTGCGATTAGCTTGCCTTAGGCGAAGTTTTGCTGCTGGTGATCGAGTAATCTGCCATTCTCTTCTTAGACGTCGTTTTTCCGTTACTAATTGTTCTATCCGCCGGTTCGTAGGCCTGTCAACAGGTTTGGTGTAAGAAGAGGCATGTGGAGTAGATACTCTTGCTGCAGCTCCCATCATCGACTCAAGTGCAGAGACGCACATATCAATGTCCTCTGCAGCATCCAGTTTCGGCGAACAGTCAATGTGGGCACTCATGTACATTTTAAATTTAAGCCAATTTGTTTTGTTGTTTGTAAGCCTATATGGGCGATCAAGTACTTGAGGTCTTGTTAATAATGTGAATAGCACTGGAGAGTGATCGGAAGTTAAATCTAGTAGTGTTTCCGCAGTGATCCGATTACGTGGAATCCTCTTGGTTACTGCGAAATCAATCAAGTCAGGCACTTTCTGTGGATCTGTGGGCCAATAAGTAGGCCTACCCGGTGAGATGCAATCCATCTTATTGAGAGGGTTGACTATTGTGTTGTACAACTGCTTTCCTTTAGGATTTACCAGGCGAGATCCCCAGTGCGTATGTTTGGCGTTATAGTCCCCTGCTGCAATGAAGCGATCTCCGAGTGTGTTAAAGAAATCGGTAAATTCCTTTTCAGAGATTGAGAAGCGTGGTGGGCAGTACAGGGCGACCAATGTAGTGTTGCCGCAGCTGGTTTGGACGGTTATAGCAGTTGCTTGTAGGTGCTGTGTTTCAAATCTGTTGAGGAACGAGTGTTTTATACGGTTTTTGATTAGGATACCGGTCCCGCCATGAGCTTTTCCGTCTGGATGGTTTGTTGCGTAGAAGGTATATTTTGGTATTTGAAAATTATTTTTTGATGTTAAATGTGTTTCCGAAATCAGCAAAACGTCGATTTCACTTGAGTCTAGGAATAGTTGCAGTTCATTTTTGTGCTTGGAGATGCCGTTAGCATTCCAAAGACATAGACGTAGGGAAGCCATTATTTATTCTCGATAAGCTTCTGGATAAGCAGGTTTTGATTCCGCATCAGTTCGTGCATACAGTTTTGCATGAATGTCATAAAAGTGGTCATGTTTTGATTGAGTGAGATCAATAGGGCCTCTAGACCACTTGGAGTTTGCTGGCCAAGCTCTGGTGCGCTAGGTTGCGGATTCTGTAGATGGCGGAGTGACGGGGTCTCTTTCGCGGGCTCCGTCTGTCCAGTTCGGAGCACACTAGCGAAGGATACACTAGGACTGGTTGTAGCAGTCATGTTGGATGATCTAACAGCCTTGGCGAAGAAAAACCTCCGGTGTAGTTTTGGAGGCGTTGAAGATGATTTTTGGTCCGGCTGGGGGTTTGGGCCCGTTTAGGTGTGATTTAAGATCCTTAAAGACAGGACATCCTCTGTAGTTGGCCGTGTGGTTCCCTCCACAGTTGCTGCATAGTCTTAGTGCGACGTTGTTTCTGTCCTTGGTGCAAATTCCATCTTCATGATGTTCACCGCAGCCAACACACACTGACCTAAGATTGCAATTGTTAGAGGTGTGGTTGTATTCCTGGCAGTTTTTACACTGCGGTGGTTGGCGTCTCTTATGGGGCTCCTCTACGGTGATTCTTCTGTGCAGTAGACGCTGTAGGTTGTAGATCGGGTGCACTTCATTTGGCTTCGACCGCTTTGCATCTGGTTGGAGCTCGATTTTAAAGAGCGGTTGTGCGACTTTATTCCTGTTGATGATGTTGACAACGGACTTGACCGCAAACCCTTTTTCGACCAACGCGTCTGCTATTTCTTGAGTAGGGACCGATGGCTCAATCCCCTTTAACACAACCTGGAGCCCTTTACTGCTTTTTAGTTGGTAGGTATAGAAGTTGATGTTAGCATTACGGAGGTACTTTTCGATGATGCGGAAATTGTCCTCAGTTTGGGCTTGACATTTAATTTCTTTAATGTTACCCCTATTGAGAGGGGTTACAACAAAGTTATTTGCCCCTACTGTTTCTACTAGCTTCGAAATCAGGGCGCTGCAGTTGGCTCCACGGATGTATAAAGGGGGTGGTCTAGCCGATTTAACTTTATCTACAGCGCCGGCTTGATCGTCTTGCTGATCGGCAAGAATTTTAAAACGATTCCCGCTAAGGGGTGCTACTCGTTCATTTGGTTTGGTTATTTTCGGCGTATTGCCACTTTTTTTCTTTTGCGGGCTTAGCTTCCGCTTAGTTATTTTAATATATCTGTCCATTCCAGTTTGGACAGAAGTCGTTGGGTTTACTATTGTGGCTGACTCTGGGCGACTTGTCGTTGACGGCTTGAGGCAGGTCAATTCTTCGGCAGACGTTGCAGTAGTTGCTGTCAACGAGCTGACGGTGCTGGTTGGTGCAATCGGTGACCCAGTTATAGATATTGATGGAGAAGCACACTGCTCTCTCCACGGTAGGTTGCTGTTAATTGCTGAGTGGCTGGCACTTTCGGTGTTATTGCTTACGTTAGCATTCGGTGGGGTCGGCGACACCACCGAAAAGTACGCGTTGTTGCGTTGGACCGAGAGTCGACGCTCACGTTGTTGTTGTACAATTAGTTCTTGTAGCTGTTGCTGGTGGGGATTGAGAGAGCTTGGGCCCGAATTGGTGGACATGGCTTTTGTAAAAATTACGCACTTTGTTGTTGCAACTTAGTATTTATTGCTATTAGAGCAATCTAATAGCAATATGATTGTAAATAGGCGTCTCTGAGGTGACTGAGAGCCCTACACAACTTTTTGCAAACGCAGACTTTTTTTTTTTTTTTTTATTACACTCAATTAAACATTTTATGACCATTTTTTTGTCACAAAGCATTCAGAATTCTCTTTTGACATTGCCAGTTCACGATTGAAATTTGCTTCATTTGCTGTGCCTTAAGGCTTGGAAATTCCATTTTCTTTCATTTTTAGAGTGTGCAAACTTCGTTCTTGATGCTCCATTTTCTTTTTTAGGGATTGTAGCTTGAATGTGTGTGTGTGTTTGTGTGTGGCACTCAAAGGGTTCTTTTGCCTCTTTCCGTTTGTCTCTTTGGCAATTCGTTTTGCTCTTCTTTGTTTTTCCCTTCGTTGCCATTTCTCCTTTTTTGGGCTGGGGTGTTGCCTAAACGACGCAATAAGCTTAGCACTTTTCCTTCAAAAACCCCTCTCACACATGCTCATTGCTTGGATTTTCATTGCCTTGGCTTGACTTGAGCCTTTGTTGCTCGATTTGATAAGGCTGGCCCACAAAATGGCCAGCAATGCCATGTATGGCATTTGCCGATGTGACGTCATTGTTCATTGAAAACTGCGTCACATGCAAATTTGTAGATCCTTTTCACCCTTGCTGCGCTCCTTTGTGCGAAATTTTCTTTTGCATTTTTTCCCTATGTGGCAATTATTTGCGGTCAATGCCCATATATCGTATATTGAATAGTGTCCTTTATGGCAAAAAATCGGTCAAGCATGGCGCACACACAGAAGTACATAGGCAGAGGGGAAACTGGTGTGGAAGTGGGAGTTGAGGTAGAGTGGGGCGGGGCAGGCTTGTAATATGGCCCCTGGGGTGTGCGTAACTTTTATTTTATGGCAACTGATGATGAGAGCGCTATGGGAGTCACAAAAACGATTGAATAAAGAAATCGAGGCGTCACACCAAAACACACCCAAAACTTGGCGACCCATTTACTACCACCTACGCACACACAGACACACAAATACGGACACCCCCCCGCCCATTTATCCTCAATGGCAGTGCCACCCTTGGCACAAAACCTCATAGAAATTTATAGGCACGCGTATAACATTGACGTGGGTTTCAGAATTTCTCTTCTACGTTTATTTTTTTTTTTTTGCTTCTTTGTGTTTTTTTTTGCCGGGTGGGGCATACAAAAGTAGCAAAATTACGGTAAACTTGAGACCAACGCAGCACGCAGGCTCCCTATCCCGCCCCCATTGGCAACTGCTCCCATCTTGGCTGGCATTGATGTGGCTGGGCTACGAAACGACGAAATCTTTAACAACGATTTCCCTAAATACTTCCGAATTTCATGCATATTACAATATCCAACGAAACCAAAAACCGCAACAACAACAACAACAAGAATGTCGACTTGACGGCAAAACGAAATCACGCGAAATTTTTACAACACGATTTGACTTTTTTCCTCTTTGTGCATGACTGCTTAAGATGACAATGGGCCAAATCAATCGAAAAATCAATCAAGTCAAACAGAATCGATTTGCAAAAGTTAAGGTTAAGTGTCTTTGAATTTTCTTATAACCAAACAGAATTGAGATTGAGAAAGAAATAGTTTATATTAAATTTTTATTTTTGAAGGGTTAACTAAATCGACTTTACAAAAAATTCAGTTCTTTCAGGTTAAAATTGAATTACTTTAAATTAAAAAAAAAATCAACACTACCATTCATTTTTATGCCAAATATTTGCCAAAGAAATATATATTATTTCTATACCTATATTATAAGTTAATACCACTTTGTAGTATTCGTTGACAGCTTCTTCGACAGCTTTCAAAAATGATTACAGATTAAACCAGAATTTTGATTAGAATTGAATAAATCTTCATTGAGTCCTTACTTGTAGAATTTTCACTTTCAAAGAAATGAATTGAATGAAACTCCATTATTATAATAACAATACAAAAACATAAACATCAAGAATCTAAAACTAAAATGTTTCATTTACGTTAAAAAACCTGGAAAGTTGACTCAATTTCTACAGGTTTTGGAATATAATTGATCTATAATAGGAGCTTCATATGAATTATAATTTATTGTGCAAAAAATATATCTACATTTGCCATTAAGTTTTGAATGATTTTATACCTCAAATGATATTTAATAGGTTTAGTATGCAAGTACAAAAATCAAGCAAAAATTCATTTCAATTCATTTTAAAAAATTAAAGTTAAACAAAGCACACTCACTCAAAAATCAAATATAGATTTCAATTCAATTCCCATCAAACTTAAAAATCTTTAAAATATTTAATTCCATATTTTATGTCATCCACTATGAAAAGAGGTCTTTGTTTCCTATCTACACACTCAACTTGATTTTTAAATAGTTTAATGGGATGAAAAGTGTTCTAATCAACTTGTTACACTATCTTTGATGTCATAATGTTTTTATTACTGGGATTTTCATTATTTTGATTACAACATTTGCAATTTGTTCCATTGTCGATTGCCCGCAATGCTGAGCGGAACATATTACGCATTTAATGTGCTCGCGTACTTTAACAGAACTTCCCTTCATTTGTATGTGTGTCTGTGTGTGTGTGCCTTTATGTGAATGTTAGTGTGTGTGTATATCTTGTAAACTTTTGTGGCAAACGCGAAACGCATTACATGCCACGAAGAGAACTTTTCCCTGATGCTGGGGTGAAAGAAAGGACTGAAGTGTGGTATGTGAGCCGGAAACGAGCTGCAAAACTTTCACCTCAGGCGGTTTCTTTTTCTCTTTGCTGTTGTATTTGTTGTTTTGATGTTGTTGTTTGTTATGGGCTGAGAAAAATATAAAATGTTGGAGAAAATTGAAAAAAAAGAAAAGAAAAAATTTTGAACGGCATATGCTGCACTTGAATAAATGCCCCATCAGCATAGCCATAGCCATGGCCATAACCAAAATGCCATGGCCAAACAGTGTCGCACAAAAGGTCAGGATGAGATCAAAATGATTTTCAATTTAACGCGTTTACGTGCGGCCATTTGTCTGCCTATCTCTCTGTCTCACTCTCTCTCTGTGTGTATGTCTGTGCCTCACTGTGTGTGTTAAATTTTTGTTTGGGCGCCATTTTGTGAGCTTGAAATGGAAATTACGGAATCCAGACAGCGTCAGCCAATTAATTTGCAATTACACGAGGATTGTGTGACACTAAAATGCAGCAAAAGGTACGCCTGAAAGTATGCTAGGGATAATTGTAGACCATTCTTTTGAAAATGGCAATCAAAGAGGGGAAAAAATAAAAACGAATGGAAGTAAAACTCATTTACCTCGCCATTTGGGCGTTAAATTGAAAGGCGTTTGTGCAAGTATTTTCAATATTTACGCATAATTTAAAAGAGAGAAACTCATACAATTCACGCAGATACCTTTATGCATGTGTGAGTAAATGTATATATGTATGTAGAAACCTTTCAAAGTGTGTGGGCGTTTGTGTGTTTGTATGTGATTGGATACTTTGAAAATTAAATTCAACCCGAGGCGCTCGCTCGCACAAATATTGATACATTCTAATGGATTTCTTACTCACGCAAACAGAGAACCCAATCTTTGAGTTTTTTTTCTTTCTTTTTTTTTTTATTTTTTTGGGCCTGGCTGGCGAAAAGGCAATAGCAAGCAGTTTTTATCGTAGTTAGGCAGCTGGGCCCAACAACAATCGACAAGAGTCTATGCAAGGCTAACAAACATTTGCCCAATTCACTTGGCTCGCTCATCTGTATCTTTTATTTATGTTATTTATCGCATCTGCCTGGGCTCCTACTACTGCTGGTGCTGGCTCCTACAGTGTTTGTAGTTGTATTCGTTTGCCATTGGCATTTCCTTAAAGCCTTTAAACCAACTCAAAATCTGCTCTTTTTACGCCTATCATCCTTACACATTTGTTTATCGATTCGAATAGAAAGAGTAGGAGTGAGGGGAGGGGGTGCTGGGCATATAATCCCCAAAATGTCCCGCAAATGAGGCTCAAAGCAAATGTTAAGCGTTCGCTTTAATTTCAAATTGCTTTAATTGTTCTACAAATGAACGAACTAATCGCCACAATGGCGGAAAGAAACGCAAAATGAGAGACAAAAAAAAAAAGAAAAAGGAAAGCCAGTTCCACCCACACCATCTCTTTGTTCAACGAACCCTCTGGCACATTAGCAACAATGTGGAAAACTTTTGGGGGACAAAAGACGCACATACACCTTGCCACAAAGCTCACATGCAGATGAGTATAAAGAAAAGGCAGAGAAAAAGTTGAAATTGGGAATTGCAGCCGACTTGGTCGTTGCTCCTTCTTCTTTAACTGTGCAACTGCTTTCCCAAGTTGCTGTCTTCCATAGAATTTATGTTGAATGTATGTGAATTTGTGTGAATGAGTGTGTCTACCAAGCCGCATCCTTTCTTGCCATTTTGTGTGTGTGCGTGTGTGTGTGTGTGTGTGTGTGTGTGTGGTCTCTGTGCTTTAAGCGTTTACATTGTTGTGCCTTCTGCTGTTGGGTTTTAATAACTGTAAGTACGCTTACTTCCTGCGACAACAAAGCGGCAGGAAGAGAATGTAATTGTTGCACATGCCTGAGCATATTCACAGGCTATACAAATACATATACTTACATATATGTATGCATATTGTGTGTGTGCATTACCACAGAGACAGGATCAATGCCATAATGACAGGATAATGACGAAAAGGAAACTGCTACTCTTGAGAGCTGCACTAACACACAGCTAACTGATTAATTGCAGGATAATATCAAATTGACAAAGCCAATGAACTGGCCTAGAATTTCAACAATGATGCAAGTTTTCAGGTGCGTAGCAATTTAAACTAGATAATTGCATCGGTTTCACTTATTTGGCTAATTTAATTTTAATTCAGAGAAATTCTATCAGCTTAAATCACTTTTCGACATTTTTCTAATGAAAACAAATTGAATTTAAATTTTTGGAGCAATGTTTGAAAAGATTGTCAAAGTCAAAAGCATATCAAGAAAAAATTAAATGCTTCTTCAACTCGAGTAGAGCATTGCTGTGTATCCATTTAAGATTAAGCTAAATAGCTTGCCCACTTATAGTTCAAGATTGAAACTAAACCCTGTTGAGATAGTTGAGATAACTTAGTCATGAGAGCCATTCTCGCACTCAGAGATAATATTCTCTTTTTGCTTTAGTTCTCCACTTCTATGAGCTCATCTTAATAATTGCAATTTCACTTAAATTTTATTCCCCAACTTGATTTACTTTATTCCCCCTTCTTGTTCTCGATTTGATTGTCGATGCAAATGCAATTGAATATTCAGCATTGCGTCGAGTGACTCTATTTGCTTGTGCCACATGTGGCAAATGGTTTTCCTTTTGTTATTGTTGCTTGTGAACCATGTTGTGATGCTTAACATACTTAGCCAAGTTATTGTTGTTGTTGTTGTTGTTGGTGTGGTGCTTGTCGCTTCAGGATAGAGGTTGCCTTTTATGACTTTCAGCATTTACCTAATAGAACTTTTTTGTTCAGCACTCTTGGTAATTTCACCACTCACCGGAATGCAAATGCATCGAAGCTTAAGTCCTTTAGTATATACATACATGTGTATATGAGTGGGTATATGTATGTATTTGTGTGGTATTTATTTTTTCGTCCTTTTTTGTTTGCGTCTCTGGTGCTGCCTTGAAAATTTGCCTAGAGCGCGTACCAAAAAACAATTAATTGTCTTTTACTATGCACACAATGGCAGAAGCCAAAGAGCAATGCACATTTAGTCACACACACACACACACACACACACACTCTCACACTAACACACTCTAGGAGCTGCAGCAGTGTGGCACTTGAAGCACGTAGAAGACGCCATCATGGTTTGACTTTATTTTCAACTCGCACTCTGTTAGTGGTCCCAACTCTAGTCCTGTTCCCAGTCCTGGTTTAAAGATTCTCTATTCATTGTTCCATCCAGCCAATGTATTCGTGTGTGTGTGTGTGTGTGTATGTATGTGTGTGGGTTTGGATCGTTATTTTATGGGCATAGAAGCTGCTCCAACTTGCACTTAACACAGTTTCGAGGCACACAAAAGACTTTCGCTGCGGCACATGGCACCCGAACTCGCACCAACAACACCCGCACCAACACCAGGGCACCACCCGCACATCGACTTCAACCCCAAAGCGGAGAGCGGGTGGAAGATTTTGCGTTTCTTTTTTTTTTATTGTTTCTTACCAGCGAATTACGCGCCGCTTTTGTTTCGCCATCAAAGCGTGTGGAACGAACGCGTGCAACGCCCGAGGCGGCGGCGCCACGTGGCATAAATTAATCTTCCCCACTCTAAAATCATTTGCCATCTTTCTCTCTCATTCATCTATTTTGCTGCGCACAATTGTTCTTCGTGGTGCTGGTATCTGTGTAGATATTTGGTCCTGGCGGCACCAAATTAGATGAGGACTACGATGATCCGCCGGTGACACTGCTGCGAGGACCTCCTGGACCGCCAGGCAATGCTGGCAAAGATGGACGCGATGGCAGAGATGGCGGCAAGGGCGAGCCTGGAGAGCCAGGTGAACCCGGTTCCCTGGGACCCAGAGGCTTGGATGGTTTGCCGGGCGAACCGGGCATCGAAGGACCTCCTGGCTTGCCTGGCTACCAAGGGCCTCCTGGTGAGAAAGGTGATCGTGGAGATATTGGACCGCCAGGATTAATGGGTCCACCTGGTTTGCCAGGTCCCCCAGGCTATCCAGGCGTCAAAGGCGACAAAGGTGATCGCGGCGATTCGGTAAGTGAACACAGCTCATCAAAATAATGACTCCTCAAGTTAATTACGCCGATTTCAATTGCAGTACCGCAAGATGCGACGTCGACAGGACGATGGCATGTCAGATGCTCCACATATGCCCACAATTGAATATGTAAGTAAATGATTTTGCTAAGGGGTCGATAAATCTATAATTCTTTTATCTCTCAACAGTTATACGGACCACCAGGTCCTCCTGGTCCCATGGGTCCTCCGGGTCATACTGGTGCACAAGGAGATCGCGGTTTAGATGGCCGCAAAGGTGATGCGGTAAGTTGTCTTGGAAACTTAATTTAGTCAAAGGTAATTAAATATATTTATTATTTATTCATTCTGCAGGGCGAAAAGGGACATAAAGGTGATCAAGGACCTATGGGCTTGCCTGTAAGTATATTAATTTTCGAAAGAAAGCGAAATATATTAATATTTGTTGCCTATTTTCAGGGGCCAATGGGCATGCGTGGGGAATCGGGACCATCTGGTCCAGCGGGCAAAGCTGGCATACCGGTAAATTAATAATTCAATTCATTTCTAATTATCCATTATTCGGCTTTCAAAATCATTTTTGTGTTTTTCCTAAATGTTTCTTAGCTAACCAAATTGCTTTTGTTCTTGTTGTCACTAAATATTTTATGTAATCTCATTGCGCTCTCTCTCTCTCTCTCTTTTTTGATTCTATTTGTAACAGGTGTGGGGCGACTACTAATACTAAAAAAACAGTGCAGTCTATTAAGTAATAACAACATACACTCATACACATAGACACACCCACACAGCCACACACAAACACAAGCAAGCAACAGAAGCAAAATATTGTTCAAAATGTTACGAGAATCCCTGCACAGTGATTGTTCACAATGTGCTTCGAGTTATTTGTCTAAATCTATATATATATATATATATATATATATATATATATTACATATATGTCAGTTTATATGTATTTCAAAGTGTATATAACTACTTTATAGGCGGCACCGCATGTCAGTATTAATTAAGAAACTAAGAGAATGAGAATCAATTAACCCATCCAACAAATTAACTGGCTAAAATCAAAAACAGAAAAAAAAATAAAATAATACCCATATCATTTAAATGCCAAACCCAAAGAGTCAAATGAATATTTACATATAAAAATCCACTCACACACACACACAGACGCACACAAAAAGAAACCAAAAACAAACAAACATAATTATATTTATGCAAACAGACAAAACATATTTACATACATATGCAAGCATCTATCAAATGAGACAAACAAACTAACATTGCTACCTATCTACAACTACACACACACACACAAACATACACACATGTTATATATCTAATAGTTATATATATAGGTATACAATATATATACACACTTAACCCGACAAACTGACAAGGCAAATATTTTTATTGCTTTTCATTTGCCGCTGCTGAAAGCATTGAGAATCCATAAATCATACGCACTGTTGTACCCAAAATGAAGTCAAGTGCGAATGCCAAATAAATTGATTGTTCGATTAAGATGATTGACAACTCCTTCCTTTTTAGTAGGTGTATTAATAAATATAAACATATATATGGAACGTATATATGGAATTTCAACTGCATTCTTGCATTGTCTTAGGTGCCGTCCATGGGCTTTGTTTTTGATACTCGAATAGATAACAATTACAAAGCAAAAATTGCCAAAGCTTCAAACCTAAACTCATTAAACCAAATGGTTGAAAAAGCCGAGCAAATAAGAAAGAAAATCTTAAAAATCTATTGATGTATGTGTATATCTACAATTAAATCTAGAACGAATATGCTTAAAGTTTGTAAGATAATATCTATCCATCTATCTCACTTTTCTCTCTCTCTCTCTCTCAGTGTCTACTTCAAGAATATTATATATTTACATATATAGATTAATGGCAAAAAGAAAGAAAAAAAAGAAACAAAGTAACAGATTTAAACAAAAGAAATACAACAAAGAGCTCTCTTCCAATTGTGCATATTCTTAAATGTTAAAATATGAATTAAAAATAGTTAGACTTAAAGTTCAAATATCAAAGACATACAAAAATAATAAAACGGAAACAAACCATTGGCATTGGCATCGGCTAGCCGATAAACCTATTTGTAGAATTTGGTTGAAAGAATTTTAATAGCACTGTGCAACACAATATTGACCAAATAGAATGAAAACAAATCGGAAATTTAAGTCCTTTGAATAACAAATTACGAGAAATTATGTACTTTTTACATTATATTACATTATTTATGAAGCATATTCGCGAAAAAAGTTATCCAATATTAGTTAAAGCATTGCTAAATCAAGAAAGCATTTTAAAGTTTGACAAATGTCGTAAAATACTTCAATTTTGAAAGAAGTCTTTTTTAAAAATCTATAATTGATGAAAAATAAACATTCCTTAGATATATTAAAGAAACATTTTCGTTAAAAGTAAGTGTCATTGAATTCAGAAATGTTTTTAGAAAAAATAAAACATTGCCTACAAAAATGATAGCAAACTTTATAGGAACATTCGATTATCTTTTTTATTAATGATTAATTTTTTATTTAGAGTTGAAATTAAGTTTCTCTCTTATTTTAAATTGCCTGTTGTGCAGTGTAAATGAAACAAAGCCAAATACAAATTATCAACAATAACTAAAAATACATAATCTTACTATGTATCCTATGGGTTTCAGTGAACATCTCAAATAACAAAACACAAACAAATAAAAAAAAATTACACAAAAAAGCAAAAAAAAAAAAAAAAAGAAAACCAAGTCAAATATATTTCTACAACAACTATCGCTAAAAAGAAAAAAGCAATTGGAAAATGATAGAATTTATGAAAACTAGAATTTCCATTTTCCATGTTTAACAACTTAACAGTAAAATGGGGCAGAAGCAGATGAAGTCAGCAACAACAACATAATCAATGCAAATGAAAATAATGCAAATATAAAATATAATGAAATTTGTCTCGCCTGACAACTTCAAAACGTGTGCAAAATGAATGAAAATGCATTTGAAATTGTTGATGAATATGTAAATGAATGAGGATTTGTTCATAGCATTCGACAGCAAACGGCATCGAAAATCACAAAGAATATGTCAATTTCGTTTTCAATTAGATGTTGTAAGCCCAAAAATGAAAATACATATGAAATCACATTTAGAATTTGCACGTCAATTTATCATTTTATCTGAGATGAAAGTGTGTGTGTATATATAAAGAAATGTGAACTGAACATAAACTAACAATAAGTAAGATTAAATTGTGTAAAATCTGTGAAACCCTCTTAAACCCAATTTGATACCTTTTCGATTTCACTTGTCTACAATTTCCAATTTCAAGCCAGTCTCTAACTTAAATCGAATCTATTACAAAATTATTATTAACACACTATCTCACTCACTCACTCACTCTCAATCTATAGGTTAGAATAATGAATTGTGTTTTTGATTGCGATAAATTAAAACCTTTAACTAAATCCCAATTAAGCTGGCTAACGGTAGTTCTAAGTGTACATTTGTTAATTGCATATTAAACTAAATGTTTGCCAAAAGAAAGAAAGAAGAAAAAAGCTAAAAACCGACAAGGAATTAACAAAAACAAACTAATAACAAATGCAAGCATATATAACTATATGTATATATATACATATTTAAATATATATGTGCGTATGTATGTACGTAATGAAATTTATGTGTATTTTCTGTCTATATATATATATATATGTACATGTATGTATGTATGCGTATGTGCGAGAGTGCATTATGCCATCATAAAAATGATATGGATTATTATTTCTGTTCTGCTGTGCATTCAAAATGTATGAAACATAAAGACAACCAAACCAAAATCGAACAACCAATAACAAAAAAAAACCCAGACAACAAATGAAAATAAAAAAACAAAAATCAATTTCAACAAGATAAAATATTATATATATATACAAATTACGACTATTTGTCCAATGTGCATGTGCAACAATTGAGTATGGGGTAAAAGCAAACAAGCGACAAATTGTAAAATGGCAAAATGCAACTAACATAATTTTCATATTAATTATGCATTTCCAATAAAGTGATGGTTTTTTACTAAAAAACAAAAACAACAACATTTGAAGGACATTTTATTTACAGAGGACCCTCTCATTAATATGTTTACACAGAGGGAAAGTAAAGCAACTCATGAATATTACGCATACGTAGGGGTTAACATAAATTTTAATCAAAGTCAAGAAATTGAAATAAAATGTATCTTAATTAAATTACAAGAAGAAGTCATAGTTTTTCGAATATTTAAAGTACCTACCGGTTTTTGCATTCTCTAAAAACCAACCCGATATAAAGGACTTAAATTGAAAGAGTAAATCATGGAATAAACTTTAGTCACTTTTGTAGAATTCATACATAGTAGAGGAATTCTGTATGTTTTTAATAGAAAAATCTCTAATTAGTTAGTTCAGAAGTTACCATACTTAAAGTTATGCAAATGACAAACAATCTAATGAAATAAATCTAATATCTTTCTTTGAAAGATAGTTCGAATTTTTCACATGAAAGGGACTGCTTTCGGGTATCTATGAATAGAAGATTATTAGTGATTAGAACCAAATTAGACGGAAATAAATTTTTAAATAAACTGATTTTAATTAGAACTATTTAAGGATGTACAGAATAACAAAGCAAAACAAAAATAATGTTTTGCTCACTGTACAACAATGCATGATGAATTTCAGCTAAAAACTGTCAATTATCAAATTGACAAATTGCATTTGAATGTATAAAATGTGGCCTACTAATTAGTAACACCTATAAAGTTTATGTAACGGATTCTGGTTACTCACGGTTTTGGTCTTTGATTTCACGCTGCTAATCATTTGCTTATTCGTTTTCTCATTTGCTGCAGGGTCCGCCGGGTTTGGATGGCATGAAGGTATATATATCTACCTCTTCCTAAATACAAGTCTTTTAACCCCAAAACCGACAAGTGATATATTTATAATAATTGTTTATTTTTACTATGATGCTTTTTATAGGGAGCTCAGGGTGAGACGGGACACAAGGGCGAACGTGGCGATCCAGGTTTGCCGGTAAGCCAAAATATCTTTATCAATGATAAAACTTGATGATCCCATACTTATTCCCAATGTAGTATTTATATATCCAACTTTTATGTGGTTGCTAATTTCAATAATAATTTATGTCTTTTTCTTTTTATTGTCTTTTTTTATTTCTTATTTTTTTCTGTATGCATGCAACTTTATCTCTCCTTTTTGGCGTCGTACAATTTTGTATTCAATCTATCTCAATCTCCCTCTACACACACACCCATACCACTCTATTACACCAAACACATACACTCTGAAATAAACACATACGCACACTTGATAAAGGGCACCGATGGCATACCGGGTCAGGAGGGGCCACGCGGTGAGCAAGGCTCCCGCGGGGATGCTGGTCCGCCGGGGAAACGTGGACGTAAAGGAGATCGCGGCGATAAGGGCGAACAGGGTGTCCCCGGATTGGATGCCCCTTGTCCCCTTGGCGCTGATGGGCTACCATTGCCCGGTTGCGGCTGGCGGCCGCCAAAGGTTAGCATGCGTTGAACTGAAAATACGAATTTCTCACACTTTCTCTGTTTAAAAACCTTTGGCTTAAATTGAAAACGAAATGAAATTTGCATGGCTTATGTAAACGTCTTCTTTTTGTTGTTGTTGTTGTTGTTGTTGTCGTCGTTGACTAACTTGTTTAACTAACTTTTGCTTTTGCACACTAATACACACGCAAACTCAAACACACACGCACCTCACTGCCGACACCACCTCGACGAACATATGTATGGGACTGGATTGGGATTGGTATTGGGGTCGTGATAGGAGCCAATCATCTCGACGCCCGTGCACAAGGATTACTTGCCCGATGTAACACAACCGGAAAGCAATGCCAGCGATTACGAGCAAGAGGAGGAAGAGGAGGATGAGCAGACGGAGGATAATGAAAACGAATATGATGAATATCAGGATAATTTGCATAACAATGAGTGAAAAGGAAACCCAAACAGCAAATGGCAAACACAAGCGCAAGCTCACGTAGCCAAAGCAAACAGAGACCCTCTAAGACACACACACACACACACACACGCAGACACCCACACTCACAATCAGACTCTACACTCTCACATTCACAGTCTCCTGGAAAATCACACCCACACACGCATACGAAAAGGCGACTAGTTAAGCATTTCCGATTTCCGGTTGCAAGCTTTTGGGCTCTGTTTCGCTCTGTTGACATTCGCAATTAGCGCTAACAAATGCCAAGTGGCTGCTACAGCTGCTCCTAACGGTTAACTAAAGTAGATGCTATTAGCATACACTAAACACTCGAAGCAACCTATCACCCAACCACCCACCCACTCACACACACATATATGCTCACCCACTCACACACACTGCAAAACACAAACAAGAACTTGTAGTTAGTCATTGGCTTAGCTTGGTGTTGGTATCCCTCGTATTGCTCTCTCTCTTTCTCGTCGTCTACCATAAACACATATTTATTTTAAACATTTGACCATTTTAATTGGTTAAAATTCGTATTTCTCGCCAAGCAGGAGAACTGGCAGGCTTGGCTCAAGGACGAGCTAAACGCATTGCAGCATACGAAGGCAAAAAACTAATTGCATCAAGCAACGTATCACGGCAAGCCAGCAATATCCGGATGTATTTAAGCGCTTTGGTTATAATTTTAGTAATTTGTTATTGTTAAATATAGAAATTGAAATTTTACCAACACACAACCAAAATACATACACACACACACACACATGTACTGTACGATCCACCTATATGAACCATATGCATATACATACATACATTTATATCTGTGCCAAAATTGCTCTAGTTGCAGTCAGCTTTCGGCCTAAAAACATTTAATTCTAGTTTTACAAGTATATCTAAACATATATAAATATATATATATAATTGTATCTACTACTACCTATTTCTACAAAAACTTCTACTACCATAAGCAGCAAGAGCCCAGCTATTTTTTACAAAAAGAAAAATAAACTATTTAAAAAAATGAACCTACAAAAAAAAAATTAATTTTACATTAATTACGTGTTTTGAAATTTTAATAACATATCTCTAGGATTAAAGAATCCAGCCAAGATCGGGAAATACTTTCGTTATCAGAAAAAGTAGATTGAATTTTTGTTCAACCCCCATACAATTCCAATGTTTAATGTCAAACAACAAACTTATATAAGCTGACACATTTTAGGTTTATAAATCAAGCTTCAGAACTGTAAGACATATCTGCTCTTGAATTATAGTAGTTATAATCTCCCATTAATACATACATAAAACGCTTAATGATGGATAAAAGTCGTTCTTTTGTCTTTAGTTTCAATGCTAACCCAAAATATAAATATATTCTTTATGAAATTAAAAGTATTTCCACTTGCCTGTTAGTAAACTTAATAACAAATTGCTGCAATTGTTTAAAATTCCGCAAACAGAATAAATTAAGACGGCTTATTGGTCCTTATCGTCCATAATAGATTTAGAGCAGAACCACAATGCCAATTATAAACTTAGGGAATATTCAGCTTAATTGATTATAATTGATCATTCTTTTAAAAGTTTTAAGTTTTTAACATATTTATGCACTGAATCCTTAAGATAGGGTTTCACAGCAATGCAGGTTGGTATATTTTCAGGCTGTTCAATCCACATCTTATGTTTAATATCATTTTGTTTAAGCTTTTCGCCAAGTTTGACTAGAGCCGCCTCATCCTTGGCCTGAAAAGAATGAAAAGGCAGGAAATCCAATTTATTAATGAATATTTCAGTACAAAAATATACATATGTATTGTATTTACTTACCTCTAGCACTACCTTGTGCATATTGTCCAGATCTTTCAAATAGGCTTTGGTCTCTTCGTCGTCAGCATGAAGATGCATCACGGCGGCAGTTGCATGGCAACATTGGGCAATTACGGCTCCCAATGGCCAATTAAGGGCCGAACGCAAGTCACTCCGGACCACAACATATTGGACAATGTTTGTCATTTTACAGAAAATAAAAATTTAATATATTTTCGAATAAATTGCAGTCCGTTTGACTATAATAGTAGATTGGTTGGTTTGGCCGCTAAAATAAGGTTGTACCGGGCAAGGACTGTGATGTATGTGTAGTTTAATGTAAAGTTTAAATTTTCCATAAAACCATTTATATATACATATACAGAGCTTATGTATATATATTAAACTTTTCGATTTTAAAAAATTTGCAATACACGTGAAAAATCAAAACAAACATCTACAGAGTTATGTTAATTAACAGCGTCTCAAAATGAGTAAATTTATCGAGCACTGCGCAAATCGATAACAACAAAAATCACAGAACCGTTTTATTATTTAAATTAAAAAATATCTGAATAAATGAAATGAAATAAAAATCTTTTCATTTATTCAAAACTTTTTTGTACAAACTTCATTTGTAAATTTCTGAATGTATGGGTAAAAAAGCAACCCCAATGTAGTCTATCATACATTTTAGACACATTCAAAATTAAAACCTAGAACCTTTATCTTCGGCATACAGAAAATATATTGGGACTTTTACCGACTCACTGACTTGCACCATTTCTGTGTGGCTAATTAAACGTATGGCCGCCAGTCCATAGAAGAGCATAGGTAAGCCTGCAAATCGGTTCGATGGAAATTACAATGTACATATTTGTAATATACTTATACACACGCTCACCCAAATTAATCACTTTTAGGAAACGAAAGAACTTATCCTCTAAGGACAAATCCTGAATCTCCCGCTTGCTGCAGTGATATTTCATGTAGGGATAGCAAGCCGTACGCAGAATATGGTAGTTGGTGCCGGTATCTAGAGTCCAGTTAAAGTGTGACATGCCAAATTGATCATTCTGGACATCCTTGAACTAAAATTTACAGTGAATTCATTACCATTCAGCTTATCATTTAATAGGTTCGGTTTCCTTACCTTTACAAAATATGATGTCCAGGGTGGCTCATGGCATTGCTTCAAGTAAGCGGTTAAGACTTCTGATGCACGGGGTTTCAGCAAAATGCGGGTAAGTTGCATGACCAAAATATTTGTAAACAATTCACAGCTGTTCTTGTAAAACAAAACTATCGATATCGAAAATTTGTCCCGATGACCGATAACAAATCTTCGCCTTTCGACTAGTAATCGATAATTTGGTAAATCTGATAACGATAATTTAATCGATATCTTGCAGACTACAATTACCCATCAACAATCGATTCCTATTGAAAACTTTGGCGCGCAGTTCTAGCAGCCCGCCAACGCTTAGTAAAGCTAGTCCCGCGCATAATGTTTTTGAAATGGAACACTTTCCGGTTTCTGTATCTATATCCAATGAAAAAGTTCTTAATTATGAAGTTGGTTCAACAGAGCGAAAAAGTCTAGAGCACGAACTTTTGAATGTCCTCAATAAGGTGGAGCGTGTACCCATCTTAATTGACGGTGAAATATATGGTGGCAATCGGGAAATGAATCAGGTTATACCCTTCAATTGGAAGCATCCGATTGCCCGTTATGAACAAGCCCATCGAGTGCTAATCGAAATGGCGATTGAGAAGACAGTACGGGTCCAAGAGACGTGGGATAAGACAAAGCTTTGCAAACGAATGACCATTTGGAAGAAAGCAGCAGAACTTATCGCTGGAAAGTATAGATTCAAGATTATAGCTGCCACCATGCTTGGCCAGGGTAAAACAGTGCGTCAAGCTGAACTGGATGTTGCCGATTTAGTGGATTTTATGCGAATCAATCCGATCTTTCTCCGTGATCTTGCCAACTACGAGCCGCTTAACGATCAGCCCGAGGTATGTCGAAATCATATGCGCCTACGTGGGCTGACTGGATTCGTAGCCGCAATTAGTCCCTTCAACTACACCAGTCTTGCCGCTAATTTGGCCTTTACTCCGGCCCTCATGGGCAACACTGTCATGTGGAAGCCATCAGATTCATCGATTTTATCCAATTGGTTTGTGTATCAGGCCATGCAGGAGGCAGGCTTGCCAAGTGGAGTGGTTAACTTTGTTCCCGCTGCAGCCACTGACTTTGCCGCTGTAATCACAAATCACGCCAAGTTGGCGGGTATCAATTTCACTGGCACTGCAAGCGTGCTGAAGGTCCTCTGGCAACAGGTGGCTCAAAATATTGGTGCATTCAATAACTATCCCCGTCTTGTGGGCGATTGTGGTGGCAAGAATTTCCATTTTGTGCATTCGTCAGCAGATCCGGCGGCAGTTGTGGCCTGCACCATACGTGGAGCTTTCGAGTATGCCGGCCAGAAGTGTACCTCGTGCTCAATGCTATATGTTCCCGAATCACTGTGGAAGACGCAAATCAAGGAGTCCCTTCTGAAGATCACCAAAACTCTGTTTGTCAGCGATGCAACCTATTGTGACTGCTTCTACTCGGCTGTAATTGATAAGAATGCTTTCAAACGAATCCAAATGTATTTAAAGTACATAAACGATAATCCCACTTGTGAGGTATTGATCGGAGGCACATGTTGCAAGAAACAAGGTTACTATGTTGATCCCACCATTGTACAAATAACCGATCTAAATGATCGCATATGCAAAGACGAGCTACTGGCCCCGATTCTTTGTGTACATGTGTACCCAGACGCTGAAGTTATGCAGACAATGGAAAAGGTTGCTCAGGTTAATCACGGACTAATTGGCTCCATATTTGCCAACGACAAGGAGTTCATTAAAGAGGCCAGCGAGACTTTTAAATTGAATGTGGGCAATTTGAATATCAATGATAAATGTACAGGATGTACTGTCGGGAAACAACCATTCGGCGGTGGTCACATCACGGGAACCAACGACAAAATTGGCAGTCCGCATTCTTTGCTACGTTGGACTGCGCCACAAGTTATTAAGCAATCTTTCGTTCCGCACGTCAATGTATACTATCCCTACATGGAGGTCAGTGAACGAATCCAAAACATATGTAAACTAAAGCTAAATGAGGCGTCCAAGGAACAAAGTGAAAAGCATACGGACCAAAGTTTGGTGGTGCCCGACGCAGAAATGCACAAAGAACAGGATTGCAACTGAATATAGACCACTATCTCTTTCAGGTTAAGTTTTATGTGTCACATTTTACTCACTGTACGTTGCTGAAGATTAAGGGACAAATAAATTAAACTTTAAAAAATTTATAAATGGTCATAGCTCGTTACGAATTTAAGGGTTAACGTTTACTTTAAGTTGTTTTGATTCGATTTTGTTTTTCTTTGATATTTGAATCTCATTTGTATAGGTATTAAAAAGCGTGCGGAGATTTGAAGGTATAATATTATGCATAGGAGACTATAAGAAATTTATTTCCAATCTGCAAAGAAATAAAATTAAGACGAAAAAGAAAAATAATTTGTACATTTGTAACTTATAGTTTCACACTAAGCTTAAAAGCTCCTTTATCCAATTTGGCGATCAAGACGATATCCAAAATAGAATGAGAAAAAATAAATTAAGATGCATACCTGTGGTAATGAGAGCATCAACGATGCTATTCGAATGTATACTCAACAAATAGATTTATCATTTAGCTATAGAGAACTAAAGGCGCGATTTATCCATTCTGCAAAAAAAATAATATATTGTGACAAATAAATTAATAAGTAACATTATTTTTAATTACCAGCTTTTTTACAGTTATCGAATTCATATGACGGCACTGTAATCCTCAATGCCGCCCCACACACTGATGGGCCCCCCCTCAGTTGCAGTTTCTTTTATAGGCTGAGCGCGAACACTGCGTGGGAGCGCGAGTGCAAAGGTTACTTGCTCTCCCATTGTACTGCTCTCTCTGTCCCACTCTAACTAGTCGCTCAGCGCAAGCAAAAGAACGGAAGAAAGTGCAAGAATTGCGTTCTCACTGAAACGCATTCTCTCCCTCTCACAAAGCCGCTCAGTGCATGCAAAGTACGGGAGAAAGTGCAAAAATCGCTCTCTTACTAAACTTTTTTTTCTGTCTGTCTTTTACGCTCTTCTCTATTAAATGGGCAGAGGAAGAGCAGCGATTTATAATAGAAACAGCGGCAAAGTAAGAGTGGTAATTTTCCTATATAATAATAATCAACAATCATATAATCGCCATTAAAAAAATTAAGCGACTTAATAAAAGATTGGATCATTTGGATTTCAAAAACTCTTTGTGTTTGTGTATGTGTATAATCATCAGATTACGAAAATATGTTCCTAATTTCATAGTAAATAGATGTCTACTAAATCAATAGCTTCTTCCAGAAAGATTCCAAATTCTCTTGGCAACTTTAACTAATATCCTACTTACTTTCGCATGGTAACCGCAATTTAACTTTATTATTCTAAATTCTAACGTGGAGTGGCATTAATCAGATGTGCATCCAAGTCGCAAACTGGACTCTAGACCAAACGAAACTGTAACTAAATTTTGGCCAAGGGCAAAATTATAATATTCATAAATTTGCTAGACAAATGCAGAGATCTTATCCGGCTCGATGAGCAGTTTGTGTGTTGTTCAACTCTATACGCCCACATGAATGCAATTCCTAATGCCACGCCCATGACCACCCACCGTTCACACTCTGAATCCACAAGGACAGTAGCAACAAGTAAGTAAGAGTTAAAGAGTTTGAGTTAGGGTAAAGTTTTTGTTGTTGATATTTTGCATTTATTATTGTAATTTGTTGGAACACTTTACATTTACATTGAAATTTATACGCCAAGAGATGCGACGATAAACGACAACTACATACACACATTAAACAAGTTGACATTGACAATTTAATTGGTTTTGCTTACGGTTCGATCTGATATACATACATATGTATATATATATATATATACTTATACGCCAATTTTCATAATTGATATCGTTTTGCAATATTCGTAGGTACATAGTTAGATAAGAATTATAGTTTTTATTAGTTTGTAGTTGTAGTTATAGAGTAATATAGGAAATTTCGTAGGTATATAAAATATAAATAGACATTTTTTCACTCTACTACACAAAATTAGAACATTAGAGATACATAAAGGTCGAGTTATTAGGAATGCATTTATAACGAGAGGGAATTACTAAATTGAATAGATTAGAATAGTCGAAAGTATGAATTGGAGTCAATTTTTCTTTATAATCATAATTTTAACAAGTTTATCAATTTTTTTTGGTTTGGTTTTTCTTATATATCCAGATATATAGCAATAAATTTCATGTTTTTGTTTGTCTAATTGAGCCAGTTTGAACCAGGACCAAGTATCGGCCAAAATTGCACGATTTAAACAAAGGATGTCTTGCCGAAAATGAAATTGCCCGGCGCATTGGCATCTTCGGCAGCAAAATACTCCTTCCATAGGGCAGCGAATTGCTCCCGAGTGACATCGGTCTGACCCTGAGCCATTTTGGCAAAGGCCTCTTCGCATTCGCTCTTCTCCAGGCCATAGCTGGAGCAGACTAGTGTGAATTCAGTAACATCGATTCCGCCATCATGGGAAGCATCCTCGAGATCAAACATGAAGTTCATGTAGGCGTTTTGCCAATCCATCACGCTGCTCGGATCCTTGGCATAGGCATCCCACATGTTGCACCATTCATCCACGCTGACCTGATAAAGTACGGAAAATGTAAGAAACGGTACGACTATTGGGGTTAGTTAAAAGAGTCAGATTTATGCATCACGCCCTGTGCTGAAAAGGCCATTAAGCAGCAAAATCACCTCGGGCGGAGTTGGCACATAAAACATCCCATTGGCTATTAAACGCGTTATGGAATGCCTATAGAGAGGGAGGGGAGATTTGGCCATGTAAGTGGTAGAAGAAGAAGAAGGGGATAATTTATGCCCAAGCTATGTGTTATTAGCATTTTCGGTTGCCAAAAAAAAGAGGAATCACCGAACAACGGCAATTACCAAACACACAACATCAACAATCGACTCGATGCGATGCGGCGACGCCTTGACCAACTTGGCATGTCCTCTTTCGAATCCTCCATCCTCAATCATTCCCCGGCAGTCCCTTAATTGTGGTCAAAGTTGCTCTGACCAAAGCAGCCGTTACGCTTTGCCATGTTTTAATATGGTCATAAATAAAAAACTGGACAACGTGTGGGTTTGTCCGCCAATTGGCAGTTATTCTATACATTTCCACCAATCCCCACTAACCTAACATTGGAACTGCATATTTTTTATGTTTATTGCTTGTAAGTGTCTGGCGCTGACCAAATTGAAATGCCCTTAAGAGGGCCCCTGCCCAATCCACTCCACCACATACACCGAATATCCTTGACCGAGTGCGTTCTAAATAGTTAGAGATGGCCAACAATTGCCAAGAAACTGCTGCATTAGAATATCAATAAGTCTTACCATTAAATTTGATATTATACTCTTCTTTTTTGGCCAATTATTGAAAATATAATTTAAGGTTGAGTGATATTGATTATCAATTTGTAAAGGAATTTTGAGCATAAAGCAAAAGAATTTCAATAGGTTTCAAAATTAAGGGAATTTTTTAATTTATATTTCTTTTCTTAGAACTTGTGAGAAAGATCAATTAAAAAACCTTATGGAAGATTTCTTAAGTCACATGTAAAAGACAAACATGAAAGTTTAAATTAAATTAAATATTATTTTTCTTCTGCTCTTTGGATGTAAATGCTAAATTAAGATCCAGATGTGAAATGGTCTCGTCGTGTCACGAGGAGACCTTTAGCCCTAATGCCTAGTTGACCTATTGTCCGCGAACTGACTGTGCTGTGTGCTACAACAATAAATCTCAAACTGCCTAGCAGTTGCATAGACTGAAAGGATCACAAAGGAACTCGAAATCCGTTCAACTCTGGCTTAGTTTGGCAGTAAACTTCATTCAACTTAGGTTGGCCAAAGGCCAAAAACTTTTGTGGCTTTGTCGAATTTTTGAAGTGCGGATACCTAAAGTAAGCTACCATATACCCCAACAACATATACACACGACAGACTTGGAGGGTTAGAGGGGGACAGAGTGGGACGGCAAATGCCAAACAGAGATAGATAGAATGCTCCCATAAGCCGCAAGCATAACCCCTGCTGCAATTGAATTAAGCTGCGGTGCTTTTGCACTGACATTTCAATTTCTACTCGCTTTTGTATCACATTGTTGTTCGACACTGGATTATAATTTAATTTTGTTCACTTGCAGTCTGATTATGCAGACAAAACGTACGTGGTGGGGCGGTGGGGAGGTGGGATGTGAGGGGCATCATAATTCGTAACGATACTTGTGCAAGTTTGTCTTTGGCCACGGCCTAGAGAAAAACTAACGAGAAAGTCCTTTCGGCCGGAATCGAGATTGCATTACTCAAATAGTTCACAATTCAATTTCCGCTCGTTGGTTGGGAAATTTGTTTGCGCTTCTTTTTGCAAGTGCTCTCTCAATAAGAATGGGAAATTTATGAACATTCTTCATCATTTTATTTAAGTTTCCTTTTCTTTTTTTTTTCTTTTTTTTTGAGTGGGTATGTGTGTCAGGTCCAGGACAATACATTGCAGATTGCTGCTCGTACGTTTGGTTGTCAGTCTGTGTGGGCGTGTCAGGGAGGTTTTCGTTATGTGTTGGGGCCACTTGTCAACTTGTCAAATGCTGCCACAATAGCTGACTCTGGGTGTATCTATGTAGTATGCTGTCAGTGCAAGTGCTTCATGGGTTTCAACACTTCTATGGGATCCCAAAAAACCAAATCACTTGACATGCCATTCAACGCCCTGCTCACCTGTCCATCGTTATCCTTGTCGGCCTTCGATCGCAGTCCTGTCCAAATTGCCATCATGACATCGTAAGTCTCCTTATTCTTTGGCGTATCCTTTGCCCAGCCGCGCAATTCGCAAACACGCTATCAAAACAAAAACGACAAAAAAATAGCAAACGCCATCCAAATTGAGTTATCAGTCAGAGCAGTAAAAGAGTGAGGGTGAGGGAGAGAGGGTGTGGGAGTGGAAAAACATTTTCACATTGTTTTTACTGCTGTGCAAGTTGATATAAATGCTGCATATTTATTGGTGGCATTTTCCCGCACAGAATTCATGCCAAAAAAAAGAAGGGAATATCCAAAACTATATAGAAATTTTTGCATATTTTCAGTTCTTTGTTTTTGGCTGTTGGCATAGTTTTTTTTTTTTTTTGCCTCGCTCCACTTACGTCGATGGCCAGCTCGAAGTCCTTTACGTCGATTTCACCGCTCCGGTTCACATCTGCATGTGTGGAAATTCGAGTTGTATTTTTAGCCGCATTGTTCACATTGTTTGGTATTTTAGCCAATCCAACGCAGTCAGCGTAATTTGCAATGTTGGCCCGCATGTTGTTTGTGTTTTTTTGTTTTTGTTGTTGGTCAAAAACAGCCGAGTGTGAGACAAAAAGAGAAAGGGAGATAGAGTGAGAGAGAAATGTTGAAGCAATAAAACATACATATACATATATAAACGGATCTCACTTCACAGTTCACAGCTGTGACAAAGTTCCTGTTTCTGCCTTGCCTTTTTTTCCATAACAATTTTTGGCTTTTCGCCATGCGGGCCAATGTGTCATTATCATTTATCCCCACCCCCGGCCCCCCACGCAAACATAATACAAAACGATGTGCAAATGGGCCACTCGACTATACAGAATTTCAGTGTCAAGTGCTTGGCGCTTGCGTTTAATAGCTGTTTTATTCTACTTGTTTTGTCTTTGGGTTTCACGTATTTACTCCTCTTTTTTTCTCAGTTGATTTTGTGCCCAGCTGGTGGCCACACACACAATGTGGGCAAAAGGCCAAAAGCATTCAGCCACCTGCAAATTAGTCATAATTGAAAAGCACTTAACCTCGCCCCATGCATAAACAACAGGAAAAAGCGTTGCCTGCTTTTGAGGGCACTTCAGTGGAACGGAAAACTTTCATTTAGTTTCCTTGTTCTTGTTTGCCATCAGCATTTGCATACGTTTTAATTTCCATTCGAAAGCGGAGTTTTATTTGACTTGTTGCAAGAATCTACATACATACATATGTACATATATGTGGCATTGCATTAAAAATTGACTAATCGAAATGCATTTGGCATATCTTGACATATTAAGTATACGCCATGTTAAAAGTTTAAAGCATTTTTCATTTTTACTCACTTAATTTAGAGCTGAATAAAATGTTTATAAGCTATATATATAGACAAGAGTCTACCAATATAATCCATTTAAGTATTCTTTTTACATTGAAACTCTTCTAAGGTTAAACTTTCTTCTTTTCTGGCAATAGATTTAAAGAGTTTATTTGTAAAATCAACTTGTCTTTATCTATGAGAAAGAAATTCGTTAAATTTTCAATATAGAGAGTTTTTAGAAAAAAATTCTTTAAAATTGTTTGTGTTGTTGATTTGAATAAAACGTTTCAAAGAATTTTTAACTACTTATGTACATAAAAAAATTTACTTATCAAATATTGAATAAAACTCAATTGAAATTAAGAACAAAAAAAAATCAATTGAAATTATTCAAATAAAGATTAAACAAATTTTATATACATATATGCATATTATTGAGAGGCGTTGAAACCGATTCTATTGATTTATTAAATATTAGTGTTGTAAAACGGCCTCGCCCAAAAGACCAAAAAATTATCTAATTGTTTATTTAAAATTTTAAAGGTTTTATAAAAAACGTGCTAGCCATTTGCCCTGGGAAAATGCTTTATTCATCTAAATACAACAACCAACTACAGTGAAACCTCGATATAACGAACTTCGTTATAACGAAAAACCCAATATAACGAATTTTTTGTTAAGTCCCTTGAAAAAACTAAGGTTTTACATTTCAGTACCTATAGCGAATCAATAGATATAACGAATAATTTTGCGATCCCCCTCAGATTCGTTATATCGAGGTTTCACTGTAATTACTAAAAAAAAATTCTTTACTAGATTCAGATTTTATAACACATTAAGATATGATAAAAGTGATAGAAAGTATTTTTACTTAGCAAATTATACTTTACCAAATATACTCACAATCTTCTGTGTATTTAATTTGTCTGTTAAAACATGACAAACCAATAGCCCTAATGATTATAATAACAAATTACTAAATTTTTAAAAACCAGTATCAGTAATAAATATACAAAGCTTTTGAATAAACTACCTTTTGACCTTTCTTCAACAAAATATTTTAGGGAAATAATATGAATTGCAACTTTTAGCAATCTTTTCTGCTAGAGAAATCAAGATTTTGAAGCCAAGTGAAAATAATTACCACAATAAACAGCTAAAATGCTTCCTTTTTAATCTACCCAAAGCATATGTCGTTTGCTTGACTATTAGCTATAACCTTTAGAGTGATTAATACCTGAACTGTGTTGGGTGTTTATGAATCTATATACATAACGGAGCAGCCATCCATAATTCCATTTAAGAACTTCTTAAGGCACATCGAATGCAATCTAATCAAACTTCTCCTGCCAGCATGCCGGGTGCCAAGTGCACTATAAAAATGAATGCATTTCCCTCAATCACGTTCCAGGCAATAACTTTCACACGCAATCCTTGAAGGAAGGAACCTCTAACCCCATCCCAAGCACTGCCAGGCCATTCATCATTCTGTTTGAAGTGTAATGGCAACAGGCAGAGAATTACCCAATTGAGTTTTCGGTTATACTCACCAAAGAACACATTGAACAGGAAGAGTAGCTTCTTTTTGCGAAAATCGGAGATCGACATTTTTTGTTTCGTTTATATTATTGTGTTTTTTGTTATCCTTGGGAATATTTTGTTTGTTTTGCCTTATTTTTGTTGAGTTTTTGGCTTGATTGTTGTTATTGTTGTTGTAGTTCTGGCAGACGAAAACGGAAATGGAAAACTGCAAAGACAACAGAAATAAAAGTGAAATACACAATTATAAGAGAGAGAGAGAGAGAGAGAGAGCGATAGAGAGATAGATAGATAGAGACCGGAGACCAGAGGGCAATCTGTATACAAATGGCAAATGAAGTTGAAATGAAAATGCGTTCAAATTTAAGATGCACTCAATTAGGGGCGTGGCTTTCGAGTCGTAAAAATCAACTGCTACTGCAGCAGCAAGACCAATGAAAGGAAACGGATGACGGCTTGAGCATTAGGATAGCAAGAGGGGAGACGTCGCATCTAGTTGACTGGCTTAGTTTATGTCAGCTAATTCAGCCAAAGGAAATAAAATAAGACTGCCGAAAGGATGCAGAAACAAGAATACGGCTGCAAGTGCGAGTGCGATAGAAGCTTATAATGCAAATGCAGTAAGTATGTATATAAATATCTGTATGTAGAGAGTATACGGAAAAGAGAAAAGACTGCAGGGGGGAGGCTACTACGACACAAATGCAGGCAATGGCTTTGGCTTTGGCTCAGTCTTTGCCTTGTGCCTTGTGCGCGGGGCTCATGGCTCATTTAACCTTCAATCAAAAGCAAACAGAGAGTGCGGGACAAAGGGGGTGTGTATGTGTGTGTGGCCCAAATGTGGGCCATGTGCTAAATTAAAGAAAACTATATGGCAGCCATTTGCCATCATCTCACACTCATCACATCCTTTCCAGTCGCAATCGCATTCTTCTTTCAGCCATCATTACATACTTTACTATAGGTGAAGGCACACATACATATGGATATCCATCAACAGGCGCTGTAAATGTGGAGCAACATCAAAAGGCATGGTCATTGCCAGCCTCTGAAAGCTTGCGTGTTTACCGTTTGTTATGTAGCTACCGTTAAGCGGCGCTAGGGGCGTGGCTTGTGGCCCAAACTGTTTACTTTAGTTTTCCTTTCGTATCCCTCGCAGGGCCTTCGTCTTCTTCCTTGGCCTCCACCTGGCAGCTATTGCCGTTTTGGGATCGTTTTTTTCTGTTGTTGTTGTTTATCTCATTGCCAAAGCATAATTTCACAACAGCGGAAAATTGCAGCAAGGATGTCAAGTGGAAAGTTTGGAATGCAATGAACATGATGATGACAACGACAACTTCTACTAAAACCAGATGCCAATGGATGCTGATGGAATGGCCCTAACGTCAGCCAGGCCAAAAGCATTTACCAGGTTTAGCAGGTAGCGGTAAAAGGCACTTTACCAGCGAAATTAAATTATATGAATATAGCCCTGGTGTATATACTTATGTATGTATATAGTGGATCAGTGGCCTTTGCTGTAAAAACAATAAACAAATTTGATAGCCTAGTCAAAGAAATTGCAAAATGCAATCAAAAATCTAATTGAGCCATTTGTTTTGGTCATGCGCCCAGGTCAAGACGAAATCTCTGTGTATCAAATTAATTTCTTTAAATTAGGTTACAAAATTTCAACTTTCAACTCATTCTTCATGCATTTAGCCAAATATGAACATCTACTACATGGAATTATGCAATCGTAGTAACAAAATTTTAAAGGCAATCGTAAAAAAAATTACAATGTCTTCAAGTGTCACAGATGATGAAATAAAAAGCTAAAAGCTCTTCAATCCACTTGTCCATGACAATGCATATAAAAAAAGAAGAGAAAAGGAGAACTGGTTTAAGAGCTCTGCAACTTTGTTGCCACGTCTATCCATGTAAATTGAATAAATCTGGAAATTTATTGCAGGTGAAAGAAATCGTTTATCTGCCTTTTGCCCCATCCCCATTGTTCTTTATAGTTATTTCTGTGTTCACAATGGATTATGTACAGATCCACATTGAACTCAGGTGCATTACAAATTTCGGGTTTTAAATATACGAACTCCAATTTCAATTTGGTTATTACTATTTTAAAACTATTTATTTAAAAGTTCAGACATCATATGAATCATTTTTTTCTTTATTCATTAATGAAATAGAAACGAATAAAATCCTATCTCTAATTTATAATTTCCCTTTTGATTTTCATTTATACATATATATATATATTTGTAAATGACAAATCAAATTGATTTATTTGTGTAAGTTCTAACGCAGGATCAGAAATAACATCCATTATTATTTGTTGTTTTGTAATGTAATATTTTAATCACTCTAGCTTATTATAGATTATTTTCAAACAAGCTATTAACTAATTTACTTGCCTAAAAAATTTCTAGCAAAATTTTAATTTAATTTTTACTACTACTTACACTTTTATTTTAAGAACTGTTGTAATATTTCCATACCTTTTCAAAACACTGTATTGAAAATTGTTCTTAAAAATTATTCTTAACAAATAAAATTTTTATAATAAGAAAAATGTTTCCATTTTTTCTGAGTGCAACAAAAATTTGTATCGTTTAATCAAATATTTATCGTATTTATAGTATTTGACAGAAAATCCAATTTTATTGCAACATTTATGCAATTGCAATTAAAATTATTTGTTAATGTAAAACATAACCCATGTCAGCCTTGTACACACGCACACACACATAGATACACACATGTATTCACACATCTATAGACATGTCCTGACTGTCACAGTTCATTAATTGGCCACGTGAGCGTTAATTATGGCCAGGCAAAATATTGAAAATAAAATAATCCACATCTCAACATACTAAAAGCGTTTGCCAAAAACGAAAAGATGGTAAGGAAGGGATAAAAGTGCGAAATTCAATTTCAACTTGTATTTGTAAATCTGTCCTTAATTTTTTTCCTGCTTGTCATTGGTAATTCCACCGCACCCCCCGATCCATTCCGGTCGATAAGCAGTTGTAATTTAAGCCAACTTGAAACGCTGACGCTGTTCATTTGCAATTGAAATTTAAAGCCTTTTAATAACTGCATGGCGCATTGTATTTACATACATGTATAAGGCCGAAATTAATAATTAAATATGCGCACAAATTGAATACGTAACACAAAATAAAAAAGGGAATGCGTGCATGAGCCTGAGCACATTACGCATACGCCGTGTGTTGTGGTATTTGCATTTAAACAATTTGGCACATACTGATTATTGCCTTCGAGCGAAAAGTTTACTTCATAAAATCCAGGCGTTGGCAAAGCCACAAAACGTTTCTGGCTTTTGCCATTTCCCTAAACCACATTAACCAACATTCACTGAGCGCTCGTTAATTAGTTCTGTCGTTTCAGTTCATTTCAGCTTTTCCTTCTAATAAAGTCAATATTGCTGCGTCTTTTTTTCTTCTCCTTCGTTTTTAATAGCTCATTTAGCCATAAACATTAATTAATGATGTTATAAATTTATATACTTTAATTATATGTAGATTCAATATGAAGACATAAAATTTTTAATTGCAAATATTTACTACACAAATCATAATCACAAGTTAGGGGTGATATTCAATGGTTTTGTAGCCCTAAAAGTATGCTGCATGAAAATGAAAAACCAATTTAGTAGAGCGAGTAAATTGAAAGTTTTATCATTTATTTTATAATAAATGAACCACGTTTCAGAAAAAGATGATAAAGTAAATGTGATTGTCGGCATAAAACTAAACTAAATAAACTAAAAGCGGTATTCAAAATAAACTTTGCTTATTCTCATAAAAAAATATTTTAATAAAGAAATTAGTTTTTTAAATCTTAAATTGATATTAGATAAATCCTAACACATTCAACTTTCCTTCTCAATTTAATGTTGATGGTTGAAAACAATTTTTATATTTTGTTATAGATTATTTTATAACAAAAATTATAAATTTTTTTTAATTTATTTTTTGGTAGATTTCACATCAGAGTTTTTGTTTTCATTTTAATGAATCAGCTTTAGGCTCGTTACTTGATTATTCAATTGCCACATTATTGAAAGTATTTAATTGAAAAATGTTTGTAAACTTAGAAAACAAATAGAAATAATAATATAAATGAGATTAAATCTTTTCCAACTTTTTTATGCTGTGTAATTTGTAATAGAATATTTTAAACAACCTAAACCACTAAAATACAAATCATTTAATACTACCAGTTTGAATGCATTTAATGAATTCTGAATTCAGAATTCCTTTTTAGATATTAATTTCTATCAAAACTAAAAAAAAGCTGACTTAATGGAAAAGTTATCCTTTAATAAAATGTTAAATACGTTTGAATGTAGCTTCATGAAAGGGAATTAAAGAATATAGTCATACTTAATGAAGTATTATTTAATTGAGCCAATATTTAATACTGAATTTCATTTCATATCAATTTGATTCCTTTTTTTCAACATTTTTTCTGCCCTGCAGCAAAATAAGTTAATTTCATATCATTCATGAAATTTTTCTCTAGTTGAGTATAAATCTAGAAGAGATAGTTGTCGCCAAATCTCTTGGGATTAGCCATGGAATGTGAGTGACAGGCCTGTCAAGTGGAGGCCAAGCGTACTAAGATTCAACTGGCGTTGCCCCCCTTCCCACTCCATCCCAATCCCAGTACGAGTTCAAGTCCCAAGCCATATCCCTCGACTGAGTCTCATCGTCAATCTTGGAGTGGACCTTTGTGTGGCCCAGTTACAGTGGTCGCTAATTACTTCAACGTTGTCCGTAAATTTGCGCAGCCAATTTAAAATAATAGACAATGGGACGTCGTTTGCTCTTTTATCTGCTGATGCAGCTGAAAAGTGCATTCAGTTTCTCTGCTCTTCTGCTCTGTTCTATTTGGTTCTGTACTGTGGTCGTTGGTCGTTGTTGCATTGTGCGGGTCGCAGTAATTTCGCGTAATTTGCATTAATTTACATTTAATTTAGTGGGTCCCCAAGGGGAAAAACAGAGCGGACAGGGGCAGGGACAGGGAATTGGGATGGCGACTGGAACTCGGAGTAGTAGTAGGAGTGCGCGTTTGGCCTTAGGCCGAATAGCGACGCACGCCTGACAAAACAAAACTGACGACAGCATGAGAATAACGAGGATCCTTGACGGTGGGCGGCCACTGTTTGGACTTGTACTGTTAGTTTTCCTTTCCCTTTTAACATTTTTGGGGGAAAAACTTTTGGCCAGAAACTTGGAACAGCAGCCAGGCAACACTTTTCAATGAACTCATTGCATGAATGCAAAAAGGTGCGGGCTGTAAGAATTTTCCTTTTACTTGTTACACTTTTTGAAAAAAGAAATCACGTTACAATGGTGGCTATGATGGATGGTGAAGGAAAGGACTCCTTTAGAAAACTATCTTTTCACTTCCCACTTGAGGCTGGGCCCAACAACAACAACAACAACAACAGAAATGCAAAGAACTGGGCCTCTGCTTCCTGTTCTTCTGTTCATCTTCATCATCATAAACTTGTTCTTATTCTTGTACTTTTGCTTGTTCTTGTCTTTAGGGCACTTCTGTTCGTTACTTTTGGCTTGTTCTTTTGCTTTTGGGTTTTCAAATGTATGTTATTCAAAAATTGTTTTGGCATTATTCTTGTAACGGAAACATAAGCACTCACACACTCAATCGCACACTCACTCACACACACACACACATAAATCCAAACCACACTGAAGAGACGATTGTTTTCATTTACCCGTTTGGTTCTAACTCTTCCTATCCGCAACTCACTCGGTCTGTTGGGTCTCGTGTGCTCAGTAACGCGATTCACCGTTTTGTGATGCCCATTCGGTTCCAGCCAGAGCCTTTTATAGGCCAACCATGGCCATGTCGTCGTCGTCGTGGCATCCGTCGTGGCCATCGTAATGCAGAAGCCAGAACTTCGTATTTCTCGTGCTTTGGGTGCTTTTTGTCATCGCTTGTTTTATCTTATCGCAGTGTGTGTTGTCTCTGTCTCTGTGTCTGTGTGTGTCCAAAAGTGTGTGTGTTTGTCGGTGTGCAGTCAGTTTGTTTTTTGGCCACCACGTGCAGCATTACGGACCCAACAGCATGTGGCATATTGGGACTTAGTTTCTTCTATCTTTCTTCTTTTTTTTTGGAGATTTAACACTTGCAGAAAATTGCATGCTGCGACTCGTGAGTTTCATTTTTCATAGTTCAATTGCCATCAAATAAATTGTAGCAGACGCTGCAAAAACTATGAAATAAGACACAAATTTTTACCTTAAACATACATAAAAATGAAAGCGATGTGTAAGAAAAGAGACAAAATAAAAACATTTATTGCTAAATCTGTCAAATGTGTAATCAAATTCACTTTAAAGGATATGGAAAGATTACAAGCGACTTTAGTTTGGAATTGCCTTTCAAATTTATATTGGTTTCTTTGTGATACATATTGTTAGTTTAATCAATTAATTATTTTCTTAAAATTTCCGTAAAGACGGCAATCGAAAAACAGATGAGCTTAGTTTTAAATTGGTTTGTCTAACTCAATTCAAAATTGTCTTCAATTCAAAATTGATCCCGAGTTAGCCATCAGCTATTTTTATATAAATAATATACTAATTATCATAATGTTTAGTTTCAATTAAAAATTTGTTTTGAATTCTGAAATTAGTAATTTATTTTTTAAATTTTTTGATGAATAGATTTTAAAACATTTATTTAAAGAAGCGGCATAAGATGTTTCTAAGCTTAAGCTTAATTCGTATTAAAACTTTAAAAAACATATCCCAGTATGCACCTCCACTTAAACCTTATATACTTATCATAAGATATGTTTCTTTTCTTTAATCTTAAACAATTTTTTAACTTAAGCATATTTTATTTGATGTTAAAAATACTTTTAAAGCATTGAAATGTATCTGATGGTCATAGTTGATTGAATTCGAATATGAAATTTTTGCTTATTCAGCCGACTACTAATTTCAGCCGTCCTGATTTAAACAGAGAACACTTTAGAATTTTAGAATTAAGAATGGTGTAAAAATAATGCCTATGTGTAGAGGAACAGACTATGGAATCGAAATATTTTACCACAAACACAACATTTCAGCACAACATTATTAAACGACCCTTGACAGTACTAGTAAACAATAATGCCTATAAAATTAACTTTAAGAAAAGTTCAATATCACTGTAAAAATAATGCCTAGCAAGACAACCTTAAAGAATATCATAGGTACATCAACATTTTTCAAAGCTTTAGTTAATGAATTGAAAATTAAAAGTCCTTTATCAAGTCTAAAATTATCATTGGTTTAGTAAACAACAAATGAAACATAGTATTTGTTGGTTTTTTTTTTTTACAAAAATTTGAGCGAGATTGTGTATGACATAAAAAGAATCATGTTACTTTAACAATAAAAAGATGTTAAGACTAATGACTATTGCTTTAAATTTTAAAATGTTTATAAGACTTCAAGTTAAAAAATTTGATGTTTCCTTGAAAAGTAATTAAATATACTTGCTTAGAAAGCTAATTTACATAATTTTATAAACTTTGGAGAATATTGAAATTTTCATAGCATACTTTCTGGCAATAATCCAAAGGTTTGGGCATTTTTTGCAGTGCAGAACAACATAACAAATCAAAATGTGCAAATGTTCTAGACAAATTTTTAGCATAGCCTTGACACAGACACACACACACACACACACACACACACATATGAATATAGCAAAGTTATTAGGGGTAGGGGTATGCTTAAGTAAATTTTTGAGCTGGTAAACGACTATGCCACTTGGCAGCATAATTTTAGTGGCGCATTCAATCTTGTAGCCGAGTGGTCATGGACGCCGGCCTGGACATGGACTTGGACATGGACCACCAACCGTCAACGCGACCAGTAAAGCAATTTAAGCCAAGCAATTTCATGCCTGTCTCTCTGGGTTTTAATTATCCAAAGCACTGAGACACACACACACACCCACACAACCAGTCTCTCACACACACATAAAGACTCACCTATTAAGGCCTTGATATAAATGTGTGTATGTGTGTGTGTTTGTTTCAGCTGTTAATTGTCAAGTTTTTGGCTGAAATGTCGCTGCCAATTTATCAGGCGTTCCTACACAGCAGGCGGTCTGCACTGCAGCCTGTTCCATTGCCACAGTGTTCCGCAACAAGAACAACAACAACAATAGGAACAAGAACAACAGTGCTTGCCTATTGCAGATGACCGCTTTACCAAAGTTCCAGTTCCATTTGCTTGTATATGAGTGGGTGTATCTGTGTGTGTGTGTGTTGGTATGGGCCAGTGCGTGTTGGAGTAGGCAAATGTTTAAATTTGTGGTCTTTTTACCTGTTTGCATCTCAAGTGGCCAGAGGCGGAACAGCAACACACACACACGCAATGAGGGGTAGAGTAAGAGAGAAAGGTAAAGGAAACGGAAGCCGACATTGACACACTTTGAAATTAACATGAGCCCATGCTCAGGTTTGGGCTCAGTCTCAGTCAAGCTGAGGCCCAGGACCCAGCCAGGCCCAGGCTCTAGACAATCTTAAATGCCTGCCAGCATAGCCTGGCCCTGTTCTCGTTGCTTTATGATGCTGCTTTTACTGTAGTTGTTGTTGTTGTTGTCAGCGTTTACCTGTCCACCCATTTCGTGTTGATTTTTGTATTTTTTTTTTTTTTGCTTGTTTCGCCTGCAGCATAAAAGTGCGACCACTAAACGTTTTTAGGGCTGAGACTCGTTTTTTGGTCGGTCACATGTTAACTTGGCACGGCAACGGAGGATTATTTGCAACTAAATCTCCTCCTGTTATTCACCTTCACCCGCCCACATCTCAAGCCCATTTTTGGGCCATTTCCATTGGTCTCGTTGCTCTCGCTTTTGTGGGACCTTCCGTGCCAGCCACACACTCGTCGCTAAGTTAGGGTTTCTTCGCTCGGCAATGGCAACTTGATTAGAGCAACATGAAATTAAGTAATTTCGCTGTATTGTTTTGTTGCTTTGTTGCAGCAACAACAATGCCAGCTGAGAACAATAAAAATGGGCAAACAAAAGAAAAAGAAAAACCACCAAAAATTAAATGAAACATTTCTATCTATCTGCAGTGAGTCGCCTTTTTTAGCAGACGTTGTCCGAGTTGTACGATAAAAATAAGCTCTACAGAGCTCAGACTTTTCATTTAAAAACATGATAATTAAATTTCATCTTCAATTTTTCTTCCATTTTAAATGGGGCTGGTTTAATTATTATGTGGACTTCATTCTAAATTAATGTGAGATAAGTTACACATACGCCGTGTTGACCTATAGTGTGCTTGGCCTTTTTAAACTCTATTTAGATTTAAAGGTGGTACTCTTTAGTGTATTTCGGCCCAAGAGATTAAATTCTAATAAGTTATTAATAAATTGTGGAGTACAGCAAAAGAATTCATAGTCATAGTCATAATTGGTCATAGTATGTCGAATTGAATCTTTTTCTTTGTTGATTGCATTGCTTTCCCCAATTTAAAATTTATTTCATCATCACAATAGACTGCTTAGTAAATAAATTCTTAATATGCTTTCCCTGAGACATTATCAATCAAGTTGTATTAGACAAATTTTATATATTCATATCCTATGCATGGAGTTATACTGAACTTTCAATTAAAGTTCTTGAAAATTTCTTAGAGAGAAAAAAAAATAAACAAAAAAATATAAAAAATTAAAGAAAAACTAATTGAGTTTTTCGTTAGTCAATCAAATGTCAGAAAATAAGTAGTTACTTAAAAAAAATTCCATTTCTGCAGGGATATTTTATTCAAATCAAATACTACATTCTATTTGCAATGTACATACGTAATTAGATTTATTTGATTTATTTTCCACCATATTGTCCTAAACTAACATCTGTCGTTATCTGCCTCTCTCACACTCTTTTTTGTGTTTTTTAAATCTTTTGTAGAGAAACTAATTTCGCATAATCATGAATACTGGATGCTGCAATTAGAAACAAAATTCTCTATTATCCAAAACTATTAAAAATTCCTCACATTGAAATTCGCTTTGAGAGCCGAGCAATGACAAAAAGCGTAGAGCAATTCGTCGACCCCCTTTCTAAAAATTAGGAATGCCAGAAGTGTGCTCAAGCATGGGACGATGGTGCAGCCAGGTGCAGCCTTCAAGAGGAGAGATGGGAAGGAAGCACTCCAAATTGCAGCACACAGAGCAGACGACCAGGTGAACAAGCCGTTAACTCTTCCACACCCACCCGGTCCGGGTATGGTATCCTTCGACGCGAGATTAAATCAGCTAACTGCCACCACCTGCCCTAGACCCCGCTGTCGCTGCCTCTGTCCATTTTTGTGCTCCTAGCTAGTAGGAAAAGTATGCAAGCCTGTCATGCATGGCATGGTGGCATTCGTGGGCGTGGCAAGGGGCTTGTCTGTGTAATTTAGTGTTATTTTTTAAGCACTTTTCTTTTATGCTTTGCACTGCACATACAAACACAATTTTATTGTTTGTTTCATTTGTCTTCTGTGTAGTTTTTTCTTCTTTTATTTTTTGCTTCATTTTTCGGCGCCACCACAGAATCTCGTGAGAAATTACACATGTCCTCGTAATGTTTTTCACAATGTTTTCTCGCCCTTCTATATTTCAATCTGCATCTGAAACCCGAATTATTTGTTTTTCTTTTCTCATTTTGATTTTCGTGTTTTTTGTTTATTTTTTTATTTTTTTTCTGATTTTGATAGCATCTCCCTACATAGTTTTTATTGCTTGTTTCTTTGCTTGATTTTCCTGCAGATTTATGCCCTGCCAAATTAAAATTGTCCCCATGTCGTAGATGAGATTTGCGCTATTTGGCTGCATTTTTCTTTCAAAAAAAAAGAAATGAGAAACACAATCAAGAGGAAAGCCAAAACCATTGCAGAGGTTTCTGTGTAATTATTTCCATTTTTGAGGGTCATTTCACAATTGATACCTACCACCCACTCAGTGGCCAAACAATTGAACAAACAAACCAAACCAAAGTAATAAGATTGCATAACACTTTTTGGCCCCATAAAATGAATTAGAATTCGTCCACTAACCGGACTTTGGCCCATCCCAACCTGCAACCAACACATAACATAGAATGCAAACAAAATATTAAATAAGAAATTTAAATTCTATATCAATTCAGAATGACAAATGCTCTATAATTAATTTTATCATCAGTACTGAAGCATCTAAATATATATCTTTTATCGCAAAAGTTCTTTATTTATTTATAAACTTAAACAGATTTGTTTAACCAAACTTATCTTGTTTATTTATATTTGATAAAATTCTCTCCCCACATAAGCAGTAATCTGTTTTAATAAATATGTCTCATTATTTACTCTCACAAATCGGTCAAAAAATGTATCTTAGAACTCACAATCCAGGGGTCTAAATAAGCCTATTATTTTTAGAATATACAGCATTTCGAAATGGCTCTGAAATGATCAATGTTTACATTTGTAGGCCTTATCATACAGCTTGACAACAAATAGTTATTACATAGACAAATGACGATGATAATGATTGCTCATAATGACGTCTAAAGCTAATTGCCAAGACAGGTAAAAATTCAATTTATAACTGTTAAAAGCATTCATAGTCCCAATAATAACCTATTAAAAATAGAGAAAGATTAGTCAAAACCTCAAATCATTGTCTGTAACACAATGTTGGCAATTAAGTCTTTCAACGTGTTTTTTTTTACAGTGAATATAAAAATAAAACAATAAATACAAACTGTAGTTAGCTTTGAATGTTTGAATGTCATAGTTAAGCTCGTAAATATTGTTTATACAAACAGGAAATCAATTGCATCGAAATGTATTTCCCATTTAGGCCATAGAAGAGCAATTATCCTAGTCTCTGCATTATTAATTATTATTATTTTCCGTTTAAACTTTCATTGACCTGATCTGGGATAGAGTATCAAGCAGTTTTGGGCCAAAATGTTGCACATATGCAAAATAAATACTAGCCAAATGGACGGCATAATAACAATTATTGCCCCGACGGCCCAATTTGGTTGTAGCTATGGTAGTCTGGTCGGGGGTGTAAAATAGACAGCGGAAGCTGAAAATTTCATTGATTTTGGCAAACGGCAATGGCTATGACGACGACGGAAGCCATGGCAAAAACCAACTAACAAAAAGAAAAGAAAAAAACCACCAGTCAGCAGTCGGCAGTGGCCCAAAAATGTTTACTAGGCCAGGCCAGGCCAGGACAGGCCACTTGACTGTGGTAATTTATCTCTTGGACGACCCCACATGAACATTTGACGTGGGTGCTTGGAATGGGAGACCTTCATTTTGTGTAATATATATGTAAATATGTGTGTGTGTGTGTGTGTGTGTGTGTGTGTTGGTATTTTCGTGAGGTCTAGGCTAAGGTTATGACATGCAACAAAAAGAAAAAACCAAAAAACAAAAAAGCAAACAAAATTTGTTTAAACAAAAGAGCAAATGCGGTTGCTAGTTGGATTTGTATCTGTATCTGCATCTGCGGCTGCGGCACTTTTAAAATGCTTTAAGATAAGACCAAAGAAATGTTTGCCAAACCAATATAGTATAGGAAAAGATCATGGATTACAAAATTTAACCATCTCAAACAATAAATACCCTTACAATTTCATGTCTCTAGAGTAGATATATTTTTTTAAATTAATTAATTTATTTATTTATTTTAAATAGAAAATAATTTGCATAGTTTAAGATACTCTAAGAGAAGCCATTTCAATAAAAATCTTAATCTTAATTTCAATCAAATTGTATTTCTTAAATACTAATTTTTTAATTATTTTAAAATATTCCTTTTCCAGCCTTGCTTAGCCTTGCATAGTAGACGGCTTAAGATCAATCCTAGGAAATAGCTATTTCAATCCTGTTTAGCTATTTCAAGAACGATGGAGGCGAAGTATTCATAAGGCGAGATTTAGGCACAGTTTTTATAATTGATAAAAAAAGGTCAACTAAAAAGGATATCAAGAATTATTTTGAGGGTCACATATTTCAAAAACAACTACAGACTTTGGCAAATGAAATGTCCTGTTCTGGCACTCTTTGTATTCTTGTCCTTAGTTATCTAGATTTTTTAGACTTTTGTAGGCTAGAATATAGTAGAATTTGGCTAATTGCCCTGAACAGACTTATGGCTGAACAATGTTTTCAAATAGTAGAGATTCACTGCCCAAACTCTCTTAGCCAAATTGTTTGATTTAAATTATCAGTTATATGATTACCTTTTACAATATAAATATACGTAAATAGTAGATGATACGAATTCCAATAAAATATTTATATTAATATGGTCTATTAGATCAACTAGTTATGTTTGTTCGTGACTTTAAACAAAATTTTATTAAGCCATCTTTATTTAATTTTGGGACCTTGAGTAGCTTTTGTTGGGGTCTTTGAATACGTTTACTATACTAACGATATTGTTTATAGTATTCTAAATATTCTGCTTGTTAGATCCATGACTTTCCTCCTTAAATGAAGAGTATTTCTACAATGGAGATATATGTACGTATGTACATACAGATGACTTTGAATAAATCAGATAAGTCGAAAGCGTTTTTTTTTTCTTTATCATAGTTTTGCAGACGTCACAACATACATACACACCAATGTATGTGTGTGTGTGTGTGCGTGTGTATGTTTAGTAGCCCCAAGCCGATTGTCATTTAAAACTCAAATTTTATTTAATTTGATTTGGCGTTTTGTCAACAATGTCAGCATTTGGCCAATTTAAAGTATTTTTTCAATTTGCAATTAAAATGCAATTGGTAATTATGCATCACATAAGCTGAGACAAGACAAGTTGCTGTCGTTTTATTTATATCCATGTGAATAAGTGGTTATAGATGGTATATACATATATACATATATATATATTAGGTAATTACTATTATCAGGTGTGTGATTTTCTTCTTCGCTTTGCCTGCAGTGCGGCAACTGGCAAACAGCATGAGCTCTTTCAGCTTCATGACATAATTTAGCTATTTAATTTTTGCTTTACTTTGATATAGACAACAGCAACAACACCAACAACAACAAACTTCATTTTGTCAGTGACTTTGGTGGAACGTCATGGGGCGACATGAGCGTCATTTTGCTGCACTTTTGTGTCGAGTTCAATTGAGTTCAAGGCATTTAAATTGTTCAGACATCAACAGCAAAAAAAAAAAAAAATAAAACAATTTGCAACTATGTGTATCTTACTTATATGTGTATCTTTTGATACACACATATCACACTATTCAGGTGTATGTAGTCATTTGTAGTTGCAGTTCATTTACAACATGGAAACCACAAATTTTGCGCCACATAAAATAACCGCAAAAAAAAAAAAACACACACAAAAACAATCGCAAAGCAAAAAAAAGAAAAGAAAATAAACCAACCGCCACTTCCAGGCAATATTTTCGCTAGCAGCATTTAAGCCAACTAATTGCTATTAATAAAGCAAAAACCAACAAAATAAAAAAAAGCGCTAACGCCATTCAGATGCTACTACTACCAACTTGGGTGGCCGTTACATGGAAAGCTTAGACGTAAGCCAAGACGACTACAAATTGGTATTTGCTAGATTGTTACAATAGGCCCTTACTCTCGTTTGTTAATGGAAAGTTTGGCCGGTCCAAAAATAAAAAAAAACTAAATCTTATTGTTGTCCATGTGAATTTTTGGTTAACCAGATGGGGGAAGTCATTTCTGTTTTCCTCTCAAATGCTTTTCTGGCTTTCCCACACCTGTTGATAGCCAACGCCGCGATGTCGTCTTCACTGCATTCCATTTGCCTAACATGGAGGGCATGGAGTAACAACATTTCTTGGGATATCGCAAATCTTGTACATTCAATAGGCAAATTCAAATTTATACCATTTAATGTAAATAATTGTTCAAGCTGGTGGCAATTAAACACGCGCGAATGTTTACCATCAGCACACCAAACTGAAACTGAAATAAAAGTTAGTCATCTAACGACTTTAAGATACTCTAAGAATTGTCTATCTTTTGGGCCCAAGATAGTTCGATAAGTAAAGGTAATTATTGAAAAGAAGGAGCAACCTATAAGAAGCCATACTTCCCAAAGTAAATGGCTTGAAACTAAATTAATTTCTAAAAAAATCGATCCTCAACTATTCCTCACATTGCTTGGGAAGTCAGCTTCATAATGGATAATGACTAACAATCTTGGTGGATTAATATATTAATCTATGGCTAACTATTGAAGTTAAAAGACAATTTTTTACTGAGCTATTTAAAGACAAATAAAGTTTGGTTTATAGCTAAAATAGTTGTAATACTTTAAATGGTTAGAGTAAAATTGTTTCTCTTTTTACTTTTTGGTTGTTGGACCTTTGATTTTTACTTGGCAAAGCTAAACAAAATATTTCGCGCCGCCAATAAAGGCGGCATGTGGCATGCGATGCAATGCAACATTTTGCCAATGCCACTGTCAGTGGCAACAGCAGCAGCAGCAGCAGCAAACATAAATACGCGAACAACTTGAAAATACAGGAAACAGCAGCAGCAACAACGGCAGATAAATTTGAGTCGAAGGCTCAGAGCTGAAGCTGGAGCTGGGAAACGTGCGAGTCAAGCGGGTACACAGCAACAACCAACATCTGGCTAACCACTTGAAGCACTTTCGTTTTCATCTAAGCGTCGCGTGGAAAGCGCCGCACCAGCGCCCGCTTGATGTTGTTATTGTTGTTGTTGTTGCTAGTTGGTTTGATTGTCGGTGTAATGTAATGCGCGCGCATCTTGAAGATACACCATGGCATGCAAATGTGATGGCCCCTCTCTCTCTCTGTCTCTCTCACTCGCTCTCTCTGTCCCTGTCGACAGCTACTCTCCGATATCGATCAGCTGTGACGAGTGAAGTTGTCCAACTGTCCAGGCCATTTGTCTAATTGTTGAGTTTCTCGAACTCCAACCAACTTCAAGTCGATTGTCGATTGTCGATCGTCAGTCAGACACACACATATTGCTTTGTCTATCTATGATGCAATTGCAATTGAATAACAAATAGCAGCAACAGCCACTGCAGCAGCAACAGCAACATTCAAGGTCCCGTGACCCGAACTTTTGATTTCTCCCGCCATCTTCAGTGATTTACATGCTCATAATTCTCTTTTGGCATGTCCAATTTGGCAAACAAAAAAAAATTGACCCGCAACGCTTCCGTTGATTGTCATCGGATGCGTAAAAAAAATGTTATTTCAATTAAATTTCCAAAACATATTTCTATAATTTGCAATGCCTGGGAAAGTTCACACAAACAGACGCACACATATAAAGGTTTTTCCCCCCTCAAAAAAAAAAAAGAAAAGAAACACAAAATGTTTATTCCTTTACGACTTAGATTGTGCAAGCGATTTTCTGATTTTGATTATCGTTCGTCATCGTTAGGCCACAAGACATCAACAACAACACGGCGCCCGTTAATTGTACAACAGCAACATCAATAGCAATACCAATAACAACAACAATAATAGCAACAACAACAACAACAGCGACAAGGAACAACTAACAACAAATGCCAACGCCCACAACCAATAAATTGACAAGCCGCCTCCAGCCGCGTCTTTTTGGCCTTAAATGATCAATCGGGCCCACAAACAAAGCGACGACTGCAATGTATGGATTGTGGGTCTGAGAGTCTGCCGGAGTTTGCCGATGATGCATTAACAACTTCCCCATTGGCTTTTTGTGGGCTTTGGCCCATGCCAGTATACAAAATGACTTATGAGTTTTGTGCATCAACACGGAATTCAAGTTGCTGCAAAGTCAGCTGCTGTTGCTGTTGCTGCCGTTGCTGCTGCTGCTGTTGCCGTTGCTGTTGCTGCTGTAATGAAAACGAAAGTAACTCGTACTCGCAGCAACACAAAAGTTGAGCTCGTTTACTTGATGTTTAGGCCAGCCATCAAATGGCATATCATTCATACCGTAGCGTGTAGTGAATTATGCGCATTGATTAACTCTTAATCGTTATAGGACTGATTTTACATTGATTTCACGCTAGATTGCCGATTGTGATATGGTTAATTATATATTTAAATGGCATGCCAGAATGCCAGAATGACATATGTGTTAATAATAAATGGGACTGATACTGGTTAAGTTATTTCTACGTAATATCATGACTTCTATTTAAATTGTGTCAGCACTAACTAGAATTATCTAACAATAGTCACTTAGTTTATGGACTATACAAATGTAATCAAATATAAATTAGTGGTTAAAATTGTAATGCAAATTCTTGTGGTTTTGCGAGAATTGCAACTAAAGTTTATACCAATTTTTTAATAAGAGCCAAAATGCTCATAAGAGCCATTAAAGTCGAAAGCTTTGGCTTATGGCGAATTGGTAATTAATAGTTTATTATTCCGCCACAGATGTGAATAATTGATTTACTTTCTTAACTAATTGAACAGCCCTCGTTTAATTGTTTCCTCTTAACACTTAATCAAGACCACGAGCGTCTAACTATTATAATACAAAGTTCTTATATCATAGGTCTTATGTCATTTTTGCCAACTTGTGATTAATGTAATAATGCTCATGATCTCAAATTTCAATAAAGATTAATACTCTATAATTTCAGTTCCATATCTATAGTTGTTACCAATTTCTAAGCTCTTGAAATCAATAACATTTGGGTATATGTGAATGATCTAACATGGTTAAGCTTAATCCGAACTTACCCTTTTTATTTCTCTATCTCTCTCTCTCCCCAACCCACCGTCTGGCGTTGTCTTTTCACTTTCGTTGGCAACGATTTGTTGTTAATGTTGTTGTTGTTGTTGTAGGGGGCATGCAACATTATAGCCGTTGTCGACTGCGCAGCAGCATGATTGTAACCGAAACGGAAAATGTTTGTTGGCAAACCCGAGCAGCAAGCCGCGCACAGTTGCATTTTGGCGCTTGACGCAAACGATTCGCATTCGCATCCCAAAGAAAATACATAAAAAACCAAATAGCCGAAAATCCAAAACCATCCAAAAGAGGCCTTCATAACTTAAGTTAGTTCGACAGCGACGCACGCGCTGAGACGTAAACGTTAAAACGAAACGACGACAAAAGCTAAAGCAAAACGTCTAAGTAAACCGTTATTATTACCCAGCCGTGGGGCATAATCGCCAGCATCACCATCAAGCGCGGTTATTATATAACCCTCTCATTCTGCTACTGCTTCCACAAATTGGCCCTGCTCTTAACCACCACCACTGACTACGCCCAGATCTCTGGGCTAATGAATGAGCCAAAGCAGCCGCAGCGCCACTAAATGTAAAAGAAAAGCAGAGGAAGAAAGAAACGACGTCTTATTTCTTTTTTTTTTTTTAAGCTGGGAAACATTGTAAATTATAATATTTAAAGGTCTGAGTTATAAAACCAAGTCGGTCGTGAAAGTGAAAAGCAGTCGCATTGTGGCAGTCAGGACACATCATCGGCATTGCCATTGCTCGATCTTCAACACCATCTGGTGGTGCTCCAGGTCAGTCATGCGCGCCATGAGCTGTTGCCAATGCTAAAGCCAATGCAGCTGCCCACAGAGCAGCGCATCTAATATGAAGTCATCTCACATTTTAGCCTTGCAATGGGTTTGCCTATTGCTGTTGCTACCCAGCTCCATACAATTTGAGACAGGTAAGAGATGAAGGCATCTCGATGCCAACTTGTGACTGGACTTTTATCTCACTCCTCACTAGATTGCGGTTGTCGTCCGGCACGTCGTGCTCCCAGGATAATAGCTGGAGCCACCACCAATGAGGGACAATTTCCCTGGCAAGCCTCGTTGGAGTTATTGCATCCGTCGTTGGGCTTCTTGGGACACTGGTGCGGAGCCGTGCTGATACATCAGTATTGGATTCTCTCGGCAGCACATTGTGTTCACAAGTAAGTACAAAAAACCAGTGAAATGACATCGCAATGACCATTTAATTTCTCTCTAGCGATCTCTTTAATTTGCCAATCCCTCCATTATGGACTGTGGTATTGGGTGAGCACGATCGCGATGTCGAATCGGGCCATGAGCAGCGAATACCCGTCGAGAAAATTGTAATGCACCATCGCTATCATAACTTTCGTCACGATGTTGTATTGATGAAGCTAACCAAGCCGGCGGATATAAATCGCTCATCCAATATTCGACGGATTTGCTTGCCCTTTATGTTGGCCGAAATTCCCGAGAAGGAGGCTAACGCCATGTCTGGTACATCGATGGCCGAGGATATCCTTAGCCAGCAACTGAAGTTGGATGATGTTCCCGAGAAGATTGATAATTTTCTGCGTAGCGTTCAGGGTAGGAGACGGTATCGCAATGTAACAGCTCCAAGTATGCGTGAGCTGATGAATATGAAGATTTTGAGTAGATTACGCCAGGCTCTGGCCCAACGTTCGCCGCGTAGTTTAAAGCGCACACGGAGGCGCAATGATAAGCTCATGAAGTTGGACACAGAGCAGGAGAGCGGTGCCCCCAAATCCTACGAGAATCCGCGTGAGATGGCCTTTGTGGAATGCGTAGCCACTGGCTGGGGTAAGGCCAATATTAGCGGTGATCTCTCCAGCCAATTGCTAAAGACTCACGTGCCGCTCCATCAAAATCGCAGGTAACATGCAAAGAACACCAAGCTATTGGCTCCCTTCCTAACCTTTTTCGTTCCTTTTAGGTGTAAAGATGCCTATGGCAGCTTTGTGAACATTCACGGTGGCCATCTTTGCGCTGGTAAACTGAATGGTAAAGGTGGCACGTGTGTGGGCGATTCTGGTGGTCCATTGCAATGCCGATTGAGTCACGATGGCCCCTGGATTTTGGCTGGTGTTACCTCTTTCGGTTCTGGCTGTGCTTTGGAAGGATTCCCGGATGTTTATACCCGTACCTCGTACTATATGAAATGGATTGAAGACACGATCGCCTCTCATTGAGGGCCTTGATCGTCCTGTATTTATTGAGTGCAAGCTCAGCTGTACATTTTTCTAGGCTACGAACTAGCTTTACCCTTAAATGTTAACTATTACGTAAGGCTCTAGAATGTTCCCTAAGTTCTTTTCATCGAGCAAATAATAAGAATAATTACGTATAATAATAATAATATTAAAGCCAATTATTTTGCCGCTTAGCTTAGTTCTATATATCACAGTGGATGCCTCATATAGGTCACCCGTGGGCGGTTGCTTTCTTTTCTTTTTTCTTTAAGATTTGAGGTAAAACTTAAGATTCCTGAGTTAAAGACAAAGAACACAATCACGCCATTGCCAACTTTGATTTTTGCTCGTTCTGGAAGAGCAACTGTTGCTCCTCTTGCTGGAGGACAGCAACCAAGGAAGCCTTTCGCATAGCCGCGCTCTTTGTGCTGGCAGGTTGGTCAACCTTAAAGAAACTGACTCCTGGCCACAGGCAAACAAGAATTCCAACACTCAGCTGATAGAGACCGACCATTATCATACTTAGAGCCACACTCCATTGCAGCAGTTGGAAGCCCCAGTTAATTCCGTGTATCAGTAAACGCATCCCAAGACAGAGAGTGTCTATGTTCAAGTCTACCCAGAGCAAGGGTAAAACCATATTCTCATAGGGGGCCATCTGGCGATTGAAGCTAACCTTGCCAACCATTTGATTTGCCTGCAGACGCAAATGAGTTCCCTGCATTGGAGCTCCAATTTGCTGCAAAAAAATAAAGAAGCGATTACAATGATAACTCCTCCAATGCGGATTGAACTTTCCAACTTACTGGCTGGATCACGAGAGAGGAGGTGAAGCGTGATTCATCTGGATTGAGACCGTCAAACGGCTCCAAAAGGCTAGGATCAGCATGCATGAAATGTGGAAAGGTAATTGCCAATGGCATATCTGTTGCAATTAAAACGATGGTCAACTATTAAGGTCTCTATTAGAGTGTGTGACTCTTGGAGTACTCACTGTAGTAGCATGGCGATACATTGCCCACACCTTGCTTAAGGCAACGATTGTTCTTACAGAAACACGACGAGTTCGAATTGTGCAGCTCACTATCGAATACGTTTGGCTCCATAACAAACTCAAAGCCATCCATGCCATCGTACTTGGCAGTACGGTTAAATCTCATGGGTAGACGGCGGCAGAACGTCCGGCGGTATATGTAAAACACATCCTGCTCATTCATATCCAATGGAAATAAGGTGGCATCATGACCTCCCCAAATGCGGTTGCATTGCGTCCCACTACGAAAGCGGAAGAGTAAGACAAACGAATTTGATTGAAATGTCTTTTGACCTACTTGCTGGCATCATCGTATTCCCAACGCTTGAATCCTCGCTCGTAATTGACGCTGTTCAATGTGTAAGCTCGTGGCACATTGGGTGATTTCACTCCTTGCTTATCCTTTGGCTCCAGCAGATTCATATTTACCACCGTACTCTCGTTACCCTCACGAAAGAGCTGCAAGACGCATAAACTCAGGCTGACTGCTTTGGGGCGGGGGCTCTCAATGACTCACCTTCTCCATAATACCAAAACTGGAGAAATCAATCAGGCTGGGCACAAACTTGGAGGCCAAGTGCACCAGATGATCCTCATAGCCCCACATATACTCATGCACGGTCACCTCCAGCATGGCTTCAGCTTTCAGACGCTTGTTCAGAGCACTCATCCCCAGAGAGGCAAACATTGAAAGACCCGATGCCAGAGTGCTGATGCCCATCAGCGGTATGTTGGGAGCACGAATGCGGTCAACCTTCGGATCGCCCACCGAACGCTCCGGCACAAAAATATATTCACGGCGTGGTGAATAGGTTATGGTGTTGTTGGCCTCATTCAGGGTCACATTATGATTGCTGAGGACTTCCTTGTAGACATAGGGGCCCACCTCCTCAATCTTCAGTTTGGTCGCCTCGCCAGCGGCAAAGGCATCCACATTCGTGTAGTTAAACATGAAGACATTGATGTAAACATCCACTGGGGGAGACAACCAAAGGTAATACAGCAGTGAGCCGGAACGCAAGCTCAATTGCTAAAAAAAAATAAACAAGGAATCAGTGTTTAGTGAAAGTTACAAATTGCCATGGCATTTCAGCTTTGACCTACCGTCTCTAGGATATTTTTTGCCGGATTTGTTAACAGGAGCAGTGAACCAAATAATATCAATGTCATGCCAAATGAGGCACATCGCAATAACTCTGTAAAATAGCAATAAATTGGAGCACCAGGTGAGTTTAATGGGAATATGAAAGTTATGCAACAGTTGAAGTTCAACTGGTTTTATTAAATTTGTTTTTGTTTTTTTTTTTTTGTTATTTTTGCATCGCATGTCTAGAGAGAGAGAGGGAGAGAGAGAAAGAGATGCCATCGCCGATGCCAATGACCTTGTGCGTCACCGGCAAACCCCAGACGATATCGAGATACAAAAGATCTGCGACCTACCTCAATGGCAGCAGGAGCAGGAACCGAATTTGCCGGTCAAAACATAAACAAAACAATGACTACATACGATACCATCATCGCCAACATTCATGTTGATGACGGCGCTTAAAACTTGTGAGGTTCAATGAACGATCTTCGATTTTATGAACACACACAGAGACGACTACGGAGGGGCAAGTCACAATACACAGAGCCAAAAAAAAAGAAAAACTATCGGGCAGATTCTCGTTGCAGATTCAAAATGAATTTTGTCTGAATTGTAAATTAACTTTTTACTAATTACCTTTGAGATGTTAAAAATAATATTAATTATTAATGAACCATCAAATCATATGAATTATTCTTATTTCTATGAAATAGAATGGAAATAATGAATTAAAACAGTCCTAAAATAAATTGACCTGATTCCGTTTACGAATTTCCTTAATTCCCAGTAAGCTCCAATTAAGCATTCCCCAACTTGTTTAAACTTTAAAGTAATTCAATTCCTTGAAATTATAATTAAATTTATTTAAAAGGAATCTATAATTATTAAATTGTTTTTGATTTAGGATTTGACAATGTTTCACGCAAGATATTGTTTGGGAAAAAGATATCATCTTATTAATTATTACGTATAGAACTGAATTTACAATTTAAAAATTTTCTTCTTTTAATTTTTGTCTCCATCAACCTCTCTGAAAATCTCTTATGCTCTATCCAAAACTAAAACACCAAATTCATGGTAAAAATTTGCATTTGCATTTAATTAGCTGAAGATTTTAACGCCTTTTCCAAGATATTGTCACCTGGAGTATGAAAAAGAGTACCAAACTGCCGTAAAGTTGTGATATTCATTCAAATTATTATTATTTGCATATTAAAACATGCAAGGTGAATAACCGAAATTAATGATTTAATTATAATAACCAGTATTTTCAATAGTACAAAAAAAAAAACAAACAAAATTGATCTATTATAAATGATTATTTAACATTACAAAAAGTACCAATATAAGAGGAACCAAATGTGTTTTTCTCTCAGTGTAACTCAGGACGCTTTGGTTTAACCCACATTTAAAAAACAAAAAAAAAGTTTCTTTTTGATTTTTTTTCTGGTTTTCGCCGACCTTGTTTAGAATAGTATAAGTACGAAAGATATGCAACTTGAAATGTTTTCATTGACACTCCGCGACGTCTTAAACTTGTTTCCTATAAGAAGCTCACCTTCTAAATTGTATCATGACTATGAACATTGAAGATGTTTTAGTTTTCGATTAGTTCGATTCCGCGTATATATAAATACGTCGCTAGCTGATGACAGTTTACAATACAATGTTTCCTTTTTGTTTTTTTTTTGTGGTTCTATGATTGTTGTAAGGATCATGGCCGTTCATTCAGAACAACATTTTGCAAAGAGGAATTAGTATTGTTTGCTCAAGTAATTGAAATCGACACAAAAAGCACAGATCAATGAACTGCTTAACAAGCCCCTAACACAATTCCAAATAATAAACGGCTCGCACCCAATCTCTCTGAAAAACAAAAGCAAATAGCAAAAAAAAAAAAAAAAAAAAACAACATTATCTCATTAACAATTTCATAGATGTCAATAATCGGTGTCACACGAAATGTGTGTGCCCAAGATTGCACAATTTACCAATAATCAATAATTAAAAGTGCGTTGATCCAATATTAAACAAGGTATACTATATATTATGCATAGATAAGGCGTATCCTTGCCTTGAGTTGCTTTTGCCATAAATTACATTTGTGAATAAAAGACAAAACAAAAGATCTTAAAGTTATTCTGGTGCAACACACACGCACACCAAAACACACAAAAACAAAAACAAAAACAAAAAAAACTCACCAAATCTATTAAAAAAATTATGCAATTGCATTGCCAAAGTTAGTCAAAAGTTTGTCGAAAAAAAATAACTAAAGAAAAAACAACAACCCAGCGTGAATGAGAGACGTTTGTTTTGCTTAAAGGGGTGTGGGTCCGAGGGAGGGTGTGAAGTTACTCTGACTCAGGTGAGCTCTGAACTCGTTTCTGACAACGAACTGGTCGGCTCAATATCAACATGATAGATACATGTACATCAACTCCAACATCAATATCAGCATCAACATCTCTTGGCATCTCTCGGCAACATCAGCATCACGTCCAATTGACAGAGTGACGGACGGACAGACAGACAGACAGACATTTGCTTGGCGGTTTTTTGTTATTGTTTTTGTTGTTGCCTCTGCATCGGTCTGAAGTTCAAGTTCGCTGCAATTTGCCGGGCGCCTGCTTTTGAAATACAACAACTACAAAAAATAAATTCATTTCAATAGTTTAACAAAATGCTTAACAGTTGAATTTTTGTCACTGGCTTGTAACCTGTAGTTAGTTGTTAACTTGAAGAGTCATATCACTGACCTACTGAAGTCAAGAATGAATTGTTTTCTTTCTAACAGGCGACAGATGACGGACAACGGACAACGGACAGCGGACGACAGACGGCAGACGGCAGACGACCGATGACAATGTGTTTAGGCACCTTCAAAACGTGTGTGTGTTGTTATGTGTGTGACTTCCGTCAAACGACAATAAATTAAGCAAATATGCTAGACTCACTTCATAGACTTGGTGACTAGAGAGCCCAGGTGAATTGAGCCGAGTTAGAGATAGAGAGAGAAATATAGAGATAGCACCTCTCTAACATACAAGATGCGCTCGTTTGTTCGTTGATTTTCGTGTTGTTTTGTGTTTTTTGGATTTTTTTTCTGTGTTTAGCTAATGATTAATCTAGTATCGAATTGCTGATGTTGTTTTTTTTTTACTGTTGCTTTTGTTTGCATTTAATCATCACCAAAATCCTAAAAAGCCCAAACCCTTAAATAGTCGCAAAGTCAAACAATTAGACAATTAGATGCCCGCCAATAAGGAAAAATAAATAAATAGCTCGCCTAAAAATGCAAAAAAAAAAAACTTCCCCAAACTAACTGACTAAATAACTAACTAGCTAACTAATCCAAAACTACACATGTAATGTGCATAGATATATCGATGAGACGATCGATGACATTCTATATAGTATTCTATCCTTCTCTCTATTTTGTCTCTAGTTTGTTGTAATTGTTGTTTAATGTTAGTGAACAACAATAGTTAATTGCTATTTGCATTGTTTAACGAGCATGTCAAACTTTCCATTGATTTATGAGTTATGAGAGCAAACACAAAAGGGTTCTCACCCCCTCTCCACTTCTCCATTTGGCCACCCCTCCCCTTTGTTTATCTAAAATGGATCGTGGTTATCTGCATGAAATAAAAATGGGCCTTGATCTAGAGGTTTGATCTACCCTCATGGTAAGATAGTACGTGACATTTCAGCCAAAGGCAATTTTATTTATGATCTTAATTTATGCAAAATTTATTTACAACCCAGTTCCGTTAATACACGTACAATATCACAGATTTACTTATATACAGATATATGTATTTCTATGCTCTATCTCGAGAGGCTAAACTTTGGAATTAGTTTATATTCAATGACTTTGCCGAAACGTAATATGAAATGTAAACTAAACTAAATTAAACGATCTAATGATATGGCAGCAATTACCAAACGGATTAAATGCTTTAGAACTGAATGCCATAGAATATATGTATGTATATACTGGGTATCCGGATCAAGATCGAGCCCTTGGCAACGATCTCGTGTAGTATTTATTTATGCAAATTTTCGGTGGTATAAATATGTTTACAGCCTTTTGTAAGAATAAATATCTTCATCTCTGTCTTATTGTCTCCTATTTGGGCTTTTTTGGGTAAATATTTACAAAAGATCAAAAAGAAACTCGTCTTGGGCCGGCCTTCATAATAAATTGTTAACAAGAATAGCTAAAATTAAAATTACCAATTTTTCGATCAACATTTTTTTTTTATAAAATTTATAAAAAGTATTTATAGCTAAGCTCATGCAAATTCATTTGGCGTGTGCCAAAAGAATTTTGTTTAGACTTTCACCCGAATTATCATTATGAAATCACAACTAATAAATTTCAAACTTTATTTTGTCTTCAAACTTGAAACAGGTTAAACGATCTACATAGTTAGAAGCTCTTTAAGCTAAATTCTATGCTAATTGTTTGCCAAAGGTTTGGCTCACTAAAACAAAGCAAAGTATTTGCCTGAACAATTTGGGATATTTTTTTAGAACTTTAGAGAGTCTCTCTCAATCTCCCTCTCTGCCCCTCTGTGTCACTCTCTGTATGTTAATGTGAATGGGAATTACAAAACACTTTGAATTTGAATATTTTTTTTTTTAGTCTGAATGGCTACTGAATGACTAAAAGCAACATCTTGCAACATTTTTGTTAATAGAGCGTTTTACTATACATATTTTAGGCAAGTCTTATTTTTTTTTTTTTTACGATGGCAAGGGGCGTTCCGAATTATCTTTTATGGTGTCTTTTTGCTTTGGTCATGGCTTAATTAAGAGACTCTTGGCTCCATTTCAGTTACTCACTTGCATTGCGTTGATTTTTACTGGTAAATAGTTTCATTTTCAGATGTGAGAATATTTATGTTTATTGTATTTGTTGTGGTTGATTGTTGTACGGCCAATTAATTAATTATATTAATGATTTACGACGAAAATCAATTTATTTTTGTATTATTTATGACAGTTAATTAAACTATTAGCGAGTTGGTTTAATTGCAATGGCAATATCGATATATATTCAGGTCAATTTGCATGGCCCCCTGGCTGGTTATTCGATTAATTTGTTTTGATTTTGATATTCATTTAATAGAAATGCAAATATCTGATAAGTTAAAAAATGATTTATATAGGTAATTTGTTTCTTTATTATTCTAGCGATTTTCCACTGACTCGACTGTAGTCACCGCACTTTGATTGTTCCGTTGTTAGTTAGATTGTTTGTTAGCTACTAGCTACTTGTTGCTTGTTTTAACGTTTTGTTTTAACTTTCTGAGTCGACTGACGACACACGCACTTCCTATTCTCACGAAATTTAACAACTAAATGCGCTAAACTCAACTGCAGTGGGGACCTTTATATGGACTTCTGGGCCCGGCTTGATGCCGAGCTCGAGCTGTGATACCTGCGACCGATACTGATACCGAGATGTAGATGTAGACGTAGATGTACACGTAGACATAGACGTACATTAACCGAACACAAAACTCGAGCTCAGCCCCCGATTGAGATCGAGCATTCCGAGCTTTGGAGCGAGAAAAAATCTTTTCATGAACCGGTCCATTTTTGAGACGTCGGCTCCGATATCCAACATCCGACATCGTATGTATGAACTCGGCATGATGAACACCTCCTTCCCTTGGCCATTATACCATTATAGTGTGTTACCCTTTATTATCACACTATAATATTGAGGCTTAGTTAGAACAGTCAACTTAGTGGTTGTTATTATTATTAAAACTGGGGTTACAAGAGTTCAGGTAATGCTCTTCAAATGTGGCTGTTGTCTCAAAGATCGTTAGTAGTTATCGTTGTTGCTGTTGTTGTAGTTTTAATAGTACTAATGACTCTATTTAATCTCAATTCAGACCTGACACTAAGCCATAGACAAACTTGCATGCTTATGCCTTGGGCCCTTTTTAAAGTTCTTCTAATAAATATGCATGAGGACTTTTAAATAATCGCCTTTTCTGCAATTAGAATCGATTTCTTGACGCAACTATCGCTAGTTCTCGATGCTAAACAGCTAATAACTATTAGACTGCAATGCGGATAATTTGCTCTAAATAAATGGTTTGACTGCGGTAGTCGTTTACTTTAAAATGTCACGTGTATTGCCGCCCCAGGCGTATATTTAGTATAATATTGATTGGCTCTGATCAGTCTCAGATCATTTCACTAACCGATCTTGTTGAACGACCTGATCTGGACGTAGGTTTGGATGGATCAACACGTGCCTGACCTAAGTCCATACATATATGTATATGGCGTATCTTGGAAGCATTGCGTAGAATTCTATGCTCATGAAATCTGTTTAATGTTCTTTTTTCCCCCCATTTTTATTCATTGTGTACTTTACCTAAACACTTTGCCAGACAATGCGGCTAAAACGGTGTCGAAGTCTGGATCTCAGCCAGTGTTTGGGTCTTAGGTCTGGACATTTAGACTGGGCTTCGGCCAAAACCACACAAAAATGACAAAAAAAACAACAAAAAACAACAAAAAACAGCAATTGTTATTAACTGAGAATGTTCTAAAATGTTCACTTGGCGGTTCACTAACTGCCAGTTAGCATGTGGCTTCCTCTTCTTTTTTGTGTTAACTTTAATTATTATTTATAGCAAGTCGCACCATAATTATATACCATTAGGGTGCTACTTATTTTAATAATGCCAGCAAAAAAAAAAGGTTCTTATGACATACGGCATGGAGCCAGAATATTAGGAAAACTAAATAAATATTTAATTTAAGATAATATATGAAAATCATGAAACATTTTTGAATTATTCATGATATGTGCAACGCATAAACAACAGTTATAAAGCTTTGGCAGGAATACTAGGAAAAATATCATAAGCTTCTAACTGTATAAAGCTTTTTGCGTAAAAAACCGTTAGATAGGAAAAAAAAACTTTTAGTCTTACCATATTTATATAAAGAATAAAACACAAGAAAACAAAATTCCCACTCGCAATAAAGCTTCCGTATAAATTTTTAAGCTTCATAATGATCCTTTTTACAAAACAAAACTAACTAACAATTTGTTAATGTATTTATATAAATTTACATATACTCTAGCTATTCCTTTAATTACTTCACTCAGTTTCCAAACAAAACATATGGAAAACATTAAATTTAGTTTTTGTAATATGAGGAAATCAATTTTTAACAATAAAAATCATTATCATAAAACGAAATCAAGCCAAAAAATTGAAAGAAAATGCACAACAATCATAATATTAATAGGCGACAACACGATAATTGGCCATAAATTGAAAATATCTGTTAAGTTTTTAGATTTTACCATATATCAGATCAAGAAGAAGTCATGTATTCCAAATGAAGTTATCAAGCGAACAAATAAAACCACAAATTAATTATTTCCACTGATTTTATTGGCTATATAGATTCAGTTTAGCCAAATTGCTTTAAATTGTCTTCAAATTAATCACTTTTAATATACCAGAAATTATATACCGATGTTTATTTCTTCTTTTAATGGCCAATGTCAAACAAATTGTTTTTTTATAATATTCATAAATCTGAATACCTAAAATAAAAAACCTTTAAGCAAAGTCATTTCAAAGAAACTAATTAGAAAACAAATATCAAAAAAACTTAGGTATACATACATATATACATATATGTACGTATGTGAGAAATTAAGGTATTAAATAAACAAATAAATGTAATCATTAACTACTGTTTAGTATTTTGTATTAACAATTTATCTAAACTAAGTAGATGCATTAGATAATTTGACATCTATTGTTAGATTGATTGAAGCATTTACTATATTTGTGATATCCATTTATGGCTAGAAGTCACTGAACCTGTCTAAGGAATTGAGGAAATCTGACCTGAATCAATCGTAGCTATCATCGATAATTGAATCATACTATATTATAGTCGAATTTAATTAATTGAGTTTAATATCGAGTTTAGTTAGAAAAACCACTTTATACATAATATTACATAGTGGTTGCAAACTTTCATTTATAATTGTCAAGCATCGTTTAATTAATTTAAAATTATTTAATTATATTCTTGAAGAAAACTTGTACATGGTGGGGCGAGGTATGTGAGGGGGTTAAGGTGCTTGACAGCTACGAGTTATAAAAATGCAACATGAGATAAATATAATATAAATGGCCAATTACATGTTGCTTTAAATGTTATATAATTTAACCTTTGGAAAGTAATTAGAAAAAAAGAATGTCGCACTACAAAAACTCGAAAATTACATTGACAACTTGATTTGGATTTTAAATATTTTTGGCCAATAAGTAAACGTGTTAATTTATTGCGAAAATCAAGCAAATTAATAATTGTTTGTCTGGCTTTAAAGTAAACTATTGGAAACCATTAATACTCGGTCTATCTCATCTTGAGGCGGTCAGTTCTGAGTTAAATACTTAGAATTATTGCTTACATTAAAAATGAATAAATTTAATGGTTAATTAAATGTTTGAGACAAGGGGCAAATGGATCAGTGGGCACAAACGAAGCCATGTCACATGGCACATGGTAATTTTCTCACATTGACAACAACAAAAAGTAGTTAATTCAACTACCAATTTGGTCAGTTGACATGCAAATTTTTGTGGCTCACGCACAGGTAAGAAGGGAAACCCCATTTGCATGCATCTTACAAATTATAACTGTAAAAACAAAAACACAACAACGACAACAACAACAAATGGCACGGATTGCCCCTTGCTGCTGCTGACGTCGCAAAGGCGACAAAAATTGTCGGTAACCACAACAGAACAATGAAGTTCCTCATAAAAGATGAACAAGGTGAAAAGCTAAAAGCCATAGCAGCTCCAGCGGGTTGAACCGTTAAAGCTTTGCAAGGCCAAGGCAAGGCGGAACCATATATACACAATATATATATCTAGTATATACATATATATCCTTGAACTAGATTGACCAAGAGGCACGACTATTGAGCTGAATCTTTATTTTTTTTTTTGCCGCTAGGGTTTCCCAGCACTCTAAAAACATCAAGGTAAGTGTTAACTATACGTAAATAGGAGTGAACCGATAATCTCTTTTAAATTAATCATATAGGAAAATGCTTCTATGACCATGTATGCATATACATATATTAAACAATCAGTTTGCATGCAGCTAAATATGCATTAGACTGGTTATAATCATTAATGCTCTAGCAATTTAAACTTTCAATATTATTATGATTACAGCTAAACGTCTTGGACAAAGACTGGTTAGATTTGTTTTTCTTATAAATTTCTTATCTCAACACTCATACGACCTGTTGCCTTTTTTTAAATAAACATTTTAATGATTTTTTCGATTATCAGCGAAAACAAAATCTTCTCATTTGAATATGGAGACTCACCTTTCTATGAGGTACAAGTTATTTTTATGCTATACGACAATCATACCTGTCGTATGCGTAATTTCTTTTCTTCTCAATTTCTAGACTGTAACAATGCTACAATGTAATGAAATAATTTAATTTCACTGATATTTGGGTTGGTTATTGAGACTATTGTAAAACCAGTCTAATGGAGCTTAGACTGTCTATCGGGTCTAATGGAAGTGGAACTGGAACTCTAAACTGAACAATGAGGAACAAACAAAGTTAGATAGCAATTACATTTAAATCTCAGAACGTTGCCGCCTCAAAATGAATATTTAACGGATTTAATTGCACTTTGATAGCATAGGAAACAACAACGATAATAACAACAACAACGTCTACATTTAAGAAACATTTTGTTATTAACTTAATAAGCATAGATTGCAAAAAAAAAAAAAAAAAAATATAAAATAAAGTTGTTATTTAAACTAAACGTAGGGCTTGAGACGTCATGTTACGTATACGCACAGTGGCACAATCGAATAGATTATCAAATTATTAGATTAAAAGCTTACAGCATTTGCAATTGTTATTGAAACTATCTCAACACATGACCCCAAATTATCCAGCAATGCAAAGTCGTCTATAAAGTCGTTATTGTTTAATACCTATTCCAATCAGCGTCGCCAACGAAGCTAGAGCGATTAAATAATAATCAGAAAATAGCAACTGCAGCAACAACAACAACAACAGCAAAAACAACAACAACCATAACAATTTGGGCAACATATATAGAGAAAATGAGAAAAACAAAATTATAATTAATGGAATTTTCAGGTGGCGGCTAGGCCAGGAACTAATCCTGCGCTTGAAATTTGTCATTTATGCGCAATTCTGATATCTCGTTAGCCAACTGTCAGCATTTGTTAGCATTGGCCGCATTGTCCCCGTTTTTCGATTTCCGTTCCAGCTGCCGCAAAAACTTCAGACACCTAATTACCTTGCATATGAAAATATTTTAGAGGCTTCACTGCCAGCCAACCACCCGCCCGTAGCCAAACGTAACCGAAACCATCCCATCCCCCCCCTTTAACCCATCCTGGCCTGCAAAACGCAATCCAATCACGCACAACTTTTCTGTTGCTTTGCTTTTGGGCCACCAACATTGTGGGCGATGGTATCAGCCGCCATATTCCTCAGCTAGCTCCTATAAATACCTGTTGCCAGCAGCTTTTGGCCAACAGTTGCTCGCATCAGCTTCGCCTGTATTGTGCAATCCTTAATCATTGCATCGCATTGGCATCCGTACCGTGTACGCTCTGTGATTTTAACTCAAACAATACTCAGCAAGTTGCAGTAAGTGTATCCAGATAAAGGTAAGGCTATAAATCTGGAACAAGGAGCAAAAAAATTGTTATCTTCAGAGAGAAAGATCTGTTAGATCTGTAGATAACTTCCTATTCGTGTAAGAATATAGTTTATTGCATAAAATCAGACACGTATATATCACTGATTGCCTCATTTAAAGCCATTGAAACGTGCAATTTTAATAGACTTTCCAATTTGTGAAACGCATTCTATACAGTCAAATATTTTCTTGATTTAATGTGCAAACAAAATGAAAATCTAAGGAAAGATTTTCTTTCCATTCAGAACATTTTTTGCATATTTATATTTTGAAGAGACATTTAGTGATCCATTTGTGGTTGATAGTTAACTTAACTACTCAATTAGCTGAAAATATTCCACATTAGATGATTCATATTAGCACATTTTACAGTTCCTTAGACACTAAGACGTCAGAGAATAGATAATATTGTCAGAGTTACTCAGAGACGAGTCTATTATTAACTTAATAGTCGCAAATACAGAGAACTTCAAGAAAAATTACCCACTTACGTCAATTCAGACTATAGATCATATAGATCATTGAACCAGCCTTCACAGTCTATTTGTTAGATTCACTTAGCCCAGTCTAATACCGCCTGGACACCCATCATCATACATTGTACAGACTTAAATTGTTTGTTATTAAAAAGCCAAAGTGGCTTTAAAGAGACCTCTTAATGGGAATGAGGAAAAAAACTTGCCAATTAACCGCCAGTTATGCAAAACTAATTTGATAGTTAATCTCAACAATTAATTGAAATTGCAAGCCCAAGGATGAAGGTTCAATAGAGATTACATTTTCCTGCTTTTGCTTCTCTCACAGTTACCTCCGGCCCTTCTCCATCATCAGCATCATCATGTCCAATACAATGCGTTGCATTATGATTGTCTGTGTGGCTTTCGCTCTCCTTGCCACCAGCTGTAGCGTTGAGGCATCAAATTCGAGGCCGCCACGTAACAATGAAATAAACACCATGGCAGATGCATATAAATTTCTTCAGGATCTGGATACCTACTATGGGGATAGGGCGCGAGTTCGATTCGGTAAAAGGAATCCCATGGCACAATTGTTCCGCAATCGAATGCTAGACACCAGTAATCAAAATAATGCCAATGGCAATCCTGGCGAGTTGGTAAGTTCAATTCAATTAAAGGTTCTGGATATAAATATTACAACTAAGTACTTATGTTTTGTAGATGGTCCATGCTCTGGCCGAGGAGGAGGGAGGATTTTGAATCATCCGAGGTTTATCAAAAGATGACAACATAATGATCTACCACCCGTTGCATTTGATTTGGGGCAATAGTTTAACGTACGGAATGGAAATTCATATTTTTGCAGCTATCGATTAAATTATCAGAAGATTAGCTTCTTCCATAGTCACAATGTTAATACAATGAATGAATAAATCAATGTTAATAGTATCCTAAAAGAGAAACAATGCAAATATATATAATTTAATTCGAAAACTAATATTTTTCTTTTAAAAGTAGATAATATACATATTATTACAAATATTGAAACATCTTTTTTTTCTTGGTTAGTTGACGACCAAGATCTTGCCCAAACAATAGAAAAAGAGATCTGCCAACATAAAATATTATTCTCCAACTTGAGCTACTTGATCAGGTCAACCGATCCGTTGATTTGGAAACAAAATCCATTCTTTACAGATTCAAATTTGAATATTTACATTATTGGTAAATCCATTTAATTTGACAATATCAAACAAGCAGACGTGGGAAAAAATTTACCCCAAAATGTATCTTAATAATTAATAACAATTTTTAAAGTCAAAGTTAACGATTACATATAACTGATGATTTCCATTTGATATTTGCAATATATAACATAGAGCTGATATTTTTGGAACATGGACTAATCTCTGTATGTGTCAATTAAGTGTTTAAAATTTATTGCTGCCATATATTTATTGGTTTTTTAACATTTAACTTGGTTTCTTACGATCAACCGAGGTAGAACTTTATAATGATAACTTACCTGATTTTGTTCCGAAATTAAAACAAACTTTTAAAAACCCCTTTTTAATTCTGTCATATTTAATGGTAACAAAGATTTATTTAGTTAACCCAAATCTCTTCCTCAAAAATGTATGAAGTAGTTTTTCATAAAGTATACGCAAGGTGTGCCAGCTAGACAAATTATCGGGGTCATTATTGAATCTAATTGTTGTCAGAATCAGATTTGAAACCGTACAAAATTTGCTTTAGGGGTTACAGAATCGGATTCTAGGTTTACATATCGATTTCATTTTCGAAACAGAATTCGAGTCGATTTTAAGTGTTAAATGAAGTAAGTAAGTTGTCTCGCCGACAAATTAATAATAACAAATGCTTTTTCGTGTTGTTGGTGTTATGCTTGATATTAGTATCAAATTTAAGTGTGCTAAATTTGATTACACAAGGTAGGAAATCACGTTCATGAGAATTTATTTATTTCGCATGAACAGATGGGATCAATAATCGGTCAAGTAGTTCTTTGCTTGCATCCATAACCATAATGAATGCTTCCCTTTTTAGGCGCTATTGCTCTATGAATCTACCAAAAAAAAATATTTGCCAAGTTTAAAAAAAAGGACATTGAATTTCCCTCACATTGAATCCGGCAGCTCCTGTCTCCAGTCGCTTTTGTCCCTCAGAAATTTAGGCATAATTTGTTCGTTGTTTTTTTCACATTCGTGCATTAAAACAAATGCCACAACGGATGAAGTCATGTTTTTTATATTTTAATCAAAATTTGTTTTGACAAGCAAATTAAAATAAATTTTTGACAGCTAAACAAATCCGTTTCGAAAATCTGATTTAGCTGCATCCATAACATCCATAACAACATTTTAAATCAGAATCTGTTTTCAATTCTGATATTAATTTCAAAACATCCCCGTATATTTAAGAAAAATAGACTTATGATAAAAGGGGAATCCAATGTATTTTATAGCTGCGAAAACATCACGACTTAAAAACAACTGTATTAGAGTTAATACAAGAGTTTTAAGGACCCAACCAAATTAGGCTTAATTGTCTAAAATTTGAATAAAAAAAAAGTCTGATCTTAAATGTTTGTTTGTGACAACCATACAAAAGGGTCGAAATGTTTAATAAAAAACAACATGATAAAACAATTTCGAACTGATTTATAGTATTTACCTAAAGTGGTTACGAATCATTTGTATTTGGCGTCATAAATACATTTATATAGATGGAGAGATACCAATAAATTAAGCACTTATGTTAAACCAGGTTTTAGAAAGTTTGAAAGCTTCCAAAATTTTACATAATGAGATTTATAAAGTATATAAAACAAAAACACATTTAGATTTAGATAAAACATTTCACATCATAAAGGCAAAAATCCCTCAATGCTGGCGGATACTATAGTAATGGGAGAAAGTTATTTGGTAAATGTCCCTTGTCGAGAAGACAAGAGAAATCTTTAACCGATATTAATTACAACATTAAGGATATCTTCATAAACTTACACAGGGGAAGGATGGCAATTGTTAGCAATGTTATCTCGCAGTTGGTATCCACATAGGCGCCAACCATGGTGGCTCCAACAACGGCTCCCATACGACACCACATCAAACTGATGCACAGCGCCTTGGCGCGTACATAAGTGGGCACGTATTCCAGGAGAGCACCACCCAACAGGCTGATAAGGACACCTGGAAGTGCTATGAAAAATATAAATGAGAATAGTTGTACCCAGTAATTGGTAACGAAAATGAGGGCAAAACCACAAGTGGAGGACATAACCAAAGCCACAATGAACATGGCCTTGCGTGGCACCAGGAAAAGTAGCAGCCAACAAATGTTGTACAGAATAGTATAGGTCAAACCCAGAATGAGGGATTCGTTGAAGCCCTTGAAACCGTCGTTGCACATCACGACCAAGCCTTCCTCGCTTTCCTGCAATATGTCTTTGAAGGGGGTAAAGAGTATGTTGCAGAAGGTCATGTCGGCTATGCTACCGAGACGCATGTTGATGCGATTTCTCATTGCTGCATACCAGATACCAAGACCATTTGCTCTGTGGGGATTTAACAGGTGAATTGACTGAAGAAGGTCCTTAGATGCCTGGGCTGTTTACTTACAAAAGTCCAAGCGTGAACATAACCGCGCAGCTGCCCACATAGAAACCCACAAATGGTTTTCGAAACAAAGGCATCGCATCACTGAGCATCGTCTGCAGGATATTTACGGAATTCCTTTGGCGCTTCACCTCGGTAGCCGCCTGGAACTTATTCAATTCCGCCACCTGATCGGGACTGAGCGGGTGACCAGTGTTCTTCATGCTCACCCATTCCATTACGGCCATTCCCCCTTGCGTATCGCCAATCATGAACAGAAACTTTGGACTCTCGGGCATACCTAACAAAAGGAAAAATGCGATTGCGCCAGGCAGCATAAACGTACAGCCAAGAAATCGCCACGAGCGTAAGGTTAGCACATCAAGCACATCCACCTCAAAGTCCATGAAACTGGCGAAGAAGAGCGAAGCCAACAATGGACAGTAAAACATGGCAAAGCCAGTGAACATGTACATGTGGGTGACTACTCGGGCCAGGATTTGTTTGTTGCAGAACTCGCTAAGATAGGTGACAGCGACGAAGCTTGGACCAGCGACACTGTGTAGACAGAGCTTATCATTGGGTTGGGATAAACCAAGTGCCAACACTTACAAGATGCCCGTAAGGAAACGCATTACGAAAAAGCTTGTGAAGTTAAACATAAACATGGATAGCAGCGCGCAAACATTACAAATTGATATTGTTCGTAAGAGAATCCATCGACGACCCATTTTGTCGGTTATGTAGCCCCAAAAATACGACGAACAGATGATGCCTAAGAAGGCGGCTGCCATTATTGTGGCCAACTGCATTAGATTCAAACGCATGTCGCACACAGAAGCTGGACCAATAATCCCAATTCCCATGGTCTCGTGAATGGTAAGCATTTGAAGTAGACCAAGCGTGAGCGTAGCATAAAGATGAACCCTGCCAAAACCTGAGTACAATTATCCAATAAATTCTTGTTCACATAGCATGCGATGCGTGGCCTTTACCAATCTGTTCCATCACTTTGTCAAATTCGTTGAGATTAGAATTCATGTTGAAATATTGAAAGTATGTACTAAGCAATTTTGCAGCAGCAGCAGCTTCTTGTTGTTGCTATATTTAAGATTTTTTTTTTTTTGTACATAGAACTGACTATAAACTCTCAGCCTAACCCAGCTGAATATTCTCTACCTCCTTAATCAAATCCATATGCTTGAATTCATCCGGGCGTTTGGTAAATGTGTCCAACAATTTCAACTTGTTCTCATCGGTCTTATAGTAGAACATCTGCAATTCATTGGCCAGACACTGCGCCTCCTGGGCAGTCAGCACTTTGGTGTCGTACTCTCCGCGCAGCAGCACGATTCCCTTATCCTGCATCTCTGTGTAATGGACAAGGGTTAGGCACTCGGGGGCATTTTCGTGATGCACCTGATATGCCAGCAGTGGGGTGAAATGTACCGTGTTTGCTGCAAATTGCAGCATGATAAACTCAAAGCCTTCGCTACGGGGCAGTGGCAACAGGAATATCGGATGCTCCTTAGCCCTGTCCATTAGTGTATTGTATTGGGCTGTGGTCAATGTGGCGGCCAAAACATCCTTGGTCTTGTGGTATTCCAGCCAAATTTGTGAAATCTCTTCAGAACTCTTGTCAGCCAGTAGCTCCAGTTTCATAATATCTGTTAGCTTCTTGTGCGGTAGTTCGGCAGCATCCTGTTTGCCCAACTTCTGTTTGGGATTTAGCAGTTCTGAATAGGTCCTACAAAATCGGTGTATAAATTAAGAATTTAGTTTATCATTAAATTGATTTATGCTCACCTGGCTTGACTCTTGCCATCCTTGATGGGGTTGACCACACGTTCAACGCGGTCAAGAAATTCCTCCGCCGAGGTCTGCTGCATCTTGGCAATCTTATCCGCATATTTCGAGTAGTAGGGATTCTTCTCCTTAAGCTGCTCGATGGCTTCCTCTGCCCTTCGTGTAGCTGACATGGCAATGCTGCGTCTTGCAATTAATTGGTTGCGTTGAAAAATCTCGAAAATCAATTTGGATTTACTACGAGCGCATGCCATTGCCCTTTACTTCCAAAAACCAAAAACAACAGCAATCTGATTACACAACACTGAAAAAAGCAACGACAAAAAAATCAGAGGCCGGAATAAGATCGGACATGCCGAAGTTTGTATACCCTCGAGGGTTCTTGCTTGTTTCGATTTCCACCTGGTAGGAGATTTAGATGATCCAGACAATTGGAGACTTGATGATGTATCAGGACTATTTTCAATCTGGTCGTTGTACTGAACAAAAATTTATATCGATTATATATACTCCATGTACTTGCAAGTTTCCTATTAAAATGAATATACCCTCTGTTGCAGCAACAATGTTCTTATCCCCCTATTTGTTTTATTCCCTGTATTTCTATTTTTCTTGTATTTTATCGCTATTTCGCGTATATCGTTATCGTTTATCAAACAAAGCGGGAGAAATTAAAAAATTGACAAAATCAGAATTCTTTAGGTTTAAACATAAAAGTGAACTGTAATTATACATTACACGTTTTGAAACATTTATTTTTATTATTCTCACTGCAATTATTTTTACTTAAATTATGTCAATATTAGTTCAATAACTGAAAAAGCTTTGTGTTGCATTTAATGCTTTCAAGTGTTTTATCTAAAATTTAGCTCATTTCTTGACCATATGTTGCTTGCAAAATTCCCAAATAAAGAGCGATCCTGTAACATGGACATTAAGTGAACGCACCATCCCAAACTGTGGAATTTCAACGGCATAATCTAAGAATCCAATGAGATCAACAGGTATACCATGCTTCTCATGACTAGAAAAAGTTATGAAATCTGTTAATTATCAAGTACTTCACATTTCTAAAATTTATTAAAACTTACCCGAGCAATAAAACACACTTCTTCGGAAATCTAAAGTCAGAAAAGCTTGTGCTATGTGCTGTCTGCTCAGCTCCAACAATTTTATAGCCTTCAGTTTGTTTACCAATCAGAAACTCGCCAAGAGCCACAGTTTTGACCTCCTCAATGTTTAACGTTTTTTCTGCAGTCATGCTGTAGAGTAAAAAATTTGGAATCATGTCTCAAATATCCCATATCAAATCACGAAATTATATACCTTATGTTTGCAAAATCGCTTTTATCCACATCCGATTTTGTAGCTATTATCAATGTTTTCACACCAAACACCTCACAGGTGCGTGCCAATCCACCAAGATTTGGTAGCTTATCAATAAGACTGGCCACAACTATAAGCTCATAATCGGTGGTTGGCTCATCGGCTGTGTCCAAATCATCTTTGGGATAAATATCGCAATATGGATTCATTTTCCTTTGAACGTTACCATTCGTCGTTCTTATTAAAGACGATAACTCGGTATCGGGTCGTTTTCGTTTAGCTTTAAAGGCAGCACGTAACATCTTCACATTATCGTCATACAGATGACGATTTATATATTCATCAAACGGAGTATTTGTAATGTATAAAAGGGCATTCACATCATACTTAATCAATATTTGAGGCAGCAATAGACGCGGTTCGCCCTTTTGAAGATTATGCAATTTATCGCCAAGAGTTAATTTAATGGATCTAATAACAGCATTGGCTATAGGCAAATCATTTCTATAAATAAATAAAACATGTATGTTAAACAATAAATATGCTAATATCGTGACATTATTCATAAATACCTATGCGAAGCCAACTTGTATAAGACCAATTGAGCTAGTAACCGGGTTTGAAAATGTGGTCCCATCGTATGCGGCAAGAGCATATCAATTATTTCTTCCAAGCGATTTTGGAGAATATTCGAATGCAAATCACAATATATATAAACTACAGAAATAAGCGAAACTTGTTGAGTTGGCTTTAAGCTAGATAAGGCTTTCAATTTCTCAAAAAGTAGATCGTCGCTGGGCAACGTATGTGCAACAAGAGCCTCGTACATATAGCAAATGTTAAGTTGATTACTTGGCTCCAACAGGGCCACCCAGTAATCCTCAGACCAGTAGGAACTGAATCGTCCAATATTTATTTGTAAAAGGAAACTGGCAATTCGTATTTTTATTCTATGCTCCTTAGAATTTTCAAAATACCGCGATTTCTTCTGTGACATTTCGTTGTTTATGTAGAGTAATCCTTGGCAGAGGTTATTTACCTCTTCATTGTTTAGACATAATTGGACATATGGAATACAAGTTTGACGCAAAAGTACATCAGGACAGATTTTATCATTAATTTCATTGATATATGCAGCTTCGATTCTTAATGTTGGGAAAAGAAAATGTATTAGTTTAAAATTTTCTGATGTTTAATCATGAAAACTTACCGTGCATCACCCGTGCTAGTTTCACCATATAATAATTTCTTAATAAATAGTTTATGGGTGAAACATTCGAATGCTAGAAGTTGTTTATGATTGGCGATTAGATCAGAAACGAGTCCATAATACTCTTTAGGCTGCATAAATTTGTAGGCGCATGGTAATACGAGATTTACAATTCTGTAAAAAAATATTTGAGACATAAACAAAACATATTGTTATTTGTATTTCAACTGCTTACCCATCAGAACTTGTTTTGGTGTTTATTTTGGCTATGAGAGTAGGCAGCACATTATTATCCTGCAATGGTCTATCGTAATTACACAAAAGTTTCACCAAATGTTTAACTGTTCTCTCTGTGCCTTTATCTAATAGATCTATGGGATTGGAAAGCATCTCCCATTCATTGACACGTTCAACAAAGTAGTCTACGCAGGATTCCAGCACAAAAGATTTCTCTTCTTTTGATTCACAATGCAGTTTGTCAAGAACATATGATTGTAAATCTTTTAAATCACTAAACGCAGCTAGCGACAATATATCCAACTGATACTTATTAAAGTAGAATTCTCTAACTTGAGAATTCTCACTTAAACGAAAAAGAGGAAAGAATCGCCACCATCCATGCTGAGAATTAGGTAAATTTTCCAATTTCTTTATAAACTCCTCGATACAAAAAACTGCATGCCTAAAATCGCTTGGAAAGCAGCAAACAATCTCATAGGTTCGCTGGTTAAAACGGGCAATAACATTTGATATATTCTCACACTTTTTAATTTTGTCAGTCAAACGATCATATCCGTCAAAACAATCGCAGGTATTGTAAAGGGCATCAATGAACATCATATAATCGCCCAACGAATATTTGTCTATGGTGTTCTATAGAAATAAACTATTAAAAAAGTTTCAAGTTACATCGTAGGGAACTCACCTTAAACAATTCAAGCACACGAGTTTTAGCCATTTTTCGTAAACTTGGATTTTGTAGTGTTCGAACACGTGAACATAATTTGATAAAAACACTTTTTGGAATCTCTGGAACTTTGTTTGGGTTTATTTGGATCAACCAGTAGTGCAGTGGAACACAGTGCCAGGACACTTTAGCCATATGTTCAAGCAGCAAACCCAAATTATTCTCTGTGAGAAATGCATCCATTTTAAATTTAAGCAGCGAATCATCTCCTTCAAAATTGAAGAGTTGCGTCCTATTGGTAGCCTTTAGAAACTCATCTAGTAAATTTAGACCAATCAGCTGACCCAAATCGAAACGGGTGAGAAAGTACATAAGGGTCCATCGCAGTACCAATATATTGTTATCCTGCAAGAGTCTTGCATAGAGAATACGTAGCCAAGATAGCCAATTTTCCTGCGGGTTTCCTCCAGGAGCGTGCAAACGTGGCAAGAGAGATGTAAGAGAAGGTAAAACCAAATGTGATTGCTGTTCCTCCAGATTCTCCATTACGGTTATATAGGCCGACCACTGTATTTCACTACATTGCAAAATCTTTAATAAATGTTCAGGTAGACCTTCTCTCTTCTCTCTCTCTATGATTGCCAGTAACTTGGACATAAGGAAATATGCAGACTTTCGCTGTTCGATTTCTGAAGATTGCAACAGGTTCTGAATGATTGTGACTAGTTGCCCATAGCACTCCATACCGAACTCCTGCACAAAGTCATCGAAGAGATACACCAGAATCTGTATGGCATGAGGTTGCTCTTCACTGCTCAGATTAAGGGACCAGAGTTGATAGAGCAGGAATTTATTATCCATGTGTCGAAACTTTTTCGTGTGCAAGTGTATACACACCAAAACATTGGCCACCAGTTGCCGCTGCGGCGCCGAGTCTTCTCTGCTATCCGCAATTATCACCGAAATGAGTTTGTGGAATAGTTTTTGTCCAAATTTCACATTCCAACGGCTATTGCTCTGAAGTAAGTTATAGATGCATTGCAGAACCCGTTTTAAGGCCAAAACATTATCCTTGTGCATGTCCACGAGATCACATAGCATGTCATCGAGCTCAGCAATCTCACCCAGAAGATTTTGATTTTGAATATAGTTTTCCACAACCTGGACCACTGCGTGTGTAGTCGTGGGCGTGGTGGCTTTCGTTCCCCGCAGAGCCATCCTGTGTAGGAAATTGATCAGTATTCTTTTACTCCCTATTTAATGAATTTCTTCAAACGTAGCACATGTGTAATTTCACAACAAAGCAAAATACCGATTTACATATGGCGGTGTAAACAAATCATAGTGACGAACTGTGGCGACACCGAGAACTCTATCTGTAAATATATCGAAAATTTGCACCTCGATAACAAAAAAATGTTTAATATCGAAATTTAAAAGTGTATTTTACACGTCTTAATCAACAGGTGATCGTTAAAATAAATAAAAATAGTAGATAAATATACAAAAACTTTCTTTAATGGATAGATATTTGTGTTTTTTCTTGTTTTGCTATATCATTTAAGACATTTCAGTAACTGAATCTATTCGCAATTGAAATTAATACAGATTAATTTTAATAATTAAATTGTTGCAGTTTTGGCCACATAGTGTGTATTTAATTCGGACTATGTCGCTTAATTAAAATGCAAATTAAACTATGCAAAAGTAACTTAATTTTTTTTAAGTATATTTAAAAATATAATTTGTAAAAGCAAATTATACAGTATATTAGAATTCATGCTTCATGAGTTTGTAAACCAATTTTTTCTGTTATCACAGATTTTATCACAATTTAGTTCAATTTAATTTCAAAGAACAAACTCTTAATAGAGACTACATTAAGTAAAAATTGTCAGTTTATCGTTATCCCATTTTTAAATATTTTCTTTTACTCAGTCATTTACTCTTAATATTCAGCATAATATACCCCTTCACCATCATGAATGAAGGGTATATTTCATTATTATGTGTGTATATATAGTATGTATTTGAGTCTACTTCACACACTGACCCTTTTAACATTGTCTATGTGCGATTTTCTATATAAATACAGAACTTACACCGAAAATACCTTTTATTGTAACAAAGTCTTGGTTGCAGTTCAACATAAGAGGATAAAAAATTTATAGTTTGCAAAAAAGAAAAAGCACACATAAATACAATATGGAGAGTGAGATTCAAAAGTTTTATAGAAACAAGACTGTTTTTATAACAGGTGGTTCCGGATTTTTGGGCAAAGGTTCGATTAGAATGTTCGATTATTAGTCCAAAAGTTCAAAATGCAAACTCTTCGTTTTAGTTATCATTGAGAAACTATTACGTACAACGGCAGTCTCTCGTATATATATGATGATCAGGACAAAGCGTGGTAAAAGCTTGGAGGAACGCTTTGAGTCCTGGCGAAAGGATTCGGTATGCTGTAACCACACATGTATATATGCAATAAAAATGCTTTAGACGTACACTTCTTTTCAATTCATAAGATTTTCGAAACGCTGTTGAGCTCTAGACCCGACGCCTTGGACATTTTGACCCCCATCGCGGGAGATTGCCAGGAGATGGATCTAGGCATAAGTGATGCCAACCTTCAGCTTCTGACAAATCAGGTACAAGTTGTACTGCATGGAGCTGCTACGGTACGTTTCAATGAACCACTTCATGTGGCATTGGCCATCAACACACGCGGCACTTATCTCATGCTGCAGTTGGCCAAAAAGATGCGTCAACTTGTGGCCTTTGTTCACATCTCCACGGCGTTCTCCAATTGTATGACCGGCACCATTGATGAGAAATTCCATCCAGAAGAATTGAATTGCAACTCGGAGAAGGTACTCCAACTAAGTGAGCAGATAAGCGAGGAACTTTTAGACAAACTTGCTCCTGCCTTTTCGGAAAAGTTTCCCAACACTTATACCTATTCCAAGGCATTGGCTGAAGATGTTGTGCTAAGGGAGGCGGGCAATCTACCGATCTGCATTTTTCGCCCTGGTGTCAGTAAGTTCCACAAAACTCAATTTGTATCTATAGCTATAAATCTTCCTACTAATTATAGTTATTGCCACCGCCAAGGAACCAGTTTCGGGTTGGATTGATAATTTATATGGACCTATTGCTATTACCTATGGTGTTGCCTATGGAGTTCTTCGCCTGGCCCTGCTCGACACAAAAGCCCATTGCCCAACGGTACCTGTTGATTTTTGCGCCAATGTAGCCTTGTCGTCCGCCTGGCAAGTGGTTAAAGAGGCACGTCCCACAATCCAAGATCAATGCCAGAAACCTCCGACTATCTACAACTATGCCAGTAGCCCAGAGAATGTCTTAACTTACGGGGATTTTCGGGATCTAGCAATGATTCATGGAGCCAAATATCCTGTGACAAAGATGTTATGGTATCCCTTCCTGCATTGTATATCAACGATATGGCTTTTCCCATTGGCCGCTTTCTTCTATCATACATTACCTGGGTATTTTGTTGATCTAGGCCTTCGTGTGATGGGCAAAAAACCGCGATTGGTGAAAGCCTATGAAAAGATTCATAAGAATATCATAGCCTTGGGACCGTTCGCCCTTAAGACCTGGGATTTTGAAATGAACAACCTCAATCAATTGTGGCGAGACATGTCCCCAGAAGATCAAATAATCTATAACTTTGATATTCAGAAATTAGACTGGCATGAATATTTTAACAACGCTCTTCGTGGCATGAGGCTCTATTTGGGAAAGGAAACTCCAACAGAAGAATCTTACGATGTTGGTAGAAATCTTCTAAAGCGGTATGTTTTTTAATCCAACAGCAATAGATTTTTAATTTAATTTTATTAATTTTTTATTCAGTTTTTATGTCTTGCATATCTTTGTGCAATTCCTCCTCTGCTGTGCTGCTGGATCAATTATTTGGTCTCTCTTTGGGTTTTTAGCATCCTATTTCTAAAATATTCATTTTTTCAACAGAAATTTTGGCGTTAAATTTTGGAGAGGGCGAAATTTTTTAAACAAATTTTGTGTTTGTTTTTCTTATTTTTGTTAAATTTCTTTTTTTTTTGTAAAAAAAAAAATAATAAAAAAATCGCGTTTGCTCGACACAATTGATAATTCTAAATCGAAATAAACTTTAAATCTAAAATCCTATTGAAAAATTCATAAATTAGTATTGCTAGATTTTAGTTCAAATCAGAAAACCATAATACGTTATATGTCTATCGGGCATATCGGTTATCGACAGCACATGTTATCGAAACATGTTATCGTCGGGATATCGATTGACGATGTTATCGATTGTCAATGGCGCAATCTACGCTTTACCATCTCTAGATTTTTTCCAGTGTTGTTGTTTTTTTCAAATCGGTCGGTAGCAGGTTGTTGCGCGCGGAAGATCTTTCGTAGATTTTGACCGTTTTTGTTTAATACTTTTTTCGTTTGTTTGCCAGCAAAGTTGTAAATTAAATCATCGCAGTGGGAGTGCAAACATACACATTCTAAGCGCGCTCATGCTAATTATAATCGCTGCATTGGGTGTTTAGACCCAACTGCCGTTGCTTGCAGTTCAAAAGGGCAGAAAGCCGACGCAGCCAACTTGTAGATGTGCGCACAGGTGTGTGTCTGTGTGTGAGTGTGAGCAAATTCTTACCTGTAGAGTGTGAAAAATGGGTGAAAATTGGTAGTGTGATTTAAATCTGTCTGCATTTGGAGTCGACTGTGCTCGATATTCAAATCCATTTCACTAGAAAGTGTCGCGTGCGAAAGCGAGGAAATCAAAGCAAAAGAAGCAAAAAAAAATATATCTAAAGACCCCCTCTCCGCTCGAAACCAGTTCTAAAAGCCAAGTTCATAAATTGTGTTTGTGTTTGTATGTGTGTCTATTTGCATGTGTTTGTGTGTGAGAGAGCGGGGAAACAACAACTACAATTGCACAAACACACGTACACGTCCTCTGAACCAAGAAGAAAGAAAGAAAAAAAGCCAAAACGAAACCCTTCAAAACGACGAGCAACGACGACAAAAGAAGAATTCCATTTGTAGCTGACGATCTCTCATGGCTGTGACCGCTGTTCCTACTGCTGCTGCTGCGATGTATGCGTCAGCAACAACTATTGCGCACGGCAGACAACAACAAAAACAACAACAGCAGCAGCAACAACAACAACAACAGCGAAGAACAATAACAACAACAAAAACCACATTGAGTCGAGCGCGCACGAAAAGCGCAGCTCAAATGACGACTAAAACGACAAAACAACAACATCAAAAACTGCGGCAGCAACAGCAACAACATTTGCTCAAGCGCGCCATCTCAGCGCCCCAATGGATATTTCTCTTAATATTAATTTATTTAGCAACAGGTGAGTAAATTCACAATAAACAGAGAGTGATAGAGATTTCATTCTCTAGAGAGAGAGAGAGAGACAGAGAAATCAAAAACACTAGTTATTTATTTAAGATCATCTTGAAACAACACTCCCCCACCCAAAAAGAAAAACAAGAATAAAAAACCTGTTTCTCCTTCCAAGGTTCCCGAAACGAAGCGAATGAATCATGAACCTTTAATTTTCATGTCAATATAATGCCGATTAGGCCATAAATCTTATCGCTTGATTGAAGAGAGAGAATGCCCGGCTATAAATCTTATTGTTGGTTAGATGATGTCAGGATTCATTCAGTTCTGATTAAAATGGATCAAATTAATATGATTTCTCAGAGAGAAAGAGAGAGAAAGCTATATACAATAACAATAACAATACTTATTTAGAAAATTAGATATTTAAATTTTCAAGCACTTTAAATAGAAAATTTTCAAGTTTCGTTTTTAAACATACATTCTTTTTAAATACATTTCAGAGTTTTTAACGTGAAACTCTTCTTTGTTTACATAAATTAAACTAAAACTACATATGTACATATGTATATAGTAATGAATTGGTTTAAAAAAAATTTTAAGCAGAGAAGAAGTATTTGAAAGTTTAAGCATTCTTAATACCATATCCTTATAACTTTCGACCTTCTGGTGAATTTTAAATGCATAAGTCAATAAAAATGTGGACAACTAAATATTTTAGATGTGACAATATTTATAAAAACTTTCTAAATGATATGTCCTGATAATTGTTACATTAAAGGGCTTTATCCCCACTCCATTAGCTTCGAATATTTATCCATATCCATACGTAGGATTGTACATTTCAAAATTAACTTTCGAAACATAAAAGTCTTCCCCGTCGACCCATTTTGCTTATGATATGGAAGACTGACAAGTTTATTCCATCGTGTAATTGATCTGCAGCTATCTTAGACTTCATATTTGTTTTTGGTTTTTTTTTTTTTTGCTGTATCACTATGTAAATTGCGTTTGGGCTCTTTTTTCTCTTCAGCAATTGTTATTTCGGCCATTGGATTGTGCAACAGTCGACCTTAAGATTTCGTTTCGTTTATTTATTTACAATAATGTTTTGTTATAATCTTATCTAGCCGGAAAGTATGTCCACACACAAACACACCAAGAGGTAGGCATATATGTAGATATGGAAAGCGAATGCGTCGCCGTTGGCAACGCGGTAATACCGCAATGTTGGTAATTTGATAACTTGCACTTGGGAAAAGCCCTCTACACGAGATGGGATGACAAGGCTAAGGTAATCATTTACTTGGTTTTCCTTGGCTCATCATAAAAATGCAGGCGCACAGGCACAGAGATCATCATTTTCCCTAGAAAACATTTTCCATCAAATTTTTCGGGTTTTCAAAAGAAAAATAAATCGCGGCAGCGGAATTTCAGGTAGAGAAAATTACCTGAACCATAAAAACTACCTGTGCGTTGTTATTATTGTTGTTGGGTTGTTAATGACGGGAATGGAGGGGAACACGTGACCTCAGGGTCGCTAGCAAGCCAAACTGAGGGAGATGGGGGAACGGACGAACGGACACACCCGTATTCTAGCCAGTGCGCCGTGGTCAAGTGTTAAAGTGCAATCGGCTGTGACGCATGATGATGGTCGTCTACATAAAAAGCTACGCATTGCATGACTGTGGCCATTAGTGCAAGTCTTTATTTAGCTCTCTCTATACACACACAAAAGAGAAACAGATTTTAACCCTGCCTATTTTTTTAAGGTCGTTTTTACATACGCCGCCGTGGCCCAATGCAACGTTGCCAGTTTTCAAATCGCAACTGCAATACAACTGCATCGATTGGCAAGTGCCTTGAGAAGCGACAACAGCGCCGCCTCGGCACAGTGGGCTGAATTGTGGAAAAATCATGGAATTAATCGAATTTCAGGCTGTACAATTTGTCAAAATTATTTGAGGTTTAATTATTATTAATTTTGAATAATGAATAATGAATTGAATAATGATTAAATAATTTGTTTAGTGTGTGCAAAACAAATTTTATATTCCAATTAATTATATATTTGAGATGATTCTTTAAAGTAAATTTAAAGATATAATGAGCAAATGGACCCACTGTGCGCCGACAACGACCAAGACGATGACGGACCACGGAAAAAAAACCGCAAATATACATATGAGAGACCCAGCTGCTTTCGCTTTTAACTATTGTTTTTTGTTGAAAAATTGTGGGCGGTATTTGAAAAAAAATAAAAATAATGAAACTGACTTTTATCGGAGCCATCACGTAGTTGTGTTTATCTCTTTGCCTCTCGCTGTATTTGCATACGCAGTAAGCAAACGACATCAAACCACACAAAAAATTAACATTGAATCATACTGTGCGAACAGTGGAGCCAACACGCATTGAAAACTGGTATTTCTTGGTATTCTAAACATTAGGAAATCCGACGATGGGAAAGGAAGTGCATACAAGTTATGAAAACTTTGAAATTGGGGGAAAAACAGAAATGAAACTATATGTACCTATATTTATCAACATTTTAAATTCCACTGTAAAATAAAGAAAAACGCCCACGAAAACCAAACTGAATGAACTGAATCGAATCCTCTTTGAGCGTCTGTGTTTGTTCAGACTGTTGTTGGTTGTTTTTTTGGAAATGTAAGGGAATGCCAGTTTATACCGGAAAAGATTCTCTCAGGTACCCAGTACATTGTTTTTTTTTTTCTCCTGATATTCAACAGTTCATTGCTTTGTGCTACTTTGTAAACGAGGCAGAGTCAGAGTCCAGAGCCAGCATAAGGGCCAAAGCCAACATCAGAGCCAGATTTGGGGCCAAAAACTAAACAAAAAACTGGTTCCCAGGCACCGCGCCGCGCCTGCTCAGTAAACGGCGCCCAATGACTCTTTATACATATATTTTTCTTTTGTGTGTGTGTGCCCAATTCTAAACTGTTTCTTTTTGGCCCCTCCAAAAAGAAAAAGTATCTATCATAGTTAGCCAAAAAACTGGGTGGAGCATTGTCGGGAAGTGGGTGCACATATAGGCAACTATTGTATAATATTGTATATGTCTATTTATTTAAATATTTATACTACATATTATTCTATACTACATTTTATGAAAGCGACCAAAATGTAAATTACTGTGGGAACACAGTCTTTTAAAGAAAGATGTCTAAGCAAAGATAAGCTTACTTTATTTTGGTCTTGCAAAGTGCACTCTAACATGAAAATATGCTGGGAAATGTGAAATGAGAATAGGCCCATTTTTAGTCTGAGAACTTTAAGCAAAAGGTGTTAATAATCGTTAGTGAAGAAAATTGAGTACAACAATTGGGGACTCTAATTATTATTTCTCACAACACATACACAACAAATTCTAACAAATTAGGTTTGAAGTTTCCCAACAAATCTAAACAGCTCAATTTTGTTTGAGCCAGAAAAGTTAAAAATTAAACAATGGATTACTTTTGAATACATAAAAATGAAGAAAAAGTGCAACAAATGTAAAAATGAATCATTTTATGCATATTCTGTTATATATATGTACATATATATTTTTATAGGTGTCAACACAGACCCAAATCTTTTGCAAAGTTTGAAATGTGTGTTTTAATGTTTTATTTTTAAACTATGTTTCAACAGAATTAAATGTGTAATTTGCTAGGAAAATAAGATTTTTTTAATGGAATGCAATTATTGTTAATTTTTTGCTGGCAAACGATGTTTTACTCAAATTTTTTTAACTATTACAAAAACTTCTCCTGAATTGCTCTCTTGTTAGAAAGCTATGAAATTGATTCCAAACATCGTTTCGGTCTAACAACTAAAAATCTTTTGTTTCACTTGAATATAAGACGATTTCGGAAAACTTTTTTACACACAATTGTCATTTTTTAGGTTTTGTGTAGTTAATAATAGCTGCAACAGATCAAGTTGCATAAATTGTATTTGTCTTAAGCCCTTTAAGGCGATTTTTAAATCAACTTAAAGGTGACATGAAAAGAGAAAATTTTTCTATGAGTATTATTATTATTGAAGTACTTACATTTTCTTTGCATTTTTCTCAGCATTACTTTTTTTAAATTTTTGTATAATTGGCTATAGAAAAAGTGATTTATGCAAATGAAAGGTTCGCTAAATACTATTGCCGTCAGAGCAGGGCAAGATATATATCATATAAAGGAGAGAAAGAGAGACAGAGACCCACTTACCAAAACCAACAAACAATGCAAAAAAAAACACTCAGTTAACTTATCGCAACACTTGCAAAATCCAATGCAACATAAGTACATTTTATGTATGTGTGTGTGAGTGTGTATGTAAATTAGCTCAACTTTTGCATTCTGCTTGTATGACTAATGCAAAAAAATTCAACAAAAGCAACAACAATCAAATACCTGTATATAGAAAGAAAGGGAAATGCTTTGGTTTCGTTTATACCCTGTAATCACAGAGAGACATTTTAAGATTTTAAAAACTTAAAAAAGTAAAGAAATAAGTATTGGAAAGCTAAATGAATGTCCAAAATGTGGAAATCAAAATTTACTTTCATTGAATGAAATAATAAAACGACCTGCAAGTATTCAAGGACTTATTTAAAAAAAAAAAAACCAATTGAAATAATATTTGTAATTTAATAATTGGAATGTAATGTGTAATTTAATATAATGCTTTAGGCAACGCTTCTCTCGCTTTAGCATTTTTTATTTATAGTCAGCTTCTAGTACGAATAACTGACCTTTTACTTGTTCTGTCAATTGGAATTAAAAAAATGGTCGATTTATTGGAGGGATTATACAAAAATTGATCCTAGCCATTAAGATTTTATATCTTATTTTTTTAATGTGGTTTTTGTTTGAAAATCGAATACGAAAGGACTTAAACAATCACACCGTACGTGAAACAAAACAAAAATTCCTATAATCGAAAAAGCCATCTGTAAAAAAGTTAACAAAAAGCTTAGTGCTTGGAATTTTTTCATTTACTCAAACTTAATTTAAATAAATATCTGTACAACAAAAACTGGCCAATAAATCAAAAATTCCTCTTACAAAATGTAGTTAAAAAGTTGTCGTTTAAAATTATTGTCCTACACCGATATTGTCAGTTACTACCTCTCAACAGTTTTTACTTGACAACCAAATGTAATAAAATTTACTTTAATGTTACACTTACATATAAAGTATCTGGAACTTTAATAATTTTGCAAGTTATAAAGTTTTGCTAATTAATTCCTAACAATGTATGTATCTAAATTAAAGTGGCTTTTAGATTTCTTGTCTTTAGTTTAGAAGATCGCAAAATATATATAACATCGAGTAAAATATCTGGCATCTTAATAATTTTCCAAGTCAAAAATATTTAATAATAATTTTTTTAAGTGGCTCTTAGATTTTTTATGTTTAGTTTGAAGCGTCAAAATAAGAAGATTTTGATTGGGTAACTGAGTCTATAAAGATTTAAAGAGTTGGAATACCTTCATGTCATTCACCATAATATACCCAATTTTGGCTCTACAGAGAGATGGGTATAAAAAACACGAACTCACACTCTCACACTCCTGTGCATTGCCTGTCTTAGCCCATGTTGGCCCATAGAGGAACTGCATGTTGCATGTTGCCGCGATTTCTGCTGCTCTGGCGTTTTTTCCTGTTCTCTTGTCTATTTAGTAAACTTTCTAGGCAGTTTAATTTAAAACCCGCCGCGCAACCCTCCACCCAATCCTCAATCTTTAACTTGGCCAAACACCCACTCTTCCTTCTGGTGTTCCCATTTAAATGGCCACAACAATAACAAAAGCATCAGCAACAAATTGCAAGTTGCTAACTGGTACTATGGTTGGTTGCCTTGTTGGATGGGTCTATGGACGGACTCTTCACTGCATTTGGTCATACTTCAATTGTTTTTTGTTGCCTCACCAAAAAATAATTTCAACCTCCCACACACACAAACACACACACACAGTCTCACATACAACACTTTTAATTTTTGCTCTAAATACTTTTTATTTTGTTGTTGTTGTTGTTACGCCTACAAAACATTACCTACACTTATTTTGCTTGTGTCTCTCTTCATTCAGATAAACAACAAAAAGAGAAAAAAAAATTGCATAAATTATTATCAACCAGCAAAATGTTCGTTTTTTTTTTATTAAATTCGAAACTTTTTAATTGCATTTTAATTGTTAAATTTTCGTTAGTTAAGGTTGTTGTTGTTGTGTGTGATGGGAAAGTGAAAACGTGTTGCGTTTAAATCTTTAATTATAGTTTTCGGGCGATAATACGATTAAGCACAGAAAATGCACAACAACAACAAATTATCAAAAAAAAAAAATTTATCTATAAATAAATAGTTTAGTTTCACTACAACACGAAATTGTTAAAATTTTTAAAACGGAAATTGATCAAAACAATAGCTATAAATTATGTAAAAACGAAAACAAAAAATTAACTAATTAAATTTCCACCAAATATGTTTGTTTACTCAAAAATAGATTGAAAATATCCGTTTTAATTAACATGAGAGGGCGGGTTTATGAGTAAATACACTTAAGAGGAAGCTATAGAAATTCAATCTTTTGATTTTTAACTCGGACTTTTTTTTAACACAATTTCATTTTATACATTTAACTTGGATTTTAAAAACAAAAATTTATTTTAACTCGGACTTTTTTTTAACACAATTTCATTTTATACATTTAACTTGGATTTTAAAAACAAAAATTTATTTTACGTCCATTGTTTTTTTATTTTAGTCATAACAATATTTTGTTTCATTTTTAAAAGAGAGCTAAAACATAATCATTTGAAGTTAATTGACCCAAATGATCTATATCAGTAATCCATATTATTTGTAGCAAATAATACTTGTTGATTTTTTTATTTGTTTTATCAATAAAAAGTTATCTTGATTATCAAGTGTTAAACTCGTTTGCTCAACCTAAATACTCTTTATCTTTAATCCTTGTGCTTGCAAATATGTCATTTGTTTTTATTACACGTGTGTTTTTCTCTTCAATTTCAAATTGAGTTAGTTCTGCTGAATTTTTTTTTTTAGTTATTAAAAGGTATTTTATCTCTAAATTCATATCTATTTCTATTTCTGGACTTTACTTTGTTTTTGCCTTCGTTTTATATTTATGAATTGGATAATATATTTGAATTTGAATAGACTTATGTTCTTAGCTTGACTTCTTTCTATATTTATATTTCTCTTTCATTTCATTGGGCACGCCCAACTAACTTTTGGAGTGGAATAGTAGAGATTTATTCTCACAATAACTAAATACCATTAAGCTCTATGGAAACTTGACGCTTTCTGTTAAATGAACTCAACAAACCAACAATAGAACAAAAAGCTATTAACAACTGTTTCTTTTATAGCACCGCTAAAAAGTTTTGTGACTTTACTATGCGGTTCCACTTCACTCCGCGGAGCCACAATAGCATTTCCAGTTCCAAGCGGAGTCAAAGTCATCATCAACAAGTCAACTTGGAGCTAGGAAAATGTGGAGGGGAGGAAGACGCGATGTCAGAGTAGCTTGTCGAGTCATTCATAACTAAGTCGAACAAAACGGTTAAAATAGAATTTCGCATAAATGTATAGACGGATATACATATGTGTAGATACATATATAAACTTTTATATATGATTATGAAATATCCGTCATTCCGTTTTGTCTATATACCAAGAGCTCAAAAATCAAGTCAATGCTATTATATGTACATATATACAAAATGCGCATGCCTAACCCGTTGTATATGAATAAATAGTATGAATAGTTTTTCTGCACAGTTTTGTACGTGAGTATAATATAATTATGAGCTACTTTACTCACAGCTTTACATTGCTCATTTACTTAGCCCAAGTATTTACTGACTCGGCCATTGGCATACATATGTATGTACGTAACTACCTACCTACGTACCTGTATGTAGACAGAGAGTGAAAAAATAAAATAACAACACAAAACGTACTGACCAATTGACAAACCCAAATCGCCTTTAATGTTCGAGCGAAACGAAATGAAATGACAAAATCGATGGCCTCATATAATATCATGTGTGTCGTAGTGTGTGTTTTGTTTTTTTTTTTTTCTGTAGCAAACCGAGGTCTTCTATCTGATGCCTACTGTCTTCTGTCTCTAGTCTTTCTACGCTGAGCGCTTTCTAAGCCAAACTGAAGCTCTTCTAAATGGTAAGGGGTCAGGGCAAAAAGGGCAGCTACTTTTAGGTTCACCAAAGGTGCTAAAAGCACCTCGGCAAAACATTTTGTTTAATACAATGCCTCATTATTGTTAAAAGCAAAAGCACTTGGATAATAAATTTTGTTTTTACTTTGGCATGAAAATTAAAGTCCAGCTTAAGTGAAAATATATATGTACATAATTTGTTTTCGGAAAGATTATCTTGGTTAAAAAACGCATAAAAATCAAATGTTTAATCTGAGTATTTGTAATGGAATATACATAAAAAAACAATTCAATTATCCAATATTAATTCCTATTTTGAATGAATTTTCAGAAGCTTTCAAAAAACCAACAATTCACGTCGTAGAAAACAAATGTCAAACGTGTAAAACATTTTCCTAAAGACGATCTGCAAAAAAGTTGGAAATATATTAAAAACTAAAAAGGGATCAAAAAACATGTATTCATCGCGGTTAAATATCATTATTAAGAGGGGCAATGTTTCTTATTTTTTAATTCCTGTTTTTTGTTTCATATTTCTAATTTTGCATTTCATAGACAAGGCTAAGAGTTCAAAATTTATTTAACTATTCACAACAGAATTAAACATTTTTAAGGTAAAAATTTTCATTACTGATTCGACTTTTTTATTTCATTCATTTCTCTATTTATTCGCTTCAATAATCCAAACTTCAAGGTAGTTTCATCGGGGATAATGGAAAAAAGTTCGATTAATAAAGTATTGTTGTTTTTCTTTAATCCAGTCGATAATGAATGCGTTCGTTTACTACTTATACACTTGTATTTATTTTTTAAAACCTCATTTATTTAATGTTTTTTTAATAAATACGTTTTATTTATTATGTTTTTTCTGATGTTTTTTTTTATTAAAGTATATAAAGTCACAACATAGCTCTTCCAACATTTTCCAAATTTACTTGACTTGAAAAAAATGAACAAAAAATTTGCTATTAATTGGCAACTTGCAACACATTTTTTTGAGCCAATTTTGCTCTTTACAACAGAATTTAAATATATTTTTTAAATTTATATTGAATTTTATTTTCTAAGGAATGTATGTATGTAAATGGTATTTTGGTCAATCCTAAAAGGAAGTCTATAGTTAGTAGGTTTATCGTGTTTAAACATTAAAAGAATCATGATTTTAGTTATTGTGTTTATTCTTCAAACGGAAATTAGCCAAAGTTATAACTACGAAATCCCATTAAAAATATAATGCTTAACTTGCAGTTAATTTAAAAATTATTACATTCCCGACAATTTGTTAGTAATCTTGTTGCGGAAATCTCTATAATATATTATAGAAATTGCAGTTATTAGTTACGTGAGAATGAAAATTGTAAGAATAATTTGTTGACAATTGGCAATTTAACATTTCCATCTCTTTCTTTTTTATGCATAATGCTAAATTGGCCTTGGATGTAGAATTCATTTCCTCTAATACATTGCGGTTACTTTCTTTCATATAAGTTGCGATTTTGGTGTTTAATGTTTTTTCTATTTGCTATTTAATGTGTGTGCTTTTTTTGTATGGTTCGTTAATTTTCGTTTGAGAAAAGAAAAAACACTTGAAGCCAGTCTTGGGAGACTTGGAGGCTTCTTTTGGTTTTGGGCCAATTGATTCTGCGCAAATGAAAGTTGTTGGGGCCTGGTTAAGTGATTACCATTTAAGTGGCATGTGCTTGGCCACTTGTCTAATTTGGTCAATGCTAGAGCCAAAACACTTTCTTAGCCGAAAAATGTACATATAAATAAGAGAAGACAAGAGAAGACAAAATGTAAGCCAAAGTAAACCAATTGGCCGTTTTGTTGTGCCCAATAGAACTATGAGCAAAGAGGGGGAGTGAAATGAGGGAGACATGGTTACATTTACCTCCCCAAGCCCACTCAATCTATCTCTCTGAAATGCGATTAGCTAAACTAGTTACTCTAACCTTGTCAAATGTATGTTAACAAAAATTTCTTTTTCTTTTAACAGATGTTGCCTCAGTGGAAGTGCAAACCAAGGAGGCATACTTTAATGGCTCCGCTTATCTACGCCTGCTCACTCCCATGCCCATTTGGGATCATTCGGCAATTAGTTTCCGCTCGTGCCGTGGCGGTGAAATACTTGCTCAGCAATATAATAAAAACTCAATTGTAATCTCAGTGCTCAATGATTTCCTACAAATATCATTGGCCGGTCCGGCTGTGATTGGACCGAACAATCGTCTGGATGTTAAATTGCCCTATCAACTCTTGGACAATCGTTGGCATACGCTGCAATTCAAGTACGAGTACGGTAATCTCTATTTGCATGTGGATCGTGCAGCCACAATATTTGGTAAGTACTCGACACACAATGAAAATCGTGAAATCTTTGTAATTGAAAATAACAGAGGGAAAGATCAGCAATGGGGCGGAAAGAAAAATTCCAAGAAATGACCACAAAGTGAATGACTTTTCATATTATCTTTCCCAGCAAATTCTACATATAACAGTCAATTTTTGACCAATCAGGATATTGGCAACGAGGCAGCCATTTTAATATTGGGCAATTCATTCTCTGGATGTCTGTTGGATGGTCCTGGTTTACAATTCGCCAATGGCTCCATGACCGTACAGAATGCTGTATTCGGTGTGTGTCCTTTGAACCAAGGTGCCTGCAGCGAGCATGATGTCTTCACACGAGTCCAGGACAATTTTTGCCTTAATGATCCATGCATGGGCCATGGTACATGCACCTCCAATGCCGATGGCTACGAGTGTCGTTGTACTGCTCGGTATTCGGGCAAGAATTGCCAAAAGGATAATGGCTCTCCATGTGCGGCGGGTAAAAATCCTTGCACCAATGGTGGCAGCTGTTTGGAGAACTCCCGCGGTGATTATCAATGCTTTTGCGATGCCAACCACAGTGGTCAACATTGCGAAACGGAGGTGAACATCCATCCACTCTGTCAAAAGAATCCATGCAAGAATAACGCCGCCTGCGTGGTACTCAGCGGTAGTTCGTCGATTTCATGTGAATGTCCCAAGGGATATGCGGGAATAATGTGTGAGATCGATACGGACGAGTGTGCCTCACAGCCCTGTCAGAATAATGGCGTTTGTATTGATCGCATCAATGGATTCACTTGTGATTGCACCGGCACTGGCTATAGTGGGGCCTTCTGTCAGACCAATATCGATGAATGCGAAAAGAATCCCTGTTTGAATGGTGGACGCTGTTTCGATACCTATGGCTGGTATACATGCCAGTGTCTCGATGGTTGGGGTGGCGAGATCTGTGACAAGCCGATCAGCTGCCAAACCCAACAGTGTCTCAACGGTGGAACCTGCTTGGACAAGACCATTGGTTTCCAGTGCATTTGTCCGCCCGAATATAGCGGAGAATTGTGTCAACTTGGACCGCCGGGATCTCTATGTGCACAGCAATGTCCCATCGACTCCGAATGTATTGCCGGCAAATGTGTGTGTAAGCCAGGAACTTCGGGTGAGTAAATAAATCATAAGACTTTTGGTAGTATGGAGGAAAAGGATTTAATTTGTTTTGTGGCATGGACTTGTGGTAATGGTACTTAACATGTAATAATAATTATTAAAAATAAAAAAAGCTACCTCTACGGAGCTGTCAGCAATATCGAATGAGGATCTGCAGCTGGTAACCAGCATCAGCAGCAGCAGCAGCTCATTGTGTCCCAGTGAGAAGAAGAAACGCTATATATCACCCGAATGGCTCAAACGCAAGCGTTGTGAACTAAAATTGAGTATGCGGAGTCTTACTCTATAATTTGTAGTCGCCTATCCATTTAATCGTTTAGTTCCCCTATGCTCTATATATATTATGTATGATCCCTATAGATTTTGACAACTAACTAATTTTCCCAATAAATATGCTATTTTATGCTATTGGCTATGGACTTAATTTAGGCCCTATTGGTCATTGTGTTCCAACTGCAACAACACCGTTACCAGAAATATTAGTACCAACAACAACAGCAATCACTTCACCAGCTAGTACAACTCTTTTAACAACAACAACAACAACAACATCAGCAACAGCTACAACAAAAATACCTCAATTAACAACAACAACAACAATCAAAAACAATAAACATCTAAATAAACAACAACAACAACAAACACCCACCCAACGGTCGGCCTCATTAAGTGTGAATACTACTCCAACTGCATGTCCCCCAGAAAACTGCTTGAATGGTGGCACCTGTAAAGGATTTGGTAGCAATTATACTTGTATATGTGCTAGTGGATACACAGGTTTGGACACACAAAAGAAAACACACACACACACACCAAAAAGAACTAAAGGGTTGCTCTAAATCTACGCCACAAGAAGAGTAGGGAAAACTGGGGCCAATAAAAACAAATTGAGTTGATGCATTTTTCTAATGGTTCCTATTATTTATTTCTAATGCTATAACCTTTTAGTTTGTAAAAGTAATTCTTTAATGTATATTTAGCTAAACGTTGCAGGGTGTCCCCGAATTAGTCATAAGCTATTAATTTTTCCATTAATTCTCCCAATTGTATTGCTTTATCCAAGTATATTTAGCATTCTTAATAAGTACTTTAGAGCAACCCTTTAGATCTAAACTGTATATATATATTTATAATGATTTTTATAGCAGAAATTAACTTGTAATGAATTCCAATGAAATCCCAAAATAATTGTAGTTTAAAGTATTTGAATTGCATGCAGTTAATATTGAGGAAGATATGGCTTAATCTAATTGGGAAATCTAATGTAATTTCGTATGATTAACAGGTTACAACTGTCAACTGAGCACAGGTGATGGTGCTGCCGCTTTACAGGCACTGACACCCATCAATTGTAATGCCACCAATGGCAAATGTCTAAATGGGGGCACTTGCTCCATGAATGGCACCCATTGCTATTGCTCAGTGGGATATTCTGGTGATCGCTGTGAGAAGGCCGATAATTGTTCGCCAGCAAATTGCCAAGAGCCGATGATCTGTGAGCACAATCAATGCAAATGTCCCGATGACAAGGTGTGCAATCAGTGTGCCACACAACCCTGCCAGAATGGTGGCGAATGTTTGGATTTACCCAATGGTGATTACGAATGCAAATGCTCCCGCGGCTGGACAGGCCGCAATTGTGCCAATGATGTCGATGAGTGTGTCCTGCAACCGACAATTTGTGGCAATGGCATATGCAAGAACGAGAAGGGTTCCTACAAATGTTATTGCACGCCAGGATTCACCGGTATTCATTGTGACTCCGATGTGGATGAGTGTCTAAGTCATCCGTGTCTAAATGGTGCCACATGCCATAATAAGGTAAGTGGACAAGTTGAGTGAGTTTTGTATTAAAAATTGGAATTTGGTTGGTTACTAAAGTGTAATTAGTTGTTTTTCTTTAAATATGGAAAGCATCGGATATTGAGACAAGTGAGTGGAAGAGAATTATCAGTACATATATGTTTGCCCAGTAGAATGCCAGCAGATCCATTAATAAACTTGGTTTTTTGAAAAGTTCCAATAGAATGCTCGATTGATGAAAAGCTAAACTTTTGTATAAAATTTGTTTTTAATCCACATTCTCTTTTTCATTTACACAGATCAATGCCTATGAATGTGACTGCCAGCCGGGCTATCAGGGTGATAATTGTGAAATTGATATTGATGAATGTATTAATAATCCTTGCTCGAATGGCTCTACCTGCATTGACATGATCAATAATTTCACCTGCTCCTGCATACCCGGAATGACGGGGCGCATCTGTGATATTGATATCGATGATTGTGTATCGGCACCATGTCTGAATAGTGGCAAATGTATTGATGAATTGGGTGGCTTCCATTGCGATTGCAGTGGCACTGGCTATGAGGGTAAAAATTGTGAACTCAATATCGATGAGTGTATATCGAACCCTTGTACAAATGGTGCCAAATGTGTGGATCAAGTGAAGGATTACCTATGCGAGTGTCATCCAGGCTATACGGGCAAAAATTGTGATCAGGATATCAATGAGTGCGAGAGTAATCCATGTCAATATAACAGCAATTGTCTGGAAAGATCCAATATGACTTTATATCAATTGAGCAAATTTATGGATCTACCCAAAGTGTTTAGTCAGCCTTTCAGCTTTGAAAATGCTAGCGGGTAAGTAGAGAGAAACAACTACACAAACCGTCAACTTTTCACCATTCCAATTTCTACTTATTTCAGCTACGAATGTGTTTGCGTTCCTGGCATTATAGGCAAGAACTGTGAGATTAATATCAACGAATGTGAAAGTAATCCTTGCAGCAAACATGGCACTTGCAATGATGGGGTAAGGCTTGACCCGAAATGAATTTTGAAATAGATTAACACAATCTGTTTTTTGTTTAATAGATCGGTACCTATACATGTGAATGTGATCCTGGCTTTGAGGGCACACACTGTGAGATAAATATCGATGAATGCGATCGATATCATCCATGTTTGAGAGGCACTTGTATTGACCAGATCAACGATTATGACTGCGATTGTGATGCCAATTATGGCGGCAAGAACTGCTCTGTCAATTTGATTGGCTGCCAACGTAATGTAAGTGATTTTTTACCCATCAAATCTACTTTGAGTAATAACTTGATTATTCATTGCCTCTTTTGCAGCCCTGTTTAAATGGTGGCTTTTGCCGTCCGTATTTGGTCAATGAAACTGTCCATCTGTTCAATTGTACTTGCGAGCATGGTTTCCAAGGTGATACCTGTGAGAAGACCACAACTCTTTCCATGGTGGTTAGCAGTTTGATTACGGTTAAAACCCAACGTGAAGAGGGTTACGATATCAATTTACAATTCCGCACCACTCTGCCTACGGGTGTTTTGGCCTTTGGCACTTCAGGAGGACAAAATGAACCAGTTAGCTATATTCTTGAACTGATTAATGGACGTCTGAATTTGCATTCGTCGTTACTAAACAAATGGGAGGGAGTATTCATTGGATCGAAATTGAATGATAGTCGTTGGCATAAGGTCTTTGTGGCCATCAATACTTCACATTTAGTGTTATCGGCCAACGATGAGCAGGCCATATTTCCAGTTGGTTCCTATGAGACAGCCAATAATAGCCAACCATCGTTTCCTTTAACCTATTTGGGTGGCACCATACCAAATCTAAAGTCGTATTTGAGGCATTTGACTCACCAGCCATCGAGTTTTGTCGGCTGTATGCAAGACGTAGTGGTCAATGGCATGGTCATCTTTCCCGACGAGCATATTGACAATGATACGGAATCCGATACAAAATTATCCTATGTACAAAGTGGATGCCCCAGAACAGAACAATGCAAACCGAATCCGTGTCACTCGAATGGCGAATGTACGGACTTGTGGCATACTTTCCGGTGCGTTTGTCCGAGACCATTCTTTGGGCATACCTGTCAGCACAGTAAGTTAAAATGAATTGGAACATATGTAATTGGAAAGAGAGGTTTATGAATCATTCTTTTTACAGATATGACGGCTGCCACATTTGGTCACGAGAATACTACTCACTCTGCTGTCATTGTGGAGACAACAGATGTGGCTAGACGGGCCATACGTTCTATTTTGGATATCTCGATGTTTATACGCACTCGCGAGCCAACGGGTCAGGTGTTTTATTTGGGCAGTGATCCACGCAAAATGCCAACAAAGAGTGAGTTTTTCAATATAAATAAATTTGTATTTCTATGACAAATCTAATTCTTTGTAGACATTGGTGATTCGTTTGTGGCTGCCCAATTAAATGGCGGTGAATTGCTGGTGAAGATGCAATTCAATGGAACTCCAGAGGCTTACACAGTTGGTGGCCAGAAGCTAGACTCTGGCTACAATCATTTGATTGAGGTGGTGCGAAATCACACACTTGTCCAGGTCAAAATCAACGGCACTGAATATTTCCGCAAAACCCTGTCAACAACGGGCATCTTGGATGCGCAAGTTCTCTATTTGGGTGGACCAGCACCGACTCGTGAATCCTTATTGCCAGCCAGCACTGAGCCTGGACTGGTTGATGCAGAGAGCACAGCATCAGATATGGGATTAGCTGGCACATCTCCTGCAGACTACACTAAGGACTATTTCAAGGGCATCATTCAGGATGTGAAGGTCAGCAATGGCTCGCACAACATGATAGTCGAGATGTATCCCTTGAATGTGACTGAAGTTCAAGAGAATGCATCACCTTTCGGAGTTGTTAGCATTGATCGCACCTCTGTGCTGCCCGGTGAGGTGTCGGATGATTTGTGTCGTAAAAATCCATGCAAGCATAACGCCGAGTGTCGGAATACCTGGAACGATTATAGTTGCACGTGCCCTAATGGTTATAAGGGCAAGGATTGTCAGGAGATTGAGTTCTGTCAGCTGGTCAGATGCCCTGGTCATAGTACATGCCAGAATCTAGACGACGGCTACGAATGTTTGACTGACATTACATTTACTGGCCTGGAACGGTCTCCACTGGCCTTCTCGTACTTCAAGGAGCAGCAACCGGAGGACAATGTGGGAGTGCCGACGAAATCAACATTGAAACCTGTCATTGAGATTGCCTATCGCACTCGCGCCGGCGGTACTCTGCTTTTTATTGATAATAATGATAGTTTCTTTGAGATTGGAGTGAATGGAGCTCGTGTGACCATTACTTGGAAACTTACCCAGCTTCATATTGGCGAATCCGCGCGTTTTGAGAAAGAGAATGCAGATGGCGAATGGAGTCGCATTTATTTACGATCACATGGTGGCAAACTAGAGGGCGGATGGAAGGGTTGGGAGTCCTTGGTCGATCCGGCACCAGCATTCTCTGTGGATATCGATCAGGCGGCATTCCAGGATCTTCTCTCTACCAGTACTCAAGTTTACTTAGGCGGCATGCCAGAGTCGCGTCAAGCTCGTGGCTCCACCCAAAGTGCCCAGCAGGGATCTCAGTTCAAGGGCTGCTTGGGAGAAGCACGTGTGGGTGATCTGCTTTTGCCCTATTTCACAAATGCCGAACTCTATCCCCATACCGAGAATGTTTCAGTGCAACTGCAGGCCCAGTTTCGTTTGAATTCTACCAAACCGGAAGAAGGTTGCATTCTATGTTTCCAGTCGGATTGCAAAAATGATGGTGAATGCTCGGCTCCATCCGAGAAATATGCTTGCACCTGCAAACCTGGATACGAGGGAGATGATTGCTCTGTTGACATCGATGAATGTCTTGAAGTAGAGTGTCAGAACAATGGAACGTGCCTCAATCAAGTGGCCGATTTCTATTGTCAATGCCAGGCAGGTTTCGAAGGACGCCACTGCGAGCAGAATATTGATGAATGTTCTCCTAATCCCTGTCAGCACGGTGGAAACTGTACGGATCTGATTGCAGCTTATCTTTGCACATGTACGGAAGAGTACACAGGACCTCAGTGCAGTGTCCTCAAACAGATGACCTGCGAGAATGAACCATGTCGCAACGAATCCACTTGCGAAAACGGCTACAGTAAGTTATCCTAAGCGACTAACTTTAGTATGTATGTACTAAGGCCTTATTCCATTATCTGCAGATGAGACGACTGGCAACAACTTTACTTGTACATGTGCCACAGGATTTGTGGGTCCTTTGTGTGACCTGTCTTTCTGCGAGGAGACGCCCTGCCATAATGGAGGACTCTGCTTGAACGCAAACAATGTAAGTAGTACGCGTGGAATGCCAGCAATAAGTTAAACTAATTTCTCTGTTTCATTTAGACACCAATGTGTAAATGTAGTCTTGGCTATACCGGAATTCTCTGCGAGCAGGAGATCGATGAATGCGCCTCCAGTCCATGTCAGAATGGTGGCAAATGCATTGATCGCATTGGTGGCTATGATTGCAATTGTCTGTCCACTGGTTTCGAAGGAACACACTGTCAAGATGATATTGATGAATGTAGTCTGAGTGAAGAATATTGCGGTGGTCTAGGCCGCTGCATCAACAGGCCTGGCACATTTAAATGCATCTGCCAGACACCGCATTGCGGAGCCTATTGCAACTTTACGGATCCCTGTAATACGACAGGCATTTGTGCCAATGGCGGTCAATGTGTGGAAGCTTGTGGTGAGGAGCCGGATTATTATTGCAACTGCACCGAAGGATTCACTGGCAAGAACTGCACAGCAATGGTGAGCTCATTGGTTACTAGTTAAGCTTACAGACGTGAAATAACTGTGTTTCATTTTCCAGATTACGTCCAAAGAGGATGGTCCATCCACCACAGATATTGCCATTATTGTCATACCGGTTGTGGTGGTCCTTTTGCTTATAGCTGGCGCCTTATTGGGCACATTTTTGGTAATGGCTCGCAATAAGCGTGCCACACGAGGCACTTACAGTCCCAGCGCCCAGGAGTACTGCAATCCTCGGCTGGAAATGGATAATGTACTTAAACCGCCGCCAGAGGAACGACTTATTTAGTTTAGTTTAACAAATTTAACAACAACAACTACAACAGATATTCTAAAAATCCGCCCATATTTTTTTGTATTGTACTAAGCTCGTACCTAGTTAACGTCTTACATTTATGTTAAGGTGCTCAAAGCAAGCAACAACTGTAACCATTCCAACTCTTAATCCTAATCCTTCACATAGTTAGTTAATATTTGCCGTTGTCTATTTATTGTCCTAGTTCTTAGATAACAGAAAAAGTGAAAAAACAAGCAAAAAAATGCAACATGAAAACAATTATATAGTCGTTATATAGTTATGTTCCATTAGTTAAGTTTCAGTATTCGATTTCTGCGAACAAACTGTTAAGCTGACACCACCCACCCACCATTCCCATTGTAATGCACATTCCAATCAGAGTACTTATTTTGTAAATACTATTGCCTTATTGACAATTTCAAAATCCAATACTATCAAATTAGCTGAGCTAAACGAAAGAAACTAACCTTCTATATGCCTATATATATGCAAGTATATATCAATGAATGTGGCCTTATAAGTTATACAAAAAGAAAAACTGGCAAACTAAATGCAAAATGATAAAACTAGAACTTAAGTCAAAAGTAAATCAAATAATATTTTACAAATATACATTAAAGATTTTGCTCTAGAATTTCTAAGTGTAAACTTAAGAGACTGTACTATATATATATATATATTTAATTATTAAATATTTCGACCTTTTTTTCCAAAAAGTACACCAACATTTATTAATTGAGACT